>CM069432.1:15377472-16627472 GCA_035610365.1 Aquatica leii
GCGGAATCGATAGGCGAGGCTGTAATTCATACGAGTAGGCAATGCACATTCCTTAGTAATTATACAGTATACCTTTTCTGCATCAAATAAAATAAATAACTTAATGTTTGCTTACAATTACTTAGAAATGTGTAATTTTTCCAATGCATAAACAAATAATTTGCACCGCGTTATAACACATTGACGCCATAGCAATTAATAGTTTTGGTAATATTTATTTTGTGTTATTTAATAGGAGTATAACGTAAGTACAAAAACAATTTTCTAATTATTCCTATAAGGAAAGAATAGCATTCGCAATTTCTTGACAAAAATTTGTTTTGAGGGGACAAAAGAAATTTGGGTGTGTGTGTGGGTGTGGGTGTGTGGGTGTGGGTGTGGGTGTGCGTGCGTGCGTGCGTGCGTGCGTGCGCGCGTGTGTGTGTGTTTGTGTGGGTGGGCGTGTGCGTGTGCGACTGCGCGTGGCGTGTGTGTGTGCGTGTGTGTGTGCGTGTGCGTGTGCTTGTGCGTGTGCGTGTGCGTGTTTCGAACCAAAAGTCCTATTAACTTGAAATTTGGTATGGAACTAACCTTTTATATTCTCTCAGTTCTATCCAAAGATGGGTCTGATAAACAAACCAAAAGTGGGTGTATCAGTCAGTTTTAACAGTTTTTCTTATATAATTGTGTACGTATGGAAATTATTTGAATTATTTTTACAGTTTCTTATAGAGATAATAATTTCTAATAATTTATTCAAATAAAAAAATTTTCTAACATTAACATCTTGAAAAAAAAGCAAAACATGTTAAAAATACTAATTTTCCTCTATATTTTTTTGACTTAATGTTCTTTTTTTAATTTGAAAATAAAAAATATGTAGAAATCGTTTACAGGAAAGTCGTGTGGTGACCACACCAGTTTTTTATCAATGCAGTGACACTGGGCGAATAGATTGCTTGTTTAAAATTATAATCTAGTGCAACGTAAAAGTATACATAAATACTTATGAAAACTGCTTAACATAGACATAAATAATAGCGTACAGATATCAGGTATCTTCGAAAAAAACATCTCGGTATTTTACAACTATCGATAAAATTGAAAAGATAATTAGTATTTTCTAAAATGTCATGCAGTTTAAAAAATTGATTAATAGTAATAAATAGCGACTTCTAATATTATTTTTGAGGCTTTCGCGGCCATGAATTTTTAGCAAATAAATATTTTCCGGTTTTGAACCGCGTTCCATATTTACACTTTTTACGAAATTAATAAAACTTAGAAAGCTTACAAACTTTGAAAATTTTTTTTCGATTCATCGGTCTTCCGAAACTTGTTTTTCCATATTGGCGCTAGATAGATTCCATTATCCCTATTGAAATTGTCGTATTTCTAGATTTCGATGGCTTTCTTGTATAGTCTGGGCCAGAAGTTTTGAGATTTGTTACGGTCGAAATTCTCTTTACGTACGCCTATGTGTTTCGACGTGAAATTAGATTCGGGTTTTGACGCCCTCTAACGATCGTTTCGCGTTGCTGGTCATTTGGCGGAAATTCGTCACACGTAAATGTTATAAAATGGTCTGTACGCATTGAATAGTTATGTTATCAATTACCATCTGGAAAACCAATTATAATTAGTGAATGATCTAATTTATTCGAAGCGTTACAGGGTAAGCTACTGCCGTTTGTTAGTAAAAATTTGTTCGTAATTCTTTCTTTCTTTTAACAGCCATTTTGCGTTCCTTCCTTTTACATCTGTTACCTTATCGATAAATGGCTATCGTAAACGACTGCTAAATAAGTCAGCACGTTGCCGTACACGGGCACTGGCGGAAGGCGATTTCCACGCCACGAAATTGGGGTCTTGCGGAGCCTTCCAGGGCAAATAGTGCTACACGTGGATGACACGACGTGACTTGTATTAACCACCTATTTGTGGTCCCACTATATTCAGTAGTCGATACCGAGTTACGAAGGGATGAACCTCAACAAATATTTGGATGGGACGATGCTAACTTTTTCTTTATAAGGCTTATGGTTATAACTAATTAAACCACAGACAAGGGGTACCACAGCATTCGACAACCGGGTTATATTATTTATATTTTCTTGTACCTTAAGTAACGATTGTTGTAGATCTTGATTTTCGTGAGACATTAGTTTGACACGATTTGCGATTCAGATTGTTTACAGGATTGTGTGTGTCGGGGAAAGCGCTTTCTTCACACAAGTGGAAGTTCCTGTGTTTATGGTAAGTGATTTTATATGTTTTATTTCGTAGTCAACCAGGTCACTCACGAAACTTTTGCTATTAGTTCTGTAATTATCGATATTGTTGTTTACCAGTTAGGTAGTAAATTTTACCTATGTTGAGTTGCGCATGCTGTGTACTACCAACGATTGATTAACGTTAGTGCTATATTAATCCCGCACGCTTTGTTACGATAAGTTAACATTAATGTAGTCATTTATTATCACTGTGTTTGACTGTCAGTAATGCCTTATTACTAATTATTTTGTGTACTTCGCATATTGTATGTAGACGAAATTTACTACCATCTACTCTTCGCTATTCATGTCAACGTAATCTACGTATGTATTGTGTGTTGCCGATACTTCGGATATTTAGTTATACTCGGACTAAAATTATTCTTGGTCCTGCTATCCAATTGTTATCAATTCGAACGTTAATCTATTTATCATTATAGAGGAATTAAAGTGAAATTGTTATTAACGATTTAGTTTTTTTTTCTTTCGCTTCTTTCAGCATTACGAACCTAACATCTTGTTACAAGTTTATACCGTCTGTCTGGAGCGGGACAGAAGTGACTTTGGATAAGCTCTGGCGCCCTTAAGTATCTTTTCGATAT
Source organism: Aquatica leii (assembly GCA_035610365.1). Taxonomy (NCBI): domain Eukaryota; kingdom Metazoa; phylum Arthropoda; class Insecta; order Coleoptera; family Lampyridae; genus Aquatica; species Aquatica leii. The sequence goes on from CM069432.1 coordinate 15,380,327, forward strand.
TATCTAGGAACCCTCCCCTCTCACCGACTATTGTGAGTTGGCCGTGCAGGTTCGTAAAATAGCAAAAAGCTTGTAACAGATTTAGCTAACATTGTTGCCTCTTCAAATTTTATTGTGTGACCAGTGTCTAAAAAATGTTCCGCAACGGCAGATCTTATGTTATGTTTCTTTGTATCCGCCTTATGTTCTTTTAATCTGGTAGCCATGTTGAGCCCCGTTTGTCCTATGTAAGCTAGCCCACACAAACAAGGAGTGTTCGGTTCACTGATCTGTTGTTCATCTTTCGATTGACCAGCACTTCCAAGAACGGAATGCTTCTGCTTGTTTCCTTTTCCATAGTGAATTTCATGTTGGAATGTAACTGTTTGATGTGATCCAGAAAATTGTGTATTGTTTCTGCTCCATGAGACCAAATTCCAAATGTATCGTCCACATAACGTAGCCAGCATTTTGGTTTGAGGGTAGCGATTTCTAATGTTCTTTCTTCAAAGTCTTACATAAATATATTCGCAATAACTGGAGAAAGTGGCAATCCCATGACTGTTCCTTCAATTTGTTCGTATACAATATTTTTGAATAAAAAGTATGTGAACTTTAAGCATAGCTCAATTAGTCCGTTAAGCTCCTTATCCAAATCCGCTTTTCGTAATTTAGTCTAGATGATATCTAGCGCTGTTTGTAGTGGCATTCCATTATCCCTATTGAAATTGTCGTACTTCTGGATTTCGATGGCTTCCTTCCAGAAGTTTTGGTATTTGGCCAACATTGTTGCCTCTTCAAATTTTATTGTGTGACCGGTGTCTAAGAAATGTTCCGCATGTTTCGATCTAGCGCCAATATAGAAAAACATGTTTCGGAAGACTAATGAATTGAAACCGTCACGAACCACTGACCCGAACGGCGTAATATAAACGCTTGTCAGGATCCTACACTTTCAGTTTCAGTTTTTTTCTAAAGAAGACAGCGACATGACTGTCGAAACGTCAAATATTGTATATTTTTCAAAGTTTGTAAACTTTCTAAATTTTATGAATTTCAGGAAAACTGTAAATATAAAACGCGTTTCAAAACCCAAAAATATTTATTTGTTAAAAATTCATGGCCGCGAAAGCGTCAAAAATAATATTATCCGACTTTACGGGGAGGAAGTTTTTAAAATCGTACAGAAATTGGAGACACTCAGGATCAAACGCCACGTCTGCTTGTTCAAGTAGCCTTTTTGAGCAAATGTAGAGACCAAGACATTCTCCCAAGTTTTCTGCAAATACAACATCACATCAAGACCAGAACGGGAAAGCATATACTGCGAAGAGCCAGCCGAGAGGATACACAAAACTTGACGCCAATTAGACCAGAAAACTACGGAGTTATTTTCAGTCCATTCACGACTGGTTAACACAATAGATTCGACAATCTAGGATTTCATCAACAAACTCCGGAAAAAGCCGAAGAGAAGAAAATACAAATGGCGAAGTTCCAGAAGTTATAGGAAGTACAACATCCACCGCCGCAACTAAAGACAGACAGGATCATCAACGGCCATATTATCAAAAGGATTGAATTTTTGTATCATACCAAAGGAATAAATAGTGAGTTCATTGGAAAGCACACTCAGAACTCTGCCACAACACATTCAAGAAGAGGTGAGGGTCAAAACAGCCGATATTCCAAAGCAATCTACAGCACCGAAACCCAACTTCAATCGAGAGGTAAGAAATGCTGTAAGGGAACTTAAGACCAACAATGAAATTACTGTATTACCAGCCGATAAAGGAAATGCTGTTATGTAAACGATACATTTGTAATTTGGTCTCATAGAGCAGAAACACTATACAACTTTTTGGATCACATCAACCAGCTAGATTCCAACATCAAATTCACTATGGAAAAGGAAACAAACAGAAGCATTCCGTTCTTGGACATACTGGTCACTCGAAAGATGGACAACAGATTGGGGCATCAAGTATATAGGAAACCGACACACACCGACTGATATCTCAACGCTGAATCACATCATCATCCAGCTCAGAAGTTGTCAGTTCAAAAAACTTTAGTACACAGGGCCAAGGCGATCAGTGAACCGAACACGTTAAACACCGAGCTAGGTCACCTAACGACCGTTTTAATAAAAAACGGTTTCAGAAAAGGAGACATATATCTAGCAATTAACAAACACAGTAGGGAAAAACCAAAGAAGGAATACCCCTTGACAACTTCCTTCCTCCCTTACATAAAAGACTGCACGGATAAAATAGCCAGGATACTTAGAGGGAAAAACATCAAAGTGACCTTCACTGCAACAAATAAAATAGCCGCCAATTTCTCAAAATCAAAGGAAACAAAAGCATCACTCGAGGAACCAGGGGTCTACCACATCCCTTGTTCGTGTGGGCTGGCTTACATAGGACAAACGGGGCGCAACATAGCTACCAGATTAAAAGAACATAAAGCGGATACAAAGAAACATAACACAAGATCTGCTGTTGCGGAACATTTCTTAGACACCGGTCACACAATAAAATTTGAAGAGGCAACAATGTTGGCTAAATCCCAAAACTTCTGGCCCAGACTATACAAGGAAGCCATCGAAATCCAGAAGTACGACAATTTCAATAGAGATAATGGAATCGATCTAGCGCCAATATGGAAAAACATGTTCCGGAAGACTAATGAATCGAAACCGTCACGAACCACTGATCCGAACGGCGTAATATAAAGGCTTTCAGGATCCTATACCTTTAGTTTAAGTTTCTCCTGAACAAACGTCAAATATTGTAAGTTTTTCAAAGTTTGTAAGGTTTCTAAGTTTTATGAATTTCGTGAAAAGTGTAAATATGGAACGCGGTTCAAAACCCGAAAACATTTATTTGTTAAAATATCGACTTCTTTAAGTTAACTTGAACATTTTATTACAAATTGAGTAATTTTGTTATTTGAATGATTCGATTACTTAACCTGTGGAATATGCAAAATTCGATAATCATTGTAAAGTTTCTATACAACCAATAAAAAATTCTTATAATCATCTTTGTGACACTGCACAAGCAAATGTCCAATAAATTACTGTTGACGTTTCTAATCCATCAAAAGAAAACTTTGCAAAAAAACTAATAGTAAGGTTGCAAATTAAGTGCACCGTTGTGCATTTTGTTTCATCAATTTAATTTCTGTACCGGTCAAAGCTATTACCGTAGAAAATAACTAATTGTAAAAGCATAATTTAGAACACTTCCGTGCACCACAATTATAAAATGTAAATTTTGACGGTACGTATAGAGTAAAAATATTTTTTTTTAATTTTTAACAGGTGCATTAAACCATAGGTTTATTTTACAATAATTAAAAAATATGTTTTTAAAATGCAATTTAAATATTTAATCGATTGCAGCAGTAATCAGTAGTGTATTTTAAACACAATAAAGCAGCAATCTGTAAGCAAACCTTTGTATATTAATTAAAACAATCCTATTTAAACATAGTTAACGCTAGTGAAATAAAGGAACTATTGAAAACACTTCTAGTTAAAAAGGGGTATATAAAAACACCCGTTCGGTTTAATATTTTTCTACGAAGCTTGACGTCCGGAACTAAAATCACAACCAAGCACTTCAATCGATTAAAATTACCGGTGAAAAATGTAAAAAAAAAGCGATTAACGACAACAGCGAAACGCAATCAAACCAACAATTCGAATTTGAAGTTTTTTGTTTTAAAGCATTTGCAGAAACTAACGCCGTGATTCAATAAGAACATATTTACTATTGCAAACATAAGTTTGAGTAATCAATCTACAAAGTTGTCGGCAATTAAATTACGGTACGCGTATTCAATTGATCAAATTTCATGTTACTTATGACTTAATTATTTACGACAATCATATGTTAACAGGAATTTAAACTTGCGATCGAGTTTAACACATCTTGACAGGTTTTCAAACACAGTTCGAGCGTCAACCGCATTACGTTATTCCATTACTAATGATTTATTACCGTATATAGACGAGTTAAATTACATTAAAAAACAATTAGCAAAAGGTTTCTTAGATTTTAAATTTGTAACAGTTTTTATTGGGAAGCAAATATTTTCTAATTGTCTTGTTTTAACTTGTTTTTCTAAATTTAGATCATAAAGTAATTAAAACAAACAAATTCAAAATCATAATTATTTAAAATGCTAATTAATTATTCCTATATCCCAGTTTTATAAAAAATATTTAAGATAATAAAATGAGTTACATTGAACCAAAACCGCAATCACCTGTATGCGATACATGTTTGGGTCACATCAGAAATCAAAATGCCAGTGGGCTTGTCAGTTCAAGATATCTAATTACCAAACTCCAAGTACAAACTTTCCAAATTTAACATTGGGATAAATTAACTAGAAATTGCCAAAATTTTAATTTAGATCAGCTTTAATTCAACAAATAGACAAACGTTTAAATTTAATTTTGTAAAGCAGTTTGACGATTTAAAACATTTAAAAAGATAAATATGCTAGAATAGAAACTGATGATGATAAAATAAAATATATATGTGTTCTTTCTAAATTAGAAAAAGACATAATTAAAGCAATGCTTATTTTTTTACGTAAACCAATTTATGTTGTAAAACATTGCCATTCGTTTTGTATCTTAGTTTGTTAGATAACACTGGTCTGCATAAAAATCGGCCCTGATACCATTCGTATGTAAAATGACCTCCTGAATCCAAAAATCCGTTTTTACCCATCACCCACTTATTTTGGGGGGACCCCATTTTTATTTTATTTTTTGCATTTTTTTTTAGAATTTTAACTTATAGCCGTTAAACATCCCAAAGCAGGTAATAAAATTTATACCAAAGTATATGGCAAAAGTTTTGCTATAAAATGTATATAGAAACAACAATAAAATACAAATATATAAGAACAGTAAAAAAATATCAATAAACAGTTAGGAAGATTCACTGCACGACGCTGGCGATCTCAATACAACGTGCAGGTTTGAACAGGAATTTTCGACAGGCTTGAACTTGCATTACTCTTCTCATTATAGTATATTACTTTGTTTGCTTAAATGCTTCGATAAGTACATCTATAGCTGTTGCAGAGTTAACTTGTCGACGTTTTAAACGTGTTGGATTTTGTGTTCATTTTTTTTCATTTGTGTAAAACAGTAAAGCTACTTTTACTCCGGATTTTTTCAAGTGACTAAGTGTGATTTGTGGTTAATGTCGGGCGTTGAATTACTGTTTAATTATGCCACGTGAGTGTAAAAATCATCCCGATAGCTTCTGCTATGTCTGCGGGGAATTAACTTTAAAAGCGCAACGAAAACCCCTTTCTCCGCTGGTTAAAACAGTTTATAAATTGTACTTTGATTGTCAAGTTGGCGACCAGGACAAGACTTGAACTCCATCAGTTTGCTGTACGACTTGTTACAGTAGTTTGACCAAATGGCTCAAAGGTACCCGTAAATCAATGCCATTTGCTGTGCCCATGGTTTGGCGTAAACCTCGCTGTCATCTTACAGATTGTTACTTTTGTATGACTTCTACCGTCGGGTTTTCGAGCAAAAGTAAGCATACAATTCAGTATCCCAATATTCCGTCAGTTCTAAGACCTGTTCCTCATAACGATACTTTGCCAATCCCAGAGCCCCCAAACACTTATACTCTAGAGCCGGAAATTGATTTAAAAGACTCTGAGCCACAACCTTTGGCTTCAAATGATACGTTCAATGATGATGAAGAGTATTCCGCAGATTTAGTTTATCGGCAACCTCACCTCCCTCACTTAATCGGAATTAAATGATCTTGTCAGGGATTTGCAGTTACCCAAGACTAAATCTCAGCTCCTAGGATCGCGACTTGAACAGTGGAATCTCTTAGAAAAGGGAGTAAAAATATCTTCTTACAGGACCAGACAATCAACCTTGAAATGTCTTTTCCTAGAAGATAAAAGTTTAGTGTTCTACCCTAATGCAAACTTATTGATGACAGAGCTACAGATGCCATGTGACCCAGACAAATAGAGACTGTTTATAGACTCATCAAAAACAAGCTTAAAAGTTGTCCAGTTGGCAAATGGGAATGACTTCCCATCAGTTCCAGTTGCATACTCTGTTGATATGAAGGAAACGTACGAAAACATCTTCAGAAGCCTTGATAAAATTAGTTATCATGATTATAAATGGAAACTTTGCGCTGACTTAAAAGTTGTTGCTCGACTCACGGGCCTGCAATCAGGATTCACAAAATATTGCTGCTTTCTTTGTGAATGGGATAGCCGAGCCCGAGATAAACATTACATCGTAAGGGACTGGCTTCTGCGAGAAAATCTAATTCCTGGTCAAAAAAATGTCGCCCACAATCCTTTGGTTCCGAAAGAAAATATTTACTTACCACCTTTACACATTAAACTTGGATTGATCAAGCAGTTTGTGAAAGCAGTGGACAAGACAGGTGGCGCATTTCAATTTTTGAAAACTAAATTTGCTCGTCTTTGCGAAACAAAAATCAAAGAAGGCGTTTTTGTTGGTCCCCAGATTAGACAACTCTTCCAAGATTCGACGTTTACTGAACACCTAAATCAAAAAGAGAAACGAGCTTGGCTTGCATTTCAAAACGTTTGTAAGAACTTCCTGGGTAACCACAAAAGTGGAGGTTATGTCGCTCACGTCGAGGTACTGCTTTTAGCGTACAAGGACATAAGATGTAACATGTCTCTTAAAGTTTACTTCCTTCACTCGCATCTGGACTTTTTCCCTAAAAATTTAGGAGCAGTCTCGGATGAACACGAGAAACGGTTCCATCAAGACATCGCTAAGCTGGAGAAGAGATTTTCAGGGAAGTGGAATGCAAGCATGTTGGCGGAGTACTGCTGGTTGTTGAAACGAGAGAGTTGTACCTCAGGGTATAAAAGGAAAGCAAGCACCAAGTAATGATAAATATCTTTTTATTTATTACTGTTTATAGCTAAAATAGTTCTTTTTCCCATTTAAATTAAATTCATGTCCATATATTTATTATTATAATAATTATTATAATTATTATTATCGTTCGATAAATAAATTATAATTAATTTATCGAAAAGTGGTAAAATTAGAGATTTTGGGCTCTTTCGAAAATGGTGGGTGATAAAAAAAAAAACGGAAGACATATTTGGATTCAAGACGTCATTTTACATAAGAATAACCCGGAATAGTGTCAGGGCTCGATATAAAATATTCTTTTGCAGACCAGTGTAATTTGAACAATTGTTGTTTAGTTGTACGGTTATATTTACATACATAAATTTATTTGTAGAGAAGACTAGTTTTGAACTAGGACATACCACTGTGTCACGTAAGAGAAAAGTCAGGATTATTTGCTCTCTCATCACTACTCTTTTGAGCGTACAAGTTACTTTGTATTAAATCCTGTAGCGCCTTAAATGAAATATCTTTTTACTCACCCCAACCTACCTAACAGTTGTAACAATTTTAATTCAAATCCCAAAAAAATTTTGAAAATAGATTTTTAAGTTTTGAGAAATTTTCTTAATGAGATTTGTCGTCCCCACCTTTCCTGCCGCTTTTTTTTTTGAAAGAGGCCATTTTTGGGATGCGTGACCACGGAAAACAAAAGGTGCATAAATTAGATCCACAAAGTATTAATTATTACAAACCTGCGACTTATCAGTGGATTTATTATTGCGACCACCAATTTATCAAGTCTTTACGTATCGTTAACTTTATACGGTTTTCCTTACTACATTTCGCATGGTGAATCCTTAGCTATGTCATCCAGCTTTACCTCTGAGCTTGCACACCATCTGAAGGCTCGTTTCTGTGACCACCATTGAAATTGCTTGACAGTTAACTAGGCTGATAACTTAGATTGGAAGCTTTGGAAGTCCCGAAGCCGGTATTTACAACTGCGTGTGGTTTATGACGCGTTGGCTGTGGCTCCACGCGCACATTCGGTCTGTTTTTGGGTTCGTTCAATATATACATTATACACAGTGGGTCGGATTTTAATATTAGTATTCAATACACTCTAAAAAGGTTAGAAATTTGTGATTTTTTTACGACCTCGCCCCGAGAAATTCTTTTTGTGTTGTCTTACACGCCCTAAAGAATCCCAATTCTTTCTTCAGATTTAGTGTAGTCATACAACTGGCGCCCAACGTGGGGCCTTGTGTTTATTGGGAAATCTCGTTAAAATTTTAACATCGCAGTAATTTTTCCAACAAATTAGAGTATTACCATTTCTAAAATTGGATGTAAAGTGTTATGAATTAGAATATGAATTTAAAATTCGGGGAATGGAGTATGCAAGTGGTAAGACAGTAGCACAGAAATGTAAATTGTTAGGGCCCATTTTGAAAAAGGAAAAGTACCTAAATGTTTCTGTTCGGGTGGATTCCTCAATGTTAGAGTTTCAATCGGAAATCGATGCGTGTAAGGCCAAGATTACTTCTATTGAAACAGAACTTGCTGATCCAGTTAATCGATCCCACCCTAAGTATTTAACTCAAGCTCTGTACCTCGCTCGACGTATTGATCGGATTCCTGTAGGCGAAGAGAACGATGAATCCGTTGTAGACGATCTTGAAACAGCTGCTAGTAATATTCTCGCGCTTGTTCTTCATCTGACGCTAGCAAACCATGTGATGCAGCCCAATCTACACCTATTGTTTTACCAAGGCATAAACCTCTTGTTACCCTTGGTCCCCGTGTTAACGAGACCAAAGCAGGTTTTGCCGACCGATTAGCAGGTTTATTAGACGCTAGTCTTCAACGGCTTGAAGATGGACGACACAGTCATGTACCTATTCGCAAATGCAAAGTTTCTTTCTCTGGTACAGCGGATGGTATGTAAGTCGTAACCTTTCTAAGTCATCTAGAAAGAAAGAAGCGTGCTTCAAATATTAGCGATGTACGTTTGCTGGAAGGTGCGACCCATCTTTTTACTAGTCCAGCGCTTATTTGGTTTTGCTCAATCAGAAACGACGTATCTTCATGGGCTAACCTTGTCATACGAATTCGTACCTGTTTTTTACCTGGAAATTGTGAACTAATGCTGTGGGATGAGATTCGCGCTCGTAAGCAAGGTGTCAACGAAGCCCCTTTATTTTACGTTGCCACTATGAAGGAACTGATTTCACGAATTAGTCGTCCTCGTAGTCCACATGAACAGTTAATGCTTATTATGGTTAATCTTCAACCTTTTTACGCAACACTTTTGAGCTTAATTAACGTTGATTCCGTGAATCATTTAAATTTATGTTTAAAGCTAGAAAACACAAGAACGAATAATTCACGGGCAGCAAGTGGTAGCAAAGTCTCTATCTTAGAAGTTTCTCCCACTCGTGAAAACATTTCGTTACCTAGTGATTATAATAAATCAAAAATCAAGCGGAAAGCTTTAATCTGCTGGAATTGTCAAGTCGAAAGCCACGATTTTAAGAAATGCGTCAAGAAATTGCTTCAATTCTGTTTCTTATGTGGTGATAACAGGCCGTATGCCAATGTGATTTTAGTTTCTATTTTTGCTCGTGCAATGATAGATTTTGGTGCAAACATTACCATTTCAGCTGTCGCAAAAATGCATTTGATACAAGACTTTAACTTATCCCTAGTCACCTGTGCCGACGTCAGAGTGTGATCGGACGCGTAATGTTATCTTTAACTGTCTCCGGTGTTACCAGAATTGTAGAAGGCGTAGTCTGCAATAGTGTTCCCACTTGGTTAATTTTAGGAGTCAACTTTGTAAGGTCTTTGGTATTAAAGCTAATTTTGTAACGAATGAGTTTACAGTTAGTAAAGCTTTCACTTCGCCGCGGATAAGTGGTGTCGACGATCTAAGCGCAAATCATCAAATTCGTTTAAACGCCGTAATCGAACACTTTAAAGGACTTGCACATGATAAGTTAAGTCGAACTCACCTCGTAGAACATCATATTGATACCGGAGACGCAAAACTCATTAATCAGCGTTATTTCCCACTATGATGCTATGTTGGACGCTGGAATTATTCGCGAATTGAAATAACTCTGCGCTTTACCTATGTTGCTTGTTAAGAAGTCTGATGGTTCGTACAGACTTTGTTTCGACGGGAGAAAACTGAAAAGTGTGAGCAAGAAAGATTCTTACCCCATACCGTATGTTTCTAGTATTTTAGACCGTCTCGACGATGCGCGTTTTATATCATCGACCGATCTAAAGAAGGTTTTTTGACAGATCCCCCATTCCTCAACGTCATGTAAGAAAACCGCATTCACAGTACCAATACGCGGGTTATTTGAGTATGTTGTACTTCCTTTCGGTATAGCTAACGCTCCGGCCACGCAACAAAGACTGATGGATAACTTATTCGGTAGTCTACTAGGAGAAAAGTTATTTGTTTACCTAGACGATATTGTCATAGCTTCCAACACGTTCGAGGAACATATTCAGCTCCTCGAGGAAGTCCGTCAAAGATTATACAATGCTACTTTAACCATAAATTTAGAAAAATGCTAGTGTTGTAGGTCGAGTTTGTCGTACTTAGAATTCATTGTTGATAAACATGGATTGCGCATTGATCCTTCTAAAGTAAAGGCTATTGTTAATTTTCCTAAACCTAAAACCAGTACTGAAATTAAACGATTTTTGGGAATGTGTTCGTGGTACCGACGTTTTGTGCAGGATTTCTCAACAGTTTCTGCTCCTATAACAGCGTTGATTAAAGGCAGAAAAAAAAGACAATGTATTAAGTGAAATCCCGAGGCCAAAAAATCGTTTGTACATCTCAAGTCGTTATTGTCGTCGACTCGATTTTAAGCTTCCTTTTGTGATTCAATGTGACGCCTCTGACGTTGGTGTGGGTGCAATCTTGACCCAAGGAGAAGGTGGCAATTAAGTAATGAACATGTTATCTCTTATGGTTCTAGAACACTTAATAAGGCTGAACGAAATTACTCAGTTACCGAACGTGATTGTCTCGCAGTCTTATTCGGTATAGAGAAATTTAGACCTTACATCAACGGAACCCATTTTACAGTTCTTACGGACCACTACTCTTTATTGTGGCTAAAGAATATGAAAGACCTTTCTGGTCGTCTAGCGCGGTAGAGTGTAAAACTTTCACAACACTGATTTACTATTACACATAGGAAGGGTAAACAGAACGTTGTTTTAGACGCTTTATCTAAAGCCCCTCTCTAATAATAGTCGTTAGTGATTGGGTCCCTAAATTTGTATTAATTCGACCGGTAGTTAAAGCGACTAGTCGCGCCGTTGCTAATTTTTTAGAGAACGATATCATTTTTTTATTCGGCGTGCCACAAATCGTGATGGTAGACAATGATCCCCAATTCACCAGTGGTTGCTTTAAAAACCTGATGAATCAATATAAAGTACAGAAAATCTGGTACGTTTTGTACCATCCACAAGTGAATTTCGTTGAACGTGCATACCGCGTTCTGGGTACTGCTACCCGCTCGTATGTGAACGATAACCATCGTCGGTGGGACTCAGAAATTTACCGAGTCGCGCATGCAATTCGTACATCTGTGCATGAAGTGACCGGATATACACTCTCTTTCCTTACCTTAGGTAGAATCGTGCCAAGTTCGGGCGATTACTACGGTAAACTGCTTCAGTTCGGAGAGGAAGATTTAGCTATTGGAGATCGTGAACGCATTGTTGCTGACTTGACCAAATTATTCGAAGTTCATAAAGATGCCAGGAGTCGTTTGGCTTAAGCTTATAAGCGTAACGCACGTTATTACAATTTGCGTAAGAGAGTTGTTCGTTTTAGAGTAAAAGACACTGTCTGGAAACGTAACCATGTTAACGCCAAAATGCGTAAAATGCGTAGTCACAGAAGTAACTGGTCCACTAACATATAGGTTGTCAGATGAGCGTGGGAAAAACGTGGGTGATTTCCATGTTAAAGACCTTAATGCCCATTACGTGGAGGACGATGAGAAAGAGAGATAACTTCATTCAATTTGAGTGCTGTCGTTATCATACGAATTGTAGTTATTATTAATATCCAGAAATGTCTATAAAAATTGCTAGTCTATATTTGGAAACGTTCGATTGTACAATAGTCATTAATTGACGGCGACGCCTGTCGTCGTTTGGCCAGGAACGAAGCCATATTGACCAGGATGGAATAAGATTTTTTTCAGAAGTGTCCTTTCGAAAAGTTTGCCATAGTTTCGATAACAAAGTTATCGGGCGAAACAAGCTTGGGTTGGCGAGATCTTTCTTTACGGGTTTGAGAATTTGATTAGTTTACTAGTTTTCCAGCTGGTAGAAAAATAACCAATTTTTATGCAAGAGTTGAACAGGTCAACGATCGTTGATGAGAGAGAATTACAGTGTATTTCATCAAGTCCAGGAGAATTTTGCTATCCACCGCGGTTAAATCGTCGCTAGTAATCACCCAGTCCTGTAAGGAGTTACAATGCAAAAAAAATCGGGATCTTATTTGGGTAGGATAAGCATTGTCCGTCGAGGGATCGTCGCCTGGAAATAAAGTGGAAACTATTACTCTGATCGTATCTAATTCTGAGATAGTGTATCCGTTGCCGTCTTTAACATTGGAACACGGTTGGATCGACAGGAACTTTCGGGACAATAACTTGTAAACTAACCCCCAAGAACTCGTTGCCAAGTTTTTTCCAAGAAACTTTGCCATGAGGTATATTTTGCTGTCTTCACTGCCAGTTTGTACCGGTGAAGCGCAGCCTTATAAGAGGCAAGCTATTGATGTTTTAGGCCTGCAGGGGCTTTTTGGTGGTGTTTTCGTAAACAATGCACCGCTCGCTTTAACTTATCTAACTTAGGACTCCACCAAGGTACACCAGCTCTAGATCTTAAGCGTATGCTGTTTAAGCCATTGTGGCAAGAGTTGAGAATCATCCCGGTCAACTTATCAATGAAGGCGTCTACAGATTTAGGATCGTGGCACGAAGCACCACGTAGAAGATACAAAGGAATTGATTTTGCGATAGCATTATTTAGGCGAACAGGATCTATGCGTTTGAAGTCAAGGATTCTTTTGGGGATAAGTACAAGGTTAGGAACCTTGACGGTTAGTTCAAACCGTATCAGTCGTTGATCACTTTCTATAACATCGGAGGTGACTCGCCAATTTACTGTTTTTCTAGCTAAACAAGAAGAGGCTAAAGTAACATCTATGTTTGTTCAGCCTACATGGCGAAAGTGAAGGGCTGATAAGGTTCGTTAACTACACAGAGGTCACGTTTACCCAAGAGATTTTCCACACATCGTCCTCGTTCTTCGGTCGCCGGGGAGTGCCAAAGCGGCGATTTCGGATTGAAGTCACCTGCTATGATAATAGGAGTGCCTCTTAGTTCATCGAGAATTTTATCTAAATGTTGGAGATGAACACGAACATCCTCACTCGGCGGACAATAAACGACAACGATTTCCAAGGAGGTGTTTCCAGCCGTAACCATGGTTACCGCATTGCAGTCGTTGGTTAAATGGTTGAGTGTTACCACTCCGACGGGCTTCGAACTATTGAAAACAATAGCCGAGTAGTACCGCATAGAAGAGGATGCGGCTATCCTGTTTACGGGTACAGCCGCCCCAGCGAGCTTGTACCCTAAACCTGAACTAAACACGTATGGTTTTAGGGTCAGTAGTATGTCTATATTACTGTCGGAGGAGAAACCCATTGCTTCGAAAGTCGCAACACTTGAATTGCAAAGATTCACTAGCGCAAACCTCAAAGTTCAAATGATGACAGTATTTCTGGCTATTGAAACAGCGAGTAACTCGGATGTGGTCATTGACCCTACACGCATTCCACGGTACATACACACGACGCGATGCCAAAAGGTATTGTCGAACATCGGCAGGGACCTCAATGATTCAATTGCCGTTAGGTTGGTCTCTAGGACCGAAACGGAATAGGACTTTCAAGTGTTGATTGGCCAAGTGTAGTACCTCATCAGAAGCGTCATAAAAATTCTGTGAAATTATTGCCTCTTTCACCTGCTCAGGGAACCGGTTAGTGGAAACGTTTATTAAGGATAGGCGTGGTAATGATTTGCCTTGGGGCTTAACCACAAGACCGGCTTTATCTGGGATGTCCAAAAGAATTTTTGTCAAGTCGGTCTTCTCGGATTCGAGTCTAATCGAGCTTTTTGCTCGTCGTAGTCACACGGTCGAATCGAAGGCCATACTTTTGAGGGTCAAGGACTTTCATTAAAGTCGTTTTTGTTTCCTCGGCTGTCTTAAGAGGAGCTTCGGTTTTGGGCACGATGACTACTGGCGAACGGGATACGGTAGAAACGGATTTACCAGAAGGTACTTTGAACTTTTCAACAATTTTTGAACAAGCCGCTTGGGCGTACGATAATTGGGCAGCAGGCGCAGCAATGGAAGTAGTTGTCAGCTTGGTTGATCCGTTCTTCAAGGCTGTTTGGACATTAACCAAAGTGTTAGCAATGTCAGCTGCGAGACGCGATTGGAGATCATGGATTTATGAAATGTCGCTTGAGGTCTGCTGACGATGTCAATCATTTCTGATTGACGGGAAGTCGCAATCTTACAAGCAGAGATTACTTTAGTAAGACAAAGGATATCAGCGTCGAATAACGATTCGATACTGACAGGAGAGGTATCTGAAGGGACATCATCATTGTCGTCTTTACGACGACGCTTGGTGGAGGCGGATTCAGTCTACATAACTCTAAGTCTAATACTCCTTTTAGTCGTTCACAGGAGCTTATTGCCAGAAACGGTTAGACTTATAACCTGTGAGTCGTTGCCTACCTTTAATCTCGTGGAGGTAAGGGTCTAAAGTACCGTGAAAAGGAACAACTTTATAACAAAATAACAACAGTATAATTACAACATTCGTGTCGGCCTTAATTATCCGGCTTCATTTGATTTGCTCATAATTGAATAATCAAATTCCTTTCGCTTTAGTTAAAGGTGAAAGATTTATTCACATATTAAAGAGAAACTAGAGTAGTTAAGACTAGATTTAGAGGGATCCGAGTTTACGATAGTAACCGATCACTATTATCTTTTCTAGTTGAGCAATTTAAAATATCTACAAGGACAATTAGCCAGGTGGGCTTTACGACTTCAGCAATGCAATTTTAAACTCAAATATCAAAAGGGAAAAGAGAACGTAGTACCCGATACGCTATCAAGAGAAGTTCCTTTAATCAACCCAATTGAAAGTAGGAATCTTCCTAACGACAAATGGTTTACAGAAATGCTACAGAGTTGGGAAAGATCTCAAGCGTTTCCCTTTATGGAGAATCTGGGACTAGAAATTGTACAAGAGAATTAAAACGAGACAACCGAATGACGAAAATTGGCTTGAAGTAGTACCTAAAAGTTATCGCCAAGACGTGATACGTCAACACCACGACTAAATTTTACCTGGACATATGGGAATAACAAAAACTTTTGGAAGAACAATCCAAAAGTTTTTGGCCAAAAATTCAATGTGATGTTGGAAAGTATGTTAAACATTGTCAAAAAACTCGAACAAAGAAAGCCCAGCGGATTGATGTTGAGCCATAACGTAGTGGAAAAGCCATAGTTTATGATTTCAGCGGATTTAGTTAGCCTTCTGCCTAAAAAAACAAAAGACTATTTGAATATTTTAGTAATTGCTGACTATTTCACAAATTTTTATCTGTTTTTTTCTACTGAGGTCTCGCACAAAAGCCGCCATGGTCAAGTTAATTAAAAATTAAGTTTTTCTCTTATATGGCGTTCCCAAATATATTACTGATAATGGGGTGAACCGAGTGATGACAACGATACTTATTTTGTACTTAGAAACGAATAATCACCGGAAATGGGACAAATTATTACCCAAGATAGGTACAGCCATACGAACCGCTAAGCACGAGATTACTGGTTATTCCCCATATTGTTTTAATTTCGGTAGGGAACAAGCTCTGTGTGGTACCCTCATAAATTTTGGAAAAACAATAAAAGTATAGGATTACCGTGCTTAATATTATTTAATTAAATCGTTTGCTAGTGTTTATGCTAAGTAAAGTTTATTTTATCTTTACTAAGATAGATAATTTTCCATGCAATTGTAGCAAATTTTTCATATAGTTAACATTTTGTTGATTTTGTTAAAAACCAAAAGAAAATAATTTAAAATAACGCATTCAATTTGTTTCAGATAAGTTATAGTACAGTAACAACAAAATATTTACTTATCACAAAAAGTATGAAGCTAGTCAAGCAGAAAAATTTAATAAAAACCAAATTAAATTATAATACACATTTAAAAGAATACTTTTAAGCTTTCTTTTCCAATATCCGTAATGTTTTTAAATTTCTAGATGCAACAGTTTGTGTATTGAAAAGTATTATTCCATATAAACGATCTTTTAATATCGAGGAAAACTTATATATACATATACTTTTAATTTTGCGAGAAATGAAAAATATTTTTAATGTAGATTTATTTAAATTATATTCTTGCAATTTAATGTTCTTTCTACAGATCATATTTATGTGCTACCATATAAATTTACTTTAAAATTAATTAAGGTTAAATGTTAAAAAAGCATAATGTAATTTACTTTTAATGAATTATTATTGCGGCCTAATTTGACCTAAAGCTACCAATTCATGTAAATTATAGGGAAAATTTTTACAGTTAAACGCAATTTAAAAAAAATGTTTACATTACTTCCCGAAAATAATGGATAATTTTAATAAAATCGTTGCAGAAAATATGAGACAAAGCCGTAATATAAGTCTCTTCAATTTCAAGAGATAGTGCACATATATAAACATACACACGTGAGGTAGGCTGTGCTTAGATATTTCAAAAATACATATACTAAATAATAAGTTATATTAAGTTGTATTAAGAATGAATAACTAAAACAATGTGTTGTAAAAATTTTTTTGTTTTTCAAAATATTCTCTTTTAAAATCTACACAGTTTTGCATTCGATTAAACCAATTGGTGTAGCAGTTTGTTACATGTTATTATTTAAGTATTGGCGTTAACTGATAATTCGTAATAAAATTTAAGACTGCACTGTTTTTTTTGATGGTACTGCCGCCGTCTGAAATTTACAATATTTGGTATAAGGGGCTTGCGTTTCACTAAATCGTAAGTGATTCGTTATTTGATTTAATTAATTTTGCGGACAAAAGTCTGAATTAATTGTACTTTGTTTTTCATTGAATTTATAGCATTTTAATTTCAATTTACGTTTCACAAAAATTTATTTTATTTTTTAACTAAATTTTGTAATTGATTGTTTCATTACGATTTATTTTGTGTCAAAAAAATTTTGTGTTCATTTCAATAATATTTTATTTCATTCTATGTAATAAATGTTAAATTATGCAAATGTAACGTAGATTTTAATAAACTAACCTATTCGCAAGTAATTTTTTTGTTTTGTTTGTAACCTCTTTTTGAGGCCGTGCTTATATTTTAAGCAGTTTCACACTCTCCGGCTGCTTTCGGCAATCAGGGAAACTATCAGGTCCTCTCACATTAAGAATAAGGCAAATAAAAAAAATCCTAAAAACAAATACAACTCATAATTACATTTTGTTGTATTATTGTTTACTCTATTTAATTTAACTACTTATGGTAAAAACGAATTAATAAGAAAAAAAATTCACAGATATCGCAAATCTTGCAACTATCGGAAGGTGTCGAAAACAAACACAATATTACATACGTAATATAATGAACAAGGTTTATTGCGATTTTTAAAAATAAGAATGCATACATGAATTATAAAAAGATTAAAAAACAGAAATAACTAGTATTCTAGGTGCATATTAAACGAGAATAGAGTCGTATGATAATTCACCAATTGTCTGTATTAAACATTTGTCCATGTAATGGCTGAGAATTGTTTCACATAACCTCTTCATCGCTGGAAGATGATAAATCAGCAACATCAATGACATATGGTGTTACATGCGAAATTTGAAACAATAACACTTGCTTGAAATAAAGTAACATAAACGGTGTTATGCCGGTGCTCAGTAAAGACGGGGTGGGTTATATTCAAAATTTCGTTATTGATTTGGAAAACTTGACAAAACGCAAAATGAAAAAGTCAAAATCAAAAGGTGCCAGGAAGAAGTAAAACTCAATGGACTAGAGGCCCTTGCCAACCACGAATCCGCTTCAAATGGATACACTCAAATGGAACTTACCTTAAGAGTGTATCTCACGAAAAATCTTAAATACTCTAAAAATTTACATACGCGAAGGCCGACGGAATAAAAGCTTCGTTACATTTAACAATTTAACATTTATTACATAATTAAAATCAGAATTGGGAAATCAATAAAACAAGAAATTTACATTAAAACTTAAGTAAATTTGACACAAATATCTTTAAAAAAAACAAAATGAAAATTTAAAAAAAATAAACAAACAAAATTACCTTTTTTTAAAGAGAAAAAAAACAAAAAAACAAAGACACGGCCGTGTACGCATAATTAAAAAAAACATAATAAAATAAATAAAATTTGGCAAAACAATAAAATTATAATTAACACACATGAACACCATAAGTGGTTTGAATCCTCGAAAAATTCAATATATATCAATAAATTCTCACAACTAATTTCAAAGCATTTTAATCACTGAACTCACGAGCAAATAAGCAATCGATAATCAATAAATACCTTTACTGTTTGTACTTGAGCTCCTGGTTAGCATAGGCCAGTTGACGTCGTGGGATAATTACCAAATCAAACCGGAAACCAGTGAATTCAATGAACCGTAATTATTATACGAATAGGAAAGTTTTTCCACTTGAAGATTCATTGTTTCAATTACGTCCGCGGTAATTCTTCCACTACAGCTAAAAAGGTGAATTTATCACCCCCAATATTTACATTTCGAACGACTGTCAACCAACTAACTTACTCCTTTTTATCACCAAAACCACATATATATATATAACCTTATTCGATTACCATTTCCCCAAAGGCTGTGTTCGAAACTTCATGAAAGAAAACAATCTCATTGGAAACTGCGACAAGGAGGCAAACAGATCAAATAACGTCAAAATTGTAGTATTGGACCACGGCATTTGGTTTCTACGTAAAAATGTCAAATTGACAAAATATTATATTACAAGACGGTCATAACATTTAAACTGCCTAATAAATTAAGATAATGCTTTCATTCCCACGTCATTTGATTGAACTCACAAAGAAACCAAGTACGAATGTACTGAGAATGCACTTAAAAAAAGAACTTTTAAACCAACTTAAAATAAACAAACTAAAATATTGAAACGTTCAAGAAATTACTTGCAAACGCAAGAGCCTTCTAGAATGCTGTTATCTATTTTCTAGAAGTTATAGCGAAAAGTGACAAACGATCGAGAAGGATTTCCGTATGTCTTTATATAGCGACGAGACAGATCGTAGATCAGTTATTGTCGAAACGCGAATGCAGCTGTATTAAGAAGATTATTAAGGTGAAGATAAATATGTGATTAGCACGCGCGACGTTTTAAATAAATAACAGTGTACACCGAATCGAGTGAACGTGACTTATAGTGTAAACAAATCCGAGGACGTTATCTTATCTTATCTTAAGTGTTATACAACGGTTATACATAAATTATAGTGTAAGTGTTTTTATTATTAGATTTAATAAGTTCGGTTAATTTAAAAGTAAACATATTTCTATAATAAGTAAACGTAGTTTTAGTTGTTTAAATAAATTAGTTTTTAACAAGTTGAAATAAATACGTAACATTTGGCGTCAGTGTGGGATATCGTTCGCGAATTTTAGTATAAATATCATTAAGAAATATCGCTTCCGTAATAAAAACATTCATTGCGTAAATATCTGTTAAGATTCGCGATAAGCGTGTGTGTTTATTAAACTTTTTCTTTTAACAAGTGCGTGATCGCGATTAAATTCGTTTCCGGACACTAGTGGTTTAATATTAATAAGTGGATAGTTATTAAAATTTTGTGTTATACAAAAACTGCATTTTTAAAAGTAGTGTATTTAAACTTTATATTCGTGTTATATTTAAATTTATGCCGGTGACGCGTTTGCAAGCAGTTAAAATGGATGCAAAACTATTTGAATTTCTTGAATCGATAAAAATTGGTCAAGAATCGATGAATAGAAAAATGGAAGAAAATTCTCAGAAGATGGAAGAAAATTCTAGAAAAATGGGCGAAAACTCACAGAAAATTGAAGAAAAACTATCGGAAAATTCAAGAAAAATGGAAGAAAAACTCTCCAAACATTCTCAGAAAATGGAGGAAAGTTCTAGAAGTTTAAAAGAAGAAATACGAACAAGCATAGAAAATCAAATCAAAATTGTTCAAGAGGAAACTCAAGCAGACATGTTAAATTTAAGAGAAGAAATATGCGAAGTTCTGGAAAACGGAAAACAATCTATGAATGAGAAAATAGAAGCAATCGAGGACAAATTAGAAGACAGAATGAAACTGCTTGAAGAAAGAATAAACCAAATGAATTGCCATAGCGAAGGAAGTGTCACGAGTAAAGATTTAATAATGGACCGCCGGGATGAAAGCACTCACAAGTTTAAGGTTGTACCGCCAAATTTTGATGGTAAAGTTCCATGGTCAACCTACTACAAGCAGTTTGAGGCCGCAGCTACGGCTAATGGTTGGAGCAACAAGCAAAAAGCGACGTCTTTAATAGTGTCCTTACGTGGAGAAGCGCTGGGAAATTTACAAACTGTTCCGGACCACCTGCAAGAAAATTACGAACTCTTAATATCACGATTAGAAATGAGATATGGAGATGCCCATCTTCAACAAGTCTATCAAGCTCAAATTAAAAGTCGGGTTCAGAAAGCTGCCGAAAGTCTTCAAGAGTTTGAAGCTGACATCGCTAGATTAACACGGCTTGCGTATCCTACAGCGCCAGATACCTTCTTGGAGCAATTGGCTATTCAAACTTTTGTAGACGGCCTCCGAGACAACGAAACGCAGCAGACTCTGCGGTTAGCTCGACCGAAGACATTGGATGACGCTTTGGTGCATGCTTTGGAGTTTGAAGCAGCAAAACAGGCATCGCAACAAGATGGTCATAGACTCTGCTGTGCTGCAGAAGTACCCTCGCAGACACTAGAAAGCATCGAGGAGATAGCGCAACGAATACTTAGGGAAAGAGGAGTGACAGCTTTGAACTGCGACGAAATAAGCCATGTACGACGGCATCGTACCAAACCTAAGAAGAGGACTAGAAGAGCGCTCGAAAATTTGGAACGAGGCGAGCAAAAGAAACAAAAAGTAATCTCATCTAGTCAAACTCCGGAGATTACAATCCAAATGGCATCGCCTAGAGAGCAATTGCATAGCATTTATCTCGATGGCAAGATGAATGGGAGAAGCGTCCAGTTACTGGTTGACACGGGAGCGACGAAGACCATCATTCGTCCTGACATCTTATTGGAAAACGAGAAGACATCACCAGTAACAGCACGACTTCGAACAGCGACGGGCGACGAAATACCTACTCACGGACAAGTCAAAGTAACCATTGGTTTGGGAAATGGAGTACTCGACCACCAAGTACTGGTAGCCGACATCACGGAAGAAGTTATCCTGGGAATAGACGTGATAAAGAAGTACGGGTTTCATTTGGATATGAAGAACGATGTCCTGAAGATCGACAATGAAGACATTCCTTTTCATTCGTCAGAGAAGGCAGCCGTGCGAGTCTTATTGAGTGAAGACGTGACTCTGCCTGCAAGGACTGAAAGTGTGGTGATGGCACGCCTGGATGGAAATCTCCGGGAAGGCTACATACGCGCGATTGAACCAATGGAGGGCGGTTTAGTTGAAAAGGGACTACTCGTTGGAAGAACTTTAGTACGAGTAAAGAAGACGATGCCAGTAATGATCTTAGACATCAACTCAGATCCTGTAGCGTTGAAAAAGAAGACCGTAGTAGGCCAATGCACGCCAGTATCACAAATTGTGAGATGCGTGAAGTCGAACCAAGATACGTTGCCGAAGAAGTGTCCACAACATCTATTGGACATTCTTACCACCAAATGCGAAAACCTCAGCCAAGACCAGCTGGCTAAAGTTAAAGTGTTGATCCAAGAGTACCAAGATGTGTTCGCGCTGGAGAGTGGCTCCAAAGGAAGAACTAACGTGGTAAAACATAAAATTAATACCGGAGACGCTCCGCCGATACGACAACATCCACGCAGACTTCCTTTGGCGAAAAGAGAAGAAGCCGAACAAATAATTACGGATATGGAGAGAGAAGGCGTGATTGAACCTTCAAGTAGTCCATGGGCATCCCCAGTGGTACTCGTGAAGAAGAAGGATGGATCAACGAGGTTTTGCGTAGACTACAGGCAGCTAAACGACGTGACCAAAAAGGACAGCTACCCTTTACCCAGAATTGACGATACGCTAGACACCCTGTCAGGATCCCTGTGGTTTTCTACGTTAGATTTAAAGAGTGGATACTGGCAGGTAGAATTAGAACCCAAGGATCGTGAAAAAACAGCTTTTACGATCGGAACTGATTTGTGGCAGTTCACTGTAATGCCCTTCGGCCTGTGTAACGCTCCTGCAACGTTCGAGCGTTTGATGGAGACCATCTTGCGCGGATTGTCTTGGAAGACGTGCTTGGTTTACCTGGACGACGTGATCGTGGTTGGAAGGTCGTTTGAAGAGCACTTAAACAACTTGAAGGAAGTGTTCCAGAGATTACGTGGGGCTAACCTCAAACTGAGCCCAAAAAAGTGCCACGTATTTAAGAAGGAAGTCCAATACCTTGGCCACGTCGTATCTAGAGATGGAGTAAGGGCTGACCCAGACAAAATCCGAGCAGTGCAAGCATGGCCAAGACCGGTCGACAAACATCAGGTCCGAAGTTTCCTTGGGTTGTGCACTTATTATAGAAGATTTGTCCCCGGATTTGCCAATATTGCCAAACCATTGACAAAACTAACCGAAGAAAAAGCAGAATTTAGATGGAATGAAGACTGCGAAAATTCTTTTAATCAACTAAAACAGGCCCTAGTCACTTCGTTGATTTTGAGTTATCCACGAGAAGATGGAAAGTTTGTTTTGGATACCGACGCAAGCAATATGGCCATAGGCGCGGTCCTTTCGCAAGTTCAAGATGGACAGGAAAAGGTTATCGCGTACTTTAGCAAGGTTTTGTCTAGGCCAGAAAGGAATTATTGCGTGACTAGGAGGGAGCTGTTAGCAGTCGTTAAGTCCATCGAACATTTCTACAAGTATTTGTATGGACGAAAATTCTTACTGAGAACAGACCACGCCGCTTTAAAATGGCTACTGCAGTTCCGTAACCCAGAAGGACAAGTAGCAGGATGGATCGAGAGACTGCAAGAGTATGACTACGACACAGAACACCGTGCCGGAAGCAGTCATCGGAACGCTGATGCCTTGTCTAGAAGACCATGTCCGGCGGACTGCAGCCATTGTTCGCGACTGGAAGAAAAAGTCGAATGCCTCCGGAGAACTGCTATGGTTGATGATGAGTGGGAACCTGAGCAATTACGTCGCGAACAAGAAGACGATCCTGAAATAAGACTACTCCTGGACTGGAAAGAAAGCGGCCGACGACCAACCTGGGAAGAAGTGAGTGGTTTGGGCAAAAATATCAAAGCGTACTGGGCGCAGTGGGACTCCTTGATAGTAGAAGACGGTCTTCTTAAGCGATCCCTAGAAAGTGCCGAGGGCACGGGAAACAGACTACAGCTGGTAGTGCCGAAGAGCAGGGTGACCGAAGTGTTGAAGCATCTCCACGATGGGACATCAGGAGGACACTTTGGCATTAAGAAGACGTTGGGTAAAGTGCGAGAACGATTCTACTGGATGAACTGCAAAGAGGACGTCATGAAATGGTGCCGTAAATGCATAGTCTGCGCTTCAGAAAATGGTCCAGCGAGAAAGCGCAAAGCACCCATGAAACAATACAACGTAGGAAGCCCTTTGGAAAGAGTAGCGATTGACATCGCAGGGCCGTTCCCAGAATCCGATTCGGGAAATAAATACATCCTGGTGGCGATGGATTATTTCACGAAATGGACGGAGGCTTACGCCATACCTAATCAGGAAGCAGCTACAGTCGCAGACGTATTAGTAAAGGAGATTTTCTGTCGGTTTGGGGTTCCGTTGGAATTACACTCCGATCAAGGCCGCAATTTTGAGTCTGGGCTATTTCAAGAAGTTTGCCGACTGTTAGGAATTAAAAAGACTAGGACAACGCCTCTCCATCCTCAGTCTGATGGCATGGTTGAACGGATGAATCGAACAATGGGCAAGTACTTAGCCAAGGTAGTGTCCGAACACCAAAGGGACTGGGATCAGTACTTGCACCTTTTCTTAATGGCATACCGATCATCCGTTCACGAAAGCACAGGCCAAACACCATCCTGTGTCATGCTCGGTCGTGAGATAAGATTGCCATGCGACCTTCAATTTGGCCGAAGACCGGAAGAGGAAGTCGCTGGAGAAGATTACGTCAGCAAGCTAGCCAAGAGGTTAGACGAAGTACATGAAGAGGTCCGTAAAAACACACGAATTGCCAGCGACAGGATGAAAACAAGATATGACGTCAAGGCGCAAAATGGTGGGTTTCAACCTGGCGATATAGTCTGGTTGTATAACCCTCAAAGGAGACGTGGTTTGTCGCCGAAGCTGCAAAGGCAATGGGAGGGCCCCTATGAAGTTGTGCAGCGTATTAACGACATTATATACCGCATCCGAAAACCGCCCAGAGGCAAGCCAAAAGTGGTCCACGTCGATCGTCTAGCCCCGTTTGCTGGCGATAACCACAATGCGCAAGTTCAGGTCCGAACCAGAGTAATAAGTAGCAGAACCAGGAATCCAATCGAAGAAATGGAGTTCGAGAAGTTTATGAACTTATACGGAGGTTCTGGAAAAGCTAGGTTCGGAGTTACCACCGAGGAACAACAAGACCTGTTCCAGACACAAAAAGATTACGCCATCGCACATTGCGTGAGCGAGGACCTTGACATGTCCAAAGGGGTTGCAGTAGTGTTTAAAAAGAAGTTTGGGCAGCTAGATGAATTACGAAGACAGCAACCGGCAGTCGGAAAGGTTTTAGGACTACGTGGTGACGGACGCTTCGTTTTCTATCTGGTCACCAAGAAATACTCACGTGTCAAGCCGTTATACAAAGATCTGTGGCGAACATTATGGAGTCTCAAGAGACAAATGGAGTTCCATCATGTTAAGAAATTGGCAGTACCCAAGCTTGGTTGTGGCTTAGACCAACTGAATTGGAGGACAGTTCGAAACATGTTGGAGGTCGTCTTCCGAGGAACAGGCATTCAAGTGTTGGTCTGTAGTTACCAACCGAGGAGAGTATTGGGTCAGGAAAAGTCCATTGACTGTTACTTTTATGGTCAAGGAAGTTGCCGAAATGGAGGAAGCTGCCGCTATCGCCACGATCCCTTTTACCGGTGTCGCATCCAGTCTCCTGTTCTGGGACACAACAGTCCTAAGAAGGGGGCAGTGAAACGTTCAAGAAATTACTTGCAAACGCAAGAGCCTTCTAGAATGCTGTTATCTATTTTCTAGAAGTTATAGCGAAAAGTGACGAACGATCGAGAAGGATTTCCGTATGTCTTTATATAGCGACGAGACAGATCGTAGGTCAGTTATTGTCGAAACGCGAATGCAGCTGTATTAAGAAGATTATTAAGGTGAAGATAAATATGTGATTAGCACGCGCGACGTTTTAAATAAATAACAGTGTACACCGAATCGAGTGAACGTGACTTATAGTGTAAACAAATCCGAGGACGTTATTTTAGCTTATCTTAAGTGTTACACAACGGTTATACATAAATTATAATGTAAGTGTTTTTATTATTAGATTTAATTAGTTTGGTTAATTTAAAAGTAAACATATTTCTATAATAAGTAAACGTAGTTTTAGTCGTTTAAATAAATTAGTTTTTAACAAGTTGAAATAAATACGTAACAATATATTTAATTACAATTATGTCTCAGAAGAGAACAAACAAATTACCACTAGAATTCTGATAAAACAAAGACAAATCCTCAATAAACAGAATCGTAGAATCAGATAATTCACGGCGTAACAAAATACAAAACCTTATCAACAATATCGAATTATGAAGTTGAATTCAAAAACGTAAAATAACTTATTAAAATCAATCGAAAATCCATTAGAACAGATTCAAAATACATGAAATGAATAACATTAATCTAAACACCGGGTCCCTCACGCAAATAATCAAACATAAACGACGCGACAGTTACAATGGAGAATTTTTTGTAATAATAAAATGATAAGCGAGACCGCTTATTATCAAGAATTGTTCCGTGCTGATAAAACGTAGTTTCCAGTGACATATCTAAGGAGAAACCCAATCGCGTTATCTTAAATCCATGCACTTGAACAAACATCATAGCATGTAAATGGACCGGCCTCATAATTAGTATTAAAAACTCTAAATCCAAACACTTTCGGCTGTTGTTTCCCATTTATAGTTGTAGTAGTATATAGTAGTTTAGTGCGAATTGATTGCAAACTGGAGGGTTTATCTTTTATAGATTTTTTTTAGAGAAGCACAAAATTGAGTATTTTGGGCTAATCTTGTTGAGAATAGGTAGGTCTTTTAGTATTTAAAATTAAAATGCAACACCGGTTGATAGACAACCGAGCATATATATGAAATATAGATCAACGGTAAAAGATACATGTAAGACAAAAATACTTTTTGTGTAGTTACTTAGAAATATAATATATTAAACGTAAGAGCAGTATATTATATTATATGGTAGCAGGTCAGTGGTTTTTTTAATGGATTAGTTATTTGTTAAACTGTCGTTAGAAAAATTGAGGTTGAAGTGTGAGGTTAATAGCACGTGCTCTAAAGCTAAGAAGTAGAAAAATAACTGGTGAACATGTCAGGAACAAATATGAGGGAAGAATTAAATCTACCAGTGTTCAAT
The DNA here is from genome assembly GCA_035610365.1 of Aquatica leii. Taxonomy (NCBI): domain Eukaryota; kingdom Metazoa; phylum Arthropoda; class Insecta; order Coleoptera; family Lampyridae; genus Aquatica; species Aquatica leii. The sequence continues at coordinate 15,407,286 of CM069432.1, forward strand.
GAATGTGAGTGGAGTTAATGGAAATTCAGGTTAATGATACTGTTGGAAAACAAAAATGTGAAAGGAAGTTTAGACGATATGCCCTCAGATGAAAACCAAAAATTGGAATGGAAAAAGAAAGATTTGAAAGCAAGAAATATAATTGTACAAGGTATGTCAAGTTCACAATTAGAAGTAATACTTAATGAAACGAGTGCTAAAGCAATGATCGATAAACTAGATTCGATTTATAAACCTAATTCTACAGCCATAAAGCTTTTAGCAAAAAGAAAATTACTAGATCTAAAGATGAAAGAAAATGATGATCCGATGGAGTTCATTACGAAATTTGAAAAATTGATTAACGAGTTGAAGAATACTGACGACACAGTATCCGAAGATGACAAACTAAATTACCTATTATTAGCATTACCAGAATCATATGATCATATTGCAGACATCATAGATGCATTGCCAGCAGAACAAAAAAACGTTGAATACATTAAAAGTAAATTGTTAATCGATGCAAAAAAAATGAAAAATAAGTACCAAGAAAATACAGGGTCCGTATTTACCTCACAAACAAGTAACGTAAACAGGAATGGAAATATTAAATGCTTTAAATGTGGACATTTTGGACATGTACAAAAATTCTGTCATTCACAACAAAGTGGTAATTTCAATAGATCAAATACAACGCAAAATTGGAGATGGAATAGAAATCAACAATGGAATCAAAACCAAAGCCATAGCAGGTCAAGAACCTGTCCATAGCAGAGGTCGAAGTTACATATACAGGGGAAGAAGAAATTATCAACAACGCTTTGCAGGAAATTCGACAAGAGAAAATACAGAAGAAAATGACAACAAAAATTCTTTTGTCACAGTAATGGAGTCCCATAAAGATGATAGATCAAGCAACAACGTACCTTACAGTGTAACATGGTTATTGGACAGTGGATGTTCCAATCACATTGTGAACAATATGGAGTATTTTTCAACCTATGATGAACTAACAGACAATGTGAACATCAGGGTAGGCGATGGTCATTTAATTAAGGCATTAGGTATAGGTACTGTTGATATGAAATGTAATGTAGGTGGTAAATTTGTTACAACAAATGTTAAAAATTGTTATTCTGCGCCAGAAATGAAAAAAAAATTTGTTAAGTGTGTCAAAAATCACGGATTCAGGTAATAAGTTGTGGACAGAAAAAAACTATTGTGAAATTTATAATCCTGCAGATAAAAAAATTGCTATTGCTTTTAAAAATAATAATTTATATGAATTAAGTGGTCACATAGACCCAAAGAATTTGTCAAACTATTCGAGTCAAGTTGTAATAAATCTAAGATAACTCCTTATGAACAGTTTTTCAATAAAAAGCCTGATGTGTCTAGGCTCAAAATGTATGGAAGTGCAGCCTTTGTGAGAACACCAGAAGTGAATCGAGATTCTAAACTGGCACCAAAATCTAGAAAAGGTATTTTAGTTGGTTATGACGATATGGGTTATCGTATTTTAATAGATCAAAAGGTCATTGTCAGTCGTCACGTCGAATTTATAGAAAAAAATGAGCAATTTATTAAAATCCCTGAAGGCGAATTTGAAGACTCTAATACCAAATTAAATCAATTACAAGAAGAAATCAGAGATGATGACAAAATTCAGGAAGTGTCAAACTTTAGACCCAAACGAGAGATTAAAAAACCATCGTGGCATAATAATTACTTGATAGATGCAAATTTTTCAGATGTAATTGTACCGATCTCTTATAATGAAGCAATTGAATCTAAAGAAAAAGTCAAATGGCAAAAAACCATGGAAAAAAAATTTACTTCGTTAATTGAAAACGAAACCTGCTCACTCAGAGATATTAAAGAAGTCTCAGATGATGAAAAAATCATAGAATATAAATGGATCTATAGAGTTAAACCGGATGGCAAATACAAAGCTAGATTGGTAGCTCTTGGATACCAACAGCCAAACTGTTTAGATACAGAAATTTATTCTCCAGTGGCAAAAATGCCAACACTGAAAACATTATTATCAGTAGCTTGTAACAGAGGTTTGTTTATTGATCAAATAGATGTTCAAACAGCATTTTTAAACGGAAAAATCATCTCTTAAGTTTATGTTTATCAACCAGAAGAATTTTTACAAGAGAAAAACAAAGTATGTTTGTTACGAAAGGCTCTATATGGTCTACGACAAAGTCCCAGAGCATGGTACAAATGTTTCAATGATTGTATACTCTCACTTGGGTTTAAAAGATCCGAACATGATAATTGTTTGTGTATGAAAGTAACAGAAGTATCTCAAACTTATATTATATTATATGTGGATGATTTACTTATTTGTAGTTCTGAGTACAGTGACTTAGTTGAAGTGAAACAAAAATTAAATCAAAGATTTGAAATGAGAGATTTGGGAAAAATTAAAATTTTTTTGGGTATTGAAGTGGAATATACTCAAAATAAAAAATGTATGAACTTGAATCAAACAACATATATCAAGTCTTTGGCAGAAAAATACCAAATTAAAGAAGACAAAACGTACAAGACGCCTATGGAAATTAATTGAAAACTGGAACAGGCTGAGTCGTGTGATCCAAATGTGAAATATAGAAATTTGATAGGAGCTTTGTTGTATGTAAGTCAAGGAGCAAGACCAGACATTTCCTTCTCGGTGAGTTTCTTGAGCGGTTTTCAAAATAATTACTCAAAAACTCATTTTAAATATGCATTAAGAATTCTGAAATATCTGTACAGTACAAAACACTTAAAATTAAAATTTAGTGGGTATACTCAAACTCCAATTGAGTGTTCTGTCGATGCAGACTGGGCAGGTGATATAATCGACAGAAAATCACGCAGCGGTTTTTTGATTTATGTTATGGGAAATCCAGTAATATAGGTGTCGCGAAAACAAAAAACAGTAACAAGATCTTCTTGTCACGCGGAGTATATTGCCCTTTCTGAAGCTGTAAACCATGTACTTGTTTCAAAAGGAATTGCTGAGGATTGATTGATTAGATTTGATGACTCAATCGACATTTATGAGAATAATTCCGGAGCTAGAGATTTAGTTATAAATGGAAATTTTACTAAAAATAGTAAGCATATAGATGTAGCATATCACTACGTAAATGACTATGTTAAGAAAAATGTTATAAATGTTTGCAAAGTCAGTTCAGAAGATCAATTGGCAGATATATTGACTAAGTCCTTAGGTTTTATTCGTTTCGAGAAATTAAGATTTATGTTAAAGTTAGTTTAAGTATAAGATTTGTATATTTTATTATATTTTATTGTAAATATAAATCCTGAAAAAAAGGAGATGTGTTGAGAATAGGTAGTTCTTTTAGTATTTAAAATTAAAATGCAACACCGGTTGATAGACAACCGCGTATATATATTAAATATAGATCAACGGTAAAAGATACATGTAAGACAAAAATACTTTTTGTGTAGTTACTTAGAAATATAATATATTAAACGTAAGAGCAGTATATTATTTTAACAAATCTTTTCAAATCGTTAACATAATGGTCAATAAACCGTCATAAATTCGAGGTTTTCTTCCACCAGTAGTCCATTGTTGGCACCAACATTGAGACGCGATGTTTTGGTTGTAAAGCTTTAATGTCGTGAATGGCCGTATTTATTTATTTTCTTAAATCTAAGCTTTGTTTAGGCAGCAGGTATTAGGAAATATTTGGGTTGTCTTAGTAACGCTTAGGTTCTTTTATCCAAGCGATGTACGGTAAGAAACACAACGTAAGCAACAAAATCTTAAAACAACAAACTTTATTTTACACAATATATTTGCAAGGCAAAAAATCACCTTCGCAAAGCTCAAATAGTCATATTGCACTCACAAGCATGTTATGCCAAAAAAGGTCGAACAAATTGAGCCTCACGCCCACTGACTGTCATTTTCTGCTGGCTTAGATAAGATTAAAAGCATTCGGATAAATGTAAAATTTTAAATTTTCTTTAGACAATCAATTTTAAAGTCAAAGTAGAACTTTCAGAAATTTTGCCAGACTTTGATTGAATACGGTCGGATTAAATAAACAATTTATATCGCGTAATCCCTGGCAATTGTTTCACCACAACTTAATTAGTTGACACGCGTTTTAAAAAAACAAAACAAAATGATTACTGGACTTGACCAGAGTTTTATAACGGTTCACAATTCAACAGCTTCTAAGATTATGACACGATTCGAGCTACGTTGCCACATCCTTTCAGATGTAAAAGTTTCGAAGTGGAGATTTCACCTTTGGAAATCTGCATCCACAGTTTAAAAACTGGTTTTTTTCAACAGTTTGTCGCGTTTGCGATTCCGCGTCATATCTAAAGAAAACTTTTAGCAAACTGGACTTGCAATAAAAACATTTCGCGACGTGAAATAATCGACATGCATTTTTATTACATTCTGTAGGTGTTCTTAGCGTGCTCTTTCGGCGCAAAAAAAAGTAAAACTAATCTTATAAGCAACCCGTCAATTGCCAAAGACAATGAAAAGAAAATATTAAATTTGCTCTCTCCGTTTACAATAAAAAAACAAACAAAAACTTCGTTAAACGATAGAATTAAATTTAAATAGTTATTCTCAATTTTCTCGCGTTAGACAGTATCTCAATTCATCGTATCTCGCGTACAATAATCAAATAAAAAACTTATAAACGCATATCCAAATAAATTTAACTAATTTCTGACCTTTCAAAAGAAAAACCCTCGTATGCAACTTTTTTCGTTTTTGCAACACGTCAGAGTTTTTAAAACCTTCGTTTAAAACTCTCCTCTTTTCTCTACGCAATTTTGACTTTATATCCTAAAACTTTTTTTTTTGATTGGGCAAGTTCACGAACGCTCTCAGTACCATATCTGCCAATTGGCTTTTCCTTTTTTTACTCAATTTGTTAAAAGCAGCGTTGTATCCCTTTCTACCCTTAAGATGTTACTACGTTTTGTTATTGGGCGGCGCTGCATGCTACAAATGGAATAAAAATGTACCGATGCTACTATTTCTTTTCCTATTAATATTAAGCAAATGCGCTACTGATTATAAAAATGCATTAAAGAGATGAACTTTACTTTAACATAATTTTTTTCTGTAATCTTAACAGATCTATAACGCTAATAATCTTTACAATTGCCTGACTGTTGATACAATTTGAACATTCAACATTTACTCAACTTTTATTTTACATACTTTCGTTCTATGCTAATAACTTAACAGTAAAATCGTTTATGACTCAAATTAGTAATAACTGATAGTTTTTATTATAAAACGTTATAAATCAGATTTATTAAATTACTACTTCGTTTACACATTTTAAAATTGGAACATAAATTATCGGTTTAGTCGAAAATGTGTGTTTCGGTCTAATTGATTTTGGTGACCACCGCGGTTTTTTTTGCGGGTAAGGGTACCTTTGTCAGTGTGGTAATATCTGGAGTTGTTTTTCTTGTAAACCATCCTGCATTGAAACCGCCACAATTTTTGTATTAAGATGATTTTCTTAACTTTGTTAGATTTATTCTGACAGCGGGAAAAAAATCAACGTATTAGAAGGACACTTGCAAACTATGGTGAATTTTTGCTAGTAGATTAACCTGTGACCTCCGTTCCGCTTCAAAGATAAGAATGTTTCTTTTTCGGACACATGTGTTTACTTCTGCTGCGTTTTATAGAGTTTTCACACTATCGGACCGTCGCCCCCAGGATTCACATGAGTTGAATTATGATCTAAGATAATTAGCCTGATGCTATATCACTCTCCTTATGAATAGCTATGTCATTATCTAGCCGAAACGTTATTTTTGTAAAGTCGGTATGCTGTATAACTTATAACGGTTCCACTCATATCGACTCTCGTTATCCACTCTCGTTATTTATATTTTGAACCATAACGATTATGATATAACAGCGGCGTTTTGGTAGCCGTTATAAACATAACGATTGTGATGTATAGGCTTGAGAGCTTTTTTTGTATGAAAAAAATGTATTTTGGAGATGTTTTGCAAGTTGCATTATACGAGGAACTGGAAAATGCAATCAGAAAAAGAGTCTTTTCCGTTTTACCGTTTATTTAAGAAAGTAAGGTTAGAAACGTTTTCTTTCATACAGACAAAAGAGCATTTTATGCAAAAACAGCGACCCGTTAGAAGTAACAACGTAAACAAAATGTATAAAAAATATTTAAGTTATGTAACGGTGTGTTTTGCAACTCAGTTTTATTTCGAATTAATACAAGATGCTTATACTTTTAAGTAATAATTAAAGCCAATATTTAATGGAAAATTGGGGCTATCGAGGGATGATGTGCGTCACTTATGGAGGTCGTAGCAAATATTTGAATTTTATTTCATACCAGGTAGTTTTAGTTTGGATTTTTTCTATTTCAAAATCTATTTATCTTTATATCTGCAGTATTATATATTTATTTAAATACAGTGCACGCCGCCCAATGGATTCCGGATAATGTTATCAGTCAGCTAATGTTTACACTCTATTAATGAACGAGCCAAACGTGTGCTACTAAATAGAAAAAACACCGTTTATAGTAACCATAATTTTGGTTTACGTTTTCAATTTCCTTCTCAGGTTTGTTTCTTTACGTGAACATATTTTTTTGAAGAAAGTTCGTTTAAATAATTGCGTAGTATATACCAATAATAAATTTAATTAAAATCTAGTAAAATAACTAATAGTTTTCAAAATTAAAAGAAATTAAGATACTACTGAAAACTGTTTTTTTTAATTGCAATATTAAAATTAATTTAGTAAAGCAAAACATACATATTCAAATCTCAATTTTAGATTCAACTGCTTATCTTACGAAGCAAACCTTTGTAAGTAAAGAACTTTAATTTAAGACTATAACGATGTGATGTTTTTAATTAATAATTTGATTTATATCGCGCTACTGCTTATTTTACTATTCATGAATTAAACTTGTTTGCTCTCAGATGCTATAAAATATATTAAAAAAAACTCAAATTCAGAATTAGATTTTTTGTAAATGAATAAATGTCGATACATGTAAATATTTCATAAACTAATCAAATACATTTGTCAAATCAATCTGAAATTTGAATCTTTGATCTTTTTAACACAATTGCTAAAAATAAAATTGTGTAAATTAAATATTTTTATATGAGATCAAAAGATTAAATCATGTCAAAAGAAAAATTCATTTTTTTAAATGATAGATTAAACGTCAAGCTAAAATAAGAGATGGTTAAAGATATTGTAAAAAGAATCAAAATAATCTACAATCTTGTTTTAGAAATGGAAATGTACGTTTGACTTTTCTATCAGTTTTATCTTTTTAATTAAAACGTAGTTTCATGTTTTACTTTGAATTTGTTACTTTTTGTCTTATTCCTTTAGAATTTTGTCAACATTTTTAAATAAAAAATTACCTAAAATAATATTTTATGATACTTAATTCATACAGTTTATTTATCACTACATACTAAGTTTATTGAAAATGCATTATATAGTGCTCTCCGAAAATAGATACATTCAATAAAACTGTTAAAATTAGAAAAACGTTTTTAAAATCGTAAAATTAGTATTAACTTAATGAGGAAGTTCTATTTATGTAAGTAGTCACAAAACGAACGCTTTTTTAAGTTATCAGAAGAAGATTAGTTTGCATATTCAAGGGTTACAACAACGCTTTTCTGCAGTGGCAAGCAAAGATGACGGAGTTAAGAAAATTATAAGATGTATTTGTTGTAATGAATATCTTAACAAACTTTAGAAAAAATTGTTAAAGTCAAATGCATCTAAAATATATCAACAGTTTCTGCTTCCTGCAAACAAAACATAAAAATTTTGTATGTAGCAAAAACAGGCATTTTGCTTTAGAACAGTGATTCCCAAAGTGGTCTATATCGACCCCCAGGGGTCTATGACAACTTGCAAGGGGTCTACGTCAGCAAAAAAAATTGGGGGTCCATGAAATGAAAATAGGGGTCCACGATAGTGGATCTCAAGATACACTGATAGTACTTATTTACTTACATTATATTATTATATATTGAAACGTTCGAGAAATTACTTGCAAATGCAAGAGCCTTCTAGAAGCTGTTATCTATTTTCTAAAAGTTATAGCGAAAAGTAGGGAACGCTCGAGAAGGATTTCCGTATGTCTATATATAGCGACGAGACAGATCGTAGGTCAGTCATTGTCGTAAAGCGAATGCAGCAGTATTAAGAAGATTATTCAAGTGAAGATAAATAAGTGATTAGCACGTGCAAAGTTTTAAATAAATAACAGTGTACACCGAATCGTGACTTACAGTGTAAACAAACAAGTGTGAAATCCGAGGACGTTATCTTATCTTAAGTGATAGTGTTATACAACGGTTATACATAAATTCGTGTAAGTGGTTTCATTAAATATTATTAGATTTAATTAGTTCGGTTAATTTAAAAGTGTACATATTTCTAGAATAAGTAAACGTAATTTTTAATCGTTTAAATAAATTAGTTTTTAATAAATAAATTCGCAACAGTGGTGTCAGGTGTGGGGTTCGCGGTTTTTATTAGTGTAAATACCATTAAGTAATTTAATATCGCTCCCGTAATTAATTGCGTAAATAACTGTTAATTTCGCGATACGCGTGTTTATTTATAAAGTAAAAAAACTAGTGTATTTAAACTTTATATTCGTGTTATATTTAAATTTATGCCAGTGACGCGTTTGCAAGCAGTTAAAATGGATGCAAAACTATTTGAATTTCTTGAATCGATAAAAAATGGTCAAGAATCGATGAATAGAAAAATGGAAGAAAATTCACAGAAAATTGAAGAAAAACTATCCGAACATTCTCAGAAAATGGAGGAAAATTCTAGAAGTTTAAAAGAAGAAATACGAACGAGCATAGAAAATCAAATTAAAATTGTTCAAGAGGAAACCCAAGCAGACATGTTAAACTTAAAAGAAGAAATTTGCGATGCTGTGAATGACGTAATAGAAGAGAAGTTAAAAGAAAATTCAAGAACCATAGAAGACAAGCTAGAGAAAAATTTGAGAGAAAGAATACAACTGCTTGAAGAAAGAATAGCCCAAATGAATTGTCACGGTGAAGGAAGCGGTCACAAGTGAAGATTTAATAATGGACTATCGAGAAGAAAACACTCACAAGTTCAAAGTTGTACCACCGAATTTTGATGGTAAAGTTTCATGGTCAACCTACTACAAGCAGTTTGAAGCCGCAGCTACTGCTAATGGTAGGAGCAACAAGCAGAAAGCGACGTCTTTAATAGTGTCCTTACGTGAAGAAGCACTTGGAATTTTACAAACTGTTCCGGGCCACCTGCAAGAAAATTACGAACTCTTAATCTCACGATTAGAAATGAGATATGCAGATGCCCATCTTTAACAAGTCTATCAAACTCAAATTAAAAGTTGAGGTCAAAAAGCTGCCGAAAGTCTTCAAGAGTTTGAGGCTGACATCGCCAGATTAACACGGCTTGCGTATCCTACAGCACCAGATACTTTCTTGGAGCAGTTGGCGATTTAAACGTTTGTAGACGGCCTTCGAGACAACGAAACGCAGCAGACTCTCCGGTTAGCTCGACCGAAGACATTGGATGACGCTTTGGTGCATGCTTTGGAGTTTGAAGCAGCAAAACAAGCATCGCAACGAGATGGTCATAGACTCTGCTGTGCTACAGAAGTACCCGCGCAGACACTGGAAAGCATCGAGGATACAGCGCGACGAATACTTCGGGAAAGAGGAGTGACAGCTTTGAACTGCGATGAAATAGGCCATGTACGACGGCATCGTACTAAACCTAAGAAGAGGACAAGAAGAGCGCTCGATAATTTGGAACAAGGCGAGCAAATGAGACAAACAGTAATCTCATCTTGTCAGACTCCGGAGATTACAATCCAAATGGCATCGCCTAGGGAGCAATGTCATATCATTTATCTCGATGGCAAGATCAATGGGAGAAGCGTCCAGTTACACGGGAGCAACGAAGACCATCATTTGTCCTGACATGTTATTGGAAAATAAGAAGACATCACCAGTAACAGTACGACTTCGAACGGCGACGGGCGACGAAATACCTACTCACGGACAAGGCAAAGTAACCATTGGTTTGGGAAATGGAGTACTCGACCATCAAGTACTGGTAGCCGACATCACGGAAGAAGTTATCCTGGGAATGGACGTGATAAAGAAGTATGGGTTCCATTTGGATATGAAGAACGATGTGCTGAAGATCGACAATGAAGAAATTCCTTTTCATTCGTCAGAGAAGGCAGCCGTGCGAGTCTTATTGAGTGAAGACGTGATTCTGCCTGCAAGGACTGAAAGTTTGGTGATGGCACGCCTGGATGGAAATCTCCGGGAAGGCTACATACGCGCGATTGAACCAATGGAAGGCGGCTAAGTTGAAAAGGGACTACTCGTTGGCAGAACCTTAGTACGTGTAAAGAACACGATGCCAGTAAGAATCTTAAACATCAACTCAGACCATGGTAGGCCAATGCACGCCAGTATCACAAATTGTGAGATGCGTGAAGTCGAACAAAGATACGTCGCCGAAGAAGTGTCCACAACATCTATTGGACATTCTTACCACCAAATGCCAAAACCTCAGCCAAGACCAGCTAGCTAAAGTTAAAGTGTTGATCCAAGAGTACCAAGATGTGTTCGCGCTGGAGAGTGTCTCCAAAGGAAGAACTAACGTGGTGAAACATAAAATTAATACCGGAGACGCTCGGCCGATACGACAACATCCACGCAGACTTCCTTTGGCAAAAAGAGAAGAAGCCGAACACATAATTATGGATATGGAGAGAGAAGGCGTGATTGAACCTTCAAGTAGTCCATGGGCATCCCCAGTGGTACTCGTAAAGAAGAAGGATGGATCAACGAGGTTTTACGTAGACTACAGGCAGCTAAACAACGTGACCAAAAAGGACAGCTACCCTTTACCCAGAATTGACGATACGCTAAACACCCTGTCAGGATCCCAGTGGTTTTCTACGTTAGATTTAAAGAGTGGATACTGGCAGGTAGAATTAGAACCCAGGGATCGTGAAAAAACTGCTTTTACGATAGGAACTGGTTTGTGGCAGTTCACTGTAATGCCCTTCGGCCTGTGTAACGCTCCTGCGACGTTCGAGGGTTTGATGGAGACCATCTTGCGCGGATTGTCTTGGAAGACGTGTTTGGTTTACCTGGACGACGTGATCGTGGTTGGAAGGTGGTTTGAAGAACACTTGAACAACTTGAAGGAAGTGTTCCAGCGATTACGTGGGGCTAACCTTAAACTGAGCCCAAGGAAGTGCCACGTATTTAAGAAGACCCGTGATACAAATTTTATCTTGTCGTTTTGAAAGTATTGGCCGGGTTAGCTTATCTAACTGGTATATTTTTTCTGTTTTTTCTTTTTTATTGAAAGATATGAACTACTATTTTGTTATCGTTTGTTACGTAAATTTAATCGTAACTTAAAGCACACGGTTAACTTAATATCTCGGAAAAAGGGCTGCAGATGGTTCTCGGTGTAGTAATTAAGGTAAATAAAAGATATATTTATTTCAACAAAGAAAGAGATAAAAAACTTAAAAAAAACTTTATCAAGTTATTAGCAAAATAATTCTATGAACTTTAGGCACTTTTCTTAGATATCCAATTGCTGTTAAGTTGTTATAAAATCTTCATTTATGTGTAAATATGGCTCTCGGCAAGCTCAGTTTTCAGCTTGTCAATGAAAGATAGAAAAACCTGGGCGCAAAAATTATTTTTTTCGTTATTTTTTTTCTTTTGATGGCAAGCAGGTAACTTTCATTCTGGCAGCATTTAATCGCTTTAGCATCAAATGTGTCAAAATCTCTTAATGTATCAACGTTGTATAAAGAATCAAACAATAGAATCACCGCCCCCAGATCAATATTTACGGTTTTTTGTTTACTTTGCTAAACCTCTCTAGAATTCTATACCAATAACAAGTTATAATCGCAGTCTTAAACGAGCCTTATTTATCAATCAACGCTTAGGTTTCCAACCTTGTATTTAATTTTTTAGTTATATCCTCCCAGATTTCTTGGAGAGCTTCCAGAATTTTATCATAAGACGAGAATAACGTTATGCTTGCATTGGCACGGGTTCTCCAACGGACGATAGACAAATAAAGTTTAAATTTGCACTTTAGCATCTGCCATCTATGCGTTGAAATGGAAAAAAATATGAAATTCCACTTGTTACAAGCTTTTAGTATTTTACGAACCTGCACGGCCAACTCACAATAGTCGGTGAGAGGGGGGGTTCATAGAGAATATAGAAAATATAATTAAGGGCGCCAGAGCTTGTCCAAAGTCACTTCTGTCCCGCTCAAGACAGACGGTCTAAACTTGTAACACGATGTTAGGTTCGTAATCCTTATACTCGGCTGTTCGAGTAGCCAAAAGTAATTAGTAGGTAACGATAATCACAGGAGCAGGGAAGATAAAAAGAAAGATTAACAAGTATAATCGATTTAATGGTTTAACGTTGGAATAATAATAGAAGATATGAGCTTTAATATTTTCCAGGTAGAATTAATACCTATCACAGTTTGTTTATGCGCCAACCTTAAATTCTACAATGAGTAACGATTTGCATTAATAATTAGCGTACACTTTGATTAAGGAGTACATCAAATTTTCTACCTAAATGCCCGTAGTATCGGCAGCACACATCACATCAATAAAGTACAATGAAATAAGTAGCGAAGAATAGTTCGTAGTAAACATCGTTTGAATACAATATGCGGAATCCACAAAAAAAATTAGTAATATGGCATTACTGACAATAAAACAGTGATAACAATTATGGCATTAACATTAAATTATCCTAATAATTATGGGTAGTACACAGCAGACGTAACACAGAGCAAGCAAACTTATTACCTAAATGGTAATACTCTTACGTTCATCGTTACGGAATTATTATTAGCAACAGTTTCGTGAGTGACCCTTTTTGACAACGAATAAGATACATAAAATCACTTACCAAAAACACAGGAACTTTCCCTTGTGCGAAGAAAGTACTTTCCTCGGCAAGATATCCTGTAAACACCCTGAAATAGCAAGTCGTGTCAAACTAATTCCTCACGAAAGTGAAATCTACAAAATGATTAGTTATATTTAACACAAATACACAAGGCCGAACCCGGTCGTCGTGTGCTGTTATACCCCGACGAAAACGGTGGTTACGCAGGTATCTGTCGCCTGAGTAGAATCTCGACAATTTTTAGTTAACTTCGGTACATTAGATTTTTGCCATATGTCGTATGCCTCAGAGTATATTTATCCGACGAAATTATTATTCGAAATTGATTCTTCATTAATAGTTAACGACTAGGAACACCTGCCCACACGTGGCGGAACGGCTATCAAATTACGAGAAATTATAACAGAGTTTTAATAAATGACAGTTATTATCTTACCCGGTGACGACTCAAAAGTATTATAAGCGTAATACGCTTATAAATTGGTCCCCATTACGGTGGATAAGTTTAGAAGATTTCAATCGCCAATTCACCGGCCATTTTATGCAGTTGAAGAATTCGTCGTAAATGACAGTCACGCGTAAAAGATCGGTAGGGGGCGTCCAAACCGTAAGCTACTTTCACGTCGGAATACATAGGCGTACGTAAAGAAAATTTCGACCATAACACACTATTGCAAAGAACCACGGAACCCATACACAAGCCAGCCGCCAAGGTTCCCACAAGATTAAGTGAATGGGCTGCACATGGAATGGAATAGGTTAGAAGATTGATGGGTGTTGTTCTTGCTTGTAAACCTTAGTATTGGCCAAACATATTTGTTGGATTGTTGTAGTTTTGACCCCGACAATCCATTATATTTACGATATGTCCAAAGCATTCAACTGAGCCAAAGTTATATCGGATAATTGTTCAATCTTTGTAACGTTTTTATGTATATAATGCAAGCCATATTGAATATACACTGCGATCATTTAAGTATGTCCAGCCGAAAATTACTTTCCAGAAAGATATCAAAAGTTTAATCCGTACAGTGAAGTTAGTTAGGAATTTGACATTTCATAATTCAATTCAACTGCGGTGTTTATTATTTACTTTTTGCTGCGTATTTTATGTGGATGTAAATGTTGATATTTCTCGAATGGAATGTAGTTTTTTCTTTACATACTTTTACTTACTCCCAGCAAAGTTGAAGATGTCAGACGTTTTGTAGACATGGCTATCTGGTATTGCTGGTTAATCGCAAATCATCATTCTTAGTCTTCTCACTACTTTGCTGAAGAAAAATCACAAATGGAACTGGACACAATGAATGCGAGAAATCGTTTCGACAAGTACAGGAGTATCTCATCACCGCACCTATACTTAGTTGTCCTGATTTTTCAAAACCGTTTTACATCCAATAGTGCTCTCTCAAAAATTCCCAGACGGTGAGCGAGTCATCTGCTACAATAGTCGCACCTTTACAAAACATCGTAACTATGGAACAAGAATGCTTGAGTGTTATCTGGAGTTTAGAAAAATTAAGATTATATATTGAGGGTTATCCTGAAGTTTCCGTGATTCAAACCATCATTCGTTGGTATGGTTAGACAATTTTAAAAACCCTAGTGGTATCCTGAATGGATGTGCTATTCGTGTTCAACAGCATAATTTCAAAATAATGCATCAAAAGAGAAAAGATAATCAAATTCCTGATTGCTTATTACGTGCTGTACCCGTCCAAGACAACTGGTATAGACAAATGTTAGAAAAAGTTAGCAACAGTCCTCTAAAATTCTCGGCTTGACGTGTAGATAATAATAAGTTATATAAGTTTGTAATTAATTAATTATAATTAATTCGATACATTGTAATTCATCTTCTGGTCATCCTGGAGTATTCAAAACGTATAATAAGTTGTGCAATCAGTTTTACTGGCTAAAAATGAGAAACGATGTAGCAAATTCTGTTAAATGTTGCAAAATCTAAATTTCTACGAAAGTTTAACAAAAACGTCCACCTGGTTTAATGGGTTCTAGACCATCTATTGTACGTCTATTTCAAATGATATCCACTGACATTATTGGTCCCTTACCTAGAACTCTAAAAAGTTATCTGTATATATCAGTTGTCACCGATTACTTCAGTAAATTAGTAGTTACGTGTCTTCTTCGTAAGGCTAATTCCAAGTCAGTTAACACGTTTTTAGAAAAACAAGTATTTTTTTTATCTGAAGTACCTGAGTTAATCATCTGTGATAATGGAGTACAATATACAAGCAAGGAGTTTCAAAAGTTATGTACATCTTACCATGTAGAGAGAGTGTATAATGTAAACAAGGTCATAAAAACCATGTTATCTGCATATTTTACTGACAACTATAGGACTTGGGATAAATACTTAAGTGCTGTTAGTTGTGCTATCCGCACATTAGTGCATGAAACCACTGGTAGTTTTAGAGAAATTACTTGAAAACATTAAGAATAGATTAAAAAGAGCAATTTGGCAGAAGAACTATGCTTTGTCGCTTTGTCTAATGTTCTTAATTATTTTAATGCCAAATTAGCTCTGAAGTTTGTTGGTCCTTTTCAGATTAAACGCAAAGTTGGTTATTGTACCAAAAATTCAAAAAGTATATGGCATGTGAAGGACTTTTGTTCAAGTCTTGACGATCTTGAAATTTAGTAAGGGGGAAAGTGTAACGTTTTTTTTTGTACATAAACTTCTTATAATTATTCTGGTATATTTAGATAGTGTTAGGTACAAGTTAACATTGTGGGTTGCCTACAAATTATATATTTTAGTATTTTTAAAAACTTTTGATAACGTTTAAAATACTTCCTGGTTGGTGTTGAAATGTGGAAGACCGTGTGGTTTGTTGAGTTCCAATTAAAAGTTGAAAGCTGAAGGCATCCACCACGTTTAAAAGATTTTATATCTTTTACTGCTTCGAGCAGGATTATGGAGGTCGTACCTTCTTATGGTGGCCAGTAGTTTTGGGTTTTATGGTCATTACTGTAATCACCTACTCGTCGTTGTCGAGAAGCATAAAAGCTTTGCTAACTTTGGATCTCATCACATCATCACGCTCGATATCATCGTAGCAGCTTCTACAATCGTATGGTGTAAGCTAAGTAGCGAAAAAATTTTACCGACTGTAATAAAATTTTCAAAATGCAGCGATTTCGTTTACTTTTCTTCCCAGAGTATCAAGTTGCAGCCGCATTTGGTTTCGCTGGACAATGAAAACACTACCGACCCTAATTTATTACCATTAGGAATGTTTAGTTTTGTCAAAGATCTAATTCTTAATTACGTTGTAACTTTCGTACAGGGAAGCGTGTTTGTTTTACCGTGAATATTTAAAGGTGAGTTTCACTGAGTTTCCTATATATCTTGTAGTTTACTGCTAATATTTTTATTACTATCAGTATGTTATTTTTAATTACGAGTTTTCAATGAGCTCTCCTATTATCTATTAACTTAATATTCATTCTTTTGAATGTGAGCATCATTTACTGTTTCTATTTACGAGGTTTTATTGAGCCGTGTTTATTAAATCTATTAATTTGAGACTCAATATTTTAATAGACAGTTAGAAATGCTTTTATTGAATGTTAAATGATAATTATGAATTTAAAAGTTGCATTGGTGACGTCTTGCGCAATTCGTTCAATGTTTACATTAATTAGACAATGGAGTGCGATGTCAATAAATGTTGGTTGTTGTCAATTATGTTTTGAATATTGTCTATGAATCGAAATTTAAGAGTTAATAGTTGATTTGCTTAATTCATTGTTAAAATTGTGTCGATAAGACCGTTTCACGTTTTGCTGGTGTGTGCCGACATGGTCGAATTCGTTTGTTACTAGAACCGAAAGGGTTCTGCAGAGATTCTGGAATGTAGTCGTACACCTATTGCACTACCTAGATTTGATATTTATTTTATTTGGTAACGCGGTTCGATCATGGTTCATTCGGAACCGGAGCATTGCGCTCATTTAGGGATCTTTAGGCGGGTGGTGTAGTCGTACACCTATTGCACATCCTAGGTCCGCTTTTTGGACCGGAGCATTTGGCTTGTTATAACGGTCCCGAACGGAACCACTCTGAGTGCGTGGAATGTAGTCGTACACCCATTGAACACTTGGAGCTGACATCGGGTGACGTTGTCAGGAACCTGAGCGGTCTGATTCTGATATTTGATTTCAGTAATAATCCAGCATGATTTGATTATCGCTTCATTTGAATTTTAGGTATGTGTAATATCTATTTATTGATCATTATTATCAAAAGCAAATAACTAATTGTAGTAAATGAATTGATAACGGGATGCTCAAACGTACTTTCTTGTTTAAGTTTGCACAAGGTGAGAATTCAGTTCAGCCACATCAGTCCATCTCCAAACCATGTTTGGTTTTATTACCGATTATTAAACGTGAAATGACTTAAAAGGTAATGTGAACAATTATCGTTATGTTTACTATTACCTGACATTTAGTTAATCGCTTATTAGCAATTGTGATTTTGATTAATTGTACGCCCTTAATTATCTTTTTGTGAGGTGCATTTTTATTATCTACATTGTTATCATTTGGATCGATTAAGATAAAAAAAAAAAGAATCTTAAATTTGCATCTTACAAAAATTTCAGTAGTGGGATATCTACCATAAATTTCTTATCATAAATTCTTCAATCATTCCAAAGACAGAACAATGATATTTTACAATTTTCTGAATTCGACAGATCTAACCAAAAATATGTTTTTTTTATGTGGTTTCTTTTCGACTGTTGCATTTTGTTTCTTTTTCTTTTCTTTTAAAGTGAATTATCAATAAATCCTACAACATTCGAGTTTTGACCGAATGTTGTGTGTTTTCTTGGTTACCTTAACAATGATTTTTTTTCTCTTTATTTTTTTGTTCTAAAAAAAATCAACAGTTTTACGGTATTTCCAAATTTAATATGATCTGAATTCGATTTCAGTATTAATCAGCGGTATTGGTCACTAAAGCGAATTTATAATACTCAAACAGTTTTGTCAAACAACTAGTTTCGACTTATTTGGAGTGGAGATGTCGAAGCGTATTAAGTCAACATAGATTTAATAGGTGATTTTGTATCTTTTGGTTAAAAGGAGGAACAAAATGCGATCACAACGCACACGCGTACAGGAACGTCCTATAACCCCAGAAGAAGAAACCATTTTAACCCATCGGCGCAATAGTAGCACTAGTCGTCAAACTAACGGGTCGTTGGATCGGCTTACTGAAGCTATGACTGCGTTTATTCGGCAAACGTCAGAAAAATCTATAGGAGCGTCGGCAAAACTAAAAGAAACTTCTGCTTCGATTGGGCAAAAATGATGCAGCGTAAAAAGTACCCTGATGAAAGCTATGCCAAGTATTACTTTAAAAAAGTTTCTCTTTTTAACGTGTGCAAAATTTCCTGGACAGACGCAGTGTCGTGCATTATAAGAGGAATAGACGACCTCATTGTAAAGACGGGAGCAAAAGCAGGCGATCATCAAGATTCGGAGTCATTTTATCGTTACCTCAGCAGCTTAGATAGTATGCCAGAGACATCGGGCAAATTGAATCAAAATAATTCTTTAAAGTTTAACTAAGGCAAATTTAAATCTATGGTACCAAGTAGTGGTGCAAACGTGAAATGTTTTAAGCGTAACACTGTTGGTCACAGATCTCAAACATGTCATCGAAATTTCAAAGTTAAATGTAATTACTGTCAACGTATTAGTGATAAAGAAACTCAATGCTACAAAAAAAATAAACTTGCCAACCTAGTAGAAACAACAAAAACATTCACATGACTAAGAAGCCCCACTACTAGAAACAACACATTTTATAAAACTGTTTTAGTCAACAATAAACCATTTATACCTTACATTGGTTTTGGTAGTACTTGTAATAATCTTTAAAATTTTGTTTTGCATTTATTAAGTTTATCAGTAACAGTAATACCTCCTGTTTCCCTCAAAGGGTTTGGTGGACACGTAAGCAAAATTTTTAGCGAAACTAATATCCAACTTTGTATTGATAAAGTGGTTCAGGACATCACAGCGTACGTGGTACCGGACAACGCTCAGGATGTCGATTTATTGATTGGACAACTATTTACCGAAAATTTTTCATTTGGAGTTAAAACTCACACAACCTTAGAACTTTTTTGATAAAATCAGCACAGTTCAAGAACAGCCTAAGAAAGTTTAACTGTTTTCTCAAACTGACGCAGTCATTTCCAAAAATTATTTAGCCAATATTCAAACACGGTCAAAAGGTAGCTACGTAGGTGACGTGTATCTAGAAGTTAGTTTTAGACATAAACCTGGCCAAGAATATTTTAGACCGTGAACAGTCACAACCATTTTTGCTGATGGTTCTTGCATTATTCCGATATTAAATTTATATGATAACGACAGTATTAAACCCGAAGTCAATACTTGTACGCGCAATTCCATGTAAACCGGAGACGGCTACAGAAAAACTTCATCGAATTAATTTAGTAAGTAATAAAAGTCCACTTTTTAAAGAGGAGGAGATTCAAATAGGTCTTGTCAAACCTAAGGTTAAGCAAGCTTTAGTAAATCTTTTAAATACATATTGAGATTGTTTTACAAAAGGACTTTCCGAAATTGGACTTGCAAAATCTACCCGAATGGAAATTAGGTTAACCGATAATTCACCTTTTACTTATCGACCGTACAGAATGGCCGAATTAGAAAAAAACAAGGTCCGCAATATTATTCAAGAATTAATGGAGAACAATATTGTAGAAGAGTGTCAATCACCCCATGCCTCGCCAATTTTGTTAGTGAAAAAGAAAAATGGGGAAGATAGAATGTGTATCGACTATCGTAAACTGAATCACCTAACCGCAAAAGACAAGTATCCGTTGCCTAGGATAGATGATCAGTTGAATAGATTACAAGGTCATTTGTATTTCACTTCATTGGACTGTTCTTCAGGATATTATCAAGTGCCTTTAGACGAAGCAGCCAAGCTTTTGTAACTCCAGATGCTCAGTATACTTTTAACCGTATGCCTTTTGGTTTAGCTAATGCTCCAGCTACGTTTAGTCGTTTGATGAACAAAATTCTACTTCCGTAATAGAGTATTGCTATTGTTTATTTAGACGATATTTTAGTTCCAAGTACTACAACTCAAGAAAATTTGCAAAATCTTGAAATCATTCTAAAAACACTAAAAGAAGAAGGATTAACATTAAATTTAGTAAAATGTTCATTTTTAAATACTACGATTCAATACTTAGGATACGAAATCACATCCGGACTAATCAGACCAGGAAAACAAAAAATCAAAGCTGTCTCTGATTTCCCAAGACCGCAAAATTTACACCAGACTAGGTAATTTTTAGGTTTAAGTAGTTATTTTAGAAAATTTATTTGTAATTTTGCCTCTCTTGCTGAACCTTTAACTAGATTGACGAAAAAGAGTAACACATGGACATGGAATGAAGCTCAAGAAGAAGCTTATATCACATTAAAAAATAAATTATCAGAACGACCTCTTTTGGCACTATACGATCCGCACGTGCACACTGAAGTACACACAGATGCCAGTCAAATGGGAATTGGTGGAATTCTTCTTCAAACTCATGATAAAAAACTACATCCAGTTGCATACTATATACATTCTTACGAATTGGAGATGTTGGCTGTAGTTGAAAACTGTTCTCAAATTTCGAGTTTATTTACTAGGAATTTTTTTACAGTAATTACCGACTGCAATGCCCTTAAAACAGCTGGAACAAAAAGAGATTTAATTCCGCGTATAGGGAGATGGTGGTTACAACTACAAGAGTACACTTTTAACGTTGAATACCGACCGGGAAAGCGCATGGAACCTACAGATGCTTTAAGTCGCAATCCAGGCGACGATAAGCCTTCCGAAGAAATCTTACACATTACCGTCGATGACTGGATTTTGTCAACACAAATGGCTGATAGGAAAATAAGCGAGATTAAACAAATTTTGAGCAAACCTCTACGTACAGAACATAAAAAAACCATTTCTAAAAAATATGCTTTACGTAATGGACGAATTTATCGAATTGCTATTAACGGAATTCAATGGGTAATACCTCGCGGATTACGCAGAAAAATAGTAAAACAAATGCACGATGAGAGCAGTCATTTCTCTGTAGAAAAGACAATACAAAAAATTTGTTCAACATGTTGGTTTCCACGTATGCGAATATAAGTTGAGAAATATATTGCTTGTTGCGTACCATGTTTGTACCAAAAATCGCCGACAAGGATTTCTAAACCAGATTGACAAAAAACCTATTCCGTTTTATACAGTGCACATAGATCATTTAGGACCTTTTATAAAATCTAAACATGGGAATGTTTACATTATTATCATAGTTGATGGATTTACCAAATTTGTTTTACTTACACCTGTAAAATCTACAAAGACCAAGCATGTAATTAAATTTGTATCTGAAATTATAAATACTTATGGCAATCCTAGTCGTCTTGTCTCTGATAGAGGTACCTCATTTACATCCAAATCATTGAAAGAATTTTGCTCGAATCGTCAAATTCAACATATTCCTAATACGGTCTCTACACCTAGAGCGAATGGGCAAGTTGAAAGACTAAATCGATCTGTATTACATGCATTAGCTACAAAACAGACAAGCGAAGATACTTGGGACGAACTAGTAGCAGATGTGCAATTTCCAATCAACAACACTGTGAACAAAACAACGGGAAAAACACCAAGCGAAATTTTAATGGGTTACCAACCACGAATTGCTGGAATTACATCGATAATATCAGAACATGCAAGCGTCGCACATGACTTGTCGATTCTGCCCGAAGAGGTATATAAAAAAATAAAAAAAGAACAAGAGTGTCAAAAACACTATTTTGACAAAAAAAGAACTTGATCTCATAGTTACATGATCCGCGATCAAATTTTGTTTTTGACAAACAGTGCAGGAGAAGGGTCTAGTAGAAAACTACTACCAAAATATAAAGGCCCTTTTGTAATAACGAAAACTCTACCAAACGATAGGTATTAAGGTAACTTAAAAACTCCTCTACCAGGTACTGTAAAGCTGGTGTAATCTCGTGATGTTTCAGCAACAGAAATTTGCCAATACGTTGACTTAATATCTAACGACGACAAATAAGTAGCGTTTCTAAGTTTATCTAGTATAGACGAGATATATGGAAGTGGATAAGCATCCTTTTTAGTGACGGCGATAGTCGACACAGAATCGATATGTTCCATCTTTTTTTTTGGTACTAGGAGTATAGGTAATGACCATCCGCTAGTCGACTTTTCAACAATGTCGTCTCTTAACATTATGTTGAGCTCTACGTCGATGTGTTTTTGCACGTGAGGCGAGACAGGATAGTACCGTTGTTTGATAGGAAGTGAAGTGGTTTCAATTACGCGCTCTAATTTATGTGTCAGACCGATCTTATTTCCCATCCTTTTAAAGTTTTTTTTTTATTAGTGACGTTAACTTTGTTTTCTCTTATACGGTTAAAGGTTCCTGTCGAATGGTACTTGTTTTGCACGAACTAGCAAAAGTCTAGCAATCATCTTTCAAATTAGGTACAATTTTCATTTCCTTCCAAAAATCTATTCCTAATATCCAAGTGTGCGCTAATTGTGGTACGACTAAAATATCAATTATCTTAACTGCATTCCTTAATGCAACAGGCACGGACATTTTGCCAATGACTTCACAACTGTTGCCGTTGGCTACTTTGCATTGTTTTGTAATAGCAGGAACAATAGGTATCTGTTGAGATTACAGAATTTGTAATCCCCGACTTCCTAAAATGGTTGAAGTCGCCCCGGAATCTAATAAACCCAATAGTTTCTTCCCGTAAATTTCGACGTGTAGAAAAGGTCTTTCATCGTAATAGCTAAGGCTTCCACGGCCGGAATCTATACTAACATTAGAATGTCTTCTGTGTTTGGACCGTGTCATAGTTGCAACCGAAGCTGCCAACGTTTAGCCCACTTTCGTAAGGGGCTTCATCAGGGCGTGAGATAAATCGCAAAACTCAAACAAGCAATCGAAATCCAACTAAGAACTTCTCAAAAGTTCGGTTATCCACTTGTAAAACAAGCCATAACCTAAACTATGAAAAGGTAAGATAGAAAACGATAACCTGAAAAAGCAAACGAAAATCTAACAAAGAACCACTACCGAGTTAGGTAATCAACTTGTGAACCAAGCCAGATTCTAAACTCCGTAGAAGTGACTTAAGAAGAAATAGTCTCCGTATTTAAAGGAAAAGGATCGTCACGGATGATTAAGCTCGACCCTGATTGGGTTACGGTTGCTAGGGGGCGGGTTTTTGATAAATGACTAATAACACGTGGATGTAAACGACGATTAATAACTCTATGAATATCTCGCTTTATATAACCATTGTTCACTAAGGTTCTAGTAAGATGACGGAGTTCTGAGTCTAGATTCTCAGGTTGACAAATAGAAAAGGCACGATGGACCAAAGATTCAATAACAGAACGGTTCTGTGCAGGATGATGATGAGACGAAGCATGAAGGTATCTGTCCGTATGGGTGGGTTTGCGATAAACAGAATGACCTAGAAGTCCGTCGGGCTTACGAGTCACAAGAACGTCAAGAAATGAAAGAGAACCATTACTTTCGATTTCCATAGTAAATTTGATATCCAAGTGTTGATTGTTAAGATGATCAAGAAACTTAGACAATTTAAGATGACCATGAGACCAAACAATAAACGTGTCGTCAACATATCTAAACCACACTTTAGGTTTTAATATGGATGATTCCAAAGCAACCGTTTTAAAGGATTCCATAAAAATGTTAGCTACAACAGGTGATAGAGGAGAACCCATAGCAGCACCAGAAACTTGTTCGTAAAACTTATTATCAAATTGG
Organism: Aquatica leii; assembly: GCA_035610365.1. Classification (NCBI taxonomy): domain Eukaryota; kingdom Metazoa; phylum Arthropoda; class Insecta; order Coleoptera; family Lampyridae; genus Aquatica; species Aquatica leii. The sequence goes on from CM069432.1 coordinate 15,431,219, forward strand.
AAGTAAGTAGAGGATAGACACTTTTCAATAGGAGGAACCAAACTCAAGTCCTTGCCATGTTGAGACAGAATCTGTTTGATGATAATAAGCAAATCCTTAATAGGAACTTTAGTAAGTAACATCAAAGCTCACGAGAAGATCTTGGGGTTCAAGTTTTATAGTTTCTAAACGATTTGATGATTTGGCTAACCTCGCGTTCAATCCTCGAAGTGGGGTTATGGGTTAGAAGAGCTACCCTACATTCACAAGGTTACAGATCAAATAGGGAAACTCCTTCGTAAGAATGGTATTAAACCCATATTCAACTCGACAGGCAAAATCTCTCAGATTCTTCCTTCTCCCAAAGACAAATTTCCTACACTTTCATCTCAAGGTTTATACCAAATTCCCTGTTCTTGTGGTTTAGTCTACATTGGTGAAACCGGTCGTTCCGTCATTACTCGCATTTCAGAACATGATCGTTGTATAAGGAAAAGGTATACTTCCAAGTCTGCGGTCGCTGAACATCATTTTACTACAGGTCACAAGACAGATTTTGATAATGTTTCGTTGATTGCCAAATCTCCATTCTTTTTCAATAGGAAATTCCGAGAAAGCATAGAAATCATCAAACACCCCAATAACTTCAATCGCGATCATGGTTCCCGGTTATTAGTCATTTATCAAAAACACGCCCCCTAGCAACCGTAACCCAATCAGGGTCGAGCTTATTCATCCGTGACGATCCTTTTCTTTTAAATACGGAGACTATTTCTTCTTAAGTCACTTCTACGGAGTTTAGAATCTGACTTGGTTCACAAGTTGATTACTTAACTCGGTAGTGGTTCTCTGTTAGATTTTCGTTTGCTTTTTCAGGTTATCGTTTTCTATCTTACCTTTTCATAGTTTAGGTTATGGCTTGTTTTACAAGTGGATAACCGAACTTTTGAGAAGTTCTTAGTTGGATTTCGATTGCTTGTTTGAGTTTTGCGATTTATCTCACGCCCTGATGAAGCCCCTTACGAAAGTGGTCGAAACGTTGGCAGCTTCGGTTGCAACTATGACACGGTCCAAACCCGGAAGACATTCTAATGTTAGTATAGGTCTTTCATCGTTTTCGGAGTGAGAAAGTATGTCATCAAGCAGTGGTTATGGGTTCACGAAGGATGTTACACTACTACCTAGCACCCTTTTTTGGCGTTTCCCGTACACTTCGGGCAGGTTCTAACAGTATATCCTATATTGCCGCATTTATAGCATTACTTCTCAAATAGTTGTCTACATTCTTTGCCCATATGTCCACTTCTTTGGCAGTTAAAACATTTTCTGACGTAGTCGATTGCATGTATTCTGGTATTTGTTCTAGAAGTTGAAGGAATGAGATTGGGATCCATATAAGCCAAATCGGGTTCTAAACTTTTGTACCTGTTTGGAGGTGGAACCAAAGCATCCACGTTCGCTTTACGTGATTCTAATTGTTTACCGATATGCTTGAGTTCTTCTAGGGTTGTAACGGTGGTAGTGGCAAGTTGTAACTGATAAAAAGGCGCCATATTTTTTATTATAATATTTAATTTGGTAACTTCGCTAACAGGTGTGTCGATTCGTGCAAACATTTGTTTCATTTTTGCAATGTAAATACCAATTGTTTCGTTGCTACCTTGAGTTCTTCGTTTAACCTCCTCAAATTCTTCATAATTAGGTGGCTGAAACTCTTCTTTTAATGCGATTCTCAATGTATTCCAATCTCGAAAGCTTTTTCTATTAGCTTTAAGCCATATTAGAGCATCGCCTCTAAATAAGTCGGTGGCACTGTAAAATAAAGTTTCTTGAGATACTCCTCTAGCTAATCTTAAATCTTCTACAATATCTAGAAAATAATTAACAGAAATTCCGTTTTTATTACCATCGAAAGTTACGTTCTATTTATATACTATAGCTTTGTGATTAGTTACAGCCGTTGCTAAAGGTTGGTCACTGAAAGTGTCGTCCTCACTACTAGAATTTTTCGAATTATCATGGTGATCAGTAGATGCAATTGACAACTCTAAGGGTATTGGGTTGGATTGTTTTTGTTGCAGTTTAAGATTTTTTTCTTCATCGCTAGAAATCATCATGAGTTGTACCATCAGTTGGGTTTTTAGTTCTTGTTTGACTTCCGACTTTGGTTGAGTGCGATCGCATCTTCCAAGAGTATGAAAGAGTTTGGTTCTAAATTCTTTTTCTTTTCCTACGCCGGAGAATTGACAAGACTCCATTAGTTCGTTAAGTTCGGCCATCTTAATTAAAAAAAAAAAAGAAATTTATTGACTGTCCTAAAATCGCTATAGACTAACTGATAACTACAAACTAAAGAATTTTTAATAAAGAATTTTAACTAAAATAAAAACGTTCTGTTATCTGTGTCGAGAATTTTCTACATTCTTCGGTTATTGTCTCGAAGTTGACAATAACTTCTAGAACGTTTCAATGACTTTGTTTCTAACGAAAGGTTTGTCGGGGTCTCCCAGATCTAATAATAGTAAATAATAATTAGTTCTATTTGTTAAGGGTTAACAGTTAATTATTATCACACCTTAAATAGCAATAAACATAATTAGTTTTGTAGACATTTCCAGATAATATGACAGTTCATATGTAATAAATTATAAATGATTTGTTAAAAAAAAGCTTAGTTTTTTAAAAGTTAGATACGCACGTAAATATAATTGATAACACGAAGACAGTTATGACAGTTATAAAAGCAATCGTCACCTGTTGGTTACTGAAACTTGAGCAACAAAAAAATACCCTTTAAAATATTTATGTAAGAAGTAAGAGTGCCCTTTTGGTCATTTTTTATTAGTGTCGTTTATTACAATTTTGGGTGTTTTATTGTGTATTTATAACTTTCAATACAATCACAATTTAATAAAAAAAAACCATTAGAAATAAAATGAAAAATATTTCTGTATCGTTTCGATTTTTTTATATTTTTTAGATAGGAAATATTTGATAAATTATATCGTTTAAAATATAGGGTAGATAGGTGGCGAACCGATCATAAACCAAAAAGTAACGAAAGAAACGAGAAAATATGAGTTATATATTGACTTTCAAGTAGATCATTTATTCTGAAAACGAGTTTTATAAGACGAAGACATTTAAAAATATTTTAGGTTTTGTTATATAGATATCTAACTAAAAGTTTATATGTACATCTAGTTAAAATTCAATAGTTAAGTTGTTGGTAATGTTAGAGTCGATTACAGGTTTTGAATAATAAACTTCAAAGACATCATCCTAGTTAGTAATGTTATAGTTAGTTAGATAACGTCAATACAAATAACGCTTGAAATTGTTGTCAATGTTCTACGTATTTGCCGTTTCGGATACCTCGAGGGAACGTGCAGGAATAGGAAAACCGCTTGGGGATGTACGGTGAAAACGCGAGGGATGTAAGAGTTATTTCTGAAACACATGCTTCTCAATCCAGCTTTCAACATACACAAATTAGCATATTCTATGATCGCGAACGTTTACATTTGCTCTTGTTTAGTGGTAGTAATGCACTAATATACTTGATGAAGTTTACCATAAAATATGTTTGGGTTTTACATTTAGTTGGCAACGGAACGGTTTGTTCAGTTGTTTCTAGAACAAAAATCAGTTTTATTTAATCGAAAACGTTTTTTACTTAATTTGATAAAATGTTTTCGCTACTGTTTTATCAAACAATTCTTTATAAATATAACTATGCAGATTGTAAACTTTTTATATTTGCACTCTGGTACAGTGGAATTATATATGTGTTTGAAATACAGATGGGTACTACTCGAGTCAGCATAGCAGTTGCCGCCAGGTATTCCTTCGAGAATTCGTTTTCTCAATTCCAATGTTTAGTGTTATTAAAAGTTACGAGAGTTTCTACTTTTGCTATTTAAGTTGTTACCATACAAGGATTATATTGTCAAAGGTTTCAACCATTTAACCAGTTTTTACTCAATTAACACAAATAATTAATAATTACAATTATTTGCTACATACACAATTTTGTTAGTAATTGTTTTAAACAGAACCCACAATAAAAAAAATTTTGGTAACTTATGAAATTGAAAGGTGCTTTGTGCTAACGTCATCGTTTTCTGAATCGTAATGGTTTGATTCCCTCGTCGATAATTTACAACCTTTTTCTACATAGGAATTTAAAGTATTCTTTTAAATCTAAATTAATCCTATGAATAAAAAATCCCGCTTGCCAACTATGTAGTTTTATTTTCTACTTTCATTCTTTAATTTATTTTTTATTTTATACTTGTACCATCGACTTTTGTTGTGACCTTTGTATTCATGTTTGTTTTAATTTGGCGTTTGCATTTATCATTTAATGAGTTCTTTTAAGAAATTTGTTAGTCTATTGATATATGTTAAATCATCTTTGTTATTTCAAGTTTTAAATAATTTTTGTGGCATTTTAGAAGTTTATTTTAATTTTAAATACGTTTGAGTTTTAAGTTTTTTGGAAACTATAAATTATACTAGGATAAAAAGAAGAATACAAAGAACATGCAAGAGAAAGAAGTAAGAAAATAAAAAGAAACAAGAGGAGCAGATCAACGGAACAAAAACGGAAGAAGATGTATGGAAGTACCTAAAGAAAGAAAGGAAAAAAACATGACGACAAAGGGAATACAAATTAAAGAATGGGAGATATATTTTAGGAACCTGCTGGCAGGAAAAGAATAAAATCAAAAAAAAGAAAAAAGAAAAGACCCAGTAGTAAGACGGGAAGAAGGAGATAGGGATAGAATAAATAAAGACGAAGTAATAGAGGCAATAAAGAAGATAAAAAAAGGAAAGGCGACAGGAGAAGATGGGATACAAGGCGAAGAGTGGGTATACGGGGAAGAAAATGTAGCAAAAAGGATGACGGAAATACTAAACAAAATATAGAAAGGGGAAGGATTCCCGGAGAGATGGAGAGAGAGAATAATATGCCAAATCCATAAAAAAGGAGAAAGAAATAAAGTCAATAATTACAGAGGGGTAACATTATTAAGCACGGCATACAAATTATATGCTACAGTGATACAAGAAAGACTACAGAAGGAAATAGAGGAAACAAGTTTGATACCAGACGGACAAGCGGGATTCAGAAAAGGAAAAAGAGTGATAGACAACATATATATACTGAAACACTTGGCGAATAGAAAGCTAGAAAAAAAAGAGGGAAAATGGTGGCACTATTCGTAGATCTAAAAGCCGCTTTTGACAAAATACTGAAATACTGTGGAAATACATGAAAAGAAAAAAATTCAATGAAAGATTAATAGAAAAAATAGAGGAAATCTACGAAGAAACGAGGAGCAGGGTCAAAGTGAATGGGGAAGAGAGCAAAAAATTCATTACAAAGAGAGGGTTGAGACAGAGATTCCCACTGAGCCCAAGCCTGTTTGCAGTATATACGTGGGATCTGGAGGAGACAATGAGAGAACAACAGACAGGAGGGATAGTGGTAGGGAAAGCGAAGGTATGGTCGTTGGCGTATGCGGATGACATAGTGTTGGTGGGTAAGGAGGAAAAGGAAATAAAGGAGATGATGAAAACGCTGGAAAAATACATGAAAAAAAAAAGAAATGGAAGTAAACACGGAGAAAACACAAATAATGGTATTTAGAAAAGGAGAGGGGAAAGAAAATAAGAGGAGTGGAAATAAAGAGATGAGGAAGTGCAACAAGTGAAGGAATTTACATACCTGGACTACACGATGAAGCAGGATTATAAGGAGGGAGAACACATAAAGGAAAGAGTGAGGAAAGGAAACAGGTTAATAGGACAAGTGTGGGGAAAAGTGTATTCGAGATGGATATAGACAAAAGTAAGTTGTTGTTTGAAAATTTAATAAAGGGGGTGGTGATATATGGGACAGAAATATGGGGCTGGAAGGAGTGGAGGGAAGTAGAGGGACTACAGGAAAAATACTCGAGATGAGTTTTGGCACTGGATAGACATACACCGGGGTATATTGTGAGAGAGAAGGTACAGGTAGCAAAAATAAGAGTAGAGACAGAAAAAAGGGCCACAATATATGAGGAAGAACTGAGGGAAAGAACTGAATGCAAAATACTGCAAGAATGTTGGAAAGAGATAAAGGGAGGAAAAGTGAAGTATGGGCAGAAGGGCAAAGAAGAGTATTACAAAAGAGACGGGTATGCGAGAGAAGAAGTGGAGAGATTAAGAGAAGGGGGGAAGGGAAGAAATAATAAGGAGAGATAGGATCATCGAAAAACAAGAAATGTAGACATTGATAAAAGAGGGCAGATATAATAGGAATTATAAGCATATCAAGGGTGAAGGGGTGCCAGAATATTAAAAGGATATAGAGAATAAAAGCAACAAAAGGAAAAAAATTATAACACGGTTCAGATGTGGGACCGAGGAGTTAGGTAACAAATACTGGAAAAAAGAAGAAGAAAAGATGTCCAGACTATGTGAAGATGAGACGGAAGACCTTAACCACATGAAAGAGAAATGCAGTGAATTAAGAGAAGAGGTTATGAAAATAGAGGAAATCATAGACAAAAACGGAAATGGAGCGGAGTGGATAAAAAAAGTATGGAGAAGGAGGAAAAAGTTAAGAAGAAAGGAGGGATAATGAAATGTATTAAAAAAAATGTAAATAGAATGTAAATAGAATGTAAGGTTGTTACAAGCTTTAGGTCTTACGAACCTTGCACGGCCAACTCACACAGTTGGAGATAGGGAAGGTTCAAGTGAATAACAATTAAGGGCGCCAGATCTTTTATAATTAACACTTCTGCCTCGATCAAGACAGACGTTCCAAGCTTGTAACGAATTTTAAGATTCGTGATCCTTGTTACTCTGATGTTCGGGTAATCACAATAAAAGAGAAAGGTATGTGACCATAAAAGAAAGATTAAACAGGTATAAAAACTTTAATTTAGTAACGTAGAATATTAACAAGAATATATCTAATTCTCAATCCATAGATGTCAGAAGTATGGGCAACACACAATACATAAGTCGAATCGAAATGAATAGCGAAGAAAATTTCGGAATAAATATCGTTTGTACACAGCATGCGATACACTAAAAATGATTAATGAAATTACTTTAATGGTATTGCAACAATGATAGTAATTACGGAACATAAACAAAAGTTCCGTGAGTGACTTTTCTGACAGCGACAAAATAATTAAATAAACTTACCCACAATCCAGTACCTACTTGATCGAAGAAAACGTTTTCCCCGGTAAGTGAGCCTGGAATAGTATGAATGTAAGTTGTGTCAACGCAATGACTCACGAAAGTCGAAGTCTACAAAATTATTAATATAAGAAATTAAATATAAGAACCCGATATATCGAATGCTGTTTCTTCTAATTATTAAAAGGTGAGTATCGCAATCGACTGATGTCGAAGAAGTAACATTTCTTTTTGGTGTGGATAATTAATAGGCCTTCAATTATTTATCGATGTTCATTCCTCCTTGTACTTAATTAGTTAAATCGGAACATGTGGCCAAAGCGTGGCGGAACGTCTATCAAATTAAGAAAGAAATTACAAAAGAATCCTAACAAACCGGATGCACATATCTTACCCTGTGCCGAATAAATTACGTCAAATTCGTAATTAACTTATAATTTCATTTCCATCACAGTTGATGTACTTAAAATCTTTGGATCTTAAACGACACAGACCATCTTAAGTAGTTGATAGCTTCAAAATGAATTCCGCAACATGTCAGTAACCAGAACGATCGGCAGAGGGCGTCAAAACCGAAATCTAATTTTAATTCAATATACAGGGTATTACGTTATGAAAATTTTGCACGTAACAAGGTAGTAATTGTAAAGCACGAAGCAATTTTGTAAGCTTAGGCAACAAATAAAGTTAAACGTATATATATATTAAGATATCTATTTTTGTCAGCTGCTAAACAAAAATTTTTGAGTATTTAAATTTTTTTTTTCAGATTTAATTACTTTCAAAAAACATTTGCTAAAAGTTCTAATAGGGTAATAGTTTATTGTTATTTTTGTTAAGTTTACTTTATTGCCTGGAAACATTCCTTCCCAGCTGTATCCTTGTTTAATTAATTGTTTTTTTAACAAATTTCTTTTGTTATTTGGTGCAAGGAAATGTATAAATGTGCCAAGAAAGTAAATCAACAATTAACGCATCCTTTTTATTTGGCACTCATTACCAATTTTTTTTGTGAAAAACCCATCCCTGTCCACTGAGTTTTTAGTTAAACAAAACATATTTTTGTTACGATTTCAAGGCAATTACATCATTAACATCTTTTGTACTAACAAGTAGCAAAAGACGATCTAACTAAAAGTTTCGGAGAGTAGGGGGTAAGTACAGTAATTAATCGCGCCTGAAAAGTTACGTTAATGCTCGTGGCTGGTCGTTTTGACCAACTAGGAAATCCTTGTATTTGTCAATATTTTTGTTGTTTATTGAAGGTGTTCAGCTAATGGTATACTTTTTATAGAAACTTTATTGACTAACTCGTAATGTAATAAAAAAAAACAAAGTGATATTCTTAATCAAAAAAAAGGTGCTAATTTTCTTCATTTCCTACGCACCTTACACAAATATCCACCCTGTGTTCCTTGCAAATATATCTTGAACAAGTTTGACAGGTTGTGATGGTTTTTCTATTTTTCTTTGAGCTACAGTATTCACATCTTCCTACAACACTATCAGCTCTTGCGGTTGGCTGCACAGGAATTCTAAGTACGTTGTGAATGCTGGCTCGAATATTCAATGGTATATCCATTGTCAACCGGTTGTGTATATGCTCAGAACATAACTCTTTGGCTAGGTTTCTCAAAAATTCACGTCTTTTTGAATTTGTTTTAGTGTTGATCTCATAAATGACCTAGCTGTTGATTTTGCCAATATTCATTTCACAAAAGAAAATTGTTAGTGGTCACCTAGCAGTTTTTTGCGAAACTGAATAACTACCTTTCATCTCGTCGACTTTATCTACATTACCCTTGCTTTTATTATAATACAACATAATTTTTGGTAATCTGTTCCCAGAATCTTCAACCTCATAGGAAATAGGAAATCAGAGTTATGTTATTTGTAAATCCAAAAATTGTGCTTTTCACTTCTCTTTGTTTAGCATCGACGAATTCTTTCTGAAGCTCTCTTTTATTTCTCTTGATAGTCCCTACAATTGTTTAATTTTTCTTTAGTAAGTCTTGAGCCAGGTCAATTGAAGTGAACCAATTGTCTATGGTTATATTGCGCCCTGATCCCAGAATAGGGCCAACAAGCCGCTTGACAACGTTGGCAGGACTATTATTTACCATGAAAGGACCCTCTGCCTGTTTCCCAGCATAAATTTCCATATTATAAGATTACTAGGAACGTGAGTCGACTAGAGAAAAATTTTAAAGTCATATCGGGCAGGTTTACTTTTTATATATTGCCGGAAACCGCAACGTCCTCGAAAACCTTCCAGCATTTCGTCTATTGTAGTTTCTGCTCCAACAGTGTAATTTTCTTAACATCTTTTTACAAATCCTACAAACGAATGCCTGATGGGAGCTAACTTATCTGTTGCTTTTCGAGCTTCTCGGTCATGTACATTGTCGAACCGGATACAAGAACACGTGAAAAGCCTGCCAAATACAACAATCCCATAAATGCTTTTACTTCAATGGCGTCTGTATCTCTGGCATCTCTTCCCCGTGTATAGTTAACATTGTACATACCACTATTTCTTCTATAACTTCATCAGGGAAAAATAACTTCCAAGAGGTTATTGGTGTTACAGCAAATTTCGATTTGTTTGTGGGACCTTCGCGAAATCTTATAATATTTGCTGCTTTTGCTTTTGTAACACGGGTTTTCGGAGGATATTTACACCACAACATACCTAATTTTCCCACATCATTTTCAAGGCGCTGAGACAAAGACACATCGTCATATGAATCATCATCCCCACTATCATTCTGATCAGAATCTGAGTGCTCTGAGTTCGAATCATGTTCGCTTTCTTCTAGAATATCTTCTTCGGGTTCCGAATCACCTCCAACTATCTCTTCGTCTGATTGTACTTCATTATACAATCTTTGTAAACGGTCGATTTCTGCTTCATACGCCATTCTACAAAATAAATACGTATATACAATAAGTTATCTGCTATTATCTACTTGATTTTGCCACATTTATTTGATTATAACCCTTAATTTCCTTGTAAACAATTAATAATTTGGTACGAACCGTAAAATGCTCGCGCGTCGGTGGAAACGACCAATTGTCAATTTTCAGCTTTTAGCAACAGTTTCTGATAAAAACCATAAGTAGACTGGCCGGCTGGTTCGACTTAGAAAGACTCCTAAGCGCGTCGTGAAATGGCGGCCAAAATAAATGTGGGAGGGGAAGAAATATATGCTCGGCGGCAAATCGACCGGGGTACGAGCGTTCTCGGGTTAATAGAATTTATTCGGTCTTCAATGTGTCAATTTTGATTCACTTAAAAAGCCGCCAAAACGAGAAGAAAAAACTACAGGTGTTCGTTTTCACCTGGCAACGCTTAAGGTAAACAAGCCGAACACAACCAGAAGCATATTTATGTCAGCGACAACACTTAAAGAACACTTAAAGAACAGGAGGGAAATACAAATTGAATAACTTCACAAAGTTATAACACTAATTTTTTACGTATTTTGTTATTAAGTTGACGTCCTGGAAAATTTTTATTTTCTACATATTTTACGCAGCTTAAATTTTCATTTTTATATTTTTGACTTATTTTTAGTGTTTCTTTTCCCATACACTTTTTGCAATTAATTTTATTGCACTTTGAGCATATTTTGTTACCTTTATTGGAATTGCAAGATGCTTTGACTTGACATTTCCGACGCGTTGTTGTTCTTTCATTTGCTCTATTTTCTTTAAAACCCTGAGAATATAAGGGAGTTTTTGAGATATTTAAAGCAAGCTCTTCAGCTAAAGTTAACAGAAAATTTCTGCGGCTGATATTCTTTCCTGTTGTTTTTTTTGTATAAAACCCACGAATTTATTCCCGCAATATCAAGGATATTGTAAAACGTATCTTACACATTTGGTCTACTACATCTACTCCATATTTACTTTCATTATAAAATTTAATTGTGTTCGGTTTTTTCTTACCATCTAAGTTGATTTGAACACCGGAATGCATAGTGCTCATAAAAAGAACGTTCTTGTTTTCTTTTCCCTGATAAACTGTCAATGTTGCACTGTCTTTTTTAGCACTATTGTAGAATATAGTTCTTCACGTGCCTTCTTGATTACCGTAAGTATTTCTTTTCGTGCGCGATTTACAGTTCCGACCATGCTTGTACCCTTTTTCTTCAAATTTTCAGCTAATGAATAAGAAGTAAAAAAGTTATCACATGTCACATTACGTCCGCTGTTGAGGTATGGCTGCATCAAACGCAAAACTACATAGTCCCCAAGGCGTTGATTATCAGGTCTTTGATCATCTTTTCCTAAATAAAAGAAGCTGTTTATAGTATATTTCGCATTCTTGTCCAATGCAAGCCAAAATTTTTGTTCATATTTATCAGGTTTGGAACCCATGAATTGCGTAAACCTGCCTCTGATTTGTTGCATTTTTGGCTTTTTGCAATAAAAGCTTCCTAAATATGTGACATAAGAGCAAAGTTATCTGTTTGTAAGCGTACCCCACGGGCATATAAAATTGCTATGAACGATTTTAATTCTTCAAGAATTATGCACCAGTTGGGGTCTAATAGACGTCGTCTAGCTTCTTCTTCAGTGCATATTTTAATATGTTTCAAAATATTGTCATCAACAATCAGCAGTTGATACCTTACAGACGTCTATATTTTGCCTTGCGAAACTTGTTGGACCAGGAACTTCTTTTAAAATAGTTTGTTGTTCTCGTCGACGCATGTAATGTCGCCAGGTGCTATTACAGTCCATTTAGTTTTTCAGGTGCCGTAATTTCATTTCCAAGAGAAAAAGCTGAATTCGGAACTATTTTACGTTTTCGCCCGCTTACAGTCTCACCGTGTGTTATCAAATTTTTTGCGCTGATAGGAATTACTGCTTGACAGACATTAGAAGTAGACTTGCCGAGTGAACATTGCTGTGTAGCAGCCGGCAACGTATTGATTGAAGTACTTGGACTATTTGAAAATTCAAATTTCCTTATTTTATGACATGGACTACTTCGTTCAGATGAAATCTTTACAGAATTAGCAACTTCCTGGTCGTGATCTAAACGTGAATGTAAATATAAGTATTCAGAATGCTCTGAGTTTGCTGGTAAATCGGAATAATTGGAAATATCGGAATGATCTTCCGGTAAATCTTGTAGGGCTTCGAGTAACTCTTTTTCTGTCAATGCACGCTTATTTGCCATAGTAATTCACACACTCTCCACTGTCTTCTATTATTCGCACTTGACTGAAGTAGTGTTGCAGGGAAAAAAACCAGTCAAATTCTTCTACTGTGACTCGAAATGTATCAAATGAATCATCAAAATGCCTGCGCAAACACATTGAAAACTGATGATAAGGCACACACACAATAATAATTTTCTTGGAATGGCTCAGACACATTAATTATGCGCTATATGTGTAGGGGAAAAAAATGTTCCCCCCGGCGGTTCTAGGTATAACTGGTTATAAATCAAAAAGTAAAAAATTAGGAGAAAATATAATTATCACATTTTAAACTAGGCCTATAATGAGACAAAGTCATAAAGCGGCAAGGTCGTACATACATAAATACTCTTCTGAGAACGATTTGAATCTATAAAAGGGACAAATTTGTCCCCTCGGCGGTTCTAGTGTTAAAAAGATGAACTTTAACATGAATCCTTGCTCTAGTCTTAATAGATTTATAACAATGGTTTGACTGTTGATACAATTTCAACATTCAGAATTTACTCAAATTTTATTTTACATGCTTTCGACCTATGTTGATAACTTTATACTAAAATCATGTATGATTTAAACTAGTTATTACGGATAGTTTTTATTATAAAGCTTTATACATCAGGTTTATTAAATTATTTCGTTTACGCATTTTAAAATTTGAACATAAATTATCGGTTTAGTAGAACATGTGTATTTCGGTCGAGTTGCTTTTGTTGACCACCGCGGTTTTTTTGCGGATAAGGGTAGCTTTGTCGGTGTCGTAATATTACACACGCCACAATTATTGTATTGAAATGATTTGCTTAATAACTTAAAATAACCAAGAAAATATTACCCTACAACGGTGCAAGGTAGAAGAAAGTGGCATATAAACATTTTTATAGAGGACAGAATTTACTATAAACAACCTTCAATAGTTTAGAAAATACAAGTTCGTTACATTTATTCTGCTTAAATGTACAAAAATTGGAACAAATATATACATAAAAATCGTGAATGTTTAATTCCTCAGAAGAAGGTGCAAACTTCTGTATTAGACGGAGAAATTATAACCCGAAATCGAACTAATGTAAACAATCAAACCAACAAGACGATTACAATTCTACTTACAATATAAATAACTAACTTAAAAGTATAATCGTGTTGCAAATTCCTAAATTAAATTCTTGTACAGATAAACACACAAGAGTAATTATAAGTAAATTTTTCAATTCCAACCAGTTCTGGTAGCTCGATATAATATGACAAAACAATTAACAAACACAATCAATAACTTACTCGCCCATGGTGAACTATTATTCCAATAGCTATCTGAATCCTTTCACCCTAAAATAAAATAGAGAAAATAATTTAACGTTATATTACATTGAACAACCAGATCCCTAGGAACAAAACAGTAGCGGCAGGTTCTAATCATTAGCGTGTCGGTTCATCTGTTACATAAACATAGTTCGCATTTCCAACCAAAAAGGCAATAAGCAATTCAAACTTGTCAATCCTATCAATCACTTAATTGGTATATCCAAGAAAACAACAACGTCATTCTAAACCTTGGAGATAACGATTTAAAGGAAAATTTTCTGAACTTAAAATCGGCACATTTTGATGATTCCAAACGTTCTTCCGGGTTCCTTTTTTTTCTACTTCAAAAAAAATGTTGATAAAACCAAATTAATCACCAAACGTATTTCCTTAAGGTTTTACTTCGAGAATTAGAAGTAACATGCCGGCCCGTATTCAATAAGTATATCAAAAATGCAAGCGCGTTTTGGAAAAACCCATTCGCTCTTAAACGTGAAAGACAGGCAGTGATTTACGACAGAGACGTATTGCCACAAAATTCACAAAAGAGCAAAAATTAATGTTACAAATCCCCCCTTACCAAAGACTAGAAGGACCCTACACAGACAAATTAAACCATAGATAAAGTCAACATCGGAATTTGTGGAATCAATACGAGGAGGCGCGTTGTGCGTCATGGGAACGGCATATGACGGGACCCCAAGTACTAATTTTCATCACGACGAAAATCAAATATCATCTACGAGTAACATAGATAACCAAGGTGAATCAATAAATGATTTACCAACATCTCAAAGTAAGAACCCAAAAGGTTTTGCATTCCAAAACCGAGAAAGCCAAAGAAAAATTGGTACCGAAATCGGAGAATTTTTGTCTCAAACGCACCTACAGCGGTACTCAATGGGTACAATCTACTAAACATCTCAATAACTGACCAATTGCCGTAATCCTTTTAAGAGGAAACTGTCATCGCCGTCCCAACTTTCAATGGAGTTACAGGCTGATAAACGGATTAGAGAAAATAGTAACCAAAAATAACTAACCAAATTAATAACCCCATAGTGACTTAACTACTTTTCCAAAAGCCGACTAGCGGAAATAATCTACCAAAACAAGAAGTAAGTCTGTCGAACGCAAGAACAGAAAAGCGGCAACAACCCTAATTAAAAAGTTAAATTGACGTACATGTCAGGAGAGCACACCAAGAATCAAGATGTTAAAGCTCAGTAAAGTCACGTTTAGAGGACTTCTACCTCAGGCAGTATGACACTGATGGGGAATTCTTCAGCCCCCCACAACAAGGCTATATGATAGCCAAAATTGAGTAGTCTGAACCGAGATTGTCGCAGGAAAGATCCGAATACACAAACTAATCATTAGGTGTCAGTTTATGTCGTTTCCGACCACGATGAGAGCGTACTGAATTATCGTGGACGGAGAGTGTCTCGTTCTCCGAGTCTGAAGAAGTAGAGTAATCTTTCGTATAATCTTTTTTCAGGTCTTTCACGTGCCAAATACCCAACGATTCATCTTTATAATTACACACTTCATAGGTCCATGGGGAATCTACGGTCTTAATGCAAAAATTTGGGAGCAAGTTTAGCGTTAAAATGCTTAGACGCATCAGATAACGCAAAGTTATGTTTCCAAACGGATTCTCCAAGCTGGTACTTGACTCGACGCCGACGTAGATTATAACGACGATGAGTTCGGTCATGAGCTTTCGAAAGTTTTTCTAGGATGGTAGACCTAATAACTTTATAGTGTTTATCGTCTAAAAAAGAAGGACGTTCCCGATTCTGGAATTCTGCAGCAGGTTTGGAAGTACAGCCAAATAAATTACCAAATAGAACGTGTTCCCTGACACAAAAGGCAAAATACGGAGTACAACCAATAACGTCATGCTTCGCGGTCCTAATGGCACAACCGATTTTGGATAAATTAACATCCCAAGTACGTTGATTGTTTTTAACGTGATTGTTTTTGCCGATGATAGCAAGCAGTATGGAGAGTAGAACAATATTGAGAACATAATTTAACAAACTCGCGGCTACGAAATTGTACACCGTTATCAGCGATAATGTACTGAGGAGTACCGAACAATAAAAAAATCTGTTCTTCTACAATCTTAGCAACTGTCGAAGCCGTTGCGGTTCGTATCGAGAAGAAACAAGAAAATTTTGTAAAATTATCTACGCACACAAAGATGTAACAGTAACCTCTAGAAGAACGAGGTAAAGGTTCCACAATGTCGATACATAAAATTTGCCATGGCCAAGAAGGTTTGGCCCTAGGAGCATATAAACCAGGAGGAACAGTTTGTTCTACTTTGTGTGCAGCGCAGACAGAGCAACGACAAACATATTCCGCAATCTTAGATCTCATATGGGGCCAATAATAACGTTGACGAATGCGTTCAGTAGTTTTTGAAACTCCACAATGACCCGCAGTAGGTGGATCGTGATAATTTCGGATGAGTTGTGTCCTTTGATTCTTAGGAACTACAAGTTTCCATTCATCAGAAGGATCAGAAACTAAAGATGTTCGAATACGTTTATACATAAGACCATCAGCAACTGACCAACGAAGAAACTTCCTAGGCGAAGCCGATATCCAAACACTCAAATCTAAATACCAAGGATCGTCAATAGGTAAAGTAATACCCCGAAACGAAGAAGGAGTTACTTTTAAAGTGTCGACAACAGGGTCCGACCGGGAAAAAACGTCGGGTACTACATGTTCTTTACCTTTTTGGTGTAAAATGGTGAAATCGTATTGTTGTATACGAATAGCCCACCGGGCTAAGCGACCTGAAGGATTTTGCATTCGATTTAACCAAATAAGAGAATGATGGTCGTTAACTACGGTAAAATGTGTACCTTCTAGGTAAGGACGGAACTTTTCAATTGCCCAAAGTACAGCTAAACACTCTTTTTCAGTTGTTGAGTAGTGGCGTTCGGCTTTTATCAAAGAACGGTAATATAACTTTTTCCCCATCATTAGAATTTTGACTAAGTACCGCTCCGAAACCAAAATCAGATGCATCTGTTTGCACCACAAAAGGTAACGAAAAGTCTGGACAAGACAGGATAGGAGTAGAAACTAAATTCTCTTTAAGCTGAAGGAATGCTGAGTGACAATCATCAGACCAAACAAAAGGAACCGATTTTTTTGTAAGAGCATTAAGAGGCGTGGTCGGAGTAGCAAAGTTAGGGATAAATCGTCTGTATCAACTAGCCATTCTAATAAACCGCCGAATTTCAGTGACCGAAGTGGGAGGTGGAATGTTTAAAATAAACTTTTTCGGGATCTACCGATAGACCATGACAATTCACTACGTACCCTAAGTATTTTAATTCAGGTCTACAAAAAGAACATTTGTCTTTCCGAAGAGTTAAACCAGCTTGTCTAGCACTTGGCTTAAAATTTCCAAACGCTTCTCAAACGTGGGAGTTACAATAATTATGTCGTCTAAATATGCAAAACAATAAGGCTCTAATGAAGGCCCTAATATTCTATCAATTAAGCGTTAAAAAGTTGCAGGTGAATTATGCAACCCGACCGGCATACGAGTAAATTGGAATAGGCCGCGATGAGGAACAGTAAAACCAGTAATCGGTTTTGAGCTAGATGACAAAGGGATCTGCCAATAAGCAGATCATATGTCTACGGTGGTAAGAAATTGTGCGTATTGAAGACGATCAAGCACAGCAGAGACGTAAGGTAACGGATATGCGTCTTTTTCCGTGACTTCATTGACTTTTCTAAAATCTACACAAAACCGATACGAATTATCTTTTTTTTTACCAACACGATTGGGCTAGACCAAGGACTATTTGATAGTTCTACGACACCTAACTCAAGCATTGCGTCTAACTCTTTGTTCATGACCGACATCATTGTTGGTGACAATGGGTAGTACCTTTGCTTAATGGGTTCAGAATTGGTTCGAATATGATGTTCTACCAACGTAGTACAACCTAAGCTAGTCGGTTGTCTAGCAAAATGACGTTTGATAATATTTGTCAATCTTTCTGATTGATCCAAAGTCAAATTAGAATCTAAAAGCACGGAGTCAGTAGTAATAGCAGTTACCTCGCACCCTAAAGACCAACTGTCGTTACAAAAATTTGGAATAAAATCAAACGCTCTCCAAAAATCGATTCAAAACAAAAGTGATTGCAACACTGCTGGTACTATTAAGGTATCAATGATCTTAATTTTACTTCCAAACAAAACGATATGGCAATAGTACCTAGCACAGCACATTTATCCCCATTAGCAATAGTACAAGTTGGAACCGAAGACGGAGATCGCATTAAACCCATGTTTTTCAGACGTTCCCACCCTGGATCACCAACAATAGTACGTGAAGCTCTCGAATCAAGAAGTCCCCGAAGAGATAAACCCAAAACATCGACCTTAAAGTGAGGGCGCTCGTCCCCCCGAACACTAGCAAAAAGAAAATTAAGGATAGTCTGATGTTGTTCCGATAACCCAGAAAAAGGTAATTCCGAGCCTAACTGAAGTGTCGAATCTATGCTTCGATCCATACCTTCTCTACTTACTTTCCCGAAGTGGAAGAAGTAGCGTTACAATGAGGGCAACTGCGACCAGTCACTCTTTCTTTACCACAACCATAACAATGTCGTACTTGAGGTTTCGTACAATTAGGAGCAAGGTGATCCCGTTTCTTACAATTCCAGCATGTGATTGACTGACGAGCATGGGTAGTAGGTCGACTCTGAGGAGTAGCAATTTTTAAAGAAGTATTTACCAAGTGAACAGAAGACAATCATTTTGAACCATCCCTAACATAAGCTAAAGTAGGCTTCAATAAACGCGTTGTTCTACGAGATGGAGGAGGTTTGTAGTTATCTAGCGAAATCTTGTTTAACTCCAGTTGTTTACCACAAGTTATTAGCTGGTCAATGGTAGAAATTGCAGTTAAAACAAGAGCAGATTGGTAAAAAGGAGCAAGATTACGACGAATTATTTTTAATTGATCGAGTTCGGAAAGCGGTTTGGATAACCGCTAAAAAAACTCTGCATGATGGTTACATACATTCTAATTGTTTCGTTTGGATCCATTGTACGAGCACGAATTTTCTCTATTAAACGATAGTCATAGTCCGCAGGCAAAATTTCCGTCTTCAAGAGAGCGATAACATCTTGCCAGGATCTTAAATGATGTCTATTTACTCTAAAAAGTAAAAGTGCTTTACCAGATAAAAGTTCTGGAGCCGACACGAACAATTGTTGTGCTGAAACACCCCGAGCCAAACTTAATTCCTCGATCCTTAGTAGAAATTCCGAAAGAGAAGACTCTTCACCAGAGAACCGCAAGTTCCACTTACTCAAAGATGTCTTAGCTACAACTGACACGGAAGTAGTAGGTACAGGAGGTTCCGATTCAGAGTACGAGTCAGAAGAAGTAATTAAAGTATGTTCTCTTTCCGTAATTGGACCTTTTGTTGTGTTGTTAGGACTAGAAGCAAGTACTTGTCTTTTTTTGCCTTTGTCTTCAAAATTAGTGCGGATAGTGCGAAGGGATAAACCAAAGTTACGTTGAATAGCACTTTCTTCTTCGGAGGTGCAAGACATGTTTCTACATCGCCTTTCAACATGTGACCATAACGAACTAATCCTTTTAAATGTCGGAGTAGAGAAATTGCCATCAAAAGTTGCAAAAACGGACTTCAGTCCAGTAATCGCCTGCTTGATTATGGTACGATTTTCAGCAAAGGGTTTTGAAAAAACAACTGGGGGAAAACAAGCGTCTTTCTCTATTTTTAAAGCACTGCGTACCTCTTTGCGTAATGCCTCGACTGTTTCAACTTCCTCGAAACCCCAATTAATAACTTACTCGCCCATGGTGAACTATAATTCCGATAGCTATCTGAATCCTTTCACCTTAAAGTAAAATACAGAAAATAATTTAACGGTATATTACATTGAACAACCAGATCCCTAGGAACAAAACAGTAGCGGCAGGTTCTAATCATTAGCGTGTGGGTTCATTTGTTACATAAACATAGTTTGCATTCCCAACCAAAAAGGCAATAAGCAATTCAAACTCGTCAATCCTATCGATCACTTAATTGGTATATCCAAGTAAACAACAACGTCATTCTAAACCTTGGAGATAACGATTTAAAGGAAACTTTTCTGAACTTAAAATCGGCACATTTTGATGATTTCAAACCTTCTTCCGGGTTCTTTTTTTTTCCACTTCAAAAAAAATCTTGATAACACCAAATTAATCACCAAACGTACTTCATTAAGGTTTCACTTCGAGAATTAGAAGTAACATGCCGACCCGTATTCAATAAGTATATCAAAAATGCTAGCGCGTTTTGGAAAAACCCATTTGCTATTAAACGTGAAAGACAGGCAGTGATTTACGACAGACGCGTATTGCCACAAAATTCGCAAAAGAGCAAAAATTAATGTTACAAGTTTCACATTACATTTAAATTCTGTAACTCTTAAACTATTAGATATAATTATACACTCCCGGGTTTTTTTCTGTAGTAAATCTTGTGCTCAATAAATTGTTTATGTGCAGTTTTTATATATGTATATTGCACAGTTTTTGCAGCATACAAGGCGGAAGCACGCGCGGATCTAATTCTGCAATTACTATAATAATTTTTCATCACTGCTGAATGAAATTAAGACTTATTATATTTTTAAAACATAAAACGAATCATAAGGAATATAGCACCACCGCAAGTTCTAGTTTTGTTTCATCTGAGCGTTTCATCGTTTCGTTACACAAACCTTCGAACCAAGCATCCTATAAGTGTTTTCAACACTAAAGTTCATTAGTTAGTGTGATTGGCTTCAGCAAATTATGTGTACCTATTCTCCATAAATGTTACTTTGTTTGCCATTTTTTTATGTAAATAAAGTAATACTTAAATTATAACCAATAATTGTATCGTTGTTCCCCACTGGGTTTTTTTAAACCTATTTATTTCTAAAAAAACTACTATTACTTCGGGTCATTATGACACAAAGTAACACTAATGTATAGTACTTCTGAGGAAACCAGCAGGGTTAATAATGTTTCAAAATATGACAGTCAGTTTTGAAAACCATTAAATGTTGTAATAAAAAATACAACACCGATTGAATGGAAATAAAGAACGTATAATAAAAAGTAAAAATAATATAACCACGGCAAGCAATCGTAAGCACAGACCTCAAGGTGATGGGTTTGAATGATAATAACTACAAAGACGTGAACTCCGTTAATTTATTAACTATACTTAATTAACTATTTACATTAAAGAACAATGAACAATAATTGAATTAAACATATTTAGAATAAAACAGTATTTAAAATAAAATATTAGGGCGCCAACCACATTAAGTGATGAATAAAAAGCGTAAAATCTTACACCTAATAAGTAATTAATATTAAATGCAAAAAATAGTAAACGGTAAATTTGTTATCGAGTATGTTTCCCGAAAGGTTTTAAACAACACAATTTAACTGCTTGAATGTAAAATGTAACTTAATTCCAATTGACTCACCATGTTTAATATAACGTTATCGGATATCTTCTATTTTTAGCACATCTTGGTTAACGTGATAAAATTCTTCAACAGGAATAAAACCCAGTGTATAATAAACTTCAATAACTGATAATCCATTAATTCAGCGACAAAACCAAAAGAAAGGATCCAGAATAAAAATCCAATAAACGAAAAGATCCAGAATAAAAAGAAAGATCCAATAAAAATAAAAGACCCTAAATATAAATAATTAGATTGGTTTTTTAAATGACATCATGTACTCACGCTGCATTTACACTTAGCAACGGTCTTCAAAATAATGTCCTTTGTCTAACGATTGCGCAACATTGCGAAGTCACTAAAAATGTTGAATTCAATAGAAAAATTATATCAGAATAAAGGTAAACTCACCAATAATTAGATGGAATGAATAAAAATTAAATTACATGGGTTTTTACGCCATAATCAAGAAAATGTGTCTTCTCCGCATCACTACGACACGCACGCCAAGATTGTTCAAACGAAAATGCCAGTTTTTAAGCTACAACTCAGGTAGATTTGAAACAACGCGACGTTGCCACTGTTGCCAAACTGAATAAATTTACGTGCAATATTAGTTGCAGAAAATAAATGAATGTAAAATTGAATTTTAATTGTAATGAATTCAAACGGGACGTTACAATGTTTTTTTAAGAATATACACACTATAATTAATTAGTTATTACATTTAATAAAAATAAAGTTTTATTTCGTTTATGAACTATTACATACAGATTTTAGTTTGTAAAAATCTTTTCACAGTCTAGTTAAAGCAGTTAACTTGGTTAAACATGAATTTAGTAAATGTTACAGAACGTTTGTATGACGCATTGTGCTTGTGCATGCTATTAATTCAGCTACATGAGCAAAGGAATAATTCCCAATTATTGTAAATTTCAATTCAATTTTAAGACAAATGCTTCTTCGTAACTTGTCTTACTATTTTCCTTCACAATTAATCTGCTACTTGACTTTAAGGCACATACAAATAAAACGTTTATATATAAACACTTTTGCCAAATTTAAACTATTAAACTTTATAAAATTTCAACACATCGTTTATTAATCATTTATTATCTTGCGCTCACAGTTAATAATTTAAATTAATTAAATTAATATATTTGCACTTTGACGATAATTAATTAGAGCAAATTTGGTTGTCAAATATTTGGTAAAAGCTACACTATTTATTATTATTATAAATGGCAAGAAACAATTTATTTCAGTTTAATACAATAAATTTAGATTATTTTAACAAGTTTCTGTAATTAAATTTTTATTTGAAGTTAATAAATGTTTTTGAAACGTTTTTTAGAAAAACTATGCACAATCGTTACTTTACAACGACGACATTTTCTAAGGTTATCTGAATACTATCCAAAACTTAAAAAGAATTCGCAAAAAGCATCACGTTGAGAGTAATAAAAAAGTTGAACATTTGAAGGAGGTCATCAAGAACTAAGTGCTTTGAGATTCAAAAGAAATACTTATATTGTAGTGGTTTTGTTTGTTTGAAAGACAAACACTAATATAAACTTTTATTTAATGTCATAATTTAGTCTTATCTAAAGTTATAACTTTTCATGCAAAGCACGTTTTACTAAAATTCTTTTAAATTGTGTGTTGTTTATTGTGTATTAAAACTCGATGATAAACGTAATTGTTGACTATTCAAAAGTCGTTTAAGTTAAAACATTAATAATAACTGTATTCATAAAGTAATATGTATCTACGAATGCAACATAAGATATTGTTACGAAACTATTTATTAGAAACTATATAATTTAAACGATTAAAAATACGTTTACTTATTCTAGAAATATGTACACTTTTAAATTAACCGAACTAATAAAATCTAATAATATTTAATAAAAACACTTACACTATAATTTATATCACTTAAGATAAGATAACGTCGTCGGATTTCACACTTGTTTACACTAATAATCACATACACGATTATTCTCGGTAGGTTTATCTCACACGCGTGCTAACGATACTTACTTATTTCAACTTGATAATCTTCTCGACACTGTTGTATTCGCATTCCAGCAATAACTGACTTACGATTTCCATCTTCGGCATTTATAGACATCGGCGAATCTTTCTCGAGCGTTCCCTACTTTTCGCTATATCTTCTAGACAGCTTCTAGAAGGCTCTTGCATTTGCAAGTAATTTCTCGAACGTTTCACTGCCCCCTACTTAGAACTGTTCTGTACCAGAACAGGAGACTGGATGCAACACCGGTAAAAGGGATCGTGGCGATAGCGGCAGCTTCCTCCATTTCGGCAACTTCCTTTACCATAAAAGTAATAGTCAATGGACTTTTCCTGACCCAATACTCTCCTCGGTTGGTAACTACAGACCAACACTTGAATGCCTGTTCCTCGGAAAACGACCTCCAACATGTTTCGAACTGTCCTCCAATTCAGTTGATCTAAGCCACAACCAAGCTTGGGTACTGCCAATTTCTTAACATGATGGAACTTCATTTGTCTCTTGAGACTTCATAATGTTCGCCACAAATCTTTGTATAACGGCTTGACACGTGAGTATTTCTTAGTGACCAGATAGAAAACGAAGCGTCCGTCACCACGTAGTCCTAAAACCTTTCCGACTGCCGGTTGCTGTCTTCGTAATTCATCTAGCTGCCCAAACTTCTTTTTAAACACGACTGCAACCCCTTTGGACATGTCAAGGTCCTCGCTCACGCAATGTGCGATGGCGTAATCTTTTTGTGTCTGAAACAGGTCTTGTTGTTCCTCGGTGGTAACTCCGAACCTAGCTTTTCCAGAACTTCCGTATAAGTTCATAAACTTCTCGAACTCCATTTCTTCGATTGGATTCCTGGTTCTGCTACTTATTACTCTGGTTCGGACCTGAACTTGCGCATTGTGGTTAACGCCAGCAAACGGGGCTAGACGATCGACGTGGACCACTTTTGGCTTGTCTCTGGGCGGTTTTCGGATGCGGTATATAACGTCGTTAATACGCTGCACGACTTCATATGGTCCCTCCTATTGACTTTGCAGCTTCGGCGACAAACCACGTCTCCTTTGAGGGTTATACAACCAGACCATATCGCCAGGTTGAAACCCACCATTTTGCGCCTTGACGTCATATCTTGTTTTCATCCTGTCGCTGGCAATTTGTGTGTTTTTACGGACCTCTTCATGTACTTCGTCTAACCTCTTGGCCAGCTTGCTGACGTAATCTTCTCCAGCAACTTCTATTTCCGGTCTTCGCCCAAATTGAAGATCGCATGGTAATCTTATCTCACGACCGAGCATGACACAGGATGGTGTTTGGCCTGTGCTTTCGTGAACGGATGATCGGTATGCCATTAAGAAAAGGTGCAAGTACTGATCCCAGTCTCTTTGGTGTTCGGACACTACCTTGGCTAAGTACTTGCCCATTGTTCGATTCATCCGTTCAACCATGCCGTCAGATTGAGTATGGAGAGGCGTTGTCCTAGTCTTCTTAATTCCTAACAGTCGGCAAACTTCTTGAAACAGCCCAGACTCAAAATTGCGGCCTTGATCGAAGTGTAATTCCAACGGAACTCCAAACCGGCAAAAAAACTCCTTTACTAATACGTCTGCGACTGTAGCTGCTTCCTGGTTGGGTATGGCGTAAGCCTCCGTCCATTTCGTGAAGTAATCCATCGCCACCATGATGTATTTATTTCCCGAATCGGATTCTGGGAACGGCCCTGCGATGTCAATCGCTACTCTTTCTAAAGGACTTCCTACGTTGTATTGTTTCATGGGAGCTTTGCGCTTTCTCGCTGGACCATTTCCTGAAGCGCAGACTATGCATTTACGGCACCATTTCATGACGTCCTCTTTGCAATTCATCCAGTAAAATCGTTCTCGCACTTTACCCAACGTCTTCTTAATGCCAAAGTGTCTTCCTGATGTCCCATCGTGGAGATGCTTCAACACTTCTGTTACCCTGCTCTTCGGCACTACCAGCTGTAGTCTGTTTCCCGTGCCCTCGGCACTTTCTAGGGATCGCTTAAGAAGACCGTCTTCTACTATCAAGGATTTCCACTGCGCCCAGTACGCTTTGATATTTCTGCCCAAAGCACTCACTTCTTCCCAGGTTGGTCGTCGCCCGCTTTCTTTCCAGTCCAGGAGTAGTCTTATTTCAGGATCGTCTTCTTGTTCGCGACGTAACTGCTCAGGTTCCCACTCATCATCAACCATAGCAGTTCTCCGGAGGCATTCGACTTTTTCTTCCAGTCGCGAACAATGGCTGCAGTCCGCCGGACATGGTCTTCTGGACAAGGCATCAGCGTTCCGATGACTGCTTCCGGCACGGTGTTCTGTGTCATAGTCATACTCTTGCAGTCTCTCGATCCATCTGGCTACTTGTCCTTCTGGGTTACGGAACTGCAGTAGCCATTTTAAAGCGGCGTGGTCTGTTCTCAGTAAAAATTTTTGTCCATACAAATACTTGTAGAAATGTTCGATGGACTTAACGACTGCTAACAGCTCCCTCTTAGTCACGCAGTAATTTCTTTCTGGCCTGGACAAAACCTTGCTAAAGTACGCGATAACCTTTTCTTGTCCATCTTGAACCTGCGAAAGGACCGCGCCTATGGCCAGATTGCTTGCGTCGGTATCCAAAACAAATTTTCCATCTTCCCTTGGATAACTCAGAATCGGCGAAGTGACTAGGGCTTGTTTTAGTTGATTAAAAGAATTTTCGCAGTCTTCATTCCATCTAAATTTTGCTTTTTCTTCGGTTAATTTTGTCAATGGTTTGGCAATATTGGCAAATCCGGGTACAAATCTCCTATAATAAGTGCACAACCCAAGGAAACTTCGGACCTATGTTTGTCGATCGGCCTTGGCCATGCTTGCACTGCTCGGATTTTGTCTGGGTCAGCCCTTACTCCATCTCTAGATACGACGTGGCCAAGGTATTGCACTTCCTTCTTAAATACGTGGCACTTCTTTGGGCTCAGTTTAAGGTTAGCCCCACGTAATCTCTGGAACACTTCCTTCAAGTTGTTCAAGTGCTCTTCAAACGACCTTCCAACCACGATCACGTCGTCCAGGTAAACCAAGCACGTCTTCCAAGACAATCCGCGCAAGATGGTCTCCATCAAACGCTCGAACGTTGCAGGAGCGTTACACAGGCCGAAGGGCATTACAGTGAACTGCCACAAACCAGTTCCGATCGTAAAAGCTGTTTTTTCACGATCCTTGGGTTCTAATTCTACCTGCCAGTATCCACTCTTTAAATCTAACGTAGAAAACCACTGGGATTCTGACAGGGTGTCTAGCGTATCGTCAATTCTGGGTAAAGGGTAGCTGTCCTTTTTGGTCACGTCGTTTAGCTGTCTGTAGTCCACACAAAACCTCGTTCCTTCTTCTTTACGAGTACCACTGGGGATGCCCATGGACTACTTGAAGGTTCAATCACGCCTTCCCTCTCCATATCCGTAATTATTTGTTCGGCTTCTTCTCTTTTCGCCAAAGGAAGTCTGCGTGGATGTTGTCGTATCGGCCGAGCGTCTCCGGTATTAATTTTATGTTTCACCACGTTAGTTCTTTCTTTGGAACCACTCTCCAGCGCGAACACATCTTGGTACTCTTGGATCAACACTTTAACTTTAGCCAGCTGGCCTTGGCTGAGGTTTTGGCATTTGGTGGTAAGAATGTCCAATAGATGTTGTGGACACTTCTTCGGCGGCGTATCTTCGTTCGTCTTCACGCATCTCACAATTTGTGATATTGGCGTGCATTGGCCTACCAAGGTCTTCTTTTTCAACGTTACTGGATCTAAGTTGATGTTTAAGATCCTTACTGGCATCGTGTTCTTTACTCGTACTAAGGTTCTGGCAACGAGTAGTCCCTTTTCAACTAAGTCGCCTTCCATTGGTTCAATTGCGCGTATGTAGCCTTCCCGGAGATTTTCATCTAGGCGTGCCATCACCACACTTTCCGTCCTTGCAGGCAGAATCACGTCTTCACTCAACAAGACTCGCACGGCTGCCTTCTCTGACGAATGAAAAGGAATTTCTTCATTGTCGATCTTTAGAACATGGTTCTTCATATCCAAATGGAACTCATGCTTCTTTATCACGTCCATTCCCAGGATAACTTCTTTCGTGATGTCGGCTGCCAGTACTTGGTGGTCGAGTACTCTATTTCCCAAACCAATGGTTACTTTGACTTGTCCGTGAGTAGGTATTTCGTCACCCGTCGTTGTTCGAAGTCGTGCTGTTACTGGTGATGTCTTCTCGTTTTCCAATAACATGTCAGGACCAATGATGGTCTTCGTCGCTCCCGTGTCAACCAGTAACTGGACGCTTCTTCCATTGATCTTGCCATCGAGATAAATGCTATGCAATTGCTCTTTAGGCGATGCCATTTGGATTGTAAACTTCGGAGTCTGACTAGATGAGATTACTTTTTGTTTCTTTTGCTCGCCTTGTTCCAAATTATCGAGCGCTCTTCTTGTCCTCTTCTTAGGTTTAGTACGATGCCGTCGTACGTGGCCTATTTCATCGCAGTTCAAAGCTGTCACTCCTCTTTCCCGAAGTATTCGTCGCGCTATCTCCTCGATGCTTTCCAGTGTCTGCGCGGGTACTTCTGTAGCACAGCAGAGTCTATGACCATCTCGTTGCGATGCTTGTTTTGCTGCTTCAAACTCCAAAGCATGCACCAAAGCGTCATCCAATGTCTTCGGTCGAGCTAACCGGAGAGTCTGCTGCGTTTCGTTGTCTCGAAGGCCGTCTACAAAAGTTTGAATAGCCAATTGCTCCAAGAAGGTATCTGGCGCTGTAGGATACGCAAGCCGTGTTAGTCTGGCGATGTCAGCCTCAAACTCTTGAAGACTTTCGGCAGCTTTCTGAACCCGACTTTTAATTTGAGCTTGATAGATTTGTTGAAGATGGGCATCTCCATATCTCATTTCTAATCGTGATATTAAGAGTTCGTAATTTTCTTGCAGGTGGTCCGGAACAGTTTGTAAAATTCCAAGCGCTTCTCCACGTAAGGACACTATTAAAGACGTCGTTTTCTGCTTGTTGCTCCAACCATTAGCAGTACCTGCGGCTTCAAACTGCTTGTAGTAGGTTGACCATGGAACTTTACCATCAAAATTCGGTGGTACAACTTTGAACTTGTGAGTGTTTTCTTCTCGATGGTTTATTATTAAATCTTCACTCGTGACGCTTCCTTCACCGTGACAATTCATTTGGGTCATTCTTTCTTCAAGCAGTTGTATTCTTTCTCTCAATTTTTTCTCTAGCTTGTCTTCTATGGTTCTTGAATTTTCATTTAACTTCTCTTCTATTATGTCATTTACAGAATCGCAAATTTCTTCTTTTAAGTTTAACATGTCTGCTTGGGTTTCCTCTTGCGCAATTTTGATTTGATTTCCTACACTAACTTTTATTTGTTCCTCAATACTCTTTATTTGATTTTCCATGCTCGCTCGTATTTCTTCTTTTAAACTTCTAGCATTTTCTTCCATTTTCTGAGAATGTTCGCCCATTTTTCTATTCATTGATTCGAGAATTTCAAGTATTTTTGAATCCATTTTAACTGCTTGCAAACGCGTCACCGGCATAAATTTAAATATAACACGAATATAAAGTTTAAATACACTACTTATTAAAATGCAGTTTTTGTATAACACAAAATTTAATAACTATCCACTTATTAATATTAAACCACTAGTGTCCGGAAACGAATTTAATCGCGATCACGCACTTGTTAAAAGAAAAAGTTTAATAAACACTATTTTATACTTTATAAACAAACACGCGTATCGCAAACCTAACAGTTATTTACGCAATTAATTACGGGAGCGATATTAAATTACTTAATGGTATTTGCACTAATAAAAACGAACCCGACACCGACACCAATGTTGCGAAACTATTTATTATTAAAAACTAATTTATTTAAACGACTAAAAATTATGTTTACTTATTCTGGAAATATGTACACTTTTAAATTAACCGAACTAATAAAATCTAATAATATTTAATAAAAACACTTACACTATAATTTATATCACTTAAGATAAGATAACGTCCTCGGATTTCACATTTGTTTACACTAATAATCACATACACGATTATTCTCGGTAGGTTTATCTCACACGCGTGCTAACGATACTTATTTATTTCAACTTGATAATCTTCTCGACACTGTTGTATTCGCATTCCAGCAAAAACTGACTTACGATTTCCATCTTCGGCATTTATAGACATCGGCGAATCTTTCTCCAGCGTTCCCTACTTTTCGCTGTATCTTCTAGACATCTTCTAGAAGGCTCTTGCATTTGCAAGTAATTTCTCGAACGTTTCAATATTTAAATAATTTTTTTTTGCTTCTTTGTAATATCATTTTTATCCTTCGTCGTTTTCTGTTTTATTGATTACAATGTTACGTGAAAAATATGAAACACTTGCCTGAAATAAAGTAACATAAACGGTGTTATGCCGGTGCTCAGTGAAGACGGGGGGAAAATTCCGTGATTGCTTGAAAAACTTGAATGAAAACCGATTCAAAAAGTCAAATCAAAGGGCGCCAAGAAGGAGTAAAGCTCAATGAACTTCTGGACCTGGCCAACCATAAGCCTTAATAGAGAGTATCTTACTAAAATCTGAAATGAACTTAAATTTTACATAACGTGGAGGCCGACAGAATTAAAAGCTTTTTCACAATTTAAGTATTTAACATTTATTTGAACAAAAATTTTTCTAAACAAGAAAATGAAACAACAAAGAAAACTATTTAAATTAACGCATAATAATTAATTTAAGTAAACATGAAAGTTAAAAATTAAAGTAAATTGGATGATAGTATTAAACAAATTTAAAGAACTAAAACAAACAAACAAACACAAATATAATCATAATAAAAAGAAACAATTGAAAATCTTAATTAACTAAAGCACGGCCGTGCGCACGTTATATAGATATTAATTAAATACAAAGTGAAGTAAATTCGTCTATTTTAAAACCAGTATGAAAATTTTAATAGTAAATTTTCCGGTTAACGTCAAACAAACTTTTAACACAACGAAATTTTGTCACATAGTTTTGACAAATACGGACAATAATCATTTATTGATTACATTATCGGTAAAATCGTTAATTTGCAACACTCGCGTTTCTTAAAAACCAAAACTTTTAAGACACTTAAATCGTCGTCGTCATAAATCTAGGAAAGAACTTGTGGTTGATCCTGGGTTGCCAGAAGTAATCAGGAAGAAGCGTTGAAGGGTGCCCCCAGAAGACTATGTACCGTCGGAAGTTTCTTATTGACCGCCACCAAGACAAAGATATAACCGCGTCGAAGACACGCGACATTTTCTTAAAAACCAATTCCACGAATTAAGAGAAACAAAACTCTACTAACTGTTTAAAAAAATTCACCTTTTTTTGCATATTACACCCGTCGCGTTACTTCATCTAAAGGGGATGAGTTTATCACCCCAAAACCAACTAACTAACTATCTTTTTAAAACATTACGACAACTGTGAACCGACTGGACATAACTTCGTCCACCAAAATCTCTTATATATATAAACTTATTCGACTACCATTTCCCCAATGGCTATGTTCGAAACTTCATAAAAGAAAATCATACCAAGAAGTGCAAAAAAGATGCAAACAGATTTAATTACATCACAAAAGTAGTGTTGGGCACCGGCCCATGCTTCTGTGTAAACTGTTAAATTGACAAAATATCATATTTCATACTGTTATTAAGATTAGATGTTTAAACTTGGATCATAAAACTGTATAATAAATTAAAATAATGATTTCATTTCCACGTCATTTAATATTAATATTTGCACGTATTTAATAATACTTAATAGAAACTGACATAAAGTAACTAAGCACGACTGCATCAAAAATGTAATTAAAACAAAGAACTTTTAAACAAACTTAAAATAAACAAACTGCTAAATTATATTTAATTATATCTCAGAAGGAAAACATAAAAATAACCACTAGAATTTTGATCGAACAAAGAAAATGTCAAGTCAACACAGATTACGGATGATTCAACCGCGCACTAATTTTGAAATAAATTAATACAAAATTTTATCTACGACTTTGAATTATCATGGTGAATTTAAAAAAGTGACATAATTTCTTAAAATCGATCTGAAACCAATAAAACGATTTCAAAATACATGAAATGAATAACGTCAATACAAATACCGGGTCTTTCACAAAAGTAATCGAAAAACTTTAAACAACGGTTACACCCCCCTTACAGGAAGAGTGATTTCTTAAATTACTCTCATAAGAGTAAAACTAAAACTATCTAAACGTTAAAACCAACAAAAACCGCAAGCTGAAGATTTGAGGAAATGTCAGGATCGACACGATGCATTGGACACTGATAAGGAAGAAAGCACGCCATGCTTTACGAGATCCGCATGTTGTCAAATCCTACAAGCAAACAACATCAAACACAACGACACTTTACCATACAACAATCCCAAATTGACTGCCGCAAACGACAACACACAGACGATAACTTAATAGCTAAATAAACAAAACACAAAACGAAAACTAAACCTACGGATCTCGCGATCTCGCAATCGTCGAGAACCACTAACAAAAACTAAACGAAACGAAACTAAACGATAAGAAGGGTAGCATATGTTTGGGTTCGACACAGATCACTCGATGCTGTACAATAGAAGTGGGCGCGCTGCACTTCACAAGATCCGCGCATTGCGTTTTTCCCACAGCTAAAGCCTTCACCAAGAGATGGCACCTAGGCACAAACACTACGTAAAACAAAAAAAAATTAGGAAGAAAGCAGAAGAAAGAAAAATGGAAATAAAAGAACCATTGTTTAGTCGCCTCTTACGACAAGTGATATCCCCACTGTAGAAAGAGTATTCTTAGTCCGCCTCTACACGGAACCAAAAGAAAACTAACGAACTAAGAAAACAAAAGAACTAAAACAGCAAAACAAAAAAAAAAGTAACAACCACTCGTCAGGCTCAGTTTTAAATCTTTGGTATTCCATATGCCTTTGGAAGTTATCAGGTAACTCATAAGTTTGATTCGATATCTTACGTTTAACGTAAAAGGTGAGAAACGTAGGAGAGAACATAGTTCTTCCTCCAGACATCATAATACTTTTTACTCGTAATATAGGCCGCATTTAGGCGCCTCTTAATGAGACTAAATACTTCATTAAATGTCAAGATCCGATGAGCTAATTGGTTGCGATTGGTACAAATGGGCTCATCGATAGATTCAGAGTCGATCTGAGGACCATGACAAGAACCATCTAAACAAATCTCCTTACCAAAGTTGGCAAAGAAAGAAGACATACAGTCATTTCATGAACAGCAGTACGAATAGCACAAGCAATTCCTAAAATTGCTCATTCTCCCACTGTGCGAAGATGAAAAAATATGTGAACACATAATATACCAAATTTGAACTGACGTCATCCCTTACCAAACAATTGCTCAAAAAACCAAAAAAAAATTCAAAATTAGATAAACGAAGTGATTTACCTCTTGGAAAATACACTAACACACAATTCAGTCTCCATAAAGGGATTATAATTTGAGAAAATTGCTTTCCTCTTTCTTTACGTCTCCGCAACTGCACTATCCCATGTGGGTATAATAAAAATTAAATGACTTTCAAGACGTTATTGTTAAAAATCCTGTAAGTCCATTCTGAGACTCATATTTTCTTGTGCTGGTTATGCAAAAAAAAAGTAAAAACGGCCTTCCATAATTTTTAGTTTTAGATAATGCTACTATTTCTATATCCTCAACAGTTCGTGTACTTAGTAATAGAAACTAATAGAATTTAACAACGCCTTATTGCTCCGTGACATCCAGAAACTAACGGTTTACCAGAACGCTACGTGCAAATATTAATAAAAAAGCAAAACACCTTGAACCAACAACCTTAAAACCAACATTATTAGAAATCTTGTTCTGTTTTCAAGCCAAACCGTTACATAATAAGGAAGCTCCAGCAAAATCTGAAACGTCAGCTTTGTGCAAACTAAATTTTGTATCTGATAAAAATACAACAAAACAACCGTCAGAGATTTAAGCGTGACAGATCGTATACTTTCGAGAAATTACACAGAGTCAAGACTTTGGCGCTACGGAACTAGATCAATTTCAAAAATGTGAAATAACAAATAAAAGATTTGAATACAAATTTTCCAATAAAACGACACGTCACTTTTACACCAGAAACTATACAAGATACAAGACCAACGTCTGGTACAGAAGAATCGTAATAAAAATAAATGTGTATCAAGTAGTAATTTTTTAGTAAACTGCCGTCTTGGAATCATTTTAGACACGATCCACTCTTTTCGAGTTTTGTGCAACAAAGACCTTTCCAGTACCAGGGTCATTAGTGACGTTTGTTTTGTCATAGTTATATATATAATCCCCATTTGACGCTAATAGTGTAGGGGCTTTCAAAAAACTTCAAAACATGCTTCACTGAAAATCGCGATCTTTTGATATTTAAGGCTATTCGTACTGATAAATTGTTTCGTTTGATGAGACCACTATTATCCCCAAGGTCATTGTCTTTTAATACAAATATAGCAATACACTTTTTGTCAGGGTAATTCTTAATAACTGAATCTGTTTTTCCCATTTTGCCAGGAATCCCAAAGTTTGCCAAATTAATTTTTCTTCCTAACTAAGGACTGTCGGATGTCTAAAAAACTTCTTGTGCCTTCCAGGGCATCTGTTGACAGGGTCATGCGTGGGATCGGACAGGTTTGAGATGCTAGTTTTTTCTAAATTTTTTTTGCTATAGTTGGTATATGGGCAGCTGCCAGGAGTTCTTCGTAAGTCTTTATGATTTAATTGATAATTTGGATCTGTAACTAAACAAAGAACAAGTTTCCGCCGCACATTCAATCCCAAGCCCTGGGCAGATACAATTGATATTTCTATTCGGAGGCAATTGACGTTTAAATAATACCACCTTGGACAAAAAGGCATATGTAACAGTATACGATTCGTTTTGGTTCTCTTACCTTTTATAAATGTTTCTTTTTACCTGTTGTAAAGTTTGTGAGTCACCAGGTAGACACGATTTTTTCAGGTAATTTGATTATAGGTAGCCAGTAGGAAAACGTTTTCTGAAAGTACACCTGAATCTTGGTAAGTCAATTTTTGATTTTAACTATTCGTTGTCGCTACGGTGCTACTCATAAATCATATTCACTAATTGTGTCGAAACGTTTAAAATAATTGGTTTCTTATTACTATAATTTTATTAGTTTAAGTTAAACTGCTATCGCATGCTGAATACAGATATTTTTGTATGTCCTGGTTGTTACACTTATGATGTAAGTGTATTGTAAGTTGCCGATACTTCTGATGTTTTAGTATCTACGCATACTTGTACTCGCACTAAATTTACTTACTGCGATTCTATCAAATTATCTCTACTTGTTATTGATTCAAATTTTTAATCTAAGTTATCCTTCTAACATTAATTAAAGTAAAATTGGAGCTAAATCTGCAAAAAAAGATCGGGCGCCCATTAAAATAAAATCACTTTGAACCTCCTCTCTCTCCGATAGGTATTGTTTTAATCCTACAGGGTTGGTAAATTACTAGAAGCTTGTAGCAAATTTTGGCGCCCAACGTTGGGCCTGCGTTGTAAATTAATTAATTATAGATATTTTCATTATACATCGCGTTACAACAAGTGGATATTATAAGAAGTTAATTTTTAGTTCACGCAGACATAGGTTATGTAGTGAATGATGTCAAAGTAAAAATGACGATCTGTCGTTTACTTGGCCGGAAGGGACCAACGATGCTCGATAGATGGCGTTGAAAAATGAAAAAGTAACTTTAATTGAAGCAATATACAGGGTAGTGCATTTTTAAATTTATGCACGTAATAGTTTTCACATATCATCTTGAATATAGGCCTTCCCTAAATTCATTTCACCGCTCTCGATTTTGAGCGAGAGTAATTCATGCTAACGCTGCTTTTCTTTTGATATCGTCGTACTAAGTCATTAGTGGTCGTGCTCTTTTTCTTTTGTGTTTGTATAGGCACCAATTTATTATTTTTCAGCTTTATCACATCTGGCTACATGCCCAGCGTATCTCCATTTTAGGAATGCTATTTTTTCTCCTACATCTGTCACTTTGGTGATGGTTCTTATTCTGTTATTTCTTACTCTATTTCTCCTTGTTATGTCTATCATTTCTCTTTTTGAGAAATTATCAATAGATTGCATTTTGTGATTGTTCCGTTCTCTGCCCCATATGTAATGACCGGCAGCACACACTGTTCAAACACTTTAGTTTTAAGGTTTAAGGCTTTTTTGAATTTTTGAGTGCAATTTTAAATGCAAACCATCTCAATATAATGTTCTTTTCATTTCATCTTGTTATTACCAGTTCTATTCTCTGTTTTTAATATGTGTATTGTTCTACTGTTTCTATTTCTGTTTCGTCCACTTCTACTGCCACTCGCGTTGCTCGTTTTATGTGCATAGTTTTGGTTGTTGTTAGGTTCATCTTTAATCCCACTTTAACAAATTTCTTGTGTAAGTCATTAAACATCTGTTGTAAGTCATCCTTGTTTTGGTTAATAGTATGATAATATTGGCACATCGTAAATTAGTCAAATGTTTTCATTATTCTATCAACTTAATTTCTTAAACATGTCTGCGAGCGACAACGTAAAGAGCTTTTGTGAGAGCGAGTCACCTGCTTTATTGTATCGGTTTTGTTTTTTCGTGCAGGATGTATGTAGCTATGGCTTCTACTTATCAAGTCTATATATCTTCAATTAATTCTTCTATTTGCCACACTTTATAGGCAGCTAATTGCTCCTTGTTGTCAAAAAAAAGCTATATACAAAAGAAATCCATTATTGGATTTTTTAATTTCTATATCCATTCTGAGTAGATGATCATTAATGCCCTGATTTGTCTGAATCTTGTTTGTTCCTAAAGTTGATAATCATCTTTTTTATTAATCTATTTGTTAAAATTTTCGATCTATTTATTTAGTCTAATTTTGGTAGAAAACCCCTTGCTTCGAATTCAGTCGTAGACAAGCTTCTAATGGAATTTCTTATTTTTTTCATCAATTAATCCCTGGTTTTTGGTTTCTCTTCAAAAACCAGCTCTTTTAGTCTACCCTATAGGTAAAAATCTGCAAGCGCCCTAGCCAAGGAAATAGAGTTAATTTTCCATTAACACAGTGTAAATATTGATCGTCTAAATGCTGAAGTACGGTTCGGCTAGGATGCGCCTGACAACCATCAAGCTGGAGACATATGTTCCTTCTTGTTTTCAAGGAAACGTCTTATAAAAGTGGTGGTAGAAAAGCGTTTAAAAACTCCAAAAACCTTATTTTGTTAAGGGTTTATGGTTCATTGCCCTACTTTCCGAGATACCAAACTTTGTTTCTTCCTAGCAGTTATGCCCCCTAGCGGTGGTTTTATGAACTTAAAAATAATTTTTAGCCGTTTCTCTTCCCCACTTTATTTATAAGGATTTTTTCCAAACCTCTAGATCCTACGATTGCTGAATGCAACCGCTCCGTACCATTATTCGGACACTCGGCATATAATGTTATATTAATCAATACCAGGGTTGCCAGATTGAAATAAAGTTTAACCCGGAGTAGCGGTGCACACGGAAAAGAAACGACTCCTCGTACCAGTGAGTAGGACAAAGAAATTTAAAAAAATTTGACACAAAATTATGAATTGTGATGTTCTCAAGTTGCCACGTTTTAGTGGTTGATTATGCAAGTTTTTAATTCTTGGACCATCCTTTCATCTGTTCATAAATTGGACATTAAAGAGAAAACCCTCTCAACATACGCGTTGCTGACTGTAATTGATAAAATTTTTGATACGATCTTGAATAACTGAGGGAGATCGCTATTCTGAAAAATTTTTGCCCATAACTTATCTAATGCTTGATCAGGTTTTGTTTGATCCAAAGTTGTTTTTAAAATAGAAACTTCGTCGAATAATGCATCTTCATCAATTTCCTCAATTTTCGCTGCGTTTTTGGCTGCTACAACTTCTTCGTACCTGATGCGTGAATTTCTCACAATGTTGATGCATGTAAAATATTTAAATGGATTTTCAACATATTTATAGCATTTATCTAGATATGTTATTGTATTGTTGTACACTTTTGAAGCTTCCAAGGAAAATTTATTCCGCTCATGTGATGTGAGATATTTTAAAGAGCTCTGAACTTTACTTCCATAAAAGTTTGCATTTAATTTCTCAGAAAGTTTTCCTCTCAAATCTACCATGATTTGATGTACTTCTATACTAGTCAGAGTACTCCCCAACATCAGAATAGATGCATTTAGAATATTTGTGTAGTGGTGAGTGAAATAAAGGTAACATTTAGGTAAGGACATGTTGGTGTTTAAACCGTCTTCTAGCTCGTTTTGTTGGCTTTTTATAAACTGCCAGACAACATTATTACAGTTTTCTTCTCCTAACTCAAAAAAATAAGATTTTACTGCTGGCCAGCACTGAATTAATTTTTCCACTGCTTTTCCTAAAAACAACCATCTAGTAGTCACATGTCTTACCATATTGTCGAATTCCATGTCTAATTAGTCAAGACAGGCTTTTAATTGTTCACTCCTTTTTGCACTGTTTGAAAATTCGGCGTAAACTTTCATCACAAAGTTTTCAACGTCAAGAGAGAGAGCTTTACAAGCATTTCTTCCGGCATTATGGATCACATGGCAATTGCAATTTTCCTTAAGAATGTTTTTATTAGATTTTGTCACTATATGCGCTGACATTGGCAATGTTCAATTTATTATTATCCAAAATAGTACAAATGCTATTCGTTATTGCCTCTGAATTTTTATTACTCTCCTCATAGAAGTTCAAAAGTTTATTCTGTATTCCCCCATTTTTTGAAAAGTATCTTACTGCTAATGGAATAGAAGCGTCACTAGAAATAGAGAAAGGCAAACAATTCTGTGAACCTGCACCTAGTTCTTGCAGGAACATCTGAATAGATTTTCGAGATATATCATTTTTGACTATTGCTTCAGCTTTTATACGGCCACAATGCACTTTTTAGATAAATTTGAGTCTTTGTACAATAAGCTGTTCAATTTTATTTCGCAGTCCATACTCAAATAGCTGTGATAATGAGAAATGCCGTGATATACCAGCGACACTTCTATTGCAGTGACCAAATTTTCTTCCGCCGTATCTTTTTTGGGAATGAACACTGTCAACAATTGATTCTCTGCTCTCATTTTTAAGTTTTGCTCATGCTTTTTACTGCTGACATGATTTTTTAAAGCCTTCTCTCCATCGTGTTTTACGGTGAATTTGATGCTACATAGAGCACATTTAGCAGTCATAGAATTTTCTTTAATAAGCCAATTCTTATAGGAAGGATTTTTTAACCAGCTATCTTGAAATGATTTAAAATACTTTGTCTTGGAACTAGACGGCCCATGTTCCTGCTCTGCCATCTTATTCAAACCTGAGATTTTAAAGTAGTTTTACTTACCAGTGTAGTGAAATAATTTATAGTTTAATTAACGAAACCGTATTGCGAATAAATTAATTGTTAAAAACAAACTTACCAGAATTTTACTGTCAATGTAGTGTAGCAGTGGAACACTGAATTCCAGTTCGAGGTTTATATGCGACCACTATCACTTAAATATGCGGACGGAAGCGGACTAAAGCTAAGCCGAGAAACGCCGCAAATTCTCGGTACCGCGCAGACGCTGTAAACGATTCATGCATCTCTTTTTAATGTTGATATCAGCACTCAGATTTATAAAAAATTACAATTCACGGCGTCTAATCATGCGCCCCGAAGGAATGGACTGTAAACCCGTAGCCCGTAGAATGTAATGGAAACCCGGAAACTTCGGGTGAAACCCGAAGACCTGGCAACCCTGATCAATACATTTGTTATTATTATTAACGATTACTTTTTTTATCGAAATATTTAGTATAATCTGATAATTTTGGTAACAGCGCACCATAGTTTTATTTAATGGAAGTGGCAACACCGCTTTGTGAAAAAATTAGAACAAAATGTGTGAGACCCAAATGTCCATAAAACACGTTAGATACAGTAAATGTATTGTCTTTTATCGCCAATTTATTTTTTTATTTTATCAGCTTCGTCGTAGTACACATTTCGTGTATTATCAGTCGTCATCCTCAAACTGTATATTATTATAAAAATAAAACAGCACACTACGTGAATATTAAAAAAAAACAACTAGGATTTGTCTATTGGTATAATAGTGAATCTTTAATTTATTTACAAATAAAATGATATTAAAGAAGCAAAATACATGGTTTGTTTGTTTATATTCACGTGAATCCTTATCTAAACGTAAAATACATATCAAGCTGATAACTGCTTTAATGAGTTTAAATTTCAGTTTAAATAATAGTTTGTATGTGATACTCCAGCTACCAGCTGCAGTTCGGAAATAAATGAGAATTTTAAAAAACGAGCATAAGCACATAGCGTCTGTTTTTTCAAACTTTTTGGTTTCGACTTTTAAAAATAGTTTGTGTTTGGCATGATAAAAACATATGACTAATGGAATCCAACAAATACCACAACGATAAAATAGACTTCGTGGATGACTGTGATACGAATAACGAAAGTGATAGTGGAGTGTTCAGTGAAACAACTACGTCGACCCAGTTTCCAATTTATTTTACCGCATTGGAAGATAAACATGATCTAACCAAAAGGTTAGTTATTTATCGTATAAATACGTGTTTTTTTAATTAATTTAGTCTAGTTTTATCAAAAACATTTATTACTTTTCATGTAACACATTTAATTATTTTCAGTTTTAACAAATCATTTACAGTAAACAATATTCTAAATTTTTTTTCACTAATTATGTAATATATTGCTTATGTAAAACAGCATTTGTCAAATTTCTATGATAAATTCTAATATCATCTCACATCTTACAACTGTCGCCACAATTGAGATTTTGAAAAAAATAAACAACCAAGCCAGAATAACATAAAGTGCTAAAAAAAATTTTTTGGTTTTAAATAAAAAAAAACTTTATTTATTATTAACTATTTAGGATTAATATTCTCAACTACGACAATAAAAAATAACTTATACGTTAATGTATTATAGCAACACAGTAAGTAAATTATAAGAAAATATGATTTTGAGACAAAGCAAATTCAAAATTCAAAAAGTGTTTAATTTTTAAAACCGATTGCTACATCAATGAAATCAAATGTAACAAATTGTTACATTACTGACACGAAGTTCAAACAATCACTTACGCTTTGATTTTCCAAGTAGCACAGATGTATTGGACCAATATTGCAGTTATAATTTGGCTATACATTAGAAACGTTAACGTTTTTTATAATGGTTAAACATCAGATATTTATCCAACCTACAAGATACAATCTATTTTAAATAAATACTATCTAAGTTGGAAAAACATTGTATGCTTATCTTTTACCAATATACGATTTGGAACGTATGTCCAACAAGGGTTAACTAGATTGGGAGAATAATGTATTGGCATTGTTTACCAATGTTTAACTAACATGAGATATATAATACTGGTTAATTGTTGAAACATATACATTGCTATAATGTTGGATCTAAATATTGGGCATAGGTACTGATTAGAAAGATATTTCTCAAAAATTGAAAAAAAAATTATTAAACAAAATATTGAAACGTCCGAGAAATTACTTGCAAATGCAAGAGCCTTCTAGAACTGTTATCTAGTTTCTAGAAAATATAA
This sequence comes from Aquatica leii, assembly GCA_035610365.1. Taxonomy (NCBI): domain Eukaryota; kingdom Metazoa; phylum Arthropoda; class Insecta; order Coleoptera; family Lampyridae; genus Aquatica; species Aquatica leii. The sequence goes on from CM069432.1 coordinate 15,472,272, forward strand.
CGAAAAGTGAGGAACGATCGAGAAGAATTCGCTGATGTCTATAAAAGCCGAAGATGGAAATCGTAGGTCAGTTATTGCTGGAATGCGAATGTGTTAAGAAGATTATCAAGTGAAAATAAATCGTTAACACGTGTTTGTCTACATAAATAAATCGAGAATAATCGTGTATGTGATAATTAGTGTAAACAAGAGTGATATCCGAGGACGTTATCTTATCTTAAGTGTTATACAACGGTATACATAAATTGTAGTGTAAGTGTTTTTATTATTAGATTTTATTAGTTCGGTTAATTTAAAAGTGTACATATTTCTATAATAAGTAAAAGTAGTTTTAATCGTTTAAATAAATTAGTTTTTAAATAAATAAAGACGTAACAATATTGTAATTGTATTGGCATTTGGTACAAATTGATATGAAACACAACACAGTTTATTAAACATGTCATATTAAAAACACAAATAAATAATAACATAAAACTGCTGATTACTACAGATAATTTATTTATAATATTCATGCTAATTATTCGATCTTAATTCCCTCGGGTTTTTCTGCCGCCGCGCCGTGTTGGTCTTTAACGGTGTATAGAAATGTTGTAACGTCCCGTTAGAGTTCATTACATTAAAATTCAATTTTACATTCATTTATTTTTTGCAACTAATATTGCACGTAAATTTATTCAGTTTGACAACGTCGCGTGGTACTTCGGAAGCGTCTGCGTAGTCGACTTGAGTATTAGCTTAAACTTACACTTCCGTTTGAACAATTTTGCGTAATTCACGTGAGTGATGCGAGGAAGACAAATTTTCTTGATTATGGCGTAAAAACCCATGTCATTTAATTTTTATTCATTCCATCTAATTGTTGGTGAGTTTACCTTTATTTTGATATAATTTTTCTATTGAATTCAACATTTTTAGTGATTTCAAAATGTTACGCAATATTTAGACAAAGGAAATTGTTTCAAGGCCGTTTCATTTCAATGTAACGTGAGTACAGCATGTCATTCAAAAAACCATTCTAATTATTTATATTTAGGGTCTTTTTTTTATTCTGGGGTTTTTCTTTTACTGGATCTTTTATTTTGGTTTTGTCTTTTAATTACTGGATTTTCGCCATTGGATTTATACATTGGTTTTATGCTTGCTGGTGTGGTTGGAAATCTACATTCCTTTAGAAGAATTTTATCACTACAACAAAGTATGTGCTAAAGATAGAAGCTATACGATAACGTCATATCATGTGGTGAGTCAACTGGAATTAAGTTACATTTTACATTCAAGCAATTAAATTCAGTTATTAAAACTTCTCACTCATAACAAATTAACCGTTTACTATTTTTGCATTTAATATCAATTAATAATTAGATGTAAGATTTTACGTTTTTATCACCAATTTAAAGGTGGTTGGCGCCCTAATATTTTATTTTAAATGTTGTTTTATTTCTAATATGTTTAATTCAAATATTGTTCTTTGTTCTCTAATGTAAATAGTATATTAAGTTATAGTTAATAAATTAACGGAGTTTACGGCTTTGTATTTATTTTCATTCAAACTCACACCCAGAGTTCTGTGCTTACGATTGCTGCCGTGGTAAATTATTATTTTTACTTTTTATTATACGTTCTTTATTCGGAGTAATTTTTGATTACAATGTGCCAATTCTTTCTCTTAATTTTGTGTCGATGACACCAGGGAACCGTTTCCGGATAGCCTATAAAACAATAGAAAATAATCAATTTATTAATTAAGATTAATTATCAAAATTACAATAAAATTGTAAATATGCAATCATCCATCTTCTCAAACTTTTTTGTGTCGTAGACCCCTGCCATGTTTTTTTGGTTTTGGGTAGACCCCCTACTTACCTGATATTGATTTTTTGTAAATTTCTAACTGTAGTGAACTTTAGTGTTAAAAACTTAAAGTAAAAACACATGTTAAATTTTATACATTTATTAATTGAATTTAAATTACTCAAAATAAAATTTTGTATCTGTTATATAAAATATACGTAACATAAAATAAACATAAAATAAACTAAGCAATAAGTAAATGTTTTTAGTGAGAAGGATGAACCTGATGCTTTAATAATAAATTATCAACATTTGGCGTCAAATTTGTAAGGTTTAATCTTATATCTCCTCGGCTAATGATGTCCAGTCTGTTTCACTAGGTATGACGATAGAAAGGAAATTATAAATTTCCTCGCTATATTCCATAATACGGGATAAGTAACGGGTAGGTTGTTTTGCAGCCAGAATTGCTGATATCCGTTTTTAAATTGAACCTTAAGTTCTTCGTTTGTACTTAGTTCAGTCAGTTCCTCTCGTATTATGACATTCGTTTCTTCTGTGTCGCCATATGGGTTAATTATCCACGGTGGAATTATTACCATAGTCAAAACATCCTCAAACCTAGTTTCAAAATCTGAATAGAGGGCATTTAAATGTTGAACGTAGGTTGAAACGTCGTTTTCCTGGAAGCTTCTCTGTGATAAATTGGGGAACTGGAAAAATTCGCCCCGTCCAATATTTTGCTTCATTAGTTTAACTCTGGCAAGAAATGCTGATAAAAAGGACTTTGTTTTAATTAAATTTAGACTGTCGCTTTGTAACTGCAAATTAACCATATTAAATTTGGTAAACAAATCTGTTAAATAGGCGATGTCTGTTAACCACTTCATTAAATTGTCTTTTAAAATCTCATCTTTAGTATCCAGAAATTCTAAAATAGTCTCAAAAAGTGCAAAAAATCTTGTCAAACATAAGCCTTTCAGCAGCCAGCGTACTTCAGTTACTACAAGCTTCTAGTAATTTACGAACCTGCACGGCCAACTCACTGTAGGATCGAAACCATACCTGTCGAGAGAGGGGAGGTTCAAGTGATTTTATTTTAAAGGGCGCCAGATCTTTTGTTCTTTGCAGAAATAGCTCTTGCTAGATCAGCACAGGAGGCTCGAAGCTTGTACAAAATTGTTAAGGTTCGTAAGGCTGGAAGAAACGAAAAAAAGAAACTAAATGGTTAACAACAATTGCACTTTAATTACTCTATAAAGATAAATAGATTAAAATTTAAATCAATAACTATTGGGTAGCATGACAGAATAATTTTAGTCCGAGTACAGTTATAAGCAGGTACTAGAATATCAGAAGTATCGGCAACTTACACTACACGTAAAACAAAAGTGTAACCACCAGAACATATATAAATCTTCATACGTAAATTACATTAACAATGATAATTGACCGTTGACATAATCAGCATGCGATAGTCATTTACTTAAACTAATTGAGTAACAATAATAAGCAACAAATCAATTCGAACGTACGATCAGTAAATATAGTTAGTCATGAGTATCACCGTAGCGACAACGAATAATTAAGCAAAAATTGACTTACCAAATTCAGGATTACCTTCAGAAAACGTTTTCCTACTGGTTTCCTGTAATTAAACTTCCTGAAAATAATCGTGTCTACCTGGCGACTCACAAACTGCAAGTAAAAGAAACATCTAAAAGAAAGTAATAGAACCGAAGCTTATCGTATGCTGTTACAATGTATTTTTGTCTACGATGGTATTAATTTATTGCCTCCGAAGAGAAATTCAATCGTATCCGGTACTTAGGCTCTTCCGAACAAGGTGATATTAATTACTGGTATTAATTGCCTCCGCATCGAAATTCTGCCCTTGTATCGCAGCGTTCTTAGGTCTACAGCTTCGATTATAATTTTTCCTTGTAGATTTTAAATTAAGACAAGAACACCCATACTTAGGAGGTAGCACATGGCGCTAACGAAAAGACAAAAATTACCTTTAATCAAAAAAAGAACAAAAGCCACTTACCCTGCGTGGATTAAATTAGTTAAAGAATAATACTTTTATTACCCATCGTGTCCAAACACGTGGATGTTTTATGAAAACGATCTTTAATTCACGCAGACATAGGTTATATCATGAACGATGTTAAAGTCAAAAATGCCCGTATCTCACCGGATATCGTCTACTCAATACGAAGAGACCAACGAGCCCGATAGATGGCGTCGAGAAATAGAAAAGTAATTTTTAATTAAACCAATATACAGGGTAGTGCATTATAAAAATTTTGCACGTAACACAGTGTGAAGGAGTAATTGATGAAAGTGTTCGTCATTTTCTTCACACAACTGCGTAAATAACGGCGTATTCAACGCGTTGTTTCGGATTCAGTTTACTGCATCAATGACTAATTGAAGAGATTCATGCAATGTAGCACTCAAATTTTTAGCAACTAAACGTTGTCGATGGATGACGCAATGTATTGCTAAGACCCCTGACACATTTTGTTTTAAATAGCTTACAAATCCACGATAACGTCCAGACATGGCAGGTGTTCCATCTGTAGCTACTGATGCTATATTTGATAAAGGGATTGCTTTTTCAATAAAATAATCCTTCAAAACATGAAATATTGATTCACATTTAGTGTCGGTTGTCAAAGTTCTTGCAAAGAGCAGTTCTTCGTAGATTTCTTGATTCATAATAAAACGAACATATGCCAATAATGATGCTGCATTACCAGGTAAAGTTGACTCTTCCAGTTGTATAGAAACATGGATCGTTTGCAAATAATTACACAAGAAGCTTTCAATATCAGAACTCATTTCATCAATACGTCTTTCAACAGAATTGTTGCTTAAGGGAATTCTTTTTATGATATCAGATGCAGGTTTGTGTAAAACAGTTTTTAAAACCTCTTCAACTACTGGCAAAATTAGCTTCTCTCTGATAGTATGCGGTTTTCCGAATTTTGCTGTAGTAGCGAGATATTGTAAGACTCTCGCAAACCATCATCGTTTCTTTGTGACGTCGAAGCGAACATTCTGTCCAGCGTCGGTCTTTTCTGAAATTTATCTTTGAGTGTTTGAAAGTATTTCAAATCTTTATCTGTTTTATCAGGGTGACATCTTCTCGGAAGAGCTTAGATGGTTTCATAGCGTCATTGCACAAAACTTGCATAAAAGGCACATAGGCAATTGTTTGTCCGACAATGATGGAATGAAGCCAAGTTTCAAATAATCAACACTATACTGTCTACATTTCTTTTTAGATTTGGTCATGGCATCAGTCATGTGTGGGAAAAACTAATCTATTTAAATAAGACAAAGTCCAGCAGCTGTATATTAAAAAATCAAAGTTAAATTTAAATCGTATGGTTTTAGATTTTATGGCAGGCATAGGCGTACAGCCATTATAAATGAATGTGAGGAGGGGAATGTTATGAATATTATTTAAGGTTTTGATATGATGGAACTTTAAGGACATTCGAAAGAAGCATTACAAAAATGTTAAAATACGAATAATAATAACAAATTGTTATACAATTTATCTCTACGTACATTCAACTGTCATGTGTAAAAATTCACTGGTTCCACTTTAGCAATAATACAAAATTTTAATTTTAATATAGAGAAGTATGTACAGTGGAATATCTACAATCCAAACTTCCGTAATCCGAACATTCCAGTAATCCAAACTGGCCCACAGTGTAACGACCACTGGACAAAAGTACATTTTTTACTTTTTTTATGAAGTTATTTGGTTAGATATATGTATTTATAAAAATACTAGCGGCCCGTCCCGGCTTCGCACGGGTAGACATAAATAGGTACAGATATTTAACTTATAAGCATGCTAATTAAAACGACTATGAATCACTAAATTTAAAAAAATGTATGTTTATCTTAAAGCCTCCCTGTACACTACGTTGGCTGTGGTATTTGTTGGTGGCAACAAAACGTATTGATTTTCAGGAGATCCTACTCGAGAAAGTGCCACATACAATTGCCCGTGGGAAAAGCACTCTTTCCTTAAGTCGATACTAACTATGGAAAAAGTTTGTCCCTGGGATTTATTTATTGTTAGAGCAAAGGATGTTTTTAAAGGGAACTGTAACCTTTTAAAAGATATGGGCAAATCAGTTGGTATCATCGGGATCCGCGGGACCCGTAATGATAGTTGCTACAATCACATTATCTCTTAATTCTTTGATCAATAGTCTTCTACCATTACACATATTGGGAGGGCTTAAATTTCTTAAAAGCATAACAGGCGTACCTATTTTTAATTTTAGTTCATGAGGTGGCAAGCCAGCAGGATTAAGGGAATTTAAAAATTCCTGTGGGTAGTGCACTGTATCTTCGATGTTGCACACGGTGTCAACAGATTTGTAACACTTAAAATCACCTGGTACTTTTTCAATAATAATTTTGTTTATCTCATTTACTGAGTCGTTTCTGGGTGACAATATCGCTCTCGAACAGAGCCAATGGAAATTTCTTACTGTAAGATTGTTGATGTCGGGATAGATTGTGTCTATAAGAATTTCTAGACTGTGAACAGTTTGAGTCAATTCAATATCCAACAGTACTTGGGAGCTGTTTGCAATTGGAGTAATAAATTTTCCGTCTCCTAATTTAAGTATATTTTCTGAGAAATTACCACCGCGGTTATTGCATAAATGTGCTCTCATATTCGTGCGCAAATTGAGAGTTTTAATTGATAGCCACAAAGGTGATAATTTGAGGCACGCTTTAATAACGTCGGCACGTGTACCTTTTGTTACAACTGGTAGAGTTTAGCGAAAGTCTCCAGCAAAAACAAAAGTTACGCCACCCGATTCGGAGAAGGTAATCCAAAGTCTCTTAAACTTTTTTCATTTAATTCTAAAAGTTTGTTTTCGATTTGTATTAAAGCTTTGTTATATACATCATAATTGGAACCTCGTTCTTGGGCTATATGTCTGATGTCTTCACACAAATCATCTTTAAACGTGTCCCATAATTTGAAAGGTTCCGAGGGAAAACAAAATAATAATATTACCACAAACAACTCTCGAAGCCGTAACGGACATTGAGAAAGTGGTTTCCCATTGGTTATCATCTTCTAGCAAACCCCTATCTCGGCAAGCGGCTTGGTAAGTTTCTTTAACAACTCCGTCAACGGTTTTTAAATCTTGGAACGATGTTGGGCCACGTACATGATGAAGCAGTATCCTGAGATAAAAACACTCTTGACTGGGAAGGATGTATACTCTGTATACTCTTCCCAGTGCCGCATCTTTTTTTATACCGGGATGTCCAACTACTTCTTGGCCACGTTTCCTTCTAGAAAATTTATTGTTAGCCCATGTATAATAATGAGGAACTTCGTGATAGAGTAGTGTTTTAGCAAAATCATCACTGTGGCATAGGTCAAAAAACGCCGTAAGTGTCGTTTTTGGTGGATTTTGCGCTATATTTTGCATATTTTCCGCTGAGAAGTACACTCGTTGTCCATTCTCTAGGTGTACTGTAATAAAAAAGTAAAAATACATTTAATAAAAGTAAAAATAATATAACCACGGCAAGCAATCGTTGGCATAGACATCAAGGTAATGGGTTGAATCGAAATAATTACAAAGACGTGAACTCCGTTAATTTATTAACTATACTTAACTAACTATTTACATTAAAGAACAATGAACAATAATTGAATTAAACATATTTAGAATAAAACAGTATTTAAAATAAAATATTGGACGCCAACCACGTTACGTGATAAATAAAAAGCGTAAAATCTTACACATAATAAGTAATTAATATTAAATCGTCGATTAAATGCAAATGTCGTGAACGTTTGATTTGTTATCGAGGGAACAGTTTTAATAAAACAACTCAACTATTTGATGCAGTATCTTAATTTTAGTTGACTCACCAGGTGTAGTATAACGTTATCGGATATCTTCTATTTTTAGCACATACTTTGTTCTTGTGATAAAATTCTTCAACAGGAATGTAGATGTCAAAACACACCAATCAGCATGAATCATCAATGTATAATAAACTTCATTAACGATAATTCTTTAATTCAACGACAAAACCAAAATAAAGGATCCAGAATAAAAAATCCAATGAAAAGGAAAAAGATCCAATGAAAAATAAAAAAGAAAAAGACCCTAAATACAAATAATTAGAATAGTTTTTAAATGACATCATCTACTTACGTTGCATTTACACTTAGCAACGGTCTTCAAAACAAATTTCCTTTGTCTTACAATTGCGTAACATTGTGAAATCACTAAAAATGTTGAATTCAATAGAAAAATTATATCAGAATAAAGGTAAACTCACCAATAATTAGATGGAATGAATAAAAATTAAATTGCATGGGTTTTTACGCCATAATCAAGAAAATTTTGTCTTTCTCGCATCACACACGTGAACTCGCAAGAAGCTCACACGGAAGTGGCGCTTAACCTTCAAACCTTCAAGTCGGTTAAAACAACGCGACGTTGTCAAACTTAATAAATTTAAGTGCAATATTAGTTGCAAAAAATAAATGAATGTAAAATTGAATTTTAATTGTAATGAACTTAAACGGGACGTTACAGTACTGCTAGGTGTACTACGGTAGGGTGTATGTCATGTATAGGAAACTCTAATATCCTCCACACTGCTTCAGATGTACTTATGTACCGGCCGTTCAAATAATTTTCAACTTCATCGTGAGCATTTCTGACACTGAAAGTTGCTTGATTCGATCCTTTGTTAATGTATTTACATATGTATTTTATGGCTTGTACGGAATGACAATATTCAACATTAATATGAGCATTAAAAGATCAACATAGTATTGGGGAATATGGAAGGATTCATCTGTTGTCTATATTAACCGTACGCCCTCGGACATTCAATGTAGCAATCTGCCCTCCGTTGTTGATATCGCGTCGTCCATAAACGGGATACCCATCCTCACCGGTCTGGGTTTCAGTCACGAAACGTCGTGGATATTTTTTTGTACATATCCCATTTTTCATGCACGGAGAAGTCAAATTATCTTGTCCACATGGTGCATGTACGATATTCTTTGTGACTATCTCAAATAATACTGGGTCTTCGTCTTTATTAGGTAGTTCGGCAACTATTATTTCATCAATTTCATCTGGTTGTATTTTTGAGTCCAGCCAAAGTAACATAAGACAATGCGGCAATTCTCTTTTTTGCCACTCAACAGTAAGCATGTAACATTTAACTGGCCCAAAAATCGCGTCTTTTATTAATATTTGTATCATTTTCTTCATTTTTAAGTGAAACACTCGAGCTATTATGTCATGCCGGTCGAAAGACCGCTGACCGGGAAAAAGTTCCTGTTTTATTTCTTGCCAATTTGGATTACAGGTGAAAGTTACGAAAAGATCTGGCCTTCCATAATTGCGCACGTATGTCATTGCATCTTGTGTCTTTTCGTGGAGATACCTTGGAGACCCAGTAAATGATGACGACAAGATGACATGCTGTCCGATATTAGCTGCAATTACGCTTGCGTCTTGGTTTAAAGCATCCCTTAAATGAATATAGTCATCCGCTCTAAGCTTTTGTTGGTTTCGGGAAATAAAATTTAACCTTTCGGAAATCATCTTCGCCATCATATCCACACAATATTGATTAAACAAATCTTTGTAATAATGGAGTGCATTAAAACAGTTGGCCCTAATCATTAAACGGTATGCATAATATTGCATACATGACACAATCTTATTTCTTGAGGAATGCTGCTGAGGAATAGTTAAATAATATCTATCGTCTCCTGATGCAAACATCAACGGATATTGTAGCGGATCATATGCACGATGTAATTCCGACACTCGTTTTAGTTGTCCGTCTCTACCGTGCAGTACTATATCCCTGGGCCCTTTGTCTTCATCGACCAAGAGAACGACCACTTCATTTATTGAAGGGGCGTTATATCTTCCTCTGTGTTCTGTCTGGGGTGTGCAATCAGAGTAAATGATCAATTTCAAACTCTCGGGGGTATTGAGTTCAATACTATGTTTAAAACTTCGTATGTAAACATTGTGGCTATTCAACATGGTCTGCAATTCGTTTATCAAATCTAGTTTTAGCATGGGGGCCATGTTTGATCGCAATGATAGCTGATCAGCATCGGAAATAAAATATATCTGCAAAAATTGGGGACTTTGTCCTGATGGCGGTAAAAGGCTACCTATGAGATGATAAACTTGTCCTTCCATCTTAAAGGTAGGCATAAAATGTCCCTCCCTAATTTCTTTTGCCCTAAAGGAAGTCATTTGAAAAGGGCTATTGTATCTGCGTACGTTATTCAAAAAATGCGCGGATAGTGTATGATTATTTGTCAAAAGACTTTTAATTGGTTCTGGTGGCTCATCAAAATATTAGTGTAGATAGTGTAGATGTAGATAATAAATGCCTAGCAAGGTCGTAAATAAGTAAATATTGACACACATACATATTTATTTAAGTGACCGCCCAAATATGTAGTTTAATTCCAAAATAATTTTTTTTAATATGTTTCCTATATGTAAACATTTAAACTCTATGAAAATAACACTAATTCACTATAATTTGTGTAATAAACTACCAGTTTATATTTTTTTATATGTTTTCGTAGCACTTTCCTTTTCAAGATTCAGGAAACGAATAATCGTATTTGTCTCACATTCGTATTTATAGAGTGACCAGAGAGAAGATATATATAGAGGGGAATCTCCTGTATATAAACTTGGAACACAGTTTATGGCGCCCTACAACGGTTGTGGGGAAAACAAATAGCGCGAATTTTAAACTTAATGTGTGGGTGTGGGTAGCACCCATTATTATTACAATAGTTTATTTTGAATGTTTTCTTGTTTTTGAAAGAATAGTTATGAAAATTGTCACTTTTTATAATTATGCGTTAAAAAAAGTGACTTATTTTATATAACATTTTTATTTGCACAAATACAATATAAATAACTTCCAGTTTCATTCGAATCAACACCGTGTGAATATTGTAACAACTTTTCTTTAAAACGAATATGAAAACCTTCAGTTTTTAAATAGTAATAAACGTTAGAATCAAACACGTGTAAAAATAACTTGCATTATTTAGTCGATTTTATTCGAGAAATGCAATTCAGCGTTTTTAGCCTTCAAGGTACGAAAAAGAGGGAAATAAAATTTGCTGTATTTGTATTTTTTACCGATAATTATTACATAGTGGCCTCTAACGGTTGTGGGGAAAAGTTAAAACGTTATTCCTTTTCTCTCAATTGAAGTTTCTCGTCTACAAATAGTTAGTTTATGTAGAGTGACGAATTGAACAAGTCAGTGCAAGTTCGCGAAGCTCTGAGACTGCGCGCATGCTTGTAACAAGATGATACTGGTATATCAGTATGTGCAGATTTTTACAAGTTCAAAATGTATTGCGACCACAAAGCGAATGCCTACATCTTACAACTTACACAATTTTATAAACATATATAATAAATTTTTTACTTCATAGGTACTTTTATAAATAGTGTATATGTCTTTATATTATAAGATAGTATAATGTAAGTAAACAGGTACTATCAGTGTATGTTGAAATATACTATCGTGAAAACCCCATTTTCATTTCATGGACCCCCAATTTTTTTTCGCTGACGTAGATCCTTTGCAGGTTGTCATAGACTTCTGGAGGTCGATATATACCACTTTCGGAATCGCTGCTATACAGTATACACCCAACAAATTAACATTCTAAGAAACATTCTAAAAACAGAAATAAATCAATTTATTTATATTTGTTTTTCAGTTGAAATACACAAATGTGATTATACTTATAAGATTGATAAAATAAAGTACATTTTACTCGAAGTGTTATGTTTATTTCATTAAAACTTCAAAATGCGTGTAAACATATATTAAAAATACTAAATTTTTTCTTTGATCCTCATTGCTCAAATGCAAATGCTTAAACAAATTAAGACCTAATTTAATCTCATACATAAACAATCATCAAAAAAATTTGCAACTGTTTTGTGATCGGTCTGTGGAATTTCTTTGGATGCTAGTAATGAGCTTTTTCTGGTTCTAGTTCAGATAATTTACCAACTACAAAATTTGCTATATATGGACCTCTGCTATCGGTTGTTTCATCAACCGAAGTCCAAATGTAATGGCCCCCAATGTCATTCCTTATTGTCTGTATTTTCTATAAAAGGTAAACCAGCATTTTGAAAACTATTAATACTTTAATTAAACTGCTTACCGATTGGTAACACATGTGTAAATAATTTTTTCTTAAAGTTGATTCATCTGGAACAACTTGTTCGGTGTATTTTCGAGGAAATGGCGAAAATTGATATTATCAAGCTTTTTAAGAGGAATTTGAGCGGACACCAATGCTTCGCACAAATCTAGAGAAAAAGTTGTTTTTGTTGGGTCAGGTTTATTCTGTTGATCTTCTATAACGTTTTTTAACAACGGTTGATTCATAGTTTTTTTTAATATTTTTTAAATGTAAACCGCTACCCAAGTGTTGTTTTACATAGTACTTTTTAGTAGCACCGATCTGAAATAATACATATACTAGTAATTAAAAGCATTTGAATTAAGATAATACAAACTTACTGATTTGGAACAAACTTGACAACAAAGGGTTTCCCCGTCGGTTGTTAAATTATTGTTAAATTTACTCCACTTGTAATAATTTTCAAATTTTGATTGTTTATTAGGTTGCATTTTTTAAAACTTACTCACAGCACAACAGCAATAGACTATCACAGGTTTTTATAACAAACAAAGAATATTTTAGTCATGTGTTTCAGTCATTAAATGAATCCCACTGGACAGATTTAAAATTATCTATATTTGTTTGCTTTACTTAGGTACTGAATAGACATATACAATATGATTCATTCCGAAATCCTTCGGGTTTTGTAAATAGTGTTCTGTTAAGCCTGTCATTGTACATAATCCTAGCATAAATTCTTACAATAGTTTTTCTCTATAAGCGGCTTTTATATTAAATGTTTTCTGGAAACCATTGTTTAACAGAACATGAAAATCCCTGTTGTTATTTATAGGTTCGTGGTAAGACCTTTTGAGCAAAAAATGTCAATTATATTATTGTACGTAATTTAAGTAAAATTCTGTAATACGTTATTGTCATCTACCTATTAAAACACTGTTTACACAAACTTTTCAAAATTTATATGTAAAAAGGCAATATAAAATAATACTCTTTAAAAAGGCAAAAAAGACAAAAAGTTATACAAAAAGGCAAAATAGGCAGGCTCTTTAGTAATATGTTTTGTGCTACTTGGGTTGCTCTGTACGATTAAAATAAAATCTGAGAACTTGTCAAATTTTAATCACTTTTGATAATAGAATCTTAAGTTTCTAAAAATACTTTGCGGAAATGTTTAAGAAAAATTTACAAGAGATCGTTAAAGTAAAAGAATACGAAAAACATTTTCTTTAACCTTCAAACAGAATGTAACACTATTTATCAGTTTAATTTGAATTTTTCATCTACAAAAGTACTATCCTTTATTAATTTGCAATTATTTGAGTATTTTTTATCTCGTTGCAATTGATCTTTAGTAGGTTGATGCTTTTTATGGGGCTTTACGCGACTCTAAAATATCTATATGTTTTAAAATATTTAATTTAAAAATTGTAATTATCTGAATGTGCAAAAACATAAAACTGAAATGTGTTAGTATTATATATTTACATATCTCTCGTTTTCTAGGTTTAACTTAACTTTTTATATCGCATTTATATTAAAACATCTACTCTATATAAATATCGCGTTCTTTTTAATATACGACGTGTCATAACAGGTTAAAACATACTCTCGGCATCGTTTGGTATTTTAGACGTGCATATGCAAATTTATAAAATAGAAATATACTTGAAATAGACGTTCTAAAATACACGTAGAATAAATATTAAGTTAGTACATATACATATATCGGATTGCTATGTAAGATATCCTAGAGTCAATCTATTAAATATCTCTATTACTAACCGGGTCACATAAGTAAATGTATTTCTATAACTATTATACATATATTAATTTTTATATCCTTTATATACAGTGTGTCCGAAAAGTATGGAATATATTATACAGGTCGATAAATATGCACTTTACACGAAAAAGTTGTAAATAAAAGTTGTTTATCACTTAGTTATCTACCACCTGGGAGATATCAATTTAAATTTTTTCTGTAAACAAAATCGCAACGAATAACACTTACATTTTTTTAAATGGCAAGGCACGTCTTTATTATACTCATTTGATAGAGTCTTTTTTTCTCTTTTCAACCATATGAAACTTGAATACCTTTACATCAAAAAATTTTCAAGAAAAACAAGGACATGTCTAACAAATTTATTTTACTGAGCAGTATTAATCAGGTACCTAATATGTAGTATTGAAACAATTGAATGCACTGTCACAATAGTAAATATTAAACTTTAAATATCTTTACATAAAATTGTTATAACAAAAAAATGTATTTAAACTAAACTTACAATAAATGTTCAAAATGTAAACCATTCATAATTTGACAGTGGTAAATTCGATTTTTAAAACCATCGATTGCTTTTGAAATCATATCTCGAGTTATAGCTCTTATCTCAACTCTAATGCGATTTTTCAAATCTTCAACATTATCAGGTCTATTTACATAAATTTTGCTTTTAATATAGCCCCAAAGAAAAAAAGTGGACTTAAATCCGGCGAGCGAGCAGGCCATTCTATCGTACCTCTTCTGCCTATCCATGTATTTTGAAAAGTATTATTAAGAAAGTGGCGGGCATTAATTCTAAAATGTGGAGGTGCCCCGTCTTCTTGAAGCCATATTCTGTTATGAGGTATATCTGGATCTACTTCATGTGGAAATAACTCGGCCAAAGCAGGAACTAACTCAAATCTTAAGAAATCGAGATAAATATTCGCCGTTAAACTACCTTAAAAAAAATATGGCCCCAAAATTTGACTTTCAATCATTCCTACCCAGACGTTGACTTTCTGCTGGTATTGGGTGTGTCCTTCTAGATACCAGTGAGGATTTTGTGAAGACCAGTAACGTGTGTTTTGTTTGTTAATTGTGCCGTTTAAACAAAACGTGGCCTCATTAGTAAAAAGGATATTTTTATGAAAATGTGCATCTCGTTCAAGTTTGTTTGTTATTGTTTCACAAAACTCCAGCCTTCTCTCCAAATCGTCTTCAAATAATTCTTGAACTACACAAGCTTTATAAGGATGAAATTTTTCTTTTTTTAAAACGTCATGTACAGCCGATTTATTCAAATTATGGTCTCTAGCAATTTGCCGAACAGAAATTTGTGGATTTTCCTCAACAGACAAGAACACATTTTCTCGTTCCACATTACTTAATGACAAAGGTCTACCAGTTCTACTCGCATCTTTCACCGAACCTGTCTCTTGAAATTTCCGTCAAATTTTGCTTACCGTTGACTGCGAAATGTTTAATTCTGGATGCAAGTCATTAAATAAATTACATACTTCGTCTTGGGTTCTTCTTCTATCTCCATATCCCAGAATCATTAAAATTTCAATTCTAAGTTTCTCAGATAATTGAGCCATATTTCAAGCACTAACAAATAGCAAAGTGTGACAGTGTTCTAAAGTGCATTCAATTGTTTCAATGCTACATATTACGTACCTGATTAATACTGCTCAGTAAAATAAATTTGTTAGTCATGTCCTTGTTTTTCTTGAAAATTTTTTGATGTAAAGGTATTCAAGTTTCATATGGTTGAAAAGAGAAAAAAAGACTCTATCAAATGAGTATAATAAAAACGTGCCTTGCCATTTAAAAAAATGTAAGTGTTATTCGTTGCGATTTTGTTTACAGCAAAAATTTAAATTGATATCTCTCAGGTGGTAGATAACTAAGTGATAAACAACTTTTATTTACAACTTTTTCGTGTAAAGTGCATATTTATCGACCTGTATAATATATTCCATACTTTTCGGACACACTGTATATGTATCATCAGAATTTACATTATTACAATACTAGTACATGTTTTTTTTCTCAAAATAACTTAACTACAATTAACAAATTGCCAAATTATTAAATACATACATACATACATATGTCTATACATTCCGTTAGAAATCGCCCAATCTTTGAACTCTAAAAACGTGTTTCTTGTGGTGAGTTAGTCTACGTTCCTCTATGCTTAACTTATTAAATATTTTAAATTTATTATTTATAGTAAACCATTGCTTAGTGTTAATTAGCGCTCTGCAGATGCGAACTAGAATGTGAATGCGTGGTTTGTTTAGGCCCAAGGACGATAATACAACAAAAGTCTTGCCACTCATCTCTTTGTTTTGACGTATTAGAATAAACTAGTACCAATCCTACAAAGTTTGGGTTTCGGCCAAAAGTCGGTCATAATCTAACAAAAAAAAAACGCAAAAGCATAAGTTTCTATACATTTGAAGATTTAAATTTTGAAACTTGAAACTTAGTAGTAGTATATTTTATCGTTGGATAGAATTATATTTGCTTGTTATATTGTTTTTGATCGTTTTTTTGCTGTATCCTATTCGCTTCGTAGTTGGTTCAGACGTACCGTTCGTATCTCCGAGTCGAGGATCTTATTAATATTAGGAGTAGCGCCTAGGTTCCTAGGTTTTCTCTATCTTTATTTTGGTTTTTTAACCAGGTCTACTCAACCAAGGTTGGTACATCAACATTCTCACAGAATCCTAGCTAACAGCGGAGGTTATTGACAACGTACAGGAAGAGTTTATTTATCGTCTCAAGCACTGTCGAGCATTAATGGTAGTCATTTTCAACATTTAATTTAGTTTCGTGTTGTTTGCAGTTTTATTTTAAGTTAAAATTTCTCAAAATAAAAGTTTTTATAAAATACTTCACAATTACATTAATAGTAAAACTTTTACAGAAGAAATAGATATATTTGCGCTTAGCATATTTCTTGAACGATATGATTTGTTTTTTATATAAATTTAAAAAAGCATTTTTTGTAAAAGCGTCAGAAAACAAATGTATACAAAAGCCGCGTTTCAAAGTTATTCAGCTTTACGTAAGCAAAGGTTCCTAAAATTATTCAAAATTTACAACTTTTCGCACTTACATATAACGCATTTCGCAAAAAAGTAAAAATATTTTTTATGAAAAATTTTATCGTACTTAATTTGTTTACTAAAGTTTTCTACGTATTTATAAAACTCAGATTTAGAGGTGTATTTAATCAATTTTATTTTATAAACTTTTTTGATATTAATTGTATTATCCCTAATTATTAAAGTACACATACAAATTTGTTTGATTCCAAAATTCACTCGCCTTCAACCAAAATTACCGCTTAAGATCGGACCTATTCACATTCTAATTAAAGCAAATAAACCATTGTAATTTTATTACCTGTCTAGCTAAAGAAATAATAGAAATACCAGATTGGTATTTATTATAAAATTTTAAATGTGTTTAATATTTAAAAAATGTATTTTAGAGAATTTGTACCTTATGCAAGCTATTAATTCTATAATTTTTGTTTAAATCAGATATTTATATAGAATATTGCTTCTACTAATACTACTATCATTACTAGTGTATTCATAACATATTTGCAATTGCTATGCATAATTAATTAAATCATTTTAATAGTGGACTGATTAAAAATACCTCAAATGATCAATTAAATAAAAAACCATATCGTTCTGTTCGTTAGCACAAAACGACCTTCAGATTCTAAAATGAATACTAATTACATTTATTGAGAAATAACGATTTACTTTATCGTTATATGAACTGAAAAAATCGTTTTCTGTAGTAATGTCGACTAATTTAAACCATCGTTTTAAACTGAACTAAATTTAAACAAGTTTTGAGTAGATTAATACTTAATCGCTTCTCTTATTAGTTAGTAGTTTTATTATAGAAATATGTTTATTTAATACATAAAACGTTACAAGTAATAAATCGTATATATGTCGTTAACTTGTTCAGCATCAAGTTAATTAATTTTTATCAGTAGTCGGATCCTCGGAAACGTTCCCAAAGTTCATTTGCAACTTGCGCTACATTATTTAAAATCAGAGGCGTAGCTACGTATACAGCGCCCTGGAGTAAATAAGATCTGTGCTACTACTTTTTTTTTCTCACAAATGTTCTAATAAAATCCTAAATTTTCTGGTCTTTATTTTTTAATTTCAACTTTAAACATTATTTAATGACAATTGATTTAAAAATTTTAAATATATAACATTCACACAGTAATATTGAATTAATTATACATGATTATGTTATAAACTATACTAAGACATTTACAAAGCTTAAAACTATTAATCGGTTCATTAATTTACCCAGATCAAGTTGACCAGCAATTGGTTTTTTAATTGATATTGTGGCCAAAGAGCTAAGACGGAATTGAGACATACTGCTTTGCAAATATCTTTTGGAAGAAACTGGGGTGTGAATTAAGAGTAATTAAGTAACTTCGCGTATAGAAGTAATTTGAAATTGAAGAAAAAAACACATTTTAAATCTTATTAATTGTGGTCCAAAACTAAAAAAAATATCTGCAAAATAAGCCAATTGCAACAATTTGGAATCAACCAAAATAGTTTCATCAGATGATGCGACAAGATATACTAGCGATAAACATTTACTTACTTTACGCACGGATTTAAATTTAATATTTAATTGAGTAAATACTATGTCAATTACTTTATTAAAAAACTTTCACTTTAAAACATTCTTTACTATTTTGAATGGGCTCATCCAGTTCGTCAAAGATTTTTTTTACTAGACGCAATCTCTTTTTGGCGAAACAAGATTCAATGCTCTATTTAGTTGATAATTCAACTGCCTCGTTTTTAACAAAATCCCAATTATATAATAAATATATATTTTGGAATTGGGTTAGAAGTAAAGACAACATCTCAATTGATTGCTCTACATCTTCTTGAATAGCATTTTGGAGACAATATTAATATGTTCAAGTACTTTATTTTGTACAATTATCAAGATAATGGTTAAAAACCTGCAGGTTTGCGTTGTTCGTCATGACTTCTTCAGTTTAATTCCAAGTAGGCTAATATTTTAATAACAACAAAATAGCGAGAACGTAGCATCTAGAGCCTAAACACGGGAAGACCACGCGTGTTAGACAAATCCTTTTTTTTTCTATTGAAAGTAAATAACAAGTTTATGTAAAACCAATGCCGCTTGGTATTTTAAACCTTGTTTTTGTAAGAATTAACAAGAATTAAGGACTTATTACAAAGGCAAAAGTTCAAAAACACCTTTTTTGTGAAAAGGACAACAAATTGTAACTTTGCATAGACGTTTTTTTAAACCGTTTATCGCGGCATTTATATTTTTTTCAAACCATAGTGCATTTTTAAAGTTGAAATCAGCTACAAATTACGATTACGTCATAGAGCGCCCTCAAAAAACTAATACTAGAAGTACAATTACAATACATTTCAGCTTTTAAGCAGTCGCACAGCGCACACCAACATTCATTAAGTATTGATTAAACCTCTTTTACTGCCTGATAAAACTATTTAGTAAAATAATACTATGATAAGCTGTTGTAAAATTTGCGCTCCCTGGCTCGTGCGCCCTCAAAATTCGTGCGCTCGGAACAGTTTGCTCCAACTGCTCCAGGATAGCTAAGCCCGTGTTTGAATTGCTTGCCAGAATGTCAAGGCGATTGTTTGTCTATGTCCTGCTCATAACTACCCACATATTCTCAATAGGGTTTAAGTCAAAAGATTTTATTGGTCATTCTAAAATCTAAAGAAATTACGCCGTTTCTGTTCTCAAACTACTATCTTATTATTCTACTCTTATTATAAATTAGCGAACAGAACCTGTACGTAAAGTAACGAACAAATTAATTTTTTTTGTGAGTGAAAATAAAATAAGAGAGAACCATAAATGTAGTGTTAGTTATATTATAATTATAATCTATTAGGAAATGCTGAATCTCAAAATAAAAATAACTATTATACAATCGGACTCAAAAACGCATAACCAAACAAAATAAAATTTTTGCATTTGTGTCCTAAGTCTAATGCAATGAAAATCATTAAACTTGGAAACCCAAAGACAATCAATTTATTTTGTGATATCATCAAATATTGAAGTTATCTATCAACAACTGGAAACTGAAATCGTTTGAAAGTCCAACTTTGACCTTACTCATTGTCTAAGTTCTGAAAAATTTTCTAAAGGATAATTATTTCCTGTAATGACAAAGGAAGCGTAAATTCCGGAATATTTAGTTAAAAATAGTGCAGTAGTTTCAAGCTGTGTGAAAGCACCTCTACCAATAACAAGTTTGCAACAAAAATCATTAATTGTTCAATAAGTAATATTTGGAATTCAATTTACGAGTTCTGACAATAGTCAATAATTTAGTATTTAGTAGAACGTAATTCAATAACTAGTTTATTTCAAGTATACATTGATCAGCAAATAATTTTAGTTGTTATTATAAAATACATCTAGATAAGATTAGTATAAGTAATTAATTGTTAAAAATAATCAAACATGGCTAGAGGTTTTGGGCAAAGAGATTCCAGTGTAGAAACAAGGATTGCAATTACTCGAATGGCTGCTAATGGAATTCCTCAACGTAAAATTGCTTTAAAAAATGGATTATCGATAAGATTTTAAGTATTTGCTTATAATAAGCCTCTAAAATAGACTGAATCATTGATTAATTATTAATTTTAAACATCCTTAAGAAAATATTTTACGTAATTTTAAACGAAAAGTTTTCTTAGTTTCATTTTATCCCATTAACTAAAATTAGATTATAATATTAATTAAAATTATGCACACGTTAATGTATTATTACAATCCAAAATCGACATCGATGGTTTCAAAAATTTGTCGTGTTTGAGTTTCTTTCTTAAAAATTCTGTTGGTAATAAACAACCAGGGTTCAGAATAAATTTAAAAAAAAATATTTTAAGTAAAAAAGAAACACACTTTGAACTTTATCAAAGGTATTTTTGTTAAAACAAAATAACTTATTTATTTTAAGAAAACGTAAGTTACTAAAATAATTGAATCATTTGGTTAAACTAAATTACTTAACTAAATACATATACAGGTGCGCCAAGTTCGTCGGTGGCTTCGAAGGTTTGATGAAGAAGGAGAAGTTTTTCTTATAACGAAACCAAAAGGAATAAATAGAGCAACTACCATAGAGGAAGATGCAAATATAAGTGTATTAAAAGTTCTCCTTTTACAACTGCTCCGCGAATTCGAGAAGAAATTCATTTAAACTGCAGCGCTTCAACGATACGACGCATATTAAACGACGCGGGATTATTTGAAACTAAGCTTGCGACAAAACCTGAATTAACAGAAAGGCATGCTCAAGCAAGAATTAGATTTTGTCAAAATAATTTGTACAGAGACTGGAGTACGGTGATTTTTACGGACGAAAAGGTATTTTCATTGACAAAAGAGTCGTCTATGACACTTTGGCGACCACGAAATACAAGATTTAGTACCAAACGTATTCGTAAAAATCGACAAAGTGGAAAAATTTCTGGTGGATTTTGGGAGTGGATTTCAAAAGCTGAGCTGGGTGAATTGGTTCTAGTTTCTCCACCACGATTTACGTCTGACAGTTATGCTCGAGTGCTAGACCAAATTTTGGTGCCATGTGTGCGAACACATTATCCAGAAGAAGAATTGGAAGAAATTGTTATTGTCCAAGACAATTCGCCAATTCCTAAAAGCAGAATCGTAAATGAGTGTTTGAGGACAGAAATGACGTTATTTCTTTAGAATGGCCAGCAAAATCTCTCGATTTAAACCCCATCGAGAACATGTGGACAGCTATGAGCAGAACTTGTACCAATCATCGCCTTGACATTCCGGTCAGAAACGTAAATAATATCGTGCAAACTGCAAATGAAGTTTGGGAACGTTTCCGAGGATGGAACTTCTGCGAAAAATTAATTGACTCGATGCCGAACAGGTTAACAAAATGTTTGGAAAATAACGGTTTATATACAAAATATTAATTAGTTTGAGTATTTTATTTATAATATAAACGTATTTTTATAATATATGTATATACAATATTTAAATAAATGTGGTTTAGTTGAAACAATGATTTAAATTAGTCGATATTACTACAAATATGATAAAGTTTACGAAAAATGTAAATGATATTAATTTTAGAATCTGAAGGTCGTTTTGCACAAAAGAACAGTGCGATATGGTTTTTGAAGTGAAACTTCTTTATCGGCGTTGGAAAAAAATTTACCGTCACATTTTTTTCGTTACGCGCCATCTTTTTTTTATAAAATTCTAAAATATTTTTAAATAAATACAAATTGTACAAGGTGTTCAAAGGTAGTAAAATAAATAAAAAGTTCGCCCGCGGGTGGGCTCGAACCACCAACCTTTCGGTTAACAGCCGAACGCGCTAGTCGATTGCGCCACGGAGGCACATACTATAGGTCACAAAACTGATGGTTATAAGGTACACGATCAAAACGTTGCTATAAGATACGATCAATTGTTGTTTTGTAATTAATGGCTTATGGTAACTGAAATATGAAATTGAATCTACAAAAATTAGTTAATTGATTTACAAAAATTTGTATTCATGTTTATGATAATAAAATCCTTTTGTTTAAAATTTATTTAACTTTATTTAACCAATTTCTGAAAAGTTGCATGTAGATCATTTTGCGAAAAATAAGGCCATAAAGAAGTTTCACTTCTTACGTGTGTACACTAGTACACGCCCTCATATTTTTTTATTTAATTGACTATTTGAAGTATTTTCACAGTATTCATATTGAAGTATTTTACTATTAAATACATTAGCACAGCCAAAATTTTTTTTAAATAATCGGACCAATATTAAAATGTTGATATTAATTATGCATTGTTATTCCGATTGTGCAATTAATACATTAATGGTTGTAGCATTAGTGGAGGCAATATTTTATATAAATATTTGATATAAGAAAGACAAATTTTAGAATTATTAGCTTGTGTAAGATATCAATTCTCTAAAAATGCATTTTAAGTATTAGATACATCAAAAATTTGAAATAAATGCCAATCTGACGTACCGTACTTATTATTATTTACAGATCACTAAGCTTAAATTTTTATTATATTATTGAACTATGTATGTTATAAAATTACAATGCTTTATTCAAACCTCTAATGAGAAACACTATACTATTAGAATGTGAATAGGTGCGATCTTAAGCGGTCATTTTGGTTGAAGACGATTGTACATAAACGCAAAACTATTATTGAAACAAAATTAATTAAAACCAGAAAAGCACTACTAATAGTTTTTGTTTAATTTAAACTTGTTAATTTTATGTAACGTAAATTTTTTTTTGTACACCTGTAGCCTTCTTTTTAGCAAATACATAAAACTTTTTCTAAAAATAAATTAAACCCGCTCTAATTTTACTTATAAATTCCAAGTTTAATTTAAATTTGTAGCCAATAGACGGTAATTGGAAAAATAGATTAACAAATATCTTTTCACTGATGTCAACTACTACTTTCCATTCTTAAAGCTTGAGATTTACTTTATTTTAAAGATTAAATCCGTCAGTGAGGATAAGCTTGAAAACGAACGAAAGCTCAAATGCTCAATGATAAAAAAATCAACTTTAATATCGAAATTGCTTTAGGATCAATTTAAGCACGTTAACAGAAATAAATAAAAAAGAATATAATTATTTAATTCAGAAAATTACATTAATTTATAATTTAACGTAATTACTACATTGTTCTTTTTCATTAAATTAATGCCATTATTTAACAAAATATATCAAAACTTACAAATTTTTATTTTAACTTGCTGCGCATAGTTTTAGTTAATTAAAATAAATTACACGTTGAAATACCGATTCCTTATTTGATTACTGCTGCAGTGATTACCAAATCTCATTCTTTTCGCCCAATCTTTGTTTTTCTACAGTAAATGAACGCGGTGATTGAACGGTTTTGGGTAGAAACGTTATATACTTTGAATAGTTAATTAACAATCGTAGATTAAAAATCTAAAAAAATACTTTTAAATTTTTTTTTCAAAAAACACAAAATTACATACATGACTGCACATTTAAATTAATTTATAGCATTGTATTAAATACCTAAAATTAAGAGCTAAGGCTACAAAGTATAGTAACTAATTTGTTTAATAATTTTATCAACGCATATTTAACAAAACTTGATTTAGCACAAACAATACTTCTGAAATAAAAATCAACGTCAAACGACTGGTATATTTTTAGGTACTTTTAGATTGTTTGATGTAATTAAAATTTTTACGCACAAGGAAGAAAAAAAAACATCTAAAAAACGTATATACGCGTTTTACAATACGTAAAAACTAAATGGAAATAGCCATATAATGCGTTAACTAACAAAAACCAAAAATAAAATAAAATCAAAAAAATTAGGTTATATATAAAAACAACAAAAGGAATAAACGGTATTACAAAGATTGAGAAGATACAGATGTACCAGAAACCCGAAAAATACAAAAAGTACCAAAAAACAATAGACCAGCTTTTGTTTCAGGTGTTTACAAACAGAAAACCTAACAAAGAAGTTAAGAATAAGTAAAGAAGAAAATTTAAGATTAGATTCGGTACTACAAAACTAAATGTGATGAATACATTACCTTTAAATGACTCATAAACTTCCATTATGTCAAAAACCAAAGAAAAAGAACCAAACAAACAAAGAAAAATAATTAACAATACACAAATATACGTGAGTTCAGGAAAAATCATGAAATGAATCATGAAAAGTATGCAAAGTGTAAACAGATTTATTTTAATAATTTTAAAGAACATAAGATAAGATTAAGGCATTTATAAAGTTGAATCTCCCGCCATTTAATTGTCAGTTGCCCTTACCTAGTAGTACAAAAAGATGGAGGGGTTTATACAAAAGCTGTAGTTGATGTTAAAAATAGCAACCTAACAATTTAGGCAGCTGCACGAAGATATGCTGTTCCAGAATCAACAATTCGTCATTATGTAAAAGGAACAAGGGGAGCAAAGAATCTTGTAGCTAAAGAAGGAAAAGGTGGCAGAGAAGTATTCTGCATGAGTTCTGAAATTGAAACTGAACTTTCGAGAACCCTGAATCAAATGCAGAAGTGGGGATACGGACTATCTCGAGAAGAAGTATTACACATTGTGGAAATTTACGTTAAAAGAAATAAATTAAACACAAAGTTTAAGGATGGTAGACCAGGTGAGCAATTGTTTTTGAATTTTTGTACCAGGAATAAATTATCTTTAAAAAAACCGCAAGGAGTGGAGGCGGCTAGAAAAAAAACAAGAAAATCTCTGGACAATATACGAGTTCATAGATTTAGTCGAAAAAACAGTAGAAAACTTAAATTTAACGGGCAAACCCCACCTAATATATAATTGCGACGAATTTTCTTTTTGCAATGACCCGTCAAAGACAAAAGTTTTGGAGGGTAGTGTAGGTTCTAAGTGTTCCAAAACCATTTCGTCTTGTGGTCGGGAAAACACAACTGTTTTAGTTTGTTGTTTGGCTTCAGGGCAAAAACTGCCTTGACTTTCAATATTTAAAGGAAAGAATGTCATCGAGTCAAAGATGATTGATAAATCCGATTCCTTAGATAAAACTGCTTTTGCAGCATCAGATAGAGGCTGGATGACTGCAGCCATTTTTGCAAAATGGTTTAATAAATGTTTTATTCCTAAAATTCCTTCTGAGCGCCCCGTGCTCCTTATTGTCGACGGTCACGTTTCCCATATCACTTGTGATGTCATCAAAGACGCAATGGATAACAATATTACAATTTTGAAATTACCACCGCATTTAACACATATACTTCAACCGCTAGATGTAGGGGTATTTAAAGGAATAAAAAGCAGTTGGGACAAAACGCTCTGTAAATAGCAGAGGATGAATCCCAGACGGAGAATTTCGAAGAGTGAGTTTGTTCAGATTCTTAACAAAGAATATAAAAACATGCCAAATAGTAATATAATCAACGCTTTTCGAGCTACCGGAATCTACAACGCTGAAACTGGTGGCCCTGATCGCAATCAACTACCGATAAATATTTTTTTGGAGGTGGAGCTTAACGAGTATAGGAATCAAAAGAACAATTCTGTAGAAATTCCTACTACCACAGACAATGAGGCAGAAGACGAGCTTACTGCTGATCCTATCGCTGGTCCATTTGAAGCATCCTCTACGTTAACTCTTGAACCTATCCCTGGTCCATCTAATGAATCTCAAACGTTAACTGTGGAACCCTTATGCCAAGGTTCCGAAATTTCTGATAAAGAAAAAACTTCTTCACAAGCTAATGACCAAAATATATTATTTGAGAATATTCTAACCCAAATACTATAATCAGGAAATAATACAAAACGTGACACTCAACCAAAAAGAAAAAGAGTTTGCCTAGGTGCAGAAATTATAACTTTGGTCGAATATTTTAAAAAGAAGCAAGAAGATGAACATAGGAAAGCATCAGAAACAAATAAGAAAATTAAACAACAAACTTCGAACAGAAATATTGACAAGTTTAAACTGGCAAGGAAAACGCCAAATACAGATGTTAGAAAAAGGAATTTGTCAGATTCGTCAGAAGATAGTGACTCGTCTTTAGAAAGAAAGATTGAAAAAAACTACATCGACGAAGAGGACGATTTAATAGATGAGAACATACATGACCTAGATGATATTAACATTAACGGTAATTACAAGCCAGATGATTGCTACCAAGAGAGGACACAAATAAAGACACAGAGAAGGAGTCAAGTGATCAATTACAAGAACAAGATTTTGTTGAGTGTTGTTTCATTTACAATGAAGGTGCCAAAAAGGAAACCAGAAAAACGTTTGTCTCTCAAATTACTAAAGTATTCTAAAACGACTATGAGGTGTCATGTATGAGACAAAAAAATAAGTGTTATGTTTTCCCAAACATAATCGACACCGCAATAGTTCCACGACATCGGATTTTACAAAAACTGCCGAAAGCGATAGTGAAAAGGGGCAACTATCTATTTAAGATACTTAGTAAGTAAATTCGATACAGGACAGTTCTTAAACGCGGGAGTATATTTATGTTTTGTTATTTAAGTAACACCTTAGGGTGATTTAATTTTAAGGATTTCTCTTTTGTACACAATTCGTTCTAGAAAAATGCCCTAGCGATTCTTTCACATGCAAAACAATTTCGCTAACACGTGCTATTTGTTAACGGTAACCGAACGGAAATAAAATAAACAAAATCTAAAATCGTAGACAAAGTTTGACAATAGGCAAAAATTCATACAGCGTGAGAAACCATACCAAAACATAAAAACCTGGGTAATAAAGTATAGCTAAAATAAAGAACACAAATTTAGGCATACACCAAAGACAGAACCCTAAAATCTAAAATCAACTTAAATAACAATAACACCTAACCCAAGAAGAAACGTAAACAAAAGATGATTTCTCACTAACTATTACCTATCGGATGTGGCCAAAAGTCGCATGAAACGAGATGATACTTCCAGAAACCCAATAAACTCTAACCAACAAAAAAGGAACTATTAAGATACTTGTTGCAAAGTCGACAGTAGTCAAAACGATAGCAAAGCAAGTCAACGCACTCTATAAACCTTATTCGACGAAAATCTAAAGCAAACCAAGAGAAGAGGTAAAGAGAGAAGTTTAGACTACAGTCAAAAACAACCCTAAAATTTCATGATAACACTAACACTAAGAAAAAAAAAGTATAACTATCTACCAGATCTAGAATGTTGATATTGGTATTTAAACAAGATCTAAAAAAAGCAAAACCAAAAATTGCCGTAAAAGTGAACCGTAAGGAACCAAAGAATAAAATATGAAGAGTAAAAAAGACAGACTAAAAGAGATAAGGCAACATGCTTCTATGTCTAACCAACAACCGAAAAGGCGAATTTTAAAGAAAATTAATAAGGAACAAAAGAATGGCTGGTATATAGAGAATCTCTAATAGCCCAGTAACCTAACACATTTTCCTTTACATGAATGGGGTAATATATTTCTTTTTTTTAATATATTTTATGTGATAGTACCGAGATACCAAATTCAATTTTGTGACCTTAGCGACTTTCCGAATGTCCACCAAAAAGCGTAAAAATTGTCGGTACTTTTGCATTTTTCTTACGTTTAAGCAATTTTGACTCTAAAGCAGTATTTTTTTTATAAAAAAACAGCTATGGTTTTAAAACTACATTAAATTCATTGCAATTTAAGATTAAAATAATTATTATAGGTTTTATATTTTCCTAGATAAGGTCCAGCAAAAAAATGTTAAAATTGCCAAATTTTTTTAGGTTGTGCAATTCTTACCCTAAAGAAGCACTTTTTTATAAAGAACAATTATAATCCTTTTAAAAATATCTTAAATTATCTACAATTGTAGACAACATTTGTTACAATAAGCCTAAGAATGGCTCTTTAAAGTTCGTCAAATCTTCCATCAATGCTAGTTTTCAAGATTTAAGCTATACAATTGCATCAAATCTTAAAAATAAGTATGGAATATAATTTACTCACTATAATAAAAAAATTCTGATTATATTCAATAACAAAGTTTTCTAGGAAATATAAAAAGGTAATAGGGAAAACACGTTCCAAGTTTGTTAAAATTTTTTGGATGACTTATGTTCACGATATTCTTCAGTTTCTGTGTTCATGTTTTTTTTATTTTTTCAACCTGGTGAATTTTATTGTCTGCAGAATCATCAGTATGTAGAAGCAACCCATCTAGATCATCGCTATCTAGAAGGTCGTCGAGCTCGGGAGTATCCATGTCAACAATGATATCTGGTCGATTTTTGCAGGACTGTCTATTCTATTGGCCACATGCTGTTAAAACCAACTCCCATTCAAACGGACAATGAATGGAACCTAGTCTGGCAAGGTTGAAGTTTTTCTCTTGGTTGCAGCTTTTGCGAAGAGCTAATACCGCAAGTCATTGAGACTTTTAATTAAGTTATTTCCACCATACAGCGCAATAAAAATTTGCTTTCCTGCATCGGCTACGTCGTCAGGTGTGAGATGCGAGTTAAAAAAACTGCATCTTTCTTCTGGAGGTCTGGTTTCTTTTAAATTCATGCAAGCAGCTTGCGTTTTTTTTTATCAGAAAAGCATGAAGTAGAAGTAGAAATTTAGGTGGTTGAGTAGAAGAAGTTTGGCGTTTTACCTCTTCCACATTTCCAAAAGTAGATGTTACTAGGTGTGGGACCCGTAAAACCATTAATGATTACTAGTAAATCTTTGTTCTTGTCCACAATGACCATTATTTCAAAATTAAAAATGTTGATGGCCAAAGTTGACCAAACTTAAAAAAAAAGGTCCGAATTTGGAAATTTTAACATTTTTTCGCGGAACGATATTTCAGAAACTATTAGGCTTATTATAACCATTTTAGTCTTATATAGCAGTGAATATCATGTACTTTTAAATTTTTACGTTTTTGGAGTTTACTCCTTAAGAATCGATTTGCATATATAAGGAGCCCGGTATGAGAAAAATCTGAGAAGTAAAATCTATCGATGAATGACCTCGTTACGTTTTTGGTGCGCATCCTATGTCGCGCAACTTTCTAATTTGGTTGTGAGTGTAGGGTATAGGGACACGTGCATAGGGTATACTGCAAAGCGACTATACCTATATGTTATTGGGTTTGTTTATTTCTATCAGTGTCGACATACTTATATTGCTGTTTTTATTATAAATATCAATAATTAATATTGTTATTGTGAAGTTTTAATCTTTATCATTGTGTTCCGCTAAAGTGAACTGAAAGTATTTTCAAATAACTATGGCAGAAAGAGGTGTAGATGATATTTCCGGAACATCTAACAAACACGTGGCTGCGTTATAATTCATGTATTATATGTATGAGCATGTGCAATTTGTATTTATTAAATATTTTAATAATTATCGATGTAGTTCATATAAATATATATTTGAGAACAACACATAAAATTAGATAATAATTAACCCAATATGAATTATCGAGCGCATCCACATAAAATAGAAAATTTCTAACCTAACCAAAAATTCGATGTCTATAAATTCTACCAGGTTATTATGATTTATTTTATAAATAATTTTTAAATATTAACAATTCTAGTCAATAATTCGATAATATTATCAGAAAAATCGACAATATTTTTTCATTATAATAATGTTTTCATAAAATTTTCTTTCGAAAAGTTATTTTTTACGTTCATACAGTATCAATCTTTTTTAAGTTAAATAAACCCTTTTTGCGTCTGGTTAGACTATCGAACTTAAGGAGTAAACTCCAGTCGTGCGTCGGAGCTGACACACACAATTTTTTGGCGGTGGTTCGGTATGTAGTCAAGGTTAAAAAAATGGATTTATTATCTCGGTACTATCACAAACAATATTTAAAAAATGAAACCTACTACCCCATGCAAGGTAGACCCCGTTTTTGATAACAAGGAAAAGGCTCATCGATTAACACAATTTTTATTTAATAATGTATTGGCTTCACACTCTCTCATTCTTAGTAGCTTTGATTTCAACAGATACTCGAGTTCCTGCTGAGTTATTGTATTCCAAAGAACTTGCAATCCATGCCGGACAGCTTTTTGCACTTATGGAGGATGCGCTAAATTTCTCAGTCTTCTACCCATAATGCCCCACACGTGTTCAATAGGCAAAGGGTCGATAGATCTAGGAAGTCATGGTAAGAGATTAACATTGGCTTCTTCAAGTCGGTCCATAGAGTGTTTTGCTATGTGGGTACGGGCATTATCCTGCTGGAAAAGTGGGTCCTCCAACTGCTTAAGAAATGGAAGAATATGTTGTTCTACCACCTAGTTAACATATCGCCAGGAGTTTATGTTGCCTTGGATGAATACTACAGGCTTTACCATTATCATCACAGTGTGGTGCACACTTATTTAACTGCTATTCAATATAATAATGGATAAAATTATGAAAAACGTAGGAACAATGGAAGGATAAAAACGACGCAGACGACGCGATTCTAGTCGCCAATAATTAGGATTATCTAAAAAAAATTTACATAAATGTAAGGTTATATTATGATATAGTTATTTCCGTCGAAAATATAAAGTCCCTAACTATCGTAAGATATAAACTGAAAATAAACAGTAAAATCATAGAATAGGCACTAAAGTAAAGAAAGCAGCCATCCTGTCAGAAATGATGAGAAACACAATATAGAGGAATAAACACCTCAGAATAGACTGCAAAATAAGAATATATAAGACTTGCGTACGTTCTGTACTAACGTAAGCTATTAAAACAAAAGCTGACACTAATAACACAAAAGTAATAAAAAAATCTGATATGAAGGTATTGAGATCTACAACAGGAAAAACATGACAAGGTCGCATCAGGAATCAAAGAGTCAGAAAACAATGCAACATTCAGGAAGTCGTAAGATAGGGAAGAAAAAGAAGAATAAAATAAAACCAACACATTTCTAACACAATACTGGTAGAAGAAAGACGTGATGGGAAACTGGAAAACAGCAGACTACCAGGAAGACCCTCAAAAAGATGGCTTTCTCAAGAATCCAGATTCAAAAATTAATTATCTTTTACTTCAAATTATGCTATTCCTATATTTTTTGTATTATTTGTTTTTCTTTATTCGTCATTGTTTAACCTTCATTAACTTTATTAATAGCAGCGTTTTTGATATTTATTTTAGATTGATAAAAAAGATGTTTTATAACCGAGGTTTTTTAAGTGTATATTTTAATCTTATCTTATCTTAACAAATATTACAACCTCTGTATATTTATAGTTGTACAATAAGATATTTTGCAATATTTTTGCTCAAAAGCAGAAAAAAACGGCCTTAAAACTAAGTCTTCTCACATCAATTCTATCAATGATACTTGAACTTCACAATAAATAAAAGAAAATTAACGAATGAAGAGAGTAGTGGTAGGGAGAAAATTTTTAAAACAATAAAATGAAATTGTCAATTTTAATTCAAAAATATTTAAAATATTAATAATGTTATTGTTTTATCAAATATAAGTAAACTAAAGCAAACATAAAATATTGAAAATTAGCTTACTGTTTGCAGATTCTAAAACGCACACAGATTACATTTTTTTGTTAATTAATATTACAATTTAATTGCACACGTGTTTATACAAACACGTTCAAAACTAAACTAATTTAAAACCAAAGAAAAATACAACTAGTTTAAATTTACACGTAACAAAACGTATTTATGACGTACTCTGCTTCTGTTCACATTTTCCTAATAGTCAAAAAAAAAATTTGAAATTAGTAAAATAAATTTGTCAATTTTAACTAAAAATTATTTAAAATGTTATTAATTTAATTGTTTTATCAAATACAAGTGATCAAAAAATCAACATAAAATACTAAAAATTACCTTACTGTTTTTAGATTCTAAAACGCACACAGATTACATATTTTTGTTAATTAATAATACAATTTAATTGCACACGTGTTTATACAAAACGTTTAAAACTAAACTAATTTAAAACCAAAGAAAAATACAACTAGTTTAAATGTACACGTAACAAACCGTGTTTATGACGTACTCTGCTTTTGTTCACATTTTATTAATCGTTAAAAAAAGTTTGAAATTAGTAAAATGAATTATTTAATTTTAAATAAAAACTATTTAAAATGTTATTAATTCTATTGTTTTATCAAACATAAGTGATAAAAAAACCAACATAATACTAAAAATTGACTTACTGTTTGCAGATTCTAAAACGCACACAGATTCATATTTTTGTTCATTAATATTACAATTTAATTACACACGTCATTATACAAACGCGTTCAAAACTAAAGCAATTTCAAATCAAAGAAAAGTACAACTGGTTTAAATGTACACGTAACGAAACGTGTTTATGACGTACTCTGCTTTTGTTCACATTGTCCTTATCGTTAAAAAAATTTTTGAAATTAATAAAATAAATGTGTCAATTTTAACTAAAAACTATTTAAAATGTTATTAATTTAATTGTTTTATCAAATATAAGTGATCAAAGAACCAACATAATAAACTAAAAATTAACTTACTGTTTGTAGATTAAAGAACGCACACAGATTACATATTTTAGTTAATGAAAATTACAATTAATTGCACACGTGTTTATACAAACGCGTTCAAAATGAAACTGATCTAAAACCAAAGAAAAGTACAATTAGTTTAAATTTACACGTAACAAAACGTGTTTATGACGTACTGTGCTTTTGTTAACATTTTCCTAATCGTTAAGAAAAATGTTGGAATTAGTAAAATGAGTTTGTCAATTTTAACTAAAGAACTATATAAAATGTGATTAATTTAATTGTTTTATCGACTATAAGTGATCAAAAAACCAACATAAAATACTAAAAATTAACTTACTGCTTGCAGATTCTAAAACCCACACAGATTACATATTTTTGTTAATTAATATTACAATTTAATTACACACGTCATTATACAAACGCGTTCAAAATTAAAGCAATTTCAAAACAAAGAAAAGTACAACTAGTCTAAATTTACACGTAACGAAACGTGTTTATGACGTATGCTGCTTTTGTTTACGTTTTCCTAATCGTTAAAAGAAATTTTGAAATTAGTAAAATGAATTTGTCAATTTTAACTAAAAATAATTTAAAATTTTCTTAAATTTATTGTTTCATCAAACATAAGTGATAAAAAAACCAACATAATACTAAAAATTGACTTACTGTTTGCAGATTCTAAAACGCACACAGATTCATATTTTTGTTCATTAATATTACAATTTAATTACACACGTCATTATACAAACGCGTTCAAAACTAAAGCAATTTCAAATCAAAGAAAAGTACAACTGGTTTAAATGTACACGTAACGAAACGTGTTTATGACGTACTCTGCTTTTGTTCACATTGTCCTTATCGTTAAAAAAATTTTTGAAATTAGTAAAATAAATGTGTCAATTTTAACTATAAAACTATTTAAAATGTTATTAATTTAATTGTTTTATCAAATATAAGTGATCAAAGAACCAACATAATAAACTAAAAATTAACTTACTGTTTGTAGATTAAAGAACGCACACAGATTACATATTTTAGTTAATGAAAATTACAATTAATTGCACACGTGTTTATACAAACGCGTTCAAAATGAAACTGATCTAAAACCAAAGAAAAGTACAATTAGTTTAAATTTACACGTAACAAAACGTGTTTATGACGTACTGTGCTTTTGTTAACATTTTCCTAATCGTTAAGAAAAATGTTGGAATTAGTAAAATGAGTTTGTCAATTTTAACTAAAGAACTATATAAAATGTGATTAATTTAATTGTTTTATCGACTATAAGTGATCAAAAAACCAACATAAAATACTAAAAATTAACTTACTGCTTGCAGATTCTAAAACCCACACAGATTACATATTTTTGTTAATTAATATTACAATTTAATTACACACGTCATTATACAAACGCGTTCAAAATTAAAGCAATTTCAAAACAAAGAAAAGTACAACTAGTCTAAATTTACACGTAACGAAACGTGTTTATGACGTACTCTGCTTTTGTTCACATTTTCCTTATCGTTAAAAAAATTTTTGAAATTAGTAAAATAAATGTGTCAATTTTAAATAAAAATTATTTAAAATGTTATTTATTTAATTGTTTTATCAAATATAAGTGATCAAAGATCCAACATAATAAACTAAAAATTAACTTACCGTTTGTAGATTCAAGAACGCACACAGATTACATATTTTAGTTAATGAAAATTACAATTAATTGCACACGTGTTTATACAAACGCGTTCAAAATGAAACTGATCTAAAACCAAAGAAAAGTACAATTAGTTTAAATTTACACGTAACAAAACGTGTTTATGACGTACTGTGCTTTTGTTAACATTTTCCTAATCGTTAAGAAAAATGTTGGAATTAGTAAAATGAGTTTGTCAATTTTAACTAAAGAACTATATAAAAAGTGATTAATTTAATTGTTTTATCGACTATAAGTGATCAAAAAACCAACATAAAATACTAAAAATTAACTTACTGCTTGCAGATTCTAAAACCCACACAGATTACATATTTTTGTTAATTAATATTACAATTTAATTACACACGTCATTATACAAACGCGTTCAAAATTAAAGCAATTTCAAAACAAAGAAAAGTACAACTAGTCTAAATTTACACGTAACACAACGTGTTTATGACGTACTGTGCTTTTGTTAACATTTTCCTAATTGTTAAGAAAAATGTTGGAATTAGTAAAATGAGTTTGTCAATTTTAACTAAAGAACAATATAAAATGTGATTAATTTAATTGTTTTATCAACTATAAGTGATCAAAAAACCAACATAAAATACTAAAAATTAACTTACTGCTTGCAGATTCTAAAACCCACACAGATTACATATTTTTGTTAATTAATATTACAATTTAATTACACACGTCATTATACAAACGCGTTCAAAATTAAAGCAATTTCATAACAAAGAAAAGTACAACTAGTCTAAATTTACACGTAACGAAACGTGTTTATGACGTACTCTGCTTTTGTTCACATTTTCCTTATCGTTAAAAAAATTTTTGAAATTAGTAAAATAAATGTGTCAATTTTAAATAAAAATTATTTAAAATGTTATTTATTTAATTGTTTTATCAAATATAAGTGATCAAAGATCCAACATAATAAACTAAAAATTAACTTACTGTTTGTAGATTCAAGAACGCACACAGATTACATATTTTAGTTAATGAAAATTACAATTAATTGCACACGTGTTTATACAAACGCGTTCAAAATGAAACTGATGTAAAACCAAAGAAAAGTACAATTAGTTTAAATTTACACGTAACAAAACGTGTTTATGACGTACTGTGCTTTTGTTAACATTTTCCTAATCGTTAAGAAAAATGTTGGAATTAGTAAAATGAGTTTGTCAATTTTAACTAAAGAACTATATAAAATGTGATTAATTTAATTGTTTTATCAACTATAAGTGATCAAAAACCAACATAAAATACTAAAAATTAACTTACTGCTTGCAGATTCTAAAACCCACACAGATTACATATTTTTGTTAATTAATATTACAATTTAATTACACACGTCATTATACAAACGCGTTCAAAATTAAAGCAATTTCAAAACAAAGAAAAGTACAACTAGTCTAAATTTACACGTAACACAACGTGTTTATGACGTACTGTGCTTTTGTTAACATTTTCCTAATCGTTAAGAAAAATGTTGGAATTAGTAAAATGAGTTTGTCAATTTTAACTAAAGAACTATATAAAATGTGATTAATTTAATTGTTTTATCAACTATAAGTGATCAAAAAACCAACATAAAATACTAAAAATTAACTTACTGCTTGCAGATTCTAAAACCCACACAGATTACATATTTTTGTTAATTAATATTACAATTTAATTACACACGTCATTATACAAACGCGTTCAAAATTAAAGCAATTTCAAAACAAAGAAAAGTACAACTAGTCTAAATTTACACGTAACGAAACGTGTTTATGACGTACTCTGCTTTTGTTCACATTTTCCTTATCGTTAAAAAAATTTTTGAAATTAGTAAAATAAATGTGTCAATTTTAAATAAAAATTATTTAAAATGTTATTTATTTAATTGTTTTATCAAATATAAGTGATCAAAGATCCAACATAATAAACTAAAAATTAACTTACTGTTTGTAGATTCAAGAACGCACACAGATTACATATTTTAGTTAATGAAAATTACAATTAATTGCACACGTGTTTATACAAACGCGTTCAAAATGAAACTGATCTAAAACCAAAGAAAAGTATAATTAGTTTAAATTTACACGTAACAAAACGTGTTTATGACGTACTGTGCTTTTGTTAACATTTTCCTAATCGTTAAGAAAAATGTTGGAATTAGTAAAATGAGTTTGTCAATTTTAACTAAAGAACAATATAAAATGTGATTAATTTAATTGTTTTATCAACTATAAGTGATCAAAAAACCAACATAAAATACTAAAAATTAACTTACTGCTTGCAGATTCTAAAACCCACACAGATTACATATTTTTGTTAATTAATTTTACAATTTAATTACACACGTCATTATACAAACGCGTTCAAAATTAAAGCAATTTTAAAACAAAGAAAAGTACAACTAGTCTAAATTTACACGTAACGAAACGTGTTTATGACGTACTCTGCTTTTGTTCACATTTTCCTTATCGTTAAAAAAATTTTTGAAATTAGTAAAATAAATGTGTCAATTTTAAATAAAAATTATTTAAAATGTTATTTATTTAATTGTTTTATCAAATATAAGTGATCAAAGATCCAACATAATAAACTAAAAATTAACTTACTGTTTGTAGATTCAAGAACGCACACAGATTACATATTTTAGTTAATGAAAATTACAATTAATTGCACACGTGTTTATACAAACGCGTTCAAAATGAAACTGATGTAAAACCAAAGAAAAGTACAATTAGTTTAAATTTACACGTAACAAAACGTGTTTATGACGTACTGTGCTTTTGTTAACATTTTCCTAATCGTTAAGAAAAATGTTGGAATTAGTAAAATGAGTTTGTCAATTTTAACTAAAGAACTATATAAAATGTGATTAATTTAATTGTTTTATCAACTATAAGTGATCAAAAAACCAACATAAAATACTAAAAATTAACTTACTGCTTGCAGATTCTAAAACCCACACAGATTACATATTTTTGTTAATTAATATTACAATTTAATTACACACGTCATTATACAAACGCGTTCAAAATTAAAGCAATTTTAAAACAAAGAAAAGTACAACTAGTCTAAATTTACACGTAACGAAACGTGTTTATGACGTACTCTGCTTTTGTTCACATTTTCCTTATCGTTAAAAAAATTTTTGAAATTAGTAAAATAAATGTGTCAATTTTAAATAAAAATTATTTAAAATGTTATTTATTTAATTGTTTTATCAAATATAAGTGATCAAAGATCCAACATAATAAACTAAAAATTAACTTACTGTTTGTAGATTCAAGAACGCACACAGATTACATATTTTAGTTAATGAAAATTACAATTAATTGCACACGTGTTTATACAAACGCGTTCAAAATGAAACTGATCTAAAACCAAAGAAAAGTATAATTAGTTTAAATTTACACGTAACAAAACGTGTTTATGACGTACTGTGCTTTTGTTAACATTTTCCTAATCGTTAAGAAAAATGTTGGAATTAGTAAAATGAGTTTGTCAATTTTAACTAAAGAACAATATAAAATGTGATTAATTTAATTGTTTTATCAACTATAAGTGATCAAAAAACCAACATA
The DNA here is from genome assembly GCA_035610365.1 of Aquatica leii. Taxonomy (NCBI): domain Eukaryota; kingdom Metazoa; phylum Arthropoda; class Insecta; order Coleoptera; family Lampyridae; genus Aquatica; species Aquatica leii. The sequence continues at coordinate 15,510,496 of CM069432.1, forward strand.
AAATACTAAAAATTAACTTACTGCTTGCAGATTCTAAAACCCACACAGATTACATATTTTTGTTAATTAATATTACAATTTAATTACACACGTCATTATACAAACGCGTTCAAAATTAAAGCAATTTCAAAACAAAGAAAAGTACAACTAGTCTAAATTTACACGTAACGAAACGTGTTTATGACGTACTCTGCTTTTGTTCACATTTTCCTTATCGTTAAAAAATTTTTTGAAATTAGTAAAATAAATGTGTCAATTTTAAATAAAAATTATTTAAAATGTTATTTATTTAATTGTTTTATCAAATATAAGTGATCAAAGATCCAACATAATAAACTAAAAATTAACTTACTGTTTGTAGATTCAAGAACGCACACAGATTACATATTTTAGTTAATGAAAATTACAATTAATTGCACACGTGTTTATACAAACGCGTTCAAAATGAAACTGATGTAAAACCAAAGAAAAGTACAATTAGTTTAAATTTACACGTAACAAAACGTGTTTATGACGTACTGTGCTTTTGTTAACATTTTCCTAATCGTTAAGAAAAATGTTGGAATTAGTAAAATGAGTTTGTCAATTTTAACTAAAGAACTATATAAAATGTGATTAATTTAATTGTTTTATCAACTATAAGTGATCAAAAACCAACATAAAATACTAAAAATTAACTTACTGCTTGCAGATTCTAAAACCCACACAGATTACATATTTTTTGTTAATTAATATTACAATTTAATTACACACGTCATTATACAAACGCGTTCAAAATTAAAGCAATTTTAAAACAAAGAAAAGTACAACTAGTCTAAATTTACACGTAACGAAACGTGTTTATGACGTACTCTGCTTTTGTTCACATTTTCCTTATCGTTAAAAAATTTTTGAAATTAGTAAAATAAATGTGTCAATTTTAAATAAAAATTATTTAAAATGTTATTTATTTAATTGTTTTATCAAATATAAGTGATCAAAGATCCAACATAATAAACTAAAAATTAACTTACTGTTTGTAGATTCAAGAACGCACACAGATTACATATTTTAGTTAATGAAAATTACAATTAATTGCACACGTGTTTATACAAACGCGTTCAAAATGAAACTGATGTAAAACCAAAGAAAAGTACAATTAGTTTAAATTTACACGTAACAAAACGTGTTTATGACGTACTGTGCTTTTGTTAACATTTTCCTAATCGTTAAGAAAAATGTTGGAATTAGTAAAATGAGTTTGTCAATTTTAACTAAAGAACTATATAAAATGTGATTAATTTAATTGTTTTATCAACTATAAGTGATCAAAAAACCAACATAAAATACTAAAAATTAACTTACTGCTTGCAGATTCTAAAACCCACACAGATTACATATTTTTGTTAATTAATATTACAATTTAATTACACACGTCATTATACAAACGCGTTCAAAATTAAAGCAATTTTAAAACAAAGAAAAGTACAACTAGTCTAAATTTACACGTAACGAAACGTGTTTATGACGTACTCTGCTTTTGTTCACATTTTCCTTATCGTTAAAAAAATTTTGAAATTAGTAAAATAAATGTGTCAATTTTAAATAAAAATTATTTAAAATGTTATTTATTTAATTGTTTTATCAAATATAAGTGATCAAAGATCCAACATAATAAACTAAAAATTAACTTACTGTTTGTAGATTCAAGAACGCACACAGATTACATATTTTAGTTAATGAAAATTACAATTAATTGCACACGTGTTTATACAAACGCGTTCAAAATGAAACTGATCTAAAACCAAAGAAAAGTATAATTAGTTTAAATTTACACGTAACAAAACGTGTTTATGACGTACTGTGCTTTTGTTAACATTTTCCTAATCGTTAAGAAAAATGTTGGAATTAGTAAAATGAGTTTGTCAATTTTAACTAAAGAACAATATAAAATGTGATTAATTTAATTGTTTTATCGACTATAAGTGATCAAAAAACCAACATAAAATACTAAAAATTAACTTACTGCTTGCAGATTCTAAAACCCACACAGATTACATATTTTTGTTAATTAATATTACAATTTAATTACACACGTCATTATACAAACGCGTTCAAAATTAAAGCAATTTCAAAACAAAGAAAAGTACAACTAGTCTAAATTTACACGTAACACAACGTGTTTATGACGTACTGTGCTTTTGTTAACATTTTCCTAATCGTTAAGAAAAATGTTGGAAGTAGTAAAATGAGTTTGTCAATTTTAACTAAAGAACTATATAAAATGTGATTAATTTAATTATCAAACATAAGTGATTAAAAAACCAACATAATACTAAAAATTAACTTACTGTTTGTAGACTCTAAAAAGCACACAGATTACATATTTTTTGTTAATTAATATTACAATTTAATTGCACACGTATTTATACAAACGCGTTCAAAACTAAACTATTTTAAAACCTAAGAAAAGTACAACTAGTTTAAATTTACACGTAACGAAACGTGTTTATGACGTATGCTGCTTTTGTTTACGTTTTCCTAATCGTTAAAAGAAATTTTGAAATTAGTAAAATGAATTTGTCAATTTTAACTAAAAATAATTTAAAATTTTCTTAAATTTATTGTTTCATCAAACATAAGTGATTAAAAAACCTAAATAAAACACTAAAAGTTAACTTACTGCTTGTAGATTATAAAACGCACACAGATTACATATTTTTGTTAATTAATATTACAATTTATTTGCACACTTGTTTATACAAACGCGTTCAAAACTAAACTAATTTCAAACCAAACAAATGTAAAATCTACTTTAAATTTACACGTAACGAAACGTGTTTATGACGTACGCTGCTTTTGTTCACATTTTCCTAATCGTTAAAAGAAATTTTGAAATTAGTAAAATGAATTTGTCAATTATAACTAAAAATTATTTAAATTGTTATTAATTTTATTGTTTTATCAAACATAAGTGATTAAAAAACCAACATAATACCAAAACTCAACTTACTGTTTGTAGATTCTAAAACGCACACAGATTACATTTTTTTGTTAATTAAAATTACAATTTATTTGCACACGTGTTTATACAAGCGCGTTCAAAACTAAACTAATTTCAAACTAAACAAAAGTACAACTAGTCAAAATTTACACGTAACGCAACGTGTTTATGACGTACGCTGCTTTTGTTCACATTTTCCTTATAGTTAAAAGAAATTTTGAAATTTATAATGAATTTGTCAATTTTAATTTCAAATAATTTAAAATGTTCTTCATTTTATTGTTTTATCAAACATAAGTGATTAAAAAACCTAAATAAAACACTAAAAGTAAACTTACTGCTTGTAGATTCTAAAACGCACACAGATTACATTTTTTTGTTAATTAATATTACAATTTAATTGCACACGTGTTTATACAAACCCGTTCAAAACTAAACTAACTTAAAACCTAGGAAAAGTAAAACTAGTTTAAATTTACACGTAACGAAACGTGTTTATGACGTATGTTGCTTTTTTCACATTTTCCTAATCGTTAAAAAAAAATTTTAATTTTTTTACTTGTAAAAAAAAATAAAGAATTAGTTTTGTCAATTATAAGAAATAAAATTTTAGAAAATCAGAAAACTGCAGCTACATTTTTTTAAAATAAATTTTTGATTCAAATTTATTTTATAGAACCTAAAAAAAATGTCTTATAACCGTGATTTTTTAAGTGTCTATTTTATTCTTATCTTATCTTAGTAAATATAAGAACCTCTGTATATTTATAGTTGTATAATAATATTCATTTCAATATTTTTGCTCAAAAACAAAGAAAATAAATACTGATGATACATATGTACACATACAAAATACTAGTATTGTAAACTGTATTTGAACTCAACGATCAAAAGAAAATAAAGAGCTTATGCTACGTAGTTTTCTTTCCTTAATTAAATTACTTTATTTATCCTGTGATATATAGGTCTTTGTTTAAAGTTGTGAAATAGAACAAGAGAATTTGTTACTTTTAACGTCAAGCACTTTTATCTAGAATTAAAGATTATATTCTTCTTCGTAAAAAGAAATTTTACTTAATTGATTCAGTTAGTTACTAATAAAAATATAAGCCATAACTCAAAGAAATAAGTTCATTAATTCCAATTCTAATATTAATAGTTAATTTTATGCTTAAGCGGTGCATCTTTTAAGTTGTCCGCAGTTAGTGGAAAATTTATGATCCATAACTTTATATAACCCTTATATCTACAACTAATTCTTCCTAAAACACTTACTACCGGAAACAAGAAATTATAAGGTCTACACGCATCGCTACTATCAAAGAATATATCTTATGAATCCGTTCTCAATTTCCGGAAATTTGATTAACTTTCTGAGACGTTGCATTTTCCAATATTCTTGATGATTTAAGCTCACAAAGTAATTATAGAAAACCCCTACATCAAACTGGCAAGCGAAAGTTGAAATTTTATAAAGTATAAGAAGACCTATTAAAGCTAAGATTGATTGATTGATTGATTGGGTATTAACGTTAATCAATTATCGCCGTTTTGTTTTATAATCATTCCAACTAATTTTGACTTTATGTATACATTTAATTAATTAGAGTTAAATCTAAAATGAAATCTATATATTTAGTTTAACAAAAAAAATCTGCACTAAGAATAAAGTTACACAATTGAAATGTACGTATCGTTTTCCTCTTTAGTGTAAAAATCAATTTAAACAAATTTCATAACCTAATCTTCAAGACTGTGCACTTTTTTGTTTTGTCGGTTTTTAGAAATTACAAACAGTTTGTTTGTTAATTTAAACCTTTATCATTACGATAAAAACCATAAACTGAAAAGTCTGTTTGATTGACGTCGATTTAAACAAATTTCTACGCACTTCCAAAACGGGTTTATTAAACTCACCCCATAGCACAACGAGGTTGGCTTAACTATTTCTGTTGAGCGAACGTACTATAACAAATAAATTTTGCTATAGCTATTTATGTACCAAGGGCGTTATTACCATGATTACACCCGGCGAGCAACTTAGTGCAACACGAGGACCTCTGGCCCGATGGATTGCTCGATGGGAGTAATCATTCAGTAACGCCAATGGTGCAATCAAGATTTTATTTTTCACCTTATATCAAATTCAAAAAACTTGTTAGTATCAAAATCTTAAAAGAAATTGTAAAATTATACATCACTTTTGAAAGAGGGCATTATGAGAGCGTTATGAATTTATAATTCCCTCTAAATTTATAACGCCTTCTCATAACACCCTGGTTGTTATGTGATAAACCCAAAATCGATAACGCCAAATGCAACTTGAATACTATATTCCTAAAGACTAGAATAGAAACTAACTAAAACAAAAAAAAACACCAAAGAAAAAGATATATTGGTGGAACAAAAAGATTGAAGAAAAAATTAAACAAAGGAAAGAATCGTATCAAAACAAAACCAAGATAACAAAACTAGAACATAGTACAAAAGAATAAACAGGGATGTGAAACAGGAGGTAACAAGAAAGAAAAATAACGCATGGGAAAACAACTGTGAATACATCGACAAATAGGAGACACAAGAAAGTTCAAAGGTCTAAATAACAGCAATATTAATAAGAACAACCAGCAAGAACAAATTTTATGAGTAAAGAAAAACCCACATCCACCTAACTATTCAGTAAATAAAAAAAGCAGTAAAGAAACAAAACTATGAGGATGGGATATGTGCTAAATTAATCAAATACTACCCAGAAAAACTATCAGAAATGTTTCTTTGACAGTTATCTAAATGGAGAAAACATACCCAAATAATAAAAACAATTTTATAAAACGCTATTTATAAAAAAGGTTCAATAAACGATTTACAAATTACAAAGGGATCGCTGTAACACTAACCATAGGCCGAATATGTTCGAGAATACTACGAAACCTAATCAAACACGAGAACAGAAAGAAACAGCCAGAAGATTTTTGAGCTGATCAATCGACTGGATCATATGCTACAAGCTTCTAGTAATTTACGAACCTGCACGGCGAACTCACTGTAAGATTGAAACCATACCTGTCGGAGAGAGGGGAGGTTCAAGTGACTTTATTTTAAAGGGCGCCAGATCTTTTGTTCTTTGCAGAAATAGCTCTAGCTAGATCAGCACAGGACGCTCGAATCTTGCCCAAAATTGTTAAGGTTCGTAAAGCTGGAGGAAACGAAGAAAGAAACTAAATCGTTACCAACAATTGCACTTTAATTACATTAGAATGATGAATAGATTCAAATTTGAACCAATAACAATTATGAGATAAGTTGATAGCATCACAGTGATTAAATTTAGTCCAAGTACAAATATAAGCAGGTACTAAAATATCAGAAGTATCGGCAACTTACACTACACGTAAATAAAAGTGTAACCACCAGAACATATAAAAAATCTTCATAAGTAAATTACATTAATAATGATAATTGACAGTTGACATAATCAGCATGCGATTGTAAGTTACTTAAACTAATTGAGTAACAATAATAAGAAACAAATCAATTCGAACGTTTCGACACGATTAGTAAATATAGTTATTCATTAGTAGCACCGTAGCGACAGCGAATAATTAAAATCAAAAATTGACTTACCAAACTCAGGGTTACCTTCAGAAAACGTTTTCCTACTGGCTTGTAATTAAACTTCCTAAAAATAATCGTGTCTACCTGGCGACTCACAAACTACAACAGGTAAAAGAAACATTTAAAAGAAAGTAATCGAACCGAAACTTATTGTATGCTGTTACAATGTTTTTTCGTCTACGATGGTATTAATTTAATGTCTCCGAAGGTACTGCGCGGGACTTAGGCTCTTCCGAACAAGAAAAAGAAATAATTAACGGTAATAATTGCCTCCGCATAGAAATTCTGCTCTTGTATCGCAGCGTTCTTAGGTCTACAGCTTCAGATTATAATTTTCCCTTGTAGATTTTAAACTCAGTCAAGAACACCCATATTTAGGAGGTAGCACATGACGCTAACGAAAAGACATAAACGCTTACCCTGCGTGGATTAAATCGGTTAAATAAGAATACTTTTGTTACCCATCGTGTCCCAACACGTGGATGTTTTAAGAAAACGATTTTTAATTCACGCAGACATAGGTTATATCGTAAACGATGTTAAAGTCAAAATGCCCGTATCTCACCGGATATCGTCTACTCAATACGAAGAGACCAACGTGCCCGATAGATGGCGTCAAGAAACAAAAAAGTAATTTTTAATTAAACCAATATACAGGGTATTGCATTATTTAAATTTATGCACGTAACAAATACATTTATCTTCAAAATAATATTAGAGAAGAGAGTGCAACGTAACTAAGATGAAAAACTTGGGAATCAACCAAATTATAATCTGGGCTACGCAGAATGACTGCGCTAGCTACCTCTTCCAATACTACAAAACGATTAAGACAAAGTTATTTTTTTAAATATTTCTACACCTTTTAAAATCTATTGCATGAAGCTTTTGTAAATTGGGTAAAAAATGCAAACCCATAAAAAATGACACATTATTCACGTTGTTCTTTGTAGATGACTCTATAGTCATGGTTGTCTGGGGTGTCCTGGAGGGGTAGTACCTTTAACCAAGGCTGGTCGCACCAAGTGTCTTCGACAGGAGATGAGTCTTGGAGACTGGTCTTTACAGGGCACTCAACTTTTACTTATGGCTCCAAGTGCCACACTCCGGGCAACTGCATTGACCTGCAGGCTAAACTAAGTAAGGGTAGTCATGACCGCGTTTGACCCAGAATGGGCGGCGGATGTGGTGAAACACAGCAGCGTCTGACGCAGAATGGGCGGCTACAAACAGCGTCGGTTCCTCATGTTAGAGGCGGCTGAAATACACAGTCACCTAGACGTAGTGTCAACGTGGTGTTTTATGGCAAAACCCTTCTCAAATGACAGACAAACAAAAAGAACGGCCCTCAGTCTCCAATAGTTCGACTAGTCCTGACCAAGGCAGCGGCCAGAACAGCTATCGAACAGGGAGTGCTAAGAATGCCTGGAAAAGATCAGGCTGGCAACTGTATATCGGAACATATAATGCACAAACACTGGGAGATGAGGATAAGTTGGAAGAACTACACTATGAACTAAATAAAATAAACTGGAATATTGTGGGATTAACAGAGGTTAGAAAGAAGGGAGAAGATTGTCTAAAACTTAAATCGGGTCATATACTGTTCTACAAAAGAGATGATAACCGTAGCATTGGCGGCGTTGGGGTTCTAGTGCACATACTTGCAAATACTTAAGGCAAAAACTGACACATTAAAAATTAATGCAAATATAACCATAAAGGTTATACAAATTTATGCGCCAACTAATAACCATAAAGACTAATAATGCCTAAATGAGAACAAAACAAAACACACACTGGTCATTGGCGACTTTAATGTGAAAGTAGGGAATGATGGCACATACTCAAGACATATGGGCAAGTTTGGCTACAGAACAAGAAATGGAAGAGGCAATATGCTAATACATTTTTTAGAAAAAGAACAACTATACGTAATGAACACTTTCTACAAAAAAAGACCAAATAAAAAATGGACATGGGTAAGTCCAAATAAAACCACGAAAAATAAAATAGATTTTGTGTTGGCACAACAGAAGCACATAATTAAAGACGTTGATGTTCTAAACTCGTTCACGACAGGTAGCGACCGTAGAATAGTTAGGTGTAAAATTTTTATGAACGGAAAACTAGAAAGAGCAAATAAATTTAACACTTCTAAAAAGAATCTAGATGCAAGTACTCTAAAGACACAAAAACCAGAATTCATAACCAAACTAACACATCGAACAAAGAAGGAGCCGATCCTTTTGAAGATATAAATCAAATAAACAAACGGTTAAAAAAGGCATTGAAAGAAACGGCAAATAATATCTTGAAACCAAGGGACAAACCTGAAAAGCTGAGCATAGAAACAAAACAAATGCTGGAAAAAAGGAGAGAGTTTATTAACAGGGGCGAAAGAAATACAGAGGAATACAGAGACAGATAAGATTTACTGCGCATAACGGAGAACTACTACAAAGAGCTATATAATATCAGAACAAAGATAGACGCTAATATAAAAAATAAAAAAAAGGGGACCCAACGAATCCGGAAAACTATAGACCCATAAACCTCCTATCCCAGGTATATAAACTGTTTATAAGAATAATAACGAACCGTCTAGAGAAAAAATTTGAGGACTATCGACCCAAATAATAAGCAGCCTTTAGAAAGAGCTACAGCACTGTCGAACATATTTATACGATCAGAATATTGAATGAGAAGGTAACTGAATATAACATCAAAGTGTGGCTAGCCTTTATTGACTTTCGAAAAGCGTTTCACACCGTCGATTTTTGGGCAATAGAAAGAGCTATGGGAAATACAAGAATAGACCAAAGGAATATAAATGTCATTAAGAAAATCCAAGGTGTATCAAAAATTAAATTGAGAATGCATGAAGAAACTAACGAATTAATAGACCAATGACTATTAATAGAGGCGTAAGACAAAGTGATATAATATCACCGAATTTACTCTGGTTCTTGAAGATTCAAGAAACTACACTAGGAAAATAGAGGTATCAATGTATCAGGAAAAAACCTCAATAACTTAAGATTCGTCGACGATCTTGTGATATTCGCCAGGAATGACATCGATTTACAAATAATGCTTACAGAATTACACAACGAAGCAAAAGCGGTTGGATTAGAAATGAACATATCAAAAACGAAGTTTATGATAAACGAGCCTACTGATAGAGACACAATGAGCATAGGAACTCAAAACATTGAAATAGTTAACTCCTATATATATCTAGGACAAGAAATAACAATGGGTAAAATAAATCAAGAGCTCGAGATAAACCGAAGAATACGATTGAGATGGCCAGCTTACGGGAAAATGCGACACATTTTTAAATTCAAATTATCTCTAAGGTTAAAAACCAAAATTTATAATGAGTGTATTCTTCCGGTAGCAACCTACGGATGTGAAACCTGGAGTCTAACCAAGAAGATATTAAATAAATTGCAAGTTCATCAGAGAGCAATTGAAAGAAACATGCTAGGTGTTTCGCTAGCGGACCATAAAACCAACGAATGGAAAAGGAACACCACAAAGATCCAAGATACCCTTAAATGGAACTGGCTGGTCACTTAGCAAGTAATAACTGAAGTGGAAAAGTGAGTAGATGGAGAACTTGGGGAGAAAAAAAAAGCATAGCAAGACCCCAACAACGATGGTACGATGACATCAAACGTACAGCAGCATTAAACTGGTACAGGTTGCACTGAATAGAGATTCCTGGAAAGATTTGAGATAGGCTTATATCCAGAGGATAGAAAACGCCTAGAGAAGAAGAAGAAAAAGATATAGTCATTGCCGAGAACGAAGAACATCTAAATTACATGGTCCGAAAACTCAAAGAAGAATATGGGACGGCAGACTTTCAGATGAATCCTGCAAAATACGATTACCTCATAGTGGATAATGAAAAGGTAAACGATTTAATTCTGAACACTACACAACAAAAGGAGTAAAATGTTTAGAAATAATATATAATAAAATAGGCAATAGTGAAAACGAAATCAAAGAAGGAATCAATAAAAGTGGAGTAGTAACCTGAAGGCTAAACTGTTTTCTTAAGGATAAAAAAAATTAAAAGACCTTCAAAGAAACCTATATATAAGTTTAACTTTATTCATTGCCATTTGGCTTACAAATTTTGGTCGTGTTATTACATTACATATATATTACATTTTCTTATCCCTTCTCCCCCCTTAACTTTTTCCTCCTGTTCCATACTTCCTCCATCCATTCCGCTCCTTTTCCGTTTTCATCTAAGATATCCACTATTTTCATCCCCTCTTCTCTTAATTCCCTGCATCTCTTTCTCATGTGGTTAATGTCTTCCCTTTCTTCTCCACATAGCCTGCACAACTTTTCTGGTTCTTCTCTCCAATATTTGTTCCCTAGCTCCTCGTTGCCACATCTGAACCTTGCCACCATTTCTTTCCTGTTGTTGCTTTTTGTCTCATTGTCTTTTAAATATTCCGGCACCCCTTCACCCTTGATATCTTTATAATTCATATTATATCTGCTCTCTTTTATCTTTGTCCATCTCTCTTGTTTTTCGATGTCTCTATCTCTCCTTATTATTTCTTCTCTTGTCCCTACCCCCTCTTCTCTTAATCTCTCCACTTTTTCACTCGCGTACCCGTTTCTTTTGTAATACTCTTCTCTGCCCTCCTGCCCGTACTTCACTTTCCCTCCCTTTATCTCTTTCCAACATTCTTGCAGAATTTTGCAATTTGTTCTCTCCCTCATTTCTTCCTCGTATTTTATTGCTCTTTTTCCTGTCTCAATCCTTATTTTTTCTATCTGAACCTCCTCTCTCACAATATACCCCGGTGTATCCCTGTCCAATCCTAACACCCATCTCCAGTATTTTTCCTGTAGCCCCTCTACCTCCCTCCACTCCTTCCAGCCCCATATTTCCGCTCCATACATTACCACCCCCTTTATTAATTTTTTCGAACAGCAATTTTCTTTTTTTTTATATCCATCTTGACTACTCTTTCCCGCACACCCCAGACTTGTCCTATTAGCCTGTTTCCTTTCTTCACCCCTTCCTTTATGTGTTCTCCTCTTTATTATCCTGTTTCATCGTGTAGCCCAGGTATGTAAATTCCTTCACTTGTTGCACTTTCTCATCACTCCATCTCCACTCCTCTCTTTTCTTTTCCCCCTACTTTTCTAAATATCATTATCTTTGTTTTCTCCGTGTTTACTTCCATTTCTTTTTTTCATATATTCCTCTACCGTCTTCATCATCTCTTTCATTTCCTTCTCCTCCTTAGCCACCAGCACTATGTCATCCGCATACGCCAACGACCATACCTTAGCTTTCCCTACCACTATCCCTCCTGTCTGTTGTCCTCTCATTGTCTCTTCCAGATCCCCCGTATATAACGAGAACAGGCTTGGGCTCAGTGGACATCCCTGCCTCAACCCTCTCTTTGTTATGAATTTCTCACTTTCTTCCCCATTCACTTTAACCCTGCTTCTCGTTTCTTCGTATATTTCCTCTATTCTTTGTATTAATCTGTCATTGATTTTTTTTCTTTTCATATATTCCCACAGCTTTTCTCTATTCACTTTGCCAAAAGCAGCTTTTAGGTCTACGAATAGTGCTACCATTTTCCCTCTTTTTTTTTCTAGTTCTTTATTTGCTAAGTGTTTCATTATATATATGTTGTCTATCGCCCTTCTTCCTTTTCTGAATCCCGCTTGTCCGTCTGTACCAAACTTTTTTCCTCTATTTCCTTCTGTAATCTTTCTTGCAGTATTGTCGCGTACAATTTGTATGCCGAGCTCAATAATGTTACCCCTCTATAATTCTCGACTTTATTTTTTTCGCCTTTTTTATGTATTGGGCATATTATCCCTCTCTCCATCTCTCTGGGAATCCTTCCCCTTTCCATATTTTGTTTATTATTTCCGTCATCCTTTTTGCTACATTTTCTCCCCCGTATATCCACTCTTCTCCTTGTGTCCCGTCTTCTCCTGTCGCCTTTCCTTTTTTTATATTCTTTATCGCCTCTATTACTTCTTCCTCCCTTATTCTATCCCTATCTCCTTCTTCTTGACTTACTACCGCGTCTTTCCTTTTTTCTTTTTCCTGCTTTTGTTCTTCCCCTCCCATCAGGTTCCGAAAATATGTCTCCCATTCTTTCATTTTTATTCCCTTTGTCGTCTTGTTTTTTTTCCTCTGCTTCTTTAGGTACTTCCATACATCTTCTTCCGTTTTTATTCCTTTGATCTTCTCCTCTTGTTTCTTTTTGTTTTCCTCCTTCTTTCTGTCGCATGTTTTTTTGTATATTTTACTGCTTTTTTGTATTCTTCTTTTTCTTTCTTCCTTTTTTTCCACTGTCTTAATGCTCTTCTTGCATTTTTCTTTGCTTCCTTGCATTCCTTATCCCACCATTTCTTCCATCCAGTTTTCTCCCCCTTCCATCTTCTAAATCTGACTCTCTCTGTTGCTTTCTCCATCATGTCTCTCATTTCCTCTACACTTTCTTATAATTCCTTCCCTATCCATACCGTTTTTCCCATTCTCTCTTTATATCTTTTTATACTCTCTTCTGTCCACTTTTTTTTAGTTATGTACTTCTCCTCTTCTTCTCTCTCTTCTCTTTCCCTTTCTTCCATTGTCAATTCCAGTGGTTGATGGTCTGACTCTACCCTTTCTCCCACCTTAAATGTCTTTACCTTTTCTGCGGCCTCTTCATTTGTCATTACAAAATCTATTATTGATTCTCCCCTTCCTCCTATGTACGTAAATTCCCCCTTTCCATCTTCTTCTCTGTTCCCGTTCATTATTTCCCACCCTTTTTCGTTGCACAATTCCAGCAGTTCCTCTCCCTCTTTATTTATCACCTTGTCCTTTGTTTGTCTCTTTCCCGTCCCTTTTCTTTCTTATATTCCCCCCTCTTCCCCTATTCTTGCGTTGAAGTCCCCTCCTAATATTATCAATTTCTCTTCCCTCTCTTCTATCATCTCTTCTATGTTTTTCCTTGTCTCTTTCATTCTACTGCTATAAACCGTCACTACTTTTATTTTTGTTTTTCCCCACTGCATGTTCCTTTCTACAACTTCCCTTCTCTGTTGCACTTTCTCTTTCTTTTCCTGGTTCAACCATTTTTTTCTTATTCCCGTTATTATACCCCCCTTTGCTCTCCCTTTTTTCTTTTCTCTTTCTGCATGTTGCACCACCCACTCAAATTCCTCCGGCAACTCTTTTTCCCACCACTCCCATTCTTTTCTTTCCATCCATGTTTCCTGTAATCCCACTACATCCTGTTCCTTGATGTACTTCCAGAAATCATGTTCCTTGTTTTTATTCCTGCTACGTTCCAAAACAATACTCTCAGCTCACTCACCTCCCCGTGCTTCTTCCTTACTTTCTTTTTTCTCCCTTCTTTTTCTTTTCCATTTCCATCTCTCATTATTCCTTTTCTTTGCCGTTTCGTCAACTTTCCCTCCTTTACCACCCCGTTTGCCCTTTAGTTTTTTGCCTTTTGCTTCCCCACTTTCTCTGCTCTTTCTCTGCACAGTCCCCTATCCTTGTCGTTCCATATGTATCTGTCTCCGTCTATCTCCATTTTTCTGTACCCTACCCATACTCTTTTTCCTTCCGCTCTTCTTTCCATCGCTATGTTCATTATTTCTCTTTGCACTGTTCTTTCCTCCCATGTTAAATCGTGACTTATATATAATCTTGTATTCTTTAATTTCTTCTTCTCCTCCATTACCTTCTGTTTTTCCTCCCATCTTCCGATTTCCGCCACCACCATCTCATTTTTTTTCTCTTTGTTTATTACTGTCACTTTTTTTCACCTCTACTTTTACATTTAATTTTTCTTCCAGCATCACTGCTAAATCTTTTTGTGGTTTTTCACTTCTCCACCCCTTTATCACGATATTATTCTTTCTTTTCCATCTTTCCTCGTCTTCCGCTTTTTCTCCAGTTTTTCTATTCTCTCCACCAGTTTCTCTTTTTCTTTCTCCCACTTCTTTTCTCTTTCTCCCATTTCTTTTTCATTTCTTTGATTTCTTGTCTTATTCCTTGCATATTTTCTTCCATCTGTTTCATCATTTCTCTCATTAATTCTTTTAACTCCTCCATTTCTTTCCTTCCTCCTTCTGTTCTTGAGGTTTTTCCTTCGTTCTCCTCCGATATCTTTTTAATGTCTGGTGATCTTATTGTTTTCTTTCCTCTTTCAAATATTTGTTACCTTTCTTTTTCCTCTTCCTCTCTCTCTCTTTTATTCATCCCTTTCCCCCTTTTGTTATTACTTATTATTTATTATTTATTTTTTTTTTTTAATTTAGTTATTTATTTAAATTTTTTCTTTATTAATTTTAAAATTTTTTTGTTACTATGATTCTTTCTACCTGTATTTAATTAACGCCCGCCACAAATATTAGAAAAGTATATAAATAAACGTTTGTATTTCACTGTTATCACAAGCGCGCGCTTGACCTTTAAACAAGTCCGCGATATCGGCTCGCATTCGCACACGTTATCTGAGCCACCTATTTCTTCTTATCCATAATTTAATGTACTTATCTACTACTCACATTACAATTGTACTTCTAATCCTTTCTTCACTTCACTTTCCTCACCACGCCCACGTAAGTTAATTGCTGTAAATCACTTTAAATTACCCAAAACTCCGCACTACTATTAAACACGTCCTCACTCAATCACCTTCAAAACACGACCTCAAAGAAACCTATATATAGTTACCTAGTCTAAAGTGTAACTTTTACGGTTCGGAAGTGTGTGATGTTGCTAAGGTTAACAAAAATAAACGCATGACGACTGAAATAGATTTTTTAAGATGGGACGGTTCGGCGCGGCT
Source organism: Aquatica leii (assembly GCA_035610365.1). NCBI lineage: Eukaryota > Metazoa > Arthropoda > Insecta > Coleoptera > Lampyridae > Aquatica > Aquatica leii. The sequence goes on from CM069432.1 coordinate 15,525,946, forward strand.
GATTCGGCGCGAGGGGTCAGTTTGGCGCGGCCGTTCTTCGTTTTATCTATTCTTTGCAAAACTCTTTCGTAAAGGTTTCACATTGCCACGCTGAATATGGGAGGTCGCCTCATATTTCCTCTTTTTTTTTGGTCTGCCAACATAGTTATCTTCAAACCAATTCATAATCACTTCATTTGGTAAATCTGCCGACAGATGATCAATTGCCTCATCTAAGTGATTAGGCGGAACATATGCCAAACTCAGAATCATTCTGGCTTGCACGGCAAAGTCCGGTTCACTGTTATTCCTTTGTCTAAAACCCTGCTGGGCCAAGTGTCTTTGCAAATTTTGGGCCAGATGAAAGAAGCAGCCACATATCGTAGCTTGAGGAAACTCTTCTTGAAAGGAGCTTACTGCGGCAGTTTCAAAATCACACAATATATTATTTGGTTGCATCATGGAGCTAGTTCTTTCACCATCCTTATAAAAGAAGTGTACGTCCGCCTAGACTTGTTGGGCAGCAGACCAGACTAGCTTTGCTCTCTTTCAAAAATGAGAATCCTGCCTTCCACGGGACCACTATCTGCTAGCAAAAATCTCTCTTCTCTACCGTTCGCACTGTAAGTTGTGTAGTTTTCTGGAATAACCATGTCAACCAAAGATGCAAGTGCGGGTGAGGTGCATTAATTTGATTCCTTTGCCTTCTAATAATTTTCTTCAACGAAGTAGGTTTGGGCATGGCAGCCTGAGCGGACTGTGTCAAATTACGTACACAATAGTTGATAACCTAGGTTGTTGGTTCCTGAGATTCTTCAGCTCTTCTTTTTATTTGAGTTTTCACTCTATTCACCTCGATTGTGGCAGGCGTTGCGTCGTGGGAATGGTGATTGAGGCTCTTGATGACTTCTTCGTCCTGCACATGAATCCTGGCCTTACATCTGTCTTTCTGTTCACATCTATAAAAACCAACCAGTTGGTCGCTACTTAACTTGTCAAACACATGTGAAAATCCATCTTTAATGAAGAAGAAACGTAACTGAAATAGATTCGGACAACTTTCCCTTTTATTATAAAAAAAAGGATGGTGGATAGTTACTGTCCAAGAATGGCTTTGGTCTATTCAATTTGATCTTTAAACGAGTTCGTTAAATAGTCGTTTGAACGTAAGTATGTAGGTACGGTCATTTGCCCTTAATGCGGTTATTAGGATGATATATTTATAACAATAAGATAAATGAATTTTGGCTGAGAATATTTTTTGCATGCTTCGTATGGCTTTTAAAGTATAAAATGAAGAGGCATCGCGCTGACCTGTCTGGCGCCGAATTGTTCCGCGCCGAATTATCCCGCGCCAAATAGTCTTCGCGCCAATACGGTGACGCCGAATCGGCCGCGCCAAAAAGTCCCATTCCCTGAAAAACTACATACAAATTCAAACGCAAATAATTAGACATATATACGAGAACATTGAAAAAAGACTATTAACTTGATTCGGGCATGTAATAGAAATAAACGTTGACAGGTGTCCCAGGAAAGTGTTAGAATGGATAGCATTAAAAAAAAAGAAAGAAAAGTCGACCAAAAAAGAGCTGGCAAAATGACATTGATCAAGCAATGACCACGATGAACTTAAAAGAAGTTTTTGATAAAAACAGATAAAAATTGGGGACTGTAGACCTTTCGAAAAATTCTAGTTTCTATTAAATAAATTATTTGATATTTAGAACATAGTTTGACAATTTGCTCAGTAAAGTCTCAAAATTTCCAAAACGAACTTTTTTGTTTCTTCTATATGATTTAGCTTCTAATATGTTCATCAGCAATTTCAATAGCCATTACCAAACCAGGACTGATTTTTGTAGAGAAAATGTGAAAATTCGCCACAGTGGAGTCCTCATCTCTGAAGTGTACAACAGCACCAACTAACTGTCATATTTCATTAATGCTTTATCAATAAAGACGTTGGACCTAAACTCTCAGAACTATGAAATATGAATCATTAACTTTTTCAAATCTTTCTATGATACTTTATTAAACTCATTTCGACTTTAATGGTTAAACCTCTTTTGAGAAAGTGCACAAGATAATTTCGAGTCTGAATAATTCTTTCTATAGATGAAATTCCAATTCTTCTTTATATATGTACTTGTATTTACATTATAAACTATTTTTTGCTTTAGTGCTTTTCCTTTATCATTAAAACACTCAAAAATTTGCCCTGTTGACGATCGAACCATGTACTATCGTCTTACTAGGTTTTTGACAACCCATAACATTTTCTTGTCTGTAAGACATAACTTTGTGTACTTGTATTAACTTTGTCTTTAATTCTCTGAAATTTCGCTAGTCATTGCTTGGTATTCTTTTGACCAGGTTAACTATTCAACTTTCCCGAGTAGGGTATAGCAAATGGGCACTCGAGGGCTATGATTTAGGTGATTTAAATCATATCTTTTGCTAAGTCTTAGAGAGTTACTCTTTGTAGTCTCTGGTTCTTAGGCAGTTGAGTGTAGAGCTACACAAGAAAGTATATTAAGCTTCATATTATTTTTAGCTCTGGTAGACAATTTTCCAAGTTTTGTGAAGTCACATAATATCGTTGCAGTTTTATACGCGGGCGATTGTAGCAATATGATAAAAAGTATCATTGAGTTGAGGCTGGGTCTGCTGTGTGTCAAAAGGTTGTCGCTTGCATCACCAGTTACAGATAAACCCACTTTTGATAATTGTCCAAAATTGTCGTCGTTAAGTTTTTTGAGTTCCTGCTAGATAGTTTCATATAAACAGCACGTAAGCGGGCTAGCTCTAAAACTCAACTTTGCGTTATTCGCCCTTAGAAAAACGAGGGAAATTGCATATCCCAAAACTTCACTTACGATGTATTATGTCTTGTTTGTCTCTAAACTGAAATATGGTATAGTGTTCTGAAGTTCCTCGCCTACTCTATTAAAAATCTTCTGGTAGTAACATATTATTGCGTTAAAAAGTCTAGATAGGATATCCTTTTGTTTCACACGTTCAATTTAGAGTGTCTAATAATTGCCATCGCACCTCTAGATTTAAAAAAAACTGCTTCTACTCAACTACGAAATTTAATAGTTTGATTCCTGCCACTATTGGGGCGCTATTTACAAAATCATTCAGAGTTGAAGTTAAGTAGTGACTGATCAGAGCCCTACTTTATGGAAAACTTTGGTCAGCATAACACCAATAATACAACTTTTGCTTATTAGTTTAAAAAATGTTTTTATTAGTCTGTTTCTATCCAGTGTTGGACATAAGCCTTCTTTATTAATCTTCATTTGTCTCTACTTTGTGTTGTCTTTATCTATGCTAAACCTGCAAATAATTCTATATCTTTTTTCTATTTGGTTCATAGGCTGCCTACAATGCTTCTGCCTGTCCATGGTTGGTCTATTGTTGTAGTTCTTTATTTCAGCTTTCATTCTTTTTCTTTATAGTGTGGCTTGCTCATTTCCATTTCAGGGATGCTGCATGTCTTTTGATGTCTGATATTTTTGTTTTTCCTCTTATACTCTTATTTCTTATTCTGCCTGTCTTTATATTCAACATTTATTTTGTTTTCCAAGGACTGGCATTGTTTGACATGTGCGCTTATTTACATAGCCGAAGTGATTGAGCATTGTTTAATTGTTGTTGTTGAGTTCTTCGAATTTGTATTTTCAACTTTGTTTAGTGATAATATTTTACATGTAGCAATTATTATTTAAGCAAATTTTAGTCTTATTTCGATGTTTTTTATTGTTTTTGTAGTAGATGTGTGATTATGAGTGTAAGATTCAGTCTAGTAGCCCCTACGCATCTAGGATATAAATCTTTGTGTTTGTGTGTAGATAGTCTATCTTAATTAATCGGATTATTTTTAATTAGATTTACCTTCCAAAATCTAAAATGTTTGAGATATATATTTTCTATTTGTATATATATACAGTGTGTCCGAAAAGTATGGAATATATTATACAGGTCGATAAATATGCACTTTACACGAAAAAGTTTTAAATAAAAGTTGTTTATCACTTAGTTATCTACCACCTGGGAGATATCAATTTAAATTTTTGCTGTAAACAAAATCGCAACGAATAACACTTACATTTTTTTAAATGGCAAGGCACGTCTTTATTATACTCATTTGATAGAGTCTTTTTTCTCTTTTCAACCATATGAAACTTGAATACCTTTACATCAAAAAATTTTCAAGAAAAACAAGGACATGTCTAACAAATTTATTTTACTGAGCAGTATTAATCAGGTACGTAATATGTAGCATTGAAACAATTGAATGCACTGTCACAATAGCAAATATTAAACTTTAAATATCTTTACATAAAATTGTTATAACAAAAAATGTATTTAAACTAAACTTACAATAAATGTTCAAAATGTAAACCATTCATAATTTGACAGTGGTAAATTCGATTTTTAAAACCATCGATTGCTTTTGAAATCATATCTCAAGTTATAGCTCTTATCTCAACTCTAATGCGATTTTTCAAATCTTCAACATTATCAGGTCTATTTACATAAATTTTGCTTTTAATATAGCCCCAAAGAAAAAAATCTAGTGGACTTAAATCCGGCGAGCGAGCAGGCCATTCTGCCGTACCTCTTCTGCCTATCCATGTATTTTAAAAATTATTATTAAGAAAGTGGCGGACATTAATTCCAAAATATGGAGGTGCCCCGTCTTGTTGAAGCCATATTCTGTTATGAGGTATATCTGGATCTACTTCATGTGGAAATAACTCGGCCAAAGCAGGAACTAACTCAAATCTTAAGAAATCGAGATAAATATTCGCCGTTAAACTACCTTAAAAAAAATATGGCCCCAAAATTTGACTTTCAATCATTCCTACCCAGACGTTGACTTTCTGCTGGTATTGGGTGTGTCCTTCTAAATACCAGTGAGGATTTTGTGAAGACCAGTAACGTGTGTTTTGTTTGTTAATTGTGCCGTTTAAACAAAACGTGGCCTCATCAGTAAAAAGGATATTTTTATGAAAATGTGCATCTCGTTCAAGTTTGTTTGTTATTGTTTCACAAAACTCCAGCCTTCTGTCCAAATCGTCTTCAGATAATTCTTGAACTACACAAGCTTTATAAGGATGAAATTTTTCTTTTTTTAAAACGTACAGCCGATTTATTCAAATTATGGTCTCTAGCAATTTGCCGAACAGAAATTTGTGGATTTTCCTCAACAGACAAGAACACATTTTCTCGTTCCACATTACTTAATGACAAAGGTCTACCAGTTCTACTCGCATCTTTCACCGAACCTGTCTCTTGAAATTTCCGCCAAATTTTGCTTACCGTGGACTGCAAAATGTTTAATGCTGGATGCAAGTTATTAAATAAATTACATACTTCGTCTTGGGTTCTTCTTCTATCTCCATATCCCAGAATCAATAAAATAACAATTCTATGTTTCTCAGACAATTGAGCCATATTTCAAGCACTAACAAATAATAATACTAACAAAAGTGTGACAGTGTTCTAAAGTGCATTCAATTGTTTCAATGCTACATATTACGTATCTGATTAATACTGCTCAGTAAAATAAATTTGTTAGACATATCCTTGTTTTTCTTGAAAATTTTTTGATGTAAAGGTATTCAAGTTTCATATGGTTGACAAGAGAAAAAAAGACTCTATCAAATGAGTATAATAAAAACGTGCCTTGCCATTTAAAAAAATGTAAGTGTTATTCGTTGCGATTTTGTTTACAGCAAAAATTTAAATTGATATCTCCCAGGTGGTAGATAACTAAGTGATAAACAACTTTTATTTACAACTTTTTCGTGTAAAGTGCATATTTATCAACCTGTATAATATATTCCATACTTTTCGGACACACTGTATATATCTATAAATATTGTCATTTTGTTTGTATTTCGTTTCTACAAAAAACATCATCTACTGCAATATTTCTAGTTTTCGTATATGTTATATCAATAATTTAACAAAAAAACTAAGTAATTTATTTTTTTTTTGTTGAACGAAAACTGAACGACAGAAACAGCAACGCAAAAACTTTACGTTATAATGTATTTGAAACATTTTATTTGTAAAATAATTAATGTATGCATTCTTTTCTAGGAAAATTAACGACAGACGACGAAAAAATCCAAATCAACGAGTCATAAGTAAATCTGGAAAATCAAATATATTTCGTAAAATTCCAAATTTATGGTCAGCATACATAAGGGATATAGGCAATACTCTAGTCAACAGCAGATGGATTTGGACCTTAGTCTGCTTTGCTTCGTCATACTTACTAACATGGTTAATATTTGCCGTATCGTACATGCTAATCGCACACGATAACAACGATACATCAACTGACGAACCATGTTTGGTTGGAATCCAAGGATTTGCAGGATATTTTTTATTTAGCTTGGAAACACAACATACGATTGGTTATGGAACGAGATACATCACGTCAAATTGTGCTGAAGGCACATTCCTTATATCCTTACAAATGATAATGGGAATATCTCTTTGTGGTGTTATGACCAGTATTGTATATACAAAAATGGTAAGACCATACAACCCACCCACAACGGCATTGTTCAGCAACGTATGTGTAGTAAGTATGAATATTTTTTACTAATTATTAATCATTGACTGGACTGCAAAAAAATATTTTTTATCGAACCCTGACACTATTCCGGGTGATTCTTATGTAAAATGACGTCCTGAATCCAAATATGTCTTCCGTTTTCTTCCATCACCCACCATTTTTGAGGGAGCCCCAAATCTCTAATTTTACCACTTTTCGATAAATTAATTATAATTTATTTATCGAACGATAATAATAATTATAATAATTATTATAATAATAAATATATGGACATGAATTTAATTTAAATGGGAAAAGGAACTATTTGAGCTATAAACAGTAATAAATAAAAAGATATTAATCGTTACTTGGTGCTTGCTTTCCTTTTATACCCTGAGGTACAGCTCTCTCGTTTCAAAAACCGGCAGTACTCCGCCAACATGCTCGCATTACACTTCCCTGAAAATCTTTTCTCCAGCTTAGCGATGTCTTCATGGAACCGTTCCCCGTGTTCATCCGAGACTGCTCCTAAATTTTCAGAGAAAAACTCCAGATGCGAGTGAAGGAAGTGAACTTTAAGAGACATGTTACATCGTATGTCCTTGTACGCTAAAAGCAGTTCCTCGACGTGAGCGACATAATCTTCACTTTTGAGGTTACCCAGGAAGTTCTTACAAACGTTTTGAATTGCAAGCTAAGCTCGTTTTTCGTTTTGATTTAGATGTTCAATAAACGTCGAATCTTGGAAGAGTTGTCTAATCTGGGGACCAACAAAAACGCCTTCTTTGATTTTAGCTTTGCTAAGACGAAGAAGTTTAGTTTTCAAAAATTGAAATGCGCCACCTGTCTTGTCTACTGCTTTTACAAACGACATTTTTCTGACCAGGATAAGATTTTTTCACAGAGGCCAGTCCCGTACGATGTAATGTTTATGTCGGGCTCGGCTATCCCATTCACAAAGGAAGCAGCAATATTTTGTGAATCCTGATTGTAGGCCCGTAAGTAGAGCAACAACTTTTAAGCCTGTTTTTGATGAGTCTATAAACAGTCTCCATTTGTCTGGATCACATGGCATCTGTAGCTCTGTCATCAATAAATTTGCATTAGGGCAGAACACTAAACCTTTATCTTCTGAGAAAAGACATTTCAGGGTTGCTTGTCTGGTCCTGTAAGAAGATATTTTTACTTCCTTTTCTAAGAGATTCCACTGTTGAAGTCGCGATCTTAGGAGCTGAGATTTAGTCTTGGGTAACTGCAAATCCCCGACAAGATCATTTAATTCCAATTGAGTGAGGAGGTGAGGTTGCCGAGAAACTAAATCTGCGGAATACTCTTCATCATCATCATTAAACGTATCATTCGAAGCCCTAGGTTGTGGCTCAGAGTCTTTTAAATCAATTTCCGGCTCTAGAGTGTAAGTGTTTGGGGGCTCTGGGATTGGCAAAGTATCGTTATGAGGAACAGGTCTTAGAGCATACGGAATATTGGGATACTGAATTGTATGCTTACTTTTGCTCGAAAACCCGACGGTGGAAGTCATACAAAAGTAACAATCTGTAAGATGACAGCGAGGTTCACGCCAAATCATGGGCACAGCAAATGGCATTGATTTACGGGTACCTTTGAACCATTTGGTCAAACTACTGTAACAAGTCGTACAGCAAACTTATGGAGCCCAAGTCTTGTCCTGGTCACCAACTTGACAATCAAAGTACAATTTATAAGCTGTATTAACAAGCGGAGAAAGGGGTTTTCGTTGCGCTTTTAAAGTTAATTCCCCGCAAACATAGCAGAAGCTATCGGGAAGATTTTTACATTCGCGTGGCATAATTAAACAATAATTCAACGCCCGACATTAACCACAAATCACACTTAGTCACTTGAAAAAATCCGTAGTAAAAGTAGTTTTACTGTTTTACACAAATGAACAAAAATGGACACAAAATCCAGCACGTTTAAAACGTCGACAAGTTAACTCTGCAACAGCTATAGATGTACTGATCGAAGCAGTTAAGCAAACAATGTAATATACTATAATGAGAAGAGTAATGCAAGTTCAAGCCTGTCGAAAATTCCTGTTCAAACCTGCATGTGGTATTGAGATCGCCAGCGTCGTGCAGTGAATCTTCCTAACTGTTTATTGATATTTTTTTACTGTTCTTATATATTTGTATGTTATTGTTGTTTCTATATACATTTTATAGCAAAACTTTTGCCATATATTTTGGTATAAATTTTATTACCTGCTTTGGGATGTTTAACGGCTATAAGTTAAAATTCTAAAAAAAATGCAAAAAATAAAATAAAAATGGAATTCCCCCAAAATAGGTGGGTGATGGGTAAAAACAGAGCTCATTTTTGGATTCAGGAGGTCATTTTACATATGAATCGTCAAGAATGGTATCAGGGCCGATTTTCATGCAGACCAGTGTTATTATAAAGCTTATTAAAAACACAATACTGGCTAAGAAATATAATAAACAGTTTAAGAAAACACTTAGATTAGTTTATTTGTCACCGTAACCGTATACCGCCTGCGGATAAAATAATTAGTCACTAATGTGCTTTTATTTAACACTTAAAATTTTAAAAACTAATCTTACATTTTTTTGTTCACCTTTTACATTTTACCCTTATCTGATACTTGCACATTTCATCTTTTTTGACAACCGTCTGGAATGTACCAAATAATTCGGTTCAATATTATAACAAATCTATTTATTATTTTTGTTCATTGTAGGTATGTTTAAGAGACGGCGACCTTTGCTTAGTTTTTCGAGTACGCGACAAAAACAATCAACATCAAGTCAATACAAAAATAAACTTATATTTAGTACGGCGCAGAAATGAAGAACCGTATCTACAATCACTAAAACTAGAACCTACCGGTTTATTACTGTGGCCTTTAGAAGTTGTCCATAAAATTACAAATCAGAGTCCCTTCTGGGATTTATCCGCAAAAGATCTTATACTAAAAAGGTAAACAAAAAAACTAATTACATAATGATTTTAACTTACGTTTTAGATTTGAATTGTTGGTATCAATGCACGGTACGTCTTTAACAACAGCACATTCGTCCATGACTAAAGTGTCGTATCTTTCTAAAGAGATCTGTTGGGGACATCGTTTCAAACCGTGCATCAAATACGATAATTTACGTCACGGTTATTATGTTGAACCCGCGAATTTTAATACAACCGAAGAGGTAATAACTCCTCTTTGCAGCGCTAAAAGATTACAAGAAGTATCGCACGAATTATTATCGGAATCATCAACGCCTTATCTTGTAAAATCGCCAACATTATCTCGTCATGCATACGATGATAGATCGTCTTCCGGCTTCGAAAGCGTATGCGACGAATTTACATTTGCAGAAATGCATAACGATAACGTAGGTATTGTTAACATACGGAAATTGAGTACCATTAGAGAATTAAATTCTACGGAAAACTTAGTAAGCGACGAATTAACTATAAGCAAAACTGAATTGAAAAGTACTAAATCCGAGAAAGATTTAGAAGAAGTAGAAAATAAAATTACGAAGCAAGAAAAACTTTATAATTCTGGTATATTTACGGTGGAAGATTTAATTTCGAGTATGGAGAATTATTTAAACGCTTCCGAAAATGTAAATTCTTCAAGAATAACAGAAAGTAGCATTTAGTAATTGTGTTTTTAAAAGTAAATTTGAGTTGCCAAATATAAATAATTTAGTATTATAACTTAATCTCATTTATTAATAGTTATTGTTAGTAGTAGTTTTCTAGTGTTTCTTGTATGTAACTAACCGGTGTAGTACAAGTAAATAAAATTTGTAAATAGTTTTATTGCGTTTGTAAAAAAAAACATTGGTCTTTCATCCTGTTTATCAATTTTACTTATTTATCCCAAGAGAAAAATAGGAACAAGAACATTTACACCTTACATTGTTAATTTAAATTTTTTGTTGCTACCTTTGCGTAAAAATAAACTAAAATGGAATGTGCAACAAATAACTATGTATTTTCTATGTATTTATATGTATATGTCGCTCTTTTTGTTATGCTTAAAAAAATGCGAAGACAAATTAAGATTAAAAAAAAACAAGTATTCGAGAAAATTTGAATTCACAATAAATTTGTTCAGAGTGAAAATCATGATTAGTAAAATCTGCAAAAATTTTTTCAGTATCAAAACCAATTATTTCATCTAGTAAGATTAAGTCAAAAGTAAAGAGAAGGTGGTTTTATGGAACTCTTTGTTTATTTTGAAACTAAGTTAAGTATCTTGTTACGTGCAATAATTTCATAACGTAATACCCTGTATATTGGTTGAATTAAAATTAGATTCCGGTTTTGACGCCCTCTGCCGATTTTTCTTTTTACTGTCATTTGCTGTCAAGACGTTAAGCCGACAACTACCTAAAATGGCCTGTGTCGTTTAAAACTTGAAGTTTCTAATAACATCAACGGCAATGGAGATTAAATTATAATTTTATTACGTATTTAAAGTAGTTTATTTGTCACAGGATAAGTTAATTACATCCGTTTTGTTAGGATTTTTTTGTAATTTCTTTCTTAATTTGATACCGCCACGTTTTTGGGTGTACGTTTCGATGCATTATTGATCAAGGATTAATATCGATAAATACCTTCATGGGACGAGTATAACTTTATTGTAAAGCCTACGTTTAAAACTAAAAACCGAAGACAAGAACATTTCTTCGAGATCCTACTCAAACACTTTTAGCAGTAATTAACAATTTTGTATATCTTGCTTTCGTGACTGATTGTGTTGACACGATTTGCTATTCAAATTTATTCCAGGCTCACTCATCGAGGAAAACGTTTTCTTTGAACAAGTAGGTACTGGATTGTGGGTAAGTTTATTTAATTATTTTGTCGCTGTCAGAAATGTCATTCACGGAATTTTTGCTTATGTTAATTTCCGTAATTACAATCATTGTTTCAATACCATTGAGGTAGTTTCACTAATTATTTTGTGTGTATCGCATGTTGTGTACAAACGATATTTATTATGAAACTTTCTTCGGTATCCACTTGGTTTCAACTTATTGTGTGTTGCTGATACTTCTGGCATTTATGAATTGAGAATTAGATAGGCTCGTTTTTAATAATCTACGTTATTAAATTAAAGTTGTCATACCTATTTTATCTTTTCTTTATGGTAACACATCTTTCTTTTTGGTTGGTTACACGAACACCAGTGCAACAAGGACTACGAACCTGGAATTCGTTACAAGCTTGAACCTTCTGTCCTGATGGAGATAAAAATTTTACTTATAAAAGATCTGGCGTCCTTTAACTCGTATTTGTTTGAACCTCCCCTATCTTCGACTGTGTGAGTTTCTAACAAATTTTGGCTGCCCAACTTAGGGGGTCGATTTTCTTATAACAATTTTCTTGTTCTTTTTCTTTCTTTTAGCGATTTTCTTGAATTGGGATTTACTTATGATAATATCATTCAGTGGTAGTTTAGTTTGAAAATAAAGAATAGGGTACATATACTGTTGGTTTGACATTGTTGTGGTTGTCGATTTGCTTTTGGCTTGATTGCATTTCTAGTTAGACGTTTGTTAATTATGTATTCTTTAGACGAGGAGCCACCATTTCTTAGTTCATCAGACTCTGACTCGGAAATGAACTTGGCTGATTGGAATATTACTGTCTCTAGTGAAGATCCGTTTGTACAAATCGAGTTTCTTATTCGTATTGATGGGTTGTGTTTGTCTTGTGGAGTTTCTCAGCATCAACTTTTCCTTTCAGCTTCTGAGGTGTTATCGGATAAAGCTCTTCTTGTGTTTAGAAATAGACGACATATTTTACGTTCTTAGAATGAGGTTACTGCAATGTTGAAAACTGAATTTCTGCCTTTAGATTATGATGAACGGTTAATGAACACTATTCGTAACCGAATGATGAAACCTAAGGAATCTATTGGGATGAACGTTGCTACTAAGCGATATCTTTTTATGCAATTGTTAGAACTAGTCTCGGAGAAGACGCAGCTTAAAATCATACGCCGCAACTTGACTCTATTTTATCAATCTCATTTTGCACTAGTGGATATTACGTCCTTTTCTCAATTGGTATCTTTCGGCAAACGTTTGGACTCAAACCTTAACTCTTGTAATTCTTTTAATTTTTCGACATATAAGGGAAGTGATCGACTTCTAGAACCATCTTTGGTTTATACAAATAAAACTGTTGCTCTTGCACCTTCTGTTAATATGGTTGCTGATTCTCTTACTACTCTTACACTGTCGTTCTAAGGCTGAGAAACTTGTACGTTCTGTTTGTTCTTTAGCTTCTCTTCCTCAAAATTTTTCCTTAATTTCTAGGATTATTCGGCCTACTACCGATCCTTGGTACTTAGGTTTGGTTTTTAAAGTTTCTGCTTTTCCTCGTCGTTTCTCTCGTTGGTGTATTGTGAAAGGTCTTCTATGTAAACGTGTACGCACTTCTTTGTTCTACTATTGTGTGTGGAAATTAGTTCCTTCCTTCGGACCAACGCAAACAACTAATCCACGATTACCTTCTTCCATCTGAGCGTGAATACCGCAGTGTGAGGAGTAGGTTGGAAGCTCTTCGGTGTCATTTTTACTGGCCTCATATGAGACCTAAGGTTGCTGAGTTTATACGTCACTGTCCTTGTTCGAACGCATAGCGAAGCAATCCTATTAGGTAACGTCACGTTTTGCCAGCAACGAAGAAGCTTTCCAACACTGATGTCGCTACAAGATCTGCGCGTCTACATAAGGATCGTACTCTTTCTCTAGGTGTAAAAGCCGCTGCCATTGCTTTTGCATCTCTTTCAGTCACTTCTAATTATTCTTTGTTGTCTCTTTCTTCTAATCGTTCTCTTCTCTTTCATTGGCGTCGCAAGCACCGTAAGTGTTAGTTCACTTTTCGGGCTTTTGACTTCCGACCTTTGCTATTCTTTTGGTACATATCTTTTGGTTTTGGTGGTTCGAGTCTTTGGATACATCCTCGGAATCTTGTTGGTTGTAGCTTGGATGCTACCCAATTGTTCCTCTCATATTGCTGTTACCGATATTCTTTTCTTTGCTTAAGTTTCTAGTACTGTTGTTTTGGTTTCTTTTTTCTCCATCTTACGTCAGAACAGATTACCTTTTCGTCTGTATATTTATATCCGCTTAGTTGGCCTTTTTAGATTGGTACGTCACTTATAGAATCCTTTCTTTTGCTTTTCGATTTGGTTTTTTTTTCTTGAGTTTTCTATTCCACTCGTCGGCATTAAAGTCTTGAAGTATACTTTCCAATTTGGGACAGCAATTGGTACGCTTTCGTTCTACAACTAACTGATATCTTTTCTTTTCTCTTTCTTTTTGTTCTATACATTGGCGGTTGGTTGGGCAATAAAGGGTTGGTCACTCCATTTCGTTTCTTCTACGGAGAGAAGAACGAATCAAACATCTACGTCTTGTCTTATCTTTCTCAGTCTGTCTCTTTTCTTTCTGTCTTGTTTATCTTACTTCTTATTTTTTCTTCTTCTTGAATAATAGACCATTTACCTGCCACATCTTTTTCTTTCTTCTTCGTCCTTATAAAGGTTTACCTTTAGGGCGGTTGGATGGGCACCGTAAGGTGGTCTCTCTTTTCGCTCTTTTATGGGGTGATGAACAAATCAAGCACTAACATCAAGCCTTATATTTTTTGGTATTTCTCTATCTCATATCTTTTCTACTTTTCATTTTTTTTTCTTGGGCCTATCTATCTTTTCTATGTACCAGCCATTTTTCTTTCTTTTTGGATTTTCTTTGTGGTTTCGCCTCTTGGGCGGTTGGTTAGGCATTGAGGGGTTGGTCACAACTTTTCGTTTCTTCTACGGAGAGAACAACGAATCAAACACTTACATCTAGTCTTATCTTTCTCCGTCTTTACTTATCTCCTATCATTCCTACTTCTCATTTCTTTCTTCTTAGGCTTAGGGACTTTCTATGTGCCAACATTTCTTTTTGATTTTCTTTAAGGTTTACCTCTTGGGTAGTTAGTTAGACATAGAAATATCTAGCTTTATCTTTTTCCGTCTTTCCCTATCTCTTATCTTTTATACTTTTCATTTTTTTTGGGACCTATCTATCTTTTTTTTGTGCCAAACATTATTCTTTCTTTCGATTCTTTTTATGGTTCGCCTCTTGGGTGGTTAGTTGGGCGTTGAAGAGCTGGTCACTCCCTTTCGTTTCTTCCACGGAGAGAAGATCGAATCAGACATCTACAACTTGTCTTATCTTTCTACGTCTGTCTGTTTCTTTCTGATTTTCTTACTTTTAATTTTTTTTTCTTCTACTTTTCTTTGTTTAGTTTCTCACCTACATGCTACATCTTCTGCTTTCTTCTTTGTTCCTTTTGAAGATTCGTCTTTTGAGTGGTTGCTTGGGCTGTAGGAATTGGGTCACTATCTCCATCTTTTTACAGAGTGAGAGTTGGAGAAAGTAGAACATCTAGCCTCTTCTTTTCTCTGTCTTTCGCTAGGTCTTTCTATTTTTTCTACCTTTAGGGTACTTATCTTATCTCTTACTTCTTCTGAATTCTTCTATCTTTTGAATTGGGTTGGTTGCTTTGATACTTTCTTCTTTCTGGCTTAAGCCTTGCTTTTTCTTGAATTTACTGCAACCATATCTTTATCCCTTTATTTTCTTTTTTTTGCTAATTCTCTCCTTTGCTACAGTGGGCTTAGCGAGTTATTCGTTTTCTGTGTAAGTCTGAAACTTGAGATACTCTACAACTTTCTTTTCTGTACTTTATGTACTTCCGTTTGGTCGGCTTTTTTGGATGTTGTTAGTTATTCTTAGGATATTTCTTTTGCTACTTTTCTTTTTTTTTCTTGGGATTTTCTATATCATTTATTGGCTTATAAATTTCATTGTTACAGTCCAGCACAGTGGTCGATAATTAACAAGTGTTCGGTTATCAATTGATAGTGTCTACGTTCTTTTCTTTCCTCTCCTTTCTTTCTTCTCCTCGAATTTTAGTTTTGGGGAATATTAATACTTGGGATTGTAGCGGTTGGGTTCGGGTTGCTCGTTACTAATTTTGGGGACCATTTTCAACGGTGGTTTTGTATTTAAAGGTTGGGGTTTAAAGGGATTTTTGGGCTACCTAGTCCTGGAAGCTTGTCTAAACTTCCACCTTTCTTACATTCTTTTATTTTCTTTGGAATTCTTTTGATGCTTACGTCATTACTGTATTGGGTTACTGATTGTTTGTACCTTATTTTTTGGTACCGCTTTATGCATTTCGGAAATTAGTAAACCGTGTTGGTATTTTTCTTTGCTTTTGAATCAAATTACTCTTGGTTTCTTGGAGATACCATTCGCTTCGTGCGCTTTTGTTATGGTTTTTGTTGTCGGTTTTTTGAGGATCTGGAAAACCTCTGTCTCTTCTGTATTAGTAGCAATCTGATGAGATTACACGGCGTATGCCTAAATTTTTGTCTTCATTTTAGCTTTCGTTTTGTTATCCCCGCTCCACGTTTTTATCTTGCTGAGGGGAAATTCTCTTACGTGCAAAACGTAATACCGTGTAAATTGGTTGAATTAAAATTAGATGCGATTTTTTTTACTGTTCTTTCCTGTCAAGACGTTAAACCGACAACTACGTAAAATAGCCTGTGAAATTTAAAATTTGAAGTTTCTAATAACATCAACGCTGATGAAGATGAAATTATAATTTCATTACGCATTTGAAGTAATTTATTCGTCACAGAATAAGGTGTTCATAACCGTTGTTTTGAATTATTTGGTAATTTTCTTAATTTGATAGCCGTCCTGCCACGTTTTGTGCTGTATGTTTAGATGCATTATCGATCAGGGATGAATATCGATAAATAGCTTCATGGGACGAGTATAACTCTGTAAGGTCTATGTTTAAAACTAAAAACAAAAACAAGAACTTTTCTTCGAGATTCCACTCATGCGGCAAACCAACTTTCACTGAATGTGTACCATAGCATTCGATAATCGGGTTCTTATGTGTACTTTCTTTTAGTAGTAATTAACAATTTTGCAGATCTTGCTTTCGCGAGTCATTGTGTTGACACGATTTGACTCAACGAGAAAAACGTTTTCTTCGAACAAGTAGGTACCGTATTGTGGGTAAGTTTATTTAATTATTTTGTCGCTGTCAGAAAAGTCACTAACGGAGTTTTTGCTTATTTTAACTTCCGTAATTACAATCACTGTTTTAATACCATTGAGGTAGTTTCACTAACTATTTTGTGTGTATCGAATGCTGTGTACAAACTATATTTGTTATGTAACTTTCTTCGCTATCGACATCGTGTAAACAATACATAATTGTGTGTTGCCGATACTTCCGGCATTTATGGATTGAGAATTTGAGACTCGTTAATAATCTACATTATTAAATTAAAGTTGCTATACCTATTTTATCTTTTCTTTATGGTAACATATCTTTCTTTTTGTTTTTGTTACACGAACACCAGGATAACAAAGATTACAAACCTGAAATTCGTTACAAGCTTGAACCTTCTGTCCTGATCGCGATAGAAGTTTTACTTATAAAAGATCTGACGCCCTTTAACTCTTATTTATTTGAACCTCCGCTATCTCCGACTGTGTGAGTTAGCCGTGCAAGCTTAGTAAGACCTATAAGCTTGTAACGTATCGCAAACAAACGGTCATAGACTCTGCTGTGCTGTAGAAGTACCAGCGCAGACCCTGAAAAGCGTCGAGGAGATAACGCGATGAATACTTTGAGAAAAAGGAGTGACGACTTTGAACTGCGGCAAAATAGGCCATGTACGACGGCATCGTGCTAAACGCAAGAAGTAGACAGAAAAAGCGCTCAAAAATTGGAAACGAATTGACCAAAAGAGACAAAAGTTAATCTCATCTAGTCAACTTCCAGAGATCTTGTTTGCAAGATCAATGGAAAAAGTGTTCAGTTACTGGTTGACACGGGAGCGACAAAGACCATCATTCGTCCTGACATGTTATTGAAAAACGAAAAGACATCACCAGTAACAGCACGACTTCAAACGGCGACGGGCGAAAAAATATCTCCTCACGGACAAGTGCAAGTAAGCATTGGTTTTGAAAATGGAGTACTCGACTATCAAGTACCGATAGACGACATCACGGAAGAAGTTATCCTGGAAATGGACATTATAAGGAAGTATGGGTTACATTTGGATATGAAGAATGACGCCCTGAAGATTGACAATGTAGAAATTCTTATTTATTTGTCAAAAAGGCGGCCGTGGGGGTCTCATTGAAAAAAGACGTGACTCTGTCTGCGAGGACTGAAAGTATGGTGATGGCACGCCTGGATGCAAATCTCCGTAAAGGCTACATTTGCGCGATTGAACCAATGGAGGGCGACTTAGTTGAAGTGGTCTACTCTTTGGCATAACTTTATTACGAGTGAAACACGCGATGCCAGTAAGGATCTTAAATATCGACTTAGATCTTGTAACGTTAAAAAAGAAGACTGTGGTAGGCCAAAGCACGCAGATATCTCAAATTGTGAGATGCATAAAATCTAAGAAAGGTACGTCGCCGAAGAAATGCCCACAACATCTATTGGGCATTCTTACCTCCAAATGCCAAAATCTTTGCCAAGACCAACTGGTTAACGTTTGGAAAAAATGCTTAAATGCAGCACAAACAAATCATAGAGTCAGTTATTAAAGTAATTCAAAGTCGGCAGTGTTAGAAAATTATTCAAGTTTAAATAAATAAGTTACTAACCCGTGTGGAGATAAATATACGGAGTATAACCTTGTACGTGATTTTAATGTAAGCAAGTGTAAGTGTTTAGATAAATAGAAGATATCCGCAGACTTTATCTTTCGGTGAGTGTACTACATAAAATTACCGTAAGTGTTTGTATTAAATATCCTTAGATTTAATTAGTTTCGTGTATTTATTTTTAGTACATATTTTTAGTATAAATTAATTAATAATAATAATAATAATAATAAACGTTACAATGTATATTTAGAAAACTTATAGCAGCTATGGAGATGCTGAGATGAACTATAAGGTAAAAAAAAATTCTCAAATCAAAACACAAAACAAAACCTTGGAGAGTCGTAGGTGATACTTGGTGTGTTAATTATAAGATAATAAAAATAGCGCCAAAACGGCAAAAATAATCGTTACAGATCTCGTTTGCATTTGTCAAACACTGAAGGTAAACCAATTGCAAAACATATTTATAACAACAAATATATGTATTTTAATGAAAAGAACAAGATTAAAACGATGTAGAATTAAGCATACAGCTACAACCAACAAAATACCGCCAACATACTTTAAAAACTAAATTACAAAATCTAAAGACGGGAACCAAAAGAATAACCAAAAGTTAGAATGCGATTACAAAAAAGTCAACTAGCACTTATAACGAAGAAAACGATTAGAAAGAAACAAAAAACACAATTATAAGCAACTAAGAAATGGATGCAAAAGTAATAGTAGCCTCTTTCACTTACGGAGAAAGCGTGCAATCTCTATGTATTCCTGTAGAAGGTTTTGTGGTATCGTAAGTGTTAGACAGCTTCCTCGTGCATGGCAATGCGTGACAACGCGACTTAATAGGATGGCTCCGTTATGAATTTGAATACGAAGAACAGTAGTGTATGAACCCAGCAACCTTAGGTCTCATAAGAGGCCAGTAAAAGTGCCAGCGAAGTACTTCGAAGGTATTTTTAACACAGCGATGATTACGATCAGTAATACTAGCAACGACTAATTTCTACACGCAAAGATCAAAAGAAAATACACGTACACGTTTACATAAAAGATTTTTCACAATACACCAACGAGAGAAACAACAATAAGAAGCAGTAACTTTCGACACTAGGCCTAAGTACCAAGGATCAGTAGTAGACCGAATAGTCCTAGAAACAGAAATAGCAGAAAACACGGATTTAGAAGTCTTACTAGCACAGTCTACAGGTTCTTGGACTGTGTCATTGATCACTGCTGTGAAACGTAAAAGGAATTGCAAGCGTTGATGTTCAACTCTAACCGTTTGTCTAACGATATTTATTGCAAGATGTACGTGGTCTCAATCAACGCTACCGGAAGTTGATAGAACAGCGTATGGTCTTGAGTTCTATTTGTCGGTTAATTAAAGCCAAGGTACTACTAAAAGGCAGCAAATGATATGCAAACTAACCGCAAAGCCAGTTTCTGCAACAAGATAACAGAAGCCAAGTAATTTGAACCCAATAATGACAATCGATAAGTAAAAAATCAATAGAGATTGAAAGAATTGTAAATTACACGATGAATAATGGAGCCCCGCGTTGGGCGCCAAATGTTGTTACGTAAATTTAACTGTAACTTAGGGCAGACGGCCGCTAAAATTTTTAGAAAGAGAATCGTAGATGGTACTACAAATCTCGTTTACATCTGTCGAACACTAAAAGTAAACAAATTGTGTTAAAGTTTGAAAGTATAACTTAAACGGTAGTAAAAAATAAAAACTTGAAACAATGCAAAATACAATGACTTTCGCAATAAGAAGCAGAACGCACTTGTAATAAATGTAATAAGTAATGACACAAATAAATCTGCATGCTTTAATTGTGATAACACAAATAACTAAGTTGTACGTATTGAGGTTCAACAACTACATAAATTAATTAAGCTATTGGCTCACTTGAAACGTTTCTTAAAATTGCTAAAAGTGAAGGAAAATAGAAAATTAGAAAAAAATTTGATATCACAAATAGTTCGTTCAAAATTCATTCCAAGAACTCTATAACCCCAAATGCCAAGGTTTGAAATGACTGCGACATGCACAATTTTGAAAAAGAACAGACACGTGGCTGTGACCCAAGTCGCTAAGATAAAACGATAAAGTTAAATTGCGTCAAAAAAATATAAGCTAATTCTTACCCTGGGAAGACCATCAGAAGCATCACAAATACAGTAAAATTTATACACCCATTAATAATATGGATAAAGGCAAATAATTAAAAATGAACGTTAGCGTTAGGCTACATGTATCGCTCATTTTGCAGCCAAAACGAAAGTTTATGCTATTTATTAATATGCATAAGTCAAAAATCAAGCTAACAGAGATGTACAAGAAGCAATAAAAATCAGAAACACTCATAGAAATGTTTCTTGAAAATTTGTAATTACTGAACAGTAGCATTTGTCACCATTACTATAGTAAAAAGTGTTTCAATAATACTAACAATTTGTAACCGTCGTTTGAGTTTGTGTGATTTCTTTTGCGAAAGACCCGGTAATTGAGTTGATTTTATTCGTTTTCATGTATTTTGGGATTGTTTGATTAATTTCACGTTAAGGAAGTTATTTTATGTTTTTAAAATCATCTTTGTCAATCAAAGTTGTAAGTACATTTTTGTATTCTATTAATTTGAAATTATTACGCTGCGTATACATCCGTATTCTGCATTTACGTTGATTTGGCATTTTCTTTGTTCTGTTAAAATTCAAGTTGTAATTTATTTTTTATCATTTATTAAATAAATATTATTCTGGCAGTTTGTTTATCCTAAGTTTGTTTAAACGTACATTGAATTAAGTACGTTCTTAGGGCTTTCACATTTAATTCATTTGTGTTGTTAGTTTTAATAAATTACATTTAGAATTGAGTCATTTTTATAATTTGTTACTTCCTATAGACAGTTTTATGATTCTGGTTTCAACAAGTTAATCTTTATGAGCGTGATTTAACCTTTTGATATTTTTGTTGTAGTTGTAGTTCTCACAATGAGAAAGGCCGTCTTCGAACTCTACTTTACGTTGTAATTAAATCTGTTGGCATCTTCTTTTCACTTTTTTGTGGTATTGGTTTCTTTCACAAAGATTTCGGACACAATCTTTATGGAAGTGGTAGCGAATTGAGTTGATAAATTTATAAGGAGAAAAAAGTTAGTCCGTTCGAAATGTTTTAAGTAACTTTATATAGTTTGTTGGGTGGTAAACACGCCCCATTTAGATGAAGAATTACCGCGGGAGTCTTTAACAATGTAACAGTGAATAGTTAATTCATAGCGGAAAAAAATTTCCAATTTCATAAAGCCATTACGGCTTATTGAATTCCAGTTTGGTTTTGTACTAGCTTACTGCGGATTTGTGCGTGAGTTTGTGCTTCACATTCCAATTTTTGCCTTGGTGGCGGCTTATTGAATATCTTCCGACGATAATTTGTCCAATGGTTGGGATTTTCTATCTTAGTTGCTGCCGACGTTAACTAGCCTAAAGCTAACTAGGAGTCCATCTACAAAACAAAATTTCAAGGATTGATAACCGATGCGCGAGTTCAGTGATTGAAAAGCTTTGAATTTAATTATAATGAAAATAGAGAACAAAAAGAAAAGACGATATGTAACCTACGTTTAAAATTTTTTATCGACGTTAAACCAGAGAAACTTATTAATTGCGTACCTTAATTTTAAGAGTTTCAATTTTGTTTTATTTTACACAGTTACGAAATTCGTTTCATTTTATTAATATGTATTTTAATTTTTTTTATGCGAACGCGGCCGTGCGTTATCTATTTTTATTGAATTTAATAAAGTTTTTTTTATGACTCTAAATTATTTGCATTTTGGTTTCAGTGTAACTATGTTATTCTTTCAATTCAGTTTTGTTTTACTTTAAGATTTTATTTGCGTTAACTTGATTAAAATGTTTTATGTAACTCTATTTTGCTGGCTTGTCCAATTTTCATTTTGATTTATGTAATAAATGTTAAATGTAACAAGGCTTTTATTTAGTCGGCCTTCGCGTATGTAAATTTTAAGTTTACAGATTTTTGTGTGATACACTCTTAAGATCTAAGTCCCATTTAAGTGTATCAATTTGGAGCGGATTCGTGGTTGGTAAGGGGCTGTAGTCTATTTGAGGTTTACACCTTTCTGGCGCCCTTTGAATTTGACTTTTGTTTTCGTTTACTTTTGAGTTTTCCAAACGGTCACGGAATTTTGAATATAATCCACACCCATCTTCACTGAGCACCGGTAAAACTTCGTTTATGTTACTTTATTTCAGGCAAGTTTCATTGTTTCAACTTTTGATTTAATTTTTACAGTAAATTTGTTCTAAAACAATTTCAACGACAGCATTACTTTACATTTTTTTGTGAACGTTTCACAAAAGATTTCTAAATAAATGTCAACTTAATGTTGTTGGTTTATTTTTATCAAAGCGATCTTATTTACCGTCTGTTCACAAAGAAATAAATTTATTAAATAATGCAGTTTTCTCGTAAGCGTTTGTGAAATAAATTTTTTTTAATACAAACTTGATTTTTTAATTACAAGACTGCAAATAGACATTAATGAAACGCTAATTATTGTCGTATGTAAGTGTATGAAGTATTCCATTGAACGCTTTTAATAAAGAATTTTGTATTGTTCCACACAAAACTGACTGTTTCCGATTTGATACATTGTGACGTTACAAACAATTTAAAATTAGATTCTAGAGTCGTATATAAAGGGAGTTCTTGTAAAGATTTATTTCCGCTTCCAAAAGAGCAAATACGCATAATAACTAGAACAGTCTAGGAAACTAAAACAATGGAGCCAAAGAGGAGGGTAGTAAGTGGTCGGTAACCAAAAGCGGAACTGCAACTTACTACCTTCGGGCCTAATTAAATGTAGAAATTCAACTTGAACACGCTTACTGTCACATCCGAAATACGAAACAACCTTTAAATGTCAACAGCTTGAAAATAAAGTTAAATATTTTAATGGTCAAGTTTTAACATTTCAGCTGAAACTTTATGCGTCTTAATTAGTAAGAGAGAAACTTTGTTTTTCTTAATATTACGTGCTATGTGTTTACGTCTTTTTCTACTTGCCGCATTTCGAATGGCTTTTTGGAATAAAATAAACATTTTATTTTTGCAAATTAGAAACTGTAAATTGTATAAACACATTTTTATACGTTATGAGTTTAATTACAATTTTATCTAAATTTCAAATGCAAAATAGGCACGGACTAAGACATTTTACTACCTTAAATGTGATTGTGGATACAACGTATGATTTTAATTTTCTTAGTCCACATTAATTACATAGATAAAGATGAAACTTTCGCTGTTGCGTCTACTTTTATTTACATTATCTTTATTTTTGTATGTATGTTGCTACGAATTTATTTTTACATAGATACTCAACGTTTCATTAAAATTTTGTATGTTGACTGTTGAACAAAGAAAAATGTACCAGCAAGAGTTTTTGTGCGGTTAAATACAATTTTTTTGAATACGCTTTCTCAGAGGAGCGGTACTTGCCCGTTTCATGATGTTCTGTGCCTGTTTTGTCTGTAGGTAGTGTCTCACTTTTACGAAATTGGGTGTGACGTCTTAATTCCTGCAACGGCATACGAACGTCAAATAATATGTGAACCAAAATTCTTGGAAAAAAAACTGAACACCTACAAAGTTGTTACAAGCATTTATGTCTTACGAACCTTGCACGACCAACTCACACAGTCGGAGGTAGGGGAGGTTCACAGGAAGTATGCTTAAAGGCGCCAGATCTGATCCAAGATAACACTTCTGCCTCAATCACGACAGACGGTCCAAACTTGTAACTCAAATGGAGGTTCGTAATCCTTATTACTCTGATGTTCGAGTAGCCAACATTCGTTAATAGCGAACGGTAATTGCAGGAGGAAGATAAATAACAAGAGAGATTAACAAATATAATCACTTTAATGTGTTAACGTTAAATATGGACAAGAGTATATGAAACTTCTTCACTCATTCATGCTCGAATGTTTTCTACATGTAATTGACAAATATCACAATTTTAATTTAGTAGCGTCGCAGGTAAACGATTATACATTAAATAATCAATCCCTAAATACTAGAATGACTAACAATATTCGCTAACAAAGGGTAGAAAACTTTGATTTCGCAACACATCAGATTTATAAGATTATATCGAAGGTTTAGTACATGAATGTCCGCAGTATCGGCAACACACAATACACATTTAAGATCGAAACGAACAGCACCGAAAATCTCGTAGTAACTATGTTTTTCCCTCACAGCATGCGATACAGTTACTTAAATGATTAAGGTTACCTTATTGGTATATAAGCAATAACGTAATTACGGTCGTTAACATTAATTAAAATTCTGTGAGTAACTTTCGTGATCACGATATAAAAGTTAAGCAAATAACTCACCCCAAAATCCAGTATCCACTTTCGCAAAGAAAACGTTTTCCCCGCCAGCGGCCTGTAATAAATAGTGAAAGCAAATCGTATTTCAATAAAAACCAGTATGGTTTTAGGAAAGGAAGTAGTACGGTGCACGCGATGGAACGAATACTGGATCTAGTGAACAAACATAAGAATGATGGTAGTGGGTGGTGCTCCCTGATATTGCTGGATGTCTGAAATGCGTTTAACACAGCCGCCTGGGATATAATCAACAAAAAAGTCATCAGGAAGGGTATTTCCGCGTACATGAGCAACAGCATTAGGGCCTATCTGACCGAAAGGAAGATAAAGATAGACAAGGAGGACAGCATCAAAGTAGCAGCGAGGGTACCTCAGAACTCCGTACTGTGACCTAACTTCTGGAACCTCTTATATGACGATGTCATGCCCATAAACGTAGAAGAACACGTTGACATAATATGCTACGCGGATGAACTCGCAATTATTTCAGCCTCAAAGGAAGCGATGGGGATGAAATTAAAGACGGAAGACGCTTTCGCGCAGTAAACATATGGATGAAGAAAAATAAACTGAAGCTATCACCGAGAAAAACCACCGCCATTATCTTCAATCTATCAAGAAAAGCTAAGGATATCACCTTTGAAATGGACGGATATACCATAAGACCAAGCGCAACGGTGGAGTACCTCGGGGTCACGTTTGATTATAGGCTCCTGTTTGCGAGACATGTAGTTAAGGTTACGGAGAAAACCTGCAGAACAATGAAATCTTTAAACGTAATCCTATTGCAGAAAGCAATGCAATCGATCGTCTTGTATGCGGCGCCAGTCTGGAACGAAGCCATGGAAATCAGCATCAGCAGCAGGGTGTAGAGCGGCTCCAGAACGGCCTCGACCGCTGCTATCTTAATAATAGGGGGACTGTGTCCGATGAACCTTATGATACAGGAGAGTGCGGAGATTTAGGAAGAAGGTAGGAAAAATCCGACGCAGGAAAGACAGGAAATAGCACTGTGGCAAGATGGACAGTCCGATTGATACCCGACATGAAGCCGTGGATCACGAGGAAGAACAAATTATAATATGACACAGGTTCTGACAGGGCACGGGTGTTTTGGCTCATACCTCAAGGGGATAAGAAAACAGTGCTCAAGCAAATGTTGGTTTTGAGAGGAGGAGCACGGACCAGAACATACAATGTTTAAGTGAGGAGCGTGGGAAGGACTTCGTACCAGAGCAGAAATCGAAGTGGGTGAGAAGCTAACGCCAGGAAACACTATAAGAATTATGATAAAAAAGGAGAATAACTGGAAGATAATAGAGATGCTGATAAACAAGATTATGAGCAGCAAAAAAAGTATGAGAAAAGGGAGAAATGAATGAAAGGCCGAACAAGCAGGAAAGATCCGGTGCGGATGAAGTTATACCCTTTTTTAGGGTGGTCCCGTTCGTACCAGGATGAAATACAAGGAGAAGGGGTTTAGTGGGTGCAAGCCCCACACTATCCTCGCCGTTGATTCTAAGCGATAGTGTGCGTCAGACATTCTCTAATTCCTTGAAGAAAAAAAAACTTACGGGTATGAACAATTGTACTGCTAAAGACTCAAGGTGTGTCAAATGCCTAGCAAAACATCTTTGCACAAAACCTAAAAAACACAGCTTAAATGCGTACACTGCGGAAAACGACGCTCCGCTAACTACAAGAGTTATATGGTGACAAAAAAAATCAAAAGAGTAAAAAATATGCAAACAAAGAAGTTTATTTTACTTCAGCAACCATAGAAGACTTCTCAACTAAATACACAAAAGCAAAACAGCAATGCTTCTAAAGTTAAGATTTATAGCCAAGCAGTAGCAGGTATGTCGGAAAAAAATAAATCAACGAAAATCGTCAATTGATTCAATCCTCCAACAAATACTGGAAAAGTTGAACAAAATAGATGAACGTATTCCCAAATTGGAACATCGCGCTCAAGTAGAAATTTCCAAAAATAGAAATAGCCAATCAACTTCTTCTAGTAGGAGGTGACTAAAATGCAAAACACACACATTGGGGATTGAAACTTATAACAACTAAAAGTAAGTACTTTTAACGTCCATTAACTTGGACTCCCCACCAACAGAAAAAAAAATCGGACTTAGTGCTTATTATGTGCTAATTTGTTACCGTATTCAAAATTTTGTTGCTCAAGAAGAACAGCAATAAATTAGAAATGAAGTGGGTGGGGCCAGTTTACCGTAATTTTTGTTTCATTTAGTAGGGTTTTTAGTTTTACACTTGTTTATATACATTATAGTTAAACAATGACTGCGCGGATATTGGAAACAATAATTTGGATGCAAAACGTTAGTAGTTTTAGATGCAAACGCAAAATTGACATATCTGGCGCTGCTTTTATTAATATTACGGATTTCTCAGTTACAGATCAGTAGATTCTCTTACAGTAATCTATAAAGATACAGCTTTAGAGATTTGGAAAATACATACGTTCTTTTTATTGTAAATAAATGTAAAGTAACCTTGAAAGAAAATTATATCTACAACACGATAACACTTATGTTATGAAATACGGTCTACGTAAACAACTGGTATTCTGAGAAACATAATCATTCCCTTAATAGAAAACAATTTTATAATTGAACGTACAGTTATTAATTTGTATATATTTTTTTATAGTATTCGAGCAATCAAAACAATAAAATAAACTAGCAAATTTGCAAAATTTCTATTCAAATTTGATTTAAATTAGATTAAAGGTAACTAGATAATGAATACACATGCTGATAAAATAATTATAAAAGATAATTTGGGTGGGCAAGCATGTTTAGCTAAGGATGGTCCTTTCATGTCAATAAACATAAATATTCTACAGGTTTCTGTTTATTTACAATAAAAACAGATCTGAATCTAGTATATTTTGGCAATTCTGGTATCAATGGCCGAATGCCATCCAGTGCACGCCGCTTAATAGAATCACGTTGGGACTTGCGGTTTTTGATAATAATAACCAAATGATAACAATATCCAAAATTCAGAAAAAAATGCTTATTTGTTTGAAAGAAGTAAATACATACAGCGTGTATGTGATTAACAGGTTGTTAATTTAGAAGGTGAAATCAAAGCGTATATACAAGAAAAAAAATTTTTATAAAACGTTTAAAAAAAGCAGCATTTTGAGGCAACGGATCTGTAGCATTAAACAGTTTGTTGACACCGTAATAAAACGATATCAAAAATAACGTTATGATGCTTTATTTACTGTCGTAAGAACTACACAATTCTTTTCAGAAATTTGCTGACTAAAAATAAATACAAAATAACGTCATCACATAAGACGTAGCTAATTTAATTTGTTATTCTAACAAGGCACGTGCTTTCCAAGTTAATTCTCGAAGATAACGTATTTACAGATGTTGAAATAATGTACCGTTTCGTAAATTAGTCAAATTATTTAAATAAATAAATAACACTGCAAATATAAGATAAATATGCAAAACAACTATTTTTTAGAGTAAAGTGATAAAAATTTTTAAACTAAACAAACGTATTGTGAAACTTCAGCTCAAAAATGCATACAAAATAAGTTATTGATCATGTATAGAAACAAATTCGATAATAAATTGATAACATAAACCAAAATTATGATTACTATAAGCGGCGTTTTTTCTATGTAGTAGCGTGCGTCCGGATTTTAGTAAAGTGATAACATTTCCCTATTGAAAACATTATCCGTGATTCCGATAAGCGGCGAGCGCTGTAATAGAAATTCATACCAAAATTTAAATCATTAATTTGGTTCTGAAGCCCGAATCTTTGAAGCATCGCCCTGTATTTATTGCTAAAGATACATCTAAAGTGCTAATAACCTTTTGAGTAGTATAAAAATTTAAAAAAAATTAAATTAGTACATCTTCGTTGACTTCCGGCTTGAAAAGAAAATTAAACAAAGTAAATGAAAGAAACCACTCAACCGATTAAAATTTTATAGAAACGTTTCCAGGATTTTATTCATTCTATATTTAGTTTATAAACAGTGTACAAATTATTTTTGCAAACTCACAGTTTTAAGAATCAAAGCAAGTTAACTGGTAAAACATTGCTTTGCACGTATGTCGAAACTAATAGCGTGTGTAAGTAGCTTACTTGTGCCGCCATCGTTTGCAATCTTTTAATAACAAAAAACGGTTTGAGGCTTTGCATTTAATTATTACCTTGTTTCCACTATCGCCATCTAACATGACTAAAAATCTGTTTCCATATAAAGCTATCTCATTGTCTATCTATACTAAGTTGTAATTTACAATGGCGTATTGCTTAGGATTTATTTCTAACTGTCGCCACAAGGTACATTGACAATAGACGAACTTAGTTTAAGTTTAAAATCCTTAGTTAAGTTAGCACAAATTGAAAGATTTTTATCTGAAATTCAATATCTAAATTGTACAAATTCTTAAGAAAAAAAGATTGGTAATCTTCAAAGTTGGTCTCTATTTTTAGACAAAGATAGTTTGCTGCGTGTTGGAAGAAGATTGAGATATTTTCAGTTGAATTATGATGCTAAACATCCCTTATTATTACAAGGTAATTTTAAAGCATGAACATTAACTTTTACTGCACGATGGCTTGCAACTAATGGTTTCTTATGCACGCTAAACTTTTTGGATTATTCACTCATAGACATTTGCTGGCTGATGTGGAAAACCTTTTTACATTTATTTGGACAACGGTATAAATTTCGATGGTTCTTACAACGAGCTTAAGGTTTTAGAAGTTCTAGTAAAAAAATTATCAATCATAGCAAAAAAAATCATCTTTTGGCATTTCATACATCTTCAATTTCTTCTTTTTGGTGGATTGTGGGAAGCGGCAATAAAAAATGTAAAAACGCACTTAATCAAAACCTTAGAAGATTAAAATATGACATAATAAGTTTTTAACTTAACGTAATCAGGTTTATAGATTTCTAAATTCGAAACGGTTCCATCGGTTATCCTCTGATCCACACAATTTAGAAAATGCAAGAAGAATTATGGTGTTGTATCGGTAACAAGTATCAGGTGCGTGTATTATAAAGTAATAAAGTTTATTGTGAAAAAGTGTAATATAGTATATTATATATCAAGGTTGAGAAGTGCATCATTATAACCTAAGCGATAGATTATATCGCGAGACGCGAAGCGTCGAGGGATATAAATCGCGCAGGTTATAATGAACTTCTCAACCGTGTTATATATACAATTTTTTCCATTACTAGAATTATTAAAACCTTTCTACCTGTTACTAAATCAAATTTAAAATTTAAGATATTAATTTTAAATTAAAAATCAAGTCAGTGATTCTGACAGTTGTCATTAGTTTAATAGAATTAATTTTGACATAATTCTTAATTATGATTTAAAACACAAAAATAAACAGATAACGTAAGTTTTTATTGCTAAAGTTTAATTAAGCGCGAACTTCAAATAACTTACTTTTTAAAATCAAATTAATTTATTAATTGAGCGATTTGAAAAGTTAAATTAGCATTAAATAAAATCTCTTGCTCTTGGTACCCAGTTTCGTAAACTTTTTTTCTTTGAAACTGTTGTAGTATTATCAGAAAATGTAAATATGTTCATTATTAACTACTAGTTAATAATGAAATATTATTTACCCGCGGTTAAAAAAGTACAACTTCACGACCTACTATTATACGTAATAATGCAAGCGTATACAACTAGTAGTGGAAAAAATT
Organism: Aquatica leii; assembly: GCA_035610365.1. Lineage (NCBI taxonomy): Eukaryota > Metazoa > Arthropoda > Insecta > Coleoptera > Lampyridae > Aquatica > Aquatica leii. The sequence goes on from CM069432.1 coordinate 15,556,412, forward strand.
CATTATAAAACATCAAAAAATCATAAATACAGTTCGATCTATCAAACAGTGTGTTTCAAATAAATTTTTTTGATGTTTTTTTTCAGATTGTTTACTAAGTAGAAATAATAAATATAGTAGATATAGAAGGTTAAAAAACTTGTCAACATAAACGTAAAATTATTTTTGAGAGATTTTGAGACTTTGGGGGCTTCGTAGTCTGAATTCGAGCAATAAAATGTTATATTCAACTTGTTCCTGTCTAAATTGGATATTTTTTCATCCTGAACTTTTGAAACCTTTTTTTTTTTACTCGGGTATAAAAATGCCCACTCGTAGAAAAACTTCTGTCAAGACTTTAAGACTTAATCGACGTCGCAAAATGTGTACTACAGAGGATACGTCGACAACCTCAACGATCCTGACTTTAATGTCTCAACCAATTTCCAGGGCCAGGGTCTCCACCACAGAAATTTTATTTTTCGGTACCACAAGCATAGCCCCAGTGGCGAAAACGCTTCAAACGATTCATGTTGGTATCAGAACAAAGTTTAAAATCAGACTACAAAAAAATAAATATTTTGATGTATGTCCTTGGCTAGGAAGCCGAAGAAGTAATGCTACAGTTTATGCCGGTTCCTGAAACCTACACACTCACAATGCAAGCCTTCGAAAACCAATTCATTCCACGTAGTGTAATAAAAAATACTTACACTGATTGAAGAACGTTTAAAATACATTAATTAAAAGCAAAATAATTTGACCACGGCAAGCAATCGTAAGCACAGACCTCAAGGTAATGGGTTGAATGGAAATAATTACAAAGATGTGAACTCCTTAAATTTATTACCCATACTTAATTAACTATTAACATTAAAGAACAATAGTTGAATTAAACATATTAGAAATAAAACAGGATTTAAAATAAAGTATTTGGACGCCAACCACCTATTGGTGATGAATAAAAAGCGTAAAATCTTACATCTAATTATTAATTATTGATATTAAATGCAAATGTCGTTAACGTTTGATTTGTAATGAGTGAAAAGTTTTTAATAACACAATTTAATTATTTGAAGATAAAATGCAGTATCTTAATTTTAGTTGACTCACCATGTTTAATATAACGTTATCAGATATCTTCTATTTTTAGCACATACTTTGTTCTTGCGATAAAATTCTTCTAAAGGAATGTAGATTTCAAAAACACACCAGCCAGCATGAATTATCAATGTATAATAAACTTCATTAACGAAAAATCCAGTAATTAAACGACAAAACCAAAAAGAAAGGATCCAGAATAAAAATCCAATAAACGAAAAGATCCAATAAAAAGAAAGATCCAAATAAAAATAAAAGACCCTAAATATAAATAATTAGAATGGTTTTTTAAATGACATGCTGTACTCACGCTGCATTTACACTTAGCAACGGTCTTCAAAATAATTTCCTTTGTCTTAACTATTGCGCAACATTGCGAACTCACTAAAAATGTTGAATTCAATAGAAAAATTATATCAGAATAAAGGTAAACTCACCAATAATTAGATGGAATAAATAAAAATTAAATTACATGGGTTTTTACGCCATAATCAAGAAAATGTGTCTTCTCCGCATCACTACGACACGCACGCCAAGATTGTTCAAACGGAAATGCAAGTTTCAGCTACAACTCAGGTAGATTTGAAACAACGCGACGTTGCCACTGTTGCCAAACTGAATAAATTTACGTGCAATATTAGTTGCAAAAAATAAATGAATGTAAAATTGAATTTTAATGTAATGAATTCAAACGGGACGTTACAGTAGAAACTTAATTTTTGATCTTTACAAATTTAACGTCCAGCAATCAGGTGAGCCTGTAGAGTTATTTATTACTTGCTTGCATTCTCTGGCAGAGCATTGCCAATATGGTTCTTTAAAAGACGAATTAATACGTGATCGTATAGTTGTGGGCATGTTAGATCGCAAAACCAGTGAAAGATTGCAATTGCAAGCCGAACTCCAAAAAAAAAACAAAGTCGAGAGTTGCGTGGAAGATTAGTCGCTACGGTCACAGGCGGCCAATCGACCCACAAATCAATTTCCATTCCAATCGAGTGCGAGAAAAAGACACAAGACATGACGTCAGAAGCCCAGTTCAGGCGATACATAGGAGTACTTTTCGTGACGCGGTTACCAGATCTTGTTTTGTCAAATAAGAGGGGAGAGAAGTTCAATATAAAACGACTGCTTCCAGAAAATGTCAATTTTGTGGGTTAGCGGACCATCCCAGAGAGAAGTGTCTTGCCAATCAATCGACGTGTCGTTCTTGTAATAAGCAAGGACATTGGGCAACTGTATGTCGAAGCAAAAAGGTTAGATCCATCCAACGTGAGTCTATAGATAATGATTGTAATAGTAGCCTTGGACTAAGTTGTACAAATTGTTCTCATAATGATAGTACTAGTTCAAATCAGTTTTTAGGGTCAATCGCTATGAATTTGATTTCTCAGAAAGAATGGTCAATTTTTTTTAAAATTTTTGAATTAAACAGAGAAATCGAATTTATGATAGACACAGGTGCCGATATAACTCGTATACTTGTATCCTTTTTTGATAAAAATGAAAATTCAAGGCTTACATATTACTAACAGAGTAGTGACAGTCCTTTCAGGCAAGAGATTAAATATTTAAGGTATCTTGCATGGTACATTAAGTAAGTTATGTAAATCAAGTTTAGGTCGCTCCGCAATAATAGATTTAAACATGTTACAATTTAGTGATGGGTTTCTTCCAAAAGTCGGTTGCTTTAAATTGGAAGAAATTGAGCAAACATTTCCTAGAATTTTTGATCAGCTGGGTACTTTTAAAACTGAATTTAAAATTGAGATTAATGAAAATGTTCATCCATTTATACAATTAGTTCCACGTATTGTCCCGTTCCTTTACGTAACTTTTAAAAGACGAACTTGAACGCCTACAAAAAATAAACATTATCGAACCCGTTGAATATCATACTCCATGGGTCAGTCCCATTGTTATAGTTCGAAAAAATAACAATAAGATTCGTCTTTGTGTTGACTACACCAAATTGAATAAAGCTGTGAGATAAAGTTGAAAAAATTCTCGCTCAAATTCAAGGATCTAAGTACTTTAGCCGTATAGATACAACTTTTGGGTTTTATCAAATTAAATTAGTCAAATAATGTGTAGATTTAATGTGTGTTATAACACCATTTGGCCGTTTCATTTTTAAAAGGTTACCATTCGGTATAACCTGTGCACCCGAGTATTTTTCTATGTTAATAAATAAAATCTTAAAGGGTCTTGATAACGTAATTTTTCATATAGATGATATTCTTATCCATGCACCGATAATTGAACAACACGATCAAATATTGAATGAAGTTTTAACACGGATTTATGAAGAGGGTATAACTTTAAATAAAGAAAAAAGTCTTTTCGGTGTACGGTCATTAGCATTTTTGGGTCACTCCATATCAGGTAATAGGATTACTGTAGACCCGGAACGAATAAGCGCTGTTGTCAAATTTCCCGAACCATCTGATAAAAACGAACTTCTATGTTTTTTGAGCATGGTTAATTTTTTATGTCGGTTTATTCCCAACAGATCTGATGTCTTAGAACCACTGACTTCTCTATTAAAGAAAAATGTTTTTTTTTCTTGGAATCATGCTTAAAAACGAGCCTTTGAAAAAATAAAAAAATTGTCTTAATTATTTCGATCCGAGCCAGAAAATCATAATTTCTGCTGATGCCTCCTCCTTTGGCATTGGCTCATGTCTTATTCAAGAAGATGAAAGTGGAAATAAAAAAGTCGTATCTAATGCATCTAAATTATTATCGAAAACGGAGCAACGTTACGCCCAAATTGAGCGGGAAGCGTTAATTTTGACCTAGTCATGTGACAAATTTTCCGAATATGTTTACGGGTTGAAAATTTTCACTGAAACGAATCAGAAACCACAAGTTCAAAGTTTTACAATCAAAGAATATTGATGAATTAACACCGCGTTTTTAGAGATTTGGGTTGAGACTTAGAAGATATGACCATGAGATTTATTATGTTCTAGGTAAAGATTTAGTAATTGCGTACGCATTGTCAAGAAAATTTGAAAAAAACTCAGTATTTCCTAAAAATGATGAGTTACTACAAATTTTGAAATAAAACCCTACTTTTTATAAAAAATTAAATCCGAGCAGTATAACGACCCCGTTTGTATAAAGCTCAGGCAGTATATTAATTTAGGTTGGCTTCAGAAAAATAGAATAGATCCAGAAGTTTTTACTTATTTCCAATATAGACATGAAGTTTAGGAATTCGACGGTTATTTATTGCGCGGTTAACGCATAATTATTCCTCAATCTCTCCAAACAAAAGCTTTAGGTTTCGTTCATAAACGGCACCAAAGCATATTAAAGTTTAGAGCTAGAGCTAAGTCTTCTGTTTGGTGGCCAGGATTGTCGACTAAAATAGAAAATCTAGTTTGTAATTGTCCACGTTGCATTGAGTTCAGAATTAATATAAAAGAGTTCTTTAAAGCCGAATTGCACTTGACTTGACAAATGATGAAACGTGGTACCTAATTATAACTGATTATTTTTCTTGGTTCTTCAAAATTTTTAAGCTTCAATGAATGCCCGAAAATGTGATCATCACCAAATTGAAAGAATTCTTTTCTAGGGACGGTCTGCCAGAAATAGTTTGTTACAAGCTTTAGGTATTTTTACGAACCTGCACGGCCAACTCGCAATAGTCGGTGAGAGGGTAGGGTTCCTAGATAATAATGAAAAGATATTTAAGGGCGCCAGAGCTTATCCCAGAGTAACTTCTGTCCGCTCACAACAGAATGGTATCACTTGTAACAAGATGTTAGGTTCGTAATGCTGAAAGAAGCGAAGGAAAGAGAAAAACTAAATCGTTAATAACAATTGTACTTTAATTACTCTATCACGATAAATATAGTCAAAGTTAAATAACCAAATCTAAGTAGATACTAGTGAGAATATCCAACATCGAATAACAGCAGGATCGGCAACTTACACTACATAAGTGAAGAACATAGCGAAGAATAGTTCGCAGTAAATATCGTTTACATAATTAGTAATATGGCATTACTGACAACAAAACAATGATAATAAGTATGGCATTAACATTAAATTATCACAATAAGTATTGGTGGTACACAGCATGCGTAACCCGAAATGAGAGAAGAAAAATTACTATATAAATGGTACTTCAATAACGTTCGTAACCACGAAATTAATATGTACAACAGTTTCGTGAGCGACCTTGTTGACAACAAAATAAGGTACATATAAAATCACTTACCAAACACAGGAACTTCCCCTTGTGCGAAGAAAGTACTTTCCCCGACACGTAATCCTGTAAATAATTTGAATTGCAAATCGTGTCAAACCAATGCCTCACGAAATCAAGATCTACAAAATCATTACTTAAATTTTAAAGTACACACATAACACAACCCGAAAGTCGGATGCTGTTATACCCCTTTACTGTGATTTAATTAATTCCAACAGTAGGTCTTATAAATATTAAGAAACGTTCCAACACAATATTCGTCGAGGGTTATCTCTCGTCTTTCGGTATCGACTAGCATTCATGGGCCGGATGGTGGTAAGAATGGCCGGTGACAATATGAATACCCCACGATCGTAACGAAGCCACAACTTCCCTGGTGGACGTTAAATTATAACCAGAATGCCCCTAGTTATGAGGTAGCACATGGCGCTAACAAGAAGACATAAAAATTACCTTTAATTAAAGAAAGAACAAAATCACTTACTCTGCGTGAATGAACTGAGTTAATTAAGAAAACTTCTATTTTCCATCGTGTCCCAACACGTGGATGATTTTAGAGAACGAACTTTCACTCACGCAGACATAGAAAATAACAGGTACGATGTTAAAGTCAAAATGCCGGAAATCTCACCGGATGTCGTCTGCTCAATACAAAGTGACCAACGAACCCGATAGATGGCGTCGAGAAATATAAAAGTAATTTTTAATTAAACTGATATACAGGGTATTTAAATTTGTGCACGTAACAAGTTAGATCAGATAATGGACCCCAATTCCAATCTGAATTTATAAAATTTGCAAAAAAAATTGATTTTGTTCATATAACAAGCAGTTCTAAATATCCTCAGTCGAATGGATGCATTGAAACTGCAGTGAAAACTGCTAAAAATCTTATTAAAAAAGGTGATAATTTATTCTTATCTTTGTTGACGTACCGTACCACCCCTCTGTAAAATGGTTTTACCCCAGCCGAATTATTATTTAACAGAAAAATTCGTTCTCCTCTTTCAATTTTACCGAAGTTTCTTAATCAAACGGTTGATACAAGCTTAGTTTTCCAGCGGGAGGGAAGGTACAGGGATAACATGAAGCGAAATTATAATAGGCGTCATCGCACCAAAGAGCTTTCAGAGTTAAAAGTCAATGATAGTGTATGGGTGACTGATCTCAAAACATATGGAAAAGTTATTCGAAAGCTTAAGGAACCAAAGTCCTATCTTGTCGAAACTCATACTGGCAATTTTCGAAGGAATCGATGGTTTTTAATACCAGCAAAACATCACTACTTTGTTTCTAATGAAATTGTTCTTTAATTTAATGATAAATCTTACGTGGTCACTCATATACCATCATCTGCTAATACAGTCAATACTACTAACACTAGATTAGACAATTGTATCAATCAAAATGTAGAATTTCAACCTGATGTACAATTATTTAACAGTTATGGTAAAAGTGTTAGAGAATCTGAAGTTATATTGCCGATAATGACGAATGTGTTAGAAATAGTAGACCAATGCGTAACGTGAAAAGACCCTCGTATTTAAAAGACTATGTCACTTAATTACTCAACGTTTTTTTTTTATTATAAAGAGGGGGATGTTTTGTCAGGACTTTAAGGAAACCTGACAACCTTGCTTAAGGATCCAGCGAAAAGATAAATATAATGGGTGTGTTACTTTTACTAAATAATGTAACGTTTGCTTGTTGTTTTCTATGACACTATCCCTGGTGGTATTCTTATTATTTAATAATAAAATAATCATTGAATTTAGTGTTTAATCCGTAATATAAAAGAACCCAATATAACAGAAAAACGCCCAATTAACACAGAAACTCGTTAATTAAATAATTACATGTTGTGCAAATGTAGATTTTACTGAATTTGGATTAAAAATTAGTTCAAAATACATTAATAGTATACATTCTTATTTTTGAAAATTGTAATAAACCTTGTTCATTATACTACGTAGGTAATATTGTGCTTGTTTTCAACACCTTCCGATAATTGCAAGATTTGCGATATCTGTAAATTTTTATTAAGTTTATTTTCATGTTTGTCTATTTATTTTAATACATTAAAACTGTTTGTTAAACAAATTTAACACATTTAAATTGTTAGCTGAAAACGTATTTACTAATGCAATATATTTTGCTCAAAATTTTCTAACAGTCATATTAAACACCTTAATTTAAACTAAGAAATAAGCTATATGAACAAACATTTAAATCCATGTAACACTTTTTATTTACCAAATAAAAAATAACAATAATTTAAAATGGAAGATTAAAATGTTACATGAATTAAAATGTTTGTTGATAATTTTAATTCTTCAATTTTAAATCAAGAATTAAAATTACTAACAAACATATTAATTCAGAATGAATTACCAAAAATAATATTAATTCTGAATTAAAAGGTTCGTTGATCATTTTAATTCTTCAATTTTAATTGCCTGAGCTTTATACAAACGGGGTCGTTATTTTGCTCGGATTTAATTTCTTCTAAAAAGTAGGATTTTATTTCAAAATTTGTAGTTATTAAATTTACAAAGGTATCGGTTTCTAAAGCTAACTCATCATTTTCAGGAAATACTGAGTTTTTTTCAAATTTTCTCGACAATGCGTCCGCAATTACTAAGCCTTTGGAACATAATGAATCTCATAGTCATATCTTAAAAGTCTCAACCCAAATCTCCGAAAACGCGGAGTTAATTTATCAATATTTTTTTATTGTAAAACTTTGAACTAGTGGTTTGTGATTCGTTTCAATAAGGACTTTCAACCCGTAAACATATTCGGTCACATGACCAGGTCAAAGCTAACGCTTCCCGCTCAATTTAGGCGTAACGTTGCTCCGTTTTTGATAATAATCTAGATGCATTAGATACGACTTTTTTATTCCCATTTTCATCTTCTTGAATAAGACATGAGCCAATGCCAAAGAAAGAGGCATCAGCAGAAATTATGATTTTCTGGCTCGGATCGAAATATTTAAGACACGGACTCTCCTGCAGCAATTTTTTTATTTTTTCAGAGGCTCGTTTTTGAGCATGATTCTAAGAAAAAGAAACATTTTTCTTTAATAGAGAAGTCAGTGGTTCTAAGACATCAGATCTGTTGGGAATAGTCCGACATGAAAAATTAACCATGCCCAAAAAACGTAGAAGTTCGTTTTTATCAGATGATTCGGGAAATTTGACAAGCGCTTATTTGCTCCAAGTCTACAGTAATCCTATTACCTGATATGGAGTGACCCAAAAATGCTAATGACCGTACACCGAAAAGACATTTTTCTTTATTTAAAGTTATACCTTCTTTATAATTCCGTGTTAAAACTTCATTCAATATTTGATCGTGTTGTTCAATTGTCGGTGCATGGATAAGAATATCATCTATATGAAAAATTACGTTATCAAGACCCTTTAAGATTTTATTTATTAACATAGAAAAATACTCGGGTGCACATGGGTGCACAGGTTATATCGAATGGTAACCTTTTAAATATGAAACGTCCAAATGGTGTTATGAAACACTATAAATCCTGACATTCTTTGGCTAATTTAATTTGATAGGACTCAAAAGTTGTATCGATCCGGCTAAAGTACTTAGATCCTTGAACTTGAGCGAGAATTCTTTCGACTTTACCTATAGGAAAATGCGTGCACATCACGGCTTTATTTAATTTGGTGTAGTCAACACAAAGACGAATTTTATTGTTATCTTTTCGAACTATAACAATGGGACTGACCCATGGAGTATGATATTCAACGGGTTCCATAATGTTTATTTTTTGTAGGCGTTCAAGTTCATCTTTTAAAGGTCTAAGTAAAGGAACGAGCACAACACGTGGAACTGATTATATAAATGGATGAACATTTTTATCAATCTCAATTTTAAATTCAGTTTTAAAAGTACCCAGCTGATCAAAAATTCTAGGAAATGTTTACTCAATTTCTCCCAATTTAAGGCAACCGACTTTTGGAAAAAACCTATCACCAAATTGTAACATGTTTAAATCTATTATTCCTGAGCGACCTAAAATTGGTTTACATAATTCTTCAATGACATAAATGTCCGTAAAACATTTGTTTTTAGAGTTACTTAATGTACCATTCAAGATACCTAAAATATTTAATCTCTTGCCTGAAGGGCCTGTCATTACTCTGTTAGTAATATGTAAGCTTTGAATGACATTTTCATCCAAAAAGGATACAGGTATACAAGTTATATCGGCACCTATGTCGATTTCTCTGTTTAATTCAAAAATTTTTAAAAAATTGACATTTCTTTCTGAGAAATCACATTCATAGCGATTGACCATAAAAACTAATTTGAACTAGTACTATCATTATGAGAACAATTTGTACAACTTAGTCCAGGGCTACTATTACAATCATTATCTACAGACTCACATTGGATGGATCTAACCTTTTTGCTTTGACATACTGTCGCCCAATGTCTTTGCTTATTACAAGAACGACACGTCGATTGATTGGCAGGACACTTCTCTCTGGGATGGTCCGCTAACCCACAAAATTGACATTTTCTGGAAGCAGTCGTTTTATATTGAACTTCTCTCCTTTTTTATTTGACAAAACAAGATCTGGTAACCGCGTCTCGAAAAGTACTCCTATGCATCGCCTGAACTGAGCTTCTGACGTCATGTCTTGCGTCTTTTTCTCGCACTCGATTGGAATGGAAATTCGACTTCTGAGTCGATTGGCCGCCTGTGACCGTCGCGACTGATCCTCCACGCAACTCTCTGCTTTGTTTTTCTTAGAGTTCGGCTTGCTTTACAGCAGTAATACAATCGGCAAGAGTTAGATTCGCTTGCAATTGCAATTTTTCACTGGTTTTGCGATCTAACATGCCCACAACTATACGATCACGTATTAATGTGTCTTTTAAAGAACCATATTGGCAATGCTCTGCCAGACAATGCAAGCAAGTAATAAATAACTCTACAGGCTCACCTGGTTGCTGGACACTACTATTAAATTTGTAACGATCGGAAATTAAGTTTTTACGTGGAATAAAGTGGTTTTCGAAGGCTTGCATGGTGGCTGTGTAGGTTTCAGGAACCGGCATAAACTGTAGCATTACTTCTTCGGCTTCCTCGCCAAGGACATATGTGGTATCCTCAGTAGTAACACAGCTTTAGCCGTGGTAGTAAGTTGCTAACTTCACTCGGAAGAAAATGGTTGCGTTACTTTCAAAGTTACTTTTTGTAGTGTATTAGAATAATGTATATGTAAGATGATAAAGTACAAAATAAACGATATAACAAATGTGTAACAATTACAACAAACTGGCGACGATGTGAAAATCATAAAAGTGCACGTGACAACGTATGCAACTCGCGTAAGTACATGCACGTGTTGTTTTTTTTTGTTTTTTGTCATTATTTTTCAACCAAATACTTGCCGAGTTCAATGCCCCATTAAACGTTAAGTACCGTTAACACCGTAAAACCTCAACGGTTGTGTTTTTCAATAATTTTTCAACTTGACACAAGGAATTTCTATTACAATTTGAATAAATATGGATGCCGAACAGCTGAAACAAATTTTGGGAGTTTTCGGCGAAACTATTACAACCACCCAGCAACACCTAGTCGAACAACTTCTAAATAGACCAGCCACTACTTCCGACTCAGTATTAATATTGCTCCATTCGAAAACTACGAAGCAAAAAAAAAATTACATGCTACCTAGAACGATTTGATAACCACCTTGCTGTTAAAAATGTCACCGATACATCAAAAAAAGCACAACTTCTGTGTGCATCAATTGGGTCAAATCATTACAATAACTTATCAGCATTCTTGGGGCCAAATCACCAAGTCAAAGATGTACCATACGAAGACCTTGTCGACAATTTCAGGAAAATGCTCGCACCAAAAACCAACAGTGTCGTGGCTCAACATTATTTTTTATCGTGTTATCAAGCTGAGAAAGAATCTGTCGCAGAGTATGTTGCCACGTTACAAAAAAACTTAGCAGATTGTAATTTCCATGTAGAGTGTTCGTGTAAACAAAAAGTATCGGTTGCCGAAATTTTTCTTCGGGCACAATTTATTCGAGGTTTAAGAGACAATTATATTCGAGAACAATTACTGCAAACGGATGTTACCAAATTTCATGACATTGTGGACAAAGCGGTTGTGTTAGAAGGGTCGCGCATTCAAAGCAAAGAACTAATGAAACAAACAAACGCTTCGGTCGTGTCGGAAAGCGGAAGTGACGTGAACAAACTGTCGCAGGTTCGCCATTCTCGGTCCCGTCGTGAGAAAAGTCGAAATCGTCCTCGTAATCGCGACCAAATATCAAATTATCGTAGTAAATTGATGTCTCGCCGTTCCTTGTCGCGTTCATCATCATCACGGGACTATCGAAATCAGCCAAATAGGACAAAAGTAGATTATCGAGCACTTGGAATTGAAAATTTGTGCTTCAATTGTGGGAAAAATAACCATAAATCTAGTGAGTGCCGCACCGATCGAAGAAATCTCTATTGCGAGTTCTGTAAAAGAAACGGTCATATCGCTAAACTTTGTATTAAAACGCACTTAAGTCAAGCAGCTGACAGTAAGCAGGTTTCAAATGAAGATGATGCAGTTTATTCATACGGAGTCAATATTATTCAACCCTTGTTTGACTTACTGGAAGTCAATCCTGATTCAAGAAAGTATCTGGTTACAGTTCTCATATATAATAATAAACCGCACAATATGGAAGTCGACTCAGGAGCGAAGTTTTCTATCCTCTCAGAAGATGAATTTTTCAAGCTCAACCTCGGAATTGCAATTCAACCAGCTAATGTAACATTCAGAACATTTTCAAAAGATCTTGTTCCATGCAAAGGCAAAGCTAAGGTTAATGTCAAATATAAAAATAAATCTCTCTGCGCTGATCTGTACATTGTGCCACAAGGTCACGATTCCCTAATTGGACGTGAATGGATAAGAGGTCTAGATCTTGAATTAAAAGAAATTGACGATGAACTGACTCAACATACCACTTACCAGCCGGCTCCTGCCTCAGACGTGTCACCAATGCTTCAAGTTGATGTTTTTCGAGAATTTGAAGACATTTTTTAAAAAAAGGTAGGTTGTGTTCCAAATTTGCAAGTGTCACTTACTCTACGAAAGGATGCCAAACCAATTTTTATCAGAGAACGCGATGTTCCTTACTCCTTACGAGAACAAGTTGAAAAAGAATTGGACGCACTTGAGCATTCAGGTATCATTACCCCTGTTTCCACAAGTGACTGGGGATCACGCCTTGTTGTAATACCTAAGCATGATGGAGGTATTAGAATCTGTGTTGATTACAAAACTGGAGTGAATGAAAGGTTAGAATCAGCCAATTTTCCGATTAGAAGAATTGAAGATGTTCTCAATAGCTTGCGTAATTCCAGATACTTCTGTAAGTTAGACTTATACAAAGCATATTTACATTTGAAAGTCGATGAAGAGGGAAGTAAAATTCAAACAATTTCCACACACAAAGGAACGTACAGAATGAACAGACTTAGTTTCGGAATAAAGACTGCTCCTTCGGAATTTAATCGTATCCTGTCACAACTCCTGCGTGGACTTCCAAACGTAGAAGCATATTTCGATGACATCATTGTCCATGCCGCTACTAAAGATGAATGCATTTCTAATTTGCGAATGTGTTTGCAAAGATTGTCAGAATATGATTTGCATCTAAACAGAAACAATTGTTCGTTCTTTCAAACAAAAACTGAATATTTGGGATACGTTATCGAATATAACAAAATAAGCAAATCGCCAGAAAAGGTTCGAGCAGTGTTAGAAATGCCACGTCCTTCGAATGTAGAAGAATTGCGACAATTTCTGGGCATGGTAACATACTACTCGCGATTCATCCCTGATTTTTCAACAAAATGTTACCCTTTACGACGGTTGCTGTGCAAGAACCAGCGATATTTTTGGACTGCTGCATGTGAATCAGCTTTTATCAACTTTAAAACAGAACTGTGCAGTGAACGTGTTCTCATACCATACGATCCAGCGCTGCCGCTTATCCTTACAACAGATGCCAGTCTCAGCGGAGTAGCTGCAGTACTTAGTCATTCAATTGATGGAAGTGAAAAGCCAATGGCGTATGCTTCACGATCACTGATCCATTCCGAACAAAATTACAGCCAGTTGGACCGCGAAGCTTTAGCCATAGTATTCGCCGTGACTAGATTCTATAATTACGTTTATGGAAGAAAATTTTATCTAATCACTGATAATGAACCTCTTACCAGAATTTTTGGCCAAAATCGGGCATTGCCACAAATGACGTCAGCGCGCTTACTTCGATACGCATTATTTTTATATGGATTTGATTATACAGTAAGATTCAAGAAAGGTAAAGACAATGAAAATGTTGATTGCTTGTCTCGCGCCCCAATTGTTCAAAAACAGAAAACATTCGACACTTACATCAATCAAGAAGTTGATGATTTATACTCTAAAACTTTATTTCAAATTTCAAATATTTCTATTACCGCTGATATCATCTTACAAGAAACCACAAAGGACTCAGAATTGCAAGCCATCATTAAAGAAATTTGAACAAAATCGGTAGATTCGTCGTTTACCCTTTCTCGTGGTATTTTATTTCGAGCCGATAGGGTTGTTATACCGAAAACTCTTCAAGCCTCTATTCTCCAGGAATTACATGCACATACACATAGGCATAACAAAAATGAAGCAACTAGCTAGACGTTACGTCTATTGGGTTGGATTAGATCGTAACATAGAAGAACTTGTTAGAAGTTGTCAAGAATGCGCTAAACTGCGCAACAACCCTCCGAAAGTTATCGTACACCCGTGGGATCCACCGAAGACCAACTGGGAACGTATTCATGTGGATTATGCAGGACCGTTCCAAGGACATCATTTCTTGGTGTGTGTTGATGCGAAGTCAAAATGGGCTGAAATCCGTATTGTACGAGACGCACCTACAACTGGTTCCACTATTGCTCTTTTAGAAGACATTTTTTCATTTCTGAAATATTTGTATCGGATAATGCTACAATTTTTACAAGCACTGAATTCAAAGAATATTGTTCTACACATGGAGTGTCACAAAGATTTATTGCCCCTGCTCATCCCGCTACTAACGGGTTAGCTGAGCGGAACGTGCAAACCTTCAAGAATCGCCTGAAATCAATTTCAGAAGAACCAGAGACTTTATCGCAGAAAGTTCAAAAAATCATGTTCAAATACCGGGCCACTCCTCTTGCATGTGGTAAATCTCCGGCTGAACTCTATTACGGCCGCAAGATCAGAATTCAATTGGACGCAATTTTTCCAAATCACTCGCAGAAATCACAGCTTGTGAAAAACCATGTTCGTTCCTTATCAGTGGGGGAGAGAGTTCAAATCCGCATGTTCCAACAAAATAGAGAAAACTGGGAATCTGGGTACGTCACAGAAAGATTGGGCTCTCGTTACTACCTTGTGAAGATAGACTCAGGACGTATTATCAAACGCCATATTAACCAGTTATGTTCCACCCGTGTAACTCACCAAGACTTTAAGGAATCACATTCACAAAAACATTCCAACGCAACATATCTCACATTTGATGTTCCTAGATTACCTAGTCGAAGTGTTGAAGAAGAACTTCCAGAGATGCCAAATAACGCACCAACACCAAACAGAGACCAACAACCAGACTTACCTATTCTAAGGAGGTCTGAGCGTGCCAAGAGACAACCTGTATTTTTAAGAGATTATGAATTATAACTTTATTTTTCAAATTAATGTATCTTTAAGTTTAAGTTAATTTTGTGTTCCAAAGCAATAGGATAGTATTAAGTTAAGTGGGGGAGAACTGTGGTATCCTCAGTAGTAACACAGCTTTAGCTGTGGTAGTAAGTTGCTAACTTCACTCGGAAGAAAATGGTTGCGTTACTTTCAAAGTTACTTTTTGTAGTGTATTAGAATAATGTATATGTAAGATGATAAAGTACAAAATAAACGATATAACAAATGTGTAACAATTACAACAACATACATCAAAATATTTTAATTCAGAATGAATTACCAACAAACATATTAATTCTGCATTAAAATGTTTGTTGATAATTTTAATTCTTTAATTTTAATTGGCACTGTAGGTTGCAATTATCAACAAACATTTTAATTCATGTAACATTTTAATTCGACATGCATTTTAATAATACAATTTAAATGATTCTTATTCTTTGTTTGTTATATAAAAAGTGTTACATGAATTAAAATGTTTGCTCATATACTTTTTTTCTCAGTTTTGAATTAAAGTTTTTTATATAATTGTTAGAAATTTTGAGCAAAATGTATTGCATCAGTAAATACGTTTTCACTTAACAATTTAAATATGTTAAGCTTGTTTACCAAACCATTAAATGTACTAAAATAAATAGACTAACATAAAAATGAACTTAATAAAAATTGAAGTTTGTTTAAATGCAACGGAATTAAATTTAGTAATAAAAAGCAAAACGGCGTTCCATAATATTTTGTGTAGGTATTGTTTTTTATTCAGTAAATGAAAAGCGTCGCAAATAGATAAAAATAATCTTGTGTATAAATAAATTTTGTAAAGATGATGTCTTTTCTTACGATATAATAAAAGTTATAATACATGAAATTACATTAGATGCTACATAAAATTGTTACGCACGTAAGCATAATCATTAATTACGTAAGTGTTGCTTGGTTCACATAAAAGGTATACCAATATTCTAAAATTTATATTGATATACATATAGAGATTGACTTAAAACAATAATCTATTTATCTTTACTCGATTTTTATTTGATTTGTTCTTAAAAGTTTTTATTTAATTGTTTTTGCACAAAGAAACAAAATTGTTACTTGCAATAAAATTTTTAAGTTTAGAAAATCAGTTATTAATGTTAATGGTAAGAAATATATTTGTATAAATTAGGTAAAACATGATTTTACTTTTTGCGAACTTTTATGATACTTTGCATTTTAATTAGTTAAAACTTACACCGCAAACAATTTTACGTTGTCTACATTACGTTTTAAATGCGTGTCTCGTTTTTATTGCTATTGTTTTATTGCATTAATAAAGTTGACAAACGCTTAATGAATAATAAAATAATTAATATTTGTTCGAGTTTTAAATTTGGACTTTATTACGTAGAAACAAAAGGGCCTTTGCGAGACTTCAAACTACAAAATAAGCACAAAAGCTCTAAGGGTCAGTAATGGCTTGTAGAAGGGAAATGAATAAGTTGAATAGTCTAGTGGAGATTCGACTTAAAGCGGAAATCGAGTTCTACCTAGTGGTCATGTTATTATTCAGGATTCGTGCAGTAATCTCATTAATCCAATGTTTGTAATGATACTAAATAGTAATTCTGCGAACATGTTAGTTAGACATAGATAAAAGAACACGTTGAATACCTTTAATAGGTAAACTCTCTCAGAATTTAATCAAGTTGTTTGACTAATCTAAACTTGTTATAAATATTTTTCAAACCTTAAACCATCAAAAACGTATTTACTTAAATATATTGCTTAATTTTACAAAAATCAACATAAAGGTAAGCCGTAAATAAATCATTTGTACAAAGTTTGGCAGTAAACAAACAGAATATCCGAATAGAGTTTATATTACGTGATGCAGTACATAAATTTAATGGAAAAGTTTTAACTTTTCAGTTGCAAGTTGTAAGATAACTTTTGCTACTCCTTTTTTAGCCCGTTCAATTTGCATAAGGTGCGTTTAAGCTGACAAAGAAAAAGTTTTTCCAGATAAAGCATAACTTCGCACTCTAAATATTGGATGATCTTAGAAAACAGAAGAGTTTTATTTTTGAAATCAATTTAGACATGAAACCGTTTTGCTGTTACCTAAATTGAATAGTTTTCTTATTAGAAGCGTTTTACTTTGAAAAAAAGTGAAAACCTCGTTACGTAAAATTTAGATTTTAAGTTTGAAAGTTTTAATAGCAAAACTTAAAATGTAATGATGTTTTATATTCTTATAGGAGTTTAGTAAATTTGCGTTATATACCGGTTAATTTCGTTTTTTTTTTTTATTTTTTTAATATTGGTTTAACTGCATTTAATTATAATTTACAATAAACTTTCGTACTAGTTAACTTTTTTAATTTATTTATTAATTTTATTGATATTTTCAAAACAAGTTTTGTTTTATATTTTTTTTTAATAATCAAATTTGGTAGTATAATGTATATACAGGGTGTCCCACGAGGTACTGTACATACTGAAATGGTATGTTCCTTAGGTCAATTTGAGTAGAAAACGTCCTATAAACATAGGTTCAATTCGCCATAGTTACACAGATACAAGCGTTCAAAGTTTATAACTGATCACACATTTTTTGAAAATTAATTATTCTTAGTCAACTGGGAAACAAAAGCCGAACAATATGTCATTTATTGCTTTCTTTTCTACTAATGTCACGGTCGATTTTATTAAATGAAGTGTAATTTAAATGCAAAATGCCTTCTCATTTTTCTAAAGAAGAGTATGCTGATATCATTTACATTTATGGATTCTCTGATGGAAATGCGAGATCTGCCGTTAGGGAATATGAACGAAGATTTCCCAACAGGAGGGTGCCAAATCACCAAACCTTTTCTTCTGTGTTTTAACATGTACGGACTCATGGTTCATTTCCATCAGTTTCAACAAGATCTGACCGTCCTGTGCAGTTAAATGTGAATGAGGAGGAAAACATTCTACAGATGGTTGATCGGAGTCCAGGGTTGAGTACTAGAAGAATTTTTTCTCAAACGGGACTCCCCCGTATGTCAGTATGGCGAACATTACATGATGGGCTTTTGTATCCCTATCACATACAACAGGTTCAGCATCTGGAACCTGGAGATTTTGCTGCCCGGTTGAATTTGTGCCACTGGTTACAGGTAAATCCACAATTAGTTCCATTCATTTTATTTGAACGAATTGAACGAATTGAACCTATGTTTATAGGACGTTTTCTACTTAAATTGACCTAAGGAACATACCATTTCAGTACGTACAGTACCTCGTGGGACACCTTGTATATTATTGTAATTGTCATTTACAAATAGCGTTGTTGAAATATTAATTGTTTAATATTGCCACCAAGTTAATTTCACCATAACCTATGTCGAAATGCAATTTCCGATTCATCCTTTGCCTGATTGCATTGTAACACAAGTATCTGTTTATTAACGTCATCAATTAGTTATTTATAAATTTTTAATAAAAGCTGTTAAAAACGTATACACTTTGTAATTAATGAAAATTTTAAGAACAGCAAATTTTTTCTTTAGTAATTCCGTTTATTAAGTATTGGTCATATAAATTATTAAAATTGAAACTTACGTTTTACTGGATAAAACGATGTAGAATTAATTTCCATGATAATTTTTTACTGTATTAATTAACCAATAGAAAAATTTTATTTTATTGCATTTTTTAAAATTCAACCAATCATCAACGGATTACAGCGATAACACCACGGGCGTGGTGTTATCAGGCAAAGCAGACATGATATATTAAAATGTCAAATTAAATGTCAGATAGTAAATCAATTCATAATGATGATACACGGATTTGATGATATTTGTAACTACAAAATTAACTAAATTCCTTTAGAAAATACACCATAAAACACAATTAATTGGTATTAATTGATTAAAAAACTTGGAAAGTAGTAAAAAATTATCTCACCAAATACCCCTCGAGCATTGATAAATACTCAAAATTTTGTCGTAGAGAATGTTTCAAGCGTGTTTCTTTAAGGTAATAGCACTCGGCCTTCGGCCTCGTGCTATTACTAAGAAACACGCTTTCAACAATCTCTATGACAAAATTATCTCGTTATTATCAATGCTCTAGGGGTATTATAGCTGATAATTTTTAACTGTATCAATTAACCAATAGAAAAATTTGATTTTATTGCATTTTTTAAAATTCAACCAATCATCAACGGATTACAGCGATAATCGGGCAAAGCAGACATGGTATTGAAACGTTCGAGAAATTACTTGCATATGCAAGAGCCTTCTAGAAACTGTTATCTATTTTTCTAGAAGTTATAGCGAAAAGTAGGGAACGCTCGAGAAGGATTTCCGTATGTCTTTATATAGCGACGAGACAGATCGTAGGTCAGTTATTGCTGGAATGCGAATGTGTTACGAAGATTATCAAGTGGAAATAAATAAGAATCGTTAGCACGCGTGTGTCTACATAAATAAATCGAGAATAATCGTGAACGTGATAATTAATGTAAGCAAGTGTGATATCCGAGGACGTTATCTTATCTTCTTATAAGTGATATAAATTATAGTGTAAGTGTTTTTATTATTAGATTTTATTAGCTCGGTTAATTTAAAAGTGTACATATTTCTAGAATAAGTAAACGTAGTTTTAGTCGTTTTAAATAAATTAGTTTTTAATAAATAAATACGTAACAGTGGCGTCAGGTGTTGAGGTATCGAATAGAACAAACCGTTCGCGATTTTTAGTGTGAATACTATTAAGTTATTTGATATCGCTCCCGTAATAAAAACATTGATTACGTAAATAACTTTTAAGTTTGCGATACGCGTGTTTATTTATACAGTATAAAATAGTGTTTATTAAACTTTTTTCTTTTAACAAGTGCGTGATCGCGATATTAATTGAATTCGTTTCCGTACACTAGTGGTTTAATATTAATAAGTGGATAGTTATTAAATTTTGTGTTATACAAAAACTGCATTTTAAAAAGTAGTGTATTTAAACTTTATATTCGTGTTATATTTAAATTTATGCCGGTAACGCGTTCGCAAGCAGTTAAAATGGATGCAAAACTATTTGAATTTCTTGAATCAATAAAAAACGGCCAAGAATCGATGAATAGAAAAATGGAAAAAACTTCCCAGAAAATGGAAGAAAAGTTTTACGAAAATTCTCAGAAAATTGAAGAAAAATTATTTGAAAATACCCAGAAGATAGAAGAAAAATTTATGCAAAATTCTAGACGTTTAAAAGAAGAAATACAAACGAGCATAGAAAATCAAATAAAAATTGTTCAAGAGGAAACCCAAACAGATATGTTAAATTTAAAAGAAGAAATTTGCGAATCTATGAATGACAAAATAGAAGCAGTAGATGATAGAATGAAACTGCTTGAAGAAAGAATCAACCAAATAAATTGTCACGGGGAAGGAAGCGTCACGAGTGAAGATTTAATAATGGACCATCGAGAAGAAAACACTCATAAATTCAAAGTTGTACCTCCGAATTTTGATGGTAAAGTTCCATGGTCAACCTACTACAAGCAGTTTGAAGCCGCAGCTACTGCTAATGGTTGGAGCAACAAGCAGAAAGCGACGTCTTTAATAGTGTCCTTACGTGGAGAAGCGCTGGGAATTTTACAAACTGTTCCGGACCATCTGCAAGAAAATTACGAACTCTTAATATCACGATTAGAAATGAGATATGGAGATGCCCATCTTCAACAAGTCTATCAAGCTCAAATTAAAAGTCGGGTTCAGAAAGCTGCCGAAAGTCTTCAAGAGTTTGAGGCTGACATCGCCAGACTAACACGGCTTGCGTATCCTACAGCGCCAGATACCTTCTTGGAGCAATTGGCTATTCAAACCTTTGTAGACGGCCTCCGAGACAACGAAACGCAGCAGACTCTGCGGTTAGCTCGACCGAAGACATTGGATGACGCTTTGGTGCATGCTTTGGAGTTTGAAGCAGCAAAACAAGCATCGCAACGAGATGGTCATAGACTCTGCTGTGCTGCAGAAGTACCCGCGCAGACACTGGAAAGCATCGAGGAGATAGCGCGACGAATACTTCGGGAAAGAGGAGTGACAGCTTTGAACTGCGACGAAATAAGCCATGTACGACGGCATCGTACCAAACCTAAGAAGAGGACTAGAAGAGCGCTCGAAAATTTGGAACGAGGCGAGCGAAAGAAACAAAAAGTAATCTCATCTAGTCAAACCCCGGAGATTACCATTCAAATGGCGTCGCCAAGGGAGCAGTTGCATAGCATTTATCTCGATGGCAAGATCAATGGAAGAAGCGTTCAGTTACTGGTTGACACGGGAGCGACGAAGACCATCATTCGTCCTGACATCTTATTGAAAAACGAGAAGACATCACCAGTAACAGTACGACTTCGAACGGCGACGGGCAAAGAAATACCTACTCACGGACATGTCAAAGTAACCATTGGTTTGGGAAATGGAGTACTCGACAATCAAGTACTGGTAGCCGAAATCACGGAAGAAGTTATCCTGGGAATGGACGTGATAAAGAAGTATGGGTTCCATTTGGATATGAAGAACGATGTCCTGAAGATCGACAATGAAGAAATTCCTTTTCATTCGTCAGAGAAGGCAGCCGTGCGAGTCTTATTGAGTGAAGACGTGACTCTGCCTGCAAGGACTGAAAGTGTGGTGATGGCACGCCTGGATGGAAGTCTCCGGGAAGGCTATATACGTGCGATTGAACCAATGGAGGGCGGTTTAGTTGAAAAGGGACTACTCGTTGGCAGAACTTTAGTACGAGTAAAGAACACGATGCCAGTAAGGATCTTAAACATTAACTCAGATCCTGTAACGTTGAAAAAGAAGACCGTGGTAGGCCAATGCACGCCAGTATCACAAATTGTGAGATGCGTGAAGTCGAACGAAGATACGTCGCCGAAGAAGTGTCCACAACATCTATTGGACATTCTTACCACCAAATGCGAAAACCTCAGCCAAGACCAGCTGGCTAAAGTTAAAGTGTTGATCCAAGAGTACCAAGATGTGTTCGCGCTGGAGAGTGGCTCTAAAGGAAGAACTAATGTGGTAAAACATAAAATTAATACCGGAGACGCTCGGCCAATACGACAACATCCACGCAGACTTCCTTTGGCGAAAAGAGAAGAAGCCGAACACATAATTATGGATATGGAGAGAGAAGGCGTGATTGAACCTTTAAGTAGTCCATGGGCATCCCCAGTGGTACTCGTAAAGAAGAAGGATGGATCAACGAGATTTTGCGTAGACTACAGGCAGCTAAACGACGTGACCAAAAAGGACAGCTACCCTTTACCCAGAATTAACGATACGCTAGACACCCTGTCAGGATCCCAGTAGTTTTCTACGTTAGATTTAAAGAGTGGATACTGGCAGGTAGAATTAGAACCCAAGGATCGTGAAAAAACAGCTTTTACGATCGGAACTGGTTTGTGGCAGTTCACTGTAATGCCCTTCGGCCTGTGTAACGCTCCTGCAACGTTCGAGCGTTTGATGGAGACCATCTTGCGCGGATTGTCTTGGAAGACGTGCTTGGTTTACCTGGACGACGTGATCGTGGTTGGAAGGTCGTTTGAAGAACACCTGAACAACTTGAAGGAAGTGTTCCAGCGGTTACGTGGGGCTAACCTTAAACTGAGCCCAAAGAAGTGCCACGTATTTAAGAAGGAAGTGCAATACCTTGGCCACGTCGTATCGAGAGATGGAGTAAGGGCTGACCCAGACAAAATCCAAGCAGTGCAAGCATGGCCAAGATCAATCGACAAACATCAGGTCCGAAGTTTCCTTGGGTTGTGCACGTATTATAGAAGATTTGTACCCGGATTTGCCAATATTGCCAAACCATTGACAAAATTAACCGAAGAAAAAGCAGAATTTAGATGGAATGAAGACTGCGAAAATTCTTTTAATCAACTAAAACAGGCCCTAGTCACTTCGCCGATTTTGAGTTATCCACGAGAAGATGGAAAGTTTGTTTTGGATACCGACGCAAGCAATATGGCCATAGGCGCGGGCCTTTCGCAGGTTCAAGATGGACAAGAAAAGGTTATCGCGTACTTTAGCAAGGTTTTGTCTAGGCCAGAAAGGAATTATTGCGTGACTAGGAGGGAGCTGTTAGCAGTCGTTAAGTCCATCGAACATTTCTACAAGTATTTGTATGGACGAAAATTCTTACTGAGAACAGACCACGCCGCTTTAAAATGGCTACTGCAGTTCCGTAACCCAGAAGGACAAGTAACAAGATGGATCGAGAGACTGCAAGAGTATGACTACGACACAGAACACCGTGCCGGAAGCAGTCATCGGAACGCTGATGCCTTGTCCAGAAGACCATGTCTGGCGGACTGCAGTCATTGTTCGCGACTGGAAGAAAAAGTCGAATGCCTCCGGAGAACTGCTATGGTTGATAATGAGTGGGAACCTGAGCAGTTACGTCGCGAACAAGATGACGATCCTGAAATAAGACTACTCCTGGACTGGAAAGAAAGCGGCCGACGACCAACCTGGGAAGAAGTGAGTGCTTTGGGCAAAAACATCAAAGCGTACTGGGCGCAGTGGGACTCCTTGATAGTAGAAGACGGTCTTCTTAAGCGATCCCTTGAAAGTGCCGAGGGCACGGGAAACAGACTACAGCTGGTAGTGCCGAAGAGCAGGGTGACCGAAGTGTTGAAGCATCTCCACGATGGGACATCGGGAGGACACTTTAACATTAAGAAGACGTTGGGTAAAGTGCGAGAACGATTCTACTGGATGAACTGCAAAAAGGACGTCATGAAATGGTGCCGTAAATGCACAGTCTGCGCATCAGGAAATGGTCCAGCGAAAAAGCGCAAAGCACCCATGCAACAATACAACGTAGGAAGCCCTTTGGAAAGAGTAGCGATTGACATCGCAGGGCCGTTCCCAGAATCCGATTCGGGAAATAAATACATCCTGGTGGCGATGGATTATTTCACGAAATGGACGGAGGCTTACGCCATACCCAATCAGGAAGCAGCTACAGTCGCAGACGTATTAGTAAAGGAGTTTTTCTGCCGTTTTGGAGTTTCGTTGGAATTACACTCCGATCAAGGCCGCAATTTTGAGTCTGGGCTGTTTCAAGAAGTTTGCCGACTGTAAGAAATTAAAAAGACTAGGACAACGCCTCTCCATCCTCAGTCTGATGGCATGGTTGAACGGATGAATCGAACAATGGGCAAGTACTTAGCCAAGGTAGTGTCCGAACACCAAAGGGACTGGGATCAGTACTTGCACCTTCTCCTAATGGCATACCGATCATCCGTTCACGGAAGCACAGGCCAAACACCATCCTGTGTAATGCTCGGTTGTGAAATACGATTACCATGCGACCTTCAATTTGGCCGAAGACCAGAAGAGGAAGTCGCTGGAGAAGATTACGTCAGCAAGCTGGCAAAGAGGCTAGACGAAGTACATGAAGAGGTTCAAAAAAACACACAAATTGCCAGCGACAGGATGAAAACAAGATATGACGTCAAGGCGCAAAATGGTGGGTTTCAACCTGGCGATATGGTCTGGTTGTATAACCCTCAAAGGAGACGTGGTTTGTCGCCGAAGCTGCAAAGGCAATGGGAGGGCCCCTATGAAGTCGTGCAGCGTATTAACGACGTTATATACCGCATCTGAAAACCGCCCAGAGGCAAGCCAAAAGTGGTCCACGTCGATCGTCTAGCCCCGTTTGCTGGCGATAACCACAATGCGCAAGTTCAGGTCCGAACCAGAGTAATAAGTAGCAGAACCAGGAATCCAATCGAAGAAATGGAGTTCGAGAAGTTTATAAACTTATACGGAGGTTCTGGAAAAGCTAGGTTCGGAGCTACCACCGAGGAACAACAAGACCTGTTCTAGACACAAAAAGATTACGCCATCGCACATTGCGTGAGCGAGGACCTTGACATGTCCAAAGGGGTTGCAGTCGTGTTTAAAAAGAAGTTTGGACAGCTAGATGAATTACGAAGACAGCAACCGGCAGTCGGAAAAGTTTTAGGACTACGTGATGACGGACGCTTTGTTTTCTATCTGGTCACCAAGAAATACTCACGGGACAAGCCGTTATACAAAGATCTGTGGCGAACATTATGGAGTCTCAAAAGAGAAATAGAGTTCCATCATGTTAAGAAATTGGCAGTACCCAAGCTTGGTTGTGGCTTAGATCAACTGAATTGGAGGACAGTTCAAAACATGTTGGAGGTCGTCTTCCGAGGAACAGGCATTCAAGTGTTGGTCTGTAGTTACCAACCAAGGAGGGTATTGGGTCAGGAAAAGTCCATTGACTGTTACTTTTATGGTCAAGGAAGTTGCCGAAATGGAGGAAGCTGCCGCTACCGCCACGATCCCTTTTACCGGTGTCGCATCCAGTCTCCTGTTCTGGGACAGAACAGTCCTAAGAAGGGGGCAGTGAAACGTTCGAGAAATTACTTGCATATGCAAGAGCCTTCTGGAAACTGTTATCTATTTTTCTAGAAGTTATAGCGAATAGTAGGGAACGCTCGAGAAGGATTTCCGTATGTCTTTATATAGCGACGAGACAGATCGTAGGTCAGTTATTGCTGGAATACGAATGTGTTAAGAAGATTATCAAGTGGAAATAAATAAGAATCGTTAGCACGCGTGTGTCTACATAAATAAATCGAGAATAATCGTGAACGTGATAATTAATGTAAACAAGTGTGGTATCCGAGGACGTTATCTTATCTTCTTGTAAGTGATATAAATTATAGTGCAAGTGTTTTTATTATTAGATTTTATTAGCTCGGTTAATTTAAAAGTGTACATATTTCTAGAATAAGTAAACGTAGTTTTAGTCGTTTTAAATAAATTAGTTTTTAATAAATAAATACGTAACAGTATATTCAAATGTCAAATTAAATGTCAGATAGTAAATCAATTCATAATAATGATAGAAAGATTTGTTAATATTTGTAACAACCAAATTAACTAAATCCTTTTAGAAAATACATCAGAAAATACAACTCATTTCTATTAATTGATTAAAAATCATGGAAAGTAGTAAAAAATTATCTTACCGAATACACCTCGAGCACTTTTAAATACTCAAAATTTTGTCGTAGAGAATGTTTCAAGCGTGTTTCTTTAAGGTACTAGCCTAAGAAACACGTTTTCAACAGTCTCTATGACAAAATTATCTCTAGGGGTATTATAGCTGAAAATTCTTCGTTAAATAAATTTTTGATACAAGCTGTTAAAAACGTATACACTTTGTAATTAGTGGAAATTTTAAAAACAGCAAATTTTTTTTGGTAATTCCGTTTATTAACCTTCGGATTACTAAGCAATTCTTGAGGCGCCGATTACCAAGTGGGGTCACATTTGACCCCAAATTTTTTTTCTTATTTTGTAAAGAAAAACCGATTAATTTGTAATGATAACCTTTATTAATATTTTAAATTAACATTAGATTTCATATAAACCAATAAAAATATAAAATAAAAATGTAAACATAATTTAGTGAAGGCAACAACTATTACATATTATTGTAGTTTCTTTCTGGCAATGTTGTTTACATACAAAGAGTTTGCACTTTTCACATGTTTCCGAACATTTTTTGTCATTTGCTCTTGAACATATCTTACAACGACTTCTTTTTGGGCGAGCGATAGTTTCGTCTTGCGGTCCCACTTCCTCTGGTTCTGTGTCTGCCAAAACCATCGCTATTGCATTCTGCACATGTCTTGGTAATCCTTAAAGTGTACGTTTTTTGATATGTGGGATTACTAATTCGAACCCAAGTTTTTGCAAAAATAATCTCCTTCGGGATGTTTCCCCTTTTTCAAAATTTCCAAATTTTGTAGTGTATAGAATAAATGCATTCATAGCAGCAATATCAAGGAAATTAAAAATAGAACATGAGGCCAGCGATTTGTATTTGTCTGCATGAGTATTCCTTCACCATTTTATTGACGCTGTCGAGAGCTCCTTTGCAGCTATTATAGTTCAAGATAACTTGCAGTTTGTAACTGAAGTTTTCTCCGGACAATTCCAAATCTTGGTGTTGCGTTGAAAGTAGCATAACGCTTCTATATTTTTTAGGTGCGTAAGATACTAAAATTGTCTCTTCTCCATATAGAATTTTGCTGGAGTATTCTGCTTGATTTCTTTTTGGCAAAAATTCTTTTGGTATTACTCTACGTGTTTTACGAATTGTTCCGGTCAAGGTTTTTGATTGCTGCAGTAGCTCCTCCGCCAAAGACATAGACGTAAAAAAATTATCTGTGGTAATACCATAACTCTCTCTCAAACCCTCAACCAAATCTTAAACTAATCGCCTTCCCTAGAAATTAAATTTTATACTCGTGCATAAAACAATAAAATTGTGTTTTACCTTGTTCCCGTTCTGGAACGTTATCTACCATTCTAGTACATATTTAGAAATTCCAGCAAAATCTTTTACTAACATCGCATAAAACCCAGATTTTAATTCCGTATTTATCTGGCTTCGACTTTATATACACTTGAAACGGACATTTTTCACGGAAAGGAACAAGTTGTTCATCAATACATACTTTAGCATTAGGGTTATTCGATTTTTTGCAATGTGCAGCAAGAATATCGTGAATGTTACGAATAGCTGCTAATTTATCTGTTGCCCGTCGTTCTTCTCGGGTGTCCATATCGTCAAATCGAATGTATTTCAAAAGGTCTCTCATTCGATTACGAGACATTGCAGCACAAAAAATTGGTCTATGGAGAGACATGTATTTCGTACTCCACAGCTCCAATATTGGTTCTTGGCGTGCTTTCAAACCACCAGCTAGAAGCAGTAATCCAAAAAATGCATGTAACTCATCCGCATCTACTGGCTTCCACGTATCGCTTACAATTCTTCTAGCTCGAAATATTATGTCCATAATGTCTTCCGAGATAAATAAATAGAAAGCATCTAGGCATATTGAAATATGTTCACTGAATTTTGTTAATCCTGGCGGTGTTTTTAGAATATTTCGCTGATTTCGTCTTCTAACATGAGGCTTATCTTTTTTCCATATGGAACCATCTTTACCCACCAGTATATCTTTATCATTGAGCCAATTATCATCACCGTCATCGTTTTCCGTACTTTAAATCGGGTTTACATCAGGTACACTTACTTCTTTAAATTCGGCATCACTATCGTCAGATAAAATTTCATCTTCAATTTTATTCAGTAAATTAATATTGCTAGCTATTTCTTCCACTTCACGCTGAGACAAATATTTTCTAGCCATAGTTCAACAACAACTATTTCCAATCAAATGTAATAACACAGCAGACACACTTTTCAACTGATTCGAACAAACTCACCGAATGTAATGACTAAAGACGTAATGGTAGTAATCATGATTCAGACGAATAACACGTTGAAACAAGCAGATTAGATGACAAATGCAGACATAATATTAGAATTACTTTTTAGAACGTCGGTTACCAAGTGGGGTCAAATATGACCCCAACGTCAATATTTTTTTTACGTCGCAAAACAAATAACAATTGAAAAATTTGTTATATATTATTAAACATTGTTGAAAAAAACTCAGTTAAAAAAATATTGGGACAGTTAGGAGTTTATAATCTAAATTGTATATAGCCGGTTCGTGAAAATATTTCTGCTTTAGGAAATTAAGTTAGTGACATATTACAAATGCTTCTGTAAGTGGTGGGGAATTTTTCTTTATTCAATACGTTTCGGTTAAGTTACGGATGTGTAAACTATAAATTGTATTAAATAAACTAGGGCTTTGGCGTTTTAGTTTTAAAAGAAATTTGGAGCACCACAGTGGTTGCTCTAAACTTTCAACAAGACAACATTGATTTGGGTAAGATTTCATAACACCCATACAAATTTTTATGGCTTTATATTAAATTTTATCAAGTTTTTGGAGATGAGTGTTACTTGCAGCCCCGTAAAGAATACATCCATAGTCTATTATGCTTCTTATGTATGATCTATAAAAAAGAAGAGCTATTTCCTGATTACAACCCCAAGCAAACCTACAAGTATATTTTAAATGGTTAATACCTTTTTTGGTTTTATTAGTAATATGTAAAATTTGATCTCTCCACAATAATTTAGAATCTAATTTAATGCCTAAATATTTGAACGTTTGACAGATAGAAAAAGACATATTATTTAGAAGCATGTGATTTTGTTTGGGTATCCTTTTTCATGTAAAAAACATAACAGTAGACTTTGTTGTTGAAATATTAAATCTTTTTTGAAAACACCAATTTGTAAGGTTCTTAGATTTTTGTTAGCATCTTCTTAATTTGGTTTTGTAGAATAGACTAAAAAATCGTCAACATATTGAATACATTGTATATTATTGCCAAGTATCTGATGCAAATCCGCGGTGTAAATATTAAATAAGAGAGAGCTAAGCACTGAACCTTGAGGTAAACCCTGTGATGTAAGCCTAGGACCAATCAATTTGTTGTTGTATTTAATACTTATTTTTCTGGAACTAAATAAATTAAACATTGTATAGACTATGTGTGTTGGAAGATCTAAAGCAGCTAATTTCTCAGATAATAACCATAAATTGCATTTTCGTATGCGTTTGCTATGTCTAAAAATAAGCCGGCTGTAGTTAAGTCATCAGTGAGTGCAAGTTGGAGATCTGTAACTAGATGAACGGTTGCATCACCAGAACCAAACCCAGGTTTGAAACCATATTGGTTTGAAGGAAGCAAATTGTTTTTGAGCAGCCAATATTCTAAACGAAATTTGATTAACCTTTCGAATGTTTTGGTTACACACGATGAGAGAGATATAGGTCTATAATTGCTGTACAATTCACGATCTTTCCCTGTCTTATAAAAAACTATGATGTAGCTATTCTTAAACAATTGTGGTACATATGAAGATTTCCACATATTAAAAATACCTAAAAGGTATTGTTTAGCCTGAGGTCTTAGATGTGATAACATAGGGTAGCATATATTATCCGGTCCAGGAGAAGTATTACAGTTTTTTTAATGGCTTGATTTAATTCTTCCGGTGTAAATTGTTGAGATAAAAAAGTATTATTGTTGTTTAAATAAGAGCAAACAGGCACGTTGTTATTTGCAGACGGAGGTGTTAAACTATTTAAAATATCTTCAGCGAGTTTATCTGAAATTGTGATATCTGCGGAGTCACTTTTCAAGTTTTTAACATGTTTCCAAATACGGTTTATTGGAGTACTTTTATTTAAATTGTTACAATACTTAAACCAAGATTGTTTGGCTTTGGTTTTAAACAGTCGTTTACATTCCGCAGATATTTTTTTGCATTGTATGTAATTATAGTCGTTAGCTTGCTTTTTATATAACGCAAGAGCTTGTTTTCTTTTGAAAACAAACTTGTCACATTCTTTATCCCACCAGATAGCATGTTTCCGTCTATTGGGTATGAAAGGTTTATTTAGTTTAAATGTTTTGGAAGCGGTATTATTCAAGGAGTCAAAAAAGAAATTAACTCTATCTTCTAAATTCTTTACATTTGAGCCAGATGTAAAATAATTTTCTAAGAGCGTGGTATATTCACTCCAATTGGCAGACTTCACACACCATTTACGAATAGGACTTTTTTGTTATGTGGCATACCCGTTAATTTCATTATGATAGGAAAATGATCTGAGCCTAAGCTGTCGTCTTGTACGTCCCATGTCAATTGCGTAATTAAATTTGGTGTCGCTATACTGATATCTACACATGATTTTTTGACATTATTAGGTATTAGTCTAGTAAGGGAACCTGTATTAACAATTAAATTTGTGTTATCGATGGCTTTCGATAAGATAACTTTTTCTTTATTAGAGTAATTAGACCCTTGTTGAAAAAATACAGACTGTAGTGTAGTTTTGTTCCCCCTTAATTAAAGCG
The DNA here is from genome assembly GCA_035610365.1 of Aquatica leii. Lineage (NCBI taxonomy): Eukaryota > Metazoa > Arthropoda > Insecta > Coleoptera > Lampyridae > Aquatica > Aquatica leii. The sequence continues at coordinate 15,587,397 of CM069432.1, forward strand.
ACGGGGTTGCAATGAAAAAAAAGAGTGCTTTTGTTTATAATTGACAACTGTCGTTAGTAATAGTATATTATATATCAAGGTTGAGAAGTGCATCATTATAACCTAAGCGATAGATTATATCGCGAGACGCGAAGCGTCGAGGGATATAAATCGCGCAGGTTATAATGAACTTCTCAACCGTGTTATATATACAATTTTTTCCACTACTAGAATTATTAAAACCTTTCTACCTGTTACTAAATCAAATTTAAAATTTAAGATATTAATTTTAAATTAAAAATCAAGTCAGTAATTCTGACAGTTGTCATTAGTTTAATAGAATTAATTTTGACGTAATTCTTAATTGTGATATAAAACACAAAAATAAACAGATAACGTAAGTTTTTATTGCTAAACTTGTTTAAATTGTTTAAAAACATTATTATTTTAAGCATTGATTATATCTAAAACATATTTAACTCAATAATATTGACATTTAATTTAGCGCGAACTTCAAATAACTTACTTTTTAAAATCGAATTAATTTATTAATTGAGCGATTTGAAAACTTAAATTAGCATTAAATAAAATCTCTTGCTCTTGGTACGCAGTTTGGTAAACTTTTTTTCTTTGAAACTGTTGTAGTATTCTCAGAAAATGTAAATATGTTCATTATTAACTACTAGTTAATAATGAAATATTATTTACCTGCGCTTAAAAAAGTACAACTTCACGGCCTTCTATTATACGTAATAATGCAAGCGTATACAACTAGTAGTGGAAAAAAGATATTTTGTATTATATTCGATAAAAATAACACTTTTTAATGAACTTGGTGAAACATTTATTAACGTGCTTTTTATCATTTGGTGCCGAAACCTGGGAAGTGTTTGTTTTATCGTATTAACGTAACGGTCAAAATGTTTTTTGTGTTGTCAAACATGGAATCGAATAAAGTCGATGTAACGTTAAGAAAAAATTACCGTTCTCAACTAACAAGATTATGTAATAACGTGAACGATATAATGAAGTCTGCGGAAATTCAAACTGATGAATTGGAGGTAACGTGCGAAAAAATTAAACTTTTGCGAGTATCAATTAACGGATTAAACGAAAAAATTATGAGAACTTTATCGGATGAGACAATGCAATCAGAGTGTGATAAAATTGCCGATTATGAATTTAGTGCTATGGAGGCTATTGCAAGTTTAGAAGTATGCATAAAACGAAGGCTAAGGGCAGACTGCCGCGATTCTTTAAAATCACCGAAAAGCGCACACAACTTAGATATGTCGGCGATGCCGGCTATTCAAGGTACACAAACAGAAATTACTGTTGATACTCAAACTTTACCGCAAAGGAGTACACTAAAATCGGTAAGATTACCAAAGCTCGATTTGTTAAAGTTTAAGGGAAATTTGGAGGCATGGCCCGGTTTTTGGGAACAATATTCGCAAGCCGTACATAATAATAACGAATTAGACAATAATTCTAAATTCATATATTTAAAATCACTCTTAACGGGAAAAGCTGCATTTTCAATTTCTGGTTTAACGTCTAGCCAGACCTCGTATAACGATGCAGTTGAACTTTTACGATCGGAATATGGACAAGCGGAACGTATAATAGACAGTTATGTACAAAAACTTTAGTTCTTTACCGCCAGTTAAAAACGACACGTCCTCGTCAATAACGCGTTCATTACAGTCTCTAGGTATTTCTCCTGAACAATATGGACTAATGGTAAAATCCATGATTTTTAAAGTACTTCCTTATAACACCAGGGTGCAGTTCAATAAGTTAAAGTTAAAAACTGCTCAAGATGATAACGAAAGTCAAGTAGGACTGGTAGCGGGTTCTATCACGAGTGATACAGACTGTATGGATTATAATAAACAAATTACAGACTTATTGAACTTTATTAAAATTGAAGTTGACGCTTTGGAACAAGCTCAAACTGCATCTAGCGAAAATAAGGATAATTCAAACGGTAAACACTTTAATAATGATTTTTGTAATCGTTTTAATAATAAATCGCAAAATAACGCCGCTTTTACTGCACAAGGTCTGATGAACGTTGTAAAAGATTGTTGTCTGTTCTGTAAAAATAAATATCACGAAACAAAAAATTGTAAGAGCGCTTCTGTAACTCTGGATCAAAGAAAAGCTATTTTGAAGAACAATTTTAGGTGTTTTCGTTGCACGGGTCCCAATCATAGGTCTAAATTTTGTAAAACCAAAGATATTTCTTGTGATAGGTGTAAAGGCAGACATGTAACTGCTTTATGTGATCTGACGTATCAGCCCAAACTTACTAGTGACGAACAGACCGTCGTGACAACCTTTTCCAGTGGTCGCATCGATAACGTATATTTACAAACTGCATGTGTTTTTTTGAATTCGCGTAACGACAAAAACATTTTGGTGCGAGCAATTGTCGATGGCGGAAGTCAATTGACATTTATAAAACAATGTGTTTCGCGTGAACTTAATTTACCTATAGTTGGAACTCACAAAATTTCGATTTGTTCATTTGGAAGTATCGAAAAGAAAATAGCAAAGTTGTGTAACAAAGTACAGGTGCGCATAAAGAGTCAGTATAATAATGAAATAATAACATTGCATGCTATTGAAGCTCCTGAAATTTGTTTCGATTCATTGATGCCGCCTTCATTGGATGATCCATTAATATGTAAATTTAGCAAAAATCATAAACTAGCCGATTTAAAACAAGGTCAGTTAGACAAGGATGGAATTTCTTTACTTATAGGTGCTGATAATTATTGGTTAATTGTTAATAACGGGACTAAGCATTTAACGGATAAATTGTCGGCTGTGCATACAAAGTTTGGTTGGACAATACACGGAAGCAGCTGTGAAGAAACGAAAAGCTCTGTAGTCAACGTGTCGACTATTTTGTATACTCAAATGTTTGAAAGCGATAGTGAGAGCGGGATAGTTAACGAACCTAATTTAAATTTATTTTGGGATTTAGAGACAATCGGAATTAAAGTGTCTGAAACAAAATCGATAGACAATTTTACCGAAAATTTTATTAAAAATAACGTGGTTTTTCAGAACAGTAGATACGAGGTGACTACCGTGGAAAAAAGACAAAAATATGGACTCAAATTTCGAGGGTGCGTTTGTGCGTGTAAAAAACTTAATAAAGAAACTTTGTAAAAATGGTCAACTTGTTGAATATGATCGAGCAGTGCGTGAATACATCAAACTAGGTTGTGCCGAACCTGTTAACGAAATAGAGGTAAAACAGAACGCCAGCTACTATATGCCGCATAGGCCTGTATACAGACGGGATAAAGAAACTTCCCAAGTGCGCGTAGTATACGACGCGAGTGCACATGCTCCAAATATGCCTTCTTTGAACGAAAAGCTTCTAACGGGTGAGAATTTGGTACCGGATTTGGTGAAAATTCTATTGAGTTTTCGTGCTGGTAACGTAGGTCTTATAGCTGACATAGAAAAGGCATTTCTGCAAATTTCATTGAGTGAAGAAGATCGTGATTTTCATAGATTTCTTTGGTTAAAACTTCCGATTAACAATGAAGTATCATCAATGGAAGAATTACCAGACCTACAGGTTTATAGAATGTGTCGTGTTACATTCGGAGTTACCACCAGTCCATTTTTGCTGGCAGCTGATAATGAAAACGAAGCTTTAAAGATTTATGAGTTTTCTAAGAGCGTAATGTCTACTGCAAGTATGAATCTTAGAAAGTGGTATTCAAACAGTTCTGCTTTAACGAGAAAATTTGCTGATACCAGTAAAGATAATACAAATTTTTCAAAAATTAATGGTGCAAGCAAAGTTTTAGGAATAAATTGGTATGCAGTGACCGATCAGTTAAGCGTAGATCTACAACGCATATTAAGCGATTCTACAAATTTTGGTGAACCAACCAAACGAATTATTTTAAAGATTGTTGCAAGTATATTTGATCCACTCGGCATGTTAGGTGCATTTACCGTTAAAGTAAAAATATTACTGCAAAAAATTTGGAAAGAAAAATTAAAATGGGACGCAGTACTACCGGCAGAAATTAAATTAGAATGGTTAACATGGCTCTAGGACTTATCCAATTTAAGCGAATGTACAATCCCTCGTTGTGTCCTTACAAATAAAAATTATGCCGTGGAATTACATGTATTTGCTGACGCTAGTCCTCAGGCGTATAGTGCCATAGCGTATTTAAAGTGTTTAAAAAGTAAGCAGTGTAATTTTTTAATGGCTAAAAATCGAGTTGCACCGTTAAAGCAAACTTTAACGTTACCGAAGTTAGAGTTAACCGCAGCATTATGCGCAACAAGGTTACAGAAATATATAGTGAACGAACTTTGCTTAAATATTCAAGAGGTTTTTTTGTGGACGGATTCCAAGATCGCATTTTATTGGATTCAAGGAAGAGCGAACAGGTGGAAACCATTTATTCAAAACAGAGTGAGTTAAATTCAGTCTAATGAAAACGTAACATGGAATTATTGCCCCGGAAAAGATAATCCGGCAGATCTATTAACAAGAGGTATTCCAGCTAGAAAGATATTAGAAAATTATGAACAATTTCTTCACGGACCTAGTTGGTTGGTTTGGGAAAAGACGAAATGGCCTGCTGAGGAACTTGATGAAAATTCTATAACGACCTGTGTAATAGGAGATATGCAAGAACTTCAACCGTTAGAAAACAAACGAGTTTTAAAACCGATTTTTGATCTTGACAAATATCACAATTATGAAAAAATTTTACGTATAACGTCCAATGTGCATCGATTCATAAATAACGTTAAGAACGAGAAAAAAGGGATAACAGGTGAAATTAGCACAGAAGAAATGAATCGAGCAGAGATTTATTGGATCAAAGTAACACAGCTAGAGGAGTATAACAAGGAGATACGTACTTTACAAAAAGCGAAAGAATTATCAAAGGACTCACAAATTTTGAAACTCAGCCCTTTTATCGATGAAAATGGTTTATTAAGACTTGGCGGAAGACTGCAGGAAGCTAACTTAACGGCTTATCAAAGGCATCCCATAATATTGCCTAAGAGTTCCAAACTAACAACAAAAATAATTTGGAAAGCTCATAACGAATCAATGCATAGCGGTATAAATTCGACATTGGCTCTTATAAGAAAAAAATATTGGGTTATTAAAGGTAGACAGAAGATAAAATCAATAATAAGTAAATGTGTAGTTTGTAACAGGTTAAAAGGAAAATCGGGTATGGAAGCGTTTGCTCCGTTACCCCGCGATAGAATAAATGTGGTGAATCCATTTAAGATTACCGGAATAGACTTTGCAGGACCATTATACGTTAGATTTAATGATGACGACAAAACCAAAACATATATAATGTTGTTTACTTGTGCCGTTATTCGCGCAGTGCATCTTGAGTTGGTTAAAAGTTTGTCTACCGAAAGCTGTTTACAGGGTTTACGCAGGTTCATTGCCCGACGTGGTGTTCCAAGGACAATTTATTCGGACAACGCAAAAACATTTAAACGTGCTGCCATGGAGCTTAACATATTATCAAAAATTTTACAAGGACCAGAGGTGCAAGATTTGGCAAGAAACAAGAGAATTGAGTGGAAATATAGTATTGAAAGAGGATCGTGGTGGGGTGGATTTTGGGAAAGATTGGTAAGGAGTGTAAAAACTGCATTAAAATCGACTTTAGGAAGAAAATTTGTTAATTATGACGAACTTAGAACTGTCTTGACTGAGGTAGAAGCCATCATTAACTCTAGACCACTCACGTATATCGACGACGATCCAACAAACTTGTTCATATTAACGCCAGCGAAATTTTTGATTGGTGAATCTGATCTTGGATTTAATCCTAACTTAAAATCGTCCGAGATAAAAAAAAATGAAATTGTGCAGATTTTGAAAAATAGGCAATCAGTTATAGATAGTTTCTTTAAGGTTTGGCAGAGAGATTATTTACAACAATTGAGATCAGCTTATTATACGGAGAAGGCGAAACCAGTCATAAGAAATGGAGATATTGTTTTATTACAAGACCAGAACAAACCAAGATTGTCATGGAAGCTAGTAAAAGTTGAACACACCCTTCAAGGACGAGACGAAAAAGCAAGAGCGTTTGAAATTTTGACTAGTGATGGTACAAGACTTAAACGGCCGATTCAATGTCTCTACCCATTGGAAGTGCAAACTATTTCGCCCGGGGAGGGTGTTGAAAAAATACAGACTATAGTGTAGTTTTGTTCCCCCTTAATTAAAGCGACGGGGTTGCAATGAAAAAAAAGAGTGCTTTTGTTTATAATTGACAACTGTCGTTAGTAAAAGATATTTTGTATTATATTCGATAAAAATAACACTTTTTAATGAACTTGGTGAAACATTTATTAACGTGCTTTTTAACAACCCTTAAGGATCATGATGTGCATTAAAATCTCCTCCTATAATAACGTTAGAGAAGATCGAAAATAATTTGACCCATTGGCTTGTAGTAATATTTACTGTAGGTGCTCTATAAATAGAGAGAAAATTGTACCACCTATCGTTAATTAAAACTTCTATACCACATAATTCAAGTTTACCAAAGTCGTAATTAAAATTAATTGGTTTAAAGACAAATTGTGTAGAGACTAATATTACGATTCCTCCTTTACCGTCGCTTCTGTCGTTTCGCAAAATGTTAAAACCGGGAAATGTGAGATTACTTTAGAATTTAACCAAGTTTCGGATATTAAGGCTATATCAATATTTCGATCTGCTAAAAACTTTTGAAAGCTATGTTTGTTGGAAACTAGGGATCCATTGTATGATTTTGATATTTGTCTCAACTAAGTTAGCCATTTTTAATGTAAAGTATTAGAGGAAAACGTATTAATATATTTAGCAATTTGTATTTCTATATCTTTATCTATATCAGTTATGTTAGCAATATCTTTGTTTATATATTTATGAACTAATTCATTAGTAAGATTGGTAATAAGTTCTATTAATTTTTCTTTATGAGCCATGAAATCATCTCGATGTGGTTTTGGTAACACAGATTGCGTAGGCGCAGCATTTCCTTTTCAGAGATAAATGGGACTTTGTTTTCTGTAGGACTAACAATTTTTCGTTTTTTTTTTGACGATCATAGGTCGCATACGTTGGCTGGCTAAAAAAGAATTTTTGTAGAGGTCTGGGTTTACCAATGTTATATGAGGAAGGTTTAGTAGGTAAGGGTGGATATTCGCCAAGGTTTGCAAGATCTTGGAACTTATTTTGTGTGCTAATCGCTTTAGAGTAATGAGTATGTATTTCTGAATTCTTAGCTTCGAGAAAAGAAATATTTAAATTGGCCATAGTTTCTTTAATTTTCTTTTGATTAATGTATTCAGGGCACTGTTTTGATATTGAAATATGATCGAGCGATTTACAGAAATTACATTTAATGGTACATTGCACATTATTTTCGTGTATCTCGCCACATTTTGGGCATCTTTGTTTGCCTTTACAATGTTGTTGCATGTGACCATATCTTAAACAGCTATTACATTGTATTACTGGATATACAAATGGTTCGACTTCAAAAGAAATCTGATTAATAAAACGTATTTTCGTAGCGTGCTACCCAAAAAAAAACGCTAATGAATTGTCTGCGGACAAATTTTTGATTACCAGCCGAATCGAATGTTTTTATAAGAAAGCGTTTTACTTCTGTTACGTTAGTATTTGATAATTTTATTTTGTTTAGAATGTAATTATCGTCAAAGAATGTATCGATACCTTTGATTATACCTTTACGTTCGACAAAGTATTTTAGAATATATGCTATAAAATTATTATCAGTAATGCAGGTGTGCGTTATAATTTTATTTGCAGCTAAGTAACTTCTAAATTCTAATCTTATTTTGTTACGTCCTAATGATTTAATATCTGAAATTTGTGATCGAATATCAGCGTCTTGTTTTAAATAATGACCAACACGAATAACGTGTAATTTACCGATATTTTTATCATTTGATTCAACGTATACGAAATAAGGTCCTATATCGGTACTTCGGTAGCGTAATTTAAGGTCATAATGTTGAGTTTTACTACGTTTTACGTACGTAATATGTATGTACAGTTGTCTTTTTTTAGATTTTTCCGAAAACATTCCATAATCCGAACATCTCCTTGCAGCAATTAGTTCGGATTACGGAGATTGCACAGTAATTATATAACGATTGCTAAAACTTTGAAAAAGAAACTATTGAAGAGTACTCGTGTAATTTTGCATGATTTCAATATTAAACTACTAATAACTGAAGTCATGATTGGCGTAATTTATCTATCTTTGCTAACTACGAGTACAAAACTAAAATTTAATAAAAAACTATGTACTTACTTTTCTCCGGCACGCTCAAACAAAATAACACTGATTCACTTCAATTTGTATGATAAACTACCAGTTTATATTTTTTTAAATATTTTCTTAGCATTTTCCTTTTCAAGATTCAGGAAACAAATAAACGTATTTGTCTCACATTCGTATTTATAGGGAAACGAATTGAACAAGTCTGTACAAGTTCGCGAAGCTCTGAGACTGTGCAGGTTTTTACAAGTTCAAAATGTATTGCGACCACAAAGCGAATGCATACATCCTACAACTTACACAATTTTATAAGATAGTATTATATAAGTAAATAGGTACTATCAGTGTATGTTGAGATCCACTGTCATGGACCCCCATTTTCATTTCATGGACCCCCAAATTTTTTTTTTCGCTGACGTAGACCCCTGTCAGGTTGTCACAGACCCCTGGGGGTCGATATAGACCACTTTGGGAATCACTGCTTTAAATAAATTAACTGAACAAACAACAGTGTAAATAAACAAAAGCATAACTTATCTGCGAACAGTGTTTATTTATATTAAGTTATAATCGCATATAAATTAATTGTAAGTTGTTTTTTCTTTTAAATATTTTAGTAGTAGTGGAAGCTATTATTATCGTATTAATTTTACATCTGAAATATACTCACACAATATATCTATTTTAATTCTCAAAGTACTATATTTATGTGCACGTAGGGGATATAACAAATGAGTTTAAATGCAACCCTTCCTATTTATAACATAGTATTGTGTGGTTTGTGGTAAGTAATCACTAAACATGATAATTAAAAACTCCATTATCACACAATATTTAATTTTGATTTAAACATCATTTATTAATTAACTGTGTATTTCTTTCGCAAATTTTTTCAAAAACTAATTACTAATATGATTTAAAATTGTATTTTCTATATTACTTTTGTGTTCTAATTGCAAAATCAAAATCAGAAAAACTTTTTTTATAACAGATGATCTAACTAGAGCTTTTACTAATTTCTTTAACAAAATACAATGTGTTCTTAAGGTTTTAAATGTTGATGTTTTATATATTATTAACATTAACAAAATGCTAGAATTCTGTATATTATTCAAGCTTTAATGATATATTAATGTATTATCGATTTTTCGGTTCTATGCTGTTTTCTTCTTATAAATTGCTGTGTTTTTGCATTAATCGTGTCTTTTTAAAGTGTTTATGTTCCTACTGTCTGTTATATTTAGTTCTTCATTCATTTTCATTCAATGAAAACATCGAAACATCTTGATTCGGCTTAGTAGGGTGAAGTATAAATTTGCTTAGTGCAGGGTCGAATTTGAATTTTGATGGGTTTATTATAATAAAGGCAAAGGTTATTACCGCCTATTCGTGTTATGTAAATCATTTTGCAAGTCAATATTATATTTGCAAATATTTATTAATTTGTTTTATATTTCTGGTCTATAATATTAGAATTATATTTAGATATAGTTAAAAAATATAAATTTTATTTATAATTAGATGAAGCATTTAACATAATTAGAATTACTTTGTAGATGTTTTTTGTGTATTTGGATTTAATTATCTGAAATTTAGCTAAGTTGGTACAAACTCAGTTTTACTTTTATTTAAAACTTATATTTAAAGTTTTATTGTTAATCAATTACCTAAAAACCAATTTGTTACTGCATTGCTAACTTTGACAATGTAGTTAACTATACGTGATCATTGCGCGGTTTTATAAAGCAAAGTTAACCATGTTGTTAGCTGACGTCGTTGTTAACTGACGGCGTTCACAAATATTTAAAGTGGTAGTTATTGAATTCAACGTCGTCACCAGAATTTTGTATTCGACGACTAATAAGGACACTTACCGACTTGACCACGTAGTTAACTAGATCATCAAAGATAACAATGCTTTATGCAACTGTAAATGTATCGTTTAGTATCGTAATTGCCGTGAAGTACGAAATCTATTGTTTTGTTGACTACGTTGTCAAACTAATAGCTACGATTTTGAATATTTGACAACGTCGTCAGTTAACAACGACGTCAGCGAATAACGTAGTTAACTTTACTTTATACAACCGGACATGAATAAGACTGAATATTAAGAGAATACTAGTTTATATCAGTTTCTTATTTTATCTTATTTGATCTCGTTTTGTAATTTTGTTAATTTATGGTAAATACCCAGTAAACGCGGATTGAAACTGTTACAGTCACAAAATTAAAACAATTGTTTCATTACGTTGTTTCGTGTTAGTTCCATTTTGATATCATTTACATGTAACTGACAGTGAATAAATTGAAAGAGTTCCGATTTTTCACAATCAGTTTTAAACCGTTTCAGTACTTGCAATTTTTATCCCATAATCAGCAACCGTCTAAAAACTGATTTATTAAAACCGAATATTTTTGAATAACTAGAATTGTTTGAAGATCGATTAAATAAGATTGAATTATTTTCAAAACAGTTGAATCGTTCTAGGAAAAACGAATACTTTGTGATTAGTCAGCATTAGTCGTTGCTATACTTTTGATTACTGTCGTCAACGCTTGCGCTGCAAATTGATATCTTTTCACTTGTTCGGTTGCAGTTTGATAAGTGATGCTGTGTGTACAATTACGAAATGGAACAATAAACGGTAAGTCGAAACATTTTATTATAATCCATAAATGTAATCGATATTATTATCATTTCTGTTCTTTATGTATCATGTTTTAATTTGTATTAAAAGATGTAAATTAACACACATAGTTGCGTTAAGGTAGATTATTGCGTAAATCTGATGATACTTTAGGATTTATAATTACAGTTCAATTCTTCAAGTTTTCTATACGATTATGTACAGCTAAAGGTATTCACAGTGTTTTTATAACTTTCTTATAATTGCTAAAGTGATATTTATATTAAGTTTGTGTTGTTTTTGATTAAAAAATGTAATTAATTTTGTGTAACTCTATGATTATGTATGTATATAAATGAAATATTTATTTCTATGTTACAGATGCGGTTAAAAGTTGCTACCCAACAGTAACTGATGCAGTTTTCGAGGCTTCCGTGAAAAGACCACATCAAAGAAAGTTGCAATATGTAAAAAACTCAATGTGATATTGTATTTAAAAATATTTATTGTGCAATAAAATTTGAAACGTGCATTCTAAAATGTATTATTATATTATTGAAAGAATTGTTTTAGTTCATTATTGAAACAAAAAAATCATACATGTATCGATCATTTAGTATCAGTTCAAGAACGAAGCTTTTAAAACGTAAACCGAATGCAACATTTAGTTTGCAACAGATTTGAATTTAAAATACCGAAACTATACTGATTCAAATAAGTGAAACAGCGATGGACTTATAGCTATTTTATTGCAGTTAGGTTTCTTTTATGTTTGAAACAAGAGTGAATAATAAATTTTTTGTTTTGAAACTGTTACTAAACATTATCAATATTGTGTTTACTGGGTAGCTTCGTAGATTAAAATTTTTTTTTGTCTTTGTATTTTTTTATTCCTAAGAATATTTTGCAGACGACGTGGTATCTTTCAGGTGTGTTTTCTATACGTTTTTTAATATAAATCTTTTGATTTATTCTGTTGTCACTTGCCATTTTTCAAAACAGCTTGTTTAGTTTTACAGTCCTTGCAACGGTAACTCGTTTCTCTGCGCTAGTTTTTTTTTTTGCTGTTGGCACAGTCGTAATTCCCAAGACAAATCGGAATCATCAATTAAGGGTTGTTAGAGATATTATCTGGTATATCTTCTAGCAGTTCCTAAGATTGTAAAGAGGCTGACACACTATCAGCTGACTCCGAATCAAAAGATTCACTTGATATTGAAACTTCAAGAAATTATTCTCAAGTTTGGGGGGCTTCTGGAAGTTGTTATCCATTTTCCAGAACGTTCGCCGAAAGATATAGAACATTCGTGAAAAATGTATAAACGCGGTACAAACGAATCATAAGTTATTTAGTTGAGTTATTCGAAGTCGGCAGTGTTAAGAAGATTATTCAAGTTTAAATGAATAAGTGATTAACGCGTGTCAAGATAAATACGACAAATTAAACTTGTACGCGACTTTAATGTAAACAACAAGTGTTAGACTAAAGTTATACGCGGATTTTATTTTTCGAGTAAGTGATAATGCGATATATATTAGTGTAAGTGTTTTTGTTAAATATCCTTAGATTTAAATAGTTCGGTTTGTTATAAACGTGTACATATTTTTACTATAAATAAATTAATTAGGTTTAATAAACGTTACAGTGGTACACAGGTGTCGGATTCGCGATTTTTAGTGTAAATACCATAAGGTAATTCAATATCGCTCTCGTAATACAAGCATTGATTGCATAAATAAATAAAACTTTAGTTTAGGATTCGCATGTTTGTTTATACTGTGTTTCTAGCTGTTCTATTTCGTTATCAAATCAAAATGGATGCAAAACTATTTGAATTTCTCGAAATCAATAAAAATGGCCAAGAATCGATGAATAGAAAAATGAAAGAAAATTTAAGTAAACTGAAAAGAATTCTAGAAAAATGGAAGAAAATTCTAGAACAATGGAAGAAAAGTTATGCGAAAATTCTCAGAAAATTGAAGAAAAATTATTTGAAAATGCCCAGACAATAGAAGTAAAATTGATGGAAAATTCTAGAACTTTAAAAGAAGAAATACGTATGAGCATAGAAAATCAAATTAAAATTTTTCAAGAAGAAACCCAAGCAGATATGTTAAATTTAAAAGATGAAATGAGAAAATAAAAACAATAGAGAACAAATTGGAAGACAGAATAAAACTGCTTGAAGTAAGAATAAATCAAATGAATTGTCACGGTTAAGGAAGCGCCACGAGTGAAGATTTAATAATAGACCATAGGGAAGAAACCACTAACACGTTTAAAGTTGTACCTCCTAATTTTGATGGTAAAGTTTCATGGTCAACCTACTTCAAGCAGTTTGAAGCCGCAACTACAGCAAATTGTTGGAGCAACAAGCAGAAGGCGACGTCTTTAATAGTGTAGTCACGTGGAGAAGCTATTGGAATCTTGCAAACTGTTTCTGACCACCTACAAGAAAATTACGAACTTTTAATTTCACGTTTAAAAATGACATATGGAGATGCTCATCTTCAACAACTGTATCAAGCTCAAATTAAAAATCAGGTTCAGAAAGCTGCCAAAAGTATTTGAGAGTTTGAGGCTGACATCGCTAAATTAGCACGGCTTGCTTATCCTACAGAGCCAGATACCTTCTTGTAGACGGCTTCTAAGACAACGAAACACAGCGAACTCACTGGTTACCTCGACCAAAGACATTGGATGACGCTTTGGTGCATGCTTTGGAGTTTGAAGCAGCAAAACAAACATCGAAACGAGACGACCATAAACTCTGCTGTACTGCAGTGTAACGCCTGAGTTTGAAATTTTATATTGTCGCTCGAACCCATACGTTTTATAGCACGCCTATGGTTTGAAATGTTTTAGTTAATTTAAATATCGTAGGTCGCGCAAGATCGTCATGCGCGAATACCAATCGTTCGTTCTTTTTCAATTGTGTTATTCGCAAGTCAACACGTTGATTTAGCTCTTAACACATTCGCTGCGGAAGGTGGCTGTAGCCACCCTGCAGGTTCTTATTCCCGTCACTGCCCTACTCAACAACAAAATAAAAGGCACGGTTTATTTTTCCCTGGTGGGGATACTACGTTTTTCTTTCACTTCAGCTCCTCACAAACGTTTCATTAGACGTTTGTTTCTCTTAATGTGAAGTGGTTTTAAAATTGTGCAACTTTTTCGTTTTTTTTCTGGAGAAGTTCCTGAAATTTTTAAATCTTTCGGGATAATAAAATTTCGAAGGTTTTTTCTTATTTTTGTGAACTTTCGTGCGATATTAATTGTATTTTAGCATTAAAAATAGCATTTCATTCATAAGAAGATACACAGTTTGTTATTTTCTCGTAATATTCTGGTAAGTGCAATTCATTATTATAACGACTTGATTTTTCTAAATTGTATATAAATATGTTATTTTACCTTGGAAAATAAATAATATAACAAAATATATAATGTTGTTATTATTAATTCCTCTCTCGATTTCCAAAAGCAATATTGCTGAGTTAATTATTTCAAGTTCATTTTACTTGTTTTAAAATTCAAATTTTTATTTTGCAATTGTATTTATTGGAAAGAAGAAAATATGTTAAAACCCACAAAAAATGAGAGTCCAGGTAAGAGACTACAGAGTAACAAAAGATTTACGGTGAATGCTAACTAACTAGCAATGATGACAATAAATCACATATTTTTCAAATTTAAAAGGGGTCAAAAACCTACAAAAAGCACAGGTGAGAAACCAGAGATAAAATGTTAAAAGGTATTAAAGTGAATGGTACTTATTGTTAGTAAAGACGGCAATAAATCAGATACCTGTCAATCTGTTATGAGAGTTAGCCTAATCCCCTTTCTTAACGGTACACTGCAGGTGGCCTGAGCCACCCTTTTACTTTTATCTCAAAATATTTCTTGGAAACTCAAATTACGAGAATTAAACAATTTAGTTATGTTTGTATTGAATATATAAAGCTATTTAAGCGAAAAAATGAATCCGTTTTTTGAGGTCGATATTAGGATTATGGTCCCGCAGCGAATGTGTTAAGCCTTCTTAATGTAATTAAAAGGGTAAGAATTCGTTAAAATTGTTGAATTTATTGTAATTTCGTTTTGTCGTTAATAGCATTTAAGATTTCATTGTTGAAAATCGATTTGGATCGAATATTTAATCGAAAATTGAAATGAAGCATGGCACATTTGGTTATGGAAAAAATGGCGTCATCCCTTTGTAATATTGATCCAATTTCGTAAATCGTAAATCTCGTTAGAATTGGAAGTAGCATCCCAATTGAGTTATCGTTGTAGCATAATTGGAATTCGCTTTTATGTCTACAAATCGTTGTTATCGTATTGAAGAATTACATTTTCTGGAGTCGCAGAAGCTGTAAATTTCCATTGAGTATCGCATTGTCGATAAGGAAACTTCAATGTTTGACCTTGTCAAACCATTACATACATAAGGTATGAAAATTCGTTATTTCGTTGATCGTATAAGTTTAGAAGGATGTACATTGATTGCATCTCTTCACACTCGCTTTCGTTGTAATTGAATTTGAAAATTTTAATAGAAGCGTTTGTCGTCAGACAAAATAAATCGCTAGTTCGTAGATAGTGTAATAATATTTAGC
Source organism: Aquatica leii (assembly GCA_035610365.1). NCBI lineage: Eukaryota > Metazoa > Arthropoda > Insecta > Coleoptera > Lampyridae > Aquatica > Aquatica leii. Next base: position 15,602,956 of record CM069432.1, read on the forward strand.
TTTCGTTGTAAGACGAAACATCGTAATATTTGCTTTTTGTTGTTTGATCGTATAGATCGAAATTGATTTTGATAAATTGGCATCGTAACTTTGTAAATAATTTAGTTGATAAGCTTGTGAAAGACAGATCTGATCTTAGTTGAAATTAGTTTAAATTTAGTAGCAGTTATTTATCTAATTGATAATTATTTGATTTATTTTCATGTATAAACTTGTAATCTTTGTACATATGTTATAAATTGTTCGATTTACATTTATTTTGTTGGTTATTAAATTTGTGCATTTAGTAAATAGATTTGTTTATTTGATCTTGTGTTTATTAATTTATTGCAACAGAAATTAAATGCACAAGTTTTAATAAAATTTGTCTTTGATCTGTTACCTGAACATGCGAATTCCCCTATACATAAAAAGAAGTTCAATGATCGTAGTTGTTCAAATTGTTGTTTCGTATTAGTTAATATAGTAACGCTGATTTTGTCGTCATCGGTGGTTATAGCAGAAGTACCCGCGCAGACACTGGAAAACATAGCACAACGAATACTTTGTGAAAGAGGAATGACGACTTTGAACTGCGGTAAAATAAGCAATGTACGACGACATCGTACTAAACCCAAGAAGAAAACAAGAAAAGCGCTAGAAAATTTGGAACGAGTTGACCAAAAGAGACAAAAGTTAGTCTCATCTAGTCAGGTTCCGGAGATTACAATTACATTTATCTCGATGGCAAGATCAATTGAAGAAATGTTCAGTTACTGGTTGACACGGGAGCGACGAAGACCATCATTCGTCTTGACATGTTATTGGAAAATGAGAAGACATCACCAGTAACAGTACGACTTTGAACGGCGACAGACGAAATAATACCTACTAACGGATAAGTCAAAGACACCATTAGTTTGGAAAATGGAATACTTAACCATCAAGTACTGGTAATCGACATCGCGGAAGAAGTTATCCTGGAAATGGACGTTATTAAGAGGTATGGGTTCCATTTAGATAGCAAGACAAGCAGGCTGCACATTAATAAATACGCGTCAGTCACCGGGAAAAACAAACTGGGCATATACAACGTGCTGCGTGAAAAAACGATCTTAACTATAAGATCTGACTTCACAAAAAATTATCACATTTTAAAGAAATTTAAAGTGATAATACCGTCACGAGACGAATGGACAAAAAACATTTACACGGGCGCGGTTAAAGGAACTATCTAGTACACAAATGGGACCAATAATCGCAACGGTACCGGAGCAGGAGTATATGGAGGCAAGCACCATGGAAAACCAATTTTCACTGACTTTAGGTAAATATGCATCCGCTTTCTAAGCTGAAGTTGCTGCTATTTACTGATGAGTCAGGAACATTATCGACTCAAAATCATACACGAATGGGCCAATATCAATTATGTCTGACAGCCAAGCAGCTCTACTGGCGCTAAAATCATTAGTAATAAAGTCCAAACTGATTATGGCATGCATAAGCAGTCTGGAAACATTGGCAACTCGCCAACCAGTGCAGCTCATCTGGATACCAAAAGACCAGAAGGTAAAGGGTAACCTAATGGCAGACGCACTAGCAAAAAAAGGCGGTTTCGGAATAGCATACAAGACCGGAAAAAAAATAATTTGCAGCAAACTTGCAGCGGAGCATAAAAAATTATTAACTCTTCCTTACAGAGCCACAATTAAACTGCAAATCAGCAATCTACGCCGCGGATGCTTTGAGGACGACGGGAGGCTGTGCAAATGCGAAGCGTATCAAATTCAACGCACAAAGTTTGGACTTTATTGACGAAACAGAACTGATGAAGGAGTAAATAATCAGAGGCGTACAAAAGAACCAAGGAGAACGCAGTGCAGGGGCACTAGACAAACCACCTCTTAAAATAAATAAATAACCATTAGTTTGGGAAATAGAGTACTCGACCATCAAATACTGGTAGCCGACATAACGGAAGAAGTTATCCTGGGAATAGACATTATAAAGAGGTTCCATTTGGATATGTAAAACAATGTCCTGAAGATCGTCAATGAAGAAATTCCCTTTCATTCGTCAGAGAAGGCAGCCGTGCGAGTCTTATTGAGTGAAGACGTGACGCTGCTTGCGAGAACTAAAAGTGTGGTGATGGTACGCCTGAATGGAAACCTCCAAGGAAGCTACATTCGCGCGATTAAACCAATGGAGGACGACTTAGTGGAAAAGGGACTACTCCTTGGCAGAACTTTAGTACGAGTGAAAAACACGATGCCAGTAAAGATCTTAAATATCAACTCAGATTCTGTTACGTAGAAAAAGAAGACCGTGGTAAGCCAATGCACGCCAGCATTTCAAATTGAGAGATACGTGAAATCTAACAAAAATACGTCGCCTAAGAAGTTTTCGCAACATCTATTGAAAATTTATAGTTCCAAATGCCAAAACTTTAGCCAATACCAGCTGGCTAAAGTTAAAGTGTTGATCCAAGAGTACCAAGATGTGTTCGAGCTGGAGAGTGGTTCCAAAGATGGGACTTACGTAGTGAAACATAAAATTGATACCGTAGACGCTCGGCCGATTCGACAACATCCACGCCGAGTTCCTTTGGCGAAAAGAAAAGAAACCGAACAAATAATTACCGATATGTAGATAGAAGGCGTGATTGAACCTTTAAACGAGGTTTTGCGTAGACTACAGTGTTCCATTGACTACGTGGGGCAAACTTCAAACTGAGCCCAAAGCAGTACAATATCTTGACCACGTCGTGCAAGCATGGCCAAGACCAATCGACAAACATCAGGTCCGAAGTTTTCTTGGGTTGTGCATCTATTATAGACGATTTCTACCCGGATTTGCCAATATTGCCAAGCTTTTGCCGAAATTGACCGAAGAAAAAGCAGAATTTAAATGGAAAGAAGACTGCGAAAATGCTTTCCAGCAACTAAAACAGACCCTAGTTACTTCGCCGATTTTGAGTTATCCAAGAGAAGATAGAAATTTTGTTTTGGATATGGGCGCAAGCAATCTGGACATGAGCGCGGTGCTTTCGCAGGTTCAAGATAACCAAGACTAAAATTATCGCGTATTTTAGTAAGGTTCTGTCCAGGCCAGAAAGGAAGTATTGCGTGACTAGGAAGGAACTGTTAGCAGTTGTCAAGTCCATAGAACATTTCTATTCAAATATTTCTAACATTTGTATAGACGAAAATTTTTACTGAGAACGGACCACGCCGCTTTAAAATGGCTATTGCAGTTTCGTAACCCAGAAGGACACGTGGCAAGATGGTAGTTAATGATGAGTGGGAACCTGAGCAGTTGCGTCGCGAACTAAAAAACAATCCTGAAATAAGACTACTTCTGGACTGGAAAGAAAACGGCCGACAACCAACCTGGGAAAAAGTGACTGATTTGGGCAGAAACATCAAAGCGTACTAGGCGCTGTGGGACTCTTTCATAGTAGAAGACGGTCTTTTTAAGCGATCCCTAAAAAGTGTCGAGAGCACGGGAAAGTGGAAGTGCCAAAGAGCCGGGTGTCAGAAGTGTAAAAGCATCTCCACAATGGTACATCAAATGGACACTTTGGCATTAACAAGAAATTGAGAAAAGTTGGAAGACGATTCTACTGAGTGAACTGCAAAGAGGATGTCATGAAATGGTGCTGTAAGTGAACGGTGTGCGCATCAGGAAATGGTCCAGAGAGAAAACGGAAAGCATCCATGAAGCAATACAACGCCCTTTGGAAAGACTAGTGGTTGATATCTCAGAGCCGTTCCTAGAATCCGATTCGGGAAATAAATACATCCTGGTGGTAATGGATTATTTTCCGAAATGGACGGAGGCTTACGCCATACCCAATCAAGAAGCAGCTACAGCTGCAGACGTATTAGCAAAAGAGTTTTTCTGTTGGTTTGGAGTTCCGTTGGAATTACATTCCGATTAAAACCGCAACTTTGAGTCTAGGCTGTTTCTAGAAGTTTGCCAACTGTTGGGAATTAAAAAAACTATGACGACGCCTCTGCATCTACAACCCGATGGCATGGTTGAGCGGATGAATCAAACAATGGGAAAATACTTAGCCAAAGTAGTGTTAAAACACCAAAAAGACTGCGATCAGTATTAGCACCTTTTCCTAATAGCATATCAATCATCCATTCACAAAAACACAGGACAAACACCATCCTGTGTGATGCTTGGTCGCGAAATACGACTGCCATGCAATCTCGAATTTAGGCAAAGACCGGACCAAAAAGTCGCTGGAGAAGACTATGTCAGCAAGCCGACCAAGAGACTAGACAAAGTACATAAGGAGTTCCGAAAAGCAAACACATTGCCAGCAACAGAATGAAGACTAGATATAACGTCAAGGCACAAAATGGTGGGTTTCAACCTGGCGACATGGTGTGGTTGTATAATCCCCAATGAAGTCAAGCAGCGTATTAATGACGTCATATATCGCATCTGAAAACTACCCAGAGGCAAACCAAAAGTGGTCCACGCCGATCGTCTAGCACCGTTTGCTGGCGATAACCACAATACGCAAGTTCAGGTCCGAACCAGAGTAATAAGCAGCAGAACCAGAAATCAAATCAAAGGAATGGGGTTCGAGAAGTTTATGAGCTTATACGAAGGTTCTGGAAAAGCTAGGTTCGGAGTTACCACTGAGGAACAACAAGACCTTTTCCAAACACAAACAGATTACGCCATCGCACAGTTCGTGAGCGAGGATCTTGGCATATCCAAGTTTAAGCACCTAAATGAACTATGTATTATCGTTAACATTAAGTTTTGTTGATGTTCTTTGCGTTTTACTATATTTATAAAAACTCTTCAACTCTTCTTTTTCGCCTTTTGAATAATCTTTGCTGTCTGTATTTCTATATTTTCCATTCATAATTATTTATGAATATTTTTATCCAGTTTGTTGCTTATTTTTCATGTGTGCAAATTTTAGAATGCAATTAATATTATTAAGATCTACGTCGACATTTAATCACTCCGTATAAAATGTAATATTTTTTACAATATGTATTGAAACGTTTGAGAAATTATTCCCAAGAGCTTTCTCGAAGTTGTTATCCATTTTCCAGAACGTTCACCGAACGATGTGGAACATTCGCAAACGTTTCGCTAAAATGTATAAATGCGGTGCAATCAAATTATAGGGCAGTCAAAGATAATAGAGCAGTTGATCCAGCAATTTGAAGACGGCATTGTTAAGAAGATTATTCAAGTCTATATAAATAAGTGATTAACGCGTGTGGTCGAAATAAATCTACGAAGTATAATCTTGTACGTTCGAAAAATTATTCTCAAGTTTGAGAACTTTCGCGACGTTTTTGTACATTTCCAGAACGTTCACCCAAAGATATAGAAAATTCTCGTTTGGCCAAAGTGTATAAATGCGGCACAGCAAATCATAGGTGAGTTATTCCAGCAATTTGAAGACGGTAGTGTTAAGAAGATTATTTCAGTTTAAATAAATAATGATTAACGCGTGTGTTCGAGATAAATCTACGGAGTATAACCTTGTACGTGACTTTAAAGTAAACAATAAGTGTTAAACTAAAGTTATCCGCGTACTTTATGTTTGTGTAAGTGATAGTGCTTTATATAAATTAGTGTAAGTGTTTTTATTAAATATCCTTAGATTTAATTAGTTCGGTTAGTTATAAACGTGTACATATTTTTAGTATAAATAAATTTTGACATAATTCTCAAAATTATAACTTTTGAAATGGTATTGATAGATACTAATAGAATAGTTAATTGTAATAACTCCAAAGGTATTGCATGATGCAGCTTCCTAATTAGTACAGAGCTGCAACTGTTGTTTCAGGCACGTATAGTCATGTCTAATTAAAATAATTGTATAATTAATCTTCACTATTGAAACACAGAAAGTATATTTAACAATTATTTGTACACTTATAAGATTCTAATTTTTACACGATTTTTCTAATATCGATTGTTTGATACATTTATTCTTTCAAATACTTAATAATCTTATTAACTTAAAATCTAACAAATAATCCGTAAAACATTTGATTAAAAAAAAAGATTAAACGTTTTATTTTTGTAATCCTTCCTTTCACTATTCAATTTCATTTTACCTTGTAATATTCCTTTCTACTTACGTATGTAACATTAAAAGAAGCTTACAAAAATCTAATTTAAAAATTGTGAGAATTAATATAAAAACAGTTTAATACTTAAATATTAATCAAAATGTTTTTAAAAACACAAAATAAAAATGTTGTTTTAAGTATATAGTCGCTTGTTTAGGTATTTTGTTAATTTTTCCTCAAAGGTTTATAATTTATAGTATGAATTTTAAACCTTAGTTAAACTAAAAGGTATCGAAAACACCAGTATTCGTTCGTTAATGCAGTTACGCAATGACAAACAAAAACTATAGAGTTGCAAAGTAAAATTTCGAAATCTACTGTTGCCTTATTAATATTAGAACTAATTTATTTTATGTATACTAAAAATATGTACACGTTTAAACTAACCGAGCTAATTAACTCTTAGGATATTTGATAAAAACACTTACACTATAATTTATGTATAGCACTACCACTTACTCGAAGATTAAGTCCGCGGATAACTTCTATTTATTTAAACACTAACGTTTGTTGACATTAAAGTCACGTACAAGGTTATACACCGTATATTTATCGCACACGCGTTAATCACTTAACACTAAACACTGCCGTCTTCGAATTACGGAAAATAACTAACTTCTGATTTGATTGCACTGAATTTATACATTTTCCCGAAACGTTCGCGAATGTTCCACATCCTTCGGTGAACGTTCTGGAAAATGGATAACAACTTCGAGAAAGCTCTTGAATTTGAGAACGTTTCACTACATAAAACAATGCTTTAAAAGTGGATTATTATTTAAGTAAAAGTCTGTTAAAAGTACTGAAATGTATCGTGATATTTTAGAAAATTACCATAGAAGACAATTGCAAATCAGTTGTCTACAGCCTGACTTTATCGACGGCTAGACGTAACGTTTAGTAACAAGCTTGACTATCGCGTTAGTTTTAGGATACATACTAAGTAACATAGAAATCAGAACACCCAGTAATAATTTGTTGTCACAAAGTGGCGCTAGAGTATGTAGGGGTTAAAGCGAATTTTGCAATCGCTTACCCTCAATGTCCCAGACATGTTCAGTTGGGCAAAAATCTACAGATTTTGGTGACCAAGCAAATCAATTTGATTACACTCAAAGTGGTTTATCGTAATATTGGCTACATGTGGCCGTGCATTGTCTTGTTGAAACAATAGATTTTGAAGAGTTTTGAGGTAATGTAGAACATGCTTTCCACCACGTCCTGAATGTAACGTTGGAGGCTCATGTTACCTTTGATGAATACTAAACGTAACCTAAAGCGATGGGCGTCTTTCCACAGAAAACTGAGGACTACGCCTTTTACCACATCGCTTTCTCACCCTTGAGTGGACATTATGCATACCCTCACAGAATCGTGATTTGTCACCCAAGACTATCGTATTCGGTTCCTGGTCTCACTGAATTCGTTCTCTGCACAGGGGTGAGTCGTAACATAACACGAGGAGCAAAACTTTTTATGCGACGATAAACTGTTCGCATCCCAATAAGCCTTACAAGTTCCGCAAACCATTCATCTGCAATTGTCCTTGTAGAAGAGAAGCAATCTCTTAATTGTAAAAGTTTAAGACGGCGATCTTCGCAATCTGTTGTTATTGGACGGTGTCCTGTACCTTTTGTTCTTTCTGTTGGACCTTTTTGACAACCATCACAGTACGTAGAGTTTGTCGTAGTGGCGTTTTCTCTAAATGATAAACTAATTTCTGTCAGAACCACTATTCGCTCCTATCAAACTTGTTCCAGAAATCCATAATGTGCCATAAAGTTATCACCTGCTTAAAAACGTCAATGACTACAACAATCTTCACGTAAATCGTCGTCGCTACTCTAGGTTTAGTGACACAGTTGTAAAATTTGATTGATTGCAAGCGATTCAAATTTCTCGTGTAAATGAACGAGGTGCTCAGTTGCTTGTGACACGGAAACGACAAAGACTTGACATGTTATTGGACAATTAGAAGACATCGCCACTAACAGTACTTCGAACGGCAACGGAAAAAGATATACTTATTCACTTACAACTAAAAATGACTATTGGTTTGGGAAATGTAGTACTCGACCATCAAGTACTGGTAGTCAACATCACGGAAAAGTTATCCGAGAATAGAAGTAATAAAGAACTATAGGTTCTAATTTAATATGAAGAAGAACGATGTTCTTAAGATTGACGGTGAAGAAATTTCTTTTTATTCATCAGAGAAGACAGCCGTGCGAGTCTTATTGAGTGAAGACATAATCTGATCTGGAAAAACTGAAAGTGTGGTGATGATACGCCTGAAAACATTCGCGTAATCAAACCAATAGAAAGCGACTTAGTTCAAAAAGGACTATTCGTTGGCAGAATATTAGTATAAGTGAAAAACACAGTCCTAATATTAACTCAGATCCAATCACATTGAAAAAGAAGACCGTGGTAGGCCAATGTACCCCAGTACCTCAAGTTGGTGTGATGCGTGAATCCTATAGTAAAGCCACGTCGCCGAAAGTGTCCACAACTTACTTCCAAGTGCCAAAACCTTAGCCAAGACCAGCTGGGTAAAGTTAAAGCGTTGATTCAGCAGTAGCAAAATGTGTTTGCACTGGAAAGTGGTTTAAAAGGAAGTACTGACGTGTTGCACAAAATTAATATTAGAGACCTCGGTCGATACGACAATATACGCGTCAACTTCTTTTGGCAAAACGAAAAGTCGAATAGCATTTACGATTGAAACTGGTTTCTGGCAATTCACTGTTATGCCCTTCGATTTGTGTAACGCTCCCACAATGTTCGAGCCTTTGATAGATACTATCTAGCGAGAACTGTCTTGAAAGACGTGCCTGGTTTATCTAGACGACGTAATTGTGATTGGAAGGTCGTTTGAAGAGCATTTCAACAACTGGAAAGAAGTGTTCCAACGACTACGTGAGACACATCTAAAATTTAGCCCAAAAAAGTGCCACGTGTTTAAGAAGGAAGTGCAATACCTTGGTCACGTGGTATCTAGATATGGAGTAAAGGCTGACCCAGACACAGTTTGAGCAGTGACAGTATCAATCGACAAACATCAGGTCCAAAGTTTCTTTGGGTTGTGCACCTATTATAAACGATTTGTACCTGGATTTGTCATTATTGCCAAATCTTTAAGAAAACTGACTAAAAAAGGGCAGAATTGAAATGGAATTAAGACTACAAGAACGCTTTTCATCATCTAAAACAAACCCTAGTCATTTCGTCGATTTTGAGTTATTCAAAAAAAGATTGAAAATTTGTTTTGCATACCAATCCAAGTAATCTGATCATAGATGCAGTCTTTTTACAGGTGCAAGATTAACAGAAAACGTCTCGTGTTTTAGCAAAGTTTTGAAAAGGTCAAAAAAAGAATTATTGCGCGATTAAAAAAAAATGTATTACAGTCTATAGTTACAGCACCTTTATAAATACTTATATGGACGCAAATTTTGACTAAGGACGAACCACGCCGCCTTGAAATGACTATTAAAGTTTTGTAAATGGAAAAAACAAGTGGTAAGATGATCATTAGACTGCAAGAATTAGGTTATGACACAAAACACCGTCCCAGAAACAATCATCGAAACGCTGATGTCTTGTGTGGAAGAGCATGTACGGCAGACTGCAACCATTTTTCGCGACTTGAAACAAAGATCTAATGTCTCCGAAGAACTGCTATGGTTCATGACGAATGGAAACTTGAGCAGTTGCGTCGCGAATAAGAAAACGACGACCAACCTGAGAAAAAGTGAGTGTTTTGGACGCAGTAGAACTCTTTGAGAGTAGAAGACGGTTTTCTTAAGCGATTCTAACAGTGTCAAAGACACAAATAAAACTGCAGTTGGTAGTGCTAGAAAGCCGAGTACCAGAAGTGTAAAAGGACACTTTGTCGTAAAAAAGACATTAATAAAATAAAATCTTAAGCTTTCACGGTTGCTATGTTTATGATTATAAGCGACTTACGACTTAGACAGCGTCGTAGTTAAACACCCAGAGTTAGGCTTGGTCTTAGTCTCTTCTTGAAAGCCAAAACAAGAAGTAAAACTTGGCCTTTGCCGTATTGTCGTTCGTGAACCCAAACAAACTGACGTTTTGCAAGACATTGCAGCTTGCATCTTAAGAGTGATACATGTGTTACAAGCTTTAGGTCTTACGAACCTTGCACGGCCAACTCACACAGTCGGAGATAGGGGAGGTTTAAGGAAATTATACTTAAGGGCGCCAGATCTGTCCTAATTAACACTTCTGCCTCGATCACGACAGACGGTCCAAACTTGTAACTAATTTTGAGGTTCGTAATCCTTGTTACTTTGGTGTTCGGGTAGCCAAAATTTGTTAACGAGTAACGACAATAAAAGAGAAAGGTATGTTACCATAAAAGAATAATTAACAGGTATAAAACTTTAATTTAGTGACGTAGAGGATTAACACAAGACATCTAATTCTCAGTGCATAAATGCCAGCAGTATCGGCAACACACAGTACATATGTAAGTTAAGTCGAAGCGAACAGCGAAGAAAATTTCGTAGTAAATATTGTTTGTACACAGCATGCGATACACACAAAATAATTAATGAAACTACCTTAATGGTATTAAAACAATGATAGTAATTACGGAATGAACACTAGCCAAAGTTCCGTGAGTGACTTTTCTGACAGCGATAGAAAAATTAATCAAATAAACTTACCCAAAGTCCAGTGTCCACTTGCGCAAAGAAAACGTTTTCCCCGCTAGCAGCCTGGAATAGATATTGAATAGCAAATCGTGTCACATAATAACTCACGAAGAATAGGAAGCTACAAAATTGTTAATAATAATATCAATAATACATTAAGTGTGATATAAGAACCCGTTGGTTGTAATTATGAACAGGTGGGTGATAACACAATCGACTGGTGTATAAGAAATCACATCTCCCACAGTAATGCTTGTCGAGACTCCGTTTTCGCTGTGGAGAATATGGCTTCCCAAAATCTTAAGCGTTCGGTAACGGTATTTCTCAATAATAATTATTCTTCGTTATTCTTTATTGAAACCAACATGTGCTCAAAGCGTGGGGAAACGGCTATCAAATTAAGGAGAAATTACAAAAAAATTCTAATAAAACGGAAGCAATTATCTTACCCTGTGACGACTCAATTATTTTACGAACGTAATGAAATTATAATTTGATTTCGATTATTTAGGATGTCATTCGAAATTTCTTTAAGCCGCACAGATCATTTTATGCAGTTGACAGTTAACGATTTCGTCGTAAAAATGACCGTCACAAGAAAAGATCGGCAGAGGGTGTCAAAACCGGAATCTAATTTTAATTCAATATACAGGGTTGTTACGTGCATAAATTTAAATAATGCACTACCCTGTATATTGGTTAATTTAAAAATTACTTTTCTATTTCTCGACGCCATCTATCGGGCTCGTTGGTCTCTTCGTATTGAGTAGACGATATCCGGTGAGATACCGGCATTTTGACTTTAACATCGTTCATGTTATAACCTATGTCTGCGTGAATTAAAAATCGTTTTCTCACAACATCCACGTGTTGGGACACGATGGGTAATAGAAGTCTTCTTATTTAACTAATTTAATCCACGCAGGCGCCATGTGCTACCTCCGAAATATGGGTATTCTTGTCGTAATTTAAAATCTACAAGGGAACATTATAATTTCATTACGATCGTAAAGTATTCGAGTCGTCACCGGCCATTCCACCACGTCCTGGCACATGTTTCTATTCGATACCGAATTATGAGGGATTAGCATCGACAAATACTTTCGTAGGACGAGTATAACTCTATTTATAAGGCCTGCGGTTAAAACTAAATAAACCGAAGATATTCACATTTCTGCGAGATTTTACTCATGCGGCAAACACCTGCGAAACCAACTTTCATCGAAGGTGTACAACAGCATTCGACAACCGGGTTATGTTATATGTACTTTCTTTAACAATAAGTAACCATTTTTGTAGATTTTGATTTCGTGAGGCATTGGTTTGACACGATTTGCTACTCAAAAGTTATTTCAGGCTCACTTGCCGGGGAAAGCGCTTTCTTCGACCAAGTAGGAGTTACTGTATTGTGGGTAAGTTGATTTATTTATTTATTCGCTGTCAGAAAGGTCGCTCACGAAACTTTAGCTAATGTTAATTCCGTAATTGCTAACATTGTTTTATTACCATTAAGGTAGTATCATTAGTCATTTTGTATTTTTCGCATGCTGTGTACAACCAATAATTATTACGAAAGTTTAGTAATAATTCAGTAATTATTATCACTGTTTTATTATCAGTAAGGTCGTATCATTAATTATTTTTTTTTGTGTTTCGCATGCTGCGTACAATCAATATTCATTACGACATTTTAATGGTAATTCCGTAAGTGCTATCCTTGTTCTATTACCATTAAGGTAATATTATTAATTAGTTTGTGTGTTTCGCATACTGTGTACAAACAATATTTACTACGAACTATTCTTCGCTGTTCGCTTCAACTTAACTTAACTATGTATTGTGTGTTGCAGATACGGCTGGCATTCATGTACTGAAAATTCGATACATTTGTGATAATCATCGACGTTACTAAATTAAAGTTGTTATATTGGTTACTCTTTCTTTTATGGCAACATACCTTTCTCTTTTAAATTGTCGCTACCCGTTAATTAATGGTGGCTACCTGAACATCAGCGTAACTAGGATTACGAACCTCTAATTGAGTTACAAGTTTGGACCGTCTGTCGTGAGCGAGGCAGAAGTGTTATTTTGGATCAGCTCTGGCGCCTTTAAGCATACTTCCTGTGAACCTCCTCTACCTCCGACTGTATGAGTTGGCCGTGCAAGGTTCGTAAAACCTAAAGCTTGTAACAGGGTATTACGTTAGAAAATCTTGCACGTAAGAAATGTCACTAAAAGAAAAAGTGTAAATGAAGATATTTATACCAGTACCGATTAGCGTGATTAACGGACGTTATCTTTCCGTTACCGCTTGACTGACTTCGTTATTACTCGGAGTAAGTGTTTGTGTCCATTCCTAGAAGGTTGATCTTTGTCTTAGATGATATAATACTGGTAGCCAAGATTTGCTGAGTCTTAAACCGTCTTCTCGATTTCTATTACATGGATGTTTTTCTATTTCCACAGCTTCGCGGATTAGTCTGGGAAAGTAGAAAGGAGTTCTAGCCAACCTTTAGTTTGGTCAAAGTTCAGCGTGTGTTTTTAGTTCCATACGTGTTCTGCTACTGCTGATTTAGTAACTCTGCGGTGTTTGTAGTCAGTCATATGTTCGTTTACTCTAATTTTCAGTAGAGCGTCCCGTCTGTCCTATATAAATTGATCAGCACTGGCAGAACACGTGTGGGGTAAAGTGGGAGAATACCAGCCGTCGGAATAATTTCGGCCATCAAGTTTCTCCCACCCTAGTCAGAAGTTGTGGAGGGTTTTATGTTTGTGGTCATGCGTCTCAGCAAACCTAATCGTTAGTTTCGTTTAGGCAGCGCTAGTGCAAGTCGTGTAGTTCTTATAGATAATTTTCTAATAAAGCACGTGCTACTATAAGAAAAGTGTTGTGTTCAAGGCTCCATATTTCAACAACCGTAAGTTGTAAAAAATTTTCGTATGTATAAAAGGAACTAAAGAACAGCAGCTTGAGTTATCGCACCAAATAATTACTATTTTTTAGAGTTACACCTGCACAAATTCAAGAAAGCGCCTACACTTTTGCCATATCCAATAATTTGCGAAATCCGTTTAAGGAGGAAAAAGGCTCAGCGGGTCGCGATTGGTTAGAAGGCTTTTTACGACGCAATCCACAAATTACACTCAAGAAACCGGAATTAACCAACGTAAATCGTGTGACGGCCGTCAAAAAAGAGGAAATTAGACTTTTTTTTGCAAACCTAAAAAATTTAATGGACACATATAAATTATCTCCAACAAGAATATTTAACGCTGATAAAACCAGCTTTACAACGGTACAACATCTAAATAAAATCTACGCTAAAAAGGATCAGAAAAGAGTGGGTTCCTTAACAAGTTGGGAGAGGGGAAAATCCTCTACTGTCATGTGTTCATTTAGCGCGTCAGGCATTTATGTACCCCCGATGTTTATTTTTGCCAAGAAAAGAATGGCTGATCACTTGAACAAGAATGGACTTTCAGGCGCTATTTATCGCTGCTCAAATAACGGGTAGATGCCAGAAATTTTATTCATTGAATGGTTAAAGCACTTTTAAGATAGTGTTAAAATTACAAAAGAATATCCAGTTATATGATAAATTTATGAGAAATAACCCAGGAGAGAAAATTACGCCCAATATCGTCCCTGACTTGTTCAATAAAGCTTTCGGTAGAATTGCAACTATCGAAAAAGCTACTAAAGGTTTTGAAGTAACTGGAATCTTTTTTGTCAACTCTGATGTTTTCAGCGCAGACGATTTTTCCCCTGCTGAAAACTTACAACTTACAAACTTAAATGAGCCAATTCCCAGAAATGAACAAATAGCAGATAATAGAGAAGATGAACGGGAAGAAGATATGGGAGAACACATTTCGAAATGAAACAAAACAGAACCTTTCATTTAGAGAAATAATACCAGTTCCTGGATGTTCTAGAGTTAAAATTTAAAAAAGTAAGAAATTTGTGAAAAAGCAACACTCTTAGATATTTACGTCGACTCCCATGAAAGACATTCTAGAAGAAAAAGCTGCAAAACGAAAAAAGCTGGATAGAAGAGTCAAAAACAAAAAAGCAAGAAAACAAGTTTCTGGTAACCGAAAAAAAAACACTAGCACTATACAAGAAAAAACGCTCAGAAAGAAAAAAAAGTGTCTTACCATAACTGCGATCAGGAAGAAGAAAAGTCAGACGCCAAAGTTACTGAGGACATTTACATTATTCTCGGAGAATTTAGGAAGAACCGAAAGCTTTGGCTACGATGTGTGCGCTGTTCTGGATGGGCCTATATTTTGTATTTTTTTAAAACTGTTTTGTTTGATATTAATAAACATTTATTTTGCTCCTTAACTTCCTAAGTCTGGGTGTTTAACTACGACGCGCTCTAAGCCCAAAGTCGCTTATAATCATAGACATTAAAGAACGTTCAAGAAATATTCTACTAGGAGAACTGTAAAGAGAATGTCATGGAATGGTGCCGTAAGTGCACGGTCTACATATCAGAAATATATCCAGCAATTGACATTGCAAACTTTTCTGGCATTCCTGGTACTTTTAATTCGTAGGGTGTATCAGGTTTAGATTTTCGAAAGTGCCGGGTAATGTTAGATTCTTACTCAGTAAAAACTTGGCAACCAGTACAGATGTGAAAAAATTATCAGTAATCACACCGCGACCTGTACCATAAATTGGTTCACACAAGTTTTTGACCACCCGATACCCCTGATTGACCTCAGGTTTACCTCCGAGCAATTTACCCGTATAAACTTGCAAATTATGTAAGTATGATGTTTTTATATCAGCAAGAGCCTATATCTTTATACCATACCGGGCTGGTTTTGATTTTAGTTTCTGAATGGGCACTTGCCTCGGAACGCGACAAGCTGCTCATCGACGGTGGTCTATTCGTGAGGTTCCTACAATTTTCAACAAAAAGGTCCCATACTTTCCTTACTGCAGCATTTGCTTTTCTTGCACTTCTAGATATTTTGTCGTCGAATCTCAAATAGCGCGAAATTTGCTGAAAACGGTCTCTAGACATGGCAGCGACAAGGAATGAACGTCTAATACTTTTATCAGTTGTCCACATCTCGTGAATACTTTCCTTTCTACATCGTAAAGCTCCAGATTTCAGCAAGATTCCCAGAAAACAATCAAATTCAGTTTTATCTAAGCTCTTCCACTGTCTTACTGAATTTGGATGTGCACTATTCCAGCTAGCAAAATCTCGTTCCGCTTCTTCATTTGTATGAGTACAAATTAGTCCTTTTATGTAGTCGGTAATAAGTAAATCAAAATAATTATAGCATTCTGCACATAATCTGTAGGACCAGGTTTCGCGGTAACTATGTTACGTTGGTAGCGCCGTGTTGCCGGCTTTGGTTTACTAAACCATTTCATTCCCGACTTGGCCACAAATTCTTCGCTACTTTCTGCTACACACCTTCAAGTTCACCTACTTCTGCATCACTATCTTCTTCGACTTCTTCCTCCAATTCGTCTTCTAATTCAGATATATTTTCGTTTGGAACAAAATCTGTATCTTCTTCATCTACGTCACTACACTCACTGAAATCGCTAGAGTCATAAAAATTTTCAGTTAATCTATTTAACTCTGCTTCTGTATAAACTCTGGATCTTCTTTTATTGCTCATTTTCAAAACCTTATCTGAAACAAAGAAAATTATGTTATAGTCCTACTAATTCCGAATGGGGGGACGTCGTGGCCCACTCACATTTCTATTACATATAAGTTTTCAGGCACATAATCCTGAATTCGTATTCAAGTAAATATAACCTCACACTATAATTGACACATACCTAGAAGCAGGGTGGCCAATAGTTTTTATAATAAAAAATATACCAAAAGTATTGGACTTGGGGTCCACAATGTCCCCCCATTCGGAATTTAAGTGTTAAGATGTTATGTGAATGTACGTAAAACATTAAAATCATTATTTAACAAATTGTTTAACACAGATTTGTGTGCTTCATCTACATTTTTTATGCAACTTTGTAGTATTATTGCGAAGGTACCCTGTATATAATATGTAAATGTAACTTACCATTTAAATTTGAATCTCTTTTACATTGTTTTAACGACAAACATTCACATTTAAAATTATTATCATTCTAACGATAAGCAAGTAACATCTATTAGATAAATCGAACATAAACATCTATTACAGAATTTTTTGAATTTCAGTTTTACAGATTCTAGTCTTGCTAAAAGCAGATTTCGTTGTTACCGATATTGTGACGTTATAAAATGGCTGTCACGTATATTTTAGCGGAATTTTTGTTTAACGTTGATTTTGAAGAGAAACATAAACAAAAAGTCCATTACTAATAAAACCAAACAATTGATACATTAATCGCACTATTTTCTATAGCTAATACTAGTTTAAGTTTACGGTTTCCTAATAAAAGCGTTTTGTTGACAGCGTTGTCTTGGAAGTGAATCTTCAGGAAAAAACAGAATTTCAGGATCCAACAAACGAAACTGTAATAAAGGAATGTAACGCTAAGGATAAATACATACGTGGGTTTATTGTTACTGTGCCAATAAACTCTCACAATGGAACCAAAGCTACCATTATCTGATGTGTCTGCGGACATGGAATTTAACACGATAGCATTTGAGAAAAAACTCACCGGGTTAAAAGACTCACAAGATAGTATTAATTCATGTTGCCACTGGTGCCTACAAAATCGTCAACATCATAAGAAAATAGTCAGCTCTTGGCTGAATGTGTTAAAACGTGTTAAAATCGAACATAGACTTACTTTATTTTATTTAGCTAATGATGTTATACAATATTCAAAGAGGCGTAATTATGATTTCGTTGAGAGTTGGGGAACGACATTGCAAAAAGCTACTACTATGGTTCGGTAAGGAATCCTAGCCGTTGTTTTTTTAAAATTTAACAATCTCATTTTAGCGACGAAAAAATCAAACACAAAATACTGAGGATATTTAAAATCTGGGAAGAACGCGGCATTTATGGTGACGAATTTATAGCAGATCTTTCGGGTTTAATTAGTGCATCGCCGTCTGTTAGAAAAGGGGACGAAACTCACGAATTTCAGTCTTCGTATTTAATACAGAAAATTCGGACTTGTTCGAAACTAGAGAATGATACTGATGTGAAATTGACTTTGTTAAAAGAACACAATCCTAAAATTCAAATTGAGAGTGATTTATTAATTTCTTCGCTCAAAGGTAAGAATCGTATCAGTTTAAGACAGTTTCTGTATTAGGTATAGCTGGGAAGTATCTTATATCTCATATTCAAATATACTTGTGTATGATTCTAAGACAATTGGAAAACATTACTAGAACTGGTACATTTGTAGTCATTCATTTTCAAATATTTTTTTGTAATTCCTTCGATTCATTTACTGAGTCATAGAGGAAAGTATTTTTTCTGTAAACATTCGGCCGCGTGGTGAAACTTTTCGGAGTTCCGGGTTGCAGAGACCTATCGTTCGTGATAGCGAGTACTTGTCTTTTAGGCATAAAACGATCAGTCGTCGACCCGAAGACCGACCGAACATTAGCGAGGCACCGATCGGCAATCGTTCGGTAGTTACACGATAGATAGCGAATCCCATCGGGTTGTTAGGAACGAGGTTCGACGAAAGATGCGTGTCTAGAATTCATTCACGCGACGAGTTCCGAAAGGATCGTCGAAGGTTGCCTCGCAATTGCTCGTATGCGAGCATCTTGGCGGGGTTCCATACGAACCGAATAACATTGTTTCAGATAAAATAATTTACGGTTTGTAAAGTGTCATAGTTTCTAAATCTTTGTTCGATACGCTGATTGAAGTTACGAGTTTTATTGAGGGAATAACCCTCCAGATTGCATATCGGCTTCTCTGCACCACCGCGAGTTTGGCGCTCTCGGCGATGCCGAGAAACTGATCTGGGAAATCGAAATGCGGTTTAAATTTGGCAGGAAGGTTCTACTCAGAGGTACAAAAATGAGCACCATTTTTTTAAAATAATGTGTTGGTCTCTTATTGGCTTCACAGTCCCTCACTCTTCGTGTTTGTGGAGGATGCGCTAACTTCCTCAGCCTTCTTCCCATAATATCTCATACGTGTTTAATAGGCGAAGGTTCTGGATATCTAGGTGACCATGGTAAGAGATTAACATTGGCTTCTTCGAATCGGTCCATAATGTATTAGACCTCCTCGTGAACATATCGCCGGGCGTTTAAATTGCCTCAGATGAATACCAAACATAGGCTATAGCATCCAATAGCATAATCCCCACAGTGTGGGACATGCCTCTCAGCAGAAAATGGAACATTGCGCCGTTCCCCACGTCTTCGTCTGACTCATACGGGTAGAATGCTTCTCCAGACAGAATCGGGATTCATCATTGAAGACTCCTCGATGTCATTCCAGATTCCAAGTGAAGTCGCAGCCTACACCACTCCAAACGTTGATGGCGGTGTTGAGCCGTCAGTGGTAGTACAAAATGTGATCGAAACTTTTAATTCGACGGTAAACTGTTCGAAGGGTTACAGGACAACCTTTGTTACTTAGTTTTTTTTTTCTTTGCGTTTTCAGTCTTATTTATTATAATTATACTTTTTTTAAAATTTTGATTCCCAAAAACTTGAAATTGAAAACAAAAATTCTTTTTTTTTAACAATTTTTTGCTTTTTTTAATGTCAGATTTGTTCCAATTTATTTCCAAAATCGATAAAATAAGTTATCTTCATTTTTTAAATTGTAATTGAAGGAGCGTTTCTGTGTTTTTCACATTCTTTTAAGTTTTTTTTTACCAAAATTTTGGAACTGCTGAAAAAAATTCTCTTAGTTTTTTTTATTTACTTTTCATTTTTGTTGATAAAACACCTTTTTTTTCTGTTTTTTACTCTTTGTTTTACCTTTTTTTTTAAATAATTTTTTATTGTACCGAGACTTCTGTTTTCTTTACTTTAGTTTTTTTAATTTTTATTTTTCTTCGCTCTTTATTTTGAATTATTTTGGTCGCATTTTGGGTTTTTTCAATTTTTTTTAATCGACAAAACTTTCGTTTCTACATTTTCCTTCATTCTTTATTTTAAGCTTTTCTACAATAAGCTTAGATCTAATTATTAAAAAAAAATTATAATTGATGGTATTTCCGTTTTTTGTAACTTTGGTTCGCCTTTTTGTCTAAATTTTTTTAACTTTTTTCGTTGGCAATTTAGTTTGCAAAAATATTAGAGAATATTATATTATTAGTGGTACTTTTGATAAATTTATGTTTGTTTAAAATTTAGAAGAATAATTTATTGTTTAAATCACTGAATATTCTTAAAATAGAAAGAATAAACTCAATTTAATTCTAAAGAAATGAGTCTCGACCTGTTAATATCCCGTTTGTTTAAGTGTATGTAAAAACACTCAAAAAAACTAAAAATTTTTATTTCGCGAACTGATATTAACTTATTGTAGATCGCGCGCATGTTGACGACGTTGAAAAAGAACTAGACGATTACACAAAACAAATGGATAATTACATAAACGCTTTAAAACATGAAATAAAATCAAGAATACAAGTAATATCTCTGCTAACGCAAGCAGAAACGCAATTGGAGAACGATAAAAAGGACGTAAAACTTGTTACCACCGTGCGTAAGCAACCTCATCAGTTAATCTTACTACCCAATGATATTTTAGGCCTATAGAACATTTTCGACTCGAGTTAAAAACTTAAAAAAGAAATTAGACGAAAAACTGCCAACGTTATCGAGTCCGGTTCCGTCTCCAGATATAAATGCACCGTCTCCAAGTTCGGATTCCGACATTGAACTTTCTATCGTTACGACGGCTGCTGCGGTCACTACAGCGCCACCGACCCCTGGTAATATTTCTCGTTAACCACGATTGGACCTAAAACTTTATTTTTAGTTACGACGGAAGTTTTATTTACTAATCCTGGATACTATAATCCAGTTCCGCCTCCGGACATTGAAACTAACTTCAATCAGGGAAACAATTTTTCTAGTTTTATTGGTTCAAATATGTCGTTTAATCTGGGGGTGAGTACGTAGTTTCCACTCGGTTTGTATTTACCGTCCGATTTCAGAATTTAAACACTTCGTCGTTGTTTAGTGGAAATAAGGTTACCAGTACAACACCTCCTCCAGTGCCAACGACTCCTAGTTATAGTATAAATAATACAATTTCTAGTCTTTTTCCATCGATATCGTGTCCGCCGCCTCCTCCTTCACCCACAGCTAATTACCCGTATGGTACTTCACACGCACCTTTACTACCACCCCCAATGCCTCCTTTTAGCAAAGCTGAGGATCGTTACGGCAACACGACGTACTCGGACTCTTACAGTAATAGCAATTCCACATTTAGTAAGTATTTCGTATACAGTGTGTTTCACTTTTCCTGAAGACACTTAAATATATACACTCCTTACGCTTTTGACAAGTTACAATCAGTGATGATTCTTAATGTTATCACCATAATTCAAACGCTGGAGTATGTAGTGGAGCACAAACTTTAACGGGAATTTTTTGTTATTTAAATGTCTTCGTGCAAAGTGAAACGCGCCGTATTTAGCTATTAAATAAATTATCTTTTAATTACAATAGCTTATGAGGCACCTAATACGCCGGCATATCCAACAACAATACCAGATTTAGGTCAACCTCCACCTACAACAACTTACGAATCTTTTAATACAAACTATGTAAATCCTTATCAAAATCCCGATCCTCCCCTTCCTACTTATCCTTCGTTACCTGTAGCAAACTCCGGTTCCACCCTGGACGATTACAACCCAGCCGAAGAATTAGAAACCTGGGATCCAGAACCTGGTTGGGAACCGCCGCCAGTTGTACAAGACACTCCAGACAGTCCTCCTATGTCAGAAAAAACCGGGTACACAGATCCAGTCGAGTACCACGACGAAATTATGTACGTTGGTGCGTCGGATGTCGATCATCGCGTTCTTCCTTCATTAATTAATGATTCAGTGTCGAAGGGTATTTAATTTTATCGTTGTTTGTTATCTTAATATTAACGTCGTATCTGTGCATGTAGATGGGAAGAATTTACACCGCAACAAAGATGTTGATCATCGTAATTTAATCAGCTTAACAGGATCTCCAAGCGATGTTCGTTCTTCTTGGTCTAATAAAAATGATCAGGTAATGAAAAATGCTTCGTGTACAATAGGGTGGTCCAAATGCATTAAACTACCGGGAATTGTTGTCATGTGCTGGATTATCGGGGGTTTGGGGATTAAACTTAATCGCAGGTTGGACGTTGACTAATTACGTCTTGCGACATAAGCGTCTTAAAAGAGAGAAGAGGGTGCTTAGGCACTATCCCCACTTCGGCTTGCACTGCTACCACTTGGTTGACCAGCTAAGATCAATCAGAAAGAAAGAGTCGGAATGAATGAATTGCCGATTTCTTGGAATACTGCGCCTACTGTGTAACGGTTACCGGAGTGCGAGGACCACGACTAAGATTTGCGGTGATCGCAGGCCACTCTGGGCGCGCGAAATGGATAGCTAGCTTCCCATCGGCGCGGTGGTTACAATGACTCATTAAGACAGTTGATGACGTAACGTGACTTCTCCAGATCACCGCATTTGTTCTAAGACGGAACAATAAGCAATTTTGACAAACTTTGTAGTTCAATGGAGTTGAGAGATGCGACTACATCAGTGATGCATTTGGGCGACTTCAAGCCTTCATCTAAGTGACAGTGGAATCAACGCCCGCTCCCGATAAGTCACTCTGATTAAAAAAATTTTGTTTTTTAATTCATTCCAACCTATGTTACGTACGGGCTGATATTGCATAAACATATTTTTTACAAAACGTAATAAAAACAAGTTTTGTAGTTTAATTTTGGATCACTCTATAAAATCGTATCTAAAAGTGCAATAACGGTATTTTTTTATATTTAAGGATTTTCGTAACCCTGTTAAACCTGCAAAAAAGAACGCGGATCAGGATTATAGAGTGCCTTTTATTGAAAGTTTGAAATTGCCGCCTCCTCCTCCGCCGCCACAAGCATTAACAAACGATGCAACGGATTCTCAGTTCAATCCGAATTACAACACAAGTACAAATCCATTTAGCCTAAGTACAAACTCGAATTCTTATTCTAATACGAAGAGTATTGATGCATTTACCCCATTGAGTTCTAATTCTTCGAGAATTAATAATTATGCTATGGACTCTAACTATATTAACTCTAATTTGTCAATTCCTGCAGAATATTCGCCTAGACTGAACGACCAACCAACCAAAAGCAAGTTTTTAAATCAATCAAAGAAAATTCAGGATAATGTCGAAAGCATCGATATGGATTTGAGCGACGACAACGAAAATGATCAAAATTATTCTGCCGACGAAACGTCTTTCGAAGACTGCTTCGAACCTCCATCTGATTTATTAGACGACGTTGACGCAAATAACTTTTTAGACAACGTAAATGAAAATTTAGATTTGGAAGATTTAGTTGTCGAAGATATGGAACCTTTAGATGAACCTACAAACGTAGCTGCCGAAACGTCGAGTTTTATGGTCAATCCGATGTATAGCGTGCCTCCTCCACCGTTCGAAAAACTTTCTCTTTCAAACATCAACATGAACGTTCAAGAACCTCCTCCTAATTGGATCGATCAAAAATATAAACAAGATAATTCGGGAGAAAAGGTGTTTGTCCCAGAGCCCGTTATACGAAATGACTTTGGCAATTTTCGAGGAAGAGGTACCATTATGAGGGGTAACTTTAACAACACCGGTTTAAGAGGTAATTGGGTTAATAATAACAATCGGGGAACTACTGTTCCGAGAGGAATATTAAGAGGTGGTATGAATTTTAGAGGTTTTATTCCTAGAGGCCGTGGTAGGGGTCGTGGTTTTAGAGGAAGAGGTCGGGGTGACGGTATTAGGGGCAGAGGAGATTTCAGAGGTAGGGCTGATTTCAGAAATAGAGGTGGTTTCTAATTTGTCGAAAATGGGACTGAGCTGATCCTTTGGTGTCAAATGCGCCAATTATTGTTTATTTAAATACCGCTGGTTTAAAGGCAGCTGGTGTATAAATGTTAACAGTGGTGTACTTAGAAGCCTAATTAATTCTAATTTTATTATTAAATTTTCATTTATTTATTCTATCTATACCACTGAAGTATAATATTGACAAAGTATCACGTAATTTTTTTTTTAAAGACTGGTGGTAATTTATATCATTCCAAAAGAATTTCATTTGAACTTGCACTGAAATCGTTGCAAGTTTTGGTTTTCGTGATTGCCATAAACGCAAAATTTGTTCAATCTTGAGTGTATTATAGAATTAGGTTGGTATATAAACTGTTAAAAGAAAATTCAATACCAATCTACACAAATTCTGAATAGTTTTAAAAACTATTTTCGCTTCTGAGCATATTCGTAAAGTTTAAATTGTATAAATTGTAAATACGAGAGTGACTGTTCAGAATTTGTTAACGATTTATTATTGTACAGTGGTTTTCTACTCCTGTAATAAGAAATGCAGTTTTTGGCATGTAACTATATTTAGTTCTAATTGTGTTTTGCTTTCTTATTTTTTAGAATATGTATTATGTACGTGTTAATAAAATTTATGCATACTCTTATTCATGTATGGTACATAAGTAGAACTTTAAAATAAAATCGATACGTGACAGATATTTCGAAATTGGCGCCATAAATTGGTACATAGTGATCGGATGTGTTTGGTTTGCGACTTGGCTAAAACATACGTAGTAATACGAATTTAATATACATAGTGCGTGATTTTTATTAAATAAGTTTCTCTCGTTATCCTTTGTTATATATTATGTTTTCTTAGGTGTAAAATATGTTCATAACGTTACGTTTAATGTGAAATTGAATCTAATGGCATTTAAATTTGTATTATCTAAATTATGTAACAAATAGCGTAATATTAAGATTCCTGCTTAGTTTTAAAACTAATTTTCTACGTTTTCTATTACTCATTTTGAACACATTTTAGAGTAAGAAAGCAAAACATTTTTAGGCTTTTTATATGTACATGAAAATGTTAGTGAATGTATTTATAGTACCTTCACAATGTGATTTGAAAATAAACAAAGTAAGGTTATCAAGTTTTCTCCTATACTACAGCACCATTTCTTTTAGTTGCTTTTTTCTGTCTTTTGTTGGTTATTGATTATTTTGAATACTTAAATTGTAGTCTAAAACTTATAGAATGTAAATAATTTAAAATTTGGTTCATTTTCCTAATTTCATTAGTTCCTTCATATTTTTAACAAATTAAGAATATTTAATTCTAAACGTAATGCATTTAACGCAAAATACTTTATGGAAAGCATTCATTAAAAAATTAATTTTATCTAACAAATGCAAAAATTACGCGTTGCTATAAAACTAACGAATTAAACATGCGATGGGTTTTGATTAGTCTAAAATTTTTACGTGATGATTAAAAGAATGTAATAACTCACTATATTACAAGCCGAAATAGCTCAGTTGGGAGAGCGTTAGACTGAAGATCTAAAGGTCCCCGGTTCAATCCCGGGTTTCGGCAGCTTTTTTTTTTATTGATCACAATTTGTTTATATATTTTTAATTTACACAAACAGATAACAATTCATATTTACTAATCATTTTGATAAAGTTTCTAAATTTAGTTAAAAAAAAATATTATTTGATAACATTTTCAGTAGGCAATTTTTTTTCATATTTGCAAATCTCACGCGTAGGGGAAGTCGGGGCAAAGAGTTACATTTAGTATTTTGGCACTATTATTTTATTGTTAATATAGCATTTTAACAGTTTTTTCGATTTCAACAAATTATTTCATGTTGCTATAAACATTGAATATCCATTTAATCATTTAACAACAAATTGGGCAGTTTTGAAAATGTTGTAAATGTCTCATTGTGCCCCATATAAGAGGTAAAATGGGACAATTATAGGGGCAAAGTAAGACACAACTAAAACAACACAATAATAAGAACAAGACTATAATTATGCAAGTAAATTTACTTTAATAGACATTCTAAATATAGGTAGGGAAGGGTGCGCCACAGTGAGACAAAAAAATGTTTTTAATTACTTAACAGAAAAAAAAATATTACAACTGTTTCATTGTATGCGTATTCTTTTTAGCGCATGTTCAATAATGAAAAATCTAGTTCAAATTTGAAGGGCGTTTGAAGCCTTTTTGTTGTCCACAAACAAATGGGTGCTGGTAGGATCATTTTTATGTCGTCTAGTGACACCGATGCCACGTCCGGAACAGCAGGAAACACAGTGGCGTTCATCTTTCACACTTTTTCTTAGGAATTTGATTTCTACATCGTTTTGAAGATCTTTCTCTTTAACAACTTGCCCTATATAAAAAATCTGCTAAATTTGTTTTGAAATGCACTAGCACGAAATCATCAAGTATGGGCTCCCTATCCAATTCTTCAAATCCAGAAGGATTTAATGCTGGTGGCCATTCTATATCCTCATCCGAATCCTCCATAGGGCTTGAAACGGCAACTTCATCTTCCGACGATGATACGTCACTTATGGGGAGGTTCTCATGTAAAATTTTCAAAAAATCGATTTTTTTTATTACATTTTTCGAAAGGTATAAGTGTATACTTTATTGTGTTAAAAGCGTTTTTCGATCCGCGCATCACAAGAGTTTCTACAGCCCATTATTTGAACCGATGTCCCGGCCGCCACGGGTCGCTCTCAGCTCGAGACGCGCGACTCAGGTAGAAACCTTTTCTCGGCATTATGCACGTTCCCATAATGCAGAGGGCGCCACTTTTGCCGCGACTGAACAGCTGATGCTTGTAGCGCATCTGAATAGTTAGTAATTCGGCATTGTCCATGCAAGCCGGTCGCGTGTGCGTTTGTTGGACGTAAACATGCCGAATTTATATAAAAAAGGCAAGCGCGGAAGTGCGAATCGTCATTCTCGACGTTCGAAGGACAAATTCAAGCGAAATCAGTTTACCGCCGAAACCGATACCGACTTTGTGAGCACCTCTGCGAAGAAGTTGAAAAGTGCGAGTTACGAGGACATTGAAGTGAACCCGAACATTAATTACGTAATTTGCAACTTTTTCACCATCTTCAACTTCTTGAGTCAGTGTTTGGTTTGCAAGTCCTGCGGCGGAGACGTGAAATTCGACCGTACACAGGGAGCAGGATTAGCCTTCAAACTTGTGGTGAAGTGCTCGTGCGACACCCAGTATGTGTTTTCGATCCCCAACATCGGCCAATCGTACGAAGTCGACCGCCGTTTCATGTTCGCGATGCGCATGCTGGGGGTCGGACTGCAAAGTTTAAAGGTCTTTTGCGGGCTCATGGACATATCAAGTACATACAGCAACAACATCTACTACAGTTTTCTCACCATGCTTCAAACTGCCTCAAAATCAGTTTTCGAAGTGATCCAAAAGAAGGCTGTCGACGAGGAAATCCACCTGAATGCTGAAAACGGTAATGAATCACGGCACTTGAGCGTTTCAGGAGACGGTTCGGCGAAAAAACGAGGGTTCTCGTCACTTTTTGGGATTTCTTCACTGATTGGAAAATACTCCGGCAAAGTTTTGGACTTTGTTGTGAAATCCTCATTCTGTCAATCTTGTGCTAATTGGGCGTCGAAGAAAGGAACGGCAGAATACGATGAATGGCTGCACTCGCATGACGAAAACTGCAGTGCGAATCACCACGGCAGTGCAGGGAAAATGGAGGTTGATGCCATGAAGGAAATGTTCGCGCGTTCAGAGGAAATGCTGTTGATGAAATATACCAATTACATCGGGGACGGAGACGCAAAAACCTTCAAGGCTCTCTTGGACTTGGATCCATACGAAGACGTTACTCTACATAAAAAAGAATGCGTCGGTCACGTGCAGAAACGTATGGGTAGCAGACTGCGAGCAGTGAAGAAAGGAACCAAGGGACTTGGAGGAAAAGGCGCGGGTAAGCTGACGGACAAGCTGATAGCTGATTTGACGACCTATTACGGACTGGCGATCAGAAGACACCCCGACTCCGCAGCGAAGATGAAGGATGCTGTCTGGGCTACATTCCTCCACAAGTGTTCGACTGACAAGGATCCGCAGCATATGAAGTGTCCAGAAAGTGTTGACAGCTGGTGTAAGTGGCGTGTGGCAGAGGCGAAAGGCGAATTGGCTTCATTTGAACACGACCATCCTCTTCAGAAGAACGTCCAAGATGCGATCAAACCCGTCTACGAGGCTCTTTCCGCTGATGATTTGTTAAACCGCTGCACTGGAGGAAATACCCAAAACTCCAATGAATGTTTCAACGGCTGTGTGTGGAGATTGGCTCCGAAACACTTGCATTGTGCTGCTCAGACCATCGAATGTGTCACATATATAGCTGCGAACTTGTTCAACGAAGGAGGATCGTCGTTGTTGAAGACGCACTGGGAGTTACTGTTGGCCTGGAAGCAACCCATTACGTCCGAACCTCTGATGAGCAACGACTGCAAGCTGCCGAACGGAACGTGTCCAGCTACGCGAGGACGGCTTATCTAGAGAAAAAAATTCGGGCCATTTCTCAGCACGAGCAATTCGAGTTGGAGGAAGGACTGCTTTACGGACCTGGGATTGCAGACTAATCGTGAGTTATGAGAAAAATTCCGCGAAAACACATTACCTGAAACCGCAAAAACCTTCATTTTCGGATTTTGGTTCAATTTTTTCATTTTTTGGTCCGCCATATTGGATCGGCCATTTTGAATTTTGAAAAACTGACTTCAGATTCGGATTCAGCGATGTTCAAAACTATTAATTCCATGTCATTGTTGCGAAAAATTGACATTTTATCACGAATATTCCATCCACTATGTTCCCAAAACTTTAAGCGCGTTTATCTCGAAACATGATTTTTCCAGACTGCGTACAATTTCATTTGAGAACGGTTCGATGTACAACCTTAAACTTTTGCCCGCTCGAAAGAAAACCTTTTTCTCTGGAGTATAGACCTATAAAATGTACAAATTGTTTATATTAACGATTTTTTATAAGGCCTTGAAGTGGAAAAAAAGACCCGAAAGAACGGCACTTTTTTTTCAGATCCACAATTGTCAAATTTCGACTTTTTTCAAATGTTATAGGTCTATACTCCAATAAATTGAATTCGCTTTTTGAAGGTATTTTTCTTTTTTTGTTACAGTCAAATCCTGAGGAGCCAGGTTGTACGCAACTTTCCAGTGCAGCGCTGACGTCACTCTACACTGTTACTCACCACGGGCGCCATTTTGATTGAAATTCAATAAAAAAATTTGAAAATATAGACAATAGAATAACCTTTCAGAATCCCCAAACCTTACCCTGCTATCTCTTTTCATTGCTAAGAAAAAAAATTCCAAACTTTGCCTACTTTTTGGTCGTTTACATGAGAACCTCCCCTTATTGGTTTCTTTTTACGTAGAACGGAACTTTTCTTTAAGGAAAGCTTTTTTCTGGGGTGTCAGTTGCAATGCAACTGCGTCCTTTGGTACGTGCTTTTTTGGACTTCCTTGCTCCGGCTTTTGGAAACCCTTTATACTCTTCTGGAGAAATAAAGAGATTGCTTGGTATTGTACTGGTTCCTGGAGTAGAAGTATGAGCTACATTTTGTCTTGGCGATTCTTCCACGTTAGGTGGAGTTAGTTCTATTGCTGTTTGCGGAAGTTGTTTTGGAGAAGGTGTTTCACATTCTTCCTTTCTCATTGTATTGTCAGTTCCTATATGTTCTATTTCCATCACTTCACCAGCTTCGCCAGGAAAATCACCATCGGTTACGTAGCTAACGAGAAAATCGTCATCGGAAAAAACATTACGGTCGAACGGGTAAATGCCCGCTTTCTTGAATCCAGATATATTTGCAGGAGTCATAGCTCTTTGGTGGGCTACGCCTACACAGCTGGCAACTCTATAAATACTCATTGGAATCCCAGGATTGTGAAGCAACCAAGAGTCGACTGCGGCGTTATAATGAGACCTGAACAAATAAAATACAGTGACGTCAAGAGGCTGTAGCTTATTGCTACAATCAGGGGGTAAGGTGACAATAGTAACTCCATGATCTTTGGCTAAGTTCAAAGTTTCGATTGTCAAATGATTTTCATGGTTGTCGTATATAAGGACAGTTGGATTGTCCTTTGATGAATTGCTATGATTTATGAAATGTCTCATAACTGAGGGATACAGCTCACTAGTCATCCACCTACTTATAGAGGCTAGACCTAACATCCCTGGACGACGTTCCACGTTTACCGCTTGTGCTCTGACTGATTTGTTTTTGATCTTTAGGTGCCAATATTTTTTTTTGGTTTTTGTACTGTGGTTGTTGCCGTTTTATCCAGATTAAATATACGACACCCATCGGCAAATTTGTCAGAACGTTTGTAGACCTCTGCTAAATTATCAAAAAATTTAGACACATTGTGCCTATTGAATGAGGTTGTTCTAGATATACTGCATCCTTCTGGTTGACGAATGCTAATTTCTGGATGACGTTTCAAGAATCCCTGCATCCAGTCAACACCTGCTCTCTTATTATCTTGCCAACTGTGTGGAGTTTTAATGTTATGAATTGCTGCCATTTCGTATGCCAGTTCTCGAAAGTCTTTTGTTGATCTTCTATAACACATTTTGGAGCAGGTTATCATGTATTCCTTTAAAAATGTTTCTTGTTCGTATGAAAATACCAGGCGACATTCATAGTTCGGCGTCATACGAATAGGTAAATTTGAATTCTCACTTGCTTTTTTTACGTATCTAAAGAGCGTCTGATACTTAACGTGATACTGTAAAGCAGCTTCTCTAAGTGAAACTTTACGTCCATTTATATCACCTTTTAAAACTGTTTCAACAGCCTGCCTCATTGAGTCTTCTGATAATGTTTCCTTATCGGTCTTCCTCTTTCATCACCTTAGCATTGCTTCGCCTAAAGCTTTGGCTTTAAAAAAACCAGAGGTTTTGCAGACAATAATTTAAATTGAAAAATATGGGCCACGATGAGACACGTTTCATTGTGTCCCATATATCTTGTCTCAAGTTGGCCCAAAGCACATGCCGAATAGATATTATAGGTTAAATAAAAACTAATTAAACCAGAGCAAATCCCTCTATAGCATAGTGTGGTTTAATGATTATGGTAATTAACAGGAAAAAAATACTTACTAATTTCAGCGTTTTTTAATCGCAAATTCACAGTGGAAAATATGCAAAATATTTACTTTCAGTAGCCAAGAAACGTTAAGTCACTAAAGAATCTAAACGAACAAGTGTAATAAATTGCTACCGGCATGAAAATGTGTAGATGTAACTATTCTTCCATTGTATAGATGGGAATAACTTTAATAATTTCTTCCTCGTCATAGTCCAGAATATCATCAGTCTGAGACCATCGCCAGCATTTATCTCCACTAGAAGCCATGTGTTTTACGTAATTTTTTCACCATCGCTACAACCATTCCTGGGAAAAATTTGTCCCCATACTTTACCATCGCCCTCTATCACAGCTATTCCCGTTTTCCCTTCATCTTCACTCTCATTTAATGAATATTCCGAATCTGACTCCGATGATGACGAAACGGTAACTAATTTCTTCTTAGCGGGCATCTTTTTTTTATTTTTATCATTCTGTGCTTTTAACGTATGTGAACAGCCAGCTTCTAAAAAAATCCTCTTCCTTACATTAGAAATTTTTTGTTGCTGAACAGCCGTATTTTTATCGGTTCTTGGTGTTATAGTTTCTTGCAGTTCTTTCATTTAAGGTGAACTGGTAATAATGACGGTTTTCCCTTTTCTAACTCTTGGTGGTGCCTTAGGGATTGGCATTATATCACTTGGAGAGACTATTATATCTTCGGAGCTTCCTAAAGCGTCAGTGATGGTTTGACTTAGCGGTTCTGAAATTGGAGCCTCGATTGTAACCACTTCACTTGGTAAAGGACGGTTGTTGTGGCAGCAGGAGCAAATGCTTCCTCCGGAAATATATTTGCATTAAAGGGATAACTGCCTGTTGCGCTGAATCCTGATGGTAGCTGCATTTCCGAAGAGATTACCAACTTCATATATTGATATTACTTTTCCGGAGTTGTTTCGAAGCCAATTTTGTACATTATGACTGTAGGCGTTAGACAGCGGCCACATAAATGCAACGTCCAATGGCTGCATGCGATGGGACGTGTGAGGAGGTGGTGCAAGAATGTGGACGTGGTTTTGTCGAGCCTTTTCAATTAAAGACAAATTTTTGAGTGTCCATCAAAGATCAGAAGCACTGGATCGTCTACAGTGAGTTTTGTGTGTTTTAGGAAATGGTTGAACCACATGGTGAAAATTTCCGTTTGCATCCATCCCGATGGATGAGGAACAACTTCACTTCCGGGAGGAAGGCCTATTTCAAAGAGAGGATTTTTGCGTACCCGAGGAAACACCAGTAGAGGCGGAACATATATCCCTGAAGCACTGACACATATCTCCGCAGTAACTAGAGTGCCGCGCTCGGCCGATGCTAAACTCCCAACTTGCTTTTTTCCCTTGCATGATAATATCTTTGACTGCTTATTAGGAACTGTACTAATTCCCGTTTCATCACAGTTAAACACTCGGTGAGGCGGAAATCTATGTTTGTGTATCAGTTCTCCTAGTAACTGAAAAAAAAATTTCCACAACTATTTTGTTAAACCCGGCAGCTCGTGCTGCTGATGTGGGTTCCGGCTGTCGTAGTGATATGTTACGGTTTCTTTTAAGAAAACCCGCCACCCAGTCTCTCCCTGCTAAGCGAGTTTTGTTTGAAAAGTTATGGGTAATGTTGTTTTGTGTAGCATACTGATATGCAACATTCTTTCCATTTCAAGCAAATGTTTGAGTTCCTCTTTTTGCTCAGCCGTAAACACCTGAACCTTCCAAGTTTCTTTCTTAATTCATTTTTTTTAACGTATCGAGCCAATGTTACACGAGGCACGTTGTACTGTATAGATGCTTTTCGCAGGCTCATTTCGCCTTGTTTAATAGCGTTTACGGCATTGTTCATCGCCCCCACCGACCAGTTTTGTTGAGTTGTTTTTATCTTGTAGTCTCTCACCATCTTTTAATTCTGGAAAAACAATAAAACAAACTTTAGGTACATAAAATATATTGGGGCAAAGCGAGACATGTCCCACTTTATACTAATTTTAAACTCTTGTCTCACTTTACCTCGATATCTCACTTTGCCCCGACTTCCCTTACAGATTTTCAAATTTATTTATAGCCATAGGCGTCGAGTTCGTGGGTTCCAGCTACTTTTTGAACCCACAATTTTTTGTGGATTCCTATCACCCACATGAATTCTTCATTTTCTTCAAATCATTCAAATCATTTTCTTTTAATCATATTATAGAACTTTAACCTTCTTTGAGGTAGAAAGCTATAAATTAGTACGGAAGGTAGATGATCTATTGAAAAGTAACGCAACGTAAATTGTCGATCGATATAGTTATGGAAACACATCAGCGTATCCTAGCGCTGATGAGTTCCAAAAGAACGAAACAGCTGTCCACTAGTTCTCATATGTTGTTTTTCACAACTGTACACTGTTTCACGACGTTACTTGTCAATACAGATCTCTCTAATGTCAAACTGCTCTTTATTTTTTTTCTTTCCGTACAATTTAGTAATAAGATAACGAAATGTACTGTCGTTCGACAACTATATGACCAAAATGACATTACGCTGAATTACCTCATTACAAAACTGCAGTATAGAAAAAAAATGGCATTATAAAGGCAGTTTAACAGTAGTCATCTTTATACATCATTGACTTTCGTTGTTATTAAATCCGATGTCAACTTTTTCTACCTTCCGTACTAATTTATAGTTTTGTATTTATGATACGTGGTATTTTTACGACAGGATGTATTTCATATTTTTAGGAAAGAGTTATTTTCTTGTGTTTAATAATAATACTGACTTAACATTCCTTCAATGAATTTAACCGCCCATTCGGGCTTCCTATATCCGTTTTTCGGAGAGGATTAGCCCCCTTGTTGTTCATTGCACTTCACTAAAGGAATTTCTCATTTGCTGTCAGCCCTATTTGCCTTGCTTTTTCGTCTAGGTTTGTGAATATCTCTTCTGGTTTCGTTTCTGTCCTGCTTATCATTAGCACGTCATCTGCGTATGCTATTATTTGCCTTTCTCTATTGATTATTGTTCCTTCACAGTTTAGTTTTCTTATCACACTTTCCAGCGTTAGACAGAGTGGCTGACAGAGAGCATCTCCTTGCCTTATTTCTTTATTAAAAAAACATCTGTCGGTATCTCCCTCTGTTCTTACTGTTGCATAGGTGTTTCTTAGCGTTACTTCTGTTAGTCTTATTAACTTTTGTGGTACTCTATCGTCTTTCAATGCTTGTATCAATTTCCTCCTGTTAATGTTATCAAAAGCTTGCATAAAGTTTACAAAAATCATGTACAATGTGATAATATGTTCATTGGTTTTTTCTAATATCTAATTATGTGGTTAGCATTTATTACAAATTTTTCCTTGGTGAACCCAAATTGGTAGCTACCTATTTTCAAGTGCACTGTCAGTTCCATTGAGCATTGTGGAGAATATTTTATAGGCTGAATTTAGCAACACAATCTCTATAATTACTGAATATTTCTTTATCCCATTTTTTGTGTTTTGTCACGATAATGCCTTCACTCCAGTCTCTTTGTATTCTTTCCGTACTCCAAATCTTCTTTATTATCTGATATAATTTTCTTTGTGCACTTTTACCACTGTACTTAATCATTTCTCCACATATTTGATCTGTTCCTGAGGCCTTTCAATTTTTTTGTCTCGCTATCTGCTTGATTTCTTCATACGTTTGTTCTGTTATTTGTAATTCCTCTCCGTTTTCACTAGCCCTTTCTTGCCTTTCTGAGTCGTTCATATTGCAAAGGGGTGTACACAGCTTTTGAAAGTGTTCTTTCAATATTTCTTTAACTTTTCCAGCACTGTTTTGCAACATTCCATTTTCATCTTTCATTCCTATACTTATTTTATTTCCAGTTTTTTGTTCTCGTATTTTCCTGTATAATTCACTCATCTTATTTTTTTGCTATCCCCTTCTATATTTTCCAATAATTTATTTGTTCATTCGTTTTTCTTTCGCTTACATAATTTGCTTGTTTCCTTTCTTTTTTCTTTATATTCATTTATGTCTTCTTCTGCATTAGTCTTTATCCATTTTAGTCTTGCCCTATTTTTTTGCTCTACTGCCTTCTCACACTCCTTATCAAACCAATCCTGCCTTCTCTTATTGCTTTTGTATCTAATTGTATCCTGCGCGGCTTTATATATGTCGTGTTGTAAGGGGTGTAAGGTCCTTGTAATTCCTCCACTGTTAACATCTCAAAATTAAAACACAACACTTGCACAAATAATTGCTTTATTAAGTTTTATACAAAATAACGCGTGAGATATCATTGTACATTTTATTAGTAGTGAATGTCATCGCTTCTTACTCATGCGCGCATTGCTTTTATTCAGCCAGAGGCGGCGTAGCTTAATGGTTTGTTACATGCTCCCCCTTTGCACCACACTTAAGTCCCGGGTGTGGGGCAACGGAAGTATTGGTACAGCAACTACACGGTGGTTTTACTGTCCTTCGACGGCGACCTTCAGGAGTACTTTTTGCTTTTCGCAGAGCGCTTTCTTCAGATTCGGTTAGGAAGTCAGGGCAGTCAGCTAAGGGTTCTGGGTTGCGTGGTCGTCCGCGTCTTCGTATTGGTTGCGTAGGCGATGGCGGATCTTCATCGAGATCAGCAATGTACGGTGTTAACGCCGAAACGTGATATTTGCCGATAGGATTTACAGTATCTCCAAGCGTCGAGATTTCATATGTGGTGGGTAACACTACTCTATGAATTCGATATGGCCCATCGCGGCGCGGCGCGAATTTAGAAGTTTGAGCTTTGTTAGAATCACTTAAACTTAAGATATGGGTGTTCACTAGCACTCTATCGTCAATTTTAAACGTTAAGGATCGGCGATGTGAGTCTTTATATTGTTTTTGGCGGTCTTGAGAAGTTTCATGTTTATCACGTGCCTCACTTAGTGCACTGTTAAGTATTAGTAGATACGGAGTTATTTGAGTCACAAAAATGTCATTGTTCACAACGGATCGCAAATCACGAGATACATCATCAGGTGTTCGAAGTTCGCGACCGAAAGTGAGATAAGCAGGTGTGTAACCGGTAGATTGGCATTTTGCCGTGTTCATTGCGAAACGAATAGCTGGCAGCTTATCTATCCAAGAGGTATGGTCAGATCCTGTTAAGATGGCTAGTTGGAACTTCATATCTCTATTTTTGCGTTCAACCGGATTTGATTCCGGGTGGTAAACGGGCGTCAGGCTTTGTTGAAAACCTAAGCAGTCCGCAACTTATTTGCATTACAGCTCCAACAAACTGCAATCCATTATCACTAATTACACGCCTTGGTACTCCATACCGTAGGATGATTTCGTCAATGAGACATCGGGCACAAGATAATGCAGTAGCGGATTCGAGAGCAAACATTTCAACCCACCTGCTTGCGACATCCTCGACAATGAATATCCAAGAATAACCATGCGAAGTCGTTAGGAGGGGACCAAACAAGTCCACCGAGAGCACTTCGAATCGCTGCGACTGTATTCATGTTTGTAGTAAACCGGCTGGCTTTAGTTTTTCGCATTGAAACGTTGGCAGTCGATACACTTACTGGTGTAATCAGCAATTGCTCTTCTTATGCCTGGCCAGAAATATCTTCGTGCTATGCGTTGATAAGTTCTTTCAGCACCATAATGACCAGACATTTCCGAATCGTGGTATTCACGAAGTATATAAGGCATCCTAGTTTTAGAAGCTACTAATTGTGGTTCTTCTTCATCAATCTCTGGAGTGTATTTGTACAGCACTCCATTTGACATAACATATCTTCTTTCGGACCATTTCTTTAGGTCAATGTCGGCTTCCGAAGTATCCTCTAAGCAAGAAATGATCTTCTCTATATCAGGATCGTTTATTTGCTCAGCTCTGATCTTGCCCGCAGTAAGCGTAGGGAAGTCGACTGTTAATAGATTGACATCTATTATTTTCTCGGAGTCATCTCGTGGTGGTTGAGATAACGTGTCTGCTATGACATTTTTCTTTCCAGTAATATAATCAATCCGAAGGTAAAAAGGCATTCGTTGTAGTGCCCACCTTGCCAAACACCCCGTGGGAGATTTAAGCGACATAAGCCACTTCAACGCTTGTTGATCGGTTTGTACGATTGTGGTAGCACCCTCAAGGTAACCTCGGAACTTTTGAACTTACCAAACAACAGCGAGTGCTTCACGTTCGGTTGTATTATAATTACACTCTGCTGAATTCAGTAACCTAGACGCGTATTCCACTGGTCGTTCATCTTCGCCCTCCCATTGGAGTAGACATGCTCTAAGAGCGTAGTTACTTACGTCTGTTCTTAATATATAATGGAGTCGATTGTCAGCTTGCCGGAGAATTGGAGTTGTACATAAAAAATTCTTCAATTTGGTAAAAGCTTCGGTTTGCTCAGGTCCCCATGACCATTTGATGTTTTTC
Source organism: Aquatica leii (assembly GCA_035610365.1). Taxonomy (NCBI): domain Eukaryota; kingdom Metazoa; phylum Arthropoda; class Insecta; order Coleoptera; family Lampyridae; genus Aquatica; species Aquatica leii. The sequence continues at coordinate 15,640,348 of CM069432.1, forward strand.
TTTGTCAAGGTAGACAACGGTTTCGCTACTAGCTCTATAAACCGTCGAAACCATGAGCAGGTTTGTAGAAAACTGATAAGTTCTTTCACGTTGTTCGGTGCCGACATGTGTAGTATAGCTGCCACTTTGTCTTTGTTTGGTCGTACACCTTTCGGAGAAAGTATGTGTCCCAAATAGTGTACTTCCTGACAACAGAATGAGCACTTCTTTCTGTTAAGAGTTAACTTAAACAAGTCAAGTCGTTCGAACGTCCTTTTTAAATCTTCTAAGTGTTCCGAAAATGTGGTAGAAATTACGATCAGATCGTCCAAGTAGGCAAGTAGAAGGATGTCTTGCAACCTAGATCGAAATCTGTCCATTAGTCTCTGGAACGTTGATGGGGCATTCCGAAGACCAAAAGACATACGTAAGTATCTGTACGTACCAAACGGAGTGACAAACGCAGTTTTGTCTCTATCTGATGATTTGACATTTACTAGATGATACTCGCTTTTTAGGTCCAACGTAGTCATGTAATTAGTTTTCTTCGCTGCATGGAGGATATCATCGATACGTGGAATTGGGTACCTATCTGCGCGGGTAATGGCATTCAAAGCTCTGTAATCAACTGTTAGTCGGACGCCATCATTTCTTTTTGGAACCAGGACAACTGGCGCAGCATACGGCGATTCACATTCTTCAATGTATCCATCTTGGAGTTTCATCCAATAAGACAATTGAGTGCTCTGCGTAGGGTGTCGCTTCGTTGTGTCGTTCAAAGTTCGAACGAAATTCGACCAAAAGGCAGTCTAACTGTTTTCGTTCTTCTGGGGTTAGGTTAACTCCTTCGTCACTTCTCAGAGATACGTCATTAGACTGTACTTCGTTTAAGAAACATGAGATGTCTTCCGCAAAAGCAAACGCATCTTGCGGATTTTCTCCAAATTAAATATTCGTTATTTGGTATGTCTAGGATTATGTTGGCGTCTCGAATAAAATCGATTCCTAGTAATGTACGACTGTTTACATGATCAGGCACAGAGACAAAACGTGTTAAAATTGTCTTGTGTTGCAGTGTAACATCTACGTCGAAGATACATACTTTGACGTCTCTTTTAGCTCCATCGGCCAATGTCATAACTAAATTTTCTTTGGTGTATGGGATACCATCCTGTACTAATAACTTTGCTAACGACGAGCCAGCAAGCGTTGTTTTAGATCCTGTGTCGACAAAAGCACACCCTTGGTGATTATTTATCGTTAAAGAAATAAGCGGTCTATTTGAATGATTATTATCAATGCTGTTATACATAAATTCGTTAATCGTCGTTTTTGGTTTGCACTTTCGGCAGTTGCTTTTAATATAACCAACCGTACCACAACATGTAATTCCGGAGCTAGTCGGAGAAGATGTGTCGTTTGGCTTATTTTTCGAAATGTGTAGTGCAGACGGGGTATTTGAGAACACATTTCCATTAGTTTTAGTTTTAATCAGTTTTCTACATTCGTCTTTTACATGACCGGGATTTTTACAGTACGAACATCGATTCTTTGAAAAATCTTTACACTCATTTGTATTCACGTTAACCGTAAGATCAAATGTTTCCTCGGCCAGCCGCGCTTTAGCCAAGAGTTGCTGGAATGTAGTAACTGCATCTCGTGGAATTTCTTCAAGAATTTTGAAATTTAGTAAACCGTAAACCATGCCGATGTGCGTTGCTTCCGTCAACGTATCCGTTGGTAATTGAGCTAAGATCGATCGAGCTTTACAAATAAAAACATCGGTTTTCGTTTTCAAATCTTGTTCTTGCGCAAACAATTCCCGGTAAACCCGATATGGTGGTTTAGCTGGATCGAATGTTGACTTCAGCAAATCAATAGCGTTTTCCCAAGTATCGAGGGTTGACTTCACTCTCTGGTACCACGTTGCTGCAAAATCGTCGAGTAACATAGGAAGTCCTTTGAGCGCGTTATCGTCAGATATTCCCGTGCAATCTTTATAAATTTGAATAGCGCCTGTAAATGCATTAACGTCAATATCCGATAAACCGTTAAATCTCGAATTACACTTTGCGAAACTACCGCATAAACCACGCACGACCGAATCACCTTGGGGCGGCGCTGAAGCAACTGTTAAGTGCGATAAGAGTTCCTTAAATTGTTCATTTGTAAGCGTTACCGGCATGGTGGTTTCCGAATTTCCACTTTTGCACGAACGTAAAAAGTACGAATGTTGACCTTCCACGGTGTAAAATATTAATAATAACTAACAGAAGTTCCTCGTAGGTGAAGAATCTTCTCTAAGCTGCTGCAGGATAAATGCAAATTTTGGAGAGTAAGCAGTGAATGCAAAAACGAACCCAATAACGTCCTACACCTGTAGAAGCAGTTTTTGGTGCGAAACACTGTCACTTTGAGAATCTTAACGTCACGTGCACTTGTGTGTTAAAACAATTAAGACATTAAATTTTAGAGATTCCACGTCTAGGGCGTCAATTTGTAAGGGGTGTACGGTCCTTGTAATTCCTCCACTGTTAACATCTCAAAATTAAAACACAACACACACAAAATAATTGCTTTATTAAGTTTTATACAAAATAACGCGTGATATCATTGTACATTTTATTAGTAGTGAACGTCATCGCTTCTTACTCATGCGCGCTTTACTTATATTCAGCCAGAGGCGGCGTAGCTTAATGGTTTGTTACAGTGTTTCATTTTTGTACATTTGCTGTCTACATCTTCCTCTATTTCTACTGTTGCTAGTTCTTGTTGCGTTGCTTCCTTGTATTTCGTTTTCATTTCTTCTTGTGTAAACTTGTCTATTTCCCAGCGTTTCTCTTTTCCCTCTTTTGTTCTTTGTTCGTTGAATTTTTGTTTTATTTTTGCTATAACCAAAAAATGGTCGGTATCGGCACTCGCACCTCTAAATGTTCTTACATCTCTTATTGAAGTAGCGTTTTTCTTTGCTACCAGTACATGGTCTATCTGGTTTCCTTGTGTACTGTTTCCTCCTGGTATTATCCATGTTATTTTATGTGTTTTCTTGTGCTTGAATTTTGTGCTACTTATTATCATGTTTGTTGATGCTGCTGTGCCATTATGTATCGTATGCTTTCCTGTCACTTTATTTGCGAATTTTTCTTTGCTTATCTGTGCATTGAAGTCTCCAACCACCATTATCATATCATGCCTTGGTGCTTCCTCTGTTAGTTTTTCTAATTCTTAGTATAATTTCTCCTTATCACTTTCATTAGCTTTTTCCGTCGGGGCACATACATTTATAATTGACAGATTTGTTTGTTTGGTTTCAATTCGTATATAAGCTAGTCTACCGTTTATTGGTTTAATGCATAATATTTTCCAAATTGCTTTATTTACGTAAAAGCCAACCCCATTTGCTCCTTGCTTTTTTTCTCCTGAGTATAATAGTGTGAAATCTTTTTTTATTATCTCCCATTCTCCTTTCCATCGTACCTTTCGCACTGCAGCCACATCTACTTGATATCTTGTTATTTTTTTTTGCGACTTCCATCATTTTTGCTTCTTTCAGTAACGTTTTTATGTCCCTATCTTTATCTCATTTTTATGTTTTCTTTATTGTTGTCTATTTATCTAGTTTCCAAAATCATATCCTTTTTCGTACCCTCTCTTCATCTTTAATTCTGCCTGCTTTTTCCCATTTATTCGTTTTTTGATCACCGTGATGTATTTGTTTATTCTTCGGAGTTGCTTTTTAAACTATTTGTTTTCTGCGTCTCCTGGTGACCTTTCACCCACTGTTCTGGTCTTTTGTTCTTTATTACTCTCTGGGATGGGTATTTTTTCTATCTCTTCTAGGCTGAATTCTTTGTTATTCACGATCTCATTTTTGCCAAGCATTCTTCTTCCTTTGTTTTTTTTTAAATAGTATCCTAGTTTTTTCCTTTGTTCTGTTACTGCCCAAGGGTAGTCTTCAGTTATCCATATGTTTGTGCCCTTTAAAAAGTTTGTAGCTTTGCGGATTTCTATTTATTGTTTCCATGGTGCTAGTTCCACCATTATTGTTCTATTTGTCCTTCCTGGAATTTTCCCATTCTTGTTATTTCACTACCTTGCATTACCTTCTTCTCATCTAGACCCATCTTAATATACATTTATTCTATTTTTTTCATTAACTTGTCTTCGTCCTCATCATTTTCCTTTGCCATTCCACGAACTATTATATTTTTCTTCTTTATTTCTTTTTCCAGTATTTCAATTCTTGTTTCCTGATCTGCTATCTGTTTTTTTAGTGCTCCATTTCCTGTTTGCAATTTATTTACTGTCTTTGCAGTTTTATGCCGTTCAGGATTTCTATGATTTTTTCCTTCATTTTGTTTCGTTTACTCCGCTTCTGGCTTCTTTTCCTAAATCTAGCAAACTTGGCAGTGAAGGTCACTTTGATGTTTTTCCCTTTAAGTATCTTGGCTATTTTATCCGTGCAGCTTTTTATGTAAGGAAGGAAGGAAGTTGCCACGGGTTCCTCCTTCTTTGGTTTTTCCTTACTATGTTTGTTAATTGCTCGATATATGTCTGCTTTTTTGAAACCGTTTTTTATTAAGGTGTTCGTTAGGTGACCTAACGTGTTCGGTTCACTGATCGCCTTGGCCCTGTGTACTACAGTTTTTAGAACTGCATACTTCTGAGCTGGATGACGATGTGCTTCGGCGTTGAGGTATCTGTCAGTATGTGTCGGTTTTCTATATATTTGATGCCCCAATCTGTTGTCCATATTTCGAGTGACCAGTACGTCCAAGAACGGAATGCTTCTGTTTGTTGCCTTTTCCATGGTGAATTTGATGTTGAAATCTAACTGTTTGATGTGATCCAGAAAGTTGTGTAGTGTTTCTGTTCCATGAGACCAAATTACAAATGTATTGTCCACATAACGTAGCCAGCATTTTGGTTTGAGGGTAGCGGTTTCTAATGCTCTTTCTTCAAAATCCTCCATAAATATATTGGCGATGACTGGAGAAAGTGGTGATCCCATGGCTGCCCCTTTAATTTGTTCCTATACAATATTGTTAAATGAGAAGTACGTGGACTTTAAGCATAGCTCAATTAGTCCGTTAAGCTCTTCATCTAAATCCGCTTTTCGTAATTTGGTCTTGATAATCTCCAGTGCTGTTTGTAGTGGCACTTTTGTGAAGACAGATGTAACATCAAAACTGACTAAAATGTCTTCTGGTTCCAATTTAATTTCTTTAATTCTTGAGACGAAGTGCTGGGAATTCTTTACGTGATGGATGCTTTTTCCCGAAAGCCGTTGTAAAATGGTACATAAGTATCTAGCCAGAGGATGAGTGGCTGAACCTGTAGCACTCACAATTGGGCGAAGCGGTACCCCTGGTTTGTGGATTTTTGTAAGGCCGTAAAGATCCGGCATCCTGGTGTCTGTAAGAATTAGTCGTCTCTTTTGATGTTCCAGGACCGTGCTTGCGGATTTTAGAGCGGCCGAAATCTTTCTCTCTAGAGGTTTTATTGGATTCCTCTTCAATGGTTTGTACGCCAAATCTTGTAGCAAAGTATCGATTTTTTCCATGTAGTCGTTGGTGTTCATGATTACAGAAGCATTTCCTTTATCAGCTGGCAATACAGTGATTTCTTTGTTGGCCTTAAGTTCCCTTAGCGCATTTCTTTTCTCTCGATTGATGTTGGATTTTGGTGCTGTAGATTTCTTCAGAATATTGGTTGTTTTGACCCTCACCTCTTCTTGAATATGTTATGCTAGAGTTTTGAGTGTGCTCTCCAATGAACTCACTATTTCTTCCTTTGGTATAAATTTTGGTGTGATAACAAAATTTATTCCTTTTGATAAAATGGCCGTTGCTGGTCCACTGAGTGTGGTGGAAGACATATTGATGATGATCCCTCTGTCTCTAATTGCGGCGGTGAAGGATGTACTTCCTGTAACTTCTGGAACTTTGCCATTTGTATTTTCTTTACCTTTTTGGCGATCTCTTCGGCCTTTTCCGTAGATAGTTTGTCGATCAAATCCCAGATTGTCGAATCTATTGTGTTGATCAGTCGTTTCGTGTATCCTCTCCCTTAACAAGGCTCGGCTGACTCTTCGCAGTATATGCTTTCCCGTTCTAGTCTTGATGTGATGTTGTATTTGCCGAAAACCTGGGACAATGTTCTGGTCTCTACATCTGCTCAAAAAGGCTCTACAATTTCTGTACGATGCTGGCTACGTTATGTGGACGATAAATTTGTAATTTGGTCTCATGGAACAGAAACACTACACAACTTTTTGGAGTTTGGAGTTAGATTTCAACATCAAATTTACCATGGAAAAGGAAACAAACAGAAACATTCCGTTCATGGACGTACTGGTCACTCGAAATATGGGCAACAAATTGGGACATCAAGTATATAGAAAACCGACACATACTGTCAGATACCTCAACGCCGAATCACATCTTCATCCAGTTCAGAAGTTTGCAGTTCTAAAAACTTTAGTACACAGGGTCAGTGAACCGAACACGTTAAAGACCGAGCTAGGTCACCTAACAAACGCCTTAATAAAAAACGGTTTCAGAAAAGGAGACATATATCGAGCAATTAACACAGTAAGGAAAAACCAAAGAAGGAGGAACCCGTGGCAACTTCCTTCCTTTCTTACATAAAAGGCTGCACGGATAAAATAACCAGGATACTTAGAGGGAAAAATATCAAAGTGCCCTTCACTGCAACAAATAAAATAGCCACTAATTTCTCAAAATCAAAAGAAACAAAAGCACCACATGAGGAACCAGGGGTCTACCACATCCCTCGTTCGTGTGGGTTGGCTTACATAGGACAAACGGGACGCAACAAAGCTACCAGATTAAAAGAACATAAGGCGGGTACAAAGGAACATAACACAAGATCTGCTGTTGCGGAACACTTTTTAGACACCGGTCACACGATAAAATTTGAAGAGGCAACAATGTTAGCTAAATCCCAAAACTTTTGGCCTAGACTATACAAGGAAGCCATTGAAATCCAGAAGTACGACAATTTTAATAGGGATAATGGAATCGATATAGCGCCAATATGGAAAAACATGTTCCGGAAACTGAAAAATTTTTTTAGGTAAACATTTTTATTTTTTAATTCTGCGGAAACAAAACCTAGAAACCCACAGTTTTACACAAGTGGGCGCCTATGTTTATAGCAACACCCATTCTTTCATTTACGTCAATATCGTTTTTTCTTATGAACAATTCTAAGCTAGAAAAAAGATAGGCATTGATTTTTGTCGAAGAAGAAAGCATTTTGAAAATTGTAAACAAATTATGTTTTGAGTTTCAGACAATTTTAGAGTATTGCTCATAGTTGTGGTATGACTGCATTTTGATATGTTGGGCGTCTGGATAAGGGTACGAAGCGGCTGTATCTCGACACTGGCAAGAAGATTTGAGGAAAAAATCCTTATAAATAAAGTGAACAAGAGAAATTATACATAATTTGATAGCTTAAGTGATACGTTATGATTTTGAACAATTTGGTGCTATAGAGATCTCTATAGCACCAAATTGTTTATATTTTATACGTGGGCTCGTCAACCACGAGATGGCGACAGCCACAATACTTTTATATGTTATGATTTTGCTTTATTATATTTCACTTTTTCCAGAAATCACAAAAATGAGTAATTGCTGCAGATAACACCCTCTTTATTTATTTTAAATTAAACAGCTGAATAAAAAATTTCTGTCGAGACTATAAAATATTTTTTCACGAAATCAAAAAATACTCAAATATATAGGTATGGTTTATGTTTCTTCATAGCAGTTACGTTCTCTAGCGGTGGATTTACGAACTTAAAAATAATTTCCAGCCATTTCTCTTACCCACTATTTATAGAGATTTTTTCCCAAACCTCTAGACAGAGGCCTTACCATTGTCGAGATACAGCCGCTCCGTGCCCTTATCCAGACACCATGCGTAAAAAAAACAACGGCAATATTTAGAACTATTTTATTTTTATAAGAAAAAGCTTGTACCTTATTCTACTTTTATTCATAATTACCACCAATATTAAAATACTTATCTAAAGACTCCCATACAAAATTTTCCGAGGTAGGACGAACTACACCCAAGTTCAAGTACAGTCTGGGGGCTGCACCAAGAAAATTTTGAAATGTTAAGAACGATATAAGCCGTGGTTTGGGGTAATATCGAACTATTGAATAAATTTTGGAGAGCGTGCTGTAGTAAAATCAATAAATAGAAAATCACATTCTAAAAACGTAAGTACGTAGTTGATCCTCTACCTCTATAACTGCAGAACTTCAAACACACGCTGGTTTAAATAATGGCTTACAAAGTCCTTGATTGCCTGCTTCTCAAAAGGATATTTGAGCTTCCCTGCAGTAATCATGGCATTTACTAACCAACTCTCTTCAGTCACAGACATGATTGGGGAGTCACTAGTTTTCCAGAATGCTCACTTCTGTAAATATTATAAAGAATATCCGCTGCTTGCTTGAATGAATAGTGATCATCTAGCTGTGTTAGGATTAGTTACACCGATAAGGTGTAAATGCAGCTTGATAAGACTAAATAAATATTAATCCCATTGTGTAACGACTTAAAATACATTTTAGTACATTTATGACTCAAAAAGAGGCAACTTTCCACTCACACTCGCGTGTTTGCAAGAAATTTCGCTTGCTAATAAGTTTTTCTATCGTAAGGGGGGCAGCACAAGCTAGAGAGTTGAATTGTGTGCATGTCGGAAGGGTAGTATTTTTTTTTCATAATCATCTACTTTATCCCTTATTCTCTCGATGCAGAACGTATAAACCTCTGCAAATATTGCAATTAAAACGAAAATCTATTTAAGGTTGGTTATAATTCTTATCCACACGTGGTTGCGAGTTACCAATTTTTGCATTTTAAACTACTTGTTTGTTACACTCATGCGTAATTATTTCGTGTACCTACGACTACGTGATTAGTTACTTTTTCTTTCATTCGCTGCTTTAATGTCTTGCTGTGATCCAGTGCTAGCCTCAAATAAATCGCTGTGATAATCTTGCTACAAAGTTATGTTATTTTAATCTCAACGCACAGTTGTGCTGCGAGTTTGGGTATCTTTTCCTAGCCCAAACTGTTTTTTCTTTGTTCTTCTATTCGCAAGGAAAAGTAGCGCAGGGCACCGGCTCACCAGACGAAGTTTAGTACTAACATCTCGACTTACGACATCTCCGATTTAAGCTATTCAAATCAGGTGAGTCGACAAACTACTTTTTTTGCATCTTCGTGTGTTACATCATGCACAGGGTACGCAGGCCAGAGGGTGACTAGATACGAATTTTTTGTGGGGTTGCCTTGATTGTCTAACGATGCACGAAACGCATATGAAATTGGTAAATTATTTGTCAATCCAGAGATATTTGTGTTTCGCGAATTGACTGTCGCCCAACCGACGGGCGGTCTAATATCTAAGTTTTGTAGATACACATCCAGTTTTATCCGTGTGCAAGTAGGACGAAGTAGACACCTATTTTGTGTTGCTGAAAACCACTGCGACTTTGGTGTTGCCGATCTTCACTAAAAGAATTGTAGGGGTATTGAAATATTTTCTGGCTTAATGCAGAAACTAATCAAAGAAGAAGAATTGGGATAAGGAGATTGTGGAGTTAGGAGCAGACGAGATCTGAAAGTTTTATTCTCAGCGGGGTCGTTAGACTTGCTGGGGTTTGTAACTGGGGGATGGTTACTCCGGCAGTTAGTGCGTATTGGTTTTTTCTCTCTACGATTTGTGAAAGATTCACATCGCGACCAAAGAATTCGCCGAGTATTTGAATGAGTATACTGCAAACTGATGTTGGTTTGAACGATATTTCGACACGCCCACACAAGCTGTCAGATAAGTTTGAATTTTTGGTAAGCATTTACCAGGAGACGGAATGATTATGATGTGAACTGTCACTTTTCATTCATGGTGCCCAAACCGTAAAATCGCACGGGTCTATCTGTTATAAAGTTAAGTGGCGACGATGACCGTTTTATGATGGAGGAGGAGGAGGAGGAAGTGGGCTCGCCAAACCTCCTGAACTTAGTAGGTATAAGTTTGGCACATAAGCTGAGTGAGCATGATGTTCATCGAAACCTTACGGTTTATCTTTGCTGATGCATTTTTGAGAAAACGCTGTGCGATGTAAGGATTTGGACGGCCGTTCTTCTCAGATCGTGAGACATGTTGTTCCAGTCTAGCATATTCTCACATCTGCTGCTTCACGGCTGAAAAGGAAGGAAATTAAGCTGTCGAAACTTGAAAAAAATGCATCAGTGACAGCTCTTAAAAGAATTTTGATGCGGCAAACTTTTATCAACAATTTTACAAACCACCTAACGTTATCCGTTTTTGCTTAAGAACTAAATAAAACTCAAAAATTTTATATAGTTGCATTTTTTCAAATTTTACAATAATTTTACCGTTGGTTATATTTAGGTATTTTAGATTCAAGAAACAACGATTACTAAATGTTATTAACACAAGAATTTAATCGACGTCTTCAGATTGGGGTACAACATCCGCCCAATTGACAGTTTTCAACACAACTGAATCCTGATTTTTATGTATATCGGTTTTAGAATCACGCTTTCCTAAATCTTGATTTTCTGTTCCTAATTCGGCCGCGTCTAAAACAAGTGTTGTAATGTTTCCTTTAAAAGGTAATGGGTTATCCACCGAACTGTTTTTAATCAAATTTTCTAACATACAAAGCAAACTCTCGGTCATATTCCCTAAATGTTTACCTTCTACTGAATACGAATTACATTCTATGTTTTCTTTTAGAGCGTTCAGTTTTTCTTCAAAAGTTGAGTCAGACCATTGTTTTTTTATTGCAATTTGGCACAATGTTGATAAAGAGTATTGGCCGCCGCCAAATTCTCTTTGCCGCAATTGTTTTTCTTTTTCGATTTTTACGAATTGTTCTGGTGTAAGACTTAGTACCTCATTTGACAAACGCATCTTATCATCATCATCTACCACTGTCTCTAACTGTCCAGTCCAACCTAACTGAGATTTAGACGAGTTCAATGAAGGACGTTTGTATGCAACCGTTGTTAATGTGTGGTTAGCTCGTTTTCTGATATTCGCCATTGACTCATCCTCGTCTACAACTTATAGAAAATAATTGAAATTAAACCTGTATACATTTACATAGGAATGTTTACCTCCGTCATTTTTACGATAAATTGTATGCGCTTTGAGACGCAATATTTTCCTTGAATAATCAACAATCTGCGCGTGTTGAAATATTGTTAAAATGAACGCCACTAGTATTATAAATGCCTCCATGAAAAAGTGTGGACTCGATTGCACGTAAATTGTGGCAGAATAAGATAAATATTTACGTAGTATTTTCTTGCATAGTTTCATAAAATCCATTTCAACGGCAATTTTGACATTTAAATGTATGAATAAAAAATAGAAGTATTCGTTTTTTTTTTTAAATAATTTATGTGGACATTGTACGTCTACTTACAGCCAACTACCGATAAACGTCAAAATGGCGGATTTTCATCAACGGTAAAATATGATTAAGACAGAAATTATTAGTTCAGTTTTGTTAAAAGTAAAAAAATATTTTTCAGTAATTCAATCAAACATCGACGACCATGTGTTTTACTTTCGCTGTTTATCGAAGCAAACACGTAAAAATACTATAACGAATTTTTTTTAAATCTATATGTCACTATCATACGATATTTATAATCCTCGTCCGCAGTTAAGTTGCACTTTTATTTATCTAAAAGTACTTGGATAGTAATTGCAGACCAACGCTTTAATGTCGGTTCTTTGGAAGACGACCTCGAACATATCTAGAACTGTTTTCCAATTCAGTTGATCTGGGTATCGCCAGCAAACGCGGCTACACGATCGATGTGGAGCACTTTTGACCTGCTTCTGGGTGGTTTTCGAATACGATATATGACGTCCTGCCATTGCCTCTGCAGCTTCGGCGAGAAACCACGACTTCTTTGGGAATTATACATTCACACCACGTTCCTGGTGGAAACCCAACGTTTTGTGAATTGACGTCATATCTGGTCTTTTTTATGTCGCTTTTAAGCACCATCAGCAAGATTCAACCACTTCGTCGGGCCAATGCCGGTGTCAAACGGATGCAGATACATTTTTACATGCATAGATCGTTTCTCACGTTGACCAGAAGCCAGCCCGTTAGAAAATATCGAAGCCGAAATCGTAGCACGAGTATTCTTCGCCGACTGGATCGCAAGATTTGGAACACAATTGTAAGTCACCACAAATCAGGGAAGGAAGATATTTTCAGCAGCTCGAAAACAAGGTGCAGAACGACAGCATATCACCCGCAGGCAAACGACCTGGTATAGAGATTCTAGCGCCACCTGAAAACAGTCTTAATGTGCCACAACACCAAAGATTGGTATGACGTATTACCCATCGTCCTAAGAACGTCATGGAAAGAAGATCTGTCCGCCACGACAGCAAAAATGGTGTAAGGAGAAACCATTCGTATACCAGGCGAATTTCTAAACGACCAGCCAAATAAAGAACGATAGAACCAGAAAACTATAAAGCACAGCTACAGCGCCACATAAAAGCGCTTATACCAGTATCGACAGTAACATACGGTACGTATTTAAACAGGTCAGGTAAGCAACGCCGTTATACGACGGACCGTACACAATCATTAAAAGAGAAAAAAAAATGTCAAGGAGAAACATTCTTAATGGACGTTCTTTTGTGATCAGTTTTCTCTGTACCAACTTTGCTACGCTACTCTTTTATCCCTTATAGTATCTGCGACAAAATTATTTATCTTTGACCACGCTTCCGGACTTTCCGGCATCATCTGTATAATATTGCTTTTATCTCTTCGGAATTTCTTTCTTGTGCTTCCATTTGCAGTTGAAACTACTATGGTTTGCATCATCAAATTTTTCTTTTTAATACCGGTAAGGTAGTTAATTACCGAAGCACCTCTGTTCCGTAAGCGCTTGAGTACTGTGGTAGTTGATGTTACCATTTTTTTTCTGCCACTAAGTTAAGTTAGGGATAAGTACCCTAGTCCATTCCGCTTTCTGACACAGCGCCCATCTCTCTTGCCATTTTTGCATAGTGGCCTCTTTCTTTAAAGCTTGACTCATACCATTCTTAGCGTTATATGGCTCTTCCGCCATTAGGTCTATAGGAACATTGCCCGCTAACACTCTAGCGAGACTCTCCTATACCTAGAGATGATTCTCAACGCGATTCTTTGAGTTTTCTCTGTCAAGTTTTTAATTCTGTTAATACTAAAAACTTGATACCACAAATATAAAATGGTTGAATGAACTGTCGCCATAATGATTCTTCTTACTGAATTTTGCAGACCCTTAACGTTAAACATAAGCCTAGCAAAAGTTGATTCCCTTCTGTTGGCCTTCACAATCACCTTCGTAATGTGCGGAGCAAAATTAAGATGTTTCTCCAAGGTAACTCCCAAATACTCCATCGCGTCTTTAACCTTCACCAGTATATCTCTATGTCTATATTGCATGCTTTTGATTTTTCTTTTTTCCGCAAATGCGGTCGCTACCGTCTTTTTTCGACTTAGCCACTTGTCCACCGAATCTAAAACCGTGTTCATATTACCCTCTAAAATCTGCGGCGTGTTACCCTGTTCGTAGATACCGAGGTCGTCTGCGTATGCCGTAAGTTTTATTTGTACTGGAAGGTCGTCATAAAACAGATTCTAGATTGTGGATCCCAGGATGGAACCTTGAGAGACACCACAGGTTACTATATGTTGCAATCTGAGATTACCGGTATTGGTGTAATTGTTTTAATTAAATGTTTGCATAAAGACTATTATTAATTTTGAAATTTTTTGCCACTTTGCAGGTAGTAAGGACCGAGGACCAAGGTTTCGATTAGACCAGATTCTTTTTAGGGAAAGACGAATCAAAAGGACGTCTAGATCAGATTAGCTTTAGACAAGTTTTTTGGGGAGAGACGAGCCAAAAGGACGTTTAGATTAGACCAGATAAGCTTTCGGTGAGTTTTTTTAGGGAGATACGAACCAAAAGGACGTTTAGATTAGACCAGATTAATTTTAGGCGAGTTTTTTGGGGAGAGACTAGCCAAAAAGATGTTTAGATTAGACCAGATTAGCTTTCGGCGAGTTTTTTAGGGAGAGACGAATCAAAAGGACGTTTAGATTAGACCAGATTAGCTTTAGGCGAGTTTTTAGGGAGAGACGAACCAAAAGGACGTTTAGATTAGACCAGATTAGCTATAGGCGAGTTTTTTAGGGAGAGACGAACTAGAAGGACGTTTAGATTAGACCAGTTTAGCTTTAGGTGAGTTTTTTTAGGGAGAGACGAACCAAAAGGACGTTTAGATTAAACCAGATTAGCTTTCGGCGAGTTTTTTAGGGAGAGACGAACCAAAAGGACGTTTAGATTAGACTAAATTAGCTTTCGGCAAGTTTTTTAGGAGAGAACGAACCAAAAACACGTTTAGATTAGACTAAATTAGCTTTCGGCGAGTTTTTTAGGAGAGAGCGAACCAAAAGGACGTTTAGATTAGACTAAATTAGATTTCGGCGAGTTTTTTAGGAGAGAACGAACCAAAAACACGTTTAGATTAGACTAAATTAGCTTTCGGCGAGTTTTTTAGGAGAGAGCGAACCAAAAGGACGTTTAGATTAGACCAGATTAGCTATAGGCGAGTTTTTTAGGGAGAGACGAACCAGAAGGACGTTTAGATTAGACCAGTTTAGCTTTAGGCGAGTTTTTTAGGGAGAGTCGAACCAAAAGGACGTTTAGATTACACCAGATTAGCTTTCGGCGAGTTTTTTAGGGAGAGACGAACCAAAAGGACGTTTAGATTAGACCAGATTAGCTTTCGTCGAGTTTTTTAGGGAGAGACGAACCAAAAGGACGTTTAGATTAGACTAAATTAGCTTTCGCCGAGTTTTTTAGGAGAGACGAACCAAAAGGACGTTTAGATTAGACTAAATTAGCTTTCGCTGAGTTTTTTAGGAGAGAGCGAACCAAAAGGACGTTTAGATTAGACCAGATTAGCTTTCGGCGAGTTTTTTAGGGAGAGACGAACCAAAACGACGTTTAGATTAAACTAAATTAGCTTTCGGCGAGTTTTTTAGGAGAGAGCGAACCAAAAGGACGTTTAGATTAGACCAGATTAGCTTTCGTCGAGTTTTTTAGGGAGAGACGAACCAAAAGGACGTTTAGATTAAACTAAATTAGCTTTCGGCGAGTTTTTTAGGAGAGAGCGAACCAAAAGGACGTTTAGATTAGACCAGATTAGCTTTAGGTGAGTTGTTTTAGGGAGGGACGAACCAAAAGGACGTTTAGATTAGACCAGATTAGCTAGCGGCGGGTTTTTTAGGGAGAGACGAATTAAAAGGACTTTTGGATTAGACCAGATTAGCTTTAGGCGAGTTTTTAGGGAGAGACGAACCAAAAGGACGTTTACATTAGACTAGATTAGCTTTCGACGATGCAGATTATAGATCGTCGTTTGCTCGCACTCGAGCGTCGTTTGGACAGTCAACCTGACCTCCGCCGCATGTATTCCGCATTTATCCAACTGTGACGCATTTTCGTTCACGGTTAAGGTACAAGATCGTCCATGTACGAAGCGAGCGGTTCTCTCTGAAATCGCAAGAATGTACGATCCATTAGAATTTTTATCTCCAGTAATTTTGTTTGCCAAGAGATTTAGCGTCTCTGGGCGTTAGGTCTCGGGTGGGATGACCCTCATCCTTCGGATGTCTGTGAGTCATGGACTCAATTTAAAAGGGAACTTCCTTCATTGGTGGCATTGAAAATCCCTCGATTAATACCGCATATGTCGTACGAGTCATGTCAGCTTCATGCTTTCTGTGACGCTTCGCAAGTAGGTTATGCTTGTGTAATCTATTTTCGTATTATTGATAACGCTGACAATATCCGTATCAATCTTGTGGTTGCCAAATCCAAGCTTCCCCCTTTAAAGGTGTTATCAATTCCTCGTCTCGAGTTGTGCGCCGCAGTATTGTTGTCAAAACTAGTGGCCTTCGTTGTAGACATTTACAAAACCATGGTAACTATTGAAAGGATATTTGCTTGGAGCGACTTCACTGTTGTTTTAGCTTGGCGTTGGTGCCCTTTCGTTTTAAATCGCGTAGGCTACGTTCATGAGCGAGTTCCGCCAAAATACTGGCAACATGTCCGTTCCGGACAAAACCCGGCTGATCCAGCCTCTCGTGGTTTCCTACGAGGAGAAATTTTGTCATGTTCGCTTTGGTGGGCGGGTCCACCATTTTTACATTACCCTGCTTTTGATGATTTGTGCGATCTTTTCGATCAATTCTAACCAGAGGAAGAAGCTCGTTTGGAGGAGCGAACTGTCGTGTTAATCACCCAACAGGAAAAGCATTGGCTACTCAGTTTATTGAACAAGTTGTCTTCTCTTCGTAAAATACAAGGTATTGTTGCTTACGTATTTCGTTTCGCAGATTCTGGTAACAAGGATCGCGTCACAGGGACCTTTTTATTTGCAGAATTGCAGAAGGGACTTTTATTCATGTGTAAAGTTGTGCAGCAATTAGCATTTTCCGAAACAATTTTATTGCTTCGCCAAGGCAAGCTTTGTTCTAAACCCATTAGGAAATTATCCCCATTTATATGGACACTGAAGGATTGCTACGTGTCGGTGGACATCTTCGTCACTCCGAATTATCCTCGAATGCTAAGCACCCACTCGTTCCCATTGACTTACAGAGTTGATAATTGAGCATCGGGTGCATTTACACCCCGGTTTGCAGACATTGCAATTTTTGTTGTCACAATTCTGGATTTTATCAGCACGACGTGCAATGAAGCACTCTCTGTCAGCCCCCTTTTTATGGGTTGTCTTCCTGCGTCTCGAGTTGGCGTTGATTACGCCGGTCCTTTTTTTTTGACACTAGGTCGAGTGAGAGGAGCTAAAATCTACAAAGGCTACATCTGCATATTTATTTGCTTTGCCGTCAAAGCCGTCTATTTAGAAGTGGTCTCAGACCTGACTACGGAGGCATTACTTGCGGCTTTCCGTCGTTTTGTTGCTCGACGGGGTGGTTGTAGTGACATCTACATACAATTTTTATTTTTCACTATCGTCAGATTGCTGAGCGGTGCTTCGCCTTTCGGCATAACACCTCCTCCCGAATCGACGTTACACAAATTACTTACCTATTTATATACAAATCTAAGCTCTGTGCATGCATGACCATAACTAGATTTATATAAACAAAAGCTTAACCTTTATAACCTTAATGTCGGAGCCTAGACAAACGTAGGTGTCTGTATAAGCTTCGCTGCAGGTTTTCCATCAGCCCAGCTACATGCTATGCCTTAACTATGCTTCCGGTATCGGCTTCGGGAGGCGCTCGAAGAAGGTTCGTTGAAACTACGACCTTTCTCGAGACAGCGCTCTTTTAGCTTTTCCGATTTTCGGCTATGCTAAGCAGTGTATCGCGTGAAGTGCATTAAATTTTAGTTAACTAGTGTGAGGTCAGATCTGATTTTTAACTATGGAACTAGCAAATAATTGACTCGAATTTGAAAGATTCTGGCGGCACCCGGTGATGACTTTTAGGCAACAGCCCGTCCTCTTCTCGATGTCGCAATAAAATTGAATCCAAAATTGAAAAGGTAAAAAAGTAATTGGGTATGCAAAAGGTAGTACATGCAAATAAATTTAGAAACACAAAATCTCTAAATACAAGACAAACAAACAGTTTTACAAATTTCGACTGGAGTCTGGAGTACAGCACCGTGCGTTTAGCGTAACTGTCGATGCTCGCTCCAGACAGCAATTACATACGAATTTTAACAATTGTGACAATGTAAATCAGTTACAACTTATAAAATAACATGCAAAACATAAATATAAAATATTCCTACAACGTTACAGTTCTGAAATTTAATCCTAAGTGGCTGTCAGAGTCAAATTCTCGTCTGCATTTCGTTACAATCCTAAAGCTTACATAATAAACTGTTTGTATATTCGGTCGTTTATTCGTTCGTTCCCGCGTTTAATGTGTAACAGAGCAGCGAATACCAATCTCGTCCAGTTGGCTTGTGATTTAGTCCGAATTCTTCGAGAAGGGTAACCGTGCTCATTACCGCGCGCGTGGGTTACTTTACGAACTCTATACGGCATTCTAGTTCATTTCAAACAGCATGGCTTTACCTATCCTCGCACTATCGCTTTCAAAACACTAAACCTGGTATCCGCTAATCCGCGTTCGCATTGATTCAAGGGACAATCGAACAGGACGTGTTCGACGTCATCTCTTCCGCCGCACTCGCACCGTATCCGATCTACCTATCCCGTTAGGCGGTCAATTTTTACCGGTATTCCGCGTCTTGTTTCTACGGAGGGAATAAACCGAAATGTCCGGTTTCGACGCTTTCCCATCTCGCGTTCCATTTCCGGATGCTTAGTTCGCGCGCGTGTCCTTTCACCGCTGCCATAGGCAGGCGGTCGTAATCTACGTCGATGTCTGTGGATCGGGCGGCTTCCTTCGGTAACGCGTCGGCTCTCTCGTTACGCGCCGTCCCAACGTGGGCCTTGGTTCAGCGGAATTCCAGCCTCCTTACGTCTTTTGCGCTTTTGATGAGTTCTTGAGCCTGAAAAACTAGGTCGGTTGGCGCTTTCGGGCTGGCCAGTGCTTCCAGCACGGCTCTTGAATCTGTCACGATTGCTACGCTTGTCGGAGGATCTTCAATTTTGAGCACGTGGCGCAGCGCTCCCCAGATGCCGACCAGCTCGCTCTGAAAACTGTTGCAGCCTTCGGCAAGCCTCATTTTCTTTGCGATTACTTCTTCGTTGAAGAATAGCACGAACGCTGCTCCAGCTTTCCCGTCGTCGAACTTCAAACCATCGGTGTAGTAACGCCAGGGCGGCGTTTCTTCCTCTCCCAATATCGACTCTCGTTTTGACCAGGCGCCCCCGGTAACCGATTTCGTCGATTTCTGCGCGTGTTTTATGGTCCGGGACCTTTCTACGAATGTTTTGAACATCAGTCGTTTCCTGCAAAAACAAATCAAGCGGCAGTAAATTGCTTATAACAAGGGCGGCCTCCGTAGAGACCGTGCTATAGGCCATTGCGGCCTTTACCGTTAACGAGCGTTGGGCACTTAAGAGCTTACTGGTGTTTCTCACGTTGCATCCTTCCCGCCAGATTTCGGTAGCATATGAAAGCGGCAGCTTTTCCCTTGAATCCCCACGTGAGAGACGCCGCCGAGCTGATTTTAGAAGCGAGTTTTCGACCCTTGTTGGCGGCGTATTCGATGTGAGGTGTCCAATTCAACCTGTTATTGATAAGCACTTCCAGATATTTTATGTTATCCTTACAGTACACTCTATCTTCTCCGAGTTTGAAGATCGGCGGTCTTTTTCCGTAAAAGACCGCTTTACTTTTTACTGTGCTAAAATTTAGTTTTTCCGGCCCACTGCTCGAGCACTATGAGCGCTTTGTTGCCATTAGCTTTCAAAGTCTTGAAATTTGCAGCTGTAACCAATAGCATTGTGTCGTCGGCGTACTCCACCAGGCTGCATTCTTCTGGCAGTTTACTGTTGAAAATACTGTCATAGACTAATTTTTAGTAAACCAGACCGGTGCAACTACCTTGAGGGCATCCCCGAAGGACTTTTCTGCTCCTGGTTTCGTTAGTTAGTTTTACTTGGGCCGTTCTATCGCAGAAATAGCTTTTACTGATGTTAATTAGGTCTTCAGGTAGCATCCTACGTTTCATTTGCCAGATTATGCTAGGGAATCACGCATGATCAAACGCACCTTCGATGTCGAGTGAGATTATTACGCAGTATCAGCTTTTAGCTTTCTCTTCCTTGACGAATTCCACCACTTTTCGGATGGCGTCCGTCGTCGTTTTTCCTCCAGCGAAACCGTATTGGTCGGCGTGAAATCCGCCGTTCGCTGCTACGTGGTATTCTATCCTAGTGGCGACGATCCTATCTCTCGTAGGCTCGGTCATGTCTTCTTTCCCCGGCTTCGGAATAAACTTCATTGTTTGTATCTTCCAGCATTTGAGAAAGGTGCTCGTTCTTATGCATAAGTTGAACGTTCCCGTCCAGATGTCCGGAATAATTTCGAACGCTCGTTTGGCCGCTTCCGGACGCACTCCGCCGTGTCTCGGTGCTTTTTTATTATTAATCCTTTTTAGCACTCTCGCTATTTCTCCTTTAGTTATCTCGACATCGTTTGCTACTCCGCTTAGCGACCTCGCGTCATTGTAGAGTTTCCTAATCATAACGTGCAAGCGGTCGTCCATTTGGTCGTCGTCTTCAGGAAAAAAGGTCTCCAAAAGAGCGTCGGCCGTTTCGACAGCGGTAGTCGTGTAACTACCATCCTGCAGTTTTATGTTTCCCGTTTCATTGTTTGTTTCTTTTCCCTCTAACGACCCGGTACGCTGCGCCCCACGGATCTTTCCCGGCATTTAATGTGCAGTACTGCTTCCATTCTCGATATTCCCTTCTGGCTTTGCGGTACTCGGCTTTTCTAGCATTTCTAGTTTCCGCGTCGTAAGCTCTTTGGGCACGTCTTCTCATCCTATATGCAACTTTGCGTAACCGCGTTAGTTCTGGAGTCCACCACGGAACTGTTTTCCTAAAGCGTTTTACGCTAGGCATAGACGCTTCGCAGGCGCACTTAATTGCTCCATTCAATTTGTTGGCAACCTCTTCCGGGTCAATTTCATTATCGCGCTTTTCTAATAATTGTAATCCGATTTTTTCGGTTTTTTCGCGCAATACGTTCTCGAACAGATTCCAATTTGCTTTTTTATAGCAAAAGCGGTGCGTGTCGTGGTTGTTCTATTTATAATGTTCTTTGGAAATTCCCCGTACGATCATTTTGTGATCGAACAGGGTTTCCTCTGTACTTAACTTCCAATTGGTAACTGTCTCGTAGTCGCTTACGGTACCAATCGTGGCATTCACATAGCAGGTGCCACGATGTCCTACAAACGTCGGACCGCTGTCCTCGTTGTAAATTACAAATCCGCGGTTTTCCACGATTGCGGCCAATGAGAGTCTTCTAGCGTCTTCGATATCACCGCCCCACAACGGGAATGTAGCGTTAAAGTCCCCGGCTATGACTACGCGTGCGTTTGCGCTGGTTATCGTGTCCAATGAGATTTCGATTTTTCCCAGCAAATCGGCATCGTTACCGTTTGGCGGGAGGTATATGGATATCGCGTAAAGCGTACATTTACCTTTTGCGGTTTTTATTTCGACGACTGTCACGTCGAAGTGACGCCGTTCTTCATATGTACTATCACGCATTTTGGCTTTTCTGCCGCTCCTTGAACTACTTCTTGGTTGCCAGTAAAAACGGCAATTTTCCCAAATTTTACGTTTGGTTCCTGGATGAAACAAACATCGACTACCTTTTCTTTTAAGTATTTAACTAAGTTACCGGTTGCAGCTCTTTCTCTACCTAGATTAATTTGTGCAAATCGAAGGTTCTTTGTTTCTTCATTTGTTGATGGTAAGTTAGCCATTTCTAATTACCATAGTCGATCCGGCTTCGCGAAATATGACACAAACTAATGTATCCACCGCATTCTGCGTCTTGTGCACTAACGTCGAACTTATCTCGACGCGTCTTGTTAAGGTTTATGCAGAGGGCGCACTTCGCATCCTCGTGTCTACGACACTCTGTATTGCGGTGCCCTTCTTCTGCGCAATTTCCACAGACCGGTTCCACCGGTTCCTTCGACCAGTTGGCGCTTATGTGGCCTGTGTTCTAGCACTTATAGCACTGGAGTAGCTAAAAGTGGTCGCAGACATCAACTCTACTCCAGCCTAGACTTATTCTTTCCCCAACCATCAATTTTCGCATCTCTGCTTTAACCTCATATACTACGTCGACGTAAGGATTGCTACCGCGTCTTCCAAATAGAAACCTTTCTTTTAGTGAAGCTGTGAATTGTTCATTTCCGCCCAACTTCTCTTTGACAGTTATTTTGCTTTTCGTCGGGTCAATCCTAGTTGTTAGCATCTTACTGACTTGTTCTGGCGTCATGCCGGTTTCTTTTGAAGGTTTTCTTTGTTGTCTCCGTCACGACTTTCGCAGCTTGAACATTTCTCGACGGAATAGGGACCGGGTGTTTTTCCTGTCGTTTTTTACCGCTGCGTAGTTACGCGGTGCAGTAGCTGCCGCAACACGCTGGGCCACGTTGGAACGTGCTGCCTGTACATCTAACTTCTTGGCTCTGTGTCTAAGTTTTTTGGTTACTCCAATCATAAGAGTAGTCCTCAATTTTATTTCGTTTTTTTCCATGGTGATCCTAGCACTAGTGTTAGGCATCAGGCTCATAATTGTCTTGTAGCTTGCCATTAATTTCTTAACTCGCTCTCGTCTGGGGTAGTATTCTCTTCAGACACGCGACTTCTTTGCGTTTCTCGTGTCGGGCGTGGCTCGCTGTATGTTGTATCTTTGTTAGCTTCCTCGTCGCGCAAGTTATGACTTTTCTTAATGTCAAGTCTTGCGGTTGCAGCCTCTTTGGCTTCAGTTACGTTATTCATATCGGATGCTTGTTAGATTTATTGCTCTTTTAGCTTTAGCCACTTCCTTTTTTATTATCTTCCTCGTTGCTCGACGGGGTCGTTGTAGTGACATCTACAGTGACTGTGCCACCAATCTTATTGGCGCCAATCGTATACTTCAAAACTTGGGTCGACAGTCTGCTGACACACTGGCTATCAAATGGCATTTTAATCCTCCTGCCTCTCCGCTTTTTGATGGATTGTGAGAGGCCGGAATTAAATCCGTCAAAACCCACCTGTCGCGTGTGTTTGATGAACAAACCTTCACTTATGAAGAATTTAATACAGTCCTAATCCAAATCGAAGCCGTGTTGAATTCACGCCCCGCTCCTCCTGACGAGGATGTCACGTCCCTCCCATTAAATCGTTTGTCACGTTTGCGTTTTGTTCAGCGGTGTCAACAAGAATTTTGGCGTCGTTGGCACCATGAGTACTTACATACACTCCAACAATGCGGAAAGTGGAATCAACCTTCCACTACCCCTTTAGTGAACAGTTTAGTAGTAATAAAGAACGAGTTGGTTCCACCGCTGCAGTGGCAACTGGGTCGCATCGTAACTCTACATCCTGGTAAGAAGACCGCGCGAGGTTTAATTAAAAGACCTGTAATCAAAATCTGTCCTGGGCCTATCGCGCAGCATAAACCTGTTGGTTAATTGTTTATTGGTTTTATTTTAATTAAGTTTTGTTTTTAGTATTATAGTTGTTGACCCGTTGGGCGATTAATTTGATTCATTTTGAACAAATAAAAAAATCACGCTGTTATAGTGGTTTTGGTGGGCGGTATGTTTTGAATTTATATTTAAATTTAAAGCTCTCCCCAGAAATACCTCTTCCTTTTGTTGTTTTCCCTATACTAGCCCGAAATCCGACAAACAAACAACTAATTTGATTATTGTTGGTTGAACTTACGAGTCGACCTGCGATTTGATTGGGTCGCCCTTTTAACTTTAGCCGTTAGCACTGGTGTTAACTAAAAGAATATTGGTTAATTAAAACATAGCAGCTGGGTAGCTTGTGGTGGACGTTTTGGCCATGGCTTTATTAATTGATGACTCTTTTATAAATTTGGAAAATGATCTTTCAATAGATGAAGAAGAATCTTTGAGAATTCTTTTATACGACCCGTCTGAGAGAAGATTTTAGATTTCGTTGTTATAGTATTCTTTGCTCTTGTGGTCGTGAATATATAGGAAAAAAGGGTAGAAGCGTATGAATTCGTATTGAGGAACATCAAGGATGTAGTTTTTAGTGATCGTATTGTCGTTCCCTATTTCTTATTTGCTAAATTATTTAGATATGTTGGAAAACAACGCTGATCTAATGTTGACTAGAATTATTGAGAATAATAAACGTTATCTCAAGGACTAATTGATATTTCAGCAAGATGGAGCTTTGCGACATTACGCTTTGTGTGTTCCAAAATATCTTGACTCTTGATTTTCAAATTGGTGGTTTCGGAGCAAAGGTTCTACTCGCCCAAAAAATTGCAGTCTGACTTTTGGTGTTCCTTCGGAAAGACGAGCAAAGTATCAGCTTTCAAATGCTTTGACCTAAAGTTTAATAATATAAATGAATAAACATTTATGGCATTTTTTACAGCGTTTAATGTGAATTTTTGTTTGTGACTTACAGAATGAAAAATAAACGTTACACAATAACAAACTATTTTTTGAAACATTCGTACCCTATGTTATGTCTGTACGTATATAAGTACAATAATTTTAACGGTTAAAAACAAAAAAAAAAGTAAAATTCTAACATTGTGATTTTCTAAACACATAGTTGTAAATTTATTTAGCACTCACCATTCGTTTTGATTCAAACACAAGAAAATTTACGTTAGTATGTTTTAGTTTTTACATTTTAGTTAGTCACATGTATCATTCATTTTTTTTTTCAAACATAACAAGTATTGTTTTTCATTCATTCACTTATAATTAGTAGATAAATTTGTTAATATGTACATATTAGATGTAGGTATTTTTTTTACATTAAAAAACATGCTCAAAGACGATTGGCAATGTAAATAAGAACCTGGATAAACCAATAATTTTGGCAGTTTGCACTTACATATCTATAAACTTTACAAAATGTTCTAAACATTTTTGTTTAACACAAAAGGATATTTGTCTTAAGTCTATATAAGGTAACAGTGAGAAGGAAAATATACTTATCGATTGAAATGTGCAAATATCATTTCGATTATACTTTTTAGACATAAACAATCCATCTGGCATATAAGTAACTCCCTCAGCAATAATAAATAATCTGTGTCTTTTCTTAAATTGTCGTTTTCTATTGTTTAAAATTTCAAAATAGATTTTGGTTATATACAATATGCCTGCTGCTATACCCTGCGAAATTTTTTAAAATTTTTTCTTAAACTCTTTTTTGTGATTTTTTCAACACATACACACTATAAACAAATGTAAAGTTTTTCTCAGTAAGTTCACATTTACATTTTCTTTGGTTTTCATGCAGTCAATAATAATAAAGATGCACTTGAGCTATTCTGGGATGTTATCCTATCGCATAGCTACAGCCGTACTTGCTGTTAGAAGTAATATTAGTTGACTTGCAACACACATTCCGCACGATTTTCGCATTAAGATTGCATCCACATTATCTCCTGTAACAAACAATGTTGTTAGAGCACATTTCACAGCTTAAAAATTACATTTAGTACATTCAGACGATTTAACTGTTATTATATTAGTTATTCTTTTTGTTTTTGTTAAGTCTTATCAAAACCAAACAAAACCAACAAACAACCACAAAAACCTATATTGCGACAAACACAATTTTGTTGGATACTTGCAAGGATCACCTTTATGGTTGACGGCGTAAAGGTAACAAAGGTGCTCGACAGATTTTTAAAATTTTTTAGCAAAAAAAAATAAATGTTTAGATAGTGTCTATTTATCTTTGCTGGAATAGTTTTTTTTTTGGTTTTTATACAAGTTTAATGTGTTTTCTTGGACGGTAGCCCACAGTTTGAGGCCACGTGTGAAAGCACGTTTATGTTATAAGTAAAAAAAAATAAAATATCACACCTAAATTAGATCGTGTATAACCACCAAATTAAATCAGGCAAAGTGTTGATTATCTGTAAGAGAGACTAGGGAAGTTTGATACACTTAACACGTGAATTAAAAAATACAAGTAAGTATAAATAAATACCCTAGATGGTGTCTTAAGTAGCCTTGTAGCGCTACTCTCAGGTAGTTTAGATAAGCGAAGAGTGCACTAACAAACGATGTAAGAAAATTAATCAAACAATTAGATAAATTGTCAAAATTGGTCAATTAACTTCTGATGTCAGGGATGCCAAATAGTTTGATTTTAAGACTAAACTATTAAAGTCTTATCTGCAATAAAAGTTAACAAAGAATAATTCATTGATTCAATCTCAAAAGATTTATAATCCTATATTCAAAAACAAAACAAAACAAAAACAATACTTAAGGTAAAATTCAGTAAGGTTACTTAAAACTAAAAATAGAAATTTTTATCATTTAATTGATTAAACTTAAAATTAAGAGAATACCGGTATTTCTTTACATATAGTAAGAAAACAATTTTAATTAAGTTACTTTAAATATTTGCAGTATGCAAATGTAATTTTGATATTAATTAGAGAAAATTTATTATTTAGTATTTAATAAGTTACGTTCAAATGTAAGTTATGTCGCAAGAAGAAAACCCAAGTTTGTTGATTAAGCAGTCTTTAATCAACGAAAGGAATGTAGATAAAACTAACTCACGCATACGGATAAAATTTCCAACGGAATGCTAAAGCTGGCGGATGGCCTTGGGAAATTTCCCATGAAAATGATCAAAGTGTATTTTCTTCAAAAAATCGCTTCGGATCATTGGTATTTAGTTTATTATTTATATACCAAACCTATTCAAATTATAAAGATAAAGATAATTTCGTTAAATATAAAATCGGTACCACAAAAAAAATCTGTATTATTAACACAGACTTCTTAAATAAAGATATTGTAGATATAAGGTAAGATAAAAAAATTACATGGCTTCAAAGTACCACATGCGTACTCGTCGAGCGCTGAGTACTGAATGAATCTCAAAGCTACCGCGCCCGAAAAAAGTAGCGACTCCACAAAATAAAAATAAAGGAAGGTTTACACGCAACATTTAGTTAAAATAATACAAATAATTTAAAATCAAATAATAACAGTAACGGAAACGTTACACACCCCGTTCGACCAAAAAAAAATTATAGGTACTATCAAATGAAGTACTAAATACCATGGTGAATCTACGTTAATACTAACGTAAATATCAACAAAGGCAACGACAACGATAAGGCAAAGGCAGCAACAAAAAGCAAAGGCATCGACAAAGGCAAGATGCAACTGGAACTCTATTCTTAGAATTGAATATTTACAGCTTACTCTTACTTATCACTAACCTAAAACTATAAAAATCAAAGTAGGCGAAAAGAAGAGAGAAATCTTAAAACTTGGCTTCGACAGCTAAATAATTCTGAAGGAAATGCAAGAGGGAGTGTCTTCGTGTCACGAGATCGGCAAATAACGTTATCCCACAAACAACTATCCCAACAAAACTACCGACACCTAGGCACAATAAGATCAAGACGAAGAAGAAAATGGAAATGTCAAAATCACTAATTATCATCTATAGGATCTTCGTCATTATAAGTTTTCAAATCTTTAATATGCCATTTCCCTAAATTGTTTCCAGATATATCGGATAATTCATAAACAAAACGGGAATAAACTTTAAAAACTTTACATAGAATAAATTTTGGTGCTAGCTTAGCAGCAAAACTTTTAGTAGCGTCTGAAAGAGGATAATTCCTTTTCCAGACAAAATCGTCAACCTCAAAAACGACAGGACGTTTCCTTAAATCATATCGTTGTTTGCTTTGCTCATAAGCCTTTTTTAAACGAGATCGCACATCTTTATACAGTGCAGGTAAAGATAAGACATCTTCCTCCCATTGTTTACGCTCGATATTAGATATAAAATCATTAGCATGATTTTCAGATACGGGACCATAGAAAGATCCATCAACAGGTACGGTACGAGCAAACATTAGAAACAAAGGAGAAAATTGAGTCACTTCATGTCTAGATAAGTTAATGGCTTGAGCAATCTTGAAAACATTTTCGTCCCAACAACGATGGTTTTCTTTAATAAAGGAAGAGATAGTAGTTAGAACAGTTCGGTTTGTTCGTTCGGTAGGGTTTACTTGAGATAAGTGACGAGCACTATACCAGATATTAACTTTATGATTAGAGATAAAGTCGGTAAATTGGTTAGCCTTAAACACTTGTGCATTGTCACACAAGATAATTTGAGGTACGCCAAAGATAGTAAAGACATTTTCTTCAAGATATTTAACAACAGATACGGTAGTGGCGTTAGATAAGGGTTTCACCATAACAAACCAGTCGGTAATTATTAGCAATTGAGTATTTCCTTTCTTAGAACGAGGAAAAGGACCCATAAAGTCAATAGAAATCATCTGAAACGGAAAGTTAATGTTTTTGTATTTGCCCATCAATCCAGCACGAGCAACATTAGGAGCTTTTTGAGAACCACAAACTAAACAATTAGAGACATATTTCTTAACAGAAGATAATAATTTTGGCCAATAATAAAATTCTGTAATACGAGAGACAGTTTTAAAAACTCCAAAATGACCAGAAGTAACTTCATCATGGAATTCAGAAATAATTTTATTTCTATTTTCAGTAGGTACGACAATTTTCCAATCAGATAGGTTAGAAACTACGTTATGTTTGCGACGCAAATGTTTATATAAAATACCATCTTTTACGGTAAAATCAGGATAATCAGCGGGATTAGATACAACCTTAGATAACATACTTTTATACCAGTCATCAGGAATTAATTCAAAATTTTGAAGAAGATTAACGGAACGAGAGAGATAGTCAGCAAGAACATTTACGGAACCTTTACGGTGTTTAATAGAAAAGTTAAATTGAGACAAACGAAAACACCAACAAGCTAAACGATTTGCAGGATCTTTGAGTTTAGTTAACCAGAGCAAAGAAGAATGATCGGCAAAGACAGTAAACTTTGTACCTTCAACATAACCTCGAAAATATTCGCAACCAAACAAAACACCAAGACGCTCTTTTTCAGTAACGGTATATTTTCTCTCAGCTTTAGTTAAGGTACGACTTGCATAAGCTACAGGATCTTCAAAACCATCTGCTTCTTTAAAAAGCACAGCACCTAGACCAACGTCAGAGGCATCAGTTTGAATGAAGAAAGACTTAGAGAAATCGGGACTAGATAAGAGAGGAACAAAAGTCAATATTTTTTTTAAAGTAGAAAAATCTTGGTCGGCCTCAGAAGTCCAAACATTAGATTGTCCTTTGGGGTTACCATGCAAGAGAGCATTAATAGGAGCACTGATAGCAGAGAAATCTTTAATAAAACGACGATAATATTGTAACAAACCCATTACTCTACGAATTTCGGTAGTATTTTTAGAAACGGGAGCTTCTGAAATAGACGGAACCTTTTTAGGATCGGTACGTA
Organism: Aquatica leii; assembly: GCA_035610365.1. Lineage (NCBI taxonomy): Eukaryota > Metazoa > Arthropoda > Insecta > Coleoptera > Lampyridae > Aquatica > Aquatica leii. The sequence goes on from CM069432.1 coordinate 15,669,506, forward strand.
AACCATCTTTATCAACTACAAAACCAAGAAAAACAAGAGAATCACGCATAAATTTACACTTTTCACAATTTACAGATAAATTAGCTTCTTTAAGCTTCAAGAAAACCAAATTAAGAACCTCTAAATGTTTCTCAAAGGTAGGAGTGGCGATAATTATATCATCAAGATGGACGAAAACATAGGGGTCAAGTTCTAGACCAAGTACTGCATCCATAAGTCTTTGCATTGACTGAGCACTATTACATAAACCAAAAGGTATTCGTTTGAATTGAAAAAGACCTTTACCATGAACAGTAAACGCAGTCTTAAGACGAGAGTCGATATCAAGAGGTATTTGAAAAAAGGCTTGCTTTAAATCAATTGAGGAAAGAAATTGACTATCATAAAGTTTATTTAAGATAGAGTCAATCCTAGGCAACGGATAAGAATCACGAACAGTTACTTCATTTAACTTACGACCATCAAAGCACATACGATAAGAATGATCCTTTTTCTGTACAAGTAAAACAGGCGACTTCCAAGAACTATTAGATTTTTCGATAACATCTTCTTCTAGAAGACGATCTATTTCACTATTAAGATGAGTTTGCAAGGCAGGAGAGAGAGGATATTGACGTTGTTTAATTGGCTTAGTATTACCAGTATCGATATAGTGAGAAGATAAATGCGTTTCAGGTAAAAAGGTATCAGGAGATAACGACTCAAATTTCTTAACAATATCTTTAGGTTTACTGATATTTTCAGGAACTTGATCAGAGAGACCCTTAACTTTATTTACACTACAAACAGAAACTTCTTTAGATATAGAGAACGAAGAAGAAAGAAAATCCATAGATATATTAAACAGATGACAGAAATCCATTCCAAAAATAAAGCTAGTAGAAATAGTAGGCACGACATAAACTTTGACATGCTTGGTGACACTATTAATACTAATAGGAATTTCAACAACATGAGATACTGTTTGAGGTTTTCCATCGGCAGTAGATATAAGAATAGAGGGATCGTTAAAAACTGTAGAGAAAGAAGAGACGACATGTAAAGCATCTTTACCTAGAACAGAGATATTTGCACCTGTGTCTAAAAGAGCTATATGTTCTTGATTATTCAAGAAAAATTTAATGTAGGGACGATTGTCATTCGGCATAGAGACAAAGAGAGGAGATAGTTCAGGTAAACACTGTGAGGTAGAGTTACCATAAAACTTAGAAATGGTTTTTAAGCAAACAGACCATTCATTTTTAGAACAGTAGGTTTTAGATGGCCTTACTCTTTCTTTCAGATGGTACGGGAGATATTTTTGTTGAGATGTCTTGGACTTTCGGGACACCCTCCTCGTGCGCCAGACTCGTTTTTTGGAAGAGAAACAGTTGGTTAACCAGTAGGAATTTCAGAAACCACATTACGTTTAGAGGAACAAGAAGTACACTTTGACTTAACTATGTTAAGAGTTCCACATCCATAACAGAATTTTTTTTAGGTAATTTACAGTCAGAATAGATATGTCCATTATTTTGACAATTCCAACAGCTAACGACAGACAAAGATAATTCCGGGGTTAAATCAGTCATACTGACATCATCAGTATAGGCAATGTCAGGAGCTAAGAGAACATTCACTTTTCTTAAAGGTGGCGGATGATATTTTTTAATTTGTTGGCGACTATTTTCCAACTTACGACAAATGTCTAAGAATAGGAAACGTTGGAGTATTCTGTAAGACCAAATGTGAGATAAAGAAAGGATGAAGATTTCTTTTTACTATACGAAGTTGTTCTTCAACTGAGGGAGGTGTAGACAATCTGTTAAACATACCTTGCATTATAGCAATGAAGATAGGAACACTCTCGTTTTCTCCTTGAGTACGCTGCTTAATTTCAAATAAAAGGTCGTCGTCATAAGAAAATGAAAGAAAAGTTTCTTTCAAAAGTTTTTCCAAATCGTGCCAGTTATTTATGGTATGTCGAACAGAACGATACCAGATAAGAGCTTGTTCTTCAAAAAAATCAACGGTGCAGTCGAATAATTCTTGGAAAGAAATATTACGAGCTAAACGTAATTCATGAACTTTTTCTAAAAATTGGATCAAGTTACTTTTACTTGAAGAACCAGAAAACTTCACATTCCATTTACAAACAGGCATACCATATGAATTATTTAATAATTTCTTTAATAGAGGTATTTTGTAATTGTGACTCAATGTCGGAGACACTATCCAAACGTAAAAGAAATTCGCCTTCCAAATCAACAAAAGATTCATTTAATTTAGCGACAATATTTTTTCTTTCATCATTTTTGGCAATAATACAAGAAATTCGGTCGATAACATGAGATAAACGGTACTGCAGACGTTTAACTTCAGGACTTCCAGAAGAAAAATCAGAAAGACCATAAATTTTCGAAGTTAAATCTTTCAAAGAATTAGATACTTCGGAGACATCTTGCTCAAAAGCATAGGTAGATACTAGAACCTTAGATTCATCACTAGACTCGCGATGCAAAATAGAACGCAACTGTCTACGATGTTGATCCTGAGTAGACAAAGGGGTTTGTCCTCTGATAGAAATTTCTTAACTAATTTCTTCAGAAAGTAAGGCATAGATAAGAGACATTTTAGATAAAGATACGATACGAGATAACAAAAATCAATTTAGATATAGAAACGATATTTCTAATCCAGGCGTGTATTCAAGCCAGAAAAACAATTCGCACAAATTCGCAAAATAAGTTGTTTTATGTCCATTCAAATATGTTATTATTCAGTCCCCACACAGGGATGCTAAAAATTGTATTGGTACCACAAAAAAAAATCTGTATTACACAGACTTTTAAAATAAAGATATTGTAGATATAAGGTAAGATAAAAAAATTACATGGCTTCAAAGTACCACATGCGTACTCGTCGAGCGCTGAGTACTGAATGAATCTCAAAGCTGTCGCGCTCAAAAAAGTAGCGACTCCACAAAATAAAAATAAAGGAAGGTTTACACGCAACATTTAGTTAAAATAATACAAATAATTTAAAATCAAATAAGAACAGTAACGGAAACGTTACAGCCTATTAGGTTGCAATGAATTTTAGCTGGTTGAAATCTATTGATTCAGGGTATAATGAGAGATATTTCATTTTTTTCATAAACTTGCATCTTGTATCATTCCTCCCATAGTAAGGGAGTTTTGATACAATGTGTGGCAGCCTTGATACGTGGTGAGAAAAGCACATGATTTGGGCTTTTAAAACATTTCTAAGTATTTATTGGGATTATTATAGCATTAGGAACGTAAAAATATCTAACTAACATTATTATGTTTATCAAAATTAATAGGAAACACCAGTCTTCTTTTGGTGGCGGTAACTTCCTAATGTCGTCTTCAAATACCATAGATCGATCCTCCATGTCAGGGAAAACAAAATGGTAGCCAGGCTTCTTCCGTCGCATAAAATTTATTAAATATTCTCCACCTTCCGCTTTCTCTAAAATCTTTTCCACGTAGTGTCTTTTAGTTTTCTTAGTCACAATTATTTACGTTTATCATACCTATAACAAAATCTTCTTCTTCTCTCTCTTTCTCAATTTGTTCTTCTATGTCCGTTATTTCACTAGACGATGATGAGTAGAATGCGAGATTATCTTCTTCTGCTTCACAATCTCTTTCATATTGATAGTCCCAATTGATATTTCGTCTGTAGTAAGGTTTTTCTTAGCGTTTTTCTTGGCAGCAGTATTCTTCTGTTCTTGTCTTTTTTGATGTTCACTTTTTATTTCTGCCATATTAGGAGTATCTGTTAGGATTTTTGTTTTTGCAGGTTACCTTCTCTCTGGTGTTTCTTCTCGGTGTAATGGATCAGGTCTATCCGTAACCTTTGCAGTAAGAAAGTCATGATCTGAGGTGCGAATTGAAGGGGTAAATACCTGTTTTTAAAAATCCCTTTATTATGTTAGTTGGAGTAAAAGCTCGTTGATATGCATTGCCAACAAGCTTTGCGATATCTTTCAAAGCGATCGTCTGACCAGGATTTTGCACCATGAAGTCATCGCAAGTTTCACTGTAATATGTAAATACAAACAACGGAGGAATTGAGTTTCCGGTTGCATTTATGGTACACAAGACTGTGACTGTTGTACCCCGTTTACCGGAAGTGACTTTAGATACCTGTTTTTGTCCTTTTGAGAAATTATTTTGTTAGGTTTGTGGACGGTCTGGACTCCAGTTTCATCTCAATTGTAGATGGAATCTGGCTCGAACCGGTATCGACGTAATACTTCTGCAAGTAAATCATAAAATTATCCCACTGTGTGTCTGTTAAAAGCTGTCCCACGTGAAAGACTTGTTAGTTCTGGTGTTCGGAGTGACAGTTGATTGTTTCGGGACATAAAGCCTCGAAACCAGTCATAGGAAGTTGTTTAATTCCTTTTCCAGTTCTGGGAAATTTTCTTTTATTTTCTAAAGCGTACAAAAATGCATATTTTTTTTCTGTTTTGATGTAAGACCATAATTCATCCTGACAGTGGTTAATAAATATTCTGCTAAACGTTTCTCTTCATCATCAGAAAAAATCTGAGAACCTGCATAGTTGGGAAAGAATTTCATCTCATCGCCATTGTCCCTGTGCTTCGCAACGTATCTTCGCAAAGTCATTTTATCGATACAGTATTTATTAGCTGTAGGTCTTAGTTTAGACCCATCTAAAACTTCTTGAATAGCTGTCCTCATTCGTTCAGGAGACGCCGGTATCTTGTTACTTTTTTTCCCCACTTAAATGGCATCCTAAAATGAAAAGCCAAATTAATATTTTGATAAACACAGATCTGGGATACATGTATCATATCTCCCCACAATTAAATGTTTTAATCCTCCTTGTGCAGCTGATTTGATAAAATTTTAAATTTCAGAAAATCTAACCTACAATATTTACATGAATTTTACGTCAAATTAGAGCTAAAAGTAAGCACTATCCTATGTAAATTTGATAACCGGGATAACTGTGTTAAGTTGTCCTTAAAATGCTTACACTTACCTTTTAAAAATTTATAAATATTCACTGAAATCAGTCTTTTTGCTGTACATTCTTAACTTCACAGTGAAACGAACACACACTAACATCACATGTCTTGCCTACGCAAGAGCATTACAGCGATGCCAAAACAGTTGCCCGCCAAGCAGTTCTGGTGGCAAATTTAAAGGTGTATCAACTTTCAAATAGTATTACACCTCCCCAGTCTCCCCTACCATTCGGGATTTGGCAAACCTTCCATACTGAGATTAGAAGTCCTGAAACGAACTGTAACCTTCTCGTTAGAGCATCCGCTCTGGCATTTAAGTCCAAATTGGACCATATCGAGTTATTTAAAAGTGCAAAAAAATAAAAAACAAGATAATAAAAGAAGGTTAAAAGACAATTAAAAAGTCAAAATTCGCATGCTATAATCAGATAAGATAATCTAGAGGATAAAATCTCAAAATCTGCACACAACATTGAAGAAACCGAACTAACCGAAACTATCATTGGTGAGATTTAAGACCGTACCAGGTGTGCTTCTAATATAAATATATAACTACCAAACTAAACTCTGGCGAGCCAAGTACCCTGACATCAATCAATATTTACAAAAAACTTTAGCCTCAAACAAAGTCCACGCCAATACATTAACACAGTGGAATAGATTATTGAACGCCATCACTATCTCAGAACCCAGATATGTACCGCTAAAAAGCATCAAATCTAGAAAGTGTAAACCTTGGATTACAATTGAATGGAAAGCACACATAAGACAAAGACGCAGGTTATGGGATAAATAATACAAAGCGGACAGATTACTGGAACGTTTTAATAAATACAAGACTTTCACCAACACACTAAATATTGAACTTAGAAATGCACGAACCAGATATGAAGAATCAATAATTGACGCGAGACCCAAACAGTTTTATAAATACCTAAAACAAGATTTCACATCACGGGTAACCACAATAGTTCTGCGCTCAGCAGATGGAGCTATGAACTCCCATCCTACTGTGACTAGCGAACTATTTGCACAACAGTTTCAAAGTGTATTCGTGGACGAATCGCTACCTGTAGCAGATATGGAAGAATCAACAAGAGTGCGAAACTCACTAACAGATGTGCTGATTACAGGAAATATAGTCCTAAAGCAACTATCAACCATTCCGGCCGATTATGACCCAGGTCAGGACAACGTATCTCCAAATTAAAAAAAAAAAACTGTGCCGGTGGCCTGACCGAACCTATTGCAAACTTAATGCAACTATTGCCGAACCAAAGATTGCTCCCTCTCAAATGGAAAAAATCTGTCATAGTCCCCATATTTAAAAAAGGCGATAAACTCGTAGCCAGTAACTCCCGCACTCTAAGCCTAACCTCTGTCGTCTGCAAATGTATGAAAAAAATCATAGCCAACGAACTTACGGGATTTTTAATCGCGAATGTCATTATTCCGGACTACCAGCATGGCTTCATACAGGACAGATCGGTTCTTTCAAGCATGCTGCTTAACTTAGATTCGTGGACTAAGTCCATCGACGAGCGAGCACCAATTAACGCCATTTATGTGGACTTTGAGAAGACGTTTGATAAAGTCGCTCACCAGAGGCTGCTGCTGAAACTCGAACACTACGGTGTGAGAGGAAATATACTGAAATAAATCACAAACTTTTTGTCCGATCGTACCTATCAAGTACGGGTAAGTGACGCTCTATCTACATCTTATCAAGTAAGAAGTGGAGTAGCGCAAGGATCAGTCCTAGGTCCCGTATTGTTCTTGGTTTATATAACAGATCTAACCTCAAATGTTTAATCAACATCAACTGTTTCTGCCGATGACACAAAATTATTTAATAATCCATTGCAGAATGCTCACATCGTGCAATCAGACCTAGATAAACTGAGTTGCTGGACTAAAACGTGGCTGCTAACACTCAACACAGACAAATGCACCATCTTATATATTGGAGCTAATAATCCCATGCTAGACTATAACCTAGAAAGAAGACTTCTCAAGAAAGTTAATGAAAAGAAGGACTTAAAATGGTCGTCGCATAACACCGATGTTGTAAAAAAAGCCAACAGTTCATTGTATATGATCAAGATCAACTTCAAGTGTCTAAAACCTAAAGTGTTCTTGAAACTGTATAAAAACTATGTGCGTCCAGTCTCAGAGTTTAGTTGTAGTGTCTGAAATCCATACTTAGTTAAAGACATTGAAGTACTGGAATTGGTCTAACGTAGAGCCACAAAGCTTGTCTACAATATAAAGAGGCTACCTTATGACCAGCGGCTAACAATTCTACAATTGCCAACACTTAGGGAACGAAGAAATCATGTAGCCCTGATAGAGACATATAAAATACTGCATAATGGGTACTACTGCTCTTTGTTCAGCATGTTTACATTAAGTGACAACACTCACCTACGAGGAAATGCGCTCAAACTAACTCATTAGCGCTTTCAGTGTCAAGGTCGCCAAAATTTCTTTGCTCTTCGAGGGACTAATATGTGAAACCTTAATCTAATGATATTGTAAACGCTAGATCAATCAGACACTTCAAAGGATGTATAAATGCACTATTTAACCATTAATTACTTACTTTATTGATTACTGCATATTGTTCTATGTTATTTTGTATAATTTGTAACACTTTCTAATGTAATATTTTTATTTTTTGCACTGTACTGAAATATAATTTGCTTGTGCGAGATAATCGGCTTTGCCGCTTCTCGATCGTTCAATAATAATAATAATAAATAACAATACCCGTACTAGGTCAAATTCGTGAAGTTAGGCAAGATACCGTTCACTTAAACGTGCAAGCAAAAACAACTACAGAAGCTATGGCAAATGTGGCGGAGTTACTTAAGCAACATATTGGATAGTATAAATAAAAGAATAACATTTTTGAAGAAAAATGCCAGAAAAAAGATTGATGAGAGTGTCGAACGGGGAAGATGAGAGGAAGAAATAGATGCTGGATAAAATTATAATGGTAATAAGCAACATAAGAATAGTGATGAATAAGGGAATAGAATTAGAAGAATACATAACGTGAAGAAAATACATGGAATTCTTAAAACAATCAAAACTTAACAACAAAACGAAGATTACACTAAGGAAATGCAAAAAAAACCAAAAAAAGTAACTCCAATCATGAAAAACGCAAATGTAGTATACTGATGCCGGCTCTAACTCAAATTTTCCGGCGCTTTTTTAAAAATTTAATTTTTTGGCTGTGTTTGTGTAAGTTCTAACTTCGTAATCGGATGAGATCGGGTAAGTTCGAGATTTCGGGAAGTGGGAGGAGTAACCACATATATCGCGTTTTTTAAAATATTTGATTTTTGTGTAATTTCGGGTGCTGGCTCAAAATTTCTATAGTTTAAAAATCATGCACTTAAAATTAATACATAATTAAATTCAAGTACCTTGAATAGGTAGAAATAACACTGTCATCAACAATAAAGTAGTTTGGCTAACTTGTTTATCCCAAAATACGGGAAATGGTTTCTATCAATATTTAGAACCACTTTAAAATCATACATGTTATAAAGGATTATATATTCAATTGCGTATTTAGTATTTGAAAAGAAAACAATTAATTTTTTAATCTAAATTTATAATAACCGAGTAATATTTGAAATAACAGTGCCTACCCTGCCACCAACTTAAGATTACAAAATTTATTAAAGATTTTGATAGAGAACATACGAGTCATTGACGTTCTTATAACGTGCAGACTATTTTATTTTTTGTTTAATAAAAATCATGCATTTGAAATTAATACATCTTTAAATTAAAGTAACTTAGGATTATTTTTTATCTCAAGTTGGTGACAGTGTATTTAATGTATGTAATGTAACAGTAAAAATATGAATAAGGCATCATTATTTCAAATATTCATTGCCCATTTTAACTTTACATTCTAAATTTTAATTGTTTTATTTTTTTAAATATTAGATATGTAATTGGATATATAATAATAAAATTACTTTAATTTGATACGAACTTCCCCGACCAACATCGCCTAACTTCAAACCGAACGCAAACCAATCATACTCGATATAATTTGTTTTTTTATGTATATTTGTATAATGAATCAAAGTTAAAGATATTATATGTTTTTATTAAAAAATTGTTAAAAATTTTAATTATAGTTTGAACGAGGTTAACTCATTTAAGAAATTGTGTAAGCAATGTTTTTGTAATTACATACAAAATAACATTCTTCGTTTACATTTATTTTTGCAGAATTTACTGCATTCAAGTCTTAGGCAAGGCTGACTTGTGCACATTTTTGGAACAGCTCGTTTTCAGCTGCCAAGCGTCACTTAAAAGTTTTGATCTTGAGTGAATTGCAGCGGCTGTAGAACACCAGAAACAGCGTAATGCCTATTCCCTTATTTCATACGTTCTAGTCTGGATAAAAACGTTGCACGTCCACGGACGAGACTTTTCTCATACAGCGGACTTTTTTGCTATTTAAAACGCATCAACGTTGTAGATGCTGACAATTGTGCGTCGTAAATTTGATGATGTTTGGGACGCTTCGTTAGCCACTATACATTTTTATTCCAATTTTTTTCAAGTATTGCTTAGATTTGTGCTTAGAGGAAGAGAGGGTAACGGTGGCCTCCTAACTATTTTCTCCCATAACAAACGACGTTCACCAGATATTGGCAAAATAATGTAACTACACGTAGAACATAACTTAACTATTTATTAAAGGAAAATGTTTAAACAAAATAAAAAACTTTTTTAGAGAAAAAAAATAGTAAAAAAAGTATGTCATGGCCATCATTGCCCCGATTGTCCTTTTTCATTATTCACAGTGATCACAAACATAAGCATCTCTCCTATTTGTTACGTTAGTGCACTGTTTGTGAGCCCAATCATCACATAACGTACACTTCAGCCAAAGTTCTCCGTTTTTGCCGAATTCCCTGCATACGAGACACACTTCTTCTAAGACTCGATCGATGTCATCGTCCGTTCACTTTCCTTTGAATCACTAAACTTGTGGTGATTTAAATTACTTTTAAATCTCTGCCCTCTTTGTCTTATATCATTCTTTTCTTCAGTATCTTCATCATTATTAAAGAATATTTTTCTCTTGGTTTGTAATGCAGTGTCCTTTTTTGATGCCTCTTTTGCTTCTTTCTTGTTTTCTTTTTGTTTCTAATATTTGTTTAAATGGTGTGGAACATCCACACAACAACACAATAACGGAATGTTGTTTACTTCTCGATTTTTTTGGTTTATTCACTCCCGTCGTTGCAGGCAGGGACAGGAGATCTTGGAAAGAAGGCGTTGGTGAAAGACGGTGGAAGGTTGGTGTTAGTGTTGATGATCTGGTGTCGCCTCTTTAACTGTTTCTACTATGTCAGTCCAGTTTAATAATTGTGCAGGAGCCAAGTCTTTATCTATGAATATGTCTGGATTATATGGATAAATTCCTGTACAACGAAACCCATTTCCAGCTTTTTCGATTGTGTATATTCTTGCATATGCATTGTTGAAAATTTCTGCAACTTTGAATGGTGTTATTTTTTTATGTGGATGATTTTTAAGATACTTGCTGCATTCTACGTTATATGCAGCCTTCAATGGACCAATGCGGTCGAAGGGCTGCAATTTATGCGAAGAGTGTGGTGGAATTGTAAGAATTGCAATACCATTATTCTTACAAAAATTATAAACTTCCAGAGTTGAATGTGTTGAATGGTTTTCCATGATTAAGAGTACAAGATCATCTAGTGTAGATTTTACAAAATTTTGAAAGTGTTTTAAATAGTCTACAAAAAGTTGCTCTGTAATCCATCCTTTTTCTGAGCAAGTATATAATGCTCCAGTGGGGTCCCCCTTTTGCAATTGCACATTCATCCGTTTTCTGCAGTAAATAAACATTGGTGGGACATATATTCCCGAAGCAGAAATGGCACATACTACAGTTATCGTTCTTCCTCTTTCCCAACTTGTGATATATCCTACCTGTTTGGATCCCTTGGAAGCTAATATTTTTGGAGGATTCTGGACAGTCGATATTCCAGTCTCATCTGTATTAAAAATTCGATGAGGGGGAAAATTGTATTTGTTCATTAATGTTTCTAAATTATTTTTAAAAAATTAAAAAAATCATTTTTATTGAATGCAGTACACGACTAATACTCGTTGCTTCTGGTTTTCGCAATGAAATTGTTGGATTGCGCTTTCAAAAACCTCGCAGCCAATCATTTCCTGCACTTTTCTTGTCGTTGCTAAATGGACAAAGTAAGTTATTTTTTGCAGTAGGCAACTTTTTTTACTTCGTCTCTTGTTATTCCATAAAACATTTTTAATAAGTAAATTATGTGCTTTGTCAATTCCTTTTCTAATTCACTAGTGTCCTTACTAGGCGACCCATAGATGGGCTATGATAATTATTTATTTTAATTCTTTTTTGTAACGTTGATCGTGGAACATTAAAAGCCCTTGACACTTCTCTTACTTTTGTCCTTTCACGAATAGCCTCAACAGCAGCCCTCAGGTTGTCACTAGTCCATTGTGCCTTTTATGTTTTGCGAACGTATATTCTTGGCATCTGTAGAAAAAAGAATAAGGATTTTTTCAAAGGAAACAAGAAACTGACATTGGGGGTAATGGTGGCCTGCCACCAATACCTCAACCTGCGTGGCCACTATTTCCCCAAAACGACTTGATCTATAAAAATAATGCTGAAAAAGTAAAAACACGTTTTTACTTACTTTTGAACACAAGGACTTGAACTGTAAACACAACTGAAAACACAGACCCTTACTTTGCGAAATTTAAAAAAAAAACAAAGACTTTACTCTGCTCTTCAATGAGTGTAATGTTTACATTACTGACAGTTAAAACATATTTGAAATCGCTGGTAATACAGAGTTCGCATATTTGCAAATTAAGTAACATATGTAAGATCATTAGTCACTCACAGATGGCACTATGTGTTAATATATGACTGACATGAATAACAAGCCTCAAGAAACGGTGGCCACCATTACCCTCCCTTCCCCTAATGTTAACATGTGTAAATTTTTTGTAAAAAGAAGCCAGAGCCTACAGTACAAAATTTTAGCATGATAACGTAAATAAGAAACGATTTGTTAACATAAATAAAAGTGCATATTCAGTGCCGTATAAATAAATGTGAACAATTTAATTTAAGGCAATATATAAATTAATTGTCTACTAATAAGTTAGTTATAATTTTCTTAATTTGTCGTGTTTTTGTAAAATTGGCTACGTAAATAATCGTGAATAGATGATTTTGAAAATAAAACTCAGCATTTACAGTTTGAATAAACAAAATGGCCAACGGTATAATAATTCGAAAATTCTGCAAAGCAACGTGATGGCCAAATTTGGAATGAAAATGTAACGTTACACAGATTCAAAGCATTCAAGTATCCTCATAAGAATTAATGTAATGCATACATACATTTAAATTGCTCGTGTTCCTTTCTGTGTGGGAATTAAATAGCCAATAACTTACCATACAAAGTGTTTGCTAGATCAATAACCACAACTTTCTGTACTATTGCAATTTTACCAAAATCGAAATAAACTAAACGCATTACCTTCAGATACATAGACATAGACGAAAGCCGGTTCGGTGTTTGAAGCAGAGCACGTATAATTTCCAGAGTCGGCCTCATGCGTATCCGTTATGGTCAATCGACTTTGTGTTGGATGTCCAGGAAGCGTTTCAACGTTAATACCCCCTCGATTAGTATCGTAATTAATCATATTGTTGTTATGGTACCAGAAAACGTATTGCGGTGGAGTTGGACTCTGTAAAATAAAAATTATTAATACTAAAGAAATTTAATAATAAAATCGTGGATAGAAACACGTTGTTTAGAAACTGAATTCGTGTAATCATGAATCCTAGACACGTATTTGTATAGTATTATAGCGTTTTCCACGACAACTCTAAATCAACACGAAGTAAACGTGATACTGGACGGCTAATAAAAACAACAAGCAATCTTTAATAAATGTTTTTTATGGCAGTCGTTTCAAATCTTATGAAATGTACCTTCATCTAAAATCCCTACTCATAAAAAGTTTGCTGTTTTTATCTGTATCCACTTAACCAAAATACCTAACCACAATTTATTCAGCAAAAGTCGAAATACTTAAATTTAATCTAATTAATATAGAAATGGAGACTGCTGTAACTATAGTTTTTTTATTACATTTTTAATATTTGAGATTGTAATATAGAACGTTATATCATAGTATTTTTAGAAATTATTACAATTTTGTACATAGGATTTTGTCAAAGCCTGGTAACTTGTCAGCACACTATAACAATTTATAGGTAGAATACAATCTATCTTTGATTGTATATCAACATACGTCAAATTCAGGCTAACAGTACACAATATATTATTGATTTCTATCTATCATTGCGTTTATTTAATGGATTGAAAAGCAGTTACAAACGTGTCGCATTTTTAGGAATCAAACAATAAAACAAAAATGATACTAAAACCCATTAAAAATTTTGTTGAGTTTATTTAAGAACTTTAATCTACTATTTATAAAGATTTTCTTGCCACAAATAAATTATTTTATTTATGTCGAAATGAAAGCTACACAAATGTACACTCATGAAAAGAAAAAAACGGGACACTGTTTGTTTCTCAGTACAAAAATATTTTTTTTTATAAAGTTACAAGTTCTACTGAATTGTGCGAATTTCATCTCACAACATTAATTCATAATTTCCAGGTGAAAGACAAGAACGGATTCTTGTGAGAAGGACAAGTAAGCGCTGGACCAGTAAAAAGATCCGTAGCACTTTCTAACAAACGTACGTAGTCAATATTATAAGCTTCTGTTTTTTAAGTGACTTAGAAAGGTAACGAGAGACCTACTGTCCGATGTACCAGAGAAAAACATTTCCTATTTGTAAATAGGTACGTGACTACGTCGACTATCTTCAAGACGTTGAAAACTAGCGTCTAATAAACTTGTCGGCAAAAGCACTTTAAGTTTCAGTAAGGAGGAGCCAGGGTAACAAAAAGTTCATGTTTTGGTAAAAGGATAGGTGTGGATTGCGCTGCATCACACAGTTTACCAGCTTCAAGTGAAAAAGCAAATTTGACAAAGGCGAAAATATTACTAGTAGCCGTTGTAAAATCGTCTACGGCAGATTCATCATTCTCTATGCCAACAAGAATACGATCAATACGTCGAGCAAGATAAAGAGCTCAAGTTAAATACTTAGAGTGACAACTGGATCAGCAAGCTTCGTTATAATAGTGAAACGTTCGAGAAATTATTTGTAAATGCAAGAGCCTTCTAGAAGCTGTTATCCATCTTCTAGAAGATATATCGAAAAATAGGGAACGCTCGAGAAGGATTTCCGTATGTGTATATATACCGACGAGACAGATCGTAGGTCAGTTATTGCTGGAATGCGAATACAGCAGTGTTAAGAAGATTATCAAGTTGAAATAAATAAGTCGTTAGCACGCGTGTGAGATAAACCTACCGAGAATAATCGTGTACGTGATTTTTAGTGTAAACAAGTGTGAAGCTATCCACGGACGTTATCTTATCTTTGTTTAAAAGTGATAGTGTTATACAACGGTTATACATAAATTAGTGTAAGTGTTTTCATTAAATATTAATAGATTTAATTAGTTCGGTTAATTTAAAAGTGTACATATTTCTAGAATAAGTAAACGTATTTTTAGTCGTTAAAAATAAATTAGTTTTTAATAAATAAATCCGCAACATTGGTGTCACGGTGTAAAGTTTGCGATTGTTATTAGTGTAAGTACCACTAAGTAATCTAATATCGCTCCCGTAATTGATTGCGTAAATAACTGTTAAGTTCGCGATACGCGTGTTTATTTATAAAGTATAAAATAGTGTTTATTAAACTTTTTTCTTTTAACAAGTGTGTGATCGCGATATTAATTAAATTCGTTTCCGTACACTAGTGGTTCAATATTAACAAGTGGATCGTTATTAAAATTTTGTGTTATACAAAAACTGCATTTTAAAAAGTAGTGTATTTAAACTTTATATTCGTGTTATATTTAAATTTATGCCGGTAACGCGTTCGCAAACAGTTAAAATGGATGCAAAGCTATTTGAATTTCTTGAATCAATAAAAAACGGTCAAGAATCGATGAATAGAAAAATGGAAGAAAATTCTCAGAAAATGGAAGAAAATTCTAGAACAATAGAAGAAAAATTGTTGGAAAATTCTAGGAGTTTAAAAGAAGAAATACGAACGAGCATAGAAACCCAAATTAAAATTGTTCAAGAGGAAACTCAAACAGATATGCTAAATTTAAAAGAAAAAATTTGCGAATCTGTGAATGACAAAATATAAGAAGTACAAGACAAATTAGAACAGAAGTTAAATGAAAATTCAAAAACCGTAGAAAGCAAGCTACAGAAAAAATTGAGAGAAAGAATACAACTGCTTGAAGAAAGAATGACCCAAATGAATTGTCACGGTGAAGGAAGCGTCACGAGTGAATATTTAATAATGGACCATCGAGAAGAAAACATTCACAAGTTCAAAGTTGTACCACCGAATTTTGATGATAAAGTTCCATGGTCAACCTACTACAAGCAGTTTGAAGCCGCAGCTACTGCTAATGGTTGGAGCAACAATCAGAAAGCGACGTCTTTAATAGTGTCCTTACGTGGAGAAGCGCCTGGAATTTTACAAACTGTTCCTGACCACCTACAAGAAAATTACGAACTTTTAATTTCACGGCTAGAAATGAGATATGGAGATGCTCATCTTCAACAAGTCTATCAAGCTCAAATTAAAAATCGGGTTCAAAAAGCTGCCGAAAGTCTTCAAGAGTTTGAGGCTGACATCGCCAGACTAACACGGCTTGCGTATCCTACAGCGCCAGATACCTTCTTGGAGCAATTGGCTATTCAAACTTTTGTAGACGGCCTCCGAGACAACAAAACGCAGCAGACTCTTCGGTTAGCTCGACCGAAGACGTTGGATGAGGCTTTAACACATGCTTTGGAGTTCGAGGCGGCGAAACAAGCGTCGCACCGAAGCAGCCATAAGCTCCGTTGGGCTGCAGAAATACCCTCGCACTCAGAAGAAAGCATCGAA
The DNA here is from genome assembly GCA_035610365.1 of Aquatica leii. Classification (NCBI taxonomy): domain Eukaryota; kingdom Metazoa; phylum Arthropoda; class Insecta; order Coleoptera; family Lampyridae; genus Aquatica; species Aquatica leii. Next base: position 15,685,645 of record CM069432.1, read on the forward strand.
AACATAGTGCGACGTGTATTTCGGGAACAAGTAGCTCGAGGAAGAGAAGTGACGTGTTGGAACTGCGGAGAAGTGGGCCACGTACGACGCCGTTGTACTAAGCCCAAAAGAAGACCAGAAGAGCGTCCGGAAAACTAGAACAGGTCGACCGAATGGGGTGAATGTCGACCTCAACGAGCCATGCCACGGAAATTACCATTCAAATGGCGTCACCTAGGGAACAATTGCATAGCATTTATCTCGATGGCAAGATCAATGGAAGAAGCGTCCAGTTAGTGGTTGACACGGGAGCTACGAAGACCATCATTCGTCCTGACATCTTATTGGAAAACGAGAAGACATCGCCAGTAACAGTACGACTTCGAACGGCGACGGGCGAAGAAACACCTACTCACGGACATGTCAAAGTAACCATTGGTTTGGGAAATATAGTACTCGACCATCAAGTACTGGTAGCCGACATCACGGAAGAAGTTATCCTGGGAATGGACGTGATAAAGAAGTATGGGTTCCATTTGGATATGAAGAACGATGTCCTGAAGATCGACATTCGTCAGAGAAGGCAGCCGTGCGAGTCTTATTGAGTGAAGACGTGATTCTGCCTGCAAGGACGAAAAGTGTGGTGATGGCACGCCTGGATGGAAATCTCCGGGAAGGCTACATACGAGCGATTGAACCAATGGAGGGCGGCTTAGCTGAAAAGGGACTACTCGTTGGCAGAACTTTAGTACGAGTAAAGAACACGATGCCAGTAAGGATCTTAAACATCAACTCAGATCCTGTAACGTTGAAAAAGAAGACCGTGGTAGGTGAATGCACGCCAGTATCACAAATTGTGAGATGCGTGAAGTCGAACGAAGATACGTCGCCGCAGAGGTGTCCACAACATCTATTGGACATTCTTACCACCAAATGCCAAAACCTCAGCCAAGACCAGCTGGCTAAAGTTAAAGTGTTGATCCAAGAGTACCAAGATGTGTTCGCGCCGGAGAGTGGCTCCAGTAGTTATGTAGTGAGGATTCTGGATCACTCGGGTAAGATCGGCGGGAGATCGTAAAATTTTGTTGCTATCGTTTTGTTTCGGGTATGCTCGAGTTGCATTTGGATTTTGTAAGTCGGGATAGATCGTATTGGTGGTGGGGGAGTCGTAAAGAATTGTAGAAGTCGTTTCGTTTCGGTAATGATCGGATGTAGGTCAGTCGGCGAAGTTCGTAGTGATGGTGGGGATGCTATTGTATGTATATAAAGGTAATATTTGTAAAGATTTAATACTAGTATCTTCTTCTTTTTAATAAACTTAAGAAAAAATAAAGATGGAATCATTTTTGTAAACTTGAACGAAACTTCTCATTTGGTTCCTTATCTAAGTGCTAGAAGTCTATTAATAAATGAGCAGTATAAAATAAAGTGTTTTAGTAAAATGGATGGTAAATTTGGGGAGCAAGTAATTGTCGAATGCCAAGATTTTAAAGTACCTCTACCGCAAAGATTTATTAACAAGTTTTCGATTGAAGACATAAACCAAATTAATAGTTTGATTGGTTCGGGAAAAAACATCTATCTCGTGAGCCGAGGAGCTGTTGGTGAAACAACAAACATTGAATTTATTCAAAAATAAAATAGAGTTATAATGTATGACATATGTAAATATTTAAAAAATGTAAAGTAGAAATAAACAATAAATGTTTGAATTAATAATACGTTTTTTATTTTACTATTACAGATTTTATCATACCTTAGTTAACATATTAGAAAGTAGCTTAATCTATTGTTATTTATGTAATACTGTTTTTGTTTATCCAGCTGTTGTAAGTTTCATAAAAGCCTAACTACTTTACATACATTTTAGTACCTTTCTTTCTTAAATTTTTTTCAATTAAGTACGTATCCGGATGTTTAACTTTTTGCAACTAAAATATCATTCTCTTTTATGTCTTTTAGCAAATAGGTAGTTGCGTTAGTTATTTCAACTTTTCTAATTATAAAAATTTCATTAGATCAATTAGGACTATAGCCCTTTTCAAATGCATTTCTGTTGTTTACTAATTCTTACATAATTTCCCAACCAAAATTTGTTATTTTTGTTTGCTAGTTTTATGTGTGAGTATACAGATTTTTCGTTGTTTTTGTTAATCATCGATGGTTTCATTTTAATTGTACGATGAAAAGTGTTATTGTATAGATTTGTAATATCATCTAATATGTTTATCCATTTGTAATTACCCTGTAAACTAAATCGTTTCCACATTATGTTTTTCAAAGTTCGATTAACACGTTCTACAATTGATGCTTTTTTTGTACTAAACGTACTATAGTGATTAACATTATACTTTTTCATCAAGTTTTTGAATGTACTATTGTAAAATTCTAATCCTTCGTCTGTTTGTATGTTTTTTGGCAAATGCTTTAAACGTGATAATATTTTTTCCATTGCGTCAGTAACATGTTTTGCATTTTTTAATTTTAAAGGAAGTGTCCATACATATTTCGAAAAGCAATCAATTACAACAAGTATGTATTTAAATTGGTTGTTTTGTTTTGAAAACGAAAGCATATCAACAAGATCAGCTTGTAATGTTTCATTAATACCTTTTATTATAACCCGACGTCTTTTGAAATTTCTTCGTGCAGGTTTATGCAATTCTAAAACTATATCTCTTTTTATAGAAGAAGGAACAGATTTTTTTGTTGCTTTTCGTCTAGGCATTTTTACACTGAACCACTTTCTATTTTGACAGGACATTTAACTACTATTTCAACATATAACGTTTTCAAATATCTTATAGCAGTTTGATTTTCGTGATTGCGTATTTCAAACGATATCTTGTCTCCTAATTTAAGTCGATGATTAGCAACTTGCTCGTTTGTATAAGGTTTTCCATTTATCTTTAGTATAACGTTTTCAAGATTTATAGATAAATTATCAATTATACCATTTTCTAATGGGAATGAATAAGAACTTTTGTCTGACCATATCAGATATTTATTATCTAGAAGTCTGTTTGTCTGAAATAATAAAATATGGTTGTAAAACATATTAGGCATTGTTTTATGTGTATCATTTTGCACTTTTTCAACAGATATTTGATTATGTTTAATTATATGGCGACCAAATTTATCTAAAGTCATTGTTTTATTCAATTATTTGTGCTTCGCGTAGTTCTTCTATAATAGAGACGATTTCGTTTGTGTGACCTGTATGGCCTGCTGTTTCAGATGCTACTAACAACCTCAATCTATCAACTAATTCGTTTACATCATCCCAATAAACATAATCAGTATCATGATTGTTAACTTCTTTAAACATTCCTTTTCCTATTGTTTTTTTGAATCTTTTTGGTGTTTCTACATACCCAGGCTGTACAAAATATAGAGGAGCAATAATAGATTTATATTTGTCAGATCGTGTTCCTTGTATTTGACCATTAGGATCAAAGTTACTTCTGCAAGCATTACTAATATCTAAAATTTCTTTGTATATATGCAAATCTCCATCAGTATACGTTACAGGAGTGTTTTTAAATAATAATTCATACAGTCCAGGGGTTCCATTGTATATTTTTCCATCTACCTTTATATCTGATCCAATAAATTCTACTGCTGATGTTCCTATAAAAAACTTTTCTTGAAAACTATCATGCCTTATTCCTGTTCTGTGATCAAACTGTCTTTTTTTATCATGAACCATAGCATCTATATATCTTCTAGGCAATTCATCAAACTCTGCTAAGTATTCATTATAGATATTGCTATCAAGAATGTTTTCTATATTTCGGTTACTTTCTTCTACCGAATGTTCAATTAAATCATCTAATTCATAATCGTCTACCTCAACTGAAGGTTCTGAAATTATAACGTCTTCTTTTAAATTCGAAATTGTAGCAGCATTATGATCAAAAATATTTTGATCTTTGGGTTCATGTAATTTTTCATCTTTTAACGATTGAATTTTTTTTTGAAGATTTGAAAGTTTTGTACTCCATGCTGGAATGGGGGTCGATTCCGCAACAGTATTTTCATGTTTTAGTTTTTTTGAGTTTAGATTTTGTTCATTTTTATTGTTAACAAAGGACAACTTTGTATTTTTAGCATTTAATTGATCTGAGATAGTTTCTAAACGTTTAGTTATAGGAAAAAATGCTTTGTCCTTCGTAATTTCACCCTGTTTTAGTAATTCAAACTTTTTTTTTACTTCTTCTCTTTTTTTCATTAACCTTTTAGTTAATTCCTCTTCATTTGATAAATTTGATAAATTATCGTACGATTGCATTTTGAACGAACCTTAACGTACGTTTATTTTTTTGCTTACTAATCAAATATGCTGCTACAGTTCCTTATAAACCCTTAACAAAAACTATTATCTGCAAACTGAATAGCTTACAAACATAGCAGAATTTTAACCAACAGTAAACTATAAACTGTTTATTGATCAGTTTGCAAACTAATCACAATCAATTTAGGTGGTTTGTAAAGCGGTTTGCACACAAACAATAGATAAAATACGCAGTGTGTTAAGTAGTTTTCAAGCAAACCACATTCAAAGTAGACGATTTGTAAAACGGTTTGCGCAGAAACTATAGCGGTTTTGTTATTGTTAATTAAGCAAATTATACATAAACCATGCGGTGATTTGTTATAAATATATATTTATTACAGATATGTGGAAATATTAATAACTTAATTAATATAGTGGTTTATATTTTTTTATTGTGGAATGGGTTGAATGAAAGAATCAAATCCTTTTCTGTATCTGCCAGAATTAGTATCTCTTTCTTTATCGATAACTAAAAAACCATAATTTTCGTTCCAACAAAATGAACACATCTTCTTAAAATCGTCAAATGTTAAATCGGTACTGACGTTATCCTCATAAATATGATGTAGATTTAATACATCTTGTTTGAACACTATTATAAAGTTGGCATTATCACGAATTAATTGTTTTGGAATGCGGCTATAGGTTTGACATAAGTAAAAACAATCTATGTTATTGTGACGACCCATGCTAAAATACTCTCTCATTAGATTTTGTTTATCACACGCCACATCATCAAAAATAAATACGGAATCGGATTTTGCTTTAGATGGTGGGGGTATGTTACTTTCTAAATTACTAAAAGAAAAATAATTTATACCCTCAATAGGTGTTAACAATTTTTCTAAATATTGATATTTTGGTTGAAAAAGTGATTTAGAATAAACATAAACGTTTTTAAAACGCAATCCATTAATGTGTTCAATTAAGCTAACCATTACATTGGTTTTTCCACAATTTGATGGTCCAACAATAAGACAACGAATAGTTGATGGTAATAACTGACCGTGTCTCTTATAGGTTTCAAATTTTTATATCATTATTTGCAACTGTTAGTGTAATTGGTTGTTGCACTATTCGCATTTTGATAAAAACTAAAAAAAAATTGTTTGTTAAACGTATAAATATAACTAAATTTCAATTCAGTTAGTTAGTGCGTGTATTTCAGTTGATAAATAAATTCTATACATGTTAAAACAAAAGTCAATTATTAACCAACGACCCCAAAAAAAGAATAAATATCAGGGTAAAGGTCTTATAAATTCAGTTATTGATAAACTACCAGTTGAATTACACATTCCTGGATATAATTTTTGTGGACCGGGAACTAAACTAACGAAACGACTTGCAAAAGGAGATCGAGGTATTAATAAATTAGATGAAGCTTGCAAGGAGCATGACATAGCTTATAACAATTATAAAAATATAGAAAGTAGACATAAAGCTGACGGTTTATTATTAGAAAAAGCTAAAAAGAGATTGTATTCTACCGATTCGTCATTAGGAGAAAAATTAGCTGCGTTGGGTGTAACAGCTGCTATGAAAGCTAAAATAAAACTTGGTATGAGTTATCAATCTGGCACTAAACGACTTCGTATAAAAACAAGGAGGTTCAAAACAAAGCATGAAAAAGGATTAAAATTCCATGATTTAATAAAAAGTGCTAAATGTGCATTAAAACAAAAAAAATTTCTAAACGCTAAAGATGCTCTCAATGCGGCTATTACTGCTGTAAAATCATTAAAAGGACGAAAAAAAGTAAAACCTGTTCGTGTAATACCAGTGCCAAAAGTTGGTGGGTTTTGCCGCTAATCCCTATTTTTGCTGCTCTCGGCGCATTAGGATCGTTAGGTGGCGGCGCCGCAGCTATTGCAAAAACAGTAATTGCGGCAAAAGATGCTAAAGAAAAACTTAAAGAAAATCAAAGACATAATCAAACTATGGAAGCAATAGCACTAAATAAATCTGGAAACGGATTATATTTACAACCATATAGAAAAGGATTTGGTCTTTTTTAGGACGGCGAAAAACACAAAAAACTTACGATAAAACTCCCAAAACGAGCGCTCACTAACATGGATTTATACAAGTATGCAAAAACTTAAAAATAAGAAACTTTCGCGGAGTATTTATGAAAGATGAACTACCTAAATCCGGAGTAAGTGCCGTTGAATGTGGTATAATAAATTTGGATGATAAAAATGGAACTGGAACACATTGGACAGCTTATAAGAAGATTGGTACACGCGCAGTTTATTTTGATAGTTTTGGAAACTTACAGCCTCCATTGGAATTAACGCAATACTTAAAGAGCAACGGTCCTTGTAATATAATCTACAATCACAATCATTTTCAATCTTTTAATACTGTTAACTGTGGACATTTGTGTTTAAAATTTTTAGATAAATATAATTACGATAGGTTTCTCGGTGGCTCATTTAGTTAGATGTTGGCTTTGTAACCGAGAAGCCCCGGGTTCAAATCCGAGTTTGAATAAGGTTTCAGGTAATAAGATTCGAACACCATTGAGTAGTAGTAGAGTTTATTCTTAGCATTTAAGATTACTATATAATCTTGATACATTTGAGTTTACAGTTTAGTGAGCTACAAGCAGTATAATGTCTTCCACATTTACCTTGACTGGAGCGGAATCCATTCTTTCTAGTAAGTATTATCCTCCTATCATATTAGAAGATGAAGATTATGTTTTGGGTTTGATAAATTTAGAAACTTTTAACTCAATCATGAATATAGACAGCTCTAATAATAAATGTCATTTTATACTGCAAAATGGCACAGAACTCTGCATTGCAATTCCTGAAGGTTCTTATGAAATTGATGATTTGAATAATTATTTAGGTGAACAACTTTTAAAATACCCCGTGTACGAAAACAAAGATACACATGAATCTCAGTCTGCTCCTACAATAACCATAAAAGGAAATAATAATACTTTACGATCTGAACTTATATGCAGTTTAGATATTGATTTCTCTAAGAAAGGTTCCATCAGTAGTTTATTGGGTTTCAAACCTAAAATCCTGAAAGCAAATAGAAGAAACACATCAGATTTTCCTTGCAAAATTTTTAAATTAAACGCGTTATGCGTAGAATGCAATATCGTCACCAGTTCATTCAGAAACGGCGAGCCAGTACATGTGATTCATGAGTTTTTCCTACAGTCCCACCAGGATATAAAATTGTAGAAACTCCAACTAACGTAATTTATTTACCAATTAACACAAAGCAAATAGACGAAATTACTATAAAAATAACGGATCAAGATCAAAATTTAGTCGATTTCAGAGGAGAGGTAATCACGGTTAGGTTGCATCTTAAAAATCCAATAAACCATTATAATGGGAATCGTGTTTAATAAAAATAAAAATTGGAGTAAACATATTAATATTACCAAGACAATAAAAAGTATATAAATCCAAAAAAGCTAAACTGTTCAGTCGGTCTGCTAAAATCAATCGCTTAACACGAAAGAATAAAAATTCCTCGAATCTTTAGGACTAAAATTACGAACGTAAAAATGAATTATGAAATTTTAAAAGTAAACGAACCACCAGTTTTTGATACCACAATATCATATGCAGAAAAACGAAGTCATCCACCTTATGCTTCAAGTTCCTTTAACAACAACGATGAAATCAGAATTCCTATACAACAACAAGAATTATATACGTTACCTTGGTATAGCTCTCTTCATGTACAAGGAAAAGTAGAAGCATATGATGATAAAAACGCAAAGATTCAAACGCCCAATATTCACTTTGTTAATATGGGTATCTTATATTTGTTTGATGAGATTCGTTTAGAAATTTCTGGAGAAGTTATCGATCGCGTTAGAAATCCGGGAATTATTTCTGTTTTAAAAGGTTATGTGTCGTACAATACAGAAGAAAGCAAAGCTCTTGAAAACAGTGGTTGGTTTCCAATAGGCAATTCAAGATTATTGGATATATCTTCAGGAAATTTTGATGCGGTTATACCTCTTCGAATGATTTTAGGATCGTGCGAAGATTTTAAAAAAGTAGTGATCAATTGTAGACAAGAATTGGTGTTGCTTCGCAGTAATACCGATAATAACGCTTTAGTAGTTGATGACAATATAAAAAATATCAAAGTTCAGCTACATAAGGTCAGTTGGCGAGTTCCACACATATCTGTTTCAATTAAAGAACAATTAAAACTGCTCGATATTATTAAAAGTGGAAGAGAATTATACATTCCATTCAGAAGTAGAGAATTACACGAATACCCATCATTACCACAAACACAAAAACATATGTGGGCTATTAAGTCTTCAATAGAAAAGCCTCAATGTATAATCTTTGGTTTTCAGACCGATAGAAAAAATCAAATAAATAAAGACTGCAGCCGCTTTGATCATTGCAATTTGACTAATATTAAAGTTTTTCTTAATGATGCAGTATATCCTTATGACAACTTAAATTTAAATTTTAAAAACAACCAGTATGCTTTGTTGTATGAACTATTCACCGAATTTCAAACTTCGTTTCTTTACAAAGATAGCGAGCCGATATTCACACCAGAAGAATTTAAAAGATATGCTCCAATCGCAGTTATAGACTGTTCTAAGCAAAAGGAAGAATTAAAAGAGGTCCCATAGATATTAAAATTGAATTTGAAACAAATGTAAATATTCCCGATAAAACAACCGCATATTGTTTAATACTTCACGATAGGATTGTGAAATATGTGCCAATAAAAAATATTATATCATTAATATAGTGAATCATGAATGTAAATTTTATGTATTATTATTTAAAGATTTTGCGATAGGTAGTAGAAATAGGATGTATATCACAAGGTTTAAAATAAAACAAAATATAAATACTAGTTTTTTATTGTTATTAATGTGTAATTAACATTAGATAAGATAACGTTTCTTTGTAATCTTCTAAATTAGTGGAAGGCCATTTTGCCGAATCTGGACCAGATGTCCAACCTAATACAGCATCTGGATGGTGTGTTCCTTTACTTATATTCTTCTGTATCCACAACAATATTTCCGCATGTTTTCGTTTTCTGAAGGATTAAATTTAAAAGATATGTTTCGACAGATAAGAGCGGTAATAAACTTTTTAGAATTTGACTGTCAGCAAGGTATGATGCATTGCAAATGCATTCGTCTATGCACGATTTAATATTTTTATGATTTTTAATATATTTTGTACAGGATAATCTAAACGACATGCATTGATAATGTTAAAGTTAGATAGTAGCTTCAAAATATACAATTTGAATGAAATATTGCGCTCTAAACTATGTAGAACTAATATATCATCTAGTTTATTTAAATTTATCGATTCACATTTTTCTGTTTTGCAAACAAACACAACGTTGTTGACATAATTGTCTATGCTTCGTCTCTTATCCAAAAGTTGGCACAAGTCATCCACTCTCAATTTATTTCCATACAATGCGGCAAAGGAAATAATGTCGCTTGGAACAACAAAGTTTTCTTTCTTCAACAAAAATTGTAGAGTTTCTTTTGCAGTATCTGTTTCATTAAAACGAATCGCATTCTTGAGATATTTTTCATAAACTTTTTCTTTAGCTTGTTGTGCTTCTAAAGCAATTTGTAAACTGAAATCCATCATATTATGGTTGTAAGCCGTTGAATCGCAACTAAACGTATGAAATTTAGATGTTACAATCAACGATTTTATAAATCAATCCCCTCCAAACGGTTGATATAGATAACCCCACGGTCTTGTATCGGTATTATTATAACTGAGCATGCGTTTGTCATCATAAGGACTAAGAACAATTTTACTTTGTTTAACTGAGAATACATTGTGTTGTTTAGATTTAATAAGTCGTTGATCAGCTTCAAAAACTTTTTTATCAAATAAACATTTTTTATAGTCTTCAAAAGTAATTGATTTGATAGAAGATTTTTTGCATCCCTTAGATTTTTTAATTAATTTTTTAGAAAAATCTTCATCAACAATGTAAGAGTACATTTTCGACCTAAGTCCTACAAATTCTAGCATTATCTTTCCATTATTTTCATCCTTCATTAATCCCGGTTGTTTTTTGTTTTTTTGTTGTATTTGATAAATGTTATCAATGTGATAATCGGAAGTATCAAAGCGATAACTATCTTGTTTAATATATCTATAGATGTCTATATCTTTAAAGCTGTAAATCAAACTATCGGTGTCTGTATATAACAATTTGACGTTTTCTCCGAAGGTTTTTATAACATAGTCATAATGAAATTCGTATAAAAAATTTTTGAAATATCTAATATGCTAAATCCAACGTAAATAGGTTTATTCATACATATTTCTAATTTGTTCATTTCTATGATAACCATATCTTCATCAAATACAACTGAACTGTGAAAATTTGGTTTTGAGATAAGAGATCGTACTCCCCATCTTCCATCCCATTTTGTTACTAAACGTATATCTCTATGTTTTCTAACATTTTCCATGCATTTACCATAAATTGCATTAATCATTAATTTATAAAAATCCTTTTCAAAGTCATTTTTAGATTGTTGACGTAATTTTGTATTTAAGTCTATGTATTGTTTTAGCCAAGGAGACTGACAAAATTTGAGCACTCTATAAACTTTTTAATTGCATACCTAATCTTAAATACATTTTCAAGTTTCTATAGTGAACAATGTATCGTTCTTTTGGAAACAAAGTTAATAATAATTTTTTAAGTTTAGTTTTTGAAGTCGGAGGAACCATATGCTCAGGTGCCAATGGCAAATCGCTATGTAAATTGTGTAACTGAATTGGATAACCTAAATCACATTCAATGATGTATCCAACGACATAGTCATCAGGTGTATTCAAAATTTCTTGAACATCATAATTCTTCATAAATTCAAAATTTCCGTATGGTAAATATTGAGACATGGCCGCTCCATATAAGTTATTTACATCAAAATACATTAAATATGTACTATCTTTAGTAGAATCGAAACCATTTTTCATATATTTATTATTTGCCTTAGCGTATCTATTAGAACATTGAGAAACACCTCCTCTAATTCCTTTCTCAACGAACATAACCATATCGATATCGGTGAGAAGTTCTAACGAAAATGTTTGTAGTTTTTAACATAGCATCAAACGTTAATCCGGGAGCAGTGTAATAGTGTAACGGATCTAAAGTATATGTTTTTAAACAAGTTTCGCGAAAAGTTTCAAACACGTCAGCTAGTAAAAGTACATCTGTTTTTAAATACAAATCAGAATATTCGCCTATATTTCGAATACCAAAAACTTTCCAAACATTTACAGCATGAGCATAATCTTCATCGCTAATATTTTCATCGTTCAACTGACTATAGAAATCTTCTTTACGCGGTAAACACGTTTCTTCTAACTTTGTCCAAGAATCCACATAATCGTAAGGAAATATTCCTTTCTTGTTTAATAAACGAAACTCTTCTAAACTATTGCAATAAGATTTTGTAATCTTCTTTTGATCGTCTAACAAATTAGAAGAAAGACGATCTAAACTTTGCGACATAAAACGGAAAGAATCTATAAACCTAAGGGAAATATTTGTATTTGGTATCGATTTCGTAAAAGAAATATATTTTTCTTTATTTATTGGTAATAATTTAATGTTTCCTTCAAATAATGTGGATAATTTTCTAATAATAAAATGTGCGTCGTATCCACTCATGTTATGAAATACTACAGGTACACAGTATTCATCTTTATAGTTTAAGTTGCAACTCTGATGAGCGGCTCCCCTGAACATCCCTGTTTGATGGTTATGATCTCGAACTCTTACTTGATCAACATTAAAGGTTGTTTACAAATGTGACATACTCTAGAAGATAAGAAAATTTGTTGTTGTTGATTGCTTAGTTTTTCCATTGGAACAATCGTATTAAGTTGTCGATAACACACATCAACAATATTTTTCAATTCACATACAAACCAATCGATGCACTCTATTCCTCGATACGTGCAAAATTTTGACAAAGTATCATCATATGAACATTTTAAGTAATATGCTATACTAAACGGTATATGTTTTTGGTACGAATTTGATTTAGTGTTAAGTAAATTTGAATTTGCATCATTACACTTTTCTAAAATACATTCTAAATCAGCGTAAATAACAAAAGGAACTTTCTCCTGATAACGATAATTTTTAAATGATAGATACTTTTCGGATTGTTTCGGTAACCTGACCCAACATTCGTTAGAATTCATACAGCAAATTTTATGTTTCTTAAGTATATTTTGAGTTGTAAAGTAATTTAAACATCGTTCACAAATAAATTTCTTATTCTTATGGCTCGATAGTTGTTTCGATAAAAGCGCAGACAAATTTTTGATCCAAGTAAAATGAAAAAGTAATTGTGCTTGAGATATGTCGTTTGTATCTACCTGTGGTGTAGAATTCAAAGGAAGCATAAGTAGATTTATTACTTTAACATTTGTTTCGGAAATAGAACTAAGAGAACAAGGTAAAATTTTTTGTTTTCTATACAGAACAAATTGATGGATAATTTGTTACGTTTTTCAAATGTTCTCACATCTTTTATAGTTATGGGAAATTTAATACCATCGCAATTTAAAACTTGATTGAAATGCGGATACGACGACGGTCTATTAGAATTTATCTTGGCGGGGTATAAAGCAGATACTATAGACCAAAGAAAACAGTATGGATCATCGTTATTAACATTCACAACAGCGTGCTTTATTTTTATATAATTTGGAACCGATACAAAAGTAGAATAACCTACTTTAAAGGGATCGTATTTGTTAATGTTCACTTTAAGTCCCAATAGTTCTTGTAAAGCCCAGCCACTATCTTTTTCTGCAAATTCCTCTAATTTTGTTGCAAGCTTATCAAACACATGTTTTTGATACCACTGTTTCAAATTAGTCGTACGATCGATGACATTATTTTTAGTACAAAACGTTTTTAAATCTATTTCAGCAGTTTGAAGTTTAATAAAATTAGCGCTTAAAATTACATTTACTTTAAGAAGAGATTGCCTGAGGGCTTGTTTAATTTTTATATTAAAACATTTAAAAGATTTTCTGAAAAAAGTAATTGGATCTTTTATAGTAAGATTTGATATGAAACCGGTGCGAATTCTGTCCTTGAAACATGACTCGACATCTTCCCAACTAACTTTACATTTATTGCGTTTTGAATTTGTCGATAGACCTTCACCGGATTTCACCACTAAAACTTTTTTAAGTTCTTTAAGTTTTAAACGATAAAATTTTAAATGCGCTAAACTGGTTTCAATCGAAAAAGGAGATTCAAGTATATTTTCTTTGTGTATTTTATTTTTTATTGCTTTACGAACAATTTGTATTGCATTATTAATATAAACTTTAAGATTATTCACTTCGTTCGGCGTTTTTATATTATTAAAGTAAACACGCGTCACTATCAAATATCGTTTGCACAAGCTAGATACGGTATCCATTTTTGCACGAATGAATATCACAACAGAGTTCAAGCTTATTTAAAGTTTTATGAGCCTACACGATTGTTTACGAATTGTCAAAGAATTACGAACCCGCTCGATTTTTCACGAAATGTTGAAAATTCACGATCGTTGACGATTCCCCACCAATATCAAATCATAGAAATCGTGCAGTGGGAAGAAAAGTAGAAGGAGAAAATTGTATATATTTGTGAAACGTTGGTGGTGATACTCATTCTGAATAATATTTGATTAAAGAAATAAACATAATAAAAAATATGAATTCCGAAACTATATTGGGAGCAGGTAAGATAAACATTTTAATTTATTAACTCAAATCTAAAAGTGTTTATTTTTGTAATAGATATGGTTATGTGTCCTTATGATAAGTTTCACGTGATGCTGCGGCATAGGTTGGCGAAACATCTATGGAAGTGCCACCCGGAGGAGACTAAAAAGAAAAGCGAAGAGGAGTATCGAAAAAAGATGACAGCATGGGAGCAAGCCCAAAAAGCCGACAACCCATGACAGGGACAATACCACCAGTAGTGTTTCCTCCGGGGTCTTATGAAACGTGGGATGATTAAGACCTATGTCGTAGGCTAAAAATTATAGTGTATTAGATATTAGTAAATAAATGATCAAACCAATTATACTTTGTTTCAATCTAAACCTTTTAGTTTGTAAGTATCGATGAAATATGAAATAAGAAATTTTTATAAAATCATGCAATTATCTTTAAAACTAACGAGCAAATCAAATTTTTACCTATGTAATAAAATATGCGTAATAAGCGACTGAATACAAAAAGTACATTAAAACTTGTTAAAGGTTTCTAAAATGAGGGTGGTTTTCATAAATTGGATAAAACAAAATAATTTACCTAATTTTTTTTATATATTTGGATTATCCGCTTCAAATCAAGAAATTTGATATGTAACTCGATAGGATTCTAAAAAGTTAAAAAAACTACCCTAAAATTTTTTCGAGAAAAAATTTTTTTATTTTATGTATAATAAATATAGAGTATAATTTTAGCACAGTAAGAATTTTTTTTCTATAATTGCAAACGGTACTATTTGAAAAAACACTATCAAATAATGACTCAAAACAAAAAATCAATATGAATGTTTGTTGCGAAATATTTATAGTATTCAAAAATAATTGTACATATGTAATCGCATAGTATTTAACAACTAATAAAGAGTAAAAAAAAAATCATTTCCGCCCCACCAAAAACTGAGGGTGAATTTTTTATGCTGTAGTAAGTTCAATGATTAATGTCTCGATGTTCGATCAAATACCTTGGACTTAAAAAAAAAAAAAAAAAAAAAAAAAAAAAAAAAAGGGGGGGTTTTGTGTATATGCTTAACCTTACACTAACATGTATGTTCTAACCTAACAATAAATTTCTAATTAAAGTGTGGATATCCAGAACTTTCGATGTCAAAATTCAACGCTTGGTGTCAAATTTCAACTTTAGGTGTCAAATTACAACTTTTGGTGTCGAATTTCAACTTCCGGTATCAAATTACCATATTCGGTGTCAAATTTCAACTTCCGGTTTCGAATTTCAACTTCCGGTTTCGAATTTCAACTTCCGGTTTCGAATTTCAATCTCCGGTTTCGAATTTCAACTTCCGGTTTCGGATTTCTACTTCCGGTTTCGGATTTCAACTTCCGGTTTCAAATTTCATATTGTGGTGTCAAATTTCAATTGCGGTGTCAAGAATTTTTTTTAAGTTCATGACCTGATTTTTTTGATGAATCAACAAATTTTCTAGAATGCGCTTGGTGTCTGCTTTATTTCCGCTTGCAAGTTCAATCATCTATAGTATCGCTGAATTAACTAGAAAGTTCATATACCTCGGTGTTTTTAAAAATATAACTTATTGCAGATTCGTGAATTTTTTTATTACATAAACTAATATGTAATTAGTTTAATTTAGTTATCGTTTAATCACCGACAACTAAGATGTCTTTCTTAAGCTTGAAAAAAAATGAAGACAAGCGCATCAATGTCTTACAAGACATTGTACTTCAAGTAAGTACATGTTTCATATATTTTTTAGATAATTTGTTCAATTTATAAATAATCTATTGACAATTTTTGTAGCCAGGTCTAATGTTATTTTTTATAGAGTGGTGTCTGTAGCATGTTGCCGCCGCCTCTTGCGCCGATTAACAATCAGGTAAGATAATTTCTATTTTTATGCTTGTTCACATTTTAAAGTTTGTTTTAATTTATAATAATGCCTTATCATTTTATAAGTAATTTTAACAATTTTTTTGTAGCTTGATATGATCATAGAAGAGGCGTTCGTAGACGGACAAGTAAGTTAATTTATTTGCATTTTGAAATTCAGTTTAATTAATACTTGATATTGTTATTTCAGGTGTTTCCAAGTTCTCCATCTCCTCCACCTCCCACGTGCGGGGATGATGCAAATAAAGTAAATCAATTTCTTCTTTATAATTTTCAATTACTAATTGCACCCTTTATTTTGTTTCAGTCACAAGAGATATTTTCGGACAGTGATTGCGTGATGGTAATGGAACCTCACGATAATCACCTGAGGCATCCTGCAGAGGGAAAAATCTGGAAAAACTGCAAAACCTTTATCGGGAGGAGGAGGACGAAGATGTTCCAACTACATTTGATGGAGACACGCAGGCGAGCGACGATAATGAAGCAACGGCACATGCAGCGCAGAAGGAATTTATTAATAAAATTAAAGACATTCACAAAAACAATAAAATTAGGTTAAGTGTTAGTGACAGAAAGTGCAGTTCGGCGAAGAGACAAGTGTTAGAATTAGAAACAGAAATAGGTAAATTAAAGATTAAGTTAGAAGAAGCGCAAAAACATTATAAATCAGTATGTAAAAAGAAAACAATATATTAGTGAAGTTAGGCAGTGTACAGTGATAAGTAGTAAGTTTGGTTTTAGTTTAGATTAGACAGTGTAATTTTTAGTTTTAAGTAGTCTTTTAGTTTAGATTAGTTTGAACATTGTATTGTAAATAAATAATAAAACAAAATTACTTTTATATTATTCTTATTCTTCCAAATAAAATTTCCAATGATTTCTTAACATTATAAATCTAGTGTTTCTTTGAAATGTGTTTATTACATATTCTAAAAGCTTTATGAAATTGAAGCAACAATCAATAATTCAAGCAATTAACAAAATTTAACAATTTTTTAGTTTAAAGCAATTTTTTATATTATGTATTATCTGAAATCATACAGTAACATTTATCCTTTAAATTACCAAATTGTTCTCATATAAAAATAATTTATCTAAACAAAATTTACAAATTAAAATATTCCGAATAATAAAATTTCTAAAATCAAACAATCTTCAAATAAGCTCAGTATACATATAAAACAGTTTATGCATCACAACGTTATTAATCATCACCGTTTGGAAATATTTTTGTTCATTATCGTTGGTTTTTGCGAACGAACATCTTTAAAATAATTTTTATTTAGAAATTGTTTGTTTTTTCTTTTAACTTTCTTTATATACTAATTTGCTGAAAAATGTTTACCTCCTTGATTCTTAATTATTTCATGAACGGAGCAAAATATACATCGAGTACCTTCTATGTCTGTCTCCCCTTTACATTTTGGACAGACAAATCTTACAACTATAGGCATGTTGACTTTGGAACAGTTGGAAGCTTTTTAAATTGTGCGAATAAATAATTGTATTTATATATTTACCAAAACGTATTAAAATTTATTACTCGTGTTAATTACTTACTCATTTTACTTTTTCCGTTGAATTTTTGTATAGAGTTCAAATAGTATTTTAATCTTAGTATATAAATTTATTTAGCTGCAAAGCCAAACTCACAACTATAATTTTTAAACCATGTAAATAAGTTTTGTATTCATCAAAGCATGATAACACTGGTAATTGTAAAATGAAAAAGCATAATTATTTCAAACATTTATTGTTCATTTTATTTTTACATTCTTTAAATTCTTAGTGATTTCATACATTTTAATTTTAGTTGATAACTTTTCTAATTCTTCCAAATATAGTTTTAACCTTAGTTTATAAATTTTTCTCATACGTACTCTTGTGTGATTCATTTTTCACTCTGGAACAAATTCAATGTTTGTTGTTTTGCCAACAGCCCCACGGCTAACGAGGTAGATGTTTTTTCCCGAACTAATCACGCTATTAATTTTGTTTATGTCTTCAATAGAAAACTTGTTGATAAATCTTTGTGGAAGAGGTACTTTAAAATCTTGGCATTCGACAATCACTTGCTCTCCAAATTTACCATCGATTTTACTAAAACATTTGATTGTATATTGCTCATTGATTGATAGACTTCTTGCACTTACATAAGGAACCAAATGAGAAGTTTCGTTCAAGTTTGTAAAAAATGATTCCATCTTTATTTTTTTAATTTATTCAAACAAATAAGAGTTATTAAAAAACTAATATTTAAATCTTCACAAACGTTACCTTTATATACACACAATAGCGTCCCCACCATCACTACGAACTTCCCCGACTGACCTACATTCGACCGTAACCAAAACGAAACGACTCCTACAATGTTTTACAATTCACCCACCACCAATACGATCTATCCCGACTTACAAAATCCAAATGCAACTCGAGCATACCCGAAACAAAACGATAGCAACAAAATTTTACGATCTCCCGCCGATCTTACCCGAGTGATCCAGAATCCTCACTACATAACTACTGGCTCCAAAGGAAAAACTAACGTGGCGAAACATAAAATTAATACTGGAGACGCTCGGCCGATACGACAACATCGACGCAGACTTCCTTTGGCGAAAAGAGAAAAAGCCGAACAAATAATTACGGATATGGAGAGAGAAGGCGTGATTGAATCTTCAAGTAGCCCATGGGCATCCCCAGTGGTACTCGTAAAGAAGAAGGATGGATCAACGAGGTTTTGCGTAGACTACAGGCAGCTAAACGACGTAACCAAAAAGGACAGCTACTCTTTACCCAGAATTGACAATACGCTAGACACCCTGTTAGGATCCCAGTGGTTTTCTACGTTAGATTTAAAGAGTGGATACTGGCAGGTAGAATTAGAACCCAAGGATCGTGAAAAAACAGCTTTTACGATCGGAACTGGTTTGTGGCAGTTCACTGTAATGCCCTTCGGCCTGTGTAACGCTCCTGCAACGTTTGAGCGTTTGATAGAGACCATCTTGCGCGGATTGTCTTGGAAGACGTGCTTGGTTTACCTATACGACGTGATCGTGGTTGGAAGGTCGTTTGAAGAACATTTGAACAACTTGAAGGAAGTGTTCCAGCGATTACGTAGGGCTAACCTCAATCTGAGCCCAAAGAAGTGCCACGTATTTAAGAAGGAAGTCCAATACCTTGGCCACGTCGTATCTAGGAGATGGAGTAAGGGCTGACCCGGACAAAATCCAAGCAGTGCAAGCATTGCCAAGACCAATCGACAGACATCAGGTCCGAAGTTTCCTTGGGTTGTGCACATATTATAGAAGATTTGTACCCGGATTTGCCAATATTGCCAAACCATTGACAAAATTAACCGAAGAAAAAGCAGAATTTAGATGGAATGAAGACTGCGAAAATTCTTTTAATCAACTAGAACAAGCCCTAGTCACTTTGCCGATTCTGAGTTATCCAAGAGAAGATGGAAAGTTTATTTTGGATACCGACGCAAGCAATCTGGCCATAGGCGCGGTCCTTTAGCAGGTTCAAGATGGACAAGAAAAGGTTATCGCGTATTTTAGCAAGGTTTTGTCCAGGCCAGAAAGGAATTATTGCGTGACTAGGAGGGAGCTGTTAGAAGTCGTTAAGTCCATCGAACATTTCTACAAGTATTTGTATGGACAAAAATTTTTACTGAGAACAAACCACGCCGCTTTAAAATGGCTACTGCAGTTCCGTAGGACAAGTGGCAAGATAGATCGAGAGACTGCAAGAGTATGACTATGACACAGAACACCGTGCCGGAAGCAGTCATCGGAACGCTGATGCCTTGTCCAGAAGACCATGTCCGGCGGACTGCAGCCATTGATCGCGACTGGAAGAAAAAGTCGAATGCCTCCGGAGAACTGCTATGGTTGATGATGAGTGGGAACCTGAGCAGTTACGTCGCGAACAAAAAGACGATCCTGAAATAAGACTACTCCTGGACTGGAAAGAAAGCGGGCGACGACCAACCTGGGAAGAAGTGAGTGCTTTTCGCAGAAACATAAAAGCGTACTGGGCGCAGTGGGACTCTTTGATAGTAGAAGACGGTCTTCTTAAGCGATCCCTAGAAAGTGCCGAGGGCACAGGAAACAGACTACAGTTGGTAGTGCCGAAGAGCAGGGTGCCAGAAATGTTGAAACATCTCCACGATGGGACATCAGGAGGACACTTTGGCATTTAGAAGACGTTGGGCAAAGTGCGAGAACGATTCTACTGGATGAACTGCAAAGAGGACGTCATGAAATGGTGCCGTAAATGCATAGTCTGCGCATCAGGAAATGGTCCAGCGAGAAAGCGTAATGCACCCATGAAACAATACAACGTAGGAAGCATTTTGGAAAGAGTAGCGATTGACATCGCAGAGCCGTTCCCAGAATCCGATTCGAAAAATAAATACATCCTGGTGGCGATGGATTATTTCACGAAATGGACGGAGGCTTACGCCATACCCAATCAGGAAGCAGCTACAGTCGCAGACGCATTAGTAAAGGAGTTTTTTGCCGGTTTGGAGTTCCGTTGGAATTACACTCCGATCAAGGCCGCAATTTTGAGTCTGGGCTGTTTCAAGAAGTTTGCCGACTGTTAGGAATTAAGAAGACTAGGACAACGCCTCTCCATCCTCAATCTGACGGCATGGTTGAACGGATGAATCGAACAATGGGCAAGTACTTAGCCAAGGTAGTGTCCGAACACCAAAGAGACTGGGATCAGTACTTGCACCTTTTCCTAATGGCATACCGATCATCCGTTCACGAAAGCACAGGCCCAACACCATCCTGTGTAATGCTCGGTCGTGAAATACGATTGCCATGCGACCTTCAATTTGGACGAAGACCGGAAGAGGAAGTCGCTGGAGAAGATTACGTCAGCAAGCTGGCCAAGAGGCTAGACGAAGTACATGAAGAGGCCCGTAAAAACACACAAATTGCCAGCGACAGGATGAAAACAAGATATGACGTCAAGGCACAAAATGGTGGGTTTCAACCTGGCGATATGGTCTGGTTGTATAACCCTCAAAGGAGACGTGGTTTGTTGCCGAAGCTGCAAAGGCAATGGGAGGGCCCCTATGAAGTCGTGCAGCGTATTAACGACGTTATATACCGCATCCGAAAACCGCCCAGAGGCAAGCCAAAAGTGGTCCACGTCGATCGTCTAGCCTCGTTTGCTGGCGATAACCACATTGCGCAAGTTCAGGTCCGAACCAGAGTAATAAGTAGCAGAACCAGGAATCCAATCGAAGAAATGGAGTTCGAGAAGTTTATGAACTTATACGGAGGTTCTGGAATAGCTAGGTTCGGAGTTACCACCGAGGAACAACAAGACCTGTTCCAGACACAAAAAGATTACGCCATCGCACATTGCGTGAGCGAGGATCTTGACATGTCCAAGGGGTTGCAGTCTTGTTTAAAAAGAAGTTTGGGCAGCTAGATAAATTACGAAGACAGTAACCAGCAGTCGGAAAAGTTTTAGGACTACGTGGTGACGGACGCTTTGTTTTCTATCTGGTCACCAAGAAATACTCACGTGTCAAACCGTTATACAAAGATCTGTGGCGAACATTATGGAGTCTCAAGAGAGAAATGGAGTTCCATCGTGTTAAGAAATTGGCAGTACCCAAGCTTGGTTGTGGCTTAGATCAACTGAATTGGAGGACAGTTCGAAACATGTTGGAGGTCGTCTTCCGAGGAACAGGCATTCAAGTGTTGATCTGTAGTTACCAACCAAGGAGAGTATTGGGTCAGGAAAAGTCCATTGACTGTTTTTTTTTATGGTCAAGGAAGTTGCCGAAATGGAAGAAGCTGCCGCTATCGCCACGATCCCTTTTACCGGTGTCGCATCCAGTCTCCTGTTCTGGGACAGAACAGTCCTAAGAAGGGGGCAGTGAAACGTTCGAGAAATTATTTGCAAATGCAAGAGCCTTCTAGAAGCTGTTATCCATCTTCTAGAAGATATACCGAAAAATAGGAAACGCTCGAGAAGAATTTCCGTATGAGTATATATACCGACGAGACAGATCGTAGATCAGTTATTGCTGTAATGCGAATACAGCAGTGTTAAGAAGATTATCAAGTTGAAATAAATAAGTCGTTAGCACGTGTGTGAGATAAACCTACCGAGAATAATCGTGTACGTGATTTTTAGTGTAAACAAGTGTGAAGCTATCCACGGACGTTAACTTATCTTCGTTTAAAAGTGATAGTGTTATACCACGGTTATACATAAATTCCTGTAAGTGTTTTCATTAAATATTATTAGATTTAATTAGTTCGGTTAATTTAAAAGTGTACATATTTCTAGAATAAGTAAACGTATTTTTAGTCGTTAAAAATAAATTAGTTTTTAATAAATAAATCCGCAACAATAGAAATAATATTGGTTTTATACTTATCTACTTCGCATTGAAAAACTAAAGTTGAAGAATCGGTTCAAATAGCAACATTAAGTACTTTTCCTTTTCTTAAATAGACCGTAACAATTTACGTTTCTGTGTAACTCTGAAACTGCTTGCCCGTATCTTAAGTTCATACTTTAATTCATCGCTCAACAAGCAGTTTACATTCATATCTACTAAATTCTGATGCACTGGTACTTTAAAAAATGATACAATGTTAAAGTGTAAACTAGATTTCTTAATAAACACGAGCCCCACGTTGGGCGCCAGATGTCTGACCGTATTCGAAGTTTTTACATTGTGCTTGGTTCTAATATAGTGCAATCACCACAATTTTTTGTTAATTGACGTTTTTTGTTGTATTCACCAACGTTAATTTATTGAATGTAGCTTTAAACCATTTAAATTTTCTGTTGATGTGTACGAGATGGTGTCTAATTTAAGGTTCCTGTATGATTAGTCGTACTGCGAAACTTTAGTTAGATAGATATTTGTTATTCTATTTATATTTTTTTGTTTCCTTATCCTGTTTTCTGCAATAAATACACTCGTTGTTAGGTTTTTGTTAGTCGATTTATATACCTTACAAATTTTTTTTTGCTTCAAATTGGAGCACGTTCCAGAAATCACTTTTCCAGCAACCTGATGTTGCTGGACGAGGTTTGACAGCTTAAATGGGTGTTTTTGGTTACCACCAGCTACCCAATTGTGTTACAACCATAGATAAAAAACAATCATCAACATATACTAACACTTTAATTTATTGCTTAGGCTTTTTTATTCACAACCCATTAATAAGTTTTGTTAAGAATAATATTTGCCTATAGGGTCATACAACTTTAATTGCTGTGGGATTATTTATTGTAAACACTTGACGTGCTTTTTTATGGTTAATTCCAACGCACTCTTATTCTTCGTATCTGTTATTGTTTTACTATTTATATTGTTGCGAATTTAATTTATTAAAAACTAATTTATTTAAACGATTAAAAATACGTTTACTTATTCTAGAAATATGTATACTTTTAAATTAACCGAACTAATTAAATTTAAATATCTAAGGATAGAAACTTACAGAAATTTATATAAAACAATAATATGCTATCACTTACGCGGCGATAAGATAAAGCCACTAACTTGTCTGTTTACACTATAAGTCACGTTCACTCGATTCGGTGTACACTGTTATTTATTTAAAACTTCGCACGTGCTAATCACTTATTTATCTTCACGTGAATAATCTTCTTAATACAGCTGCATTCGCGTTACGACAATAATAACTGACCTACGATTTCTTTCTTCGGTATTTATAGACATCGGCGAATCCTTCTCGAGCGTTCCCTACTTTTCGCTATATCTTCTAGAAAATGGATAACGGCTTCTAGAAGGCTCTTGCATTTGTAAATAATTTCTCGAACGTTTCAATATATTTAGGTAACACGCTGCCCACAGAAAATACGTACAAAGCAACCTCAAAAACATCACGTACTACAAACAAATAGTCCACGTTAACCTCGTTTCATTAAAACCTTAAGCGTCGTCAGATGTAAACAGGTACCTGTAGTGTATATTTCTTCCGTTTTGGCGCTCTTTTATTTATCTTATAATTGGTACATAAATATCAATGTAAAATTTATCAGTTATAAACTGCTACAAGCTTAAATTTTTACCGTAACAAACATCTTGAGAGCGATGAATCAAGATGTTCAACCGACATAACTCACGCTTTTTAAGCGATCAAAATCCTCATGCCTTTAATGTGACGATCTCCGATTTGTGCAACCAAGATAGTAATTTTAGCATCCAAAATGTGGACAGTATCGACGACTATGTTAGGAATGAAACTGTCACTTTCTATCAAAAAGTTTCTTTAACAGTTAGAGTTAGGTATTTTTTGTTAAGTATAGGACAATATAAATTGTTTAGAATGGTTTAGTTAAAATGGGCAAATCAACTTTCCTATGTTTCCAAATTTTAAAATTATTCCTACGGCTAGTTTTTCGTATATCGATTGACACCCTCTACAACAACCTACAAAAGAATGGCAATCACCTGGGGATTAAACATTCTCGAATATTTTGTGATTTTTTACGATTGGAGACATTTATAATCTAATATCAATACAATTGAATATGCATCAAAACCACAAACATTACAAAATCGAACTTTTTTTTAACAAAAAAAAATCCAAGTGTACAAAATGTTTGTATTGAACACCAGATTTTAAACTAATTATGTTTAGGTTTTGAAATATCTCTGCAAAAAAGTATACTATTCTATACTTAAATTACTGATTACTTAATGGGAATTAAAAATAACTAAACTTAAAGTTATTACAAATTATATTGATTAAAATGAGTGTACTCATCACTAATGTTTAAAAATCAGTTCAAAACTAACATCCAATTTGTATATGCTTTATAAATCGACTATTTTTATAACAAAAATTGACAAAACATCATTATAATAATCGGAGATATGAATGCCAGAATAAGAAACAAAACAGAACAAACGAACTAGTTTTGTAAAAAAATAATTTTACAAATTCACTGTAATCTGATTACGTCATAATTAAACTGCAATTACTGTTATCAATCGATTTTCAAATTTCGCTAATAAAATTTTTAGGATATTTCTAAATAGATTGGTTTAGTTACTTTTTTTGGAACCTTATATAGGGTAAAGTGAGGTATATCCGTGATAGTTTTAACATATAAGTAATTTACCGACGACGGTTAATACACTTTGCGATGGCAGGATTTGAGTACCAAAGTTTTATGTTTTCTGAATGTATTGCCCTAGTTATTTTTCCCAAATTTAATTTTTAGTCGTCCCAAAATGTGATCAAAAAATTAATCTTTGATAAGTTATTCCGTGACAATGATAACTAATTTCGTGATAGACCTTATGTAATTTCGTGATCGTCTGAAATTGTTGTTAAATTGTTAAACATCATTTTTTCTAAAGTAAGCACAAAAATTTTAGAGTACAAAAATAATAGGTATACCCATCATGGATTCAGAAAGTGTTATAAAATTTAATCAGAGTCATCATCAGTATCTCTGTTACACATGTCACACATGAATATATCTTCTCTTGCATCTTCAGATGGTTGACATTTGATGTGATATGGTACTAAACAATACGAGCATTGAACCCAGTCAGCTCCTGTCTTTCTTTATAATCATCATAATAGCTGCCTCCGCATACTCCGCACTCCCAGTCATCATTTTTTGATATTCTCTGTTTTGATTTTAATGGGTCTTTCACTACGTTAGTGTTTTTTTCCAATAATGGTGCTGAACGCGGTTTTCTTTCTAACGCAAGATTTGATAACTGAAACGACGATGATGATGTAGAGGGTTCAGTTATTGAGTTGAGGCATTTTGCTCTACCGTCTTTTTTCTTTCGGTTGGGCTTGGCAGTAGCACGCGCCGTTATATCCGGCAATGACAGTAATTTGATCACTTCTGCGCATTTTGCTCAGTAGGTTTTGGGTCAATTTCAGCGTTTGATGTAAGTAAAGATGGAGCCAACGCATCTTCGGAAATAGCATTTTTGTCGTAGGGGTATATTCTTCTAAATGCATTTTCAATATTCGAAGATGAAAAACTTGAAATAAATGCAGGATTTAAAATGGTATGGAAGTTGGTTCTATCTGGTTTATCAACAGTATTCTTTCTCATATAATTGTCTAAGTTCTTCGACCAATGAGATTTAAGGGATTTGTGGACACCTACATCTAACGGTTGCAAAATATGACTGGTGTGCGCAGGAAATGTGAATAAATAAATATCGTTTTTTTCAGCTAGTGTAATAACATCTGGGTTAATATGTGGACACCTACATCTAACGGTTGCAAAATATGACTGGTGTGCGCAGGAAATGTGAATAAATAAATATCGTTTTTTTCAGCTAGTGTAATAACATCTGGGTTAATATGGGAAGCATGCAAGTCCATGAACAAAATTATTAGCCGAGATGATGGGATTGTTTTAATGAAGAAACGGAACCATTCCAAAAATATATTTGAGTTAATCCAACCTTTTGGAGATAACTTGACTAGAGAATTTGGAAGAAAGTTAAGCTTTAAATGTCATTCCAACGAACCCCTTTAAAGATTACGAGTGGGGGGTTGTGTAGAATGGCGTTATTTTATTTGTCATCTGTGTTTTTCCAATGTGGCAGTAAGTATCGTGGACACCTTTTATTAGAGTTTTGCTCAGTTCTTCTGATAATATGATTTTTTTTTCTTCTCATCTTTTTATAGTAAATTTCATTTTCAAATGTAAGGTTTTCTTTTTTTTGATCAAGATTTGTCTGTTGGTCATTTTTTATATCTTCTTGGTTTGTTAAATTTACTTTTACTTTTAAAAAATCTTCAGTATTGTCATGAGGTTCTAGAACTGGGTTTCTGCTTAAACAGTCTACTTCTTGGTTTAATTTTCCTGGGTTATATTTAATTTTAAAATTATATTGGGATAAATAATATGTCAAATCTACTAGTTCTTCGTCAGTTCTAGCCTGGATGCTCATATTTTCTAATGGTTTATGATCTGAATATACGATAAATTCTTTTCCCATAAGCCAGTGCTGCCAATACTTCACAGTTTCTTTTATTGCTAGACATTCTATATATATATTGCTTTCTTCTTTTTTTGACCTTCAGTTAACTTTTATGAAAAATAAGCAACTGGCTTACTGTTTCCATTTTTATCTTCTTGTTTTAACACCACTCCCATTACTTTGATATCATCCGTGTAAGTCATTATTGGTAATTCGGGGTCAAAAATATTCATAATTGGTTCTGAACATAGCAATTCTTTTATTTTATCAAATAGTTCCTGACATTCTGCTGACCATATGAATTACACATCTTTCCGTAATAAATTCTGTAAAGGATCTAGAACAATTTCACTGTGTGGTACAAATTTATGATGAAAATTTACTTTACCTAGGAATTGTCGTATATTTTTCTTTGTTTTTGGAAGTGGAAAGTTTTTGACAGCAGTTAAATAATCTTTCAAAGGTCCGATTGAATTGTTTTCAATTATGTGACCTAAATATTTGGCGTAATTACTAGCAAAAGAAAATTTCGAAAATTTAATTCTAAACCCCTCTGTTTATATTGCCTCCATTAGTCTCGATAGATGTAATAAATGCTCTTGAAAAGTTTTCGAAAAAAATAAGATGCCATCTATAAAATTTACTGCAAAAACAGAGATTTTGTACTTTCTAATGATGTTTCCCAATACTCTTTGAAATATGGCTAGACCAGTCTTTAACCCAAATGGTAGGCACGTCCATTGGAAATGGCCTTTCTGTGTAACAAATGCAGTTTTGAATCTATCTTGAATCTTTAAAGGAATTGACCAAAATGCTTATTTTTGTCACCTAGTACATCAGGAATTTTGACATTTATTATCTTTGATTTATTATTTTTTAAGTATTTTTCGTTTTTCATATCCTCTTCAATTGAGATTACCGTCTTTTCTTTTGGATTGTTGCTTTGTATGATCTTCAACTCTTCATTTTGCATTAATTTGAAGTATTTGATGGAATCCAACCCGATTAGAAAATCATAGTTTCATTATCTACTACAAAAACATCCATATTTCTTACAATATTGTAAATTTTGATTTTTAATGTTACCATACCTTTTGTTTTTTTTTCACCATTAATAGTTTATAAGCTAATATTTTTATATTATTTGTATTTTTTTTTGGTTGTATCTTCAATAACTTTGCATTTACTAATGACACATTTGAACCTGAATCATAAATTCCCGAAACATTTAAAATATCATTTAATATTAACTTTATTTTTATTAATGGTGGCACTTTTAGTTTTTTGGATTCTCCTCGTTTAGCTCAATTTCCAATTCTGAGTTATTTACAGTTTTTAAAACTGTTTTTTTATTTTTCTCTTTAAACCAGCAATTTTCCTCTAGATGGTAACGTATCCCTCTTTTTTCGCAGACACAAATTTGGCATGGTTTTTTTCTCAATTTTTATTGATCTATTTTCAGAATATATATTCTTTTTTTTATCATATTTATTTTTCTCAACAAAATGTTCTAATCTTCCTAATTCTTTGTAAATATCTTCCGTTTCTTGTAAATTTTCTCTGTTAATTTTATCAGCCACATAGTTAAGTAAGCCAAATGCTATAAGGTCTATGAGTGTCCCAGTCTCAATTGATTTTCTTTCTTCCAATAACAATTTTTCTTTTTTTTAAGCATACTCAAGTAACGAACCTGCTTGATATTTAAAAGCTAGAGCATGTCTAATGGGCCACCATCCTTTGTTTGCAAACGTTTCACAAAAACTTTTCTCCCTCTTGTTCCACTCTGATTCCACTGTAAGTTTTATTAACATGCAGCTGTACCAATCTATGCTAGAGTATTTCAAAAATTTTTTTAGCATTTAAATTTTATTTTTATCTTCATTGATTTGGAAACGTTCACATTATTTATTAATATCTCTAATCTACTGGTAAGCGTTTGAGTTCCTGCCATTGAATTTCACAATCATAAAATCCTTTGCAATTTTCCCTAGATTTTGAGTTTCTGATTTAATTTGTTTATCTTTAGCCAAATTCTTTAACAATTTTTCAAACGATTTATTTGAGCCACTAGGTATAGATTCAACACTATTTGTTTCTGCTAAAATTTCTTCCAAATAAAAATCATTAAACTGTATGTTTTGTTCTTCATCCAAATATATTTTTGATATGTCATCTGTCAGAGTTATCCATATTCTCCTTGTTTGATACCTTTTATTTAATGATTTTCTTACTATAACATAGTTTTAAATATTTGGAATAGATTGATGCAAGTTTGCATGTTGGAACTCGACTGGTATTCCAAAAATCTGTCCGCTAGGTGTAGCTATCGAGTTTATGCATATGGTGTTTGATTTTCCATCTGCTGTTGGTTTCAGAACAAAATCAAATCTTAATCTTTCCATGTTTTGTAAAATATTTGCAGAAAATGTTGTTTTATAATGTTATTTATATCATTTATAATCAAAGACTTAATTGCTTTTCTCTAAAAATTACAGTTTTTATTCAACAAATTCATTTTATATCAACAACAAAAACAAAAAACCTAAAAATTAAATAAAACAACATTTAAAGTTCTTTTATCTTTCAACAACATCTGGAATTAATTTTTCACAAAATCTCACAATTAGACAAATGTCAAAAAAAAAACTTTAGATCCGATGTATCCCATGAGCCTTATACATGGATAAGATGGTTTTCTTTACATACGTATAAGATTTTTGGTTTAATTAAGAGATTTGATAAAGTTTAAACAAAAGTGGGTACATTTTATAGCTAATTCTAACACATTTAATGCGAGAATAAAAATTTAAGTCTGCTTTTGATGTCAATCAATTATAATTATAAATAAACGTTTACAAAATGATCACAATAAACGATGCTACATTAATTTTATCATAGATAAAAAAAAATATTCAAACCACATTCAATCAAGTTGCCTCGTTTCTGGAGATCCAAAACCAAGCAGCGTGAGAAATGATAAGATTCCCCAATTATTAAAACATGTAAAGTAGATAAATTTAATAATAGAGCTATAAAATGAATTAAAAAAGAAGGATAAAGCAGTAAGTAATGTCTAAAGTATTGAAAAAAACAAATTATTGTAGTGATTTTTTTTTATTTTTGAAAAGTTTAGCTTAAATTTTTTATAGCGTAAGTGTTGTAATGTTAAAAACATTTTGTTTTACTTGCATGACTGTTAGCAACATTTAATTTTTGAATTATAAAAATTTGCTACTAAAATTGTTTCGTAGTTTATTCTACCAACCGAACAAAACAAAATTTTGTTAATTTTTCAAGTGCTGCTTTATGAAACCCCAAAACATGTAATATTTTTATTTGATAATAATCTAAAGAATAATTTAATAAATTCTACTCAAGCTAGTAGAGCCAATAAATTATATAAAAATTGGGTACTATTTGAATTGACAAGCTTTCAATTAAAAATAAATTAAAATGTTAATCAAAACATTTAAATATTATTTTGCTAGAATATTTATTAATAGTGAAACAATGAAATGTGTCTCACGGTTAATCAATACAATAATACGTAAAGTTGCATTTTCTGCAACAAACTTACCAACTCCGTAACTTAATTTTGCACATTTACAAATTATTGTTTCATTATTAAATACACGTCACGTACAACACAAACCGAATTCAACTTTGTACTAACACAGAATTTATTTGTGGATATTTTATCAAAGTAACTCAAACTTGTATAAAACAATTTTAAGCAGCTACGTTCAATTGTGTAAAACAAACGACGTATTATATTGTAATGCCATCATTTCTTATCGCTTTACAAAATTTTTAATTTAAAAAAATATTTTGGTGCAATTCTAAAAACAACTTATGATCGTGGTATGTTAAAAAACCTTGGTATGGTTTCTCGCACTGTATGAATTTTGCCCATTGTTAAACTTTGTTTACGATTTTTGATTTGGCTTATTTTTATATAAGTTTAACTTTATTCATTGCCATTTGGCTTACAAATTTTGGTCGTGTTATTACATTACATATATATTACATTTTCTTATCCTTTCTCCCCCCTTAACTTTTTCCTCCTGTTCCATACTTCCTCCATCCATTCCACTCCTTTTCCGTTTTCATCTAAGATATCCACTGTTTTCATCCCCTCTTCTCTTAATTCCCTGCATCTCTTTCTCATGTGGTTAATGTCTTCCCTTTCTTCTCCACATAGCCTGCACAACTTTTCTGGTTCTTCTCACCAATATTTGTTCCCTAGCTCCTCGTTGCCACATCTGAACCTTGCCACCATTTTTTTCCTGTTGTTGCTTTTTGTCTCATTGTCTTTTAAATATTCCGGCACCCCTTCACCCTTGATATCTTTATAATTTCTATTATATCTGCTCTCTTTTATCTTTGTCCATCTTTCTTGTTTTTCGATGTCTCTATCTCTCCTTATTATTTCTTCTCTTGTCCCTACCCCTCTTCTCTTAATCTCTCCACTTCTTCACTCGCGTACCCGTTTCTTTTGTAATACTCTTCTCTGCCCTCCTGCCCGTACTTCACTTTCCCTCCCTTTATCTCTTTCCAACATTCTTGCAGAATTTTGCAATTTGTTCTCTCCCTCATTTCTTCCTCGTATTTTATTGCTCTTTTTCCTGTCTCAATCCTTATTTTTTCTATCTGAACCTCCTCTCTCACAATATACCCCGGTGTATCCCTGTCCAATCCTAACACCCATCTCCAGTACTTTTCCTGTAGCCCCTCTACCTCCCTCCACTCCTTCCAACCCCATATTTCCGCTCCATACATTACCACCCCCTTTATTAATTTTTCGAACAGCAATTTTCTTTTTTTTATATCCATCTTGAATACTCTTTCCCCCACACCCCAGACTTGTCCTATTAGCCTGTTTCCTTTCTTCACCCTTTCCTTTATGTGTTCTCCCTCTTTATTATCCTGTTTCATCGTGTAGCCCAGGTATGTAAATTCCTTCACTTGTTGCACTTTCTCATCACTCCATCTCCACTCCTCTCTTTTTCTTTTCCCCCCTCCTTTTCTAAATATCATTATTTTAGTTTTCTCCGTGTTTATTTCCAATTCATTTTTTTCATATATTTCTCTAGCGTCTTCATCATCTCTTTCATTTCCTTTTCCTCCTTAGCCACCAGCACTATGTCATCCGCATACGCCAACGACCATACCTTAGCTTTCCCTACCACTATCCCTCCTGTCTGTTGTCCTCTCATTGTCTCTTCCAGATCCCCCGTATATAACGAGAACAGGCTTGGGCTCAGTGGACATCCCTGCCTCAACCCTCTCTTTGTTATGAATTTCTCACTCTCTTCCCCATTCACTTTAACCCTGCTTCTCGTTTCTTCGTATATTTCCTCTATTCTTTGTATTAATCTGTCATTGATTTTTTTTCTTTTCATATATTCCCACAGCTTTTCTCTATTCACTTTGTCAAAAGCAGCTTTTAGGTCCACGAGTAGTGCTACCATTTTCCCTCTCTTTTTTTCTAGTTCTTTATTTGCTAAGTGTTTCATTATATATATGTTGTCTATCGCCCTTCTTCCTTTTCTGAATCCCGCTTGTCCGTCTGGTACCAAACTTTTTTCCTCTATTTCCTTCTGTAATCTTTCCTGCAGTATTGTCGCGTACAATTTGTATGCCGAGCTCAATAATGTTACCCTCTATAATTCTCGACTTTATTTTTCGCCTTTTTTATGTATTGGGCATATTATCCCCTCTCTCCATCTCTCTGGAAATCCTTCCCCTTTCCATATTTTGTTTAGTATTTCCGTCATCCTTTTTGCTACATTTTCTCCCCCGTATATCCACTCTTCTCCTTGTGTCCCGTCTTCTCCTGTCGCCTTTCCTTTTTTTATATTCTTTATCGCCTCTAATACTTCTTCCTCCCTTATTCTATCCCTATCTCCTTCTTCTTGACTTACTACCGCGTCTTTCCTTTTTCTTTTTCCTGCTTTTGTTCTTCCTCTCCCATCAGGTTCCGAATATTTGACTCCCATTCTTTCATTTTTATTCCCTTTGTCGTCTTGTTTTTTTCCTCTGCTTCTTTAGGTACTTCCATACATCTTCTTCCGTTTTTATTCCTTTAATCTGCTCCTCTTGTTGCTTTTTGTTTTCCTTCTTCTTTCTGTCGCATGTTTTTTTGTATATTTTTACTGCTTCTTTGTATTCTTCTTTTTCTTTCTTCCCTCTTTTCCACTGTCTTAATGCTCTTCTTGCATTTTTCTTTGCTTCCTTGCATTCCTTATCCCACCATTTCTTCCATCCAGTTTTCTCCCCCTTCCATCTTCTAAATCTGACTCTCTCTGTTGCTTTCTCCATCATCTCTCTCATTTCCTCTACACTTTCTTGTAATTCCTTCCCTATCCATACCGTTTTCCCCATTCTCTCTTTATATCTTTTTATACTCTCTTCTGTCCATTTTTTTTAGTTATGTACTTCTCCTCTTCCTCTCTCTCTTCTCTTTCCCTTCCTTCCATTGTCAATTCCAGTGGTTGATGGTCTGACTCTACCCTTTCTCCCACCTTAAATGTCTTTACCTTTTCTGCGGCCTTTTCATTTGTCATTACAAAATCTATTATTGATTCTCCCCTTCCTCCTATGTACGTAAATTCCCCCTTTTCATCTTCTTCTCTGTTCCCGTTCATTATTTCCCACCCTTTTTCGTTGCACAATTCCAGCAGTTCCTCTCCCTCTTTATTTATCACCTTGTCCTTTGTTTGTCTCTTTCCCGTCCCTTTTCTTTCTTGTATTCCCCCTCTTCCCCTATTCTTGCGTTGAAGTCCCCTCCTACTATTATCAATCCCTCTTCCCTCTCTTCTATCATCTCTTCTATGTTTTTCCTTGTCTCTTTCATTCTACTGCTATAAACCGTCACTACTTTTATTTTTGTTTTTCCCCACTGCATGTTCCTTTCTACAACTCCCCTTCTCTGTTGCACTTTCTCTTTCTTTTCCTGGTTCAACCATTTTTTCTTATTTCCGTTATTATACCCCCTTTTGCTCTCCCTTTTTCTTTTCTCTTTCTGCATGTTGCACCACCCACTCAAATTCCTCCGGCAACTCTTTTTCCCACCACTCCCATTCTTTTTCTTCCATCCATGTTTCCTGTAATCCCACTACATCCTGTTCCTTGATGTACTTCCAGAAATCATGTTCCTTGTTTTTATTCCTGCTACGTTCCAAAACAATACTCTCAGCTCACTCCACCTCCCCCGTGCTTCTTCCTTACTTTCTTTTTTCTCCCTTCTTTTTCTTTTGCATTTCCATCTCTCATTATTCCTTTTCTTTGCCGTTTCGTCAACTTTCCCTCCTTTACCACCCCCCTTTGCCCTTTAGTTTTTTGCCTTTTGGTTCCCCACTTTCTCTTCTCTTTCTCTGCGCAGTCCCCTATCCTTGTCGTTCCATATGTATCTGTCTCCGTCTATCTCCATTTTTCTGTACCCTACCCATACTCTTTTTCCTACCGCTCTTTCTCCCACCGCTATGTTCATTATTTCTCTTTGCACTCTTCTTTCCTCCCATGTTAAATCGTGACTTATATATATTCTTGTATTCTTTAATTTCTTCTTCTCCTCCATTACCTTCTGTTTTTCCTCCCATCCTCCGATTTCCGCCACCACCATCTCATTTTTCTTCTCTTTGTTTATTACTGTCACTTTTTCACCTCTTCTTTAACATTTCATTTCTCTTCCATCATCACTGCTAAGTCTTTTTGTGGTTTTTCACTTCTCCACCCCTTTATCACGATATTATTCTTTCTTTTCCATCTTTCCTCGTTTTCCGCTTTTTTCTCCAGTTTTTCTATTCTCTCCATCAGTTTCTCTTTTTCTTTCTCCCACTTCTTTTCTCTTTCTCCCATTTCTTTTTTCATTTCTTTGATTTCTTGTCTTATTCCTTGCATATTTTCTTCCATCTGTTTCATCATTTCTCTCATTAATTCCTTTAACTCCTCCATTTCTTTCCTTCCTCCTTCTGTTCTTGAGGTTTTTCCTTCTGTTCTCCTCCGATATCTTTTAATGTCTGGTGATCTTATTGTTTTCTTTCCTCTTTCAAATATTTGTTGCCTTTCTTTTTCCTCTTCCTCTCTCTCTCTTTTATTCATCCCTTTCCCCCTTTTGTTATTTCTTATTATTTATTTATTTATTTTTTTTTTTTTTTATTTTAGTTATTTATTTAATTTTTTTTCTTTATTAATTTTTAAATTTTTTTGTTACTATGATTCTTTCTACCTGTATTTAATTAACGCCCGCCACAAATATTAGAAAAGTATATAAATAAACGTTTGTATTTCACTGTTATCACAAGCGCGCGTTTGACCTTTAAACAAGTCCGCGATATCCGCTCGCATTCGCACACGTTATCTAAGCCTCCTATATCTTCTTATCCATAATTTAATGTACTTATCTACTACTCACATTACAATTGTACTTCTAATCCTTTCTTCACTTCACTTTCCTCACCACGCCCACGTAAGTTAACTGCTGTAAATCACTTTAAATTACCCAAAACTCCGCACTACTATTAAACACGTCCTTACTCAATCAACTTCAAAACACGACCTTGGCTTATTTTATTTTCTTTTTTTTTCTCGTTAACAAACGTCACGTGTTGTTTAACATTTTTTTCTTTTTTTTAAGTTTCGTTTGGTACGCTTAGACAATGTTGAGATTTTTAGAGTTTTTTGTTGTGACCTTCTGATTGCTGATTTGTTTTTTGCCTTTTAGGTAGCTCGACTTTCAATCAGAACCTTGTTGCTTAAGATTTTTTCGTTAGTTTTTCTTTTTTTTTAGATCGTTAGGATCTACTTTGTTGTTTAAGTGGGAAACTTCTCATACCCTCCGTAAACGACTTTTTAGCATAGCTAACATAGTTCTCGTTCTTTACTTTTCCTTTTCTGATGCCGCATATCCACATCTAATTTCCGTTATCCTCTTGGTATTTTTCTTTCTTCTTCTTAAGTTTCTTAGTTTTTACGATCACGTCAAGGTGGCGTTTTGATTACTAGGAGTTTGGGTATCATTTGGTTTTGTTGTCGATTCTATCGACATGTCAGGATTAACTTAATGTCATTCGTTTGAACCCAAAATAAACGTTTATTCAACATAAAAAATGTAAAAAGAGAACAGAGCGCATACTTCACGTGTAGCGCAACTTGCGTCCTCTCCCCGACTCCCTTGCGTGCGCATCCAAACGGGGCCGCTTCAGGTCGCATTCGAAGGCAGGGCGCCAACAACTCGGGCATCCTGATTCATTTGCGTCCCCGCAAGTACAGACTACTACTACATTATTAACAAACAAATGATTACTCTACAGATTTCAAAACAAAAGTATTAATTACTACTGTACATAGTCTTCAAACTTTTGCGGCACTTTTCGTACACGTTTACCCGGCACTGGTGGATCGGGTTCAACCCACTCCGGTTCACTATTACTTTCACTTTTCTCTTGCTCTTTGTCAGTTGCTTCAGGTTCGTCCTTAGTGGTCGACTCTAGTTCTCCCTCCGATGAAGTTTCTTCGTCTCCCGGTAGCTTGTACAACTTCAGCTGGCTAACGTGGGCCGTGGTGGTTAAATAACGCTTTCAGCTAGCTTTAATGGTGTTCACGCGATAAATATTACTTGGCAAGACCTCCGTAACCACCCTAGGGCCTCTGTAGTTTAGCTGTAATTTTGTGCTCTCACCTGTCGCAGTAGGTACTCGTCGCAGCATCACGATATCTCCGATGTTGTAAGTAACCCCCTTGATACGTTTTGCATCGTAGCGCAATTTGTATTTTCTTTGCTCCTGCAGGATTGTTTCCCGGATCTCCTTCTGGATGTTTTCCCATGGCGTCTACTCATCGTCCTCGTCCTCTACGTACGAGGACAGTGGACCGTCCACAAATCTTGGAAGATATCTATGTAGTACATCGAAAGGCGATTTACCTGTCGTTTTATTTGGCACGACTTTCAAATTCCTCTCGATCTCCCGCAAATTGTTATCTCATCTCGTTTCATCTTCCATTGGTACTATTATCGCTGGTATAATTGTGCGGTTGGCTGGTTCCACTTGGCCGTTTGCGCGAGGCCACTGGGTTGCATTGAGAGTGTGTTGAATTCGATACTTGCCAACAAAGTCCGCAAACTTGTAACTCACAAATATGTAACATACTTCAGTTACCTACGTAACATAATTTACTTTAACATAAAACAAAAGCATAACAAATAAATGAATGCACCAGCCAGCTCACAAAAATATTTATTCAAAACACGCAATAAAAACAAACTACATAAGAGCAATGAGCAATTTTTATATTTATTTAATTAGAGTTGTGGGAATTCTTACGTTACTTAAGATTAATAATTTTCAATTTGATAAACACAAAAATTTTATAAGTTGGACGCCACAATATTTTTTTATATTAAAATGGTTAAATATTGAAACCAAAAACTTAACTTAAAACTAATAATTACAGATTATTTACATACGTGTCCTTGAAGGTTGTTATCACTTACGAATTGCGCAGCTTCTACTAAGGTGTGGTCATCATGACTCATTGAAATGATGCAATATGATGCAATTTCCGTAAATCGTATATTTATTTCTTTTACGAAGATTTGATTGATATCTTGCCTTTTAAATCAATAAAATTGATAATCGTAGATCGTAGTTTCCATAATCGCAGACGTATAAAGATCGAAATCGTACTCATAAGATTTTCATACTTAAAAACATCGTATAAGACCGAAATCAAAAATCCAAAAAAAAACTAAAACGTAAATTGCGATGAATTATACAATGCGGATCAAAACAAAAATTGACTTACCCCTTCGAATTATCGGGTTTTATCTTTCATTTTTTGCAAGTACTGCAACGAAACGCAAATGCTGCTATCAAACGCAAGTGCTACTACCAAACGCCGGCATAACTAATTTTTACCATTAGGGCAAAAATTCACAAACACAAATTCAACAAGTGGTAATTCCACTTTTTGCAGCACGCAAAAAAATGTCTGCTTCACCTCATTGCGAAACGTAAGATGTCGGAGGATGACTTCGTACTTAAGAAGAAGGCTTAAAAACGCATGTGCATTGCGTCAAATGCATTGCGCAAAAGAATTTACATAAACAGTGAACACAAAAATGTTAATTAAAAACAGACGTATTCAATCGAAAAAAATGTGCACGTTACAAACTTCGACGAGGTAAAGCTCGTCCTTCGGTCACTTACGATGCGATGGGGATTCCCGTACTCGCTCATTAAACTATCAAGCGCGTTTATTGTTGCCTCCGTTTTCGCGTTCGGCATTCCAAATATTTTAACATATTTGGTTAGCGCATCCACCACTACCAACTAATAACTATTTCTCTGGTCACTTTTAACGAAGGGCCCAGATGATCGATGTGCAGCCGCGAGAATGGTCGCCTCGGTGGTTAAATCGGATTCAACTCACCCGGCCGCTTTCCTCCTGGCACTTTACTCAATAAACACTCGGCGCAAATATTTATATGTTGTCTAACGTAACGTTTTATTCGCGGAAACCAATACAGCGTTCTAATGTTGGCACACGTGCGATCTACTCCGCCATGTCCTAATAGATCTTTCTTTTTCTCCAGCTGTTAATTCTACCTCGCTCTTTTGTAATAATTCGATTTTATTCACTAGGCCCCTATCACTTTTGTAACTCTTCTACCTTGTCGCACAAGGTCGGCATCGTGTCCGTATTTTCTTCAACGGACGCTCGAGATAACGCATCCGCATGCATCATTTTCGCACTAGGTCTATATCTAAGTTCCAAATCAAACTCACTCAGCAGGTAATACCACCTTGCAATTTAGGAATTTTTTGTCTTTTGCGCGTCAAGATACACTAAAGCTTGACAGTCTGTGTACACTACAAATTCTACCCCGATTAGGAAATTACGTAACTTGTTCACATAATACACTACTGCCATCAGTTCTAACTTGGACGAGTGATAATTTTTCTCGACCTCGCTTGTCTTTTTGCTGATGTAGTACACGGCATGTAATTCCTTCTCGTCTTCGCCCTGCATCAATATTCCTGCTAATCCGGCGGACGATGCATTCGTAAACAGCGCAGTTACATTTGCATTCCGATCATACAGTTTCAAGATGGAGGGTCTCACTAAGGCTCTTTTCAAATCCTCGAAAGCTGCAGCCTCCTCGAAGCTCCATTTAAACTTGGTCGCTTTGCGTGTCAAATCGCTAAGGTATCTCGCTCTCGTTGCGTAACGTTGGAAGTACGAAGTTAATCCAAGAAAGCGTCGCACCTCATGCACGTTTTTCGGCCGGGGAAACTTTGTTATCGCGACTGTTTTGTTATGCCTCGGTCGTACCCCGCTTGCACTAATTATGTATTCTAAAGAATCCACTTTCTTACGACCAAAATCGCATTCGCGCAATTTTAATGTAAGTTCGGTTCGTCGTAAGGCTTCAAACACCAACCGTAATCTCCGTAGCATATCATCCCAATTTCGTGCTGGAATCATAATGTCGTCCAGGTAGGACATAGCTACTTTGTTTCTCAAGGGTCCCAGCATCATGTTGTAGAGTTTGCAAAACTCGTATGTCGCGTTTGTTAGACCAAAAATTAAACGTTCAAACTGACCTGTTCCGTCTGGAGTAATAAACTCAGTTTTCGGCTTCGATTCCTCGCTCAACGGCATTTGAAGGTAACCGTGCGCTAGGTCCTACGTGGTAAAGAATCTACTCCCGCTCAAATTTTCCATTTGCTCATCGAGTGTTGCAATCGGAAAGTTACTTTTGACCGTATTTCTATTTAAGGCTCGGTAGCCCACTACTGAACGCGGTTCGCAACTTTTCTTCGCAGATAACAACACTGGGCTCGCACGTTCTCACGTTCGGATAAACTCGCACGATAGGGCTTTGACTGTACACCCCAATTCACGCAAATTAAAAGCAAAGCAATCGCGAAATTTGGTGCACAATTTGTGTAATTCTCTTTTCACTCCTACATCCACGTCGTTAATTACGTTCAACATGTCCATCGTGATTTTCACGGGTTCTGCTACCCATTCCTTGTCTCTGTGTTTATTTTTGCATTTCAGGTACCCTACTGTTGCACCGGCTCGAACTTTCACGTCTTTATCCGTTGCGTTCATCACAGGAACCATTATCTGCACGTCCTTGCACACTGCTTTCACCAGGTTGACACTGTTGGCAATCAACACGTCGGTTTTCTTTGTGGTTATCCTCACGGGCTGGGTAGTTTTTTCTATTTCTAAATCCCTCAATGAAAACTCGTTTCGCTCTCCAAACACTAACTTGTCGTCGATTCTGGCATAGGCGATGTTGACATCTTCCGTGAAGCTTCTACCTACTAACACTCCAATGGGTTGGTTGATTTCGATCATTGCGTTAGCCTTACGATTGCAGCATATCGCTGGACTCTCCTTTCCAAACCCGTATACTTCTTGGTTGGTCGCAGTAATCTCAGAGGGGTCAAAAAGTTTGTTAAATACCGTCGCTTGCGCTGTACAGATCTGCCTGTATCCACCATAGCGTTTACTGTTTCGCCGTTTATTGTGATTTCTCGCAGGAATTTTCTTACCGTATCTGGCGTCTGAGGTACACAAATATTCATCACACTGTTTCTAATGGCAAAGCTGTTGCTTTGTCCGCCCCGATCCGCTGGTCGCTCATTTTTAGGTGTGCTCGTTACCGGTTCGTTTCGCTTGGTACAATTCTCTCTAGTGTGACCCAGTTGTTTACACCTGAAGCATGCTTTATAATCTCTAGGTCGCGGGCAGCCACTGGCGTAATGTCCCTCCGAAGTACAGTTAAAACAACGTACACTCTGTCTCTGTTTTCTCGCTCGCACTATTCCCGTCGGAACTTCTCCCGTTTGCGTCACTCTTTATAGTGCCATAATGTCGTGCACTAACTCATTCGCGTCATGATGCTCTTTCACCATTAACCCCGGTATTAATGTTTTTTGCCAGAACCTGGACACTATTTGCTCCTTGCTCTCACTAAATGTCAATTTTAAAATAATGCACAAAAGTAGTTTTTCATGAAAATACACTTCCACATACTCGCGCATCTGTTGAGTACGCTTTTCCATGCGTCTCCAGGATACTGTCACGCTCTCACTTAGATCGAATGTTGCTTTGAATTCGTATTCAAACTCTTCCCAAGTTTGGATTCTATTTCTCCGCACATGGTACCAATCTCGTGCAGCAACCACTAGGTGAATTCGCGCGGTTTCTAGCTTGATCTCCGACCAATTGTGTGGAGTTGCGCTGGTATTTACCTTTTCCAACCACTCCATGGCTTCTCGACCGCTTGTACCGTTGAAGTTAGAGATCGTCTTACTTAGGTCCGGTCGCAGTTCTCTTAAGGATTGCTCGTTATTGCGGGACATGTTCCGCAACGTCTCATAAAACATTTCCTCGCTTTGCATTCGATTTTCTTGCATTCTCGTCATCATACGCATCATTTCCACAACTAACGGAGGACTCGTTTCCGTTTTCATCATGGACTTCGCTGATTGCGCTTTTCTAGATTTGGCACACGCTTGCTTCGTACTTGTAGGTACTCGTCTCCTCGCTGAAGTTAAAAATAGCTTCGTCCTGTTCTCGTGGTTCCACCATCTTTGACCGTTCACAATTTCTCGCGTTAACACTTTATTACGTTACTATCCCACTTCTGAATTGTTGTCGATTATGTCGACATGTCAGGATTAACTCAATGTCATTCATTTGAACTCAAAATAAACGTTTATTCAACATAAAAAAATGTAAAAAAAGAACAGAGCGCATACTTCAGGTGTAGCGCGACTCGCGTCCTCTCCCCGACTCTCTTGCGTGCGCACCCAAACGGGGCCGCCTCAGTTTTAACGGTTTTAAGGTTCTTGGTCTTTGGCGCTAAGTTCTCTAGTTTCTTTCACGTAATTATTGTCTTTTGGTCTTGGTCTGATCTCAAGGGTATTTTCCAACATAGCTTGTTTTATATTTTTGACAAACAGTTTTAGTTTACTACTCTTTTGAGTGTCTAGTCTAGAAGCCAATTTGTTATCTTACTGGATGATAATGTTTTACACTTATTACATGCTAATAAAAGTTCCTGACCTTAAGTCGTTATCAGTTATCAGTTAAAATCATCTCCCACTATAAACCTATATTTTTAACTGTTAAAAAAGTCAATGTAATGTTCTTTATTTTGAATATATTTTGAATGATGCTGTAACAGCTCTATAAGTTTTAGTTTTGACATTAACAAATGAGGCCTATGTCTTTTTAGTCTAATCTGTTGCACATTTTGTTTTATCTAGAGGAATAGTGTAGTAGGCCCTATATAATTTTTCCAGTATTTGTTGCAGTAAAAAATAATTTGTCAAATCTTGCAAATTTTACTCGTTTCGTTTGCCTTTTTTTTTAATTTTTACGAGTGGGTTCAGTTTAGTTCAGTTAATGACAATACGTTTTTTTGATAACTGTGACCTGAATCGATATCCAAGATTGGCTCCATATAAAAGAGAACCACTTCTTCTTATCCTACGGAGTTGAATTTTTACATGTTGGTTCAGTTCCAATGATAATGCGTTTTTATGATAAGTATGACCTAAATCGACATCTAAGATTAGTTTCAGATGAAGGAACTCTTCAATGGTCAACAGCACAGGCACGAAGTTTTGTGACGCGGTACGGTTATAAATAATGATTTAGAGACATCAAAAAAAAAATTAAAAAATAAATTAATAATAAAAAATATTTTTAAACACAAGCTTTTATTTAAATGCTTTAAAAAGAAAAAATGAACTTTAAATTAAATCAAACACATAAGTTTATTACCTTATAAATGTTTGATGTAATTTTAAGTTTATTAAGTTTATTTTTTAAAAGCATTTAAATTAAAGTTTGTTTTTAAAAATGTATTTTTTTAATTAATAATTTATTTTTTGTAAGCTAATAATTTTTCATAAACTACAACAAGTAGTTATTGTAAAGCTGGTATAAAATTCAACATAAAATCGAAAATACACAAAGAGT
The DNA here is from genome assembly GCA_035610365.1 of Aquatica leii. Classification (NCBI taxonomy): domain Eukaryota; kingdom Metazoa; phylum Arthropoda; class Insecta; order Coleoptera; family Lampyridae; genus Aquatica; species Aquatica leii. The sequence continues at coordinate 15,728,630 of CM069432.1, forward strand.
AAGTTAAGACAATAAAATATTATTATTTACTAATACCAAATACCTTTATTTGTACGTTCAACGATTTTCTATGTTATTAAAAACCGTATTTGCAATATATAAAATTCGGCGACATAATTTAATCTTATAAAATGTGATTTATTTTTTTCTGTTAAATTTTTACATTTTAAATACTTCGAAAATTTTACGTCGACTCACAATATTCATTAATCACGCAAAAAATATTCTAATAAAAAGTTTTAATAAGATATTCAAAACTTTTATTTAAAAATATAATACCAAAAGTTTTTGTTGTATTTTTGATTTATGCAAATTTTCATTTAGTTATTCAAAGTATTTTAGAAAAAAACATTTTTTTTTCAGACGTAATTTGTAAAATTCGTATTAACATAAAAAAATAAACAAACGAACTAAAATATGTTGAAATTGAATTATTTAAATAAATAACTGATGATGTACTACAAAACCAAACAATTATTTTTTTTATAATAATAGAACTGAAGATTTAGGTTTAATTAATAAACTTTAAAACTTTGTATTTAAACTCAAAATTAAATTTTAACTAAATAATCCTTTTTTTTTAATATAAAAAGTTTGTTTGCGGTTACTGCAAAATAATTTTGTTAAAATAAACTTTATTTGATTGTTAGCATCTCGTGAAATGAAACTTTTGAAACATAATTAATTAGTATTATTTAGAATTTGTGTTTTTAGTAATATTAGTAATAATATAATAATAATATTAAGACAATTTTTAATATATTTGGAATTCACAGCGAGTTTGGTAAAGTTGAGGTAAATTCCACTGAAGCGTCAGTAAGCTGTAAAAAGAGTAATTTCCCCGAGAATGATGCTGTATACCCAATGACCTCTGGGTTTGATGACTTATTCCATGACAGGTTCTTTAATTTTTTTAGACGTAGTCAAAGCCAGATTTTGGAAAACCCACGTCGTTGCATGTAAGCTTACATGCTTTGCAAGTTGCGGGAATAACCTCGGATGTGGCTGATAGTAGCTGCTTGTTCTAAGAAACTTCGGTAGAGTACGTTTTGTACTCATTTAAACGTTGGTAGTAGATCGATTTTGCGTTATAAGTTTGCTTTAATTGAAATTTGGTATTGTCGTTTTCAAATTTAATAACCGTGATAACTTATGTAATCAGTAGTTTTTCTGTTTCACTGATAATTAAATTTGTTAAGGTACCAGTCATAACAAGATAATAAATGTTATTGTTTAAAAGTGATATAAGTTTGTTACGTTCTCTGGTTGATTGTCTGTTTTTACTCTTTGTCTCGGAGCTGAAGATCTTGCCAGAGTAGCGCTTATTTTTTATTTTTTCTGTTATAGTTTTCTCAACTACTCCCAATACTACAAAATTATGTAGGGAGTTTTTGGTAAATGTTTTTTTATTCCAGAAAACTTTTACAATATAACGAAAATGCGTGTAGACAGCTAGAACTTGAGACATCAAGTAAAAATGTTGGTTTTTTAGAAATGTTCCTAAAACTATCTACAAAAATATGTTTGTTGGACCATTTGAAATCTGTTTGTGGAAACCATGTTTCTAGATATTTTTTGTATAAAAAGTTTCCAAGTATTGCTTAATCTATAGCCATATTTTTTGTTAAAGTTGTCGCTATTCTTCATTATTTCCAGCGACTCTTTCACCATTCGTTGATAATAATGTTTATTGACGTTGACGTAAGTGTCCTACGACTGCTGATTTCTCAATGTACGTTTGTTGTGCGTCTTTCCGTTGCTTTTTTATTCTGCACTGCATACTGCGTCGAGTTTGTCCTATATATTACTTTTCACTACGACTCTCAAGTTCATAGATTCTTTTGGTTCGTAGTTCGGGTAGATGCAATTTGCTCAATCTTCTAGATTAGTTGGTTTTCTGGATTACTAATCTTCTGAAATGTCATGATAAGTGATATTTTCTGTTGTAGGTGGTGGTGTGATGTAGCATGTAGATATCTGATGTGACATAGCTTGTTATGTGTGCGTTTTATTAGTGCATTCGTGTTATCCGTTTATATGGTTTAGAAATTGCAGAGATTCCATTCCATGTAGACATATTATGAAAGTGTCGTCCACGTACCAGTATGTGGGTTTCCTCTCTCTCGTTTGCAAATCCTCTTCTACGAAGGTCTTTATGAAAATGTTAGCAATCACTGCAGATGTACCTAAACATAACCCAGCTAAAACAACCTCAAAACATACGAAGATATTTGGCGTTCTTTACGTAGCTGCTTGTCGATTTCACATATTTTTCCAATTTGTAGGTAGGTGATCCGCAAGTACTAACACTTGGTCTAAGCAGGAGATTTGTTTCCAACGGTAGCATGTTTCTTTGATCTTCATTTTGTATAGATAAATTCTTGATAGATTTCTTAGTTTTGCGTTCAATTCTTGTTGTTGGTTTTTTGTTTATCTTGGTGTAGTGTTCTGAATCTAGCAGCACTTCTATCTTTTTACTGTAGTCTGTTCTATCCATTCTAACTACTGCATTTTTTTTGTCGTCTCTTAATCCGAAAATGTAAACTTCCTCTGCTTCCTCTACAAGTAAAGTTCCGATACCGCATTCTACTCGTGTAAAAATTTCGTCTTTTGGTATCTTTACTGGAGTTACAACAAAATAGAGATCTATAAATAACACTTTGGAATGTTTTTTTGGAGAGAAATAGTTCGGATAGGTCTATTCTTGATACCTAATTCTTGACACACTTTTTGCAGACTGGTTGTAGATGTAGATTGAGTACGTGTGACGTACCTTTTCTTAGACAAGTGCTTCTTCTGTACGTCGAATTATCTGCTGTACCGTCGTAGTGTTCAGATGATGTCGTATCTTTACAAAATTAGGTGTCACGTGTTGGTCACGGCAACGTTGCTAGAATGCCAACGAGACTACCAATCCACTTATCTTGTTACATACGTAGTTTGTTTAATTTTATAGTTATACAGTAGATCTCCTCCCAGTGCAAGCACAGAACATGTACTTAGAAGCGATAAAAATTGTACCAAGATACAATTTATGACCACACTAAGCCTGAAGGAGGGATTGGGATTCTTCAGGCCGTGTAAGACAACACAAAAAAATTTCTCGAGGCGAGGTCGTAAAAAAATCACACATTTCCAACAAATTTGAGTGTATTGAGTATTAATATTAAAAGCCGACTCACTGTGTATAATGTATACAAGTATTGAACGAACCCGTATACCAACCAACCAACCAACCCGTATATTTTGGCCAAAATGTGCGTAATTCTTATTAAAATAAACTTATTAACTTTACTAATTACCGTCACGCACATTGAGGTGAACTATAAATACGCTTCATTATAGCCGCGTCCAAAACAGTAAGTCCAACCTTTATATTTAACCAAATTTATAAAAAAATATATATATACTTAAAGTACGGTGACAACTCAGGAACCCTAACAACTAACTTAGATGGTACCTGAGTATCGTTGTCTCGGCTCACCCTCAACACAGGATGCTACTGATGCAGGGACTGCCTTATGAACCGACCAGAGCTTCCAATCTAGGGTCTCAGCCCAGTTAGCTGTCAAGCAATTTCGATGGCGGTCACAGAAACGAGCCTAAAAACAATTGCGAAGTGCCAACTGTGGTTACGATAACACCTAAGACGCCACAGGTGAGGTACGACTAAGTAACAACCACAAACAAAGGTGAAAAAAACACTACAATTACTTATTAACCATAGACACAAGATCCAGGACAAACATTCAGGTGATGATTACCTTTAGATGGTGTGCAGGCTCAGAGGTAACGGTGGATAAAATTGACCAAAAATTCACCATGCGAAATGCAATGAGGAAAACTATATAAAGTTACTAATACGTGGAGATTAATACATTGGTGCTTCATTAATAAATTCACCTTCTGTTTTCGGTGGTCACGCAGCAGGTGCCCTCCTTCTTTTCAAAACCCAAAATGGCATTCTTTTTGAAAAACCTGGCAGGAAAGGTGGGGACGATAAATCTCATTTAGAAAATTTCCCAAAACTTAAAAATCTATTTTCGATTTTTTTCCGGGATATAAATTAAAATTGTTACAAATTATTGCAACAATGTTCAAACAATAATAATGCATTGCTCCTTCTGTGTTTATTACGCATTTAGCTAGTTTATTAGAAATATGTTATACTAAAAATGTTTTAGTATGCTGATAGTCACACCTGCATTAAGATTAGTAAAAACTACTTGGATACTTGACGCATTTAACTAAGATTCATTGTTTTGTAACCGTCGTTGAAATTTGGTCGTGAATCTTTTGTGAAAGATTTCGTATTCAGATTTATTTGGCTGAATTTTCTTTTATTTTAGCGATTGATTAGTTCAGTGTAAGCATCGAAAACGTTTCACTCGTTTAATTTAAGTTGATTTGTATTTATTAGTTATTTTGCAATTATTATTTGTTTTTTTTAAACGCATAAAGTTCCGTGGTCTTGATTTTGATTTAGTGTTTTTACTTCTGGTTATCTCATTGGAATAACAACTCTATCTAATTTACGATTTCCTTTTTGGAATGGAATTTGATACACTTTTCTTAGTATCTACGTTTGTTTATTTTAAAGTCATTTTCGAGCGCATTTGATAATTTAACTGAGTAAGCAATTTTCATGGGAATGCTTTTTCTTTCGTGTGCGTACGTGACTTGACGCAGGTGCTGACAATATTTTTCATCTTTGTTAATTTACTTTGTTTAGTGTTCCATCTTTTACGAAGATTTTACGGCGCAGGTTTATTGAATTAAGTGGCATTACGAGGTGTTATAAGGATTAAAACTTTGATTTTGAGAGAGATCTTTGGTTTGCAATTAAGAATACCGGGTACCGCGATGTAGTCAAGTGTTCGGGGTGCTTTACCCTACCGTTATGCAATACCGCGGAAGTTAAATAAATGGTACCGTGAAAGTTAAGTGGTGTAGTGGAAATATTGGTTTTCCAAATTCGTAATCTTACGGTTTAATGAACTTCATGGTATCCAAAATAAAGCTCACGCTTTGAGTTGGATTTATTTTCGATGTGTTGTGCTAAAAATCCAGTTTTCGCTTTTGTGCGGATTTCAATTCAGTATTAAAAGAAATCTTCCGCCGTCATTCCATTGTTTGGGGGTCCAACCGAATCTTAATCGACTACAGAACATCTAGACCGTCCCGGGGTCGCTTTATCGCCTAAACTCAAAAGCTTCTGGAACCGCTGTGCCCAGCAGATTTTCTGGTAGAAACAATTGAGTCAAGGTATTTATTAAATTTGATATTATCGTGAAGTGAACCGCGATCGATATGATTTAAAAGCTTTGAATTGAGCCGACCTATTTACGGCTAATTTTAAATATTTCAAGAAACACTTGAAGGTGTTAAGTTTGCGTGAATTTCACTTTAATTAATTAATTTTTTTTTGTTTTGTAAAAGTAAGTCGTATTCATGCATGAAAGATAATGATGTAAAATGTAATTTTTTTTGTTGTTTTAACGTCGAATTCGAAAACAAAGTTTCGGACGTTTATTTTATTTCTTTTGTTGTTTGTTTTTTGTTTAAATTTGCGGATTAAGTTATGCGCACAAGGCCTTGAATTTTATTTTTATTTGTTTTTGAATAACAAGTTAACGCTTTATTTTTTATAAATTCTAATTTTTATATTCAGTTTGTGAATTTTTGTTTTGTTTATTATTATTTCATTTTTTATTTTGTTTTTTTTATTTAAGTTTGTTTAATTTTTATTTTTTTTAATTAATTCAATAAATGTTAAATTGTTAAACTGTAAAGAGCTTTTACTCATTCAGCCGCCGCGAACGTAAATTTTTAAAAGTACATTTCAGAGTCTAGCAAGTTACAACTCAAGGTAAGTCCAGGAGTTGTAACGAACCAGATGAGCTTCTGGGTTATCAGGGGTCCAGAAACTATTATCATCGTGTCCTTGATTGGCGCCCTAACCGATTTTGAGTTTTTACCCTTTTATTTCGATTTTATTGTCAATCTCGTTTCCAAGTAATCACGGATTTAAAATATAACCCACCCCGTCTCAACTGAGCAGCGGCACAACATTGTTTATGTTACCTCATTTCAGGCAGTGACATTGTTTCAACTTTTGCATGTAACAGTTTTTTATTAAGCAATTTGATTGTGATACAATCCTATATCTAATTTTTTTTCATTTTCTTAGCCATTTTAGGGTAATAGTTAGAGCGTGTCGATAACTATCCGCATGGACGACCGTAAGTAGTATTTTTTCTTTTACTTGTCAGCAATTTGCACATTTGTCAAACGTGAAATACGTACGAAAATTTTTTTGGTTCCTACGGTTTCAATTTATGTGAAATGCAATTTGTAACGGGTGTAAAATCACTAGTTTCACATTAAATCAAAAATTAATTTCGAAATAACATTCTTTTAACTGTTAATCTTTTTTTCTTATTTATTCTACTTCAGATAGATTTAAACGGTGTCTAACACTCTAGCTTCTAATCGTTACGGCGCCTTTTTAATTTGTCTTCTAATTTAGGACCACGAAGTTTACGACCCAAACCTCCAAATTCAACTGAGTTAGTCGCTAGCTATTTATGTTGCGAGAAAACCTTTGTAACAAATACTTGAAGTTAGTAAATCAATAGCAGTTGGTGGTATCGACTCCCATGCTTCCAAAGTTCGTTGTCGAAGAATATCCACACTGTTTAATCTGACGAACAAAATGGCCATAGAAGACGATCAGTATTAGCATTTTACAGAAACTCTGTAGTACCGTTAGTGGTATGTGGTCGCACATTACCTTCCCAAAAAAAATGAGATTTTTATGTTTTAACAAGCATAATTTTCCTTTCTTATGTACTGCGTCACGTATAAAAACTGTACTTATTTTGACATTCAGTTTGCAGAGTGTTTTTACATACAAATTTCATATTTATTGATGGAACATGAATTGTTTAATGCGGTGACGTCAGAGCGATTCCAAGACTATGTCTCAACAAAACTAATTTAAGAAAAATAGTTTATCTAAAAGTTAAAGCTAAAAATAGTATTGTCAAGATCTACTTTAAAAGTTTTTAATTCGGTTTGTACAACACAAGTTTTTGATTTTATCGTATCTAAAATCATGTCTTTGTTGAATTTGTAATAACATAATTTGCTTGAATGTTTTATTTTTATATCAAACACTAATTCTTACAACTAAATTTCAAAAATAAACCTTTGAAATTAAACTGATTGGGATATTTTTGTATAGCGTGACTTTTGCCTTGAAAAGTTTTCTGTATTGTAAAAATAAATGGCGTTCCAACTCGTTGCCAAAAACTTTAAAATTTTTAAAAGTGTGTTTGCATCACACAGGTTTGTTTTGTTGTGAATGTTGAAGATAGTATTTAATTAATTTGATTCAACAAGTTAGATTTCTTACATTTACCGCTTAAGGCTTGTTCTAACAGATAAGGCTAAACTTTGTTTACACAGTTATATGTTTGTAATGAAAATGCTGGTAGTGTCCCGTTTTTTCTTGTTTTGAGTGTACGTAAACGGATCAAAAAAAGCAAAACAAAAATCATATATAAGAAATGTGTCGCAAGCATAATAAATTTACAAAAATTTACAAAAAAACGCATGTATTAAATTTTATTTTTGAGGCTTTTGCGTCCATGATTTTTTAACAAATAAATATTTTTGGGTTCCATATTTACACTTTTCACGAAATTTATAAAACTTAGAAAGCTTATAAACTTTGAAAAATTTACAATATTTAACGTTTCGACAGTCATGTCGCTGTCTTCTTCAGAATAAACTGAAACTGAAAGTGTAGGATCCTGACCAGCCTTTATATTACGCCGTTCGGGTCAGTGGTTCGTGACGGTTTCGATTCATTAGTTTGTTACGTGCATAAATTTAAATAATGCATTACCCTGTATATTGGTTTAATTAAAAATTACTTTTATATTTCTCGACGCCATCTATCGGGCTCGTTGGTCTCTTCGTAGTGAGTAGGCGATATCCGGCGAGATACCGGCATTTTGACTTTAACATCGTTCATGTTATAACCTATGTCTGCGTGAATTAAAAATCGTTTTCTCAAATCATCCACGTGTTGGGACACGATGGAAAATAGAAGTCTTTTTAATTAACTAATTTAATCCACGCAGGCGCCATGTGCTACCTCCTAAATATGGGTATTCTTGTCGTAATTTAAAATCTACAAGGAAAACTTATAATTTAATTACGATCGTAAAGTATTCGAGTCGTCACCGGCCGTTCCACCACGATCTGGTACATGTTTCTAGTCGATACCGAATTACGAGGGATTAACATCGACAAATATTTTTATGGGACGATTATAACTATCTATAAGGCCTACGGTTAAAACTAAATAAACCGAAGACAATCATGTTTCTGCGAGATTTTACTCATACGGCAAACACCTGCGAAACCAACTTTCATTGAATGTGTACAACAGCATTCGACAACCGGGTTATATTATATGTACTTTCTTTAACATTAAGTAACCATTTTTGTAGATCTTGATTTCGTGAGGCATTGGTTTGACACGATTTGCGACTCAAATTGATTTCAGGCCCACTTGCCGGGGAAAGCGCTTTCTTCGATCGAGTGGAAGCTCCTGTATTTTGGGTAAGTTATTTTACTTATTTGTTCGTTGTCAGAAAGGTCACTCACAAAACTTTTGCTAATATTAGTTCCGTAATTATTAATACTGTTGTTTACCAATTAGGTAGTAATTTTGCTTATTTTGTGTTACGTATGCTGTGTACTACCAATAATTATTATGATAGTTTAATATTAATGCCGTAATTATTATCACTGTTTTATTATCAGTAAGGTCGTATTATTACTTCTTTTGTACGTTTCGTATACGGTGTCTCACGAATAACTGTTATGATAGTTTAATATTAATGCAGTAATTATTATCACTGTTTTATTGTCAGTAATGCCGTATTACTAATTATTTCGTGTATCCTGCATGCTGTATACAAACGATATTTATTTATTTTATAAACTATTCTTCGCTGTTCATTTCAACATAATTTACTTATGTATTGTGTGTTGCCGATACTATTGGCATTTCTGTAATGAGAATTCGATATACCTGTGATAATCATCAACGATTCTAGATTAAAGTTGTTATTGTGGTTACTTGTTCTTTTATGACAACATACCTTTCTCTTTGGATCGTCGTTATCGAATAACAAACGTTGGCTACTCGAACAACCGAGTATAAGGATTACGAACCTAAAATTAGTTACAAGCTTGCACCGTCTGTCGTGAGCGAGACAGAAGTTACTTTGGATCAGCTCTGGCGCTCTTAAGCATAGTTTCTGTGAACCCCCCCTACTCCCGACTATATGAGTTGGCCGTGCTGGGTTCGTAAAACCAAAAGCTTGTAACAAGTTTTCCGGAACATGTTTTTCCATATTGGCGCTAGATCGATTCCATTATTCCTATAAAAATTGTCGTACTTCTGGATTTCAACGGTTTCCTTGTATAATTAAGGCCAGAAGTTTTAGATTTAGCCAACATTGTTGCTTCTTCAAATTTTATGGTGTGACCGGTGTCTAAAAAATGTTCCGCAACAGCAGATCTTGTATTATGTTTCTTTGTATCTGCCTTACGTTCTTTTAGTCTGGTAGCTATGTTGCTTCCCGTTTGTTCTATGTAAGCCAGTCCACACGAACAAGGGATGTGGTAGACCCCTAGTTCCTCGAGTGGTGCTTTTGTTTCTTTTGATTTTGAGAAATTGGCGGCTATTTTATTTGTTGCTATGAAGATCACTTTGATATTTTTTCCTCTAAGTATCCTGGCTATTTTATCCGTACAGTCTTTTATGTAAGGAAGGAAGGAAGTTGCCACGGGGTCTTCCTTTGATTTTTTTTACTGTGTTTGTTAATTGCTCGATATATGTCTGTTTTTCTGAAACCGTTTTTTATTAAGGCGTTTGTTAGGTGACCTAGCTCGCTCTTTAACGTGTTCGGTTCATTGATCTCATTGGCCCTGTGTACTAAAGTTTTTAGAACTGCAAACTTCTGAGCTGGATGATGATGTGATTCGGCGTTGAGGTATCCGTATGTGTCGGTTTTCTATATACTTGATGCCCGAATTTGTTGTCCATCTTTTGAGTGACCAGTACGTCTAAGAACGGCTTCTGTTTGTTTCCATTTCCATGGTGAATTTAATGTTGAAATCTAACTGGTTGGTGTGATCCAAAAAGTTGTGTAGTGTTTCTGTTCCATGAGACCAAATTACAAATGTATCGTCCACATAACGTAGCCAGCATTTTGGTTTGAGAGTAGCGGTTTCTAATGCTCTTTCTTCAAAATTCTCCATAAATATATTGACGATGACTGGAGAAAGTGGTGATCCCATGGCTGCTTCTTCAATTTGTTCGTATACAATATTGTTGAATGAGAAGTACGTGGACTTTAAACATAACTCAATTAGTCCGTTAAGCTCCTCATCCAAATCCGCTCTTTGTAATTTGGTCTTGATGGTCTCCAGTTCTGTTTGTAGTGGCATTTTTGTGAAGAGAGATGCCACATCAAAACTAACTAAAATGTCTTCTAATTCTCGTTCAAAATCCTTCATAAGTATATTGGTGATAACTGGAATTTTTCCAAGTTTGTAAGTTTTCTAAGTTTTATAAATTTCATGAAAAGTGTAAATATGGATCGCCGTTCAAAACACGAAAATATTTATTTGTTAAAAAATCCTGGCCGCGAAAGCCTCAAAAATAAAATTATTCGACTCTACGGGGAGGAAGTTTTTAAAATCGTACGAAAATTGGAAACACTCAAGATCAAACGCCAACGTCTGCTTGCTCAATTAGCCTTTTTGAACAGATGTATAGACCAGGACATTGTCCCAGGTTTTCTGCAAATACAACATCACATCAAGACCAGAATAGGAAAGCATATACTGCAAAGAGCCAGCCGAGACTTGTTAAGGGAGAGGATACACAAAACTAGACCAGAAAACTACTGAGCTATTTTCAGTTCATTCACGACTGATCAACACAGTAGATTTGAAAATCTGGGATTTGATCAACAAACTATCTACGGAAAAAGCCGAAGAGATCGCCAAAAAGGTAAAGAAAATACAAATGGCGAAGTTCCAGAAGTTATAGGAAGTACAACATCTTTCACCGTCGCAATTAGAAACAGACAGAATCATCATTAATATGTTTTTAACCACACTCAGTGGACCAGCAACGGCCATTTTATCAAAAAGATTAAATTTTGCTATCACACCAAAATTTATACCAAAGGAAGAAATAGTGAGTTCATTGGAAAGCACACTCAGAACTCTACCACAACGTATTCAAGAAGAGGTGAGGGTCAAAATAGCCGATATTTTGAAGAAATCTACAGCACCAAAATCCAACATTAATCGAGAGAAAAGAAATGCTCTAAGGGAACTTAAGGCCAACAAAGAAATCACTGTATTACCAGCTGATAAAGGAAATGCTTCTGTAATCATGAACACCAACGACTTCATGGAAAAAATCGATACTTTGCTACAAGATTCGGCGTACAAACCATTGAAGAGGAACCCAATAAAACCTCTAGAGAGAAAGATTTCGACCGCTGTAAAATCCGCAAGCACGATCCCGGACCATCAAAAGAAACGACTAATTCCTACAGACACCAGGATGCCGCACCTTTACGGCCTTCCAAAAATCCACAAACCAGGGGTACCGCTTCGCCCAATTGTGAGTGCTACAGGTTCAGCCACTCATCCTCTGGCTAGATACTTATGTACCATTTTACAACCGCTTACGGGAAAAAGCATCTATCACGTAAGGAATTCTAAGCATTTCGTCTCAAGAATTAAAGAAATTATATTGGAATCAGAAGAGATTTTAGTTAGTTTGATGTGACATCTCTCTTTACAGCACTGGAGATCATCAAGACCAAATTACGAAAAGCGGATTTGGATGAGGAACTTAACGGACTAATTGAGCTATGCCTAAAGTCTACGTACTTCTCATTCAACAATATTGTATACGAACAAATTGAAGAGGCAGCCATGGGATCACTTTCTCCAGTCATTGCCAATATATTTATGGAGGATTTTGAAGAAAGAGCATTAGAAACCGCTATCCTCAAACCAAAATGCTGGCTACGTTATGTGGACTATACATTTGTAATTTGGTCTTATGGAGCAAAAACACTACACAACTTTCTGGATCACATCAACCAGTTAGATTTCAAAATCAAATTCACCATGGAAAAGGAAACAAACAGAAGCAATCCGTACAGATACCGCAACACCAAATCACATCATCATCCAGCCCAGAAGTTTGCAGTTCTAAAAACTTTAGTACACAGGGCCAAGCCGATCAGTGAACGGAACACGTTAAAGACTGAGCTAAGTCACCTAACAAACGCCTTAATAAAAAAAATTCAGAAAATCAGACATATATCGAGCAATTAACAAACACAGTAAGGAAAAATTAAAGAAGGAGGACCTCGTGGCAACTTCCTTCCTTCTTTACATAAAAGGCTGCACGGATAAAATAACCAGGATACTTAGATGGAAAAATATCAAAGTGATCTTCACTGCAACAAATAAAATAGCCGCCAATTTGTCAAAATCAAAAGAAACAAAAGCACCACTCGAGGAACCAGGGATCTACCACATCCCTTCGTTCGTGTGGGCTGGTTTACATAGGACAAACGGGACGCAACCAGATTAAAAAAACATAAAGCGGATACAAAGAAACATAACACAAGATCTGTTGTTGTGGAACACTGGTCACACGATAAAGTTTGAAGAGGCAAGAATGTTGGCTAAATCCCAAAACTTCTGGCCTAGATTATACAAGGAAGCCATCGAAATCCAGATGTACAACAATTTTAATAGGGATAATGGAATCGATCTAGCGCCAATATCGAAAAACATGTTCCTGAAAACTAATGAATCCAAACTGTCACGAACCACTGACCCGAACTGCGTAATATAAAGGCTTGTCAGGATTCTACACCTTCAGTTTCAGTTTTTTTCTGAAGAGGACACCGACATGACTGCCGAAACCTCAAATATTGTATATTTTTGAAAGTTTGTAAGCTTTCTCAGTTTTATAAATTTCGTGCAAAGTGTAAATATGGAACACGGTTCAAAAGCTTGTATTAAAGTTATACTTAACATAAATTAGAGTAAAACGTTTTCAAACTAATATCTAAAAAAATCTATATTTTTCTAATTATTTTATTTCAATCAAAATGTTGTTTTTTTAATAAAATTTAAATTGAATTATAAATGTTTTATTAAATTTATAAAATAATACATCAAAAGGTATTATGAAGATTTTGCAAAAAAGATTACAAACAATAAAAACATGCGTCGCTTTTGTAGCTTTTTTATTAGAAGTAACATTTTGTTGTTGAAATTTATTTAGTATCTTGTCAATTCTATCAATAAAATTTGTATAAATTTATCTGGATAAGTCGATTCAATTTAGTTTTCTAAATATGCTTTATTACACTTTTTAACGTGTCTGTGTTTTTTGACAGACGCGATTTTTTTGTTTTTTGTGTACCTCTATTTTAAATTTTAGTCGTAATTAATAATAAAAACACTGGTTGTGAAATTAGAAGTGACGGAAAGTAAAAACAGAGATAAAAAAATAGGACGGGCGCCAGGTTATGCGTTATGAAGAAAAAGTCCTTTATGTAAAAAGCTTGAAAACATTTATATGCAATTAAATAATTTTTTGAACAATAAGGTGATAATTCAAATTCTTTACAAACGTATTGTATTAATCGATTAGTTTATTAAAAAGAATTCTAAAAAAGCTTGTCTAGTACGTTAAACTGAAATTATTGAATAGGTTCGAAAAGAAAAATTGTCAGAACTTACCTTATCTATTATGCACACAAGATTTATGACGCTTCCCCTGTCCACGTGATGCTCCCCGGATCCGCTCCCTTGAATATGAGCTTCTGGTATAACAATCTGAAGATTGACGAAGTGAGAAATTAATCCCGAGCTCCCAGATACCTATAAGACAAAATAATAAATTATCTCACATAAAACACACTCTTTTATATAAAGTGTTAAACGTCAAACGCAACTTCGTTTTTAAACAAAAAACTTTATTATTGACTTGAAATAGATACCGTATCGTGTAATTGAAAAAGGCTTCTAAACTAAACAATGGAAGCTTTTAGGATAAAGTTATTGGAAAAGGTATTTTAACTCTATTTTCTTTTGCCTCGTTTCTTTTTAATTGAATTTGCTCAGTTAAATTTGAGGTTTTTGTGTGATTTTCGAAACGACTCTAAAATACAACTTTTTACGTTCCAACCACGTCTTTAACTTTATGAATTTTAAAAACGCTTAACTCGATTTGCAAGCAAATAAAAATAATATTTAAATATGTACGAAATAAAAAATAAGATCAAACGATGTTTTGAAATAAGTACATAAATAATTCGTTTAAGAAAGGTGAAATTTCGTTAAGAAAGGATTTTCTAGACGTCATTATTTGTAGGTGCGATTGTCTTCTAGTTTGTGAAGCTCGTTTACCGACTACAAGTTCGAAACCAATCAAGAGTGTTCTTAGAGGACGTGAGCTGATCAAAAAGAACCTGATAAATTTAATTCAGAACACGTACTTGATCAAAAGGACGTGGAAGATTCAAAGGAACAATAATTCTTTACATACATGTTTCATACGCAACGTAAACACGTTCGGTTAAGCAACTGCGAATGAGTTTTTTATAAGGTAACATAAATTACGATTTTAATAAATATTTTCCTTCTTTTGAGTATAAAAATATAAATATAATTTTAGTAAATACTTTTTAATAAGATTTTTTTTTAATAATTGAAGTATTTACCAAAATGCTTTACAAAAGAATTAAATTTTTTGTGTGTTATACTCCAACAAAAGACAAGTAGAACATTTGTTAATTAAATTGTATTTAAATAAAGACGATTTAATTAGTAAAATTCAATAAATTAATAGGCAGAATTTGAGCTTACTAAATTTAGTTAGTAATTTCTGTTATTAATTTATAAATTCACTGTTAGTATATGCAGAAAATATGTTACTTAAAGACGAAACGGTTGTTCTACAAAATATTAAATTTGCTTTCAACAATAATCCCACAGCGTAAAATTTAGTTGTTGAACATTACGATAAACTTAGGATATTAATGCGAAATTATGTTAAATTTCTATTTAATATTTACTCAATAAACATTTATTTTTAGAACATAGCAGGAACTTATTTAACATGTTTTAGAGCTCTTCAAAGATTGTAAAAATCATTAAAATAAATTAATTTAATAAAAATACTCTTAAAATGTTGCATAATTAATTAAGGGAAAATATAGACATAATTTAATTTATTAAAAAAACCAAAAAGTTAGTTCTTGGTGCAATACGCAAATGTGACGTGTATATAAATTTAAATAAACTAAAAAACACGCTTTTATAGCTAACCGAACTAAAAAGTAGAAAATAATTTTCAATTACAAAGAGTTTATAATACAGTAGTAGAAGGTCGAACAATCAATCATAATTTGTTACCTCAAAAGAAAATTATAATAAAATTTAAGTTATTAACAGAATAATTCGATTCAGAGTAAAAAGCGTGAGGTGCATTTTACTACATATTCATAACATTTAATAAATTTATTTTATGGCGGTTCACAGTTCTACAGCTTCTAAGATTATGACACGATTTGAGCTACGTTGTCACATCTTTTCAGATGTAAAAGTTGCAAAGTGAAGATTTCATCTTTGGAAATGTGCATCCACAGTTTGTCGCGTTTGCGAATACTTGTCATATCTAAAGAAAACTTACAGCAGATTGGACTCGCAATAGAAACATTTTGCGACGCGAAATAACCGACATGCCTTTTTGTTAAATTCTGTTTTTTTACCGATTCTACAATTTTTCTCCTATTAATATTAAACAAATGCGCTACTGACCATAAAAAAGCATTAAAGAGATGAACTTTACTTTAACATGAATCCTTTCTCTAGTCTACTTTTGTCCTGTGTTGATAACTTTACAGTGAAATCGTTTATAATTAAACTAGTAATTACTGATAGTTTTTATTATAAAACTTTATAAATCAGGTTTATTAAATTATTTCGTTTACGCATTTTAAAATATTGTTACGTCCTTTATTTATTAAAAACTAATTTATTTAAACTATTAAAACTACGTTTACTTATTATAGAAATATGTATACTTTTAAATTAACCGAACTAATTAAATCTAATAATAAAAACACTTACACTATAATTTATGTATAACCGTTGTATAACACTTAAGATAAGATAAGATAACGTCCTCGGATTTGTTTACACTATAAGTCACGTTCACTCGATTCGGTGTACACTGTTATTTATTTAAAACGTCGCGCGTGCTAACGATACGTATTTATTTCAACTTGATAATCTTCTTAATACTGCATGCATTCACATTCCAGCAATCCTGACCTACGATTTCCATCTTCGGCTTTTATAGACATCAGCGAATCCTTCTCGATCGTTCCTCACTTTTCGCTATATCTTCTAGAAACTAGATAACAGTTCTAGAAGGCTCTTGCATTTGCAAGTAATTTCTCGGACGTTTCACTGCCCCCTTCTTAGGACTGTTCTGTCCCAGAACAGGAGACTGGATCCGACACCGGTAAAAGGGATCGTGGCGATAGCGGCAGCTTCCTCCATTTCGGCAACTTCCTTGACCATAAAAGTAACAGTCAATGGACTTTTCCTGACCCAATACTCTCCTCGGTTGGTAACTACAGACCAACACTTGAATGCCTGTTCCTCGGAAGACGACCTCCAACATGTTTCGAACAGTCCTCCAATTCAGTTGGTCTAAGCCACAACCAAGCTTGGGTACTGCCAATTTCTTAACATGATGGAACTCCATTTGTCTCTTGAGACTCCATAATGTTCGCCACAGATCTTTGTATAACGGCTTGACACGTGAGTATTTCTTGGTGACCAGATAGAAAACGAAGCGTCCGTCACCACGTAGTCCTAAAACCTTTCCGACTGCCGGTTGCTGTCTTCGTAATTCATCTAGGTGTCCAAACTTCTTTTTAAACACGACTGCAACCCCTTTGGACATGTCAAGCTCCTCGCTCACGCAATGTGCGATGGCGTAATCTTTTTGTGTCTGGAACAGGTCTTGTTGTTCCTCGGTGGTAACTCCGAACCTAGCTTTTCCAGAACCTCCGTATAAGTTCATAAACTTTTCGAACTCCATTTCTTCGATTGGATTCCTGTTTCTGCTACTTATTACTCTGGTTCGGACCTGAACTTGCGGATTGTGGTTATCGCCAGCAAACGGGGCTAGACGATCGACGTGGACCACTTTTGGCTTGCCTCTGGGCGGTTTTGGGATGCGGTATATAACGTCGTTAATACGCTGCACGACTTCATAGGGGCCCTCCGATTGCCTTTGCAGCTTCGGCGACAAACCACGTCTCCTTTGAGGGTTATACAACCAAACCATATCGCCAGGTTGAAACCCACCATTTTGCGCCTTGACGTCATATCTTGTTTTCATCCTGTCGCTGGCAATTTGTGTGTTTTTACGAACCTCTTCATGTACTTCGTCTAGCCTCTTTGCCAGCTTGCTGACGTAATCTTCTCCAGCGACTTCTTCTTCCGGTCTTCGTCCAAATTGAAGATCGCATGGTAATCTTATCTCACGACCGAGCATGACACAGGATGGTGTTTGGCCTGTGCTTTCGTGAACGGATGATCGGTACGCCATTAAGAAGAGGTGCAAGTACTGATCCCAGTCTCTTTGATGTTCGGACACTACCTTGGCTAAGTACTTGCCCATTGTTCGATTCATCCGTTCAACCATGCCATCAGACTGAGGATGGAGAGGCGTTGTCCTAGTCTTTTTAATTCCTAACAGTCGGCAAACTTCTTGAAACAGCCCAGACTCAAAATTGCGGCCTTGATCGGAGTGTAATTCCAACGGAACTCCAAACCGGCAGAAAAACTGCTTTACTAATACGTCTGCGACTGTAGCTGCTTCCTGATTGGGTATGGCGTAAGCCTCCGTCCATTTCGTGAAATAATCCATCGCCACCAAGATGTATTTATTTCCCGAATCGGATTCTGGGAACGGCCCTGCGATGTCAATCGCTACTCTTTCCAAAGGGCTTCCTACGTTGTATTGTTTCATGGGTGCTTTGCGCTTTCTCGCTGGACCATTTCCTGAAGCGCAGACTATGCATTTACGGCACCATTTCATGACGTCCTCTTTGCAGTTTATCCAGTAGAATCGTTCTCGCACTTTACCCAACGTCTTCTTAATCCCAAAGTGTCCTCCTGATGTCCCATCGTGGAGATGCTTCAACACTTCGGTCACCCTGCTCTTCGGCACTACCAGCTGTAGTCTGTTTCCCGTGCCCTCGGCACTTTCTAGGGATCGCTTAAGAAGACCGTCTTTCTACTATCAAGGAGTCCCACTGCGCCCAGTACGCTTTGATATTTTTGCCCAAAGCACTCACTTCTTCCCAGGTTGGTCGTCGGCCGCTTTCTTTCCAGTCCAGGAGTAGTCTTATTTCAGGATCGTCTTCTTGTTTGCGACGTAACTGCTCAGGTTCCCACTCATCATCAACCATAGCAGTTCTCCGGAGACATTCGACTTTTTCTTCCAGTCGCGAACAATGGCTGCAGTCCGCCGGACATGGTCTTCTGGACAAGGCATCAGCATTTCGATGACTGCTTCCGGCACGGTGTTCTGTGTCATAGTCATACTCTTGCAGTCTCTCGATCCATCTTGCCACTTGTCCTTCTGGGTTACGGAACTGCAGAAGCCATTTTAAAGCGGCGTGGTCTGTTCTCAGTAAAAATTTTCGTCCATACAAATACTTGTAGAAATGTTCGATGGACTTAACGACTGCTAACAGCTCCCTCCTAGTGACGCAATAATTCCTTTCTGGCCTGGACAAAACCTTGCTAAAATACGCGATAACCTTTTCTTGTCCATCTTGAATCTGCGAAAGGACCGCGCCTATGGCCAGATTGCTTGCGTCGGTATCCAAAACAAACTTTCCATCTTCTCTTGGATAACTCAAAATCGGCGAAGTGACTAGCGCTTGTTTTAGTTGATTAAAAGAACTTTCGCAGTCTTCATTCTATCTAAATTCTGCTTTTTCTTCAGTTAATTTTGTTAATGGTTTGGCAATATTGGCAAATCCGGGTACAAATCTTCTATAATAAGTGCACAACCCAAGGAAACTTCGGACCTGATGTTTGTCGATTGGTCTTGGCCATGCTTGCACGGCTCGGATTTTGTCTGGGTCAGCCCTCACTCCATCTCTAGATACGACGTGGCCAAGGTATTGGACTTCCTTCTTAAATACGTGGCACTTCTTTGGGCTCAGTTTGAGGTTAGCCCCACGTAATCGCTGGAACACTTCCTTCAAGTTGCTCAAGTGTTCTTGAAAGGATCTTCCAACCACGATCAAGTCGTCCAGGTAAACCAAGCACGTCTTCCAAGACAATCCGCGCAAGATGGTCTCCATCAAACGCTCGAACGTTGCAGGAGCGTTACACAGGCCGAAGGGCATTACAGTGAACTGCCACAAACCAGTTCCGATCGAAAAAGCTGTTTTTTCACGATCCTTGGGTTCTAATTCTACCTGCCAGTATCCACTCTTTAAATCTAACGTAGAAAACCACTGGGATCCTGACAGGGTGTCTAGCGTATCGTCAATTCTGGGTAAAGGGTAGCTGTCCTTTTTGGTCACGTCGTTTAGCTGCCTGTAGTCTACGCAAAACCTCGTTGATCCATCCTTCTTCTTCACGAGTACCACTGGGGATGCCCATGGACTACTTGAAGGTTCAATCACGCCTTCTCTCTCCATATCCGTAATTATTTGTTCGGCTTCTTCTCTTTTCGCCAAAGGAAGTCTGCGTGGATGTTGTCGTATCGGTCGAGCGTCTCCGGTATTAATTTTGTGTTTCACCACGTTAGTTCTTCCTTTGGAACCACTCTCCAGCGCGAACACATCTTGGTACTCTTGGATCAACAGTTTAACTTTAGCCAGCTGGTCTTGGCTGAGGTTTTGGCATTTGATGGTAAGAATGTCCAATAGATGTTGTGGACACTTCTTCGGCGGCGTATCTTCGTTCGTCTTCACGCATCTCACAATTTGTGATACTGGCGTGCATTGGCCTACCACGGTCTTCTTTTTCAACGTTACAGGATCTGAGTTGATGTTTAAGATCCTTACTGGCATCGTCTTCTTTACTCGTACTAAGGTTCTGGCAACGAGTAGTCCCTTTTCAACTAAACCGCCTTCCATTGGTTCAATCGCGCGTATGTAGCCTTCCCGGAGATTTCCATCCAGGCGTGCCATCACCACACTTTCCGTCCTTGCAGGCAGAATCACGTCTTCACTCAACAAGACTCGCACGGCTGCCTTCTCTGACGAATGAAAAGGAATTTCTTCATTGTCGATCTTCAGGACATCGTTCTTCATATCCAAATGGAACCCATACTTCTTTATCACGTCCATTCCCAGGATAACTTCTTCCGTGATGTCGGCTACCAGTCTTGATGGTCGAGTACTCCATTTCCCAAACCAATGGTTACTTTGACTTGTCCGTGAGTAGGTATTTTGTCGCCCGTCGCCGTTCGAAGTCGTACTGTTACTGGTGATGTCTTCTCGTTTTCCAATAACATGTCAGGACGAATGATGGTCTTCGTTGCTCCCGTGTCAACCAGTAACTGAACGCTTCTTCCATTGATCTTGCCATCGAGATAAATGCTATACAACTGCTCCCTAGGCGATACCATTTGAATGGTAATCTCCGGGGCATGGCTCGTTGAGGTCGACTTTCGCCCCATTCGGTCGACCCGTTCTAGTTTTCCGGACGCTCTTCTCGTCTTCTTTTGGGCTTAGTACAACGGCGTCGTACATGACCCACTTCTCCGCAGTTCCAGCACGTCAGTTCTCTTCCTCGAGCTTCTCGTTCCCGAAATACCCGTCGCACTATGTCTTCAATGCTTTCTTCTGTGAACGAGGATACTTCTGCAGCACAACGGAGCTTATGGCTGCCTCGGTGCGACGCTTGTTTCGCCGCCTCGAACTCCAAAGCATGGGTTAATGCGTCATCCAATGTCTTCGGTCGAGCTAACCGGAGAGTCTGCTGCGTTTCGTTGTCTCGAAGGCCGTTTACAAAAGTTTGAATAGCCAACTGCTCCAAGAAGGTATCTGGTGCTGTAGGATACGCAAGCCGTGTTAATCTAGCGATGTCAGCCTCAAACTCTTGAAGACTTTCGGCAGCTTTTTGAACCCGACTTTTAATTTGAGCCTGGTATACTTGTTGAAGATGGGCATCTCCATACCTCATTTCTAATCGTGATATTAAAAGTTCATAATTTTCTTGCAGGTGGTCCGGAACAGTTTGTAAAATTCCAAGCGCTTCTCCACGTAAGGACACTATTAAAGACGTCGCTTTCTGCTTGTTGCTCCAACCATTAGCAGTAGCTGCGGCTTCAAACTGCTTGTAGTAGGTTGACCATGGAACTTTACCATCAAAATTTGGCGGTACAACCTTAAACTTGTGTTTTCTTCTCGATGGTCCATTATTAAATCTTCACTCGTTACGCTTCCTTCACCGTGACAATTCATTTGGTTCATTCTCTCTTCAAGCAGTTGTATTCTTTCGCTCAATTTTTTTTCTAGCTTTTGTTCTAATTTGTCTTCTACTTCTTCTATTTTGTCATTCACAGATTTGCAAATTTCTTCTTTTAAGTTTAACATGTCTGCTTGTGTTTCCTCTTGAACAGTTTTAATTTGATTTTCTATGTTCGTTTGTATTTCTTCTTTTAATCGTCTAGAATTTTCCATCAACCTTTCTTCAATTTTCTGAGAATTTTCTTCCATTCTCTGCGAATTTTCGTGAAACTTTTCTTCTAGTTTTGCTTCGATTTTCTGTGAATTTTCGCCCATTTTTCTATTCATCGATTCGAGAATTTCAAGTATCTTTGAATCCATTTTAACTGCTTGCAAACCCGTCACCGGCATAAATTTAAATATATCGCGAATATAAAGTTTTTAAATACACTACTTTTTAAAATGCAGTTTTTGTATAACACAAAATTTTAATAACGATCCACTTGTTAATAATAAACCACGAATTTAATTAATAACGTGATCACGCACTTGTTAAAAGAAAAAGTTTAATAAACACTACTTTATAAACAAACACGCGTATCGTATCTCGAGCGATAATAAATTACTTATTGGTATTTACACTAATAAAAACGAACCCGACACCGACACCAAATGTTACGTCCTTTATTTATTAAAAACTAATTTATTTAAACTATTAAAACTACGTTTACTTATTATAGAAATATGTATGTATACTTTTAAATTAACCGAACTAATTAAATCTAATAATAAAAACACTTACACTATAATTTATGTATAACCGTTGTATAACACTTAAGATAAGATAAGATAACGTCCTCGGATTTGTTTACACTATAAGTCACGTTCACTCGATTCGGTGTACACTGTTATTTATTTAAAACGTCGCGCGTGCTAACGATAGGTATTTATTTCAACTTGATAATCTTCTTAATACTGCATGCATTCACATTCCAGCAATCCTGACCTACGATTTCCATCTTCGGCTTTTATAGACATCGGCGAATCCTTCTCGATCGTTCCTCACTTTTCGCTATATCTTCTAGAAACTAGATAACAGTTCTAGAAGGCTCTTGCATTTGCAAGTAATTTCTCGGACGTTTCAATATGAACATAAATTATCGGATTAGTAGAAGAGGTGTGTTTCCGTCGAGCTGCTTTTGGTGACCACCGCGGTTTTTTTGCGGCTAAGGGTAGCTTTCTCGATGGCGTAAGAGTACACCAGCATCGAAACCGCCACAATTTTTGTATTGAAATGATTTGCTTAATAATTTAAAATAATTACTTTAAAACGGTGCAAGATAGAAGAAAAGTTGCACATAAACATTTTTATAGAGTACGTTCAATAGTTTAAAAGATACAAGTGTGCAAAGTGGCACGAAAATTAAATTAAAATTCTGTAACTCTTAAACTATTAGATATAATTATATCCTCCCGCAAACTTTTTTGTAGTAAATTTTGTGCTCAATAAATTGTTTATGTGGAATTTTTATCTATATTGTACCGTTTTTGCAGCGTACAAGGCGGAAGCTCGCGCAAATCTAATTCTGCAATTCTAAATATGTTTCTCGAATATGTCGTAAGAGGCATCATGCTCTTTTCCATTTTAGTAAAATTTCGAATACAAGTTCTGAATCTAATGAAAGGTCAGAAACTTTATCAACTAGTGAAACGACAGCGTTCAGCAATTTTGGAAGTTGGAGTAAGTGCAACTTCAAAATCGATTATCCACGTTATCTTTAATAGAGAGATTTTGTGAGGAGCATTTTATAAGTACTGTTTCTCAAACATCTGATGGTCGTTTCTCTGTGTCAATACCTTTCACTTCATTTCTATCGTTACTTGGCGATTCCAAGGCTTTTGCTACTGAACGTATTCTAAAACTTGAAAAAAGGTTTCTAGCAGATTCTAGTTTGTATTCTAAATACAGAAAGTTTATTAAAGAATATATTGCATTAGGACACATGAAAAAGACCGTTGATAAAAAAAAAAGACGAGCAATCAGGATTGATTATAGTTTACGGTGTTGACACCCCTATTTCTCTTTCAAAAGTAACTTCATTTCACTTGCGTCACCACGCAATTTTCAGAAAGGATTTGTTGAATACTAAATTAAGGGTAGTTTTTGAGAGTAGTGCCAAATCTAGCACAAATATTTCTTTTAATGATGCCCAAATTGTGGGTCCCATACTGCAAGATGATTTAGTTTCAATATTATTACGATTTCGTCAGCACAAAATTGTTCTAGTGGACGATATTCGAAAAATGTATCGTAAAAATACTAATTCATCCTTTTCAACGAAAATTGCAAAGAATTCTTTGGCGAGAATATCCACATTCGGTCATAGAAACCTATGAACTACAAACGATTACATACGGAACACACCATCACATACATTGAGAGTCATAAAATAAACGAGTTTCTGGACCAATACAAAAACTCCACATTGTGCAACTAGTCAACCACCAGCAATGTTATTCTTAAGAAAAAATATTTGAACATGGTTAGATTTGATTAAAGTCGATGATCTACATACTAGAATGACCAAGAAACAATCGAGTAAACTTCAAACAACATTTAAAGTCCTACAATAATCTGTTTATTTACTTACTGGCAATCTACGTATGGGCAAATAGATTCTTAGGATTGTCGTTACTTGCTTAAGTAATCCTTATTACAAAATAGACTACAATAACCAGCGATTCATAAGACATTTCGACCAAGTCAAAGCTCGAGGGAATTCAACGCCTTCTGAACCATATCAGAAAATTTGTTTTTGTCGAGACATCACACTACTCGCAAGACAATTTCAACTAGATACCACACAAGAATTTGTTTTACCACCAGCAGTACAACAACAAACCGATCTCTCGACTACGACATCAGTGATACCGCATAAGACGGGACATCTTTGACGACCTCCACAACCGCACTCTCCCTGAGTATTCATGTGGGTCTTACACCCCTGAAGAGAAACGAAATGTATGTTACCGTAAAATAGTAAACTTGGCAGCAGTGTAATATACTGTTATGTTAAAAGTGTTTTGTTCCGAAACGTCCACTTTTTGCTACATCCAGAGTGTTGGCTGTCATTTCGACGTATATAATTATCCAAGAGAGAAAAACTATTTTTCCGCTGACTGCGGTACCGTTTGTACATAAGGCTTTCTTTTCTAAATATTCACACGCATCTACATTATAGATAAGTGTAATACTTTTGTTGTTTATGTGAAAGTCGTTCTGGGGTAAGAATTGATTTTATTTTTATTATTTAATTTGATTTTGCCGTTATTTTCATTAGCAGTTTTGGATACCCACAGGTATCAACATGGGGCCTGAATTTTTTCAGAACAGAAATTGCAATTTCTCAATTTCTACTAGAAGCTACCTGGAGCACGATGGAAAAATGAAGTTTCAGTGTCTGAATCCATCGGTTTTTTCCCGGACACTGCAAAACGGCGAAAAAGTTAAAAAATCATGGCTTGTGTACTTTCCGACACAAAAAGTTTTGTTTTGGTTTGCGTGTCGCCTTTTCGCGTCTGCGAGTACCGCATTCAGTTATGCAAAATGCTTCAATGACTGGAAACATTTCGAAGCATGTATTCTGGAACATGAGAGCAATCTGGGACACAAACAAGCCATCTTGACCTATGTAACACGGATGAAGAGCGGTGGTATCCTCGAAAATGCTCTGGCCGCTCAATTAGACGATGACATAACGTACTGGCGGGAAGCGTTATGAAGAATTGTTGAAGTGGTAAAGAGGCGTTTCGCGGAGACGATCAAGTCATCGGATCGCAACATAACGGCAATTATTTAGGAGATTTAGAGCTGCTGAGCAAGTTTGATCCGTTCTTTACTGAACATTTGCACAATCATGCAAATAAAGGGATAGGACATGTTTCCTACTTGTCAGTTTGCATTTGCAATGAATTTATTGCTATAATGGGACACAAAGTATTGAGCCAGATAATTGCAGAACTGAAGAAAGCAAAATACTACTCAATAAGGGTCGACTCTACACCTGATATCACTCACGTCGATCAGCTGACGTTTTTTCGTCAGATACGTGAAAGAATGTAACCCAGTAGAATATTTCCTCGACTTCGTACCAATCGTAAGGCATGGATCTGCGTACTTGTGCGATACTATTCTATCGTTTCTTGCCGAAAATGGTATCAGGTTGGCAGACCGTCGTGGACAAACGTACGACAACGCACCGAACATGGCGAGGCAGTACAATGGTTTGCAAGCAAACCTGAAGGAACACTGCACATGTGCCCTTTTTGTCCCATGTCTAGCACACAGTCTGAACTTGGTCGTTGGGCAGGCCGCTGGGTGCGTGATGAAAGCGACAGATTTCGTCCAGTTTCTGCAGAAATTGTACACTTTCTTCGCTAGTTCGATTCATCGCTGGAACGTGGTAAAAGCGTGTCTTGGACTAGGCTTAGTAATAAAACGTCTTTCGAATACCAGATGGTCCGCTCGCTCGGATGCTGTATCAGCGTTACAGAAAAGTTATCCGAA
Source organism: Aquatica leii (assembly GCA_035610365.1). Taxonomy (NCBI): domain Eukaryota; kingdom Metazoa; phylum Arthropoda; class Insecta; order Coleoptera; family Lampyridae; genus Aquatica; species Aquatica leii. The sequence goes on from CM069432.1 coordinate 15,754,832, forward strand.
AATCATGGATGCTCTGAAGAATATAGATGACGAAAGAAACAGTCAAAAACGCGAAATAAAGATCGAAGCATTTTAAACCAAATGCTAACGTTGGATACTGTTCTGCTGACCGTGATGTGGAGCAAAATACTGTTCAGGTGCAACGAGACGTCTAAGAGTCTCCAGAGTGACAGTATTTTTCTGGTGGCTCTCAAGTTGGTTAATTCTTTAACTGACTTCGTGAAGGATCAACGGAAACAGTTCGACGACTACGAAGCTGCTGCAAAAAACTCGTACCTCGATTTCGAATACAAAAGTACCACATCCTGCACAAGGCAAAGGAGTTCACGCTTGACATTCTTTGAAGAAGCTGCAGAAGACACCCAGTTTCAAAGTCGCGAGAAATTTAGGATTCAGGTCTACCTTCCAATTATCGACGAGTTGATAACGCAGCTGCAACGACGTGCACAGTAGTGTGCAGCAAAAAAAAATATTTTTTTATATCAATAAGCTTGGGAGTGCAAAAGTTGTTACGATATACCAGTAGATTGCCATTAATTTTTTCAGCTTTTTCGATTTTTAACGATGCCACAACGACCTTGAATTTTTCCTAATGAGGATAATAGATTTAATGAATTATTGTTTTTTGAAATAGTTGTTGATATCAAATTTAGTTTAACTTGAGCCAAAAATAAGTACTCAAAGGTATGAAAAGAAACACAAAAAAAAATTAAACCAGTGTTGTATCATCTTAAGGTGCCACAAAGGGATTCAAATTTGGTAAAAATAAGGAAAAACACATTAAATTAAAATAAAGTTTAATTTTCTTCTACATAAGGTAAGCTAGTCTTTTTTAGTTTTACAAATTAGTGTTATTTTATATATTTTATTTAAAACTATTTTAAACTAAAAATGTTGCGTACATAACATACAATAACATATATAAGGTAAATTAAAGAAAAACAAATTTAAAAAAACGTAATATTATCACTCAAAATTTTTAAAATAGTAAACTTAAACTACATAAGTTTGTATTCCGATTTCTTATTGAATTTCGGCATGATAGATCTAGACTTCAGTCTCGATCGAATGTAGTCATCTCTTTCTAAGTCTCCTACAGCTGCCGCAGTTTCTGTCACCAAACGGACGCATTGTTCGACGGCTTGAGAGTGACACACCAGTTTGGGAAACGTTATCAATATCATTTCTTCTCTGTCAGTTACGTAATTTTTAATTTCGGTTGTTGTAAGGGATCTTGTTAAGGGGGGTTCAATATTTTTAAACGACTCATAATTTATCATGTCGTAGTATTCTTGGGCCTCAAAATTTAAGACAGGAACTTTAAACTGGCGTATTGTTCTCCGGGTGCACGAAATATGCGTTTCTTTGGATAACTAGATCAACTACATCCTTCAAATGTTTTGGAAGATACCTAGTTAATGAGATGAGTTTCCACAAGTGTCTTGGACCTTCCCAGCAAACTGATTTAACTTTAATCCTAAACCAGACCGGTGCATACACATTTACTACGTACGTAGCTAAAATGAAGAGATTTTGTGAGGGTTCATTTGAGGAGACATATAAACGTAATAAAAGTATTCGACTGGCAGTTGTGAGCCAGCGAGAGTGTGATATTGGCCAGGTTGAATTTGCCAGATATTTACTGCATTTACCTGATGTAACAGCAAGAACCATTTTATACAAATATTTCTGATAGTTACTTAGTTCCTTTAAATCAATTTCCGACAGGAAAGATTCTTTATGTCCTTCAATCGGTTTAAATTTTATAACAGGTAGAGCGCATTTTTTTAAAGCTATACCAATTGGCCCACCAAATGACTTAGGACCATGTGTTGCGCCGTCTAAACCAGTGAAGAGATGTCTCAGCGAAAGTTCATTCGTGTGCAACAAGCACACGAACTAATGGAGATATTTGTTGTAATGGAGCTCTAACTTCCTTATCACACCATTTCCGTATCCGGTATTAACGTTTATACCATCACATCCTATTGCAATTAGTTCTTGAGTGTCATATTGTTTCAGTAAACAGTAATCCGTAATAGCTTTTGAAATACTAATAGCATGTCCTGATGTAGGAGTAACATATCCTAAATATTCGGAATTTGGTTCCTGAAGGATCACAATATGTTCTTCAATAGCTGTTACTGGATGATGTACTCCATCTTTTATAATAGTTTTTCTGGATGGATCTTTCCTTCCGTTAAAATAGATCGATCTTAGTACTAAATTTTCTCCACGATCAGATTGGAATTTACTCTTACATTTTTGTCTCTCACGTCTTATTTTACTACGATCGATAACAGACGTTGTATTGTTTTCAGTAACAATACCTAAATCTTGTAGTAACGCAGAAGAAACAGCAGCAGCACTACGGTCGGAAAGACCCCATCGATCACATTCTCGAGCTGCCGTTGGCAGAGATTTACGCATTTAGGCATATGTTATTGTTAATGAAGCACGAGATTTGTTGGAAATTCCAGATGCAGTAGAGGGAGTGTTATTATCTTTCAACAAAGGCAAGTCTAAATTTACAGTATGATCATCTGACAAACTATTGCCTAACTCTTGTAACGAAAAAATCTTTCTTTAGGTGTCATTTGTATAACGTATAAACTTACTTAACATAAACGCATAACAAATAAATGAATTTAAATGCACCAGGCTAGCTCACAAAAATATTTATTCAAAACACACATTAAAAACAAACTACATAAGAGCAATAAGAAATTTTCATATTTATTTAATTAGAGTCGTGGGAATTCTTACGTTACTTAAGATTAATAATTTTCAATTTGATAAACACAAAACTTTATAAATTGGACGCCACAATATTTTTTATATTAAAATGGTTAAATATTGAAACCAAAAGATTTACACTAACATAATAACAAAAAAACATATTTACATATTTTGACAGTTTCGAAGGTCAAATATAAAATCAAAGTTACCTGATTTCAAACTTTAATGCGCAAGTCGAATTGGTGAGGTCAGTGACGCGTTCTCATCTGTTCATGCGATGACGCAACATTACGAAATTCTTGAAATGCATATTTTAATTTCCATATTTTCCGTATTTATCCTGATTGATCTAATATTCGTACAGATCCATTAACCAGAATATCGTAAAACAAACGTAGCGTATGATAACTTCATTCGCAACATCCAACTCAAATTTTATCAGACGTAACATGAATAATTATCGATTTTTACTCATAAAAATCATAATTCGTAACGGAAATTCTTCGTAAAAGCGACGTTGTGACTAACATCAAACGTGCAGCGTAAACCATATCTTAATATCGCATTTCAAACATCAAACTCGTAAAAAGGCGTACGTATCCAAACGAAATTTTCGTAACCATAAACGAATTCAAACGTACACAAATCAAAAAGCATCGAATAAATCAGAAACGTAGTCGTAATATCAAAAGCAAAAACTTCCAATTCGAACGTATCAAAAATTATTGCGCAACTTTCCATTTAGGCGTGGTCATCATATGACTCATTGAAATGATGCAATTTTCGTACATCGTATATTTAATTCTTTTTCGAAGATTTGAAACCAAGAACCATATACAAACAAAAACCAAAAAACCAAAAACTAAAACGTAAATTGCGATGTATTACAAAATACGAATCAAAACAAAAATGACTTACCCCTTCGAGTTAACGGGTTTATCTTTAATAATTTCGTAAATTCAACAACGAAACGCAAATGCTACCACAAAACGCAAGTGTTACTACCAAACGAAAGTACTTCTACAAACGCCGGCATAACTTGCAGCACGCAAAAAAATGTCCGCTCACTACATCGCGAAACATAAGATGCAGATGGATGACTTCGTAATTAAGAAGAAGGCTCAAAACGCATGTGCGTGCGTCACATGCTTGCGCAAAAGAATTTACATAAACAGTGAATACAAAAATGTTAATTAAAAACAGACGTATTCAATCGTAAAAAATGTAAACGTTACACTCTACGGATCTGTTGGTTCTTTCTTTATCGGGTTTGTCAAGATTCTGCACTTTAGAACTGCTGACTTCTTCTAGTGATTTTTCTTGTTTCAGTTTTCTTTCTTCCCGTTCCTGTAGCTGTATTGTCATTTTGTTATCAATATTTCCTATCATCATTTTTCTGATAGTTCTTTGGTCAGTTAGAAACACTCTCTCCATTACAGGAACATTTTTCGTAAGTTTTACATTTGCAAGATGCAATGTCGAACAAAACTTTCGATTTTCATTAAACTCTTTGATTTATCTTTAAACTCTTCGATTTTCTTTATAAAACTGGGAACATTGGATCGTTGTTTGAAGGATTTCATGAGATTACTGTATTTACAGTTATAATCACGGATCCCTTCAATAATACGTTCACTAGATATTATAGGTATTGACGCTTTCTTCCAAAGTGTCTCGAGAGAAGGGGCGATAATTTTGACTACTTCTGAAAACGTTGGCTTTTTTAACTGACCTTCCCATTTCAAAATGTTACGAGTAAATATATACTGTCGCAATATATCACCATATGTGGGTAAAACATTTTCATTAAATGGTACTCCAACTCCAAATAACGGACAATTACTGTCTTTTGGACGTGTTAAAGTTGCAATTTTTTGTATATTACTTTCTATAATCTAAAAACAAAAGTAATATAGTTATAAAACCAGTTTTTGTGGCCAAGCATTTCATTTATAAATAAAAGATAAAACTGGAAAATGTGTGTAATATTAGCCGTAATTCTTCGACATTCAGTAATATTGTGGCACCTCAACGAATCTGTTTGAAGTTACCATATTTTTTTAGGGCGTTACTGATAACATAAATATTTAATTTTTGTCCCAAGTTAAACTACTTTTTGAACAAAACAAAAATTAAATAAGCATTGATTTTTGCGTAATTTTGATTTTTTTTACAACTTTCAAGGTCGTCGTGGCACCTCAAGATATAATTTGATTTATTTTAAATTCAAACGTTAAAAACAGTATACCAGGTAACAACTTTTGACCACCTAAGTATTGTCAAATTTAGAAAAAAATTAAAAACGCAATATTTTTGCTCCACCCTAGTGCACAGGCTTATGATAAACTGCTGAATTTGTTTAGATTCTTTTCCAAATTGACAGTTTTGCTCGCCGAAGAGCTGGAAGTTCACTGTCAGAAGTTTAGCGAGTTCAACGTGAACGACGTCGACGGAAATGACATGCTGCTGGAATGTCTACACTTCGAGCATTATTTGCTACAGGAAAAAATTGTAAGAATATATTCATCCAGCATTCCTATTCACCAGATGTATAAGCTTCTTAAAAACAACCATCTCGAGGAAACGTTTCCCAATTTAGAGATTTCGCATTTTCTTATCGCTGCTCATGATAACAAACTCAAGTGTAGAACAATCATTTTTGAAATTAAAACTCATTAAAAATGAGATGAGAAATAGCATGGCTCAGGAGAGATTAAGATGGCTATCTCTAATGAGCATCGAGAATGATCTTCTTCAACAAATAGATTTTAAGGATACTGTTGAGGATTATGCGACGGGCAAAGCCCGTAAATAGGCAATGTAATGTTATATATAACCCTAACCTTATTGTAATAAGCCAATTACGGCTACGGGAGGGGGGGGGGGTTTCCAGGGCTTTTGACCCAGGGCCCCGAAAAACTTAAAGACGGCACTTATTCTTCTAATATTCTTTCCAAATCCTCCTGATTTACTACAACGGTACCCATGTTCTCCTGTGGTGAGAGACTAGTCTCACTCTTTGTTATCATGTATTTCTCAAAATATTAAGTTGTTAGATAGGTATACAAAATAATTTACGTTACGTTAGTAAAGTGTCAAAGCAGAGTATGAGAAAAGAATGTCGAGTTTCAGTAATATATAAATTCTTAATTAATTATAAATTTAGTAGTGTTTGTTGTATTGTGTTTTAGTTTAGTAAAATCGGTTACATTTATAATGATATAAATAATACAAAATTTCAGGAAAAGACATTGAAACTGAAAGTATATTTAAATTAATTTGCAATTATCTAAAGATTGAGTTTTATACACTACATAAGTAATGAGTAACTAAGACCTATTATTAAAAATCTTCTAAAACTACATAAACGAAAGTATAGTAATTTTATTAACATTAAAAATCAGCGAGCAGTTTAGTTTAAGAACTTTTTGAAAAGTGTAATCTCGGTTGAAATCTCATTAAACCCAGACACGAACTTTACGAACTATGTACATCGTTAAGAAAGCACCCGTTCTTTTACAAGGTGAAAAGTTGAAAGGTATTAGTTATGTTTTTATTTTTATACGACTTTAGAATACGTATTTTTCATATTTGTATTAAGTTTCATCAACAACGGATTGTCAGTTTTTAAGAGCGCACAGAAAAGCTCGTCGTTGTGTAAAAACGTTTGAAACGAAACGAATCGAATACATTTGTTAGTTTTCTTATAACTCACACGAGAAATAATAATATTTCCATCTGAATGGTTAAAATTTTTGCATAGTATTCGCTAGGGCTTTTTTTCACGACGTAACTCATATTAACGGTCATAATCTAATTTTTATTCCGGTAGTTTGGTAACCGTAGCAAGCAAAACCGGAAGATTCGGGTTTGCCAACTGACCTGGATGAACATCATAAATTTCAACCTACATCTTACTATAAAACGTTTTTATATTTGTTTTTATGATCTTCCGACTTTTTATGTTTCGAATCATTTTCTCACTATTGCGCGTCTCATTTTGACAGTTTCATTTTTCATTAATTAAAAGATACAACTTCAACTAAAACCTTTTTAAACGGCGGCGAAAACCATTTTTTTTTTTTGATATCGTATTTATTTTGCAATCGAAAATCCCAATGGACATAAATCTCGTTAAAACACCTATAAATCTACCTGTTATTGAATTTTAGAACACTCATTTGCCATTTTCAACAATTCAGTGCGTCGTTTTACAGTTATGAAAGGAATAATTTATTCATATCAGTTATGCTGCTACTGCGTAGTTTTATATAAATGTGTGGAAGTGTTTATTTACACAATTACTTTGCGTTAAATATTAATTTTGTTCTACAATTTAAAGTCTTAACAGTTACACCGAACGTTAGCATTAATACAGTACTTCTATAATTTATTATAATTAGATAACGACATTGATTTAATTTGGTTGGTTAGATGCTCTAAAACAAAAAACTTAAATTTTGTTAACTCAAGATAAAATTATGCAACTGCAAATTTTATAATTTTTTGTGTAATTTGCGACATAAAGTTTTTAAAGGTGCGAACTCAATACAAATGTAAAAATGAGCGCGGTTTAGGTCGCGGTCGCTACATGGATTTCACATCTACGTATATAAAACAAACTTTCATTTTTTTGTGAGTATACCAAAGATGTTTATCGTTATTGCTTACTGCGCGGTTCATCGTCAATGTCAAAGTGTAGGAACATACTGAAAATGCATGGATAGGGGCGCGGTTTAGCTCGCGGTCGCAGTCGCTACCTTGATGTCACATCTATGTAAAATAAATGATTGGCATTAAAGTAATTTTCAAAATCATTGGTCTACTCAAAACAACGTGCAATTCCAAATAAGCTTTAATCTTTTCAATTTATTACTGAAAATTATTGTTCAAAATAATAGTTTAAAAAAAAACTAAAAAAACACGCTTTTATAAATAACCGAACTAAAAAGAAGAAAATAATTTATAATTACAAACAAAATTATTAAATTCAGAGCAATAATATATAATTATAAACAAAATCACTAAATTCAGAGTTAAAAGCGTGGGGTGCATCCGGATACACGGTAGTCTTTCGCGCCAAGTATCTGTTATTTCTTTTTTTTTGTGATTAATTATATCAATCATTGTTTTAACATGTATTCAGTTCGACTATTGCTGTCAATTTGTCATTTGACTGATATACATAATACTGTCACTAAACACGACGTTTGAATACATACGTGACGAGATATTCTACAGCTGCACTGTTTTTGTAAAATCTAATAATTTTTTTGTAAAGATCAGAGTTTTTTATTTTTTTATTATATTTTGTGTTCACAGAAATAAATTTATCATTGTTTGTAACAATAGTTTAACGTGTACTTGGCGAGACATTATACAGTGAAACTGTTATTTGTAGGATTTTTCTATATTTTCATAACTCTCCCCTTATTGATAGCTGCCTTTAGAATAATTGTAACAATGATTATAGATGCACCCCACGCTTTTAACTCTGAATTTAGTAATTTTGTTTATAATTATATATTATTGCTCTGAATTTAATAATTTTGTTTGTAATTATAAATTATTTTCTTTTTTTTAGTTCGGTTATTTATAAAAGCGTGCTTTTTTAGTTTTTTTTAAACTATTATTTATTTTCTATTTTTTAGTTCGGGTACCTATAAAAGCGTGTTTTTTCAATTTTCTAAGCTATCATTTATTTTCCGTATTTTAATTCGATTTATCAATAATCAATTTTTGCGGACATGTGATTATGAAATATCTTACGAACTAAAAACGTATTGGAAACAGTAGTTATCGACAGTAAGACCTTATTTCTCGGGGAGGGAAGCTGAGAAACAGCTATCACATCCAAGGCAGGCAGCGGGCGCGCAAATTACCTGCTCCGACACGAAGTGGTAATAGTGAAATACACTGGAACGATTTAAACAAGATAGGCTTTGTCGAGATGCACACCTGCGCAGTTCACGCGCTCTGTCTTTGTCACTCTCATGCAGAGGATCCCTAAAGAAATCAATTAATGCTGACGATCCTAATTAGGATAATAAAAACTTTTTAATGAATTATTGCATTGTCATCGGTCCGTGAAACGCATGCAAAGTTTCAAGTTAATCAAACACCTGGAAACCGCTGAAAATTAAGCTCAAAGATTCCGTTACATACATACATACATCCCGAACTAATAAAAAAGATTTTGCACGACACAAACTCAAATTTTAAAATTTTAATTTAAATACAAGATAAAAACTACTGCAAATCCAAAATACTTCTTCAACTTCAACAACTCTAATTTTAAAAATAAACTGATGAGGATGTCTTCATTCACATCGATGTAAACCGCGATTTAAACTGTGATTGCGATCTAAACCGCAACCTGAACCGCGACATAAACTGCGACCGCGATAAATATTTGGTTTGTTCGCACCCTTAACTGTGTCAATCCTTTTTTGAAAAATTAAATTAAACTTAAATTAAAGAAACTTCATTTTAGATTGTTGATTTTTTTACGTTTATTTATTAATAAAAAAGTACAATGTTTCTGAGACTGTGTCGTTTTAAATTGGAAAATATAAAACAAACCAAATGACTAATACGCGAATGTATCACTGGTTGCACAAACTGTAGTTAAAAATATGTTTTCGTATAACGTATGAACAATTTTGATAACTGTACATATATCCCGTCTTAATGTAATCATTAATCACAGATACTTTTGATACTCTTGTCGAAATGTGTGTTAGTTTACAAAAAAGAACGCGCGAGTATAAACATTTCTCTTCAAGTATGAAATTTGTCCTTAGAATTCCTTACGCTTTCGTCAAAGTGTCAAATTTTAGACAGCACATTTAACTTCACTTCCCATAAGACCATCTACGAGCTCTGTACTTTTACGCCCGGTGCAACCTTCGCCTTTAGGTCGTTTCAAGCGAATATGCAATTAGATTTGTAAGGCTGAATCGGGGTAAGTGGTGTACATTTTTCTTTATTGGGGGTTTAATTTGATTCTGTGCTAATTGTTTGTAGCGGATTTTGGTACCCACCACATGTTTACCGTTATCGCTGAAGATAACTAGCAGGTGGCCTAGTTGGAAAACTTCTATGACGTCACATTATTGATGATATTATTTCTTATACACCGTCAAGGGTGGGAAACCTTCAGGATTATCCATCTTTTGGAGATAAACTACAACAAAAACTGAGAAAACTTAGCTAATCCCCTTCTGGATAAAACCTAACTGTGATTATTACTATTTCAATTTTTGAAGTGAAACTTCTTTATCGGCGTTGGAAAAAAATTTACCGTCACATTTTTCCGTTACGCGCCATCTTTTTTTTCGGTTACGCGTCACATTTTTTCTGAAAAGCAATAGCGACGTGATAAATAATATATCAATACTAAAGTGATCAACAAAATCAAAGGCTTAATTTTAATTCTAATACAAGTGGATTTTTAACAAAAGTAAGTAATTATATCTATTTTTCTAATACTTGGGTGTAATTAATTGACATAGAGTATAAATTCTGAAATATGTTATTAATTTAAATTTAAAATATTTAAGGTTAACCTCAGTTTCTGATTGAACGATGACATTTTAAATTTAATATATTTAAGGTTAACCTCAGTTTCTAATTGAACGATGACATTTTAAATTTAAAATATTTAAGGTTAACCGCAGTTTCTGTTTGAACGATGACAATGATAGTAATAATTCTATTTCAATTAATGAAATGCTGTAATAATCTTAGTAGCAAAAAGTTAAAGTGAAATAATTGTATTATTTGTATTCATGTCTATTATAATAAAATCCTTTTGTTTAAAATTTATCTAATTTTAAATTTAAAATATTTAAGGTTAACCTCAGTTTCTTATTGTAACTATCGGTCAATGTATATGATTTCATTAAAATAGTATTTATTAATTAATAAGACTGCTAATTTAATGAACATCAATTAATTGATATACATGCAACTTTTCAGAAATTGGTTAAATAAAGTTAAATTAGATAAAGTTTAAACAAAAGGATTTTATTATCATAGACATGAATACAAATAATACAATTATTTCACTTTAACTTTTTGCTACTAAGATTATTACAGCATTTCATTAATTGTAATAGAATTATTACTATCATTGTCATCGTTATTATATATTTTTGTAATTAATGGCTTATGGTAACTGAAATATGAAATTGAATCTACAAAAATTAGTTAATTGATTTACAAAAATTTGTATTCATGTCTATGATAATAAAATCCTTTTGTTTAAAATTTATCTAATTTAACTTTATTTAACCAATTTCTGAAAAGTTGCATGTAGATCATTTTGCGAAAAATAAGGCCATAAAGAAGTTTCACTTCTTACATGTGTACACTAGTACACGCCCTAATTTTTTTTTTTAATTTGTGCTTCGGTGGTCATGTCGTTTATGACCGTACGTGCGTGTTAGGTTAACACAATTAATTATATTTTTGTGCTTCACAAACTCATATGCAGTGCGCATTGAGTTTCGAAGGCTTAAATTGTTTATTTGTCTACGATTTTAAAATTTGCGAATATAAATTCAGACCTTATGTTTATGTAAAACTTTAAACCGACAGGGTCAGCTTGTTGTACGGTGTGTTGCTCACTATTCGACGCAACTTATAATCAATTCAACCCACATATCTATATTCGCAAAAAGTTATATTTATGTACCTCCTTCATCTTCTGTGATAAAATAAAAATATATTCTGTGTTATTACTTCGGTGGTGTTATTTATTCTTTTCTAGCTACGGGTAGAGTTATACAGTATCTCCCTAATTTATCCTTTCATCGTCTTGGCGCCTTTTTTTTAGATTTATGTTATAATTTCGCATTACAAAGCATACGATCTCTCTCCGGAGAAGCTGTGCTAGCCGTTGCTTTGTTTTGTTACAAGAAAACTAGCGTAACAATTTATAATTGGCTGCCCAACTCGAGGAACCTGATTTTCTCGTAACAAATTTTGGCGCCCAACGTGGGACTCAATTTTTGTGTGTGCGATTATAATTGCTTCTAGTTTTATTGATTCTTTTACCTTCTCTTATTCTTTCGTGGGCTCGATTTACTTGGAGCTTTACTACGCTTCTCTAGTTATTGCTGCAAGACTAGACCTCGGAGTTACTTCACTAGCTTTTACTTCTTTGTTTGTAGTGCTGCGGTTTGAATTTATATTAGTAATTTACTTACTTTTCTTTTAGTTGGATTTCTGGTCAGACAGGTGTCGTTAGACTTTGCTTTAATTTTTGGAATAACTTGACTACGTCGATTAACTCTTTTTTTCGCTTATTAGATTAGTTATTAGTGATTCTACTTGTAACTACTGTTATTTTGATTTGAGTTTTAGTTAGTCATGTGTGCAGAAACGAACTTAGGAAATTAGAATGTAACGTTTATTGGTGAAGATCTTTCTTTACTTATGGAATTTGTTAATCGTATCGACGAGTTGTGTTTGTCTCGTGGACTTTTTCAGCATCAACTTTTTCTTTTAGCTCCGGAAGTGTTATCGGGTAAAGCTCTTCTTGTAGTTAGAAGTAGACGACATACTTTACGTTCTTGGAATGAGGTTACTTTGATGTTGAAAACTTAATTTTTGTTTTAGATTGTGATGAACGGTTAATGGACACTACTCGTAACCGAGTGATGAAACCTAAGGAATCTATTGGTATGTACGTTACTACTATGCGATATCTTTTTATGCAATTGTTAGAACCGGTTTCGGTGAAGACGCAGCTTAAAATCATACGCCGCGACTTGACTTCATTTTATCAATCTCATTTCGCACTGGTGGATATTACATCCTTTTCTCAATTGGTCTCTTTAAGCAAACGTTTGGAATTGAACCTTAACTCTTGTAATTCTTTTAACTTTTTGACATTTGAGGGAGGTGATCGACATCTAGAACCATCTTTCGTTTATACAAATAAAACTGTTGCTTCTGCACCTTTTGTTAATACGGTTGCTGATTCTCCTACTACTTCTTCATTTCCTTCTTCTATAACTACTCCTAAGTCTAATACTTGTCTGCACTGTGGTTCTAAAGCTGAGAAACTTTTACGGCCAATTCGTTCTTTAGCTTCTCTTCCTCCTAATTTTTCTTAAATATCTAAGATTATTAGGCCTAATACCGATCCTTGGTACTTGGGTTTGGTTTCTAAAGTTTCTTTTTTTCCTTGCTGTTTCTCTGGTTGGTGTATTGTGAAAGGTCTTTTATGTAAACGTATACGCATTTCTTTGTCTGACTCTTGCATGTAGAAATTAGTTGTTCCTTCGGACCAACACAAACAACTAATCCACGATCAGCATCTTCCATCTGATCGTGAACACCGCAGTGTTAGGAGTACGTTGGAAGCTCTTCAGTATCATTTTTACTGGTCTCATATAGGAACTAAAGTTGCTGAGTTTATACTTCACTGTTCTTGTTCGAACGCACAGCGGAACAATCTTATTAGGCCATATCACGTTATGCCAGCAACGTCGAAGCTTTCCAACACTGGTGTCGCTACAAAGTCTACGCGTTTATATAGGGATCGTGCTGTCTCTTCAGATGTAAAAGCCGCTGCTATTGCTTTTGCATCTTCTTCAGTTGCTTCTAATTATTCTTTGCTGTCTCCTTCTAATCGTTCTCTTCTCATTCATCGGCGTCGCAAGCGTCGTAAGTGCTAGTTCACTTTTTGGATTTTCGTCCTTTGCTATTCTTTTGGTTGTTTTCTTTCGGTTTTAGTGGTTTCAATCTTTGGATACGTCGTCGATATCTTGTTGGTTGTAGCTTGGATGCTACCCAATTGTTCCTCTCATATTGCTTTCACCGATATTCTTTTTTTTGCTTAAGTTTCTAGCACATTTCTTTTGTTTTCTTTCTTCTCTATCTTACTTCAGGACAGACTACCTTTCCGTCTGTATATATTTATATCCGCTTAGTCGGCATTTTTGGGATTGGTACGTTGTGTATAAAATTCTATTTGTGCTTTTTGATTTGGGTTTTTCTTTTCTTGAGTTTTCTATTCCGCTTGTCGCCATTAAAGTCTTGAAGTATACTTTCCAATTTGGGACAGCAATTGGGTAGGTTACTCGGGGTTAGCTATCTTGGGAGAGGTAGTCGATCCGTACTACACCATCGTACTTTCTTTTCTCCTTCTGTCTTCCTGTCTTTCTTTCCTTTCTTTCAATCTGTCTCCATGAATGGGGGGGGGGGGCGCTTGTTGTGGGAACCTAATGGCTATGCGTTCGGGAAAGTTGGTTGTCTCTGACCAAGTGGCCTCAAGCTCTGGACCAGGCAAAATACCTTTCAGGGGCCGTACGGCAGACTTGATGGAGATTTGCAGGGGTGACCAATTCTTCTTAATCGGTGCATAGGATGCTGGACATCTTTGATTGGTGATGCTTAGCAAATTGGGAAAGACACTTTCATTTACGTTTTTTCTTGAGTTGGGTGTTCTTGTCGTTGGGTTGGTTTTGGATTTCAGGATTCTGTCCTTGGCGTATGACTAAATTTCTATTCTCGATTTTAGTTAGTGTCCACTTCTCAGGTTTTTATGTTGCTGGGGGGAAATTTGTTATGTTAAAAAGTTAGTAGTTTAATTTGCGAGTACAAAAATTTCTCTTCAAGTATGAAAATTGTCTTTAGAATTCTCTACTCTATAGTCTATAGTATAGTAGTTAAAAATATGTTTTCGTATAACGTATGAACGCGCGAGTATAAACATTTCTCTTCAAGTATGAAAGTTGTCCTTAGAATTCCCTACTCTTTTGCAAAATGTCAAATTTTAGACAGCATATTTAACTTCAGTTCCTGTAGGACCATCGACGAGCTCTGTACTTTTACGCCTGGTGCAACCTTCACCTTTAGATAATTTCACGCGAATATGCAATTACATTTGTAAGGCTGAATCGGGATAAGTGCTGTAAATTTTTCTTTATTGGGGGTTTAATTTGATTCTGTGATAATTGTCTGTAGCGGATTTTGGTACCCACCACATGTTTACCGTTATCGAAAATAACTAGCAGGTGGCCTAGTTGTTATCCCTCTTTTGGAGATGAACTAAGACAAAAACTGGGAAAACTTATGCTGTTAAGTTAAAGAAAACGCTGCGCATTTGCGTAATTAAATGATTAGATGCGAAAGAGGACCTTTTACTTGTGTTAACATAATATGCTCTTTTATATTGGGTTTTATATTACTTTTTAGGTAACTCAAGAACGGAATTAGCTAATCCCCTACTGGATAAAACCGATTCAGACGTTATGTTTATGTAAAAGTTTAAACCGACAGGGTCAGCTTGTTGTACGGTGTTTTGTCACTATTCGACGCAACTTATAATCAATTCAACCCACATATTTATATTTGCAAAAAGTTATATTTATGTACCTCCTTTATCTTCTGTGATACAATAATATATATTCTGTGTTATTACTTCGGTGGTGTTATTTATTCTTTTCCAGCTACGGTTAGAGTTAGACGGTATTTCCCAAATCTAACCTTTCATCGTCTTGGCGCCTTTTTTTTTAGATTTATGTTATAATTTCGTATTACAAAGCCTGCGATCCCTTTCAGGAGAAGCTGTGCTAGCCGTTGCTTTGTTTTGTTACAAGAAGACCAGCGTAAAAATTTGTTATTGGCTGCCCAACTTGAGGAACCTGATTTTCTCGTAACAAGTTGTTTTTAAGTCAGTAATGTAGAAATTTAAAAACGAATTAAACAAAAACTACGAGTTGGCGCGTGACGCAATGAATGTTTGACGCTCTAAGGATGGCAAAGTTGTATGTTTAAGGTTGAAATATACCAAAGTTAGGAAATGTTCGGTTATACAAATTAGTTATATACGTAATATGTGTTTTCGTTAAGTTTATGTTTGAGTCATGTTTTGGATCGTAGAAACCAACATACTTCAAAATTGCTTTTTGCGGCTAAATAACTATTATACCCATTCAAATCGTCACTCCTTTCTGGATTAAGTTTTACTTTTTGTCAGAGACTAGGTTTACCGTCTAGCTTCTGGGTTCAACCACCCGCAGATTTTATGAGGAAACAAAGTTACCTCAGGTATTTACAAATTACGTTTATGATTTTAATAAAAATAGTGCGAAAACAAACTCTATAAAATCAAGTCATACAAACAGTGTACTTTTACCCAAGTCTATTGATTTTTTACTAATGAAAATCCTTAATTATTTTCAACTAGCTACTTGATACGACCTAGAATGTCAGTGCGTACATGACGCTGGTGGAACCGCAACAATCTAAACAATTTTATAATGTTGATTAAAGTTAATATCAATATTAATTATTATAAATTAGTAAATAAACTATAAAAAAATAAACAATTGCGTTTGGGAAAGCTCACAAAACACATAATTAATGAAAGAAAATAAATGTACTAGCATAACAAAAAAAAATCATTTTTTATTAGAAATACGCAAAGAAGTGTTATTTTTCTTTATAATTAATGTGACAGTATGTGCAATAATTTATTAATAAACAAAGTTATTACTAAACTCTAATATTTTTTTAATTAGTTATTCAATTTTATTAAAATGCTGGTTTGTCGCTACACTTTGGTTTTTCAAGTCGAAGATTGAAATTGGTTGAATGATATATTATTAAATTTTCCAGAATGACAGTTATGACATCTGATCTTTGTTTCTCAAATAATCAAATTCGAAAACCAATCAATTTTTATTTTTTGTAAAAGCTATAATTTAATTTCCTAAATCATATTACGAAAATATTTTGTATTGTGAATAATAAACAAAACTGAAATTTATTGTGTCTACAATATATACAGTAAATTTCAGTTTTCAAAACGTAATTTTAATTTTTGTAAAGTAACAAAGAAATGGATTACACATTAACAAACAACATATCAAAAAATATAAGTACGTTTAACCCTGTAATTAAAAATAACTAAATTAAAAATTGACGATAAACACTAAACTGTTGTATACAAGCAGTACTTTACTAATATTAGAATGTCTTCCGGGTTTGGACCGTGTCATACTTGCAACCGAAGCTGCCAACGTTTCGCCCACTTTCGTAAGGGGCTTCATCAGGGCGTGAGATAAATCGCAAAACTCAAACAAGCAATCGAAATCTAACTAAGAACTTCTCAAAAGTTAGGTTATCCACTTGTAAAACAAGCCATAACCTAAACTATGAAAAGGTAAGAAAGAAAACGATAACCTGAAAAAGCAAACGAAAATCTAACAAAGAACCACTACCGAGTTAGGTAATCAACTTGTGAACCAAGCCAGATTCTAAACTCCGTAGAAGTGACTTAAGAAGAAATAGTCTCCGTATTTAAAGGAAAAGGATCGTCACGGATGATTAAGCTCGACCCTGATTGGGTTACGGTTGCTAGGGGGCGGGTTTTTGATAAATGACTAATAACCGGGAACCAAAAAGGGGATAGTTCGAAACCATGATCGCGATTGAAGTTATTGGGGTGTTTGATGATTTCTATGCTTTCTCGGAATTTCCTGTTGAAAAAGAATGGAGATTTGGCGATCAACGAAACATTATCAAAATCTATCTTGTGACCTGTAGTAAAATGATGTTCAGCGACCGCAGACTTGGAAGTATACCTTTTTCTTATACAACGATCATGTTCTGAAATGCGAGTAATGACGGAACGACCGGTTTCACCAATGTACACTAAACCACAAGAACAGGGAATTTGGTATACACCTTGAGATGAAAGTGTAGGAAATTTGTCTTTGGGAGAAGGAAGAATCTGAGAGATTTTGCCTGTCGAGTTGAATATGGGTTTAATACCATTCTTACGAAGAAGTTTCCCTATTTGATCTGTAACCTTGTGAATGTAGGGTAAAAAGGCCAATTTCGGGTTGGATTCGGGTGTAGAAATGTCCTTAGGTAATCGAGTACGTGGATGTAAACGACGATTAATAACTCTATGAATATCTCGCTTTACATAACCATTGTTTACTAAGGTTCTAGTAAGATGACGGAGTTCTGAGTCTAGATTCTCAGGTTGACAAATAGAAAAGGCACGATGGATCAAAGATTCAATAACAGAACGTTTCTGTGCAGGATGATGATGAGACGAAGCATGAAGGTATCTGTCCGTATGGGTGGGTTTGCGATAAACAAAATGGCCTAGAAGTCCGTCGGGCTTACGAGTCACAAGAACGTCAAGAAATGGAAGAGAACCGTTACTTTCGATTTCCATAGTAAATTTGATATCTAAGTGTTGGTTGTTAAGATGATCAAGAAACTTAGACAATTCAAGATGACCATGAGACCAAACAATAAACGTGTCGTCAACATATCTAAACTACACTTTAGGTTTTAATATTGATGATTCCAAAGCAACCGTTTCAAAGGATTCCATAAAAATGTTAGCTACAACAGGTGATAGAGGAGAACCCATAGCAGCACCAGAAACTTGTTCGTAAAACTTATTATCAAATTGGAAGTAAGTAGAGGATAGGCACTTTTCAATAAGAGGAACCAAACTCAAGTCTTTGCCATGTTGAGACAAAATCTGTTTGATGATAATAAGCGAATCCTTAATAGGAATTTTAGTAAAAAGTGAAGTAACATCAAAGCTCACGAGAAGATCTTGGGGTTCAAGTTTTATAGTTTCTAGACGTTGAATAAAATGCTGAGAGTTGAGGATGTGAGAAGAGGTTTTACCTGTAAACTCGCAAAGAATGTTGGACAAGAACTTGGCTAGCTTGTAAGTAGGAGATTGGATAGTACTAACGATAGGTCTAAAAGGTATACCGTGTTTGTGAATTTTGGGAAGTCCGTATAGACGAGGTAGTTTAGAATCTGATGGGGTAAGTCGACGTTTAGTTTCAGGAGGTAGATTGGAAGATTTGATGATTTGGCTAACCTCGCGTTCAATCCTCGAAGTGGGGTTATGGGTTAGAAGAGCGTAAGTTTCCTCAGACAAAATAGAATTGATTTTCGTAACATAATCAATTTGGTTCAAAACTACAGTGGCGTTGCCTTTGTCGGCTGGAAGAACAATAATATCAGGGTTCTTACGAAGACTTTTTAGAGCTGACTCTTCCGACTTAGAAATGTTGGATTTAGGAATTTTAGATGATTCAAGGATTTTGCCAGTGTTAATACGAATGGGATCTGAGATGTGGCGAGGAAGATGTCTTATAGAAGACTCAACAGCACATAGAATATCCTCTTTAGGAATACGTTTGAAACTAAACGTCGACTTACCCCATCAGATTCTAAACCACCTCGTCTATACGGACTTCCCAAAATTCACAAACAAGGTATTCCTTTTAGACCTATCGTTAGTACTATCCAATCTCCTACTTACAAGCTAGCCAAGTTCTTGTCCAACATTCTTTGCGAGTTTACAGGTAAAACCTCTTCTCACATCCTCAACTCTCAGCATTTTATTCAACGTCTAGAAACTATAAAACTTGAACCCCAAGATCTTCTCGTGAGCTTTGATGTTACTTCACTTTTTACTAAAATTCCTATTAAGGATTCGCTTATTATCATCAAACAGATTCTGTCTCAACATGGCAAACGTTTGGTTCCTCTTATTGAAAAGTGCCTATCCTCTACTTACTTCCAATTTGATAATAAGTTTTACGAACAAGTTTCTGGTGCTGCTATGGGTTCTCCTCTATCACCTGTTGTAGCTAACATTTTTATGGAATCCTTTGAAACGGTTGCTTTGGAATCATCAATATTAAAACCTAAAGTGTGGTTTAGATATGTTGACGACACGTTTAATGTTTGGTCTCATTGTCATCTTGAATTGTCTAAGTTTCTTGATCATCTTAACAACCAACACTTAGATATCAAATTTACTATGGAAATCGAAAGTAACGGTTTTCTTCCATTTCTTGACGTTCTTGTGACTCGTAAGCCCGACGGACTTCTAGGCCATTCTGTTTATCGCAAACCCACCCATACGGACAGATACCTTCATGCTTCGTCTCATCATCATCCTGCACAGAAACGTTCTGTTATTGAATCTTTGGTCCATCGTGCCTTTTCTATTTGTCAACCTGAGAATCTAGACTCAGAACTCCGTCATCTTACTAGAACCTTAGTGAACAATGGTTATGTAAAGCGAGATATTCATAGAGTTATTAATCGTCGTTTACATCCACGTACTCGATTACCTAAGGACATTTCTACACGAATCCAACCCGAAATTGGCCTTTTACCCTACATTCACAAGGTTACAGATCAAATAGGGAAACTCCTTCGTAAGAATGGTATTAAACCCATATTCAACTCGACAGGCAAAATCTCTCAGATTCTTCCTTCTCCCAAAGACAAATTTCCTACACTTTCATCTCAAGGTGTATACCAAATTCCCTGTTCTTGTGGTTTAGTGTACATTGGTGAAACCGGTCGTTCCGTCATTACTCGCATTTCAGAACATGATCGTTGTATAAGGAAAAGGTATACTTCCAAGTCTGCGGTCGCTGAACATCATTTTACTACAGGTCACAAGATAGATTTTGATAATGTTTCGTTGATCGCCAAATCTCCATTCTTTTTCAACAGGAAATTCCGAGAAAGCATAGAAATCATCAAACACCCCAATAACTTCAATCGCGATCATGGTTTCGAACTATCCCCTCTTTGGTTCCCGGTTATTAGTCATTTATCAAAAACACGCCCCCTAGCAACCGTAACCCAATCAGGGTCGAGCTTAATCATCCGTGACGATCCTTTTCCTTTAAATACGGAGACTATTTCTTCTTAAGTCACTTCTACGGAGTTTAGAATCTGGCTTGGTTCACAAGTTGATTACCTAACTCGGTAGTGGTTCTTTGTTAGATTTTCGTTTGCTTTTTCAGGTTATCGTTTTCTTTCTTACCTTTTCATAGTTTAGGTTATGGCTTGTTTTACAAGTGGATAACCTAACTTTTGAGAAGTTCTTAGTTAGATTTCGATTGCTTGTTTGAGTTTTGCGATTTATCTCACGCCCTGATGAAGCTCCTTACGAAAGTGGGCGAAACGTTGGCAGCTTTGGTTGCAAGTATGACACGGTCCAAACCCGGAAGACATTCTAATATTAGTATAGATTCCGGCCGTGGAAGCCTTCGCTATTACACAAGCAGTACTTACTTATAGACGTTTTTTTTTAAATTTCGTGTAGTTAACAAAAGAATAAATTACACATTATTAAACAATATGTCAAATTAATAAACCACATATCATGAGACTGCAGTGGGTTTATTTCTTATCTCTATAAGCAAAAATAATTAGATTTAAAATTGACAGTGGATGCCAAAGTTTTCCATAAAAGCGGCGCTTAATTAAAAATGTTTTTTGAAATTACGCGTTATTCTGACTGTTTTGCATGTTAACAAAAGAATGAATTTCACAATATTAAACAAAATTTTCAAAAATTGGAGTAAGTTTAATTTTTTAATTAAAAATAATTACATACAAAGTTGACGGTGAGTACCAAAGTGTTGATAAAAGCGGCGCCTAATTAAATACGTTTTTTTAAGTTACATGTAATTCTAATTTTTTTGTAAATTAATCAAAGAATAGATAATACATTAACAAACAACATATCAAAAAACTGGAGTAGGCTCATCCTTATAATTAAGAATAATTACATTATGTTAAAAATATTTTGGTGTGGTTTTCGTACTGTAGGAGTTTTGCCCTATGATACATTTTGCACACTGGAGTTTGATAAATATTATAATATTACGCATGTTATGAGGTATAAAACTTGTGTTATTTAACATTTGTGTTGTGTTGACTAACGTGAACTTATTTTGAATGTAATGTTAAGTCTATGGATTTGTTTATATGTGCAAAATGTAGCTTAATCTAAAAGACCTGCGTAATAATTATTAACTGTAATATTTATTGACGAACTCTTAATTACTATTTAGTCTGTTATAGTCTTTTTTGTTGAAATAAATATATTCGTTATTATAATTGAGTTTTGCAATTTGTTTACTTTCAGTGTTTGAAAGATGTAAACGAAATCTGTAATGAATATTTCTACCGTTTTGGTGCTCTTTTTATTATTTTATAATTAGCACACTGCATTAAGTTACGGTTAAATTTACGTAACAAAACTTATTGATTACACTGGTCTGCATGAAAATCGGCCCTGATACCATTCTTGACGATGCTTATGTAAAATGACCTCCTGGACCTCAAAATGAGCTCCGTTTTTACCCATCACCTACCTATTTTGGGGGGACCCCATTTTTATTTTATTTTTTGCATTTTTTTAGAATTTTAACTTATAGCTGTTAAACATCGCAAATCAGGTAATAAAATTTCTACCAAAGTATATAGCAAAAGTTTTGCTATAAAATGTATATAGAAACAACAATAAAATACAATAATATAAGAACAGTAAAAAAATATCAATAAACAGTTAGGAAGATTCACTGCACGACGCTGGCGATCTCAATACCACATGTAGGTTTGAACAGGAATTTTTGACAGGCTTGAATTTGCATTACTCTTCTCAATATAGTATATTACATTGTTTGCTTAACTGCTTCGATCAGTACATCTATAGCTGTTGCAGAGTTAACTTGTCAACGTTTTAAACGTGCTGGATTTTGTGTTCATTTTTGTTCATTTGTGTAAAACAGTAAAACTACCTTTACTCCGGATTTTTTCAAGTGACTAAGTGTGATTGGTGGTTAATGTCGGGCGTTGAATTACTGTTTAATTATGTCACGCGAGTGTAAAAATCACCCCGATAGCTTCTGCTATGTCTGCGGGGAATTAACTTTAAAAGCGCAACGAAAACCCCTTTCTCCGCTAGTTAAAACAGCTTATACATTGTACTTTGATTGTCAAATTGGCGACCAGGACAAGACTTGGGCTCCATCAGTTTGCTGTACGACTTGTTACAGTAGTTTGACCAAATGGCTCAAAGGTACCCGTAAATCAATGCCATTTGCTGTGCCCATGGTTTGGCGTGAACCTCGCTGTCATCTTACAGATTGTTATTTTTGTATGACTTCCACCGTCGGGTTTTCGAGCAAAAGTAAACATACAATTCAGTATCCCAATATTCCGTCAGCTCTAAGACTTGTTCCTCATAACGATACTTTGCCAATCCCAGAGCCCCCAAACACTTATACTCTAGAGCCGGAAATTGATTTAAAAGACTCTGAGCCACAACCTGGGGCTTCGAATGATACGTTCAATGATGATGAAGAGTATTCCGCAGATTTAGTTTCTCGGCAACCTCACCTCCTCACTGAATCTGAATTAAATGATCTTGTCAGGGATTTACAGGACCAGACAAGCAACCCTGAAATGTCTTTTTTCAGAAGATAAAGAGCTACAGATGCCATGTGACCCAGACAAATAAAGACTGTTTATAGACTCCACATAAACAAGCTTAAAAGTTGTCCTGTTGGCAAATGGGAATGACTTCGCATCAGTTCCAGTTGCATACTCTGTTGATATGAAGGAAACGTACGAAAACATCTTCAGAATTCTTGATAAAGTTAGTTATCATGATTATAAGTAGAAACTTTGCGCTAACTTAAAAGTTGTTGCTCTACTCACGGACCTGCAATCAGGATTCACAAAATATTGCTGCTTCCTTTGTGAATGGGATAGCCGAGCCCGAGATAAACATTACATCGTACGGGACTGGCCTCTGCGAAAAAATCTTATTTCTGGTCAGAAAAATGTCGCCCACAATCTTTTGGTTCCGAAGGAAAATATTTACTTACCACCTTAACACATCAAACTTGGATTGACCAAGCAGTTTGTGAAAGCAGTGGACAAGACAGGTGGCGCATTTCAATTTTTGAAAACTAAATTTCCTCGTCTTAGCGAAGCTAAAATCAAAGAAGGCGTTTTTGTTGGTCCCCAAATTAGACAACTCTTCCAAGATTCAACGTTTATTGAACACCTAAACCGAAAATAAAAACGAGCTTGGCTTGCATTTCAAAACGTTTGTAAGAACTTCCTGGGTAACCACAAAAGTGAAGATTATGTCGCTCACGTCGAGGAACTGCTTTTAGCGTACAAGGACATAGGATGTAACATGTTTCTTAGAGTTCACTTCCTTCACTCGCATCTGGACTTTTTCCCTGAAAATTTAGGAGCAGTCTCAGATGAACACGGGAAACGGTTCCATCAAGACATCGCTAAGCTGGAGAAGAGATTTTCAGGGAAGTGGAATGCAAGCATGTTGGCGGAGTACTGCTGGTTTTTGAAACGAGAGAGCTGTACCTCAGGGTATAAAAGGAAAGCAAGCACCAAGTAACGATGAATATCTTTTTGTTTGTTACTGTTTATAGCTAAAATAGTTCTTTTTCCCATTTAAATTAAATTCAGGTCCATATATTTATTATTATAATAATTATTATAATTATTATTATCGTTCGATAAATAAATTATAATTAATTTATCGAAAATGGTAAAATTAGAGATTTGGGGCTCCCTCGAAAATGGTGGGTGATGGAAGAAAACAGAAAACATATTTGGATTCAGGACGTCATTGTACTTAAGAATCACCCGGAATAGTGTCAGGGCTCGATAAAAAATATTTTTGTGCAGACCAGTGTTATTTATGTATGCATTCTTATTTTTGATATCAATAAACCTTGTTCATTCCATTACATTGTGTTTGTTTTCAACACCTTCCGATAGTTGCAAGATTTGCGATATCTGTGAATTTTTTTTTAGTTGTAATTTTCCTAGGATAAATTGTGCTAGTCCGGCTATGAACAGACAACGTGACGAATATTTACGTTCAAGTTAATACAAAAGACAGTTTGTAACTTTAGCTGATATCTTCAAAGTTTGAAAAAACTTAAACACAAGAAATTAAGATACAAATATTATTATAATCCTTAAAACTTGAAAACAACAGCAAGCTAAAGACGTCAAGTTGGTGGTTATGAATAAATTTGTCATTGGATTTACAAAAGACTATAACATAAAAATCTCGTTACAACTAAACATCTGCGATGGAGAAAACTTAGGATAAGTACGAAACGGCAATTTATATATAATTTAACTTTTGAGGTTGATAAATGTTCCTACTCAAAAAGTTATTTCAAAGTTTAACGTATTGTAAAATAAACTAAAATTTTAGAATAAAAAAATTGTGCCGGACAAAAACACGCATTATGCGTAGTCCGATTCGAATCACCGAATTTAGTTTTATGTTCTCAAATGTAACATTTAAGTTGAACATGACAACATGACAAATCCGAAATTCCATTGACAGCAGAACAAGATCCAGCGTCCACCAATTGATATATTGATCAAAACGTAATTAGTTGTGGTGCAGTGCGTATTAGTAATTCCAACAAAATTTATTCGACGCTAATCTAACTATTTGCGTTGTTAATTTATTGTATTATACAAACTTTTTTCAGTGCAAAGCTTTTTAATAAAATCACGTTTCTCTACACCTTATTATTGCAAAAAAATTAAATAAGCATAAGTAAGCTAGCGCAAAACAATTAAAAATATAATGAAACCGAATTGTACATAAAAGAACAATTCTTTTATTTTAATACTTTGAAAATTTGCGTCTTTTCACTTATTTCTTACGCTCTGTTAAACTTACTCCAAGAAATAAATTAAATCTTCGCGATAAAAAATAAATTTCTCAAACTTTTCTTAATACGCGTTACACTTTGTTCTTAAGAAAAACTTATTTTTTTCGATGCATAATTTTATTGTTTATTTTCGTTAAATTTAAATTGCACGAGAAAGACATTATTGCCTTCATTAAAGAAGATGCCGTTCTTGTACAATTTAAAATACATACTGGTTCTTGGAAAGAATAAAAGTAATGATCGTAAAAGTTTATTTTTTCTTTTTATTAAGTTTCTTAAATGTCTAATTATAGATTACTCGGAGCTTTTATATTTTAGTAGCAACATAATGTTTGTTGTATCCATTGTTAAGTTACTATTTTTATACCAAAATTGGGTCCGTTCACAATAACAGTAAAATTAATAACTATCATCATTTGAAGTTGCAAATTTTTATTTTAAAGTTGCAGTAGATGCAATGATTAAATTTATTGAAAACGCAAATTAAAAATAACTTACCACGTACCAGAAAACGGTGATGGAATACAAATAATCCTTTGGCAAATTTAAATTATTTAATTTAAACTAAGTTAAATCCCTCGTAAAATTAATTTAAATGTAAAGCAAAACAATCGCCATTTTAAAACGTTATCAAACACAGATGAATATTTTATGTTAAGAACTTACTTGGCATTCATACGTGCCGTTGTCCCTTTTCTGAACGTATTTTATTTGCAAAGTCCAATCATCGGATCCTTCAGAGTGTAAAATTTGAAACCTTTCGTCGTTGGTATACGTAAACATTCCGGATGATAAAATGTGCCAATCTCTTCGACGTACCCACGAAATTTGCTGTAACAAAATAGTTTATTAATTTACAATAATAGATATTCTATTTTGAATTTTGAATCATTTTGTTTTTATGTTACAGATAGTTTGGAATTCAATTAATTTCGCGATAGCACTTCAAAAATTAATCATAGTTTATCATAGTTAACATAACCTCAAAATGAGAACCCTATAATCTTTGTCAATTTGTGTGTAGTCATATAATTGCCACTTAATCTGCAACTGTTATTAAAAACTAATATATATATATATAGTGTAAGGTGATATTTATATATTTTAAATTTCGCGCTTATTTAAACTTATTGCGTATGCGCCAGCCGGTGTATAGAGTTCCGGCAACGCATATTTCCTTCAGTTGTGGTCCAGGTAGGACGTGACTGCTTTGACGTACTAAAATTGTGTATGTATGTGCATGTTTTCTTGTATGACCTTTTATTTTATTATTAAACCGTCATAGTTTTTATGAAGCAGTGTCTATTATTCAAAAGTAAATTGCCCCCCCTCCTTACAATAGATACCTTGTAAAAAAAATTAAAACGTTAGTTATGTTAGAGGACAATAGCGATATTTTCTTCAGAGGATGGTGACATAACAGATAAGAATATTCAAAATCGATCAAATATGTACATCACTGCAGGGCAGCCTCAGTGACACACGATATTGATATTACACACATATACATACATTCTTCATTGTTTTAAGTCCAATGCCATTGTAAGATTTATGCTCTAAACGCCTACTGATAGCTAAAATGTCTGAAGTATAAAAGGGCATTTGGAGAAAGTTCATTTACAGATCGAGTTACCTGCCCTACAAACAGACAGGATCACCACTGCCGGAAAAATTTTAGATTAACAACTGGACTAACAAACCGCTGGTTTTTGGATGCGATTCCAATGCATACCACAAACGCAAATCCAAGAGGTAAAAAATTTAATTTAGAAGTGGCATATATCGGATGAACTTTCTGATCTGACCATAGATACATTCAATTTACTATTGAATCAGACGAAAAACTCGTAATATAATATCAAACCCGAGGAAAACCAACTGGATGGTGTTCAACCAAACTCTAGTCGGCTAAAACACAGACTGCCAACAAACAGCATCGTTAATTCAATAAAATCCGCTTAAGTTGCCCAAGAGAGCCGTCAAACAAATCGCGAACAAAACAATTTGGTAAAACAGTGAGATTGGAAAAGCAAGAACTCGCACTAGAAGGCTATTTAACACAGCCAAAAAGAGTCAACCTCACAACATACAACAATGATATTAGAAAGCAAAGAGACGTAGATAAGGAACCTACAAAATTTTACCTCCAAAAAAAATTCTGAGCAAAAACCGCAATGGAAAGATTAGTTTCTTGCCTACCAAAAGCAAAAAGTTTACAGATTCAGTTAAAAGTACTTTGTAGGAGCTACTGCAGAAAGACTTCCCGGGTTGATCGTTAACTAAAGTTTCTCAGCACCAAACCTAAAAATACCAAAAAAACAGACACAAAAGAAACTAAATAATTAACCCTGAAAACCTAAAATGATAAAAATCAATAAGTTTAAACGCTTTCAGTCTCCAGGAGCTGATGAGTTTTATCTCATCATGTAGCAAAAAAAATTGCTGTTCTGCCAAACTAATTATGTAAGATTCTCAAAGTCATTTTAGCACTTTGCACATATCACACATCAAGCAAAAGGTCAACGGAATATTGATACAAAAACCAGGAAGACTTACGTACACCAAAGCAAAATCTTACAGAGCGATCAGTTTGATTTCCTTTATCTTAACTAACTAAAAAAGTTCGTCAACAAGTACATACAGGACGTAACATTAAAAACTTCTATCTGTGCTCCTAAACCAGTAAGTATAACAATCCG
The DNA here is from genome assembly GCA_035610365.1 of Aquatica leii. Classification (NCBI taxonomy): domain Eukaryota; kingdom Metazoa; phylum Arthropoda; class Insecta; order Coleoptera; family Lampyridae; genus Aquatica; species Aquatica leii. Next base: position 15,782,823 of record CM069432.1, read on the forward strand.
AAAAATCTTGCAAGCTAGCAATTTACGGACAAATAAGCAAATACGAAAATGCAATCCAATACAATTGAAATGCTTTTCTAGATATTCAAGGAGCACTTGACAATACAGCTTTTACCTCCATTGCAATAACAATGAAGAGAAAAGGCACCACACCTCTAATGCGAAATTGGGTCAACTCAATGCTTGGGAATCGGACGATAACAGTTACTTTGTACGCTAGCAGTGTAGGAGTCAAAGTGGTGCTGTCACCCTCGTCATAGATTGCTTACTACAAGAACTAGAAGACCGAGAGGTATGCTTTAGGAAACGCCGACAATCACACATTTACTCCAAAGGGGAAATTTGAAGAAACTGTATTTAACATCATGCATAGTACACTAAACACTAAACACAATGTACGGAGTATCGATCAGATATCTGAGACTCATTCTTAATAACAGACTGACTTGGAAAACTCATTTGGAGAAGGCTATCAAGGTTTTTTATGCAACCAAACGGATTACAACCTACAATCACCAAACGGTTATATACTGTGGTGACAATCACATACGGTGTGCTTGAATGAGGTGAGAGATGCAACGTAAAAAGTACGGCTATTAAACTGGGCAAAGTACAAAAAATTGCATGCCTGCTGATAACGATAACTTTCACTAGTACACCTCGTTGTACTGATAGAAGCAAGACAAGCAACTGTAACGCACCAATTGTAAAGGTGAAAAAAATTGTTAAGGTAAATTCTCGATTCCCTATTTGTCTAACTTTCGCCGTAGATGATCGTGGATCACGTTGTAAGTACATAACCTAGACCGATGAGTCGGTGCCTTGCACCAATTTTCTTTACGTAAGGAAAAAATCCGAATAAGAACAACAACCCGGATCCAAAGTTATAACAGTTAAAGAGATTGGTGCGGTACCTTTGGATATAGAAAGTCGTATATTACATTTAAGGAAACGCAAAAGTTAAATACAAGTTAGAGAAGATAGTGAGTGAAGGAACGGGAGTTAGTAGTGGCAGTAATAGGGAAGAAGAAGAGAAAAAGGGGTGGGTAACGGAGGAAGGGTGTAAAAGAAAAAATAAATTAAGTGAAAAATAAAAACCGTGGGGGAAAAGTTTAAAACTGTGACGAAGAAGTGAGATTAAGGCGAATAAACAGTATACTCGAGAAGGTCAGCGATAAAAGATAACCTACATTAATAGAAAGTATTGCATTTAAATCGAAATTAAAGTGAAATTACTACAAATGGGACGTTTTAAAACACGAAAAGTAAGAAAAGAAGGCAAGGAGGAATAAAAAGAAAAAAAACTAATAAAAGATAGAGAAGAAGAGAAAAAGGACATAAAAAAGATAACGGAGGAAATCGAAGGAAACAACTCAATAACAGAAGGAGGAAAGAAAAAACAGAAAGAAATGGAGGAACTAAAGGAATTAATGAGAGAAACGATGAAACAGATAAAAAGAAAATATGCAAGGAATAAGGCAAGAAATTAAAGAAATAAAAAAAGAAATAAAAGAAAGAGAAAAGAAGTGGGAGAAAAAAAGAGGAACTGGTGGAGAGAATAGAAAAATGTAGAAAAAGCGGAAGATGAGGAAAGATGGAAAAAGAAGAATACTATTGTAATAAAGCGGTGGAGAAGTAAAAAACCACAAAATGATTTAGCAATGATGAGGGAAGAAAAATTAAATGTGAAAGTAGAAGTAGAAAAAGGTGACAGAGACAGAGAGAAGAATTATGAGATGGTTGTGGCAGAAATACGAAGATGGGAGAAAAAGCGGAAGGTGATGGTAAAGAAGAAAAAATTAAGGAATACAAGAATAAATCACGATTTGATATGAGAAGAAAGAAGAGTAAAAAGAGAAATAATGAACATAACGGTGAAAAAAAAGAGCGGAAAGGAAAAGGGTATGGGTAGGATACAGGAAAATGGAGATAGACGCAGGAAGATAGATATCGAACAACAGGGACAGAAGCCTAAGCAGTTAAAGGAGACAGTAAAACCAAAGGACAAAAAACTAAAAGGCGAAAGGGGCGTAAAAAGGTTGATGAAATAGCAAAGAAAAGAAATAAGGAGTAATGGAAAGGAAAAAGAAAAAGAAAAAGGAAAAAACAAAGTAAGGAAGAAGCACAGGGAGAGATGAGCATTGATGAGTATTGTTTTGGAACGTAGCGAGAATAAATCTTTATCATAAACTTGAATCAAAACATCTGATTGATTTGATATGCACCCTTGGATCACAACCTTAATCATCTTGCGATTCAGCTTGGAATTATTATAATTCCTGCAATTTGTATTCGACAATGCCGATTTCTACGTTAACACATTGAATAGGTTTGAAACCTTCCACTCAATGAGAGTTTTAGGGTAAGAGGTAAGAATACCTCGTTTAAAAACAAATATCACGGCTGCTCAAATAGTGAAAAAACCCCTTCTATTCAGTTAGAAGATTTCCAACATGTTAACAATCAGCGTCTAACGTCAATTGAGATAAAAAAATGTAGACGTCATTCACCCTGTAATAAAAAATTACTCCGCATAAAGACGTATAATAAAAAATTGAAAATACATTTAATAAAAGTAAAAAATAATAATTTGACCACGGCAGCAATCGAGAAAGCACAGACCTCTGGGTGTGAGTTTGAATGCAAGTAACTACACAGACGTGAACTCTAATTCATTAGCTATAACATAATACACTATTTACATTAAAGAAAATGAACAATATTTGAATTAAACATATTAGAATTAAACATATTTGAAATAAAATATTAGGGCGCCAATCACCTTTAAATTGGTGATGAATAAAGAGCATAAAATCTTATACCTAATAAATAATTGATATTAAATGCAAAAAATAGTAAACGGTTAATTTGTTATCGAGTATAATTCCTGAAAAGTTTTAATAACTGAATTTAATTGCTTGAATTCAAAATGTAACTATTAGTATTAATTCCAGTTGACTCACCACATGATATGACGTTATCGTATATCTTCTATTTTTAGCACATTCTTGGTTGAAGTGATAAAATTCTTTAACAACAGGAATAAAACCAATATGTATAATAAACTCCAATAACGGAAAATCCAGTAATTAAACGACAAAACCAAAATAAAAGATCCAGAAAATCCAAAAAAGTAAAAGAAAGACCTCACGCTGCATTTACAACAACGGCCTTCCCCGCATCACTACGACGCGCACGCTGAAGTGCCAGCTTAAGCTATTACTCAGTAATTTCGACACCACGCGACGTTTCCAAACTGAATAAATTTACGTGCAATATTATTTGCAGAAAATAAACGAATGTAAAATTGAATTTTAATGTAATGAACTCTAACGGGACGTTACAACCCCCTGCCTGAAGATATTTTGCCACTTCATTCAGATATGTTATGGCTGCTAGGAAAACTCAGGGAAAGTTGCCTATGAGTGGATCAAACACACAAAACAAGTAGTTTTTTTGCCTTCCATTCATCAAACACCCACTATCATAACATGACACCATACTAACTATTCTTCGACTTGCCATTGACAAATGACGAATTCACGAACAGAAAACTAACATTATAACTTTGATTCAACCATTGTACGTTAAAACTAAATTATGCAACGTAGTGGTAACGTTGGGTGGTTTTCACTTCCTCATAGCGTTCATGGGTACAATTGGCGTGATCATGAAAGGAAGTGCACTAAAGAAACTATTTTCAAATATTAGCGCATAAAGTTGTAAAAACAATACTGTTTTGACAAATCAGTTATTCTAACTTCCAAGAACAATGAGCAATTTTAAACAATTTTAAGCAGTTACCACAAAGTTTGCTTCTTCAACAACATCACGGTTCAATGCCTAATTACGGCTTCAATAATTTTAAATGGTGATAAAATATATAAAATAAACAATTCACAGAAGCAGAGGGATCAAGGATCCCGGATTTACATTCGACCATCCCGCAGCAGGTCACTTGTTTTATGCTAAGTGCGCTCTGTTATATGTTTAGGACATGTTGACTTTAAAAGGGAGAATGGATCGTTGTGAATGTTAACGTTTTACAATCGGACGCTCTAAATAATTTTGAGCTGGCAGTTGGTCTGATATATGTATACAGCAGGTGCTCATGAAAGCCATAAAGGGTTATAAAAAGCCCAACTGAGGTCGTGAGATTACTTTCAACGTTCTAACTCAATGGATTTTAGCGATGGTTTATCTCTAGAACTTCTGCGACAGTTTACTGCAGTATTGACTTATTAACAAGTGATCAGCATATAGACCTACCTATGGAATTCATGTCCATAAGCAATGGAATAGTTGGAAACACAAATGTTGACTGTTATGGGGCCCTTTAGATTGGTCAGAAATCTTTGTTGCGAGTAGTAGAACAAAACTGGAATTTGCTAGACTTGCTTGCAAGCATGACACCACAAAACCGTCAGAATATATGATTTACGAAATGTGAGTATTACTAGACCAACATCTCTTTCAAATATGACTGCATTAACCCTTAACTTTTTCTTGTCATCCACGCTTTTGGTGTTTTTGGAGAAGAGAAAACAAAAATTGTCACCACGTCTCAAAAACATCAAAACCTTGATCACACGCTGGGATTTTCTTTGACAGCAACCCGAACCCAGATAATATTGCAGCTACATGTGAGCGTATTACAATTACTTTTTATAGGAAACTGCAAAAAACCTAGAACCTGGATCAAAATTTGTTACTCGTTCCGCACATACCACCAGATAAGATAGCCTTCAAATACCATTTAGCTACCTGCATATTTGCTATATGATTGCTTTGGTGAGAAATTAATGGTTTCACTTGATTTGTATCAGCTTTTTTTCCACAGGTTCGGAAGTTATAGCGAATGCTTCCACGGCCGAAATCTATACTAAGATAAAAATGTCTTCGTGGTTTGGACCGTGTCATTGTTGTTGTAACCAAAGTTGCCAACGTTTCGACCACTATCGTAAGGGGCTTCATTAGAGCGTGAGATAAATCGCAAAACTCAAACAAGCAACCGAAATCGAACTAAGAACTTCTCAACAGTTAGGTTATGCACTTGTGAAACACTCCTGAAAAAGTAAGAAAGAAAACGATAACTTAAAAAAGCAAACGAAAATTTAACAAAGAACCAACCTAACCGAGTTAGGTAATCAAATTGTGAACCAAGCCAGATTCTAAACTCCGTAGAAGTGACTTAGGAAGAAATAGTCTCCGTATATAAAGAAAAAGGTTCGTCACGGATGGTTAAGCTCCATTCTGATTGGGTTACGGTTGATAAGCAGCGTGTTTTTGATAAATGAGTAATGACCGGGAATCAAAGAGGGAATAGCTCAAAACCATGATCGCGATTGAAGTTATTGGGATGTTCGATGATTTCTATGCTTTCTCAAAATTTCATGTTGAAAAAGAATGGAGATTGGGCACTCAACGAAACATTATCAAAATCTATCTTGTGACCTGTAGTAAAATGACCGGTTTCACCAATGTAGACTAAACCACATGAACAAGGAATTTGATATACATCTGAACATGAAAGTGTAGGAAATTTGTCTTTGAAGTTTACCGCCTACGCAATTCATCGCCGAAACATTCATCGCTCCGTCACATTTTTATTTTTATTATTTGAAGATAGCCTGTTAGCGTTACCCAAGAGACACCACGTGGAGGTCGGCTTACTATAGCCTCCCTTTTTTTTAGTTTATTAATCTGAAGAGATACTGAAATGTGTTTTTGTTTAGAGTGTGGTGTTGTGAGCGATTCCACGCAGGTAATCGAAAATATTCATATTTACATTGTGGTATGTACCTAGTACTCTTTGTAGCCGTTGAGCGCAGTAACGGTATTTTCTCTTAGGCTTTGGAGGTTCTTCTCCACTTAAATACTGCTCAATGCGTAGTTCATTTAAGCTTTGTTCTCGTTTAATGGCCGAGATGAATTTCCATATATTTGGATAGTGTGGTCAAGAATATGTATATATGTAATAAGACAGTGTTTCTCAAATTCCATATGCCATCCTTCGACCGAATTCTTGGTTTTAGGCAATCCTTGCAAAACTGCTTTGTAACAATTTCACACGGCATGATCAAAGTGCGGTGATCTTCGCTGCTGACGCCTGTTCGGACGGCTTATCCACGTGTCTTCGAAATAATCGACGACGTCTTGCGCTTCGGGTGGAAATATATTATTGTCGCACGTTTCTTCAAATATTTGAACAACGGAGTCAACCGAAACAAATGCCAAGGCTGTCGGTGAATTGCTGTCGGTGAATTGCTGGCGGTGAATTTTCCTAAAACCTCTTTTCAGAGTTTAGATTGTGGCTTTTTTCACATGTGGATAATCTAACTTTTGAAAAGTTCTTAGTTAGATTTCGGTTGATTGTTTGAGTTTTGCGATTTATCTCACGCCCTGATGAAGCCCCTTACGAAAGTGGGCGAAATGTTGGCAACTTCGGTTATAACAACAATGACACGGTCCAAACCCGGAAGACATTCTTATCTTAGTATAGATTCAGAAGTGGTTAAAAGTTGAAAACGAGCCTCTTGATTGTAGCTACACACATCTCAAGGTATCAGCCTTAAGATCATGACAAACCACGCGGCGCCCCAACATCTACTGGAGCTTATCTTCTACGGCTGCAAATAAAGCTACAACAATGTTTCCGCTGCAGGAAGGCTAGACTGAAGTGCTCTGTTGTTTGCATCCACTGCAAAGGAGTCTCATGTGACATGGTCGCATTAAGCTTGGATTACTGATCTACAGATAACCAAATAGAGAAAGATGAAGTAAACAAAAAATGGTAAGTGTCCGTCTCGGATATTCTAGAAAATCTTCCTAACATCTCAGAAGACGTTGTTTTAGAGCAACCAAGTCTATCAAAGTGTTCAAAGTTTGATTAAAATAAACACCAAAAAAAATTTAAGTAGAAAAAAAAAGTTTCTACTACCATAACCAAAATAGTAAACATCCTCTAACAAATGAAAAATTATATGTTCTAGTGTTTTAACAAATTAATTCCGTTTTTACTAATTAACAAAAGAAGTAGAAATTAAAAACAAAATAATTCAATTAAATTTGAAAATTAATACTACACAATATAGTTAATTAGAAACAAAATATCTCTAATTTGACATTGGAAAAAGTGAAAACTTGTACTGCGTTACATTTTTTATTACGTTCTTGTATTTAGAAAACAGAGACAATATAAGTCAAAGAAATTGAGTTACAGAATTTAAATTTTGCTTGATTGCAAATCTCTGACAGTCTAATAAAACGCTGAAAATGCTGTTTTTTTGCAAGAAAATGAGAAGTAAATTTAGAAAGTCAAACTTAAGATATGACGTACTTGTGCTTTAATAAAATTTTATAAAAAGCAAAAATAAATATTTATTACGAACCCGTTATCAATTTAATTAAAAATAAGTAGAATACATAAAAGAAGATGCGTAAAATTAGAAACACAACGTTTGAAATTGTTTCTTTGTGCTAAAAATACACAATTTGTAACTTACACAAACCATTCGATAGGAAAGGAAATCAATTGAAGAATGGAGATAATGTAGAAAGGATATAATGTGACTGAATAATTATTTTAAATTAATTGAAAGGCTTTGATAGGCACCCCGTCTCTTTCTTTTATAAATTAGTTTAAAGGTAAACTCTTGATTAATTAAAAAGATTTGATTTATTATAGTCAAATTCGCTTCCTTTAATTTATTTCTTATTTCATCCTAGTTATTTAAATAAATGGACCCCATTCGCATTTACATTTAAATTGTTTTTAAAAGATACAGTAAATGAACGCCATTTTTTTAGTATTTGAACATTCTTTTTAGCAAAATTCTAAATTTGTATGTATGACGCTTTTAACCTAAAACAAGCACGGAAAAATGTAACGTCACTAATTAAACACATTCTTTAGAATTTTGATAAATGGTTTGAAATTGTTTTTTTGGAAAACATTTTGTATAACATAGTCGATTTCCACATTGAACACACAAATGTAAAATCAGGAAGCTATAGATTATTATCGTACTTTATTTATTAAACGCAAAGAGTCGTTTGAATTTGCTGTATCATTTTCACAAAACAAACATTATCATTGTCCACTTAAAAAAAGAAAGCTAAAGCTTTGGAAATCAATCAAAGCTGCTATTTACATACAATAACAATTTCGAGTTTTTTTATTTTTAATTAAAATTTTTTTATGAATTAATTCATTAGAAAAATGTTGTATTCTTATAACGTCAAAAAGTTAAATCAAAAAAAAGTTTAAATAACAAAACAAAAATAAAAACATAGAATATCAACATACCAATTAATTCTGTAATAACTAAAATAATTTTAGAATCTAAAACAAAATGTTTCTTTAAATTTGTCATACATTAACAACGCGTTAGTTAAACATTCATATTTACAATCGAAAAATCAAATAAAACCAATTTAAATTTTAATTATGAGGTGTCAATTAATTTACATTGTTAAAATAGACGTTTAATCCGCGTATCGTAACACAATAATCTTCCAAATTGGATTTAATTAACTAATCACAAAAAGGATTGTAAAGACCGTTATCACGCACACATTTTTGAATCGTATATTAAAATTTCTCAAAACGGTAGAAACTCGGTTTAATTAAACATCACGCACGTTTATAATTAATTTATTTGTCATTGCTTTTAGAATCGCCGCTGTAAAAAAAAGGCAAAAAGAGTTCTAAAAAGAAATTAATTGTAAACAAACAATGATTAAATAAACTAAAATTAAAAATATGAATTTACAAACATTTGATAAAACAAAAATAAGTAAATAAATTAAAATAGTTAACAGCATCTAGGATGTAAAGTTATAAAAAAAAATTACACTGCAATGAAACACAGAAGTTTAAAAAAAAAGACAAAATATAAAAGAAAATCAGATCCAACAAAAGCAAAACTGAAAATTGTGTCAAACACCTGGGAAAATAAAAAGCAAGCATTGAAATCTCCAGAACCTTCATCTGATCAACAAGATAAAACTGATAGAGTAACAAACATTTTTTTTTTGCTTGTATGGCAAACCTAATAACTAATTTATTACATGCTGAAGATAATTACCACCAAACAATAACAAGCACTTTTACTACAGAGCTGATAGTTCAGATTGATAGTCAAGGACAGTCTGTCGAGCAGCAAAAAGTTATAACAAGAGAGAACATAACCACCCAACTAAGCAAAGTGTCTCTCAAAAAAACCAAACTTACATCCAAAGAACGCACAAACGCGCTAAGCAATTCTGCAAAGCCAAAGGCATTAAGTATGACCCCAACTTTCAAACAAAACGAAAGATATAGAAGAAGGCTTTAGACCCAGTTTCAAAATCCGAAAACAGTCGCAGTTACTCAATGGAACAAAAGGTCACGCTCAGACTATGCCACTCCCTCTCCTACAACAACAAAAAAGAAGGCCAAGCAGATAATTGACAAGCCGTCTGCATCAAAAACAAGTAAACTTGATTTGGCCACAACGGTAAAGATAACCATCTACTCTGTAGGCTATCCAGCTGTCAAACTGACAAAAGAGCAAGGCAACCCAGTCAGAGTCACCATCCTTGGTACGAAAGGTAAAAACACACCTTTCTTTACCAGTTACTACCCTTAGGCATCTGTGTAGTTGCCTGTAAAGACAAAGTCAAAAACTCTAGTTGAATAAATAAGTACCTAAGCTATGAGTATTTTAGGCGTAAAAAATCGTTTAACGTGGTACGACAAACAAAAACCCAGTCATCATCGGTCTGATCAAGAATCAGAACAAACAAATGACTTACAAACCGATGCTTAGAGAATACTAAACGTCACTTGTTTAGAAGACGGGTACAGGATTTCCGTAGTAATGAATCAACTACGTTGCTCATATACGGCTCAATATTACCGTCTTCGTCCGTTCTAAAGATAAGAAAAAAAAACTTGAGAGTATTACAAGTTAATCTACACCACTGTAAGGTAGTCAGTGCAAATTTTTGTAGGAAGCTGCTAGCAAAAAACTACGACATAGCACATATCGAGGAAACATTAATAGTCAAAGGAGAAATTCGTGAGGTCAAGTCCTAGAACATGCATAATAATAAGAAGTTTTGATTCTATACCACTAATGGAATTCTGTTTTATAGATATTACCACGCATTATAAGCTCAATCTACTCCCATCCAATTCGGAGAAGCCACCGTCCCACTAGTATTGTCGATTTCATAAAACTAGCTAATCCTCATTCTATGTAAACAAAAACTACAAGACCATCAACATTCTAATCTTCTAATAAAGATCGAATAAAAGTGGCCATGATAGATTCTTTTCAGAGCAGCTGTCCTCATAGTTCCTAGCCAGCAAAAAAATAAAAAACACACAAATTGGTGAAACAAACACTTAGAAAGTACAAGACAAGAAACCAAGCATCTGTTAAGTCTGAAGCTACCAAAAACTAGAAAAACTACCATCGAAGTCGTAGCAGCTAACGTAGCAAATTAAAAAAAAACATTTCTAGAACTACGCGTCCTACACCTAGACTCTACAAAAATATTTTAAAGCAGGCTATAAACCCAGTAGGCACGCATAAAAAAGACAGCGGAGAATACACTAGAACTGAGTATGAGTCAATATCTCTTCTGATAAAAATGCAACTTAAAACTATTTAAGACAACCGTCAACTGGGTGAATAAAGTTGAGTGCTTAAGATTAACCAACAATTCCAAGTTAACTTGAAACTCCCATCTTGACAAAACAAGCATTATTTATTGGAAAAAAAGCCATAGGCAGTAAATAGATGCTCCAACCCACCAACTGAATCTCTGACTGTACAAATGGTTCGATCAATAATCTTATACGGCATAATTGCCATTTCAAATCTACCATCTTACCACAACTAGTAATTTAGACATTAGTAACCCAATACCAAAAATTGGTTCAAACAAGGTTTTTGACTTTTAAAAAAACTAAATATTTCATATTAATTGGGATCCGGGCTAACGAGGAACGCAAACAAATAAAAACAGCATGTTTTATATGGAAGAGTTTAAACTTAAAAGAAGTTCGGATTTTGATGTATACAGTACCAATTCTAAAACCAATAGAACCGAAGTGTACAATCGAAATAAATACCTTCCCACAGACAGTCTGGCAGTACTAAAAGTACCTTGTTAAAACTAGTCAATGAATGCAAACTCAAACTTCAAACCTTAGGCAAAGGAACATAGTACGATTATGCTGGATCCCAGGTGATCGCAAAAGAAACAGCCTTCAAACTAATAACAAGTCCAAAACCTGGTCTAAAGAGACAAAAAACCAAGCCCGTTCTGTCATAAATAAATGTGTTAATTAATAATTCAATTACAAGTAATTGGTTGCACTTCAGCCGAGTGCCGAGCTTACGCTTTAGCGTAACAACTACATTATGTAATTATTATCTCATTAAAATTTTTTGAAAACATTTTAAATTTTTTTGAAGAGGTATAAATAAGGGCTATTTTTTTTCAAGGTCCGATCGGTCGTAAAATAAAAACCACAGTAAAAATCAAAATCATTTATTTGTAACAAGTACTTACATAATTACGCTATTTTTCTACATAGTCGCCACTCAGATTTAGACATTTATCGTAGCGTGGTACCAACTTCCCAATACCCTCGTTGTAGAACGTAGCCGCCTGTGTTTTCAGCCATGTTTGTACGCTAGTCTGCAGCTCAATGTCTGTGCCAAAATGTTGTTCTCCTAACCAGCGTTTGATGTGAGCAAACAGGTGAAAATCGGATGGAGCCAAGTCCGGGCTGTATGGTGGATGACCAAACACTTCCCATTAAAAAGACTGTAGGAGTGTCTTTGTTGAAGCTGCAGTGTGCGGCCGAGCATTGTCGTGGAGAAGGACAATGCCTGATGACAACATTCTTCTCCGCTTATTCTGAATTGCCCTTCGTAGACGTTGAAGAGTCAAGCTGTATGAGACTGCTGTGTCACGTTCCATAAATTCCACCAAGATAACTCCATTTCGGTCACAGAACACAATAACCATGCACTTTCTGTTGGAGAAGGTTTGCTTGAACTTCTTTGGTTTATTAGGAGAGTGAGAATGCATCCATTGTTTAGATTGTCCTTTTGTTTCTTCAGTTTTGTAATGGATCCATGTCTCGTCCCCTGTGACAATTTTGTTCAAGAAAGTTTCTCCTTCATTGTGGTAACGCTGGAGAAACGTGCGGCTTTCATTCTCTGTGTTTTGTGATGGTCGGGCAGCATCTTGGGAACCCATCTCGCGCATAGTTTGTGGTACTGAAGTTTCTCTCTCACAATGGTGTAGAGAGCTGACCTTGAAATTTCAAGAAATGAATCGCTCAATTCAGAAATTGTAAAACGACGATTTTTTCGAATTGCCTCATCCACTCGCTGAACGAGATCATTGGTTGACACTGACTTCTTTCCCTGACCGCCTGCGTCATGAACATCTGTACGTCCTCCTTTAAAGTTTCTGCACCATTGTCGCACTTTGCTGTCACTCATTAAAGTTACTTATTCGTCGATGACTTTCGGCTGCATTACACCCCTCAGCCTGAAGAAATCGAATTACCGCACGAACTTCACACTTGGCGAAAGATGCTATTGTTGTAGACATATTTACGCACTACCTACGTGAACACAACTAAACGGAAGTGACGCGTCGCGATTGACAGCTATACTAGAGACACTGCGCAACACATCTGCGCACAGGTTCATCCGATTTTTACGGGAGTTTTTATTTCGCGACCGATCGGACCTTGAAAAAAATAGCCCACGTACATGTAAGTGCGTTACTAGATTATATAGTTATTCTTAAATTTTAAGTGTAAAATCTTGTTATGTTTAAAGTTAGTAGTTCAATTCTCGAGTATGAAAAATTCTTTTCAAATATAAAATTTGCCCTTAGAACCCCCTACTCTTTCGTCGTTTCGTTTAGTTTCACTTTCTGTAAGACCATCGACAAGCTCTGTATTTTTACGCCCGGCGCAGCCTTCACCTTAAGATTTTTTCACGCAAATATGCGGATAAATTTGTGAAAACTAATCGGGCGGTTTTTGGTACCCACTACACGTTTATCGTTATCACTGAAGATAACGAACAGGTGGCATACTTGGAAACCTTTAGGATTGTACCTCTTTTGAGATGAACTACTACGGTAACTTATTCTGTTAAGTCGAAGGGAAACGCTGTCTATTTGTGATCTCAAATGATTGGATGCTAAAGGGAAACTTTATTTGTGTTAACGCTATATGTTCGTTTGTGTTGGATCTAATATTACTTTTTAGGTAACTCAAGTACGGAATTAGCTAATCGCCTACTAGATAAAACCTAACTGTGAGTATTAAAATTTCAAATTTTTCGATTTGTGCTTTAAACGTTAGAATTGTGCTTTAAACAAACACCACGTGTGTTAACGCCATGCCCAAGAGTTTTAAGTGAAAAGTGTTAAGTGATTATCTCGTTACGGTTGCTCGCATCAAGTCCTGAATAATTTTCCCAGTTAGCCCATTAAATGCTCTACTAACTCTAGTTTTGTTTGCCCCGCCTACTACAACGGGTTAATTACTACAATTCATTTAGTTTATATTGTGATTAATTTAATTTGTGCATCAATCACGTGTTAGCGATCTTCTGATAGCGCGATCCGATAAGGTTGATTTATACCTCCTAAGAAGCCTCTGCTTGCACCTTATCATTTGACGAGTAGTTCATTCTTATCCGACCAGTCGTTTGACTACTGTTGGCTTATCAGTTCCCATCAGGTCAACATTTAAGAACGACCGCATAATCGTACGGGGGTAGCTAGAGACTCCGTTTCTTCGCTACTGTGTGCGCGCTGCGCCAAGCTATCTGACGGTCTTTGCCACTTTTTTTACGACCCCCCAAACTCGTCAAATTAATTTATTTAGTTTGTTGGCCCGCCTACGAATAAATGTCTATTTTGCGGCATCGCTTACACCTCCGCGTTATCCCCAATTAAATAACAAGGCTCAAGTTAAATGTGCTCACGCTTTATTTAGTGAAATTTAATAATTTTTGAAAGCTTTTTAAGTGAAAATTAGTATTCATATTGAAAAATATGAGTTCGATTTGTTGTATAATTTGTGTGAAATTGGTGGCACGATCTGCGGATTGTGTAAAACTGAATGCCGTAGATTATAAAAAATTATCAAGTAATGTGGATCTGAAGTGGAAATGTGAGAGAGTAGACTGTGTTGTGCCTAGTGCTATTACTGTGGAGAGTAAGATTGATGCCGTAATGGTTAGTCTGACTGAACTGATAAAGAAGGTAGATGCAATAGTTACAGAAAACACTGAAATTAAAACTTCTGTGAACACTATCAATGATACTCTAAATAAAATGAGAAATGATTTAAATGAGGTAAGCAATAGGATCAAAACAGTAGAAGATAAGAGTGAATCTAATGTTAAGAGAATTAGTGAGATTGAACAAAAGATTGACAATATTAATACTACGCCTTTAGAAAGTAAATCAGCATTATTGGAAGAGATAAATGAACGTGAATTTAAAAAAACAAATGTTATGTTATTTGGAGTAGTTGAGTCTGTGTCAAATGTGGTTGAGGATAGAATAAATCACGATAAGTTGAACGTTACTGATATGCTTACTAAGTTAGGAGTTGGTCAGGAAATTCCTAGGAAGATCATACGAATTGGTAAGCCAACGGTATCAAATATGCGCCCTATCAAATTAATTTTTGAATCTCAGGAAATTGCAAAAAAAGTTATTCAGAGTGCAAGAAATTTGAAAATAAAGACAGTGAAACAGGATCTGACAACTATGCAAAGAGAGGAGCTGACGACATGTTTACGGGAGTTAGACGATAGAAAGGGCAGAGGTGAGTTGAATCTAAAAATCAAGTTTGTAAATGCAGTACCGAAGGTATTTCAATCAAATGCTCCAACTGAAGCCTAGCAATCAAAATATTTATCTATATACTACCAAAATGTTAGAAGTGTGGTAGGTAAAATGGACTGTTTACGGGAAAATATATGTCTATCTTACTTTGAAATTATTGTTTTTACAGAAACTTGGCTACACTGTGGAGTTCACACTGCTGAAATGGGCTTGGATAATTATATACTTTACAGAAAAGATCGTGATTTTGCTTCCAGTTCAAAATGTTCAGGAGGAGGTGTTCTTGTTGCAGTAGGAAAACATATATCTTCTAACTTATTAAATAGTTCATCCTTGCTTGAAGCTATGTTCCTGAAACTTGATTTAAAAACGAAGGGCATAATAATCTGTGCTGTGTATATACCTCCAAACTCAGGAAATAATGTTTATGAGTTGTTTTTATCTGAACTTGATAGAGTCACCAGTGAGCACCCAAACTGTGATTCGATTGTTGTTGATGATTTTAACTTACCGAAAATAAATTGGAGGATGGACACAGGCCTGCCTGATCCTACTGAAGCTATTGATCGTACGAGTAACAATTTTACATGTGGTATGGCTGGTCTGGGTGTACAGCAAATAAATATTGTGAGAAATATTAGAGGAACCTTATTAGATCTTTGCTTTGCTCCTGATGATATTGGTACATGTTGGCAGTGTGATGAACCCTTGGTCCCAGTTGATATTATTGGTGGTCACCCTCCTCTAAGCATATCACTACGCATCAACCACTCAAAATTGGATTCTATTGAGTCCACTTTTTATAACTTCAATAAAGCGGACTACAAAATGCTGAATTATTATTTTGAACAAATAAGATGGGAATCAATTTTTAGAAATGAATTAGTATCAGACAATTTGGAAAAGGCTGTAGAGACGTTCTATGCAGTCCTCAAAGAATCGTTTAAGTTGTATGTACCTATTGGGAAAAAGTGTGCCAGTAAGTTTCCAAAATGTGTTCTCCGGAGCTGAAAGATTGCATAATTATGAAAAAGTTAGCACATAAATGTTTCAAAGTATCGGGGAAGAAAGAAGACTACAACAAATTTTCTACTCTACGAGCTAAGTGCAAATCATTAGCAAAATCAGATCGTTACAATCATAAAAAATCTGTTGAGCAGTCCTTAAAGGAAAACCCAAACTCATTCTGGGCTTATCTTAAATCTCTTAGAAAGGACGACAGTGTGCCACTTCAAATGTTATTTGAGGGTGAAGAGAGTTCGGATGGTTGCGTCATTGCAAACATGTTTGCTAAATTCTTTTCATTAGTATTTATGAAAGATAATGTGGTTCAGTAAACGATGGAAGAGAGATCTAGCTCCGAAGTTGATATCTCGCTCATTCAGTTTACTCAATTTGAAATATACCAGGCATTGGGAAAATTAACTAGTAAAAAACCAATGGGCCCCGATGAAGTACCACCAATTGTGCTCTCAAATTGTAGAATGGCATTAAGTCATCCACTTCAAATACTTTTTAACTGGTCTTTAAAATCTGGAGTTTTCCCTGAGTGTTGGAAATCAGCCTTCATTCGACCAATTCATAAAGGTGGTAACAAAAATGTGGTAACAAACTACCGTCCCATTACTATTCTGTCTGCCATACCTAAGCTACTTGAAAAGTTACTACAAGATAAAATATATTCACTTATGAGAAATGTAATTGTGGAACATTAGCACGGATTTGTTAAGGGCCGTTCAACTTCTACCAACCTCGTGATTTACACTCAAGTTATCCTAGATGCGTTCGAGGAAGGAGCTGAGGTGGAAGCGGTCTACACGGACTTCAGTAAGGCGTTTGATAAGGTAAACCATTCTATACTTATTGCTAAACTGGAATATTATGGTATAAGTGGTTCCCTACTACGTTGGTTTGGTGACTACTTAAGTAATAGGCGGCTCAAAGTAAAATTTTCTTCAGATTTTCTATCCGACGATTTCATCGCTACTTCAGGTGTGCCTCAAGGGTCCCATTTGGGCCCTTTACTTTTCAACCTTTTTGTAAATGACATTGGTAGTGAATTCTGCTCTTCAAAGTACTTGTTGTTTGCTGATGACCTAAAAGTTTTCAGTGTTATAAGAGGTGAAAGTGACGTGGAACTAATGAGAAGTGACTTAAAAAAGTTGGAATTGTGGTGTACTAACAATAATCTTGATTTAAATTTAGACAAATGTTACCATGTTTCTTTTAGTCGGAAAAAGGAAAAATCTGATATAAATTTTGACCTGTTTAATGTAAGGCTTAAGTGTGTTAATACCATTGTAGACCTAGGAGTTACCATTACATGTGATCTGTCTTTCAATAACCATGTCAATAATATAGTTGTTAAGGCCAGTAGAGTATTAGGTTTTGTGTTTAGAGCTTCTAGTCATTTTGTAGATGTAAATACGTTTAAAGTGTTGTATTGTGCTCTAGTCCGTCCCGTCCTTGAGTATGGTTGTCTTGTGTGGTGTCCTTACAATAAGCCTCTATGTGACCAAATTGAGGGAGTTCAAAACAAATTCCTGCGTTTTTGTCAGTATAAATTGGGTCAAAATCATGTGATAGAGGAATATGATGAGATTAGGCAATATCTGGGATTAAAAAGATTAGAGTCCAGGAGAGACTTCAATGATATTCTATTTTTATACAACTTAATTTCTAATCATATTGACTGTTCTCACTTACTAAGTAAAATTAAGTTCAATGTTCCTAAGTATACCAGAGGTAATATAAAGTCTTTCAATATTGATTATAAGAAAAATAATTATAGTTTCCATTCTCCAATTTGCCGAATCCCCAGAAAATATAACAAACTGTCAAGCATTGACTATGATATTTTTCTTGCCCCACCACCAAAAAAATTGTTCTTATAGGTAGATTAATTTTTCACAAATCATTGACTCTTTATGAGTACATACTTGTGATGTAGGTAATTTTTATCCAGATTTTTCCTTTTTAAATTCTTTCATTATTAGGAATTTAATTAACTATAGTTATAGTGTTGGTAACTCATTAAATTAACTTACATGTTTGAAGTTTTTATGATTAGTTTATATAAAAAATTATCTGTCAATACCTTATTACAAAATTTTGTTTTTCGAATCTTATTGTAAATTGGGCTTTGGCCCGTGAAATTAATAAATAAATAAAAATAAAAATAAATAAATAAATTTGTATTTTGGTGGTCATGTCGATTGTTGACCGTACGTGCATGTTAAGTTAACACAATTAATAATAAGATTATTTTGCGCTTCACAAAGTCACATGCAGTGCGCGTTGAGTCTCGAAGACTTAAATTGTTTTGTTGTTTGTTTGCAATTTTAAATTTGCAAATATAAATTCATAATTCATACTTTCTGCCTATGTAAAAGTTTAGATCGACAATGGTCTGTTATTGTACGGTGTGTTGCCCAGCATACGGCGCAAGTTATATTTGATTCGACCCACGTATCAACTTTTGGAAAGTGTAGATTTATGTACCTTCTTCATCCTCTTTGGAATTATTGTCTGTGAAAAAATAAATATATATTCTGTGTTATTACTTCTGTGGTGTTATTTGTTCCTTTCCAGCTACGGGTAGATTAATCTTTCATCGTCTTGGCGCCTTTTTTTAGATTTAAGTTATAATTTAGCATCACAAAGTCTGCAATCCCTTTCCGGAGAAGCTGTGCTAGACGTTGCTTTGTTTTGTTACAAGAAGACCAGCGTAACAAATATTGACTGTCCAACTTGAGGAACCTGATTTTCTCGTAACAATATGTACTGAAGTGTGTTTCAATTGCGTTTAAATGATGGCTAATCAAGTTTCATCTGAAACCCAAATTTCGATTTTGGAAAACTAAATTTTTAAAAACTAATGATAACTTGAGTCAGAGATAATTGCAAACGACGCCCAAAATATGGTTGTTGTTAAAAATGTAGGTGCTCCTCGACTGAAAACGGTAAGAAAAAAAAATTTTTACAGTTCAACCTGGCGTTGCTCCTTAAATATTTAAGCCTGCTGGTATAGTGAATCAAATAGTATACTTCGCAAAAAACACTTACAAAACTAAAAATTGTAATGCCGGGTTAGATGATATGGCTTAGAAGCATGTCGATGAAACTGAAATATGTGGTTTTATTGGTTTCTTGGTGAGCCCATTTGGATGCTGTAGCAAGATGACCCTTGTCTTCATCGCCCAATGTTTTGGAAACAATGCCTCAAAGCAAATTTGTGCCAATTTCCAGTTGGATGAATATTGACAATACAGACACAAAGTTAACAAAAAAAAGCAACGGATAAATTAGTACCTATACAAGATGTAGCTGAGATTTTTATAAAAGAAACGCAGTCACATGCATTGATTTCTAAGAACACACTTACAAATAGACGGAGAACTGGTGCCGATTTGTAGTAGATGTCTTTTCAGGGTCTTTAAGAAGAGTGAGCCTGCCAAGTACAGCATACAAATTTTTAGTCACGCAGAGGCTTTCTACTGCAAAAACTTGCAAATCTATTTGGGAAAAGAAGAAATTGTTCCCAAAATGGAACCTGAACACTCCTGCTCCTAAATACGGATAATTTTTTTACTTCTGTAGCTGTAGCTAAAGAATTACTAAACCAAAAACTTACAATGTGTGGAATACTAAAAAAATTAACGTTTTATATTTTTAGAATTCGTGTCACAACCGCAACGTTCCGTGCATTTCTCTATTTTTGCATATTAACCGGAGGTTACCATGGCATCGCATGTTAACAAAAAATCAGAAAAGTTATTTTACTATTAACTGAGCATCGCGATGGCATTGTTTTAAAAAAAGAACACAGGAAACCAAAGATCACATCTCATTATTAAAGATCGGATAGTTAGGCAAGAAAAAATACCAAAAAAGGTGGCATAAAAAGCATATTAAACCTGCCAAAAAGGCACAAATATCTATTAAAATTTACAATTTATTTTTTTTGTTTTACAATGTTTATTAAGTGCTTGTTTGAATGTATTAAACAATGTTGCTTGATGCAAAGTAATAACATTCTGTTGAACTTTCATTGTTTATTATTTTGAAATGAATATACACAACGTTTCGATTGCTGTGGTATCTGCAATCGTCATCAGGTGAATACTAACAAACTTTGAAACTACTGGAGCTTATATACTAAAGACATGTTCGATGAAGCGTTCAAGCGTACAAAATCAATTTAGCGTAACAGATTAATTAATTAACAAAATTACTTAGTAAAGTTTAAGTTGTTTTAGAGGTTCGATAAGTGGTTTCCATATGTTGCTTATCTCGACACTTGGCTGGCTGAAAATTTCTTTGTTGTTGTTGATGAATGCCGCTTCTTTAAATTTCCGTTTGTACTAATGTTCCTCTCTGTGTATGATTTTTGCTTCCAACCATTTCATTCGATGTTGGTTATCCCACGAATGTTGCGCGATGCCGGACTTAGAAGTCTCTCCTCTCTGTGTGTGCGTCTGATGTTCTTTCAGTCTGATGCCAAGTGGTCTTTTGGTTTCCCCCACGTATGATTTGCCACATTCACATGGAACTTGGTAAATACAGTTTTGGAAATCTCGACTTGTTTGTGGCTTTGTGTTGGAAATTATACTCCTAATGGTGGTCGATGATTTGAACACTGTATTTATGTTGTAGATTTTCCCTATACGTTTTATTGATTCTGATAAACCTTTGACATATGGGATGCTCAGCAGTGAATTGGGCAGTTCTTCTGTTTTAGGTTGTCCCATGGTGTTCAATTGCTTTTTCCGTAAAAGTTCTCCTACAATCTTTTCTGGATAACCATTCTGCCTTAGATCGTTTCTAATGTTTTTGATTTCTTCTTGTAGCCCTTTCTCTGTGTTGCACAACCTGTACGCTCTGTCGATTAGAGATTTTACTACTCCCCTCTTCGTAGATGTGGAATGGTTGGATTCAAAGTTGAGATAACGACCGGTGTGTGTCGGTTTCCTGTAGACAGTCGTTTCCATAATTTTCTTGTTCTTTGTTACTTGCACGTCTAAAAAAGGAAGTGAGTTCTCCTTTTCCTTTTCCATAGTGAATTTGATGGATGGTTTGATGTTGTTCAAATGTTGTAGAAAAAGGTCTAGTTGCCGATTACTGTGATTCCAAATTATGAAGGTATCGTCAACATATCTAAGCCATGTTTTGGGTTTGAATTTTGATTTCTCTATGGCCTGGGATTCAAACCAGTTCATGTATATGTTGGCGACTACTGGTGATAGAGATGAACCCATTGGCAATCCTTCGTCTTGAGTAAAGAATCTGTCTTTCTCCTGAAAGTACGAGTTCTTGAGGCAACATTCTAGGAGCTTCATTATTCCTTCTACCGGCAGCGTGGTTCTTTCCTGGAGTTTTTCATCTTCTCGGAGCTTCGTTTGGATG
Organism: Aquatica leii; assembly: GCA_035610365.1. Lineage (NCBI taxonomy): Eukaryota > Metazoa > Arthropoda > Insecta > Coleoptera > Lampyridae > Aquatica > Aquatica leii. Next base: position 15,804,117 of record CM069432.1, read on the forward strand.
ATTTTTAATGCTTCTTCAACTGGCACATTAGTATAAAGACTTTCTACGTCGAAGCTGACTAATTGATCCCGTGGTTGTAGCTGTATTGTTTTCAGAATCTCAACGAAATGTTTGGAGTCTTTGACAAAAGATGAGCTGTTCTTCTGTAGTGGTTGCACAATTGGTAGTAGAAATCTGGATAGCTGGTATGTGGGTCCATTACGAGAGCTGGTTATCGGTCGAAGCGGCATGTTGTTTTTATGTATCTTTGGTAGTCCATATAGATGCGGTGGTTTGCTGTAGTGTGGTGTTAGCATCGTTCTCATCCTTGGTGTTAGATGTATTTCGTAGAGTTTTAGGACTTGATAGATCTTCCTCTCCAAGCTTGCTGTCGGATCTTTCTTCAGTCTGCGGTAATTCCCTTGATTTAAGACGTCTTCAATTTTTTGGTCGTAGGTGGAGGCATCCATGATGACAGTTGCGGCCCCTTTGTCGGCTGGAAGTATTTTAATGGATTTGTTCTTCTGTAAATTTGTGAGAGCTTTTTCCTCGTGTTTAGTGATTTTGGTATGTTGTTTTCTTTTCTTCTCTAGAGCACTTCTGATTATCCACTTAAATTCTTCTGCTTGTGTTGGATTCAAACGTGTTGTCTCGACGGCACCAATGATGTCCATTACAGGCACGTGTTTGGTGTTATCAAAAAATTGAGTCCTTTCTCTAATAGAGTCGTTTCTGTAGCAGACAGTGGATGTGTCGATATGTTGACTATCGTTCTCCTTGCGTTCTTTTGGTTGTCGGCTGCTTTCTGTTGGTTTCGTGTGAGTTTAGCACATTTTCTGTCGTGTGTTTCTTGGTGTAGTTGTCGTACCTTCTCGCAAGTAGCGTCTATTTTGCGGAATATTGGTGCGTAATCTTCTTCCAATGTGAACTCTTTTATCTCCTCGAATCTTTGTGTGGCGTCTTGGAGTAATAAAGTTTTCTTCCATCGATGGTGGTTGATTTGTGCCCGGATAAGCGCAAAACTTGCTCGTTCCAGTATCTTGAGGGCTCTTGTTCCTGGTATCGGAGATTTCACTCGGAAGCCATCTGGTATAACTTGGTTGTCTCTTGCCCTCCGTAACAATTTACTTAAAACTGTATTTACCAAGTTCCATGTGAATGTGGCAAATCATACGTGGGGGAAACCAAAAGACCACTTGACATCAGACTGAAAGAACATCAGACGCACACACAGAGAGGAGAGACTTCTAAGTCCGGCATCGCGCAACATTCGTGGGATAACCAACATCGAATGAAATGGTTGGAAGCAAAAAATCATACACAGGGAGGAACATTGGTACAAACGGAAATTTAAAGAAGCGGCATTCATCAACAACAACAAAGAAATTTTCAGCCAGCCAAGTGTCGAGATAAGCAACATATGGAAACCACTTATCGAACCTCTAAAACAACTTAAACTTTACTAAGTAATTTTGTTAATTAATTAATCTGTTACGCTAAATTGATTTTGTACGCTTGAACGCTTCATCAAACATGTCTTTAGTATATAAGCTCCAGTAGTTTCAAAGTTTGTTAGTATTCACCTGATGACGATTGCAGATACCACAGCAATCGAAACGTTGTGTATATTCATTTCAAAATAATAAACAATGAAAGTTCAACAGAATGTTATTACTTCGCATTTATTAAGTGCTATTATTTTCCCAAGCACAAATCAAATGTTTCTCAATATTTTGACCAAGAAGCTGTTGCCTTTTATCATTTAAAATATTTATAGAAGGAAAAAGTTCTTACGACATCACAAGATGTTAGTAGAGCAAATTTTAATGCCGATGTTTCCGTTATTGTTAAAGATATTTTCTGTTGATCTTCTATAACGTTTTTTAACAATGATTGTTTCATAGCTTTTTTAATATTTTTTAAATGTAAACTACTACCCAAATGTTGTTTTACATGGTACTTTTTAGTAGCACCGATCTAAAATAATACATATACTAGTAAATAAAAACATTTAAATTAAGATAATACAAACTTACTGATTTTGAACAAACTTGATAAAAAAAGTTTTCCCCGTCGGTTGTGAAATTATTGTCCAATTTACTCCACTTGTAATTATTTTATTAAGTGGCATTTTTTAAAACTTACTCACAGCACAACAGCGATGGACTATCACAGTGTGACAATATCACAGGTATTTATAACAAACAAATAATATTTTAGTCATGTGTTTCAGTCATTAAAGGCATCCCACCGTACAAAATTATCTATATTTGTTTGCTTTACTTAGGTACTGAATAGACCTATAAAATATGATTCATTCCGAAATCCTTTCGGTTTTGTAAATAGTGTTCTATTAAGCCTGTCATTGTACATAATCCTAGTATAAGTTCTTACAATAGTTCTTCTCTATAAGCGGCTTTTGTATTTAATGTTTTCTGGAAACCATTGTTTAACAAAACATGAAAATCCCTGTTATTATTTATAGGTTCGTGGTAAGACCTTTTAGGAAAAAATGTTAATTATATTATTGTACGTAATTTAAGTAAAATTTTGTAATGCGTTATTGTCATCTATCTGTTTACACAAACTTTTCAAAATTTATATGTAAAAAGGCAATGAAAAATAATACTTTTTAAAAAGGCAAAAAAACAAAAAATTACACAAAATGGCAAAACAGGCAGGCTCCAGGCATTTGCCTGACTGTCAGCTCTTTATTCATTACACTACTAAAAAACAATAAAAATTTTATTAACATTGTTACCATCGTTTGATTTCTGGACGTATTCTTTTGTGAAAAACCCGGTATTTAGCGTTGTTATATTTATTGACATAAATTTTATATCATTTATGAAACTGTAGAGCTTTTATTTTGCTTTGTAATATCTAATATTTTCCAAATTCAGCTTAATTTTAATTTTATAAGTAGATATTTAGTGCAGTGCAGTAAGTCATTTAGGACGATTTTATTGTCATGTGTTTTGAGTGCATTTTATAATATATATTGATATTTATTATTAGAAGTTAAAAGTGCTTACAAAACAAAACATAAAAATAAAAAGTGAACATAGTAATTAAAAATAATTAACGTAAAAATGACAAAAATAAGTATAATTAATACAAGAAAAATAATTAAAACAGTAATAAACAAAGAAAACAATTATAAAAAGCTAATTTTAAACATGAGTAAATAAAGTACTAATTTTAATAAGTTAATTATGAAAAAGTTTAGAACTCAGAACATAAGGAACAAAACAATTACCGGTATTAAAAAATTCAAAATGAACTAAATTATATGTTAATTAAAAAAAATAGAATGTAAACAAAATGTGCAATATAATATATAAGAAATGTTAGTATTAAAGGTATACGCACCGACAGGAGATAAAACTAAAAAAAAAGAAAACAAAACTGTATAATACATTAGTAAAAGCACAGAAATACAAAAATACAAAACTCCTAAGTCAAGTATCTAATTATAACAAATTTCTAATTTATATCATTTGAAAACTCACCGTCTAAGGAAGAACGATTAATTTTATTAGTGTTAATAACATTAGTTTTAATTTAGTTATAGCGCCGACGATAATCAATTATCTAAAAAAAATGTTTGCAACAAAGAATTTAAAATGATAGAAAAAAGTAATTTAAAAGAAACTAAAAAATAACACAAAAAACTTCACTAAAACAACTAAAGTGTTATGTTAAAAAACCTTGTTATGACTTTTCGCTTTGTATAAATTTTGCTCATTTTAAGCTCCCTCTTTCATTTCTGTTGACGTCTACGCATTTGCGTTTTGGCAAACAAAACCATGTCCAAAGGTTTAAATAAACTAAAAATGAGACCTCGTATTTGGTTTTTGCTATACCTCAAATGTTTTTAAATTTAATTTGTTTAATATTGTTAGGCATGAGAAACGTGCTCAAATAACAATAAAAAGATTTGTAAATTAAAGACCAAACCTTAACATTTTAAAGTATGTGCAATGTGCAAAAAAAAAGTTTGGCACTTTAGCCTTTAAACATTCAATACGTAAACTGAACCTTATCAATGTATAGATTAAAATCTTATAAATTAAAACATAAACAAATTTTACAATAAATTTGCTTTTATCGATCTTATTTTTTTTTGTGCTCCCGCCAAGAACAATATAAAGTTTTCTTGGAATTTGGCAAACGAGACAAAAAAAAATTGCACAAAGAATACGAACGCAAAAACTTTTATCAACATCAATTACAAAAGCTTTTATTTGGATTCGTAGAATTTAAAACGAACAAATTAGTATAAACAAGAAATTTTAATTGTTTAAATATTTAAATCTATTAATTCTACAAACGTCGAATTTTATATTCCTAGATAAAAAATGAATCATTTTTAACAATCACTTTAATTATTTTAAGTTACAAGGCATTTTCGCTTGCATAAGCGTTTAAAATTTAAAACGAACGCAATTAAGAAAATTTCAACGCTAACGACAAAAAAAAGTTTTTAACATTTAGTTAATGGTATAAGAAATGCAAATGTAATTAAAAAAGTGCGTCACCCAAAAACTTTTAATACGTAAAAAAATCATCTTCGATATCTAAACGTTATTAATATTATTATTCTAAAAAGTTTCATAATAAAGTTTGACTGCCAAATTATAAACTAATTTTAGTAGTTAATTCATTTTCATGTACGAACTCAATAAGACCTAAACTTATTTGTTTAATAACAATTTAATAAAGAAACTTTAATAACACGTAATTTAAGTGAGAAAAAAAGCAGATTTTACACACTCCTAATAATTAACACGTAACCTCCAAACTAAATTTTTTTTCGCTAAAATGAACAATTGTTCGATTTATCCTATTCATCACTAAAATATTTTAGAATTGCGTATATTCGAAAGTAAGGAAAATAGTGCTTAGAACGATGACGTCATTTCTGGCGTGCATAAGTGTTACTAATCATGACTGAAACTACAGTATCACAAAAGTCGAAAGCAAATAATGTTAGCAACATAAGGAAACAAAACCCGCTGTCAAGAAATGACTCATTGGGCTCAATCTCAAGAATAAGTAGTGTAAAATTGTTCAGCATGTTGTATGACGACCAACAAAAGCGAAAGGAAAATAAAAGTTTGAAAACACAATAAAAATTTGGAAAAAATTCAACTTCTGGCACAACTAGGGAAAAAAAAGATAAAGTGGCTGAGATCAAAGAAATAATCCTAAAAAGCCACAAAAACTCGACTAGTATCGTGTAAGAGACAATTAGAAAAAAAGTCATCAGTTATTGAGTCGACCATAAGAGTGCATAACATAAAAGAAGTGAATGTTTTGAACGCAGATAAAGTTTAAGTGTGACACACAGCAATCGCAAAGTTGAGTCAAGAGCATACACAACCTGCTGTCACAAAGCAGTATGCAGAAAATGCTAGAGTTGAAGGCACTCAATGTATGCAGGTGTACTTGCGCCAAAATTATTTAACCCTTCGTTGTGTGAAATGGCCTACAAAGACACTTTCCATTTACAAAAATTTGTATCTGTTTTTCTCAAAAATTTATAACGACAAACGTTGCACGAGAAGCCGTAATCGCTTGTGACGTACACAAATTTGTTATCATGAAACGAATATATTGTGGCAGAGGGTGGAGAAGAGGATCTGACGCCATCGACAATAATGATGATGTTGAACATGAGCCTGAGGTTGAAGAACAGTTGCGGAAACACAAAAACGTTGATGAAACAGAATGCATGATGTCCAGATCCTAATGTCTCAGATCCTGTCAGTAGCGTGCGTCGGTTATTAGAACATGATTACAAATATAAAAACAAAAGCATGTTCTGGAATTAAAAATCGCCAGCAGCAGGAGTACGTAGTTGGAACCGGTTCATCAACAGCATCATCAAACTAATAGATCCAGCTAATCAATTTTGCCGAACCCAGTGACAATTTTTTGCCACATAATGTCGCCGCAGTGGTAGACACGATAGTGCGTAAGATGAACCGGAAAGCAGTAGAAGTAACTCAAGTACGGAATGAGGTTTACTTAATATTTAAGCAAGGGTGCTATTCGTGGTCCCCAGCTCAGATCCACCAGGAAGGTTAATGGGCAAGGTTAGCACCGTAAAAGAGATCTTAAATTGGAAACCGGATCAATTTTACAAATAATACCACGGTGAAGGAATGAAAAAAAATGACTATAAAAATTGCAAAAATTACTAATTGCGAACTTGAATATAACGGAACAGCAGAAACCAAGAAATCATAAAAACTTTATATTTTCTATGAAGTAATCTAATACGGGTAACGCATATTCGGTTACACGACCGCACCTCTCCTACCTCAGATCCCGCCAGATTATAAACGAAAACGTCCCTATGCAATCAGTCGTGATGACGCAAGATCAACTGAACGCATTGTTGCTAGGTATGCGAAATATCCTCGCCGGAGATACGGGTGCCGCTTCCGCCGCAGTTACTCCAATAAATGCAGTAATTTTTCAAAATGCAAGTCGCGTTTTGCCAGAAAGAAAAACGAAGATTGCGACGCCTTCATCGACGCAATCAACGTTTACAAAGAATGTTTACAGATCTCAGACACGAACGCGATCAAGGGCCTGTCCATGCTATTGGATGGCTTGGCCGCCACTTGGTACCAGGGTATGAAAGCCACTATCACTTCCTGGGACGATGCCCTCAAGGCGCTTAGGCACGCGTTTGGATTTAATAAACTTTTGCACCAAATCTTTAAAGAACTCTTCCCGAAAGAACAGGGCGAAAAAAAAATCTACGGATGTGTTCGTGTTCGTGCACTATTAGATCGCTTACCTCCTACGTCCAAACTTCATCAAACACATCAAATACATATGATATACGGGCTACTTAGTAGGACAATCCGACAACAATTGCGGCGCAACGACGTTAAAACTTTTAACGATTTGATCGATAAAGCTAGAAGCATAGAAGACAGCTTTTCTGAAACTTCAGTACAGCAAAATATCAGTACTACTGCGTCTTTGGAAAAACATTCAAAATTACGGCCCAAATGCTCGCATTGCAAAAATTTTGAGCATGTACAAGTTCACAATCAAAAGCAGAAGCACCCAAACCGGGTTCGCAGAGGAATGCACAACTAACATGTTTTGGTTGCGGAACTCTCTACATCCACACCTACCGTTAACAATGCCGCCTCCATCGAATTGTTATTCACAGATGTGTACATACCAACGAGTTCTTCTCGACCCTTAATATTAATTACAGTTATTAACAAAACCGGCTTAGGATATGTTGATTTTGGTGCAAAATGCAGTATTGCAGGTTACAAATTGTATCCGTATTTGCGATCAATTGATTGCTCGTTCACCACGACAAACATGCAAATGATTCTAGCCGATGGTGAAGCCAGAATGGGTAACGCCGAAGTCTTTCAATGCGATGTTCAACTTCAGAACAAAACGTCGTAGCAATACCCGAATACACCAATAGCGGAACTCTTCTTGGAGTCGATTTTATTGCTCCTGCGCGAATTTTTCCAAAATGCAATGTCGTTTGCTGATGACACAACTTTAATTTTGATTTTCATCAAGAACCTGTAACTGCTGATGCTACGCAAATGTTAATGGTTAACTCCGTCGACGTCGATCTATCTGTACGAAAAGATGAGGCCACGCAAGCGAACGACTCTGAACGTGTTCTCCTGGAAGCATTAATTCAAGAACATTGTGAAGTTTTTGAATAGAACAAGGAACCTACTTCTTTTGCGGAGCACAGAATTCTATTATCAGATAATACTCCAATTTCGGTACCTCCCTACCGCCTCGCTCCTTCTAAAAAGGAAGTTCTCAGAAAGGAACTAGACAACTTACTCGAACACAAAATAATAGAAGAGTGCGAAACGCCTTTCGCTACTCCGGTAGTACTGGTACCAAAAAAGGATGGAACCAATAGACTCTGTGTCGACTATAGACGTCTAAACTCAGTCACTCGTTCGGACCAATACCCGCTCCCGAGAATAGACGCTCTACTCCATTCCACGTATAATGCCGTCTACATGTTTACGCTTGACTTGCGGATACCACTAAATCCCGGTTAAGTTAGAAGATCGAGACAAGCTGCATTCATTACGTCATTCGCCACATTTAGATATAAAATGATGCCTTTCGGTCTTAAAACAGCACACGCTACGTTTCAACTTTTGATGGACCGATTCCGATCAGGTCTACAACATATTTCGATGTTTGTCTACCTGAATGACCTAATAATACTTCCCTCTTTGTTTGAAGCACATCTAACAGACCTAAGAGAAGTGTTTGCCCGTCTGAAATTGTCTAAGCTAACGCTGAACAGTGCTAAATGTACTTTTAGCAGTACGAAGGTAAAATACCTAGGACATATCATTACGATAGAAGGTATCTCCCCAAACCCAGCTAAAATTATCGCAATAACGTCCATGCCCGAGCTAAAGAATGTGAAACAGTTATTGACTTTTCTCCAAACATGCTTTTGGTTCAAAAAGTTTGTGGAAAGCTTCGCACAAATCGCCAAGCCTCTTAGCAGTTTGACCAAAAAGAACGCAAAATAGCAGTGGGGTCTTGAGCAAAACGCATCTTCCGAGAGGCTCAAGGAATTGCTGACAACCAGCCCGAATCTGCGCCAGGTCGACCCTATGCAACCCTATGTACTATGCACATACGCTAGCTCCTACGCAATAGGTGCGGCTCTACTCCAGGGGAAGAGACTAAAGGAAAAACCGATAGAATACACCAGCCGATTGCTGACGCCCGCAGAAATATACTACCACACGACCGAGAGAGAAACTCTTAGTATTGTGTGGGCAGTAAACAAATTTTGAGGCTACATTAAAGGTTCCTCCGTCGTAGTCAAGAGTGACCACCAACCACTACGATGACTGATGTCACTAAAATCTCTAAGTGGAAGATTAGCCCGATGGGCCTTGGCTCTACAGCGATACAACCTAAAAATAGAATGCACACTAGGCCGCAGCAATGCCCTAGCTAACACACTGTCCAGACCACCTTGCCACGATACTAACGCAACCGAGTTCGAATTTTGCTTAGTATCCGTCGACCTACCAGGTGATAGTGCAAAGGCTATCCGACAGGCTCAGGTGGAAGATCTTGACCTAAAAGAAATAATAGACGCTTTTGGGAATTCTGAACCGAACGAACTGGATGATCGCAGATGGAGTGATCAAGGTTACGTAATGTTAAATGGTATACTGCACAGGTACTCTCCTGACAACGATGGAGAAGACGCCCAACAAGTCGTTCCCAAATCAGAAATTCCAACCGTACTGAAAACACTGCACGATTCACCTCTTGCATGCCAGCATGGAGCGCACTCTTCAAAGAATCGTTCCTCGATACTATTGGCTTGGAATGTCAAAAGTACAAGATTACTAACCTGAAACCCCCAGGCCTAGTACAAACTCCAGTGCAAGCCCAACGATTTGAAGTAATCTCAATCGACCTATTTGGCCTTTTACCTGAGGCACCAACTGGTAAAAAGTGAATATTTATCGTTGAAGATACGTCTAGCAGATGGACAGAACTTTTCCTATTCGAAGCTGCAACAGCCAAAGCTTGTGCCCAATGTTTGATAGAAGAAGTACTACTACGATATGGTATACCTCGCCAAGTAATAAGTGACAATGGTCCAGAATTTGTAAGCGATGTTATGCAAAAAGTTGCCCTAGTCCTAAACTTCAAACAGCAACTCATCCCTTCTTATTATCATCCCGCTAACCCGGTCGAACGTCAAAATCGAGATCTTAAAACGCAACTCGCGATTCTAACCAAAAGTGATCATACCAGTTGGAGAGACAAACTTGCTTGTGTACGGTTCGCAATCAACACATCTCGTTGCCAATCAACAAGATTTACTCCCGCATATCTAACTTTCGCGCGTGAACTGCGTACTCCAGAGGATGTGCAACGCGATTTATGTAATATCATAGACAATGAGAATTTTGTGCCGCAAATAACTTCGTATTTACGTACGTTAGCGTATACTTTAAGTTAAGCTCGCGAAAACCATGCACTTTCTCATGATTCAAGTAAGAAGTTTGCCGATCGGTCATGTCGCGACGTGCCGCCTTTTTGAATGAACGATCGTGTACTTGTAGACCTTATATGATCATGAACCCGATAATCCAACGGTTCCGTGAGGGACATACAACGTATCAGCTCTAACCCCGTATGCTGCTCCTGCGGAGGACGAGACTCTGCCATTGCATCCCATACGGAAGCGAGGACGACCTCCCAAGCCCACTGCTGTGCCGAAGCAGAAGCTATGTGCCAATCGACCTACTTTCACTAGCTAGCTCCCCTCCCGTCAGATCTTCGACGAGGGTCCCCAAGAAGAAGACTTTCTACGAATAGACACCCAACCTTTCATTGTACCCCATCCGAGGCTGTTGATGTGGTACAAAGGGGGAGAAATGTAACGCTACTGACTTCCGGAACGCCCCTGTCATATTATTACAGCCCACTATATTACCGACTATGTAATATAATATATACTAAGGTGTGAAGATGTAATCTGTTGTGTTGTTTATAGTAAAATAAAGCAATTAAAACGATTACAACCCCCTTACAATATGCCCTTACAAAATTAATTTAATTAATTGTTTTTTCACTTCTTCACCGATCTGCTTACCGAATGAAATCAATACTGATCAAAAGACAAAGTATGAAAAATATGCAAACGATAAGTCGCCCACCTTTATCCTGTCACTACTATAAGTCGCCACGTATAATAGGTTAAGTTGATATTAGGTAACTTCACTAATCTGCTTACTGATTGAAATTTATATGAAAATAAAGAGAATTTTATGCCGAACACGATGGGATAGAGTCTTCTAGATAAAACCTGTCAAATCTATGGTTCGTCTCGATTTTAAACGGTGCGTGCGAAAGAAACGTAGCGCGTGCTGCTCAGTGTGCTATAGGAAGACACAGCGGTAACCGGTTGATAGCAGCTGTTGGTGTTGCATCCGAGTGTGTATTATAAACACTGTTCTCGACAGACGCAGAGTGAAATACGTTGAAAAATGAAAAATAAAAAGTGCTTTCTGTGCGAGGCAAAGGACTCCGTATTGGATTTCGACACTGCAGCATTTAAGAATTGTTTGTTAAAGTTATTGTACCGAAAACATAAAAAATTTAAATAGTACGAGATTAACCTGACTACAAAGTTGCTTAATGTAGTCGGTTATCATTCGTCTTGTTATAAAAAGGTTACGTCACTGACGAAGAAATATGCTGAAGATTTTAATAATTTCATCGCGAATCTGGAGGTGAGTACATATTAAATTGTGCATTGAATCATAATCAATTCCAGGGTAAAATAACTCGTTGAAATTTTTCGTAAAGTAATGAGAAATAACGGACGAAATAACTAAAATAAAAAATTTCCAAACCAAGTCCCGGCAATCCCAGACCTTGAAGTACCTTGTGTTTCGATAACAACAAAAGAGAAGTGTAAACGCCGTGCTCAATGTTATGTTTCCCCTGGGTGAAGATTCTATAAAGCGAATGAAAGCCATCGCAAGAAGTGTTAATGATACTGAAATGCTTTCAAAACTTGATAATCAAACTGTGGCCTATCACAAGGCATGTTACGCTGCATATCAGAAAAAAGAGAAGCGGTGTACCAAGTGTTGATTCTGCTTGGCACCAATCTAGACAATTTTAATACAAAAGAAATCATTGAAAACTCCAAAGTAATGTACAGTCAATAAATTAAAAATCGAGACACTACCTGCGTCCGAATACAAGAATTTAGTTGTTTAAATGAGGTTTAACCCTATCAATTACAGACCCCAAATAATTTCAGGTAAACTATTTATTGTCCATACTTTGTAATCTGCTAGTTGTTTTTACTAAAGAATGATTTTATCGTTTACGTTTGCAATGCACTGCTTTTGGCGGTTACATTTTTAAAGAAATTTAAATTTGGAAATGCATAATCAAATTGGTTAGTAGTTTAAGCTTGATTATTAAGATAAACAACTAAAAGACTATGGCAGATTTAAGAAAAGCACAGCATTATTATTAACAGATATAATAATTAATAGATAATCCACAATTTTTTTAAAAGCAATTACTTCATTACATCAGCATATCATTGCTTAAATACCTACTAATGCTAAATCGTTGAAGACGAAACGGGTTATTGAATTGTTACGATCATTTTATTTGTTCTGATTGACTTGTTGTCATTCAATTTAGATCGAATAAATCAAATATCAGAAAACAATTAGTTTCCCTATAAATTAGACAAACCGTTAAAATGTAAAGTAATCGTATTCAACAAAAAATTGTCTACCAATGTTTGTTTTCTTAAATGTAGCAAATTATTATATTCAATACGGTAATTTTTTACAGACATTTTTAACTACAAGTGATCATGAATTAATATTTTTTTCTAAAAGTGCAAGGACACGCTTTGTCTGCAACAATATAGCACCAGTAGGTATTTAGGAAATGATATTCGCTAATTAGCTTTTGTGTAAGAATTTCTTAAACACAAGAATCATATATATCATTAAATTTCTTTTTTAGTTATTTAAGTTAATTGTCAAATTTAATTTATAAACTAACAAAATTCCAAGATTAAAATAAATCCAACTATTTAGAAAACGTAACAAAAAGTATACAAAGGTCATTAAAAGTAACAAAAGAATCGTGAAAATACCGGAAATGTATTTATTGTGATGATAATTATATATTGTATAAACATTTCTTAACTCATGGTATTTGGGAATATTGATTTAAATCAACTAAAATTTAGTCTACTAGTTATGCACGTTTTCACACTCAATTATAATGTATAATAAATTCCAGAATTTCTTAAAATCGCAATCAAAACAATTTGTCTTTAAAAAAAATAGCATTACAAATTTACAATTAAGTAAGAAATCTTTTTTGGTTATTATTTTGTCACAAGGTAATCTTAAATTCTGACTGTGTTATAATACCTAAATGTTATGCAATAAACTGATACTCATATTCGTTAATGAAGCGTTTATTATACTAAAATATTGTATAACCATATGGAGCATAAAACTAATAACGATATAAACTTCTTTGTTTTTAATACATTCCTTTAACCGCCTGGGTATGGATGCTATCAAGTGATTTAACTATTCCACACCACTTGTCTCCCAAGCAATTTCAATCGCTCCAACTAATTCATTGCGATTTTGCGGTATGAAGATGGGACCTTGTTGTTCTTAAAGATATGCACCATGCACTTTGCTTGTTAGGGCAACACATTTAGGTTATTTTTTGTAACCAACGACGAACCATCGTGGATGCGTCTATAGGCACATTGAGGAAATCGTTATGAGGCCAATCATGTTAGAGAAACTAAACGTAGTGGCTACTTTTCTGTCAATGTGTGGGGTTAGATTAGCTCGAGAGGTCCAGGTATTTGTTGGATCATCGATGGTCGACTAAATCCTCACGGTTATTTGAATATATTGCGGGATGTTATAGAGCCGTCTGTCGAAATTGTATATCCAGACAGAAATTATGTATTTCAACAAATAAGTTTTCTGTTATATATCATAAACTTCTTGATTTGACACAATGGTTTTGACACTTTTTTTGTTACAAGGGCAATGTGCCTATAGACGCATCCACGATGGTTCGTCGTTGGTTACAAAAAATAACCTAAATGTGTTGCCCTAACAAGCAAAGTGCATGGTGCATATCTTTAAGAACAACAAGGTCCCATCTTCATACCGCAAAATCGCAATGAATTAGTTGGAGCGATTGAAATTGCTTGGGAGACAAGTGGTGTGGAATAGTTAAATCACTTGATAGCATCCATACCCAGGCGGTTAAAGGAATGTATTCAAAACAAAGAAGTTTATATCGTTATTAGTTTTATGCTCCATATGGTTATACAATATTTTAGTATAATAAACGCTTCATTAACGAATATGAGTATCAGTTTATTGCATAACATTTAGGTATTATAACACAGTCAGAATTTAAGATTACATTGTGACAAAATAATAATCAAAAAAGATTTCTTACTTAATTGTAAATTTGTAATGCTATTTTTTTTAAAGACAAATTGTTTTGATTGCGATTTTAAGAAATTCTGGAATTTATTATACATTATAATTGAGTGTGAAAACGTGCATAACTAGTAGACTAAATTTTAGTTGATTTAAATCAATATTCCCAATTACCATGAGTTAAGAAATGTTTATACAATATATAATTATCATCACAATAAATACATTTCCGGTATTTTCACGATTCTTTTGTTACTTTTAATGACCTTTGTATACTTTTTGTTATGTTTTCTAAATAGTTGGATTTATTTTAATCTTGGAATTTTGTTGGTCTATAAATTAAATTTGACAATTAACTTAAATAAGTAAAAAATAAATTTAATGATTCTTGTGTTTAAGAAATTCTTACACAAAAGCTAATTAGCGAATATCATTTCCTAAATACCTACTGGTGCTATATTGTTGCAGACAAAGCGTGTCCTTGCACTTTTAGAAAAAAATATTAATTCATGATCACGTGTAGTTAAAAATGTCTGTAAAAAATTACCGTATTGAATATAATAATTTGCTACATTTAAGAAAACAAACATTGGTAGACGATTTTTTGTTGAATACGATTACTTTACATTTTAACGGTTTGTCTAATTTATAAGGAAACTAATAGTTTTCTGCTATTTGATTTATTCGATCTAAATTGAATGACAAAAAGTCAATCAGAACAAATAAAATTATCGTAACAATTCAATAACCCGTTTCGTCTTCAACGATTTAGCATTAGTAGGTATTTAAGCAATGATATGCTGATGTAATGAAGTAATTGCTTTTAAAAAAATTGTGGATTATCTATTAATTATTATTTCTGTTAATAATAATGCTGTGCTTTTTTTAAAACAACTATAGTCTTTTAGTTGTTTATCTTAATAATCAAGCTTAAACTACTAACCAATTTGATTATGCATTTCCAAATTTAAATTTCTTTAAAAATGTAACCGCCAAAAGCAGTGCATTGCAAACGTAAACGATAAAATCATTCTTTAGTAAAAACAACTAGCAGATTGCAAAGTATGGACAATAAATAGTTTACCTGAAACTATTTGGGGTCTGTAATTGATAGGGTTAAACTCTATTTAAACAACTAAATTCTTGTATTCGGATGCAGGTAGTGTCTCGATTTTTAATTTATTGACTGTACTTGTCGCAGTTATTTTCAAGATACCATGCTTTAGTGTTGAAGGTCGGGAAGTTGACGATTAACTCCAAAGATATTGCAGATTACCGACCCAAAATTTTGAAAAAAAAAAATTAAAACATTTCGGAGACCGTATCACGATTGAAGCCTCTGTATAAAACCAATATCGACGTGTCAGTAATGGCGAGTAACACAAAACTTTTAGAAACACAAGATGAGAACAGCTCGAGAACATTGCTTATGATCTCAGGAATTGCGTAAAAAATCTTATTAAATGCCGCTGCCGAGACGTTTAACCGCCGAGGACGTAATTTGTGGAGTATGTGTTATTCCTAAAATGTTTATCGACATTTATACGAAATCTAATTTCGGACCCGTCATTTCCAGCAATGATGCAGATGAAACAACCGTCCCAGTAACGTCTATTTGTAGTGACATTATTTATGCCATTACGAATGGAAGAACCAAACCAGCCAAACATCTGATCCTTGGACTGGCTGTGAAGTCTCTTACGAACTCTCGGCAAGCACTCACGATCCTCAACATGTATAGCCATACGATCGGATACAATGTGACTGAGGAGCTTGAGACGAAAATGACGTATACATCAGTGAAAAATGATACAATAATACCAACCGGTATCGATAACGGTGTTGAACGGAGCACTCATGTAGCTTTCTACAATTTCGATCGCTTTGTTGATACCACTTCGGGTAAAGATACAATGCACGATACGGTTGGTATTATATATCAATTTGTTGGAACAGAAAATGAAGATTTTCATGATATGGAAACAACAACTTCTTCAAGCTTTCTGATGAATCACGACAGAGAAGAAAACCGGCCTGCAGTTGAAATGAAAGCAACAACTTCTTCAAGCTTTTGGCTCAATGGAAATACAAATTAAATTGAATCTAGAACTTCCATCCCTCTGCCGAACGACGATACGGAAGTATACCAACCGACGGCACGTAAAAGAAGTCGCTTTAATGAAATGGCACGAGCAATTCGATCATACTACTCAAAACCAACAGCAAGCATACAATTGCTTGCCGTTGATTTGTTTAGTAATACAATTGACGTATGTAGAGACGCCGCGCCGTAAATGCAGCCGTAGAGAAAGATAAATTGTAGATCATGTAGTTATCACGAAATAATTCTGTTGCTATATGGTTGGGCTTCAATTGCATGACGTCAACAGATCACAGCGAAGTTCAAAAAGTTGAGTATTTGCCTCCGATAAATTTATCACCGACGTCTTATGCGGTAGTTCATGAAACATTAGTCATGGCGAATGAAATTTCGGAAAAATGTTGACAAAAAAGATAATCGTGACATATATACTCTTCTGGGTTAATAGAAATATTAGTTCAGGCAGAAGTACTAGCAGCTGGCTCGAGGAACTGCATTTCGAACAGTATTTATTTACCACTAATGTATCGCTTGAGATGCTGGATGAATTATTACAAGCGCTTACAGAGAATTCGTCCGAACAGACTGCTTCTGAATTCAACGATAGGCTTGAAATTACCTGATTTGCTGAACCGCGTTGTTAATGATTATAAAGAATTTTGTAAAGAAACTTTGATAGGAGCAAAAGGAAAAACTGCTCAATACTGTTATCAATACTGTGAGTTTATTAACATATTCCTGCGTTTTTCTAGAAGCATCCGCACTAGTAATTTTGAACTGTACTTGTAATCGACCTTTAATATGTGTGATTTATTTTTGCACTTAACCAACCTAATTATGCCAGATGCTCGTTACTATACTTGAGTAATTTCATCAGATTGCGTATTAAAATTTTTTTTTGCTTTCGGAATTCCGTAAAGGCGCATTCGAAATTAAACGTACTAAAGCCAATTTTGCAAGATCTCCGGGTGATTTAACTTTGGACCAAACCATCAATGCTAGCAATCAATTATCGAATAATCTTATCGCGAGCTCTATATCTGCGCTGCAAAGATGAGCGCTCAATCACAGTATGAGGACAAAAATAATAACAGTTGTAAAGGAGAATGTTGGCTCGACGTCAAAAGATGATACTTCGCATTCTTTGCAATAAAGCAGAATACAGAATGATGCAAAAAGTCTTGGTAGTATCATTGAAGCTCTTAAAAATACGATGAATCCGTTTGATGATCGATCGATAAAAATGTTTTGTTTAACATCTCTACTGGCAAAGCAGCATCTTCTAATGTTGCTCATTTCCTGCTCATTATTCAAACACTAGGCAGTCAGCAAAAGTTGAATTTTATTTTAGAATGCTCCTCAGCTTCCGGTAGATTTGAAAGATCGATAGCACCAAATCAAATCTTAAATTTCGCATCGCAATGCAGTACCAAACTTTTGACGACTAAGGACAAGAGCTAGAAGATTTTATTAAAAATGTAGCGAGATATTTTTGAGCGACTACTTGCTATAGCCATTAAAAAAAATAATATTGAATTGTGTTTGACCTTTCCATTAGCATTATAGCCGCCAGTTCTCTTCTCGTGTATGGGTTACATCTTGAAAACGGCAAAGGCAATACTTGGAAAGTTATTAAAATATCTAGTCCCAATGGTTGAACCAACACTAATCGAAGTAGAAATATTAGATGGTTTTGATTACTTACACTTTATCGGATCGTCTATGCCCAAACCTTTGCTAAAATCGCTGAATCTGTACTTATAAAAATTTGTTCAACTGAAGCTGCCGAAATACATCTCATATTCGACCGCTGTTTAACGCCACCAATCAAAGACTGTGAACGTGGAAATCGTCAAACGTTTGACACTGAGTATAACATTTCATGACCTGAACAAATTAGATCTAATGATTTTTTAGGAAGTCTTAAAAATTCTCGTTTCAAAGTGAGATGGGCTGAACGACCATTTAAAATCAATAATCGTAACGAAAAAAATTTTTTTAGCAGTCGAAGATGAGTGCTATTCTTATGAAACACAAAGTAATGGTGTCATAAAAACTAAAGAACTTGATTACAAGTGTGATCACGAAGAAGCGGATACGCGAATAATATTTCAAAGTGGCGGCAGGATCAAGAATTCGTGTAAAAGCTTCTGATACGGACGTTTTAATAATTGTGCTGGGGAATAAGCATAAACTTAAACAATCACAAATTTGGATAGCATCTTCAGCAAACAAAAAAACGAAATAACAAAGACCCGGATTGTATTAGTTGTACAGGATTAACTTCGAAGTTGGGATCCACGCTATGCAAAAGTCTACCCGCCTTCCATTGCGTTTACCGTTTGCGACTACACAGCGACTTTTTACAATAAAGAAAAAGTCAGACCCTATAAAATCTTTTCCAAAAACGAGACCTTTCAAAACATTTTCGCATTATTTACAGATTAATTAAACATTTTTGATATTAAGAAAATGGACTTGGTTCAGGAATTCACGGCGCTTATGTATGGAGTCAAGAAGTGAACCAGCGTAAATGACGCGACATATCATATTTTTATAAAAAAAATTTCGACCAAAAATGATCATGAAAAATGTATGAGGAAAGTTAGGAGCTTTGACTCGAATACGATTCCACCATGCTGGCGATCGTTGAAACAAAAAGATTTACGTTAATTCAATGTGGCTCAATGCTACAGATTCTCAGTGCAAAAAACTTAGTCCGGAATATTGTGGTTGGTATTTAGTTGATGGCTCTATGAAACCCATAGGGTTCGAGGGGGAACAAATGCACAGGCAGGTTGAAGACATCCTGCAATTGCAGTCCAGTGGCAGCTATGACGACCATGTAGAACTTTAGAACGAGTCAGATAGTAAATTGTATTTTCGATCAGTATTGATTTCATTCGGTAAGTAGAACGGTGAAGAAGTGAAAAAAAATTAATTAAATTAATTTTAATTAAGAGTAGCCTTGACAGGATTTCGTCAGGCGACCTATTTGCGGCATGTTCGTTTATGTATTGTAATTGCGAAAAAAATACCTTTCATCCGGTAACCAGATGGGCGAAGGTGGTTCTTATGCCTTATCTTAGATTAATAGTGAGAAAGAAAAGAACTAGAGAGCACGAATATACAAACGGAGCAAAATACATCAATAAATCAAAAACGCATTTCATAAGCATATATGCACCAGATATAAACAGGCCTAAAGAAGAGCGGACCTTTTTTTTAAAGAATTTTTTAAAGCAAATCTCAAACAAACTAACTAAAAAATTTAGGATTTTTAAAAACGATCTACCCTAAATATCTAGAAAACAAACATTATGTGCAAAATAGCAAAGCCGGCCAGTTTTGATTGTGAAGGGAACATTTAATCAGTACAGTTTGAAACCTACAAGTGCAGCAAACAAAGGGTTAAAAAGTTTATTGTTTAAACATTCCATTTAACCTCTTTTGACTATGTTTTGGAGCACAACCCACATTCACGTTTTTCCTGAACAACTTCGTTGTTTGTTAAGCGCCTTTTCTTAGTAAAATCAACTTTTGGGTATGTCAACTATCAAAAAGATGGATTTTTTGATAAAACTAATGTTTGAACCACTGTTTAGAGTTCAACTTCCAGTAATCAGTGATGATGAAAAAAATGTAATGTATTTATAAATACAAATCCTACAAGAGATGCTCGAAACGAGCATCGTTGCGTTCCAGGCAGTAGCAGATCCGGTTTTCAAACTTTTGTCTCACTTTTTGAAATGTTTTTTGCGGAATTCGCTTGCATTCATGAACAATTTGTTGTCTAAGTTCTCTAAATTAGACGGTTGTGTTTTATATATTTCTGACTTCAAATGGTCCCAGAGAAAAAATCTTAACTTGTTAAGTACAGTGACCGTACTGGCCCTTCAATTGCACCACGCTTGCCAATTCAATGGTTCGGCAATCGGTTGTTCTTCATCTTGTTGGAAAAAAAACTTATTTTTGTCTAACATTTGATTTCTTTCTAAATCTTGCCGATTTTTTATTTCTACGATTATTAAAGGATCTACTATGTTTTCTAACATATTTAAGTAAATGTCACTAGTTAGTGTTTATTTATGTAACCCAAGAATTCCTGCCCAAGCATTCGGTTTTTGCGGAGCTTGAGTATGACATTCTCTGACAAAGTAGGACTTCTCATCGCTCCAGTAACGCATATTGTGTTTATTAACAGAATCATGTAAAGTAAAGCTGCATACATAACTGAAGCAGATATGTCTTACAAAGTTTTGGTTTGCAGTGACCAAACTCGACTTAATCTCACAAAACTCTATTGATCTCACGCCCTGATGAAGCCCCTTACGAAAATGGGCAAAACGTTGGCAGCTTCGGTTGCAACAACAATGACACGGTCCAAACCCGGAAGACATTCTAATGTTAGTATAGATTCCGGCCGTGGAAGCCTTCGCTATTCTATTGATCTGTCGTAATAATTTTAACCAAGTTTTTAGACAATTATAAGGATGGAACTTATAAATTTTTGTCATTTTACGAACTGATCAACATGAAAGCTCAATAGTTTCAGCAGTGTGGCACAAAAATTTAGTAAGATTGACAGTAATATCTGAAAGCTTATCATTAAAAATCCTTGCAGTGGCTCTAGCACACTTGTTTTTGGAACCATAAATAAAAAAACTCTTTCAGCAATTGAGTACACCATTTTTACTCTAATTTGTGCAGATTTACTTCAAAACTAAATTATTATATGTATAGGAAACAGTTTTTATTTCTGAAAATAATTGATAGCAAAAGAAAGAGATTCACTTTTTTACCTTGCAAACTTTATCACAGAAGTGACGTTTTTTTAAAAACAAATCGTAGAAATATAAATACATTACACAGTTAAACATAGGTTAAAAGAAACTTTCAAAAAGTAAACTTTTTAACCTTTCTTTCTATTTCATATTTTTGGGGGGACTGCAGGCTCGGTAAAGAAGATGCACCTGCAGGTCTAAAACTACACTAATTAAGTGTCTTCCTTACAACCAAAATTTACCGGTTTCGGCATTTTGCACTGGACGTTTTTGTTTTCTAAATATTTAAGGTATATCGTTTTTTAAAAAAAATCACCCTGTATATGTTGACTGAATATTTAGATATGCAGGAGAAACTCGAACGTATATAACAAAAACAAAGAACATGATTGTGGTAGCAGAGATCAAATTATTAAAAGCTATCGAAGAGTAAGCTTGAAAGACTAGCAAAGAAGATCTCAAAATTTCAAATATAGTGAGGTTCACGAGATCGAGACGACGATACTAGAGAGACCATGTCGCGTTGGTAGAATCGAAGATAGATGAAGAAAATGAGCAAAGAATGAGAAACCTAGCGGCTACCTCCCAAAAAATGGTGCGAAAGCTAGACAACTTGTTACGTGCGAAATTTTCATAATGTAGTACCCGGTATATCGACTTAAAATTAGATTCTGGTTTTGACGCCCTCTGCCGATCTTTTTGGTTACTGAGAGGTTGCGGAGCCATTTTGAAGCTGTCTACTACGTGAGACGGTCTGTGTCGAAAAATTTGACCTGATTCCTAAGATTCTAAGTGCATCCATTATGATGAGTACGAATTTATAAGTCAATTACGAATTTATTGTAATCTATTCGGCACAAGGTAAGATATTTTGCATCCGGTTTATTAAGATTCCTTTGTAATTTCTGTATTAATTTGATAGCCGTTTCGCCACGCTTCAATCACATGTTCGATTCAATAAAGAACCATGAAGAATAATTGCTATTGATAAATACCGTTACCGAATGCGTAAGATTTTCGGAAGGCATATTACCCACAACGAAAACGAAGTCACGACAAGCATTACTTTGGAGATGTTATTTCTTGTACAGCAGTCGATTGCGTTACCACCCACCTGTTCGTAATTACAACTAACAGCATTCGATACAACGGGTTTTTATATCTCATTTAATTTATTATTATTAACGATTTTGTAGCTTCCTATCTTCGTGAGTTATTGTGTGACACGATTTGCTATTCAATATCTATTCTAGGCTGCTACCGGGGAAAACGTTATCGTCGCGCAAGTAAGCACTGGATTGTGGGTAAGTCTTTTTGATTATTTTTTTTCGCTGTCATAAAAGTCACTCACGGAACTTTGGCTAATGTTAATTTCCGTAATTACGTTTACTGTTACAATACCATTAAGGTAATTTCAATTATCATTTAGGGTGTATCGCATGCTGTGTACAAACAAGATTTATTACGAAATTTTCTTCGCTATTTCGATGCAACTTAACCTGTGGATTGTGTGTTGCCGATATTTCTGGCATTTATGAATTGAGAAATCAAATATACTCCTGTTAATCTTCTACGTTACTACATTAAAGTTTTTATACCTGTTAATCTTTCTTTTATGGTAACATGCTTTTCTGTTTAAATTGTAGTTACCCGAACACCCGAGTAACAAGTACTACGAACCTAAAAATTCGTTATAAGTTTCAACGGTTTGTCGTGATCGAGGCAGAAGTGTTAATTAGGATTGATCTGGCGCCTTTAATTATAATTTCCTTGAACCTTCCCTATCTTCGACTGTGTGAGTTGGCCGTGCAAGATTTGTAACACCTAAAGCTTGTAACAAACTGCTTTTTAAGAAGGGGGACAGATTTAGAAGAGTAGTAGGGGAAAGTGTCGTACCTTGGGACAGTTGTACCTTGGGACAAAAGCGACTTTGGCACATTCTCTTATTTGTTCGCTATACTAATACAATAAATTAGTAGTATTTATGTACTATTTTATTTTTATTCACATTGGTTTTTTGGTTATAAACTGACGGCCGCAAAATTGTGCTGTGCTGTACCTTGGTACAATCAAGGGACTGTACCCTGGGACACAATATTGTACATTGGGACATGAAAATAACTGATGGCATATTTTATTGCAGCCATTTCAAAATGCCTCGCAGTAAAACTGGTAAAACGAAACAACCAGTAGATCGTCAAGCATTGAAAGCTGCTTAAAGAAAAATCTGCACATTCGAGATGCTGCTAAAATTTATAATGTTACTAAATCGACAATCGCTCGGCATTTGGCAGCACACAAAACAAAAAGAAAAGACACCTTCGAATACAGTGGAACTAATGCAGTCAAACAAGTTTTTTTAGAGGCCGAAGAAAATGCTCTAAAAGAATACCTTATACTGGCTTCCACACATCACTACGGTTTCACAAAAAAAGATACTATGGTTTTGGCTTTCCAATTTGCCGAAAAAAATGATAAAGTAATGCCGCGTCAGTGCATGGAAAAAGAAACTACCGGCAACGTTTCTTTATTTTTTTAACAACTTACGAGCCTGCATGGACAAATACAAGTTTCGTTCTGGTGAAATTTATAATATTGATGAAACCGGTAATAGTAGTGTACATAATCCGCCAAAAGTAGTAGCACAAAACGGTGTCAAGCAGGTTGGTAGCACGACTTTTGGTGATCGTGGCATTGCCAAAATGTCTGCAATAAATGGCATTGGTAACCACGTTCCTCTTTTGCTAGACTTCTCAAGTGTCCATTTCAAAGAACATATGCTAGCTAGGGCTCCTCCAGGCACAGTTGGTGCAGCTAATTTGTCTGGCTGGTCAAAAGAAAGGATTCTTCTGCAATATATGGATCATTTTATAAGATATGCCTTCTGTGGAAAATCCAGAACTGATCGTTTTAGATAACCACGAAAACCACATATCACTCCCTGTGATTGACCTGTCCAAAGGAAATGTAATTGTGTTACTTACCTTTCCGCCCCACGCGTCGCATAAGCACCAGCCATTAGATAGAACAGTTTTTGCACCGTACAAGGCGTTCTACAATCAGTGTTTGAATAATTGTCATTTACAAAATCCAGGAAAATTTTTCACCTTTTATCAGATGGCTGATGTTATTGGAAAAGCGTACAAAAAAGCTTTTTTTTTCAAAAATATTATCAAAGGTTTTGAACTCCCGGGAATATGTCCGTTCAATGAAGACATCTTTGGAGAAGATGAATTTTTAGGAACCTTTGTTACAGATACGGATTTTGTTCAGAACGACAAGGCTAACACAAGCCAAAATGCTGATCCAGGCCCAGGCGTCCCAGGAACTTCATCAGGGTGTGAATTCGTGTCTCCAGAAAATCATTTCCTAAGGCAAGTGATAAAAAGACCGATGGAAGAGGAAGGCAAAAACGCAAAACAAGAATTTTAACGTGGACCTCAGAAAAACAGCAAATAGAGGAGATGCTTGCAAAAAGGAATAAAAATAAGAGAACGTCAGTGCAAAAAGTTACAACAAAAATATTAAAGAAAGTACTGATGAATACGATAATGCTATTGATTTGTAGTTAAAAGATTTGAGTAGCGATGATGAATCTGTTAAGGAAAGTGAACATGTCAAGAATATCTTAAAAGGGGACTTTTTATTGATTAAAATTTTAGGGAAAAATTATGTTGCAAAAGTTTTAAATTGTTACCTCAAAATCGGAGTTGCAAGTTCTATATTATAAAAAATATTTGATATTTCCGTAGAGACATAATTAGAAAATTACTAGCGCCAGAATGCGAAGGGATTTTGCTTCTTATAATTTAAGTTAATATTTTTTTCTTTTTCCATACAGTTAAGAGTAATATTTCTTAAGTTACAAATGTTTCTACTTTTTGAAATGTCAAATAAATAAATAACTACAAATTTAATATAAAAAACTAAATGTAACAGAATGGAAAAAAATTAGATCGTTTGCAAAAAAGAGCGCAATCTATAATTCTAATTCGAAATCGCTCCAACATTAATACTTTTTAGTTACAAAAATTAAATCTGTTTTTTTGTCCCAAGGTACGACACTATCTCCTAGTACTTTCTCCATTTTGTTTTAATTTGTGTGTGTATAGTAGCGATTTTCGATACATTATAGTTGGTATGTACCAGTGATTCAAACCTGCCTACGTTCTAATTTTAAATTTGAAAGTACTTGACGTTGAATTATTATTCTGATGATTTTAACATTGACTTAAGTGTTTCAAAAGTGTTTGATGGCAGAGCCATCTCATAGTATAAATTTTACTATGTGTTTAAAGTTAACAGTACATAGCTATAAACAAACATGTTGAAATAGTTTAACACCCGCGAAATTAAAAAATCAGCTTTGAATAATTCGTCGGGATAAAAACCACAACGTAAAAGGACATTGGGGGTAAGCAATGTCAATGCAATTGTGCAAAAGCCACCAGAGTGAACTACTGAACGGCCGTTTTGCCCTTTTGGGGCTCATCAGCAACAGGAGATACACTCTAATGTAGTTCTCACAATTGCATTGACGCCCCTTATAGCTTATATTTAAGTTTGACAAAGTTACAATTTAAAAGTGTTTAATGGCAGAGCTATCTCATAGTTTAAGTTTACTATGTGTCTAAAGTTAACTGTAAATAGCTTTGAACGACGGTAAACACGTTGAATTAGTTTAACACCTGCGAAAATCAAAATCAGCTTTGAATAATTCGTCGGGATAAAACCACAACGTAAAAGGACATTGGGGGTAAGCAATGTCAATGCAATTGTGCAAACGCCACCAGAGTGAACTACTGGACGGCCGTTTCGCCCTTTTGGGGCTCATCAGCACAACGTTGTGGTCTAGACGAATTATTCAAAGCTGATTTTGAATTTTGCGGGTGTTAAACTAATTCAACGTGTTTACCGTCGTTTATAGCTATTTACAGTTATTCTGATAGTTAGTACTACCATTGGTACTACTTATATATTACACACACACACACACAAATTAATATTTTCGATTGCACAAAGTTGCATTTTGCTTTTTGAAAAAAAAAAACAATTACAAATGGTCCCATTGCATATGCGAAATAGAGAAAGAACATTTGTACTAATACAAAAGTTATATATCCCAAATACACACGACCTGAAAAATCTACTTCTTTAATTAAAACTAACAAAAACTCAGGATCTCTATTTAATTAAATGAAAATACTTTGAAAATCGTCAGAGCTAATAGATTTTCAACATTGAAACTATTTCAACGTAAAAACAAAAAATATAAATTTATTTTCTATTTTATTTCGAATAGAACTCGATAGAAGTTAATTAATATATTTATTTGACTGAATCATAATTTTTAAATAATTTATGCTAATTAAACAGTTATTTAAAACCCTAAAAAAACAAACCTTTTAAAAATTGATGATTAATGCATTGATAATTAGGTTTACGTTTTGGGAATAATTTAAATTTTATTGTTTGCCTTAATTCTGCGTTCGTTTTTTGTAAAATTGTTGTTGTATTATGTAGAATATTAATCTAAATATTGTATTTGTTAAGTATAATTTTTTTGGGGAAAATTACTATTAAAAATTATGTCTAAATTGTTGAGAAGAATAAAACAAATTATTCAACTAGTGTAGGGATGTAAAAAGCGTTGTGTGGAAAAATTTGACTAATTTACCGGTCAGACTAACGAT
This sequence comes from Aquatica leii, assembly GCA_035610365.1. Classification (NCBI taxonomy): domain Eukaryota; kingdom Metazoa; phylum Arthropoda; class Insecta; order Coleoptera; family Lampyridae; genus Aquatica; species Aquatica leii. The sequence continues at coordinate 15,830,710 of CM069432.1, forward strand.
GCTTTCATTTATTTATTGTACGAGACCAAAGGGAACTAAATAACATAACTGACTTTTATATAAAACGTAAATTAATGAGTTTTCTACACAAAAAATGTTTTTTTACAATTGTTTAAATAATGTACATACATAAGTATATATTTATGTAATCGTAAAATTTGCCAATTTCTCAAAACTTTATTGTTTTCACTTTTTATTTAATTAAAAAAAATGCAAATAGCTTTCGGTTATCAAATAAAAATTGTAAATAATAATAAAAAAACACAAAACCGCAGGTTAATTAAATGTAGAGCGTATATTTTTGGTTTACTTTTGCTTCGTATGTTTTTAAACCCCAAAGCACAATACTTAATTTTGTATTACGTTTTAATTTTCCAAACTTCTAATTTTTAAAAATACATTCGTTCAGTGCTGCAACCAAATTTTTAAACTACAAAAACAAATTTTGTATATTTCGCCTCTTTCAAATTCAGTTGGCAACATTGGAGTGACGTAGCAACTTTCTTTTCTTCCAGATTCACATTTTGTGACATTTTACAAGCAAACTGCAAAGTGAGCACATGAAACTTAATGAGCAGCAAAGCTTTCTGAATCAATAGTAATCCAGTCAAGTTATAATAAAATTCACTGCTGAGGTATGATGCACCTATATGTACCACGTTGATGGCAACACCCAGTATACCTTGCAACTTGAGAAATTGTAACTCCATCACGGTTAACTTGATTGAGATTTGATGTGAGAAATGTTATTGACTACTTTTGTTGATTAGTGCATGTGTAAGCCAATAAATATATGCTAGTTATTTCAATTAGTGTATCGTTTATTCTTTTTTTATTATCGCAATGTAGGCAAGAAGAAATTATTTAAATAGACAAAACCTGTAAAGACCTACGTACAATGAACGTCTACCTAAAAATCAAAGTATAAACAAATTTCCAAGATGTCAAAACTAAAAAGTCACACTAAGAGAAATGTTGTGGTTGATAAATTACAATCTCAGTTTACAACGAAAAAAAGTTACTGTTATAAAGAGATTTAGCACAATGGCCTAATGAACAAATTTCATCAATTAAAATTCGATGAATCATTTTTATTATTTAAATTAAATTAGGTTTGAATTAACTCCTGTTGCCATAACATCGTTATAAGAAGATGACGTGTTGTAAAAGAAAGAAAAAGTATTGGGAAATATAAGTGCATTTGACCTAGTAAGGAATTATGATTAAGCATAGATGCAGTCAGTTTTAAGCAATATTGACAAATTAGCAACATTAGCAATTTCATTACATATAGATAGAATAAGTAAGTCAGTTAAGATACAGTTTTTAAACACGGTTTAACTACAGTTTTTAATGAAAATTTTAAGTTTTAATAGTGAGTTTGTAATAAATAATGTAATAGTTAAGAGTAATAGTTGTGTTAGTTAATTAAAGAGTGAATAGTTAGTAGTCAGTTAATTTAGGGGAGAACCGGGAGGTTTGGGTTAAGGGAGGACTGGGTCAATATCAATACTGCTTTCTCAATGGGAGCTAAATTCAAATTGCAGTGTTTATGTAGTTCATTAATTACCCAAAACTTACTTCCAGTGGCCATTGTGACAAAGCTTGCGTTATTCTGTGCTTGAGTGAATAAATTGTTTTTATGCAGGTAAGAAATGGGTTTTCTTTTTTTAGCAATGTTGCTTTTGTTCTACAGATATTCTAATTTTATTTTGATTGTGAGTTTTCTGTGTGGTTAAATTATATAAAATCACATATCAAAGATAACCTTACATTCTAGATTTTGTAATGGTCACATTTTTTCTTTAAAATCGTTAGCCGGGAGGATTGGGTCATGAAATTGCAGAACGTTTGAATCACTGATTCATACCCCCCGAACATAATTTTATACTAATGTCTGATAGAAATCTAAATTTCTTTTGAAAAATTTTAAGGAAAATGCCAAGGAAATTTAAAAAGAAAACTGAAAGAATCAGAAAAAACGCCGAGGAAATTAATGTTGCTGTAAATAGATTAATAAAAGATGACTTAAAAAGTTGCAGATGAATTGGGATTTAGCTTCGCATCCTTACAAAGGCATGTTCAAAAAGCAAAATCTCTTCCTGAGAATGAGCAAAGTGAATATCATTTCGTGGCAAATCCAAATTCACGATTAGTTTTTAATACTGATCAAGAAAGATCTTTAACCGACTATTTAAAAACTTCTAGTAACATAAACTATGGGTTAACGATTCAAGAAACGACGAAGTTTGCATATAAATATGCAAAAGCGTTAAAAATTAAATTTCCTAAAAATGGGACAAGCTGGAAGCTGCAAGAAAAGATTGGCTAGCAGGTTTTATTGAAAAGAATTCTGACTTGGCTATAAGACAGCCAGAAGCAACAAGTCTATCAAGAAGTCCGGCTTTTAATAAGCACAACATAACTACATTTTTTGAAAAGTTGTCTAATTTAAGAGATAGGTACAAATTCCCTTCAAGCAGTATTTATAACTGCGACGAGACTGGCTGCACCACAGTCCACAAACCACCTAAAGTTTTGGCAAGAAAAGGACAGAAGCAGGTAAAATTTAATTTAAATTTAATTTAGAATTTTGTAAATGTATCTGGAAAAAATTTTTAATTCTTTTTGGTTTTACTAGCCCATTTTAAATTATCCTTATTCTTAGGTAGGCCAAGTTACGTCTGCCGAACGTGGAAAGCTAGTAACGGTTTGCTGTTTTACAAATTGTTACGTGCGAAATTTTCATAACGTAATTCCCTGTATATCGAACTAAAATTAGATTCTGGTCTTGACGCCCTCTGACGATCTTTTTGGGTTACTGACAGATTGCGCATTCATTTTGAAGCTGTCAATACGTGAGACGGTCTGTGTCGTAAATTTGACCTAATTCCTAAGATTCTGAGTGCATCCACCGTGATGAGTGCGAAATTATAAGTCAACGAATTTATTGTAATATATTCGGCACAGGGTAAGATATTTTGCATCCGGGTTATTAGGATTCCTTTGTAATTTCTGTATTAATTTGATAGTCGTTTCGCCACGCTTTGATCACATGTTCGATTCAATAAAGAACAATGAAGAATAATTACTATTGATAAATACCGTTACCGAACGCTTAAGATTTTGGGAAGGCATATTATCCACAACGAAAACGAAGTCTCGACAAGCATTACTTTGGAGATGTTATTTCTTATACACCAGTCGATTGCGTTACCACCCACCTGTTCGTAAGTACAACTAACAGCATTCGATACAACGGGTTTTTATATCTCATTTAATTTATTATTATTAACGATTGTGTAGCTTCCTATCTTCGTGAGTTATTGTGTGACACAATTTGCTATTCAATATATCACGCCTTACTCCCTGTGGTGGTGCGGAGACGAGGAAGGGGGTGGTAGATAGCTTCGCCCAGCTAGCTGGTTCGGGTCGTGGATCTGATGGAACTGTGCTGGTGGTCGTCACAGTTACCGGGCGCCAGGGTTCAGTGATCCACTGAACGAAGCAACTACTCTGCATACAACCTCCACAGAACCCAAGTGGAGGGATTAGCCCTAGGTTTTTCTTCTTCCAACTCAACTAACCTAAAATACACCACGCGAAAGACGGCAACAATAAAAGCCAAGGATAAAGAACCAAAAGGTGTTTATTTCTCTACCAAATCCACAAAATTACCAAAATCGATAACATATATATAAATGGCGTCAACCACGCTTACGCAAATCCCCAATAATGAACACAAAATATATAACACACATAAAATATATATATATACAAAATGTACCTTACTCACCGTGTCATTAACCCTCTCTAATTAACTGTAAACCTTGTTGGTTTAAAAAAAAACTGAATTAAATGCAAGACAAAGGTGATAAGTTTCTTTTCGTGTTTTATTTTTTCTTTTTCTTACAGGGACCAAAACTACTACAACGCGCAATTCGTCAATTACCCCAAAATAACAAGTAAACCATATATATATGCATACATATACGTCGCAACTATAATAATCACAATAAAGGAAATATCAAATGACTAAATAAACGCTTATCGTTAATTACAAACGTTACTCGTTGGAATCCCCTACAGAAATGTATCACCTTCTTTATAATAATGATATAATCACAATGCAAAACTAAATATGAATCAATGACCGGTTTACACAACAAGAATTTTTAAGTGACGGGATTTTTCGTTCTTTAGTTAAGTGACAAGTGACAACAGTGTAAAAAAAACGTGCCTGAAAGTTGAACACATGTTGCATGCGATTGAATGTCTTTTTATTTTCGTTTTTATAGAATCCCTTTTATTTTGTTCGTAGTTTTTATTCGGGGTGTGAATGTTTGAATTTGTGCGGTGTGAATGTTCTATTTTTTTTTGTATGAGTGACTATTTTTTTTTGTGTAAATGTCTTATTTTGTTGTTGTGGTATCAGGTGAGTTAAACTTCACAAATCTTAACTATTTACAAGTAAAATGACACAGGTACATCAGGACGAACACTAATACACGGACTGACCTTGTCGCAGCTGTCTTCGGCATAACTTCATCGATGGGAAGGTACGTACCAAATATTTAATCAAACGCACACTAAATCATATACTTTGTAGGTCGATGTTGCCCCAATGCTTCCGGGTGTCGAAGCAGGTCCCCGATGTATGCGACAGATTGACGAAGTAAGTACAGCGAGACGAATTACTTTACATAAACTTCCCCGTTGACAAGTTGTACATAGAAGGGCCCAAAATCGCAAGCAGCTCACAGCGATACAACGTATTTACAACACCATAATCCAAGAGAACGAATAACAAGCAAAAATAAGTAAAAACGAGCAACAGGGGCAAGAACAAAACAATAAAGCCTAAAATGACTATCGTTAGCTTAGTTATTAAGCTGAAAATCGAATGTGCTTACCTTAGGTGTAATGCGGCTTGCTTGTAATTGAGGTAGTTTTTTTTTTATCCCGTTCAATACGGTGATTCTCTACTGTAATTCACGACAACCAAATATCCATAATACTAATCCAAATATACAGAGAATAATAATTGTACTTCCAGAATTGATCCGGTAATTTTCCGGGTGCACTAGGCACAGGCTCTGATGTACATTCCACCTCGTATGTGATAAGACAAGAAGTGACCGAATTTTCCGTTCTGACGTTCTTATCAGTATCTACATTCTTTTCAAAAACTTATACCGCTATCAAATTTACCTTTTCTAGGCGGGAAATTGTTGTTTAGTTTATTTGGCCTAACTTTCATAGGACCTAATTGTTAGTGTGATTTTATCCTGTTACAACCATCTATTCTAGGCTACTACCGGGGAAAACGTTTTCTTTGCAGAAGTAGGTACTGGATTTTGGGTAAGTCTGTTTGATTATTTTTTTTCGCTGTCATAAAAGTCACTCACGGAACTTTGTTGGCTAATGTTAATTTCCGTAATTACGTTTACTGTTACAATACCATTAAGGTAATTTCAATTATCATTTTGTGTGTATCGCATGCTGTGTATAAACAATATTTATTACGAAATTTTCTTCGCTATTTCGATTCAACTTAACCTATGTATTGTTTGTTGCCGATATTTCTGGCATTTATGAATTGAGAAATTAAACATACTCCTGTTAATTTTCTACGTTGCTAAATTAAAGTTTTTATACCTGTTAATTATACTTGTTAATCTTTCTAGCATTTATGAATTGAGAAATCAAATATACTCCTGTTAATCTTCTACGATACTAAATTAAAGTTTTTATACCTGTTAATTATACCTGTTAATCTTTCTAGCATTTATGAATTAAGAAATCAAATATACTCCTGTTAATCTTTTACGTTACTATATTAAAGTTTTTATACCTGTTAATTTTTCTTTTATGGTAACATACCTTTCTCTTTTAAATGTGGTTACCCGAACACCAGAGTAACAAGGATTACGAACCTAAAAATTCGTTACAAGTTTGGACCGTCTGTCGTGATCGAGGCAGAAGTGTTAATTAGAATTGATCTAGCGCTCTTTTAATTATAATTTCCTTGAATCTCTCCTATCTCCGACTGTGTGAGTTGACCGTGCAAGGTTCGTAAGACCTAAAGCTTGTAACAAAATGCAGCGGGAAATTTGATTCCCCCAGCATTCGTGTTCCCACTTAAAAAATATTCAGAACATATGATGATTGAGGGGGGGGGCAGAAGACAGTTTGGGATTGTCATACTCTTCAGGATGGATGACTAAAGAAAATTTTGTAAAGGTTTTTCAACATTTTATTAAACATTCTGGTGCATCAAAGAAAAATCCATGTTTGTTATTACTGGATAACCATCAAAGCCATGTTAACTTAGATGTTATCAAGTTGGATAAGGAAAACGGGGTTCGTTTACTAACATTTCTTCCACACTGCAGCCATCGGTTGCAACCCTTAGACGTTGGGGTATATGGCCCCTTCAAAACTTACTATAATTCAGCTGTCCCGGCATGGATCCAGGAAAAACAATAACCATGTATAGAATTCCAGAGCTGGTTAAATTTGCTTTTAATAAGGCAATGACCAGAAAGAATATTTTGTCTGCTTTTGAAAAAAGTGGAATTCATCCCTTCAATCTAGATGTTTTTTTCGGAGAAAGATTTTTTTAACGTCTCATGTTACAGACAGGTTTGATCAAAATCCACAAACACCAAAGAGTCCCATGACACACATAGAACAGTTAGGAGAAATTTCAAATTTATTACATATTAAACCTAAACAAAAAACTCTACCCCATATTTCTAATGTCACCATAGATCTGCAAGACAAAAGCTCTCCTGTAAAAAAAAATAAAAATATTAAGTGATGTCAAAATTACTCCAGAATTTCTGAGGCTATATCTCAAAGCAGAACCCCGTAAAAAACAACTTACACGTCGCCAAGGCCGCACCTAGATCTTAACAGACACTCCTGAAAAGGATGAAATAGAAAATATTGAAAATGAACAGTTGCAGAAAAAGGGAGGTACTAAACGAAAAATTTTATCTGAAGTAAAACAAGCAAAGTTTCTAAGAAATGCATTAATAAAAAGAAAAAAGCAGAAAGTGACAGCACAGACACAGAAGAAGCTGTTGTTAACGATTCTAGTGACTCGGAATTCTATGTCAAAGATCCTCAAGAAACAGATTTTGATCATTCAGCTAACTCTGTATCAATGGGCGATTTTGTGGTTGTGAAATTTATATCAAACGATAAAAATGATAAAAGTTCCATTTTGTGGGTCAAATTGAAAACATAGAGTCTGATAAGTATTTCATAAACTTTCTTAGAAGACGAAGTGGCACTTTATCTTTCTTTTTTCCCGATGACAAAGATGCAACTAACGTTAAGATTAGGGATATAATCTTAAGGTTACCACCACCTACCTACGCAGGTGGTACCAGCAGATCACTATCTTACATTACATTTGGTTTAAACATGGAGAATATTAAAAAACTCCGTTAATTGTGTTAAAATAAATGTAACTTATACTTTGATTTCTGTTTTTTAAAGAAAATCTACCAAAACCCAAACATCCCGCACATATGACCCAATCCTCCCTATTAGTGGGATGTATGGATCAAGATACACTCCCTTAGATTTTTAGCTATGTAGCTTCTACTATCAAATTGAGAGAGCTGAGTATGTTTTCTAAGGTTGATATAAGTCTACTCTATTTACTAGAGGCATTAGTGCTTTACAATTTTAGTTTTTTTAGTAGTAATTTTACAGAATTCAAAAATTGACCCAAACCTCCCGGTTCTCCCCTAATCGTAATTATAAAAAATAAAAAGCAATTTAGATAAAGTGCCTCGGATCTCAACCTTACAACATTGTAACATTAAGCAACGTTACATCTACAGTTAATTTAACTAACGTTACATGGCAATTACATTATTTTGCGTTACAGTGTAAAATGGTAAAAAAATTAAACAATAAAAAAATTGGAGCTATTCTATTGAATTGTAATATAAATCTAAACATAACACAAACGTTTTCACGTATACAATGATAACTTTATGCAACTGTCTTTTTTAAAAAAATAGGATATCAAAGTGCAACTTTCTGCAATCAAAAATAGTGATTTTTGTGTGTAATTTGTAAAATTGGTACTAAGTACTGACTGTTAGATCGACGTATTGATTTTAATCAGTGTCAAAATCAGCAGATTAATAATACAAATTGTTATGTTAAAAGCATTTTGGTATAGCGTGCGTGCTGTATAGGTTTTGTCCCAAAAAGTAAATGCCATTTTTACATATTGGAAAGTATTGAATTTCACTTCAGTTTTTGACGTTGAGGAAGACACCACATAAACTTAGGCTCCGCCCAGTGATTCACATTTTTATATATCGTATACCATTCTCGTTGTAAATAGCTAAATCAAATTTAAATTGTATGTGTTACCTGTGAAAGTTTCGCTGGGGTAAGAATTTAGTTCTATTTTACGACGTGATTTAATTTTCTTGTATTATTACAGCGAGTTAGCTTAGATCAACGTGCCTGTTTACTACTGGCATTGCAATTGTCGTCTTTGTAACAGACGTTTTAAAATATACTGTTTTTAAATATAATTTGATAATTATTAGATTACTTAGAAATACCCCAGTAAACACGGATTGAAACTGTTACAGTCACAAAATTAAAACAATTGTTTCATTACGTTGTTTCGTGTTAGTTCCATTTTTATATCATTTACATGTAACTGACAGTGAATAAATTGAAAGAGTTCCGATTTTTCACAATCAGTTTTAAACCGTTTCAGTACTTACAATTTTTATCCCATAATCAGCAACCGTCTAAAAACTGATTTATTAAAACCGAATATTTTTTGAATAACTAGAATTGTTTAAAGATCGATTAAATAAGATTGAATTATTTTCAAAACAGTGGAATCGTTCTAGGAAAAACGAATACTTTGTGATTAGTCAGCATTAGTCGTTGCTATACTTTTGATTACTGTCGTCAACGCTTGCGCTGCAAATTGATATCTTTTCATTTGTTCGGTTGCAGTTTGATAAGTGATGCAGTGTGTACAATTACGAAATGGAACAATAAACGGTAAGTCGAAACATTTTATTATAATCTATAAATGTAATCGATATTATTATCATTTCGGTTCTTTATGTATCATGTTTTAATTTGTATTAAAAAAATGTAAATTAACACATATGGTTGCGTTAAGGTAGATTATTGCGTAAATCTGATGATACTTTAGGATTTATAATTACAGTTCAATTCTTCAAGTTTTCTATACGATTATGTACAGCTAAAGTGATATTTATATTAAGTTTGTGTTGTTTTTGATTAAAAAAATGTAATTAATTTTGTGTAACTCTATGATTATGTATGTATATAAATGAAATATTTATTTCTATGTTACAGATGCAGTTAAAGTTGCTACCCAACAGTAACTCATGCAGTTTTCGAGGCTTTCGTGAAAAGACCACATCCAGGAAAGTTGTAATATGTAAAAAACTCAATGTGATATTGTATTTAAAAATATTTATTGTGCAATAAAATTTGAAACGTGCATTCGAAAATGTATTATTATATTATTGAAAGAATTGTTTTAGTTCATTATTGAAACAAAAAAATCATACATGTATTGATCATTTAGTATCAGTTCAAGAACGAAGCTTTTAAAACGTAAACCGAATGCAACATTTAGTTTGCAACAGATTTGAATTTAAAATACCGAAACTATACTGATTCAAATAAGTGAAACAGCGATGGACTTATAGCTATTTTATTGCAGTTAGGTTTCTTTTATGTTTGAAACAAGAGTGAATCATAAATTTTTTGTTTTGAAACTGTTACTAAACATTATCAGTTTTGTGTTTACTGGGACATTACTAAATTACCAAATAATACTAAAAAATGATATCGTATAACTCAAACAAGTCTATTTAAAAAAAAGTTTGAGACGTATTTACCAATTTTGTTTAATGACACACGTAACAAAATAAAATCTTTTGAAAAAACCTTTATCCTGTTAAATGAAGAAGTTGTGTTGTACATTTCGTAATCCTTCTTAAAAAGCAGTTGAAAACATTTATTCCCTGCAAATTAGTTGGAAATTCCATTCAGTACAGTAACTTTTGTAATTTATAAGACAGAAGAAGGTAGTAAAGGTTTTTACAACTTGTCTACAACGTTACAGTTTATTTAGCTACGTTTTAAAATAAACATATTTGCGATTAAAAAATTATAAAAAAGGAAGATTCTGTTTCAGACTTGCATCTAACATAATCCTTAATTAAATATTTCTAGCATTTTTGAAGCGTATACACACCGCTTTAGTTTTGAAAAAGAGTTGTTTATATAAAGCGCGTTTCGGGAAATGCTACATTTTATCTTCAAAGCTTGCAATATTTATCATGTAGTTTATCTTTTTATTTTGAAGTTTACAGTAGGTTTTTATGATCACCGGACTCTTTTGGTTTTATTGCAGTTTGTGGTCTGCAGATAGATTATGCCAACAGCGTTTAAGCTTTTTTATAGTTCGGCAAACGCATTAAATTCTTGTTTTTCGTTTTTATTTTCTGCACATAAAAATATATAAAGTAACTATCTTTCAACAAACTTAACGTTTAATTTGATATTAAATTTTATTATTAAAAAAAAACGATTTGACTTATAATACGTAATAAATCAAAAATCTTGGATATTGCACTTTAAAATTTATATCAATCCTTTTTTCATATATGAACTTGCACAGATGCGTAACAATAAACGGGCTGTCACAAACACGCCCTTATATATTTAAGTGATAGATTATTCCGTTTAACACATCTCAATCTATTATATACGTTTCATTATTTTGAAATATTAATTTAAAAAACAATTGTTTTAATGATTTTGTGTTTGTTATATAAAGTGATTAACGTAAAAAAATTTGAAATTAATATCGTGACATAAAATTTGTATTTTATGTAGCTTAAAATATAATTTTTGATAACACTTAGTCGAATCTTTAAATAAAAAAATTTATTAATTACATACATTTTTTCTTATATTAAATAAATCAAATATCTATACGGTTACTCCCATATCAATTGCATTGATAGAGATAAAGCATACATTGAACAACACAACAAAAAATTAAAAATAACAGTAGTAGGCATATAAAAATAAATTACAAGCAATGCTTCATTATTAACTCAGTTTGATGAGATACAATCAAAAATTATTCAACAAACGTGATGCAGGACCGCCTTCTTCGATTTATGAGAAACCGATTTTCCAGTACCAAATTAAATGCCAATCAATGGTTAGGTAATGAAAGTCGTTCTTTAATCCTTCAAACAATTTACCGTTAAATAAAAAAAATTCTATTGTAATCCCATCGGCCACATCTCGTGTTACCATTGACAGCCCAACACCGACATCTACGTTTGGAGTGGTGTAGGTTCCGACTCCACTGGAATCTCAAATGGCATAGAGTACTCGTCAGGGATAAATCCCGATTTTGTTTGGAGTTGCATGATGACTGTAAGAGAGTCAGACAAAGACGTGGAAAACGGCGCAATGTTCAATTTTCTGTTAAATGGCATGTGTACTATACTTTATAAATCACATTAAATCGAGACAAATGTTATTTCTCTCACCCTGAGCTGAAATATCTAGGATATGTCGTCAACAAAAATGGTTTACTAGTCGATCCTGATAAGGTTGCTGCGATCTGTAATATTCCTATTCTTACCAAAGTCTCTGAAATGCGTAGATTGATTGGTATGGCGAGTTGGCATCGGCGATGCATCACGAACTTTTCTTCTTTGATATCTCCTTTAACTAATTTGACTAGGAAAAATGTTCCTTTTCTCTGGACTCGAGAGTGTCAACACGCTTTCATTACTTTATAAAATTGCTTAGTGTCTGCACCTATTCTTTCTTGTCCAGATTTTCCTTTTCTTTTTACTGTGCAAACGGATGTTTCAGACTTTGGGTTAGAGACAGTGTTAAGTCAAATGACCGATAACGGTGAAACTGTCGTTAGCTCATTAACCAAACCTGAGCGTAATTATTCTACAATCGAAAAGGAATGCTTAGCAGTACTATAGAAAAGTTTTGTCCTTATATTGAATGCTCTCATTTCACGGTAGTGACTGATCATCATTCTTTGCTTTGGTTACATTGGTTACAGTCTCCTTCTGAACGCTTAGCGCGTCTATTCGGTTACAACAATACGACTTTTCTATCATACACCAAAAAGGTAAAGAATATGTAGTACCTGATCTTTTATCTCGCTCTGTGACACCAGTGGATACAATGACTAATGTACCTTCATCTGGTTTTCGCATTACTCTATCTGATTCTTAGTAAGTATTTGAAACTTATCGACCGAGTCACAATGTTTCCTCGTAAGTTTGCTTCATGGTCAGTAGTTGATGGCTTAACATTATCTTCCTACAGCTGGTCACTGTGGAGTTACAAAAACGCTAGCGCATATTCATGAAGCTAAGGTTACTGAATATATTCGGAAATGTACAGTGTGTGCTTCTCATAAAGTAAAATAGAAAGAACCTTTAGAATTTCTAGCTCCTACAGCAAAACCAGTACGCTCATGGCAAGTGCTCTGAATTGATATTGTTGGTCCTTTACCTCGATCTTCAAAGGGTAACTGTTACATCTAGGTTGTGGTAGACTCTTTTTCTAAATTTATCTGTCTTTTTCCATTGCACACGGCTATGGATTCTGCGGTTTCTAAGTTAGTAGAGGAAAATATCTTCTTACTGTTCGGCATTCCTTAATACATTATCTTTGATAATGGCGTTCAATTTCGCAGTCGCGAGTTTACTCGATTATGTGCTCAATATCGCACTACTATTTTGTTTACGGCTCGTTACCATTCTCAAGCCAACCCTGCTGAACAGGTTAGTAGGGTAGTAAAAATCATGTTGGCGTCGTATGTAAAAGGAAATCAACGCTCATGAGATGTTCACTTACCGCACATTGGCTGCGCTATTCGTACTGCAAAACATGAATTTATTGTGATGTCAACTTACTTTGCTTTCTGTGGTCGTGAACATAATCTCTATGGAGACTTATTAGGTAATCTTCCTTCTCCTACAAAACAACTTTCTGAACCCGAACGTCCAATACATCCACGCAACGAATTCTATGAAAAACTTCGTTTAGTTATTCTACAAAAACTATCTATGTCATACGCTAATATGGTCATCGGTATAACTTACGTCGTCGCTCTGTTCGTTTCAACGTTGGAGGCCGTGTTTGGAAACGTAACTTTGTGCTTTCTGACGCCAATAAAAATTTTAATACTAAGTTAGCACCGAAATTTATTGGACCTTTCCAGGTCAAACGCGTTTTTTCTCCTTGGACATACGAGTTAGCAAATCACGATGGAGTTTCTTTAGGGATTTGGCATGTTAAAGACCTGAAACCTGCTGTTTCAGACAACGAACTGGATTCTTCTATAGACTTAACTTCTTTTTCTACTGATACCTTATCCTTTGACTACCACAAACTTCTTAAGCGGTTGAAGCATAGTAACTTAACGGTTTCTCGGTATTTTGACTATTAGCGTTCTTTTATTTGTCCTAACGTATTCTCGGATTGACTATTTTTTTTCTTCTCTGATTCCTTATTCTTTAGCTAATATAAGTTTAGAAGTATAGTAAGTAGTATAGTATTCTCATTCTTTAGGAGTCAATACTCCGGATTGGTATCTTTAGTTAGATTTGCTTTCTTGGGTTTACTTTGTTAGTATAGTTAGTGGCTTAGACGACAGCAACGCCATCACTGTATATATTACGTTCCGCTTTGTCGGCTTCTCGGTGTTGTTTGTCATTGATAGAAAGTTTATCCTTGTCTTTGGTTCTTTTGGAAGGTTTATCTACGTGAATTCCTTTTATTTATTTTACTTAGTATGTAAGGTTACTCTCGGATTATTCTATCTCACTTGTCGGCTTTTGGAATGTTTAAAACACGTTTTCTTTTCGTTTCGTTCTACAGTTATAAATTTTAGATATCACAGATTTTACCTACTTTGGGCGGTTGGTTGGGCAGTAGGGTAGGTCACTCGGGGTCGACTATCTAAGGAGAGGTTGTCGAGTCGTACAACAACATCGTACTCTCTTATCTCCTTCTGCCTTCCTGTCTTTCTTTCTCTTCTTTCGATCTGTCATCATGAGTAGGGGGGGGGGGGCGCATGTTGTGAGACGAGACTGACGGCTATGCGTTCGGGAAGGTTGGTTGCTTTCGACCCGGTAGCTTCAAGCTCTGGATTAGGCATAATATCTTTCGGGGACCGTAACGGCGGATTTGGTGGAGCTTGGCGGGGGTAACCAATTCTTCTTAACAGGCGCATAGGATGTTGTGGTTGTACAGCAGGCACCGCTTCCGGCTACAGTCAAGCAATTGCAGACTGTAGTTTTTTTTATTTTGGATATGAAAGCTAAATTTTGGGATGCTTGTTATATTTTTCTTTTATCTACTTTCAGGGTGGGAGGGATTTTTCTAAGTCTTGTTTCCTCTGGTCGTAGATAAGATTCCTTCCTGGGTTGGAAAGAAGACTATTGTGGTCAAGCAAGTACTGGTTGGGGTGACGTGCCCTTGTGTGGACTAACGTTGGGGGCCCAACGACGCGCTTTTACATGTTGTTGCGAGGGCTTGAGGTGTGGTTAAGACTTCGACGCCACACAATCGTCCGGCACTTCAACGAGGAAACCTTAGGCTGTGATAGGGTTCCTGGGATAATTTCTTAGTCTCGTGGGTTTGGGTACCGTTCCTTTCCCTTCTTCCTATAGTACCTTGTCCTTTTCCTGAGGGGTTATCTGGGTTTGTTTTTAGGGTGGTTTTGTATTTAAAGGTTGGGGTTTAAAATGATCTAAGGGCTACTTAGTCCTGGACGCATGTCTAAACTTTCATACATTCTACTTTTTTGTCTGGATTGTGAATACGGAATTTTTGCTTATGTTAACTTCCGTAATTACAATAACTGCTTCAATACCATTGAGATAGTTTCACTATTTATTATGTGTGTATCGCATGCTGTGTACAAACGATATTTGTTATGTAATTTTTTTCGCTATCCACATCGTTTAAACTTATGTATTGTGTGTCGCCGATACTTCTTGCATTTATGGATTGAGAATTAGATAGACTCGTTGTAAATAATCTACGTTACTAAATTAAAGTTGTTATACCTATTTTATCTTTTCTTTATGGTAACATCTTTCTTTTCTGGTTAAACGAACACCAGGGTAACAGGGATTACGAACCAGAAATTCGTTACAGGCTTGAACCTTCTGTCCTGATCGAGATAGAAGTTTTACTTATAAAAGATCTGGCGCCCGTTAACTCTTGTTTAGTTGAACCTCCCCTATCTCCGACTGTGTGAGTTGGCCGTGCAAGGTTCGTAAGACCTATAAGCTTGTAACAATTTCTTTAAAACTCAAGTAGAACGTTTCATTTATCATTGTACTGGACGACGCATTTTGTCTACTTCCAAAAATGTTTGTTCGAGCTTTCTAACAGTGGACTGTATAATTGTTTTTCTGTTAAAATAAATGGCAAACTTCAACTTATGTGCGAACTCTGTCTCCGTAACCAATAAAAATTTCTGTTTCTATTTTCCTTTCACTTAAATGGCGGACCGTTTTCAAATAGTTGAGTAAAGAAAAATAAATTTGAAATACAATAAAACAATGTCTAATCAGAAAAATACAATATAAACAAGTGCAAAATTCTAACAACTGTCAAAATTGTCTTTTTATCAGTGCCTTTTTGATAATTGGTCTTACTACATAATTTGATATTACTTATATGGTTGCAAGTTAAACAAATACTCAACTAAAATCCTGATGCGTCTAATTAATAAATCATTTATAGAATAACAAAACTCAAACGTGTTTTATTGTTTGTTTCTAAAATAATTGCAGTATTTGTAACAACATTTTTTTAAACAAAAGAATGTATTAAATTAAGACATTTGAACCATAATCCATATGCAGCTAATTACTTTAAGAACCTTTTTTGTTCGAGAAAAATAATATTTTAACTTTTAAATAAAACCAAAGATGGATAAAAACCTCCATTAACCGACCATTGCTTTGTAGCAATAATTACTCAATTAGTATCTGAAAAATTTATATACGTCGTTGATGTTTTTGTGTTTTTAATATCATAAAGAAATTTGGACTTTTACGTGTCTGCAGTAAAAATACATCTGACAGATATTACATGGCCATATGCATAATAGACTCAAACGGTATATGTAAAAACTTAATAAATTAGTTGCAAATAGGACGTTTTTATTAAGTAGTTAATTAAAGTAAACGTTATTTTTGTATGCAAAACAAGGGTCGCTACTGTAAATTTAAAAAGAACGACTAAACCTTTATGTTAATAGACGTTTCAGACTAAAAAATTACTCGGTAAAGGGCAAAATATACATGAGAATAATATTAGAGAAATGTCACAAGTGGGAACCATTCGTAATCACTACGTTCTATATTTACTCAAATTTTCTCAACAAGGACAAAAATAATTTTTTTTAAAACACTGTTATAAAATAATTTTGTAATGTTTATAGTTTCTGTAATAAATAAAATATTGTAATTAAAAACAATTTTATAACAACAAATAAAATGTAGTACAGCCATAGTCATTGGAAATGTCCCTAAAATGAGCAATACCGCACGTTCAGTCACATTCTAATAGTATTAATCGTATTTATACCTGTAAATATATCGTAAGGTTATGGTTTTTTCTTTGTCGTATAAATACAAAAAAGTGATTACCATTACTTAATTTTGTATGTATTTCTCAAATCATACGAAAAGGGTTTTAAATGTTACTCTCAAATAAACGTATTATAAAATCAAAATTTTCTTTATATTTTTTGTGCGAATTAAAAAACAAACACTTTTTTCTAATTTTGAATAACAATTTATTAACATATTTTTAATAAACATAGGACATACTATATCGTCAAATTTTTAGGTAATAAATGTTTTGAATAAAAACGCCGAAATTATATTTGCAAAATTATTTAAAAAGTATTTATTACGTCTAAATTTTAACTATTAATGTAATTTATTGAAATGCGTGTTTTGATAGTCACATTATTTTTGTATGTAGGATGTAAAAACCTGGCTTATCAGACCCGGAGTAATGTTTGGATATAAGAATATGCAGCGTTTGTTACTATAATTTATAAACAATTTTTCTTATATAATAATTATAAAGTAACAACGATACTTGTTTTTTGTTATAAAATAACTGTTTATTTTTTTAATTTCTTAATTTGAATGTTGGTCCGCTTTATGTAAAATTAGGTATTGTACCGGATATGCATTCTAGAGTTAAGCGGATTAAAAAATACCTCACTTATTAATGATGTGTTGTCAATGAAAGTGCTGTAATGCTCATTTTAAAGACATTTAATAGTATTGATCGTATTGACATCTATAAATATACCTTGAGGTTATGGATTTTTGCTTGTCGTATAAATACAAAAAGGTGATTACCATTATTAAATTGTATATGTGTTTCTTAAAATCATACAAAGAGACTTAAATATTACTCTGAAACAAGCGTTTTATGAAACCACAACTGCTTTTATGTTTTTGTGCAAATTAATAAACAATTCTACCGGATATGCATCTTAGGATTAAGCGGATTAATAAATACCTCACTTATTAATGAATTTCATAATGACTTTTTGTAAATATATCATCAGGTTATGGCCTTTTGTCGTATAAATATAAATTTCTTATTTACAAAATTGTAATATAAATTGGGAGTTCCTAGTGGTAACATCATTGTTTATGTGATTATAATATTTTGTGAATATGCCTCAAAGATTAGAGCAAATGGATTCTACCTTAGAATTAAGAGGAAGTATTGTTGGGATGGCACAAGCAGGAATGTCACCTCGAACAATATCACCACATGTTGACTTATCGTTAAAATTTTTCTAAAGTATATTTTTTACATTGCATTGCAACAGAATGCGTCGTCGTAGCTAGTGGTCGCGTGTTGATCTGCTGCATTTTATTTATTAAATTCTACCTCAAAAATATCGGTTTATGTTAACTAATTTTACAGTGTGTAATAAATTAACAAAATATTAGTGATTTGTTAACTTGTCTTAATATTAATATATCTGTGCGAATATGTTAACCAGAGAAAATATTGAAGAATTAAAAGTCTTAATTAATTCAAGTATTACCAGTTTTCTCACTAACAAAACCTTTTTGAATAGCTTAAATGATTCTATTAACATATCTATCTAGAAATCTATTGCATCTTTGACGGAAAAACTCAATAGTGAATTGATAACCATTAATGATGAACTAAAAATGGATAAAACGCAAGTTTCGGAAATGACTACAAAACTAGACGATTTAGAACAATATTTGAGAAGAAATTGCCTTCGAATTTTCGGTCTTAAGGAAGAACCAGGAGAACAATTAGAAGCAAACCTGTTTAATTTATTTAATTCCAAATTAAAGTTGAACACGAATATAAATACTATCGAAAGGTCGCACCGCATAGGCAAAGTAATTGATAACACTGGTCTGCATGAAAATCGGCCATGATACCATTCTTGACGATTCTTATGTAAAATGACCTCCTGAATCCAAAAATAAGCTACTTTTTTACCCATCACCCACCTATTTTGGGGGGACCCCATTTTTATTTTATTTTTTGCATTTTTTTTTAGAATTTTAACTTATAGCCGTTAAACATTCCAAAGCTGGTAATAAAATTTATACCAAAGTGTATGGCAAAAGTTTTGCCATAAAATGCATATAGAAACAACAATAAAATACGAATATATAAGAACAGTAAAAAAATATCAATAAACAGTTAGGAAGATTCACTGCACGACGCTGGCGATCTCAATACCA
This sequence comes from Aquatica leii, assembly GCA_035610365.1. NCBI lineage: Eukaryota > Metazoa > Arthropoda > Insecta > Coleoptera > Lampyridae > Aquatica > Aquatica leii. The sequence goes on from CM069432.1 coordinate 15,849,585, forward strand.
CATGCAGGTTTGAACAGGAATTTTCGACAGGCTTAAACTTCCATTACTCTTCTCCTTATAGTATATTACATTGTTTGCTTAACTGCTTCGATTAGTACATCTATAGCTGTTGCAGAGTTAACTTGTCGACGTTTTAAACGTGCTGGATTTTGTGTTCATTTTTGTTCATTGGTGTAAAACAGTAAAACTACTTTTACTCCGGATTTTTTCAAGTGACTAAGTGTGATTTGTAGTTAATGTCGGGCGTTGAATTACTGTTTAATTATGCTACGCGAGCGTAAAAATCATCCCGATAGCTTCTGCTATGTCTGCGGGGAATTAACTTTAAAAGCGCAACGAAAACCCCTTTCTCCGCTTGTTAAAACAGCTTATAAATTGTACTTTGATTGTCAAGTTGGCAACCAGGACAAGACTTGGGCTCCATCAGTTTGCGACTTGTTACAGTAGTTTAACCAAATGGCTCAAAGATACCCGTAAATCAATGCCATTTGCTGTGCCCATGGTTTGGCGTGAACCGCGCTGTCATCTTACAGATTGTTACTTTTGTATGATTTCCACCGTCGGGTTTTCGAGCAAAAGTAAGCATAAAATTTAATATCCCAATATTCCGTCAGCTCTAAGACCTGTTCCTCATAACGATACTTTGCCAATCCCAGAACTCCCAAACACTTATACTCCAGAGCCGGAAATTGATTTAAAAGACTCTGAGCTACAACCTGGGACTTCAAATGATACGTTCAATAATGATGAAGAGTATTCCGCAGATTTAGTTTCTCGGCAACCTTACCTCCTCATTCAATCAGAATTAAATGATCTTGTCAGGGATTTGCAGTTACTCAAGACTAAATCTCAGCTCCTAAGATCGCGACTTCAACAGTGGAATCTCTTAGAAAAGGCAGTAAAAATATCTTTTTACAGGACCAGACAAGCAACCCTGAAATGTCTTTTCTCAGAAGATAAAGGTTTAGTGTTCTGCCCTAATGCAAATTTATTGATGACAGAGCTACAGATGCCATGTGACCCAGACAAATGGAGACTGTTTATAGACTCATCAAAAACAAGCTTAAAAGTTGTCCTGTTGGCAAATGGGAATGACTTCTCATCAGTTCCAGTCTCTGTTGACATGAAGGAAACGTACGAAAACATCTTCAGAATCCTTGATAAAATTAGTTATGATGATTATAAGTAGAAACTTTGCGCTGAATTAAAAGTTGTTGCTCTACTCACGGGCCTGCAATCAGGATTCACTAAATATTGCTGCTTCTTTTGTAAATAGGATAGCCGAGCCCGAGATAAACATTACATCGTACGGCACTAACCTCAGCGAGAAAATCTTATTCCTGGTCAGAAAAATGTCGCCCACAATCCTTTGGTTCCAAAGAAAAATATTTACTTACCACCTTTACACATCAAACTTGGATTGATCAAGCAGTTTGTAAAAGCAGTGGACAAGACAGGTGGCGCATTTCAATTTTTGAAAACTAAATTTCCTCGTCTTAGCGAAGCTAAAATCAAAGAAGGTGTTTTTGTTGGTCCCCAGATTAGACAACTCTTTCAAGATTCGACGTTTATTGAACACCTAAATCGAAAAGAAAAACAAGCTTGGCTTGCATTTCAAAACGTTTGTAAGAACTTCTTGGGTAACCATAAAAGTGAAGATTATGTCGCTCACGTCGAGGAACTGCTTTTAGCGTACAAGGACATAGGATGTAACATGTCTCTTAAAGTTCACTTCCTTCACTCGCATCTGGACTTTTTCTCTAAAAATTTAGGAGCTGTCTTGGATGAACACGGGGAACGGTTTCATCAAGACATCGCTAAGCTGGAGAAGAGATTTTTAGAGGAGTGGAATGCAAGCATGTTGGCGGAGTACTGCTGGTTTTTGAAACGAGAGAGCTGTACCTCAGGGTATAAAAAGAAAGCAAGCACCAAGCAACGATGAATATCTTTTTATTTATTACTGTTTATAGCTAAAATAGTTCTTTTTCCCATTTAAATTAAATTCATGTCCATATATTTATTATTATAATAATTATTATAATTATTATTATCGTTCGATAAATTCATTATAATTAATTTATCGAAAAGTGGTAAAATTACAGACTTGGGGCTCCCTCGAGCATAGTGGGTGATGGAAGAAAACGGAAGACATATTTGGATTCAGGACGTCTTTTACATAAGAATCACCCGGAATAGTGTCAGGGCTCGATAAAAAATATTTTTTTGCAGACCAGTGTAATTAATCAGTTCGCAGCGCCTCTCTAGCGGGTCAGCGGTTTTGTACTTTTTTTTGTAAAAATGTCTTTTAAATGTGTTTTAAAATACAAATCACTTTAGATGAAAATGTTACACAATAAAAATTGTTATCTATTGTTAATAACCAAACAAATTAAGATGAAGCGTTTAGAACTTTTCGATTGTTGGATGGAAACAAAAGGGAAGTCCCAAAAAAGGAAAAACGAATTTCTTTATAACAACATCCTTGGTAAGCTTTACACTTCTATATATTATGTATATGTACGTGTGTGTGTAATATTTGCAGCGCGTTTTGAACTTCAGAATATATCTGTAAATATACACCGCGAAGTTCGTCAAAATGTGCCCCGAATATGAGTTTTTGCAAAAATGGGCCAATGCGTTTCGGAACAAAACGGCAATTTTGAGAAAAAATGTCACATGGTTACAGCAGGAAGAGGTTTTGTACAAAGATCTACATATGTCGGAAGAAAATGAATCTTCAACGTCTACAGGAAAAGTTGGACACCCAAAAGTTCTTTTTACAGAAAGTAGCGGTAGCACCAAACGCAGAAAAGCAAAAGAACTTCGAAAGAGTGTTCGTACGCCAGAATTAGTGCATACTACAACTATGAGTTTAAGATCCTCAAGGAAAGTTCAGGCTGCAAAGCTCATAAGTAAAGCTGTGGATACAACTCCAAATAGGGCATTTAAAATACAAAAAGCTTAGAATAAAAGTCAAAAGATAATGGAAATCGAGTCCTATACCCCGGAAAAAGCATTGCCACTATTCATTGATGCGAATTTAAGTAAACGCCAATATAATAAAATACATGTGCAGGCATGAGAAAGAAACTGTGATATATATCCTAGTTATCATGTCATCAAAGCAGAAAAACAAAAGTGTTATCCTCCAAGGCACAAAATTAATGTAAAAGAAAACGTTGTAGAAGTAGAACTTCAAACTTTTGTTACTAGCTTTTGTGGTTTTACGAACCTGCACGGCCAACTCACAATATTCGGAGAGAGGGGAGGTCCACACTAAATACGGAAAAGATGTTGCATGGCGCCAGAGCTTATCCCAAAGTAATTTTCTATCTTGCTCAGGACAAAACGGTATAAACTTGTAACACTATGTTAGGTTCGTAATCCCTTCTACTCGGCTGTTCAAGTAGCCAGCGTCTGTTATTAGATAACGACGATCCAAAGAGACAGATATGTTGTCATAAAAGAATAACTAACCACAATAACAACTTTAATATAGAATCGCTGATGATTATCACAGAATATAAGACTTCTCATTACAGAAATGCCAGTAGTATAGGCAACACACCGTACATAAGTAAACTACAGTAAAATAGATAGCGAAGAATAGTTCGTAGTAAATATCGTTTACATAATTAGTAATATGGCATTACTGACAATAAAACAATGATAATAAGTATGGCATTAACATTAAATTATCACAATAATTAAGGGTAAGACACAGCATACGTAGTATAAGCAAATTTATTAACTAAATGATACTACAATTACGGTAATCAGTACGGAATTACTTTTAGTGAAAGTTTCGTGAGTAACCTGGTTGACGACGAAAGAAAAGATATAAAAGCACTTACCACAAACACAGGAATTCTCCCTGGTGTGAAGAAAGTACTTTCCTCGACACGTACCCCTGTAAGTAATTTGAATCGCAAATCGTGTCAACCTAATATCTCACGAAATCCAAATCTACAAAATCATTACTTAAATTTTAAAGTACACACATAGCACAACCCGAAAATCGGATGCTGTGATTTATGCAGGTATCTGCCGTCTGAGTAGAATCTCGACAGTTTTTAGTTAACTTCGGTACATTCGGTTTTTGCCATATGTCGTATGCCTCAGAGAATATTTATTTGACGAAATTGTTATTCGAAATGGATCCCTCATTAACAGTTAACAATTAGGAACGAAGTACTCGCACGTGGCGGAACGGCTATCAAATTACGAGAAATTACAACAGAGTTTTAATAAATGAGAGTTATAATCTTACCCGGTGACGACGCAAACGAATTATAAGTGTTATACACTTGTAGATTGGTCCCCATGACGGTGGATAAGTTTAGAAAACGTTCAATCGCCCATTCGCCGGCCATTTTATGTAGTTTTCAGATTGAAGAACTCGTCGTAAATGACAGTCACGCGTAAACGATCGTTAGGGGGCGTCCAAACCGTAAATTAATTCCACGTCGGAATACATAGGCGTGCGCACAGAAAATTTCGTCCGTAACAACATAGGCGTGCGTAAAGAAAATTCGACCGTAACACTTTGATGGATGATACAGTTTCACGAATAATTAAATAAGAAACACGCAAAAAAGATGTAATTTCTAATTCAAAAACACACTTTCTTAGGTTAATTTCTAAATGGGGTTGTGACGGAAGTTTCGGCCATAGCGAATATAAGTAGAGATCATCAGAACAAGTTGTAGACAGTGATATCTTTATGACATCTATGGTTCCTCTGCAACTGCACTTGAAAATGAACAGCAAAATAAAGTTATATTGTGGGAAAATTCCAGGCCATCTTCTGTGAGATACTGTCGGCCGATTCGGATGCAGTTTAAAAAAGGAACTGTCAAACTGGCACAAGAAGAAGTGGCAGCAGTAGAACAGTAAATCAATCAACTGATTCCAACAGATCTCTCAATAAACTTTAATGATGAAGAGTTATCAATATTTATCGAGCATCAAATGATACTGACCATGGTCGATGGCAAGATTTGTAATGCAACAACAGATGAACAAAATTAAAGAAGTTGTAAAAAGAGAGGTTGATATTACAACTTTTAGATTTAGTTTATCTACTCTTCATGCTTGGATCGGATTTTTTGAGTGCTGTATCCACATTAGTTACAGATTAGAAATTCAAATATAGCAAATTCGTGGTGCAGTAGACAAAACACGAGTAGAAGATAGAAAAAAAATATACAGCAACGCTTTAAGGAGGAAATAGGTCTTATTGTCGACAAAGTCAGGCCGGGAGGAGCGGGTACGTCAAACGATAGAAATACAGCTAGACAATTATTTAAAAGCTTCGAGCAATTTGCAGAAATTACGGGTATGATACTATTACGGAGGTTTTATGCTATTTTGCAGACCTTATCATCTGAACTGCCTATAAATGAAATCAAATTTAATATATATGCGTTGGATACGGCAAAAATGTTCATCGACCAATCTCCTTGGTTTAATATGCCAGCCAGTGTGCATAAAACTTTGGTACGTGGTGCAGCCATCATTGCTGGGGCTATTTTACCAATTGGACAACTTTCTGAAGAGGCCCAGGAATCAAGGAACAAGGACCTTAAGTATTATCGTCGTAGCCATTCCCGAAAAACTTACTAGTGTCATCTGATCCGATGATTACTAGTATAAGAAAGATTCCACAGAAAACAAATCAAAAGTTTCTTGCAGAAGTTTATGATATATTGAATATAGAAATCTCGGAAGAATCGATCAGTTTGGGAACTACCAGTGATTCTTCTGACAGTGAAAATTAATTTTTGTTAATGAATTTTTTTCTATTCTAAATAATTGTTTTGCTTAACCTTAAAATTGGCGCAACCAGGATATTTTACTTAACAAAATTTGAATGAATCACAAAATCTATGCAACAAATTTTCAGTCAAAAAGTATTTTTAAATAACGTTTATTTGATACTAAATCTATGTTCCAGATGATTACTATAGAACTATATTTTCGATAAATTCGTAATCCGATGTATATATTTTTTCATTTTACATTTTTATTTAATTTTCATCCCCAGTAACCTATTTGATTAGATTGTTTAAATATTTTTCTAAAGTCATAATCCTCATTATTTTCAATACCTTTTAATTTTTTTTGCAGCCTTATTGAATTTCATCTCTAAAAACTCAACTCCTAAAGTGATTTAGTTTTTTTAAGTATTTTTTTTAATGTTTCTTAATTTCAAACTCGTCTGCAAAATTGTTTCGGTTTTTCCAGTATTATTATTTTTCATCCCCTAATAACTTGGTCCCCAATATGATCTTTTTTTTAAATATTTTTCCTATAAATGAATCTCTATTACTGGTACGTATGGAAAGTATCAGAATTTTGTCCAGAAATTATGATTTCTGACCCACTGTGCAGTTGTGTGAAAATTTAGTAAACTCTATGCAGTGTAGATTAGAAGCATGCATACAAAATAATGGTTATTACACAAAGTATTAATTATTTCTATACAACTTTTGTATTGTTATTGTTTTTTATATGATAATATATTTTTTTATTTAATTATATTATTAAAATAAACTATAGCATGAACTGTAATTATAAACGTATGCTTATTTATTAACATTTTATTAACGCAAAAGTGAGTAATACCTAAATAATTATTAATAAAATAAAAATAATATTAATGAATACGAGAATGTAATTATGATACTCATTATTAAGTGAAGTATTTAACCGCTTAAACAAAAAAAAATGTGACTATGTGAACAAAAATTTAAATAAATTACATTATATTGGCACAAATATTTATTCTTACACCGGAAAATTCTGTTTGATAGTATCATTTATATTTAAACAAAATTAAAATACAAAAGTTTTACTTTATGTATAAATAATTTTGCACATACAGCAAAATATTAATAGTACCTATGTAAAATTGTTTTTATAAAATCAGTAATTAGATTATCTACCTTAATTTTATACGTTCAAAATTTTACTATCAATAAGTATGTATCTAAAATTATAGAAAGAAATGTGTGTTTTTTTATTCGCATAAAAATATAAATACGGTCATAAAAGTAATACTATTTTCTTATGGTTTGAGAAATACATGTAAAATTTAGTAATGGTAATCCGTTTTTTATTTACAAGACAAAAGGACATAAACTCAAGGTATATTTACAAGTATAAATACTGGTAATACTATTAGAATGTGACTGAAAATGCGGTAATGTTCATTTAAAGGACATTTCCAATGACTATGGTTGTAGATTGTAGTAGAAATCGTTTGATCAACGCGTATTACCTACATGCCTAAAATGCGTAAAATTAAAGTTTAATTAAACACGTTCGCCTTAAGCTTTAATCGATAACTATTTATTAACCATAATAACGTATAAAGTTTTTAATTATTTATTGGTGATTTTTTTTTGAAGCAAGCAGTTCTTTAGTAACTTAACAAAAAAAGCAACCGACGTGGAATAAAAACAACGACCGATTAAATTAAAACTTTTAATGTCTATATGCTTACTATAAATTAAATTGATTTTAAAATAAATATTGTTTGCCCAATGTAAACTTGGCTACAATCTTTACAAATATTTTTTTTTATTACAAACTATTAAGGTATTGTGACTTATTGTCTATTATTAATTTATTAACAAATGTAATTATGAAAAATTAGCTAAATAGGAAATTCAAGAAGTAGAAAAACATTTACGGTTGAAAGACAGAACAGATAGTTTTAGTCGTTAATTTGAAACTGTAGTTTGCATTTGGAGAACTAGTAAATATTTACTTTTTAGTAGTTTACTAAATCCGTTGTTATTTAATTTGCAGAAACTTATACCAAATTAGTACAGTTTCAATATTTGATGCACGTTAAACAACCTCGCAAAGTTGCCTTTCCTTTTGTGCGGTTTACACAACAACACAATTTTCATTTACGTAATATTCATTTATGAAAATTTATAACTAAAATAAATAGTGAACGTTTTGAAATAACTTTGAGATTAAAAGGCGTGTACAAAATGTAGCATTTACAAGAAAAGGGTAAAATTAGTTTAAGCTACCTGTACAATATGTATTAGAATAATGGCTTTGCTTTATTTAATTAACAATATAACGCAATAAGGTATATGTGAAATCATGCGAACCACATCAGCAAACCAACACGTTGTTCGAACTTGCGTATGGTTTTGTGGTCCTTGTAACGATATGAAATGTAAATTAACTACGGTTATAACAAGGCTATTGGTAAAATCGTCGTGACAGCCCCATATACTGTTAACAATAATTACAAAATGTACTTTCGAGTTGAATGAGGAACAAATTAACTTTAATTGTTCTTTAGTGGTCCATATACGATTCGAAATTCTAAATTGTCAATGCTAAATACACGCTTTATTCTTAATTAAAACTAAAATGGGACGTTAAAATTGTTTTTAGAATCAACCTGTTTGTACTATAATTGTTAGTTAAGTTATTACATTTATTTATCTAAATAACTTTAATGTACTAGCATATAATTAATTTTCTAAACTTTTTTTGAATTTTTAATTAGTAAGAAATTCAACTTTTCAAAATAAGCTAAAAGCTTTATTTTTTAATGTAGATAAAAGCTTCCGAAAAACTTTTGTTTAGAACTTTACTAAAAGTGTGTTGTTTTTTTTAAAAATAGTTTAAAAGTTAGTGTAGTTAACAAAATATTACACAAAAAACAGCATACAATATTGGGTAAAATTATTTTATCACAAAACACGTAAACAAAAATCAACATCAAAAGCTTTGTTTAAACAAAAACACAAAAAACAATTTTTTATTTAACTTTAAACAAATTTAAATAAAACACATTTTTTATAGAAGTCATAGAAATTTCACCAAAAAAAACAACGGTTTCTTATATAATTTCATAATTTTTTTAGTGTTGATGTAACCGAAAGTGCCAACGTTTCGTAAAAGAGCGTGAAGAGAATCTAAAACCAAACAGACAATAATCTAACAAACAATTACTACAGCGATAAGTAATCAACTGGTAAACTGAACCAGATCCTAAGCTCCTCATCATCGCAGATCAGCTTGAGTATGATTGGGTTACGTTCTAAAAGCGCGTTGCTTAGATAGTCTAGTAAAAACCGAAAACGAAAGAAGAAATTGTTCAAAACCGTTCTCATGATTGAAGTTATTAGGATTTTTGATGATTTTTGTTTTCTTGGATTTTTCTACCTATGACGAATGGAGATCTTGGTTCAGCAACAGCAAACTTAGAAATATGTCTTTTTCTATACAACGAATATGTTCTGAAATACGTGTGATGACGGAACCACCACTTTTACCGATATAGACTAAACTACATAAACAAATAATTTGGTATACACCTTGACACAAAAGTCTAGAAAAAATTTGTCTTTGGCAGATAAAAGAATTTGAGAAATATTAGCTGTCGAGTTAAATATGAGTTTAATACTATTTTTAAGAAAACGTTTCCCTATTTGATCTGTGACCTTATAAATGTACCCAGACTTTTTAGGCTTCGTCTTGAGAGCCAAAACAAAAAGTAAAATTTGGCCTTTGCCGTATTGTCGTCCGTAGATCCAAAACAACTGACGTTTCGCAAAAAAATGTAGCTTGCATCTTCGGATGACGATGAAGTTCTATAATAAGATGATGGAAATCAGAGTCTTCATCTTGAGTTGGCCAACACTAATCTCGGGATGATTAAAATTCTGTTGTAAAAATTACTCACTAGCAGTCTAATACGATTCTTCGGTTAACCACTAAAATTCATCTCAAAAAGTTTCTATTGTTAGAGTCCAAAAATCAGAAAATCTCTTCAACTTGCTACGAGAAAATCAGGTTCCTCGAGTTGGGCATCCAATATTTATTACGCTGGTTTTCTTATAACAAAACAAAACAACGGCTAGCACAGTTTCTCCGGAGAGGGATCGCAGCCTTTGTGATTCTAAACTATAACTAACTATAAAAAGGTGCCAAGACGATGAAAGATTAAATTAGGGAGATACTATCTAACTCTGCCCGTAGCTGGAAAAGGACAAATAACACCACAGAAGTAATAACACAGAATATATATTTATTTTATCACAGAGGATGAAGAAGATATGTACATAAATCTAAATTTTGCCAAACATTGATACGTGGGTCGAAATCGATTATAAGTTGCGCCGGATGCTGGGCAACACACCGTACAATAAGCTGACCCTGTCGGTCTAAACTTTTACATAAGCAGAAAGTATGAACTTATATTCGCAAGTTTTAAATCGCAGACAGACAAAACAATTTAAGCCTTCGAGACTAAACGCGCACTGCGTATTAGTTTGTGAAGCACAAAATGATCGTATTATTTATTGCGTTAACCTAACATGCACGTACGGTCATAATCGACATGACCACCGAAGTACAAATCGTAAAAATTGAAATAGTAATACTCACAAGCGAGTACACAGCGTTAACACAAGTAAAGTTCCTCTTTAGCATCCAACTTCAACTTAACAGAATAAGTTTTCGTAAAAGTTCATCTCCAAAAATAGGTATAATCCTGAAGGTTTCTAACCCTTGACGGTGTATAATAAATAACGTTTTCAATAACGCGACGTCATGGAAGTTTTTCAACTATGCCACCTGTTCGTTATCTTCAGTGATAACGACAAACATGTGGTGGGTACCAAAATCCGCTACAGACAATTAGCACAGAATCAAATTAAACCCAAAATTTAAAAAAATCTAAAAAAATAACCCCGATTTAGCCTTCACAAATCTAACCGCATATTCGCATGAAACGATCTAAAGGTGAAGGTTGCATCGGGCATAAAAATATAGAGCTCGTCGATGGTCTTACAGGAACTGAAATTAAATTTTAAAATTTGACATTTTGACGAAAGAGTAAGCGGTTCTAAAGACAAATTTCATACTTGAAGAGAAAGTATTATACTCGAGAATTGAACTACTAACTTTTAACATAACAAACTACTAGTTTCGTGAAAACGGTAGTCAATTTATCTAGTTTGACTTTTACTTCAGCACAAGATTTGGTGCTATCTAAGAGTTTGAATTTTGTTGTTGCTCGCCAAACCTATTCCTAAAGAAGACCTTTTATGCGCTGTTGACTATATATCTATAAAACATCTTTATTGCCACATCTCGAATCCCATTCGTATTCAAAAACTCTTAAATCATTTAAAGTTTGTTACGTGCATAAATTTAAAAATGAACTACCCTGTATATTGAATAAATTAAAGTTACTTTTCCTTTTGTCGACGCTATCTATCGGGCATGGTTGGTCCCTTCCGGTCGAGAAAACGAAAACTTTATTTTTACTTTGACATCGTTTGCTACATAACCTGATGCCTGTGTAAATTAAAACTGTTTTCATAAAACATTATGGTGTTGTGACAGGATGTATAATAAAAATAGTTTTGATTAATTAATTTAGTCAACGCAGGGTAAGTGATTTCTATTCGTTTTTGGATTAAAGGTAGTTTCCATGTATTTGATTAGCTACCTCCTAAATCTGGGGTTTCTTGTCTGTACAACTTTAAAATCTAAGTTGGAAAAGTTCTTTAGGAAGCATTGGACCTATGAACTCTGCGATACAAGGGCAGATACAGATTGAATTTCTATACGGAGGCAATTGACGATTAAATAATACCACCTTGTACGAAAGTGCATATGTACCAGATGCGATTACTATTTTCATTCGGAGGCAATTGATAACTAATACAGCCTTGGACAAAAGGGCATGTGTAACAGCATACGATACGTTTCGGTTCTCTTACTTTTTATAAATGTTTCTTTTTACCTGTTGTTGAGTTTGTGAGTCACCAGGTAGACACGATTATTTTCAGGTAGTTTGATTACCTACTGTGATATTATCAAATTATTTCTAATTGTTGTTGATTCTAATTGTAACCTCTAAGTCATCCTTCTAAAGTAATTAAAGTACAATTGTGATTAACGATTTAGTTTATTTCTTTGTGTCCTCCAGCTTTACGAGCCTTAAAATGTTATATAGGCTTCGATCCTCCAGTGCTGATCTAGTAAAAGCTATATCTGCAAAAAGATATCTGGCGCCCATTAAAATAAAATCACTTGAAGCTCCCCTCTCTCAGATTGGTATTGTTTCAGTCCTACAGCGAGTTTGCAGTGCAGGGTTTGTAAACTACTAAAGACTTGTAACAAATTTTGGCGCCCAACGTGGGGCTCGATTTTCTTATAACAGTTTTCTTGAATTGGGATTTTCTTATGATACCATCATTCAGTGGTAATTTAATTAGGAAATTTAAAATAGGGTATAATATACTGTTGGTTTGACTTTGTCGTGGTTGTCAACTTGTTTTTGGGTTGATTGCATTTTTAGTTAGACGTTTGGTAATTATGTTTTTATTTTGACGAAGACACCACTTCTTACTTCATCAAACTCTGATTTGGAAATGAACTTGGCAGATTGGAATATTATTTTCTCTGGTGAAGATCCGTCTATACCGATCGAGTTTCTCATTCGTATTGATGAGTTGTGTTTGTCTCGTAGAATTTTTCAGGATAAACTTTTTCTTTCAGCTCCTGAGGTGTTATCAGGTATCTTTTTGTGTTTAAAAGTAGACGACATACTTTACGTTCGTGGAATGAGGTTGCTGCGATGTTGAAAGCTGAATTTCTGCCTTTAAATTATGATAAACGGTTAATGGACACTATTCGTAACCGAGTAATGAAACCTGAGGGATCGATTGGGATATACGTTATTACTATGCGATATTTTTTTCTAACATCCAAAAAGAGTGAAATACTTTGAGAACCATCTTTGATTAAGACTGCTACTTCAGCAGCTTCTGTTAATGTTGTTGCTGATTCTCTTAATACTTCTTCCCTGTTTTCTTCTATAACTACTACTTGTATGCGCTGTCGTTCTAAAGCTGAGAAACATGTACGCCCTGTTCGTTCTTTATCTTATCTTCCTCAAATTTTTTGTTAAGTTTCTAGTATTATTAGGCCTACTACTGATCCATAGTACTTATGTTTGGTTTCTAAAGTTTCTGCTTTTCCTCGTCGTTTCTCTTGTTGGTGTATTGTGAAAGGTCTTTTATGTAAACGTGTACGCATTTCTTTGTCAGGCTCTTGCATGTGTTTATACGTCACTGTTCTTGTTCAAACGCACAGCAAAGCAATCCTATTAGGTTACGTAACGTTTTGCCAAATACGACGAAGCTTTCTAACACTGGTGTCGTTACAAGGTCTACGCGTCTACATAAAGATCGTACTATTTCTTTAGATGTGGAAGCGCTGCTGTTCCTTTGCATCTCCTTCTTCAGTCGCTTCTAATTATTCCTTACTGTCTCCTTCTTCTAATCGTTTTCTTCTCATTCATCGGCGTCGCAAGCGTCGTAAGTGCTAGTTCACTTTTTGGGCTATTTGGATAAGTCGTCGGTATCTTGTTTGTTGTCGTTTGGATGCTACCCATATGTTTTTCTCATATTGCTGTCACTGATAATTTTTTCTTTGCTTAAGTTTCAAGTACGTTTCTTTTGGTTTCTTTTTTCTCTATCTTACTTCAGGACAGACTACTTTTTCGTATGTACATAGTTATATCCGCTTAGTCGGCCTTTTTGGAATTGGTATGTCGTGTATAGGATTCTCTTTGTGTTTTTTTATTTAGGTTTTTCATTTCTTGAGTTTCCTATCAAGCTTGTCGGCATTAAAGTCTTGTAGTATATTTTCAAATTTGGGACAGCGATTGGTGCCCATTCTTTCTATAGCTAACTTTGATATATTTTCTCTTCCCTTTCTTTTTTTTTTCTTCTTTAATATCTCCCTTTTCGTTCTTTTACAGGGTGAAGAACGAATCAAGCAATAACATCAAGCCTTATCTTTCTTCGTCTTTTTATATCTCTTATCTTTCCTACTTCTCATTTCTTTCTTCTTAGGCTTAGGGACTTTCTATGTGCCAACAATTCTTTTATTTTTTTGATTTTTTTTAAGGTTCACTTCTTGGGTGGTTAGTTGGACATAGAAATATCCAATCTTATCTTTTTCCGTTTGTTTCTTTTTTTCCTTTCTGTATTTCTTCCTTTTAATTTTTTTTCATCTACTTCTTTTGATTAGTTTTTCGCCTATATGCCACGTCTCTTTTTTTCTTTCTAGTTCCTTTTGTAGGTTAGTTTTTTGAGTGGTTGCTTGGACTGTAAGATTGGGTCACTATCTCCGTCTCTTTACAGAGTAAGAGTTGAACAAGGTAAAACATCTGACCTCTTCTTTTCTATCTTTTGGAATGTTTTTCTACCTTTTCCTATCTCTTACTTCTTCTGAATTCTGCTATCTTTTGAATTGGGTTATTTGCTTTGAAAGTTTCTTCTCTCTGGTATAAGATTTGTTCCTTTCTTGGATTCACTGCAACCATATTCTTTTTTCTTTATTTTCCTTTCTAGTTGATTTTTTCTTTTGCTACAGTAGGCTTAGTGAGTTATTCGTTTTGCTGTGTAAGTTTGAAACTTGACAGACTACAACTCCGTTTTCTGTACTTTATGTACTTCCGCTTGGTCGGCTTTTTTGGGTGTTGTTTGCTCCCTTTCTCTTTGTTTTTTTCTTAGGATATTCTATTCCGTTTATAGGCCTATAAGTTTCATTGTTACAGTCCAGCACAGTGATCGATGGTTAACAAGTGTTCGTTTAGCAATTGATAGTTCTTGCGTTTTCTTCTTTTCTCTTCTTTCTCTCTTTTTCTTGGGATTTTGGGTTACTTATTTTAGAGATAGTTTTCAGGGTGGCTTTGTATCTAAGAGTTGGGGTTTAAAGGGATTTTAGGGCTACTTAGTCGTGGACTCTTGTCTAAACTTCTACCTTTCCTATATTCTTTTTTCTCTGGAAATCTTGTAACGTTCTTACTGTATTAGGTTACTGATTGTTTGTACCTTACTTTCTGGTATCGCTTTATGCGCTTCGGAAATTACTAAACCGTAATGGTATTCTTTTTTGTCTCTTGATTGTCGGTATTATAAAGATTCTGGAAAACTTCTGCCTCTTTTGTATTTGTGGGTAATCTGCTGAGATTACACGGAGTTGGGTTTCTTGAAATTGGGTTAGTTTTGTATTTTAAGGTTCTATCCTTGGCGTATGCCTAAATTTCTGTCTTCATTTTATCTTTCGTTTTGTTATCCACGCTTTTACCTTGCTGGGGAAGAAGAGGGGATTCTGTTACGTGCATAAAATAAAAAATGCACTACCCTGTATATTGGTTGGTGCTGCTCATAAATCATATTCACTAATCGTTTAAAACATTTAGAATGATTTGTTTCTTAGTACTATTATTCCATTAGTTTAAGGTAAATTGTTATTGCATGCTGATTACGTCAACTGTCAATTATTATTATTATTAATGTAATTTACTTACACAGATTTTTGTATGTCCTAGTTGTTACACTCATGATTTAAGCGTCTTGTAAGTTGCCGATACTTCTGATGTTTTAGTACCTATGTATACTGGTACTCAAACTAAATTTACCTACTGGGATAACTATGAAATTATCTCTAATTGTTGCTGATTCTAATTGTAACCACTAAGTCATCCTTCTAAAGTAATTAAAGTACAATTGTGATTAACGATTTGGTTTCTTTCCTCGTTTCCTCCAGTTTTAGAAACTTTAAAATTCTATACAAGCTTCGAGCCTCTTGTACTGATCTAGCAGGAGCTATATATGCAAAAAAAATCTGGCGCTCCTTAAAATAAAATCACTTGAACCTCTCCTTTCTCCGACAGGTAATGTTTTAATCCTATAGCAAGTTGGCCGTGCAGGGTTCGTAAATTACTAGAGACTTGTAACAAGCTTTGGCGCCAAACGTGGATCTCGATTTTTTTATAACAATTTTCTTGAATTGGGATTTTCTTATGGTACCATCATTCAGTGGTAATTTAGTTAAAAAATTTAGAATAAGGTAGAATACACTGTTGGTTTGACTCTGCTGTGGATGTCGACTTGCTTTTGGTTTGATTGCATTTCCAGTTAGACGTTTGTTAATTATGTATTTTTTAGACGACGAGACACCACTTCTTACTTCATCAGATTCTGATTCGGAAATGAACTTTGCTGATTGGAATATTACTTTTTCTGGTAAAAATTCGTCTGTACTGATCGACTATCTTATTCGTATTGATGAGTAGTGTGTAGAATTTCTCAGGATCAACTTTTTCTTTCAGCTCCTGAGGTGTTATCAGGTAAAGCTCTTTTTGTGTTTAGAAGTAGACGACATACTTTACGTTCGTGAAATGAGGTTGCTGCGATGTTGAAAGCTGAATTTCTGCCTTTAGATTATGATGAACGGGGAATGGACACTATTCGTAACCGAGTGATGAAACCTAAGGGATCAATTGGGACGTACACTACGAAGCAATATTTTTTTATGCATTTGTTAAAATCGGTTTCAGAAAAGACTCAAATTCATTCGCCGAAATTTGTCTCCGTTTTATCAATTTCATTTTGCACTTGTGATTATTACGACTTTTTCTCATTTGGTCTCTTTAGGCAAATGTTTGAAGTCCAACTTCAACTGTAGCCATACTTTTAGTCTTCTAACATCTAAAAGGAGTAACATACTTTGAGAACCATTTTTGATTATGACTGCTACTTCAGCAGTTAGGTTTGGTTTCTAAACTTTCTGATTTTCCTCGTCGTTTCTCTCGTTGGTGTATTGTGAAAGGTCTTCTAGTAAACGTGTACGCATTTCTGTGTCTGACTCTTGCATGTGGAAATTAGTTGTTATTTCGGACGATCTTGAACATCTAATCTACGATTACCATCTTCCATCTGAGCGTGAACGTTGAAGTACGTTGAAAGCTCTTCGGTGTCATTTCTACTGGCCTCATATGAGACCTAAGGTGGCTGA
Organism: Aquatica leii; assembly: GCA_035610365.1. NCBI lineage: Eukaryota > Metazoa > Arthropoda > Insecta > Coleoptera > Lampyridae > Aquatica > Aquatica leii. The sequence goes on from CM069432.1 coordinate 15,866,448, forward strand.
ATTTATACGTCACTGTTCTTGTTCAAACGCACAGCGAAGCAATCCTATTAGGTTACGTCACGTTTTGCCAAGTACGACAAAGCATTTCAACACTGGTGTCGCTACAAGGTCGTACTATTTCTCCGGATGTGAAAGCCGCTGCTTTTGCTTTTGCATCTCCTTCTTCAGTCGCTTCTAATTATTCTTTGCTGTCTCTTTCTTCCAATCGTTCTCTATCCCGCTTGTCGGCATTAAAGTTTTGTAGCATACTTTCAAATTTGGGATAGTGATTGGTACCCATTCGTTCTATAGCTAACTTTAATATATTTTCTTTTTTCTTTCTTTTTTTTCTCTTCTTTAATATTAAGGCGGTTGGATAAGCACCGTAGGGTAGTGAAATACGAATCAAGCATTAACATCAAGCTTTATCTTTCTTTGTCTTTCTTTATCTCTTATTTTTCCTAGTTCTCATTTCTTTCTTTTTAGGCTTAGGGACTTTCTATGTGCAAACAATTTTTTTATTTTTTTGGTTTTCTTTAATTTTCACTTCTTGGGTGGTTAGTTGGACATATTCTTCCTTTCTGTATTTCTTACCTTTTTTTTTCTTCTACTTCTTTTAATTAGTTTCTCGCCTACATGCCACATCTCCTTTTTTCTTTCTAGTTCCTTTTGAAGGTTTGCTTTTTGAGTGGCTGCTTAGACTGTAAGATTGGGTCACTATCTACGTCTCTTTACAAAGTAAGAGTTGGACAAAGTAAAAACACCTGGCGTTTTCTTTTCTCTGTCTCTTGCATTGTTTTTCTATCTTTAGGATACTTTTCCTATATCTTACTTCTGTTCAATTCTTCTATCTTTTGAATTGGGTTGGTTGCTTTGAAAGTTTCTTTTCTGTGGCTTAAGCTTTGTTTTTTTCTTGGATTCACTGCAATCATATATTCTTTTCTCTTAATTTTCATTTTTAGTTGATTCTTTCTTTTGCTACAATGGACTTAGTGAGTTATTCGTTTTGCTGTGTAAGTCTGAAAGTTGAGACAGACTACAACTCTGTTTTCTGTATTTTATGAACTTTCGCTTGGTCGGTTTTTCTCTTTGCTACCTTTCTCTTTGTTTTTTTCTTAGGATATTCTATTCCGTGTATCGGCTTATAAGTTTCATTGTTACAGTCCAGCACAGTCGTCGAAGTATTCGTTTAGCAATTGATAGTCATTATGTTTCCTTCTTTCCTCTTCTTTCTTTCCTTTTCTTTGAATTCTAGTTTTGGGATTATTAGTACTTGGGATTTTTGGGGTTTTTTATTTTGGGGACAATTTTTATGGTAGTTCTGTATCTAACTAAGGGGTGGAGTTTAAGGGATTTGAAGACTACTTAGTCTTGGACGGTTTTCTAATATAGAAAAGATAGAAGATCTTTTCTATATTCTTTTCTTTTTTCTGGAATTCTTTTGATGCTTACGTCTTTACTGTGTTGGGTTACTGATTGTTTATACCTTACTTTTTGGTATCGTTTTATGTGCTTCGGAAATTATTAAACCGTGTTGGTATTCTTCTTTGCTTTTGGATCAAATTACTCTTGGTTTCTAGGCGATACAATTTGCTTCGTACGTTTGTGTTACAGTTTTGGTTGTCGGTATTATTAAGATTCTGGGAAACCTATGTCTCTTCTGTTTTTCTGGTAATCTGATGAGATTACACCGAGTTGGGTTTCTTGGAATTGGGTTGGTTTTGTATTTCAGGGATCTATCCTTGGCGTATGTCTAAATTTCTGGCTTCATTTTAGCTTTCGTTTTGTTATCCACGCTTCACGCTTTTATTTTGCTGGGGGGATTCTGTTACGTGCATAAATTTAAACATACACTACCATGTATATTGGTTGAATTAAAGTTACTTCTCCATTTCTAGACGCCATTTATCGAGCATCGTTAGTGCCTTCCGACTGAGTAAACGACAGGTGGTAATTTTTACTTTAACATCGTTCGCTACATAATCTGATGCTTGCGTAAATTAAAATTAATGTCTTAAAACATCCACGTGTTTTGACACGATGTATAATGAAAATATCTATAACTAATTAATTTATTCAACGCAGGGTAAGTGTTTTCTACTCGTTTTTTTGGATTAAAGGTAATTTTCATGCCTCGCCATGTTTTACCTCCCAAATCTGGGTTTTCTTGTCTGTATAAGCTGAAAATGTACGTCGGAAAAGTTCTAATAGAAATTGGACCTATGAACTCTGCGATACAAGGGCAGATACAAGTGATATGGTGATTCGGAGGCAATTGATAAATAATACCACTTTGCAAGAAAGTGCATATGTACCAGATACGAGTGATATTTCTATTTGGAGGCAATTGTTAACTAATACCACCTTGGACGAAAGGGCATGTGTAATCACGTACGATACATTTTGGTTCTCTTACCTTTTATAAATATTTCTCTATACCTGTTGTAGAGTTTGTGAGTCACCAGGTAGACACAATTATTTTCAGGTAGTTTGATTACAGGAAACCAGTAGGAAAACGTTTTCTGAAAGTACACTTTGTATGTCCTGGTTGTTACACTCATGATTTGAGCGTCTTGTAAGTTGCCGATAATTCTGATATTTTAGTACCTACGTATACTTGTACTCGAACTAAATTTACCTACTGAGACACTATCAAATTATGTATCTCTAATTGTTGTTGATTCTAATTGTAACCTCTAAGTCATTTTTCTAAAGTAATTAAAGTACCCTTGTTATTAACGATTTGATTTCCTTCTTCGTTTTCTCCAGCTTTACAAACTTTAAAGTTTTATACAAGCTTTGAGCTTCCTGTTCTGATATAGCAGGAGCTGTATATGCAAAAAGACATCTGGCGCTCCTTAAAATAAAATCACTTGAACCTCTCCTCTCTCCGACAGGTATTGTTTCAATCCTACAGTTGGTCGTGTAGGGTTCGTAAATTACTAGAAGCTTGTAACAAGTGGTTCGTCAATTAAACCCAAAAACTTATTCCAAGGGGCATTTTTTAGTTCATCCTCGGTTAGTTTTGATTTGCCGAGAATCGTTGTAGGTTACGTTTAATATGCTGCGCATTTACACAGCAGATGCTGCGGAGATTTGTTATCTTCCAAGCATCCGCGGAATAGAGTAGCCCTCTTTTGTCAATTCATGCTTAATAATGCTTTTTGAGAGTTTGATTGTGACTCTGTCTTGTGTGCCTCATTCCTGGAAGAATTTGTATAATTCGATTTAAATTTTAATGCAATATTAGAACCAACAACAATTAGGATTTTAATTGAAAATAATTATGTAGTTATCATTTTTAGACTAGAAAAAATTTAAGAGTTGAAAAAACGTTGCAACCTTATTAAACTAGAAATCAAATTTTAATATTTTGAAGATTAAAAAACTATAGTGCTAAGTTAAAAGACTTACTTCTTGTAACTTAATAGTTAAAAGTACAATGCACGCCACTTAATAGAATCACATTGGGATGAGGTTTCGATAACAATAATCGATTGATAACAAAATCCAATATTTAAAAAAAATACAAATAAATGAAAATATTTACAGCGTGTGTGATTAACATGTTGTAATTTACAAGGTTGAGTTATAGCATCATTACAAGCAGTTCTTATCATTATTTGAAAAATACCTAAACTTTGCTTTGCTAAATGCTAAACTCTGTTCTTAGTAGTTTGTTGAAACTAACATTAAAAATAAGTACAAAGTAAGGTTATCACATAAGACGTAGTTAAATTAAGTTTTAGATTTCAGTCTAAACAAAGTATTGTAAAACTGCAGTTATAGAAACAAACCTAAGAAGAAAATTGATAATATTAACCAAAATTGTGATTACTATAAACGATGTTTTTTCTATGTAGTAGTATAGACCCGTTCTTTAATAAAGAGATAACATTATCCGACTAATAACATTATTCGTGAGTCCAATAAACGGCGTACACTGTATTTACTAAAATATAAAGCACGTTAACTAATCCTTGTAAATAACTAGCAAGCTATCCTTTATTTTAGTACCTTTCACACAAATCTTCCTAGGCTGTAACATAATTGTCATTGCAAATAAGTAATTGTAATTAACAAATTTGACGATACTATTTCTGCGTCAGCACTTTTAACAAAATAGTAATTGTTATCAACTTTCATACGGCAAACATCAAATCTAAATAATTGCGCAAATACTCTAATAATGTTATATTTTTGACAACGTTTCCACCAAAATAAATATGTAAATTTGCAAGTTTAATTTTACGCTAAAGATATTTAGAATAACCGCATATAAACAGGTTATTTATGTAGACACTATAATGGACGTTAAAACGTGTTCATTAAAAAATGCAAATGTTATTTTTAACAACAAAAAAAAATTAAATAATTGAATTGCTATGTCAAAAACCTTGTCAACCCAATTCAAACTTTTGTATTTACTTCGTTAACGTCATAAATCATTCTAGGATCATCATGTACCCTTGCCTTTCTAATCAAATTTGATATCTTTACAATTCAATATTAATTATTTCGGGTCGCTACACTTGTTATTAATTACAAATATTAATTTTGTTAAATTTACTTTGAAATTAAGTTAATCAAAAAAAAATTACAAATACGCTTTGAAAATATGAAAGTACCGGATCTACTTACGATCAATAATTTCTAGATCAGAAAATAAATTGTTATCTGTAATACGCTCAATAAATGAAAACGTCTGAATCTCGATTAGTAATGGAGGTGTATTGATTGGTACGTAGAAGCTGAGCTTAACATCAGCCACGAGCGGGTTTATTACGGGCGAATAAACTCATGACGTTTATCACTGTTATCAATTTCTAACAAAAATTTTGATTTAACTACTTTTTTAAGTTTTGTATAAATTATATATGTGACTAAGAAAAATTCTACCAAAACTGCTAAAAAATAAAAAGTTTGTTTCAACAACAAAATAATATATTAGTTTGAAACAAAGATTATTATTTATGTTTTACTCTACGTAAAAGTTATCGATTTAATAAAGTTTACTTGTTAAATGTTACAACTTTTTTAATATACTCTGGTTTTACAGTAAAAATACGCGAACATAATTTTTGGTAATAAAAAGTAATGCTTGAAAATGAAATGTATCGGTTTTTTTAGAGTAGAAAATTGTTTGTCTACAGCTAAAACCATAAACGATAAATACATGAATTAGTTTTGTTTAAAAAAAAGATCAAAAGCATTAATTAAAAGATAAAAAAAGTACATATTTATTAGGTACATGTTTTTAACTACTTTAAATTAACAAAACTGAGATGAACAGGAATGTACTTTACTTTAAGATTACAGTAAACAAAGCAAATAAATTAACTGCTTCCCACTTGATCTTAAGATTTCATGGTATTTTAACGTTACGAATTCAATTGAATACTTTGTACCTGTAAATTTATCTGTTAACTAAGAAACGTTACTGCATAAATTTGTACTTTTCTAAAATTTCGTGATTGGAATTCATATGCATGTATGATTGATTACCTAATCAAATTCTGTTAATTTATGTCTATTAAAATTCTGATTGTGTTAATATTTGTTCAATGAAGTAATACACCACTGTTAGCTGAGATGTCAGTAAGTGGACGTGGTTAAAAATGCTATTATGGAGAAAAAAAAGATAAAAACAGGCGCCACTCTTTAAGTAGCGGTAGACTCGGTACGTCAAAGAAATTAGGCGGAGAAAATAAGCAAACAACTTAATAACAAGCAAACGTAAACAATTGGTTGTATATTTTCCAATAGATAAAAATTCAGTTTTTTCTAAACCCAATCAATCAATAACAAAATTCGGTAAAATAAATCAAAGTTGGCCAAACATTAAGATACAGCAGGTTTGCATTTTCCGATTTATCACCACCGGCCTTGAAGGTTACTGATTTTGTTCAAATCAACATGAATAGTACCCGCGGGTTGAGTTACCTATCGGGCGCGTCTTCAGGTGGTGGGTAGGAGGGTAAATAGGATGTAACGAAACGTAGCTTCACCAGCTAACCCTGTTTACCTTGGGAGGTGTTGGAGTCGCGGCCTAAAATCCGTACGTATTCCAATACTACTGTCACGCAAACCAACTTTCCCAGCTCAAGCTGTAGTGTCGTGGCAAGAGCCAACACTAGTATAACAATGCCTGCCGCTGCTCTGGTTACTTTGATCAGCAAGCACGGCAGCCAAACCCAAACCTCTTGCTGCTGTAGACATGTCTCACGAGCAAGCAGTGCTAGGGGGTCTTGGATTAATTGTCTGGACCAAGAGGAGACAACCTCATCAAAAACCTAAATCTAAGGTGGAGAACCAGGCCGATAGATGCATGACTGGATAGAAGACCAGTCGTCACTGGTTCCAACCCCGGGGCACCAGGCGAACCTCGTTGTATATAGCCTTCCGTGCGTATCGGGGCACATATATGGAACCATAGTCTAAAAATTAAAAAAAAGACGGGGACTATGAGCAGAACCCAAAAATAACGGCTGACGCTGAGCGCGAACCCGAAAAGCACAAAAAGCTTTGGGGGCGGCAAAGCAAAAGCTGTAAAAACAAAGAGAATCGGGAGCGCAAACAACGGGTTTTACTTCAATGGCTGGGACGCAACAGCAAAACCCAGCTATGCAAGAAGTAAAGGCGGGCACGATAGGAACGCAAGAGCGACACTAGACGGCGCACGCAAGTATACTAACTGCGGGAACAAGAGGCGCAAAAACGCAACCTTTTTAGCAGTAGCACACCGCTGTCACAAAAACGACCGGTAAAGCGTAGTCGAGGGGCCGAAGAAACCCAAAAAAGACATTCAGGGACACTCTGACGGAAATTGCTCTTGCGATTATACCAAAAGGGTTCTCTGAAAACACTATCAATCTTGAAAAATCCGAGGTCAGAAAAACCTCAATACTTGGATGGATTGGCGAATTGGACAAGGAACAAGCTTCTCCGCGTTTTCAGGAATGTACCCATAAAGGGGGATTTCTGAAAATAACGTGCGCAGACGAAGCAACCAGAGAGTGGCTAGTCGGCAGGTCAAATATTAAAAAACCACTGGGGTAGGATAAGGAACTAGAAATTATCTATCTCAAATACTCTCTTGCACCCAAGAAGGTTATCACTTGGGTCCCGGAAACAGCACTGGAACCGGCCACCTTATTTAAAAGAATATCGGTACAGAACAACATCAGTACCGGAACGTGGCGAGTGGTTAACTCTAAACCAGATCCTAAAGGAACCCAATACGTTCTGTTTATGGACAAGGGGTCCTGGGAGAAGGTAGAAGCGTCAACCAACCAATTGCACCTTGGATCTTCAAGAATCACTTTCCGGGCGCTGGCCGGAAAAAGGACAACAAAGAACCGGATGCTACAAGGGATGTCCACGAGGCAATGGATGAAAATCCAGAGCCAGAAAGAACTTGCTGACGGCAAATCTAATGCTGAAAGTGGTTCAAATACACATACATCACTGTAGGGCAGTCTCAGCGGACCTCAGTGCTTTTATCGGGACCCATGACATTGACATCGCCCTTGTCCTTGGAGCCATAGATCCACTGGGGAACAACAAAAGGGTTGAACTGTCCAGGTAAGTGGCTGCTTGCGGTCCAGCTTGTGCACAAGCCTGGCACATGCATTATTGTAAAAAAATCACTTAACTTAATGCCATTGTAGGATTTATGTTCTAGAGACTTAGTGGCAGCTAAAATGTCTGTAGTAGAAGGCAAATGGAGGGAGTTCATTATCGGATTCGGTTAACTCCTCTACAACCAGACAAGATCGCCGCCTCCGAAAAAATACACAAGCTGATTAACAGTGGGGCCAACAAACTGCTGATTCTTGGATGTGATGCTAATGCACATCACACCTTGTGGGGGAGCACAAACACAAATCCAAGACGTGAAAAACTTTTAGAATTTATTTTAAAAGGCAATTTAGACATAATAAATAACGGACATATTCCTACGCCTCGTCCAAAAGCCAGCAAAGTGATAAAAATGTAGCATGTATCAGATGAACCTTCTTTATCTGATCATAGATACATTCGATTCAACATTGCATCAGACAGGGAACTCGTAATAGAATACAGAAACCTGAGAAAAACCGACTGGGATTTGTTCAAAGAAACTTTAGGGGGCCAAATGAGGGACTGTCCCACAGTTGCAAGATCAACGTACGAGCTAGAACTAATGACAGATAGTATTGTTAATTCATTAAAATTCGCATTTGAAGCAAGCGGCCGAAAAACTGTCAAACAGAACCCCAACAAAATATCTTGGTGGAACAGGGAGCTTGACAAAGCAAGGGCACGCACCAGAAGGCTATTTAATACAGCCAAAAAAAGCGAAGACTGGGATGAATACAAAACCAGCAACATACAGCAATGCCATTAAAAAGGCAAAGAGAGACTCATGGAGAAGGTACTGTAGAGACGTAGAAAACAAACCTACAAGTTCTCGACTCCAAAAAGCTGTGAGCAAAGACCGCACTGGAAACATTGGTTCTTTGCTGACCGAAAACAAAAAGTTTATAGACTCGGTTGAAGGTAATTTGCAAGAACTACTGCAAAAACACTTCCCGGGTTTGTCGTTAACTGAAGTTCCTAAGCACCAGGTCTTTAGTACTGGACTGGTACTTAGCGAGAAAAATAATCAATCCTGAAAACCTAGAATGGGGAATCAATACGTTTAAACCCTTTCAGTCTCTAAGAGCCAATGGAATTTATCTCATCATGTTGCAAAAAGGATTTGCTGCTCTTCGAAAAGCTGTATGCGAAGTTCTAAAAGTCAGCTTAGCACTTTCGCATATATCAAACAGCTAACGGATTGTCAAACTGGTATTTATACCAAAACCAGGGAGATCGACGTACGCTCAGGATAAATCCTACAAACCGATCAGCTTAACTTCTTTCATCTTAAAACTACTTGAAAAAATAGTCGACAGGTATATACGGGGCGGGGCACTAAAAGCTTCGCCTCTGCACCAAAACCAGTATGTTTACCAATATGGAAAATCTTGCGAGTTAGCAATTCACTAACTAGTAAGCAGATGCGAAAATGCAATCCAATACATTGATAATGCATTGGATGCTTTTCTAGATATTGAAGCATTTGACAATACTACCTTCACCTCAAATCCAAGGGTAATATAGAAAAAAGGAATCACACCTTTAGTCCAAAACTGGGTCAACTCAATGCTCAAGAATCGGATGGTAACAGCTAGTTTGTACGGTAGCACTATGGGACCTAAAGTGGCTAGCGGATACCCACAAGGTGAGGTGCTATCACCCCTACTGTGGTGCCTTGTCATGGACGGCCTACTACAGGAACTAGAAGACGGCGGAGTGTTTGTTTTAGGTTACGCCGACGACCTCACCATTATCACACACGGGAAGTTTGGGGCAACTGTATCGAACATAATGCAAAGTGCACTAACACGACGGAAAACAGATGACATAAAACTACCTACGGTGTACGGAGTTACGTTCTCAATGACAAAATAAGTCAAATATCTGGGACTTACTCTTGATACTAGATTGACTTCTAATGCTCATCTAGAAAAAGGCACAACGAAGGCCATCAGGGTTCTCAATACAACCAAACGGATAGCCGGACAAACATGGGGATTAAAACCCACAATGACCAAATGGTTAAATACTGTAGTAACAAGACCTATTATCACATACGGCGCGCTTGTATGGGGTGAGAGAACCAACTTAAAAAGCACAGCTTCAAAGCTAAGCAAGGTACAGAGAATGGCATGTCTGCTGATAACAGGAGCAATGAGAACCACGCATACAGCAGTCATGGAAGCACTACTTTCACTTCCACCATTACATCTCGTTGTAATTATGGAAGCAAGACAAGCCGGGTAATACAACGTGCTACGCGAAGAAACGATCTTATCTATAAGATCCGACTTTACAAAAAATTATCACATTTTAAAGAAATATAATGTGATAATACCGTCACGAGACGAGTGGACAAAAAACATTTACCCGGGCGCGGTTAAAGGAACTATCTGCTACACAGATGGGGTCAAAAATCGCAACGGTACCGGAGCAGGAGTATATGGAGGCAAGCACCATAGGAAGCAATTTCACTGGCTTTGGGTAAATATGCATCCGCTTTTCAAGCTGAAGTTGCTGCTATTGACTGGTGTGTCAGAAACATTATCGACTCAAAAACATTCACAAATAGGCTCATATCGATCATGTCTGACAGTCAAGCAGCACTACTGGCGCTAAGATCACCAGTCATACAATCCAAACTGATTATGGCATGCATAAACAGTCTGGAAATATTGGCAAATCGCCAACCTGTGCATGTCATCTTGATACCAAAAGACCAGAATGTAAAGGGTAACCTAATGGCGGACGCACTAGCAAAAAAAGACACAACAGGGACATATATCGGACCTGAATCCGTTTTCGGAATGGCATATAATACCGGAAAAAAAAATAATTTGCAGCAGAGCATAAAAAACTATGGAAAAACTCTTCAGGGATGAGGCACGCAAAACTCTTTCTTACAGAGCCACAATTAAACACTCAAACTGCACTATCAAGCATGAGTCGACAAAAATTAAGAAAACTCATGAGACTAATAACAGGGCACTGTGACCTTAACAAACATATGCATAAAATGGGATTGCAAATGCCGCGGATGCTTCGAAGACGACGAGACTCCGCAGCATCTGCTGTGCAAATGCGAATCGTATCAAATGCAACGCACAACGATTCTCGGAAAACCAAAGCTAACCGATGATGAGTTGAAAAAAGTACCTTGGAATAAACTTCTGGATTTCATTGACGAAACAGAACTGATGAAAGAGTAATAAATCAGAAGTGCACCAAGACCAACCACCTCTTGAATTAATTTAAAAAAAAAGCATAAATAGTAATACTTATCGTCTAGGTGCAAAACGCGTCACAATTTTTGTAAAACTGAGTGTAATGCACCAGAAAATCTAGAATGCAAAAGCCAATATGTACATAGTAAAATTGTTAAGCAAACGCCGATATATCCAACATTATGAGCTTGTGAAATATCATGTTTGATGCAAAAACCCACAAGTCCTCAGATTTTTTTGGAGCAAAAGCAGACATTTCCAATGCGTCAATAAGAACACTGATTTTGCTCACGTGGCTTTATGTGATTTGCAGTTATGTTGCAGTTGCTTAGCATTTCCTACTACTTTGCTTTGAAGTGAGATTTTGTATTAATCTGTTTAGTTTTATTAGTTTACAACTGCTTTTAATGTTGAATCAATTGGAAAAATTAGAGCACTTGGAACAACCAACAAAAATTATACAATGTGAAGTTAACAAGGATCGAAAAAGATGTACATTAAAATCCAAACGAGAAGATGCAAAACGAGTAAGGTATGTATGTTGTAGGCAACTAATCGCTTTTTAACATCATATATTAATAATTAGTAAAACCTCTATTTCATATTATGATTATTTGTTTTAGATATCTTTCTAAGAGTTTGCCTGTATATCCCAGATGTGGCCAACATGGAAAACCATTTCAGTGCATGTTACGTCTTTCTATGAAAAATATGTAGGTGTTAAAAAAGATAGAATTTTAAATATTGTGAAAAGGTATAAGGAAACATCATGTTTATCGTCAGAAAACAGAGGTGGGGACCGAGTTGGGCATAAAAATGAGAATAAGCTATTAAAAAATTCATTGAATCTCTGAAATGCACGGAATCTCATTATTGCCGTTCGAAAACATATAATAGAATGTATATGCCTGCTAAATTAAGTATTTCTAAACTCTGGAAAATTTACAATGACACAATGGCTAGCAGCGAAGAACTGAAAGTTAAAGAATGTTTTTTTAGAGTTTATTTCAACAAAAGTTTTAATGTTGGTTTTGGAATACTAAAACTGATCAGTGCTCCACCTGTTTGCAATACAAAGTTAACATAAAAAAAGAAAAAGGAGGAACCGAAAAACTTAACATTGCAGCGCAACAGCGACTTCACAAGCTAAGAGCCAATAGTTTCTATAGACTACTCCAAAAAGAGAGAGAAGAATTGGCTTAACTGCCAGAAGAACTTGGCCCTTCCCAAACTCCCGGATCAGTCGACATATTTTAGTATGCCAATAAATTTTTACTACTTGGCTATAGTGTGCGGGTCATCCAAAAGCAAATTAAATGCCAATAATGTTAAGTCCTACGTATAGACAGAGCTTAATCACTAAAGAAGTTCTAATAGAATTTCATCCGCTTTACACCATACAATGTCGAATTTTAATTTTAGTAAAAATGTAAAAACGATTTGTCTTATTTGTGATGGATGTGGAGCACAAAACAAAAACTCTGGAGTAATTGGTATGTTAAACTATTGGTTTCAATATAAGTCACCATTGCAAATTAAAGCAATTGAGTTAGTCTTTCCAGTTATCGGGCACTTCTATATTTCTCCCGACCGTGTTTTTGGTCAAATTGAAAAAATATATAAAAAACAAACAGTTGTCGTGCACCCTGACGAATACATCAACATGATCAAAGAGTTTGTTACTGTTTTCAAAATTGGCACTGATGTAGTAATTAGAGACTGGAGAAATCAGGTTCAAGAAGTGTTCAAGCAACCAGGGTATTAGCATTTTAAGTTTCAGCCTTCAAAAAGAATAATTATTTCCAAGAACGTTAATGGCCTTCCTCTTGTTAGAGGTGAAGCTTTTTACGTAAATGACTTGTGCACACCAAAAACTTTGTGCAAAAGAATGTTTCCCAGATGATCCCAAAACCACTGGACATTGGATCAAGAAAGACAAAAAGCAAAGCTTTACAAAACTTTTAGAAGCGCACTATAGTAACGAATGGCAAAATGAGGATGTTCTTGGAATTACGCATTTTAAAATGTCTTGGAGGGAGAGGAAGTAATACCGGAAGTGGAGCTTCACTGTGAGGAAGAAATGGATTTTTGGATTTAGAAATGAGATGATACTAAGATGTATTAATAAATACTAACAAGTAAACAATAAAACTTAATTATAGCATAAATTGGTTTTTTATTGATAACATTTTGTGCCAGTTAGGTGTAAAACTCGACATGTCCATTTTATTATTTGATTTTTTTCATATGCTACAGCAAAACAAAAAACTGATTATATGCATATGTACCTATCAATTATTCTCACCCTCTGTAACCACAATTAGAACACCTGTTGGCCATGACTGGCAAAATGTGGCCACAACTCGACAAAATTGATTACTAACAGAAAATAATTAATTATTTTTCTTAAATAAATTTTTAGCTATATGACAAACGTTCCATTTTGAAGCTAAAGAGATTTTGGTTTGTATTTCCTGTATCATTAGACATTTTTGTTACGGGTTACAAAAACGCTACCAATATTATCTACGAAGGATAATACAAGACAGCAACTAAATTCCATAACTAAAACAAGTCCACGCAGACACACAAATACTAAATAAAATGTTAGCAATTTAAACAAGTAAACGGTTTAATAAATCAGTAGGTTCAATACAATGTAGGTAACAACACGACACTACGGCTCGCTGAAAAGTTGGTAAGTGGGTGTGGTTAAAGTATTATTATATTTATTAATAAAGACACGTAACAAATCCAAGTGAATATTATCGGGTCTATAAGAAACGAGCTTAAACTTGAATATCCTCAGAATTTAGGATGTTCTACCACGTGTTCCTTTTGGAAAGTGCCCAACAAATACCTAATAACTAAAATAATTTCAAATAAAGTAATTATCTTACGACCTTACTTTAACCCGTAACTGGTAAAGTGGGGTTACTCAAACCCCAGCAAAACTTAGATTCGTTACCGCGCAATTATAGGTGGTGGGAGAGCTACGCCTTTAACTGCAGCTTTCAGTCAGTTTACGCTGGTCACTCTAATATCACGTGTGTGTCAAAATTGTAGTGTAGGGTTTCAATATTTTCGTTTTATTCAAATTTGCTGTGCATCAAACCTTACCTCACCAAATAAATACTTCGTAAAATTTAAATCGTCAATTTTGTCATGGTTTTTTTTTCATCGATAAATAAGATGAAATCGGATGATCCGCGTTTTGAAGAGTGGGCTAAAGATGCTTTGGACGACCTGGAAAGTGATTTTAGCGGAAATGAAGATGATGCGCCCGATTTTCAAAGTGTTCACGAAAGTAGTTCGGAAGAAGAGCTGTCCAGTAATGAAGACGTGAGTGGTACTGCTCAATCGAAGCCACATAATTCATCTTCGGATGATGATGAGAAACCGCCTATTACAAAAGGAAAGAAAAAAAGCCCTAAAAGCTATTACGGGAAGAACATGTTTAAATGGTCGGCAGATGCTCCAAATCAAAATGTTCGACAAGATTTGGGCAGTATTGTACTTATTCTTCGGTTTGGAATCTCTTGTTCACTGACGAGATACTTAAAGAATATCTGCTTTGTACAAATGAAAAATTATCTCAAGTTCTTCAGCGGCTTTCCGAACCCAATAGACAAGATTACAAAGAACTGTGTATTGTTGAGTTCAAAGTTGTTTTGGTCGTTCTAGTATATTCATCAAATTTCAAGTCTAATCACGAGGACCTTGAAGCGTTATTCGCCACTGATGGAATAGGGCCCAATATATTCCGTTGCATTATCTCATTGAAGCGTCTTTTGATTATATTAGCATGCCTCCGCTTTGATAATGCTCTGGATACGACTGAGAGAACTAAGACTGATGCCGCAGCTGCAATCTCCTGGGTGTTTGAGAGGTTTTGTGAAGAACTGCCAGGCATGTTATCCCATTGGAGAATACGCTTGCATTGACGAAATGCTTGTGGGATTTAAAAGCCGTTGCAAATTCCGAATGTACATACCAAACAAGCCCCGAAAGTATGGTATTAAGATCATGGTACTAAATGATGCAAAGACTCATTACTTCTTAAACGCCTATATATATTCCGGCAAAGACAGCGATGGCAAAACCCTTTCTGAAAACGAGAAAAAACTGAGTAAACCCACACAGTCTGTTTTGCGTCTAGCTGCTCCCATCAATGGAACAAATCGGAACTTAAGGGCGGACAACTGGTTCTCCTCTATCCAACTTGTTTCAGAGTTGAAGAAAAGAGAGTTGACATATGTAGGGACCTTGAGAAAAAACAAGGGAGAAGTACCGGAAGAATTCCGACCTACTAGAGACAAGAGACAAGAGACAAGAGAAGTCAGCGCTATTTGGATTCACCAATGATCTCACCTTAGTGTCTTTCGTTCCAAAAAAAACAAAGTCGTTCTTTTGGTTTCCTCGATGCACCACGATGACCGCATTGATCCACAAACCGGTACACCTGAGATTATTATGTTTTACAACGAAACAAAAGGGGGTGTGGATGCTCTAGACGAAAAGTGCACCGTGTATTTCACAAGTCGGTGGACCAATCGTTGACCACTTGCAATTTTCTACACTTTGCTCAATATTGGGTTTGTCAATGCTTTTGTGATATTTTTAAGCTTACCTGGAAATCCTGCCCAGAAGACAATCAACTTCGTAAAATGTCTTGCTAGGGAACTGAGGGAGCCATACCTATATATTAGGCTACTCAAAAATTGCCTACCACGCGAACTACGGCTAAACATTGGGCGTATCTTCCAGAAACAAATAACCTACAATGTTCGACAACCTCTCGCAAAACAAGTGACGTGCGCGAAATGTTCCAGGAACATAAACAAGAAAACAAGAAATAC
Source organism: Aquatica leii (assembly GCA_035610365.1). Lineage (NCBI taxonomy): Eukaryota > Metazoa > Arthropoda > Insecta > Coleoptera > Lampyridae > Aquatica > Aquatica leii. The sequence continues at coordinate 15,882,133 of CM069432.1, forward strand.
ATGTATTGACTGTAGGGCTCCTATTTGCGATAGCTGTGCTGTGAATCAGTGCGCAGATAGCGCTCAGTAGAGGGTGGTTGAAAACACTATTCCTTTGACTTTTGTAATAAAAATTTTTCTTGCCCATGATCTTTTTTTTCTTTCTATCAAATTGTTATTGTTTATTTGTGTATTGTTCTTTTAATAGAAAATAAAATGTACAATGTGCCAATTTTACAACGGTTTGTGTAGTCCGTACGGAAAGTATATTTTTTTCCAGTAAGCCGCATTTTTTATGCAATTGTTTGTAATGCGATTGTTTACTGATCAATAACATTACCCAAAAGTCAATAATGAAGATTTTTTGATCATCTGTTTTCTCAGAAACAAAATTTTAGTTTGGGGTTTGCAAACCCCACCTCACCGGATACGTGAAAAAAGTGTCACCTCACCAGTTATGGGTTAAATGGGGTCTAGACGTTCCGGGGTCGCTGTTTCGTCGTCGCCGTTGTGGCATCGCCGTTGTGGCATCGCCGTTTCGGCGTCAGGCCGTTTCGGCGTGACACCATTTTGCCGAGAACCGTTTCGGCGTCAATAGAAAGCAAAAGTTGTTAAACAATATTTATTAGATGTTGAATAAGTCAATACGTTATATACACAAAACTCAATACATTAACCTACATTTCATAATTGTGTGTTAATCCCTTTAAATATTCTAATATATCTAAATTGACATCAAAAGTTTGTAGTCTTAGAATTTGAGTATCCCCATCTTTATACTTTCTCAATTTTACGGGTGGCAGATTTCCGAAAACAAGCTGTTCATAATATATATCCCGTCCTTTTTGGACTTTACGAAGCCCATCTATAAATTTAAATATTGGTGGATGGTGTACCCCCAATTTCATCTTTAATGTTCTATGGGTCGCTTCTGTGTGATTATTCGTTTTGTCATTACCATTCAGAGTCTTTTGGTAAAGATTCCACACACATTTCAGGAGGAAATTGGTGTTGACATCTTGCTTTTCCTCTTCTATAAATTGTAGAGGTACATCATTGTATTCAATAAAAAATAGTATAAATAATAAAAATTATTAGTAAATTATAATAAATGATGGAGGCGCAATTAACACGAGATATTTAACATCTTGGAAATTTAATTTTTAAGTTTTGTAAATCAAAGGTTTTATGTTTTATAGCGACCGACGTGTTAAATACTAAATACATTTAATAAACGGTTTCACTATTTTGTTATATATTTTGAAACCTCAAACACCAATCTTTAAACATTAAATGTAGTATAGATTCCATATTGGGTTTATAAGGTAACAAATCATCATTCCAAGTTTTCAGGTTTTATCGTTTTTATTTTCAAAATCATCGCCGAAACGGTCTGATGCTGAAACGTTTGACGGCGAAATGGCGTAACGCCGGAACAGCGATGCCGAAACGGCGGCGGCGAAACGGTAACGTCGAAACGTCCCACTCCCAGCGAGAGGCGGCATAGCCGATTATCTTGCACCAACAAATTATATATCAGTACAGTGCAAAAAATAAAAAATTATTACATTAGAACGTGTTAGTTTGAGCACATTTCCTCGTAGGTGGGTGTTGGCACATGCTGAACAAAGGGCAGTAGCACTAATTATGCAGAATTTTATATGTCTCTATCAGGTCTACATGATTTCTTCGTTCCCTAAGTGTGGGCAATTGTAGAATTGTTAGCCGCTGGTCATAAGGTAGCTCTCTTATATTGTAGACAAGCTTTGTGGCCCTGCCTTGAACCCTTTCCAGTACTTCAATGTCTTTAATTAAGAATTCTAGACACTACAACTAAACTCAAAGACTGGACGCACATAGGTTTTATACAGTTTAAAGAACACTTTAGGTTTTAGACACTTGAAGTTGATCTTGATCATATACAATAAACTGTTGTTTTTTTTTACAAGATGAGTGATATGTGAAGACTATTTTAAGTAATTAATTATGCCGAGGTTCGTCTGTTCATCGACTTTCTTGAGAAGTTTTCTTTCTAGGTTATAGTCTAGCATGGGATTATTAGCTTCAATGTGTAAGCTGGTACATTTGTCGGTGTTGAGTGTTAGCAGCCACGTTTTAGTCCAGCAATTCAGTTTATCGAGGTCAGACTGCGTGATGTGAGCATTCGGCAACGGATTATTAAAGAATTCTTCTTACCTCCAGGATGCGTATTTCCAACTGTATCGTGTCTCCTGATGAATCAACTGTCCCCAGTCTCTCTTAATTATGCCGAGTTTATCGACTTTCTTGAGAAGTCTTCCTTCTAGGTTGTAGTCTAGCATGGGATTATTAGCTCAAATGTGTAAGATTGTGCATTTGTCTGTGTTGAGTGTTAACAGCCACGTTTTAGTACAGCAACTCAGTTTATCTAGGTCTGACTGAATGATGTGAGCATTTTGCAATGGATTATTAAAGAATTTTGTGTTATCGGCAAAAACACTCGATGTTGATTGAATATTTGAGTTTATATCTGCTATATAAACCAGGAATAACATGGGACCAAGGACTGATCCTTGCGGTACTTCACTTCTTACTTGATAAGATGTAAATAAAGCGTCATTTACCCGCACTTGATAGGTACGATCGGATCCATTTCAGTAGATTTTCTCTCACACCGTAGTGTTCGAGTTTCAACACCAGCCTCTGGTGAGGGACTTTATCAAACGTCTTCTCAAAGTCCACATGAATGACGTCAATTGGGGCTCGCTCGTCGATGGACTTAGTCCACGAATCTAAGTTAAGCAGCATATTTGAAAGAACCGATCTGCCCTGTATGAAGCCATTCTGGCAGTCCGGAATAATGACATTTGCTATTAAAAATTCCGTAAACTTGTTGGCTATGATTCTTTCCATACATTTTCAGACGACAGAGGTTAGGTTTGTAGGGCAGTCGTTACTGGCTACGATTTTATCGCCTTTTTTAAACATGGGGACTATGACAATTTTTTTTCCTTTGGGAGGGAGCAATCTTTGGCTCAGCGATAGTTGCATTAAGCTTGCAATAGGTTCGGCCAGGCTACCGGCACAATTTAAAAAAAAAATGGAGATACGTTGTTCGGACCTAGCGCAGAATCGGCTGTAATGGTTGATAGTTGCTTTGGGACTATGTTTCCTGTAATCAGCACATCTGTTAGTAAGTCCCGCGTCAATTATTGATTCTTCATATCTAGTTCGTGCATTCCTAAGTTCAATATTTAGTGTGTTAGCGAAGGTCTTTGTATTTCTTCCATAACCTGCGTTTTTCTCTTATGCGTGTTTTCAATTCAATTGTAATTCAAGGTTTACACTTTTTAGATTTGATGATTTTTTGCGGTACATATCTGGTTTCTGAGATAATGATAACGTTCAATAACCTATTCGACTGTGTTAATGTATCGGGGTAGACTTCGTTTGAGGCTAAGGTTTCTTGTAAATATTGATTGATGTCAGGGTACTTCGGCAGTAGTTTAGTTTGGTAGTTTCTGTTTTACTGACTGAGGCTTTTGAAGATATCTGTACGGTAGTTAGCACTTTTCTCTATAAGTGGTAGGTACTCAATTTTGTTGATCAGGTTAGGATCTGAGGTGAAGACTAACTCCAATATACTCGGTTTGTCGTTGCCGCGGTATCTGGTAGGCAAGAGGATATGCTGTTGTAGATTAGAGTGTATAAACATTTTGAGAAGTAAAAATGCTAAAATATTTGCATGCTTAGCTGTTTGTTCCCAATTGAAAAAGTAATGTTTAGTAAAGTTAATTGTGTTTTTTTGGCTTGTTAACAATTTTTGGTACGCCTCTGATGTATTTTATGGTGACGTCATGTTTGCCATCCACAAGCCGCTTATTAAGCGTATTCTGCAAATTTCGTAGATAATCTCTTTGTTGAGGGGTGTCATCTTGTCAAATTTTTATGTTTACAGGAAGTTTTATTTTGTTTTTCAAAAGGAAGCGTGCATCCCGTTTACTGCGTAGCATAACTTTTATGGGACGATCCTTACCGGTAGGAGCTGATCCTAAGCGAAGAATTGTCATGCTGTCTGTATTAAAACTTCCGATTTTATTTAGGGCCAATACTGCTTGGTTTTTATCTAATTCTTCGGAATCCGTCTCCTTAACGTTAAAGAGGATGATATTAGTAGCACGCCTGCTACGGTCTTGAATCTCACTAATGGTAGCTTCGGTTAGTTTGGCTTCTTCAATGTTGTGTGCAGATTTCGAGATTTTATCCTCTAGATTTTTTATTTTAATTGTTAAATCAAGGATAAGGATAGTTTGTGATATCCACAACCTTACAAAGTCTAGAAATAGCTTAAAACGGACACAAACGGCGGTTCTACATCTGCACTTTTTTACATTAAAAATATGAACACCAAAAAATGTATATAGATGAAACATCCTTTAACGTAAACAATTTTAATTTAGTAAACATTTGCCCATGAAAGCTTTTGATCTTATTAAGTATTATTGTCATTAATTTGTACAAATTAGATTTTAGAAATTTACTACTAAAATTTTAATTAGCATGCAACACATATAAAGCACAAACATGAACTGTAAGTAATTAAAAAAAAATTTGAGAATATAAAGTTAGTAACATTTTATAGAAACGATTGTCCATACTAAAACAAATTAAATAACTTATGTTTACATAGGGTTTTTCATAATAAAGATCACAAATTTTTATAAAACTTTTTGTTCTCCTTAAGACTTTGGATTTTCCACGAAAAAAAGTAGTTTATATAAAAAATTTCACAAAACTTGACCTTTGCTTAAAAAAAACTCATTGTTATTCACTAGCAATCTTATTTAGTCTACTTTTCTTACATTACGTTAGATTTGCTTTACAAAAAGTTTTCTAATTTTTTTCCCTTACACAAACTTTCGAATAATGAGGAAAATGCTTACTACACTATAAAACAAAATTAAACTTAAACATCTAACAATTTAATCCGGTTTTATGCTCTTTTTTTGCGTTTTAAGGTATAAATAAAACAAAAATTTAATTGTTAAAGCTTTTACGTATTTTTGCGCAAAGAAAAAAAAATAGGCATAAATTTCAAACCTTAGCCCTCGAATTACTAAATTCTATTATAAAAGCTACTCTTAAAGTTGATTTATAAGTTTGGTCCAATAACAATGGCCCTAACGTTATAAAAAGAGAAAATGGTTATCAGTTATTACAATTAAAACAATAACAGCTGGAAAAGCGTAGATAATTTGTAAGAGGGCATTATTTTAAAATATGAGGGTTTAGTTCGGTTCGTGACCTATTTACATGCTATTATTTTAGAGTAGAAATCTAGATTATATGAATGAATACTAAGTTGGGATTAAATTATGTAACAAAATCTAAGTAGATTTTGTTTTGAGCTTTTGTAACAATGTTCTTTGAAACGCTTAATACGTATCGTCGATTTAAGTTAAATTGTGTATTTTAGATTTTATCAGAACGTAAAGTTTTAGTAACAAATTTTAGTGCTATTATGTTTTCTAATCTGCCGCAACGTTGAATTAAATGTTTTAAACAAAGTTGATTTTCATAGTAAACAGCTTCTAAATTATATTTAATAAAAACAAATTTAAGTTTTAGCGATTTTATCACATATAGATATAGATATTCTTTTATGTGTGTTGCTGTTGCAAGTTAACAAGTTAACAAGTAGAAGTTTTAATAACAAATTTCAGAAATGCAAAATAATCATTAACCAAAAAATTAACACTGTAACTCAGCAATTTCTCCTCTAAACTAGAGACTAATAAGCAACGAAGCTTATGTTTTGCTCTACAAGAAAACAGACTCCACGTTGGATGCCAATTAGTTATGGATTATGAGTAATAATGGGAACAACTGTGGTTTTTAGTCTTAGATTTTCTACTAAATTCTGGCTGTAAACGACAATTATTATACAAGTTTTCCCAACCTTAAACTTTAGTAAGTTCTGTTGGTAACAACCACGTCATCATAGAGCTGCAATGTCAATAAATGTGTTTTTATAAAAGTCATTTTGTGTTCTTGATTAATTCTTCTTAATTTAATATTGATCTTCGTGCGTTGTTAGGGTCTTTTTTAACCCAAAACAAAATTAATTTTTGTATAATGTATTGTTCGTTTGTTTGACCAATCTGAGGTTTTTAGACGTTGTTTACATCAGTAATAACCATCTCTTTCTGATTTGATATTTATGTTAAACATTTACATTTCATTAGTATAAAAGTTTGCACATATAAGTTGTTTGGGTCACTTTTGCCCCGTAAGGGCGAAATAACAAAAATTCTTTTACAAATAATATGTTACGTGCAAAATTTTCATAACGTAATACCTTGTATATTGAATTAAAATTAGATTCCGATTTTGACGTCCTCTGACGATCTTTCTGGTTACTGACATGTTGCGGAATTCATTTTTAAGCTGTCAACTACCTAAAATGTCTGTGTCGTCTGAATTGGTTTGAATCCAAAGATTTAATAGAACATCAACTGTGATGGAAATGAAATTATAAATTCATTACGTATTTAAAATAATTGATTCGTCACAGGGTAAGATATTTACATCCGTTTTGTTAAGATTCTTTTGTAATTTCTTTCTTAATTTGATAACCGTTCCGCCACGCTTTGGCCACATGTTTCGATTTAGTTAATTAAGTACAAGGAGGAATTAACATCGATAAATAATTGAATGCCTATTATCCACACCGAAAAGGAATGTTATTTCTTAGACATCAGTCGATTGCGATACTCACCGCTTAGAAATCACGAAGGACAGCATTCGATATATTGGGTTCTTATATCTAATTTCTTTTATTAATAATTTTGTAGACTTTGACTTTCGCTAGTCATTGCGTTCACACGACTTACATTCATACTATTTTAGGCTACTCAGCGAGGAAAACGTTTTCTTCGGGGAAGTGCTGGTTTGTGGGTACGTTCTCTTTTTAATTATTATGTCGCTGTCAAAGAAGGTCACTTACGAAATTTAATTTGTTTGACATACGCAATTGCAATAGTTTTAATACCATTTAGGTATTGTCAATATCTAATTCTGTGATATTGCATGCTGTTCTTCGCTTATCGACACCCGAGGTGTACTTATGTATTGTGGGTTGCTGACCCTTCATTCATTTATGTACTTAGTATGTATCATAAAAATTTTTGAATTATCATTACTAATCCTCTACGTTAGTGAATTATAGTTATTAAGACTCGACGTTACTGAATTATACTTCTTAATACTCTACATTGTTGAATGATATTTATTATTATTCTACGTTACCGAATTATACTTGTTAATACTCTACATTGTTGAATTATCCCTATTAATATTCTACGTTACTGAATTATAGTTGTTAATATTCCACATCACTAAATTAAAGTTATTATACTTGTTTTATCTTTTCTTTATGGTAACCCATCTTTCTTTGTGGTTAGTTACACGAACACCAGTGCAACAACGATTACGAACCTGGAATTCGTTACAGGCTTGAACCTTCTGTTCTGATCGAGATAGAAGCTTTACTTATAAAAGATCTGGCGCCTTTTAACTTTTATTTAGTTGATCTTCCCCTATCTCCGACTGTGTGAGTTGGCCTTGCAAGGTTTGTAAGACCTATAAGCTTGTAAGAAATATTCTCGGTAGATTTTTAACAACCCAGCCTTTTGAGTCGCTTTATTGATCAAAATTGGAACAAGCACAAAAACGTTCAGATGGAACCTTATAGTCCAAATCGTTCTTCTGATGGATGATAGTTTTCTGGAAAATGATGATCATCCTTTTATTATCGAGTTTTACTTCTAAAGATGTTGCAACGCCAAATGCAACTATGCAGTCACAAGTACATGGCCAAAGGACGGCAAAATTGAATAAGCTCTTAAACTTCCAGTGCAACGAGAAAACGTTTTGTCTACTACTTTCGGACTTACAAGATACGCTACTTCTCGAATGGACAATGAATTGTCCGCATTCCTTTTATTTTTTTCGGTTTTTTATTGAAAATATTATTATAGAAAATACCAACCGGAAAGGACGACGTCGTGTGTATAGAGAAGAATGGAAAAATTTGGATTCTATATATTTACATAGATACTTTGGTTTACTGTTGCTGGCAGGTTCTTTCAAGTCTCATAATGGATCTACTAAAAGTTTATGGGATGCAGAAAATAGAAAAAATATATTTAGTTTGACAAGAAAACCAGAACCGAAAGAAGAACTCGTGAGAAATTTGCAGCAATCAAAAACTTATGGACTAAATAGTAACTAATTTTGCGAAATTGTTCAACTTTTATGAAGATGTACAGTTGATGAACAATTAGTCGGATTCAGAAGCAACAATATATGCCACAAAATGAGTTAATAATAAGACGATATATGTATGGATAATTCAGCCTACTCTAGGCATACTTCCTAAAGACAAGGTAAGGAAACAATTCAAGGAATGAAAGTACTTGATTTATCTCATGGTTTGAAGAGACATAACCTGATTACAATATTTTTTTACAACGCACTAACTTGCAGAAATGTTGCTGAAACAAAATGTTGCAATAATTGGTACCCTTGCGTTTACAGCTAATACTATCTTGGTATCATACATTCCGGAAAAAGTAAACAAATATGTCTCATTACATGTACATTCCATTCAGTATCCGACAAGCTGGGTAAAAAACCTCAAATTATTCTAGATTATAATAGAACAAAAAAATCTGTTGATTGATGAACAAGGTATTAGAGTGTTATGCTACACAAAAAAAACAAAACGATGGTCAATAATTGTTTTCCACATTTGACACATCTTTGCCTACAATGTCGATGTTTTTTTACCCAGTTGCATAATACGTAGAAAGCGAAGAACACTAAAAAGCGCAGATGATTTTTAGAAACTCTCGGGATGGCTATGGTGACGGCAATAGATTGGGAGATCTGGGTGGCCATGGTAAGAGATTAACATTTGTTTCTTCAAATCAGTCCACAGAGTGTGGACGGGCATTATCCTCCTGGAAAAGCTGGTGTTCCAACTGCTGAAGAAATAAAAGAATATGATTTTACCACCTCGTTAACATATTGCCGGGCGTTTATATTCCCTCATATGAATATCAAGTGTGATTTAATCTCATAGGCTATAGCACCCCATACCATAATACCCACAGTGTGGTGCATATTTCGTTTAGCAGAAGATTGAACATTGCGCCATTCTTCGTCTGACTCTCATACGACCATCCTGCATCCCAAAACAGAATTGTGATTCATTGCGGAAAACTATTCTATGCCATTCCAGAAAAAATCGCAACCTATGCCACTGCAAACGTTGATGTCGGTTTTGAGCTGTCAGTGGTACCACAAGATGTGACCTATAGAAACTCAATCCGAAACTTCTGATTCGAAAATAGACTGTTCGAAAGGTTACAATTCTACTTTAATTACCTAACCATTAATCGGTAATTGTTCTGGCACTAGAAAATCGGTCTCTCTCTCTTTTAAGGCAAGAAACATTTATGTTGTAAGTTCAGTTTTATTATTTTATCCAGTACAAACGGTAATTATATGTATTGCTTTTTGCTATCCTAACAATTGTCGTTGTTAGAATATTAGAACATTGGAAAAGAAAGGGTACATATGCCTAATTTCATTTATCAAGGTATACAGAAGCTCTTATGGCATGAATTGGAAGAAAATCTTCTAACCCCTCCAAATAATGAACTTAAGTCAAAGGAAGATTTCGATGACGACGATATTTCTACATCAAATATCAATCATTTAAGCGGACGTCAGTTGGTGACTGAAACCACTTCAAAGTCTCACAAAATTGATGGTATCATTTGTATGAGTGATACTGATGATAGCCCAAATTAAAAGTGTGATAGTGAGATTAAAATTTTGTTTTACGTATGAGACCACAAAAGATCCAACGGAACTGGAGACAGAATGATATGAATCCCAGTTTTCCATAATTTGTCTCTTCAAACGACAATAACGGCACCAGAACCCTATACTGATGCTGTACCATGGCTCGGGAGCTTTTTGGATGAGAAAATTAAAACTATTTACAAGAAGTATTTTTGTTATACGATGTTCAGAAAAGAAACCATAACTTTAAAATAAACATTAATGAGATAATGTTTTTTTTTGAAGTTCAGGAAGGAAATCCCTGATATGTCATTGAAAAAAACATGCCATGGCAGAGAACGATTAAAATCTTTAAAACCAATAATTGAAAAAACACCTGCGAATATTCGACACAATGGTTTTCCACTAGATAAGAAAAAATGTGCTATGTGCCACAAAAACTCAACAAAAACGTGTGACAAACGTTAGGTAAATTTACGTCAACAATGTTTAAAAAATTTCCACAATGGTTAAGACGAACTAGATGTTATTTATGTACGGACACAGACAACAAAAGTTCCAACTTGTGCAGAAACTGTTAAAAATACTGTTGCAAAAGACATGCGGTGCAAGTCTGCAAAGAATGTTTCAAATAGAATATATTGTAACGAATTTTATTATTCAAACAAATTTATTTAAATTGCTAAAAATATTTTTACTTATACTAAAAATATGTACACTTTTAAATTAACCGAACTAATTAATATTTAATAAAAACACTTACACCAATTTATATCACTTACACGAAGATAAGATAAAGTCCGCGGATAGCTTCACACACTTGTTTACACTAAAGTCACGTACAAGATTATTCTCCGTATATTTATCTACACACACGCGCTAACGACTTATTTATTTAGACTTGAATAATCTTCTTTACACTGCTGTTTTCGTATTACGGAAATAACTGACCTACGATTCGTTTGTTCCGTGTATATACACATTTTGGAAATTCTTCTCGAGTGTTCCATATCTTTCGGTATACCTTCTAGAAGATGGATAACAACTTCGAGAAGGTTCTTGAATTTGAGAACGTTTCAATATGGTTTCCGATATTTTTTTCTATAATAAATGCTATTATGGCTTTTAGTTAGTCATTAAGGAAAATTGATAATTTTCTTTTGTGTGATGCCACAAAATATTTATTTAATTTATCTAATTTTAATTGCTTTTCAATACATAAACTGGAGAATTACTAAACATGAAAACTTCTCTAAATAACGTAAAACATGTAACTAATATACAATTTCCCATTCTGGATAATTTCCGTGTTGTCGTAATTATGAGCTTTTTGCACACGTGTGATAACGACAACACTGGAATTATCTAGAATAAAAAAATGTATTACAAATGCAACCCCTTAATTCTACTATGTATTAACAGTGTACAATAACTTGAATAAGTAAAAAGAAAATCTGTAATGTAAAACTAATTATAAGATAAAGTGTGTTAAGTTTGAATAAATGCAAACGTAACCTTGGGATAAAGAATACAATACAAGGAGCATGCAAAATAAACCACTGGCAAAAATGTTTTCCCCAAAGAGATCATGTGCGTTTGACCTCAGTAAATTATGTGTATTCTCCGTGAATTTATTTTTATCTATTTATTTCTAGAAAAACTCATTTTCATAAACATTATCCGAAGAAGTCGATCTTCTATCCCTAATCTAAATGAATATATTACCAGAACTGGCGTAATTTATTGTAACAGTTTCGCTTACCACTTGTTGCGTGGACAGGTTATTAGATCGTATATCAGCAAAATAATTTTTAAGTAAACTTTCGTCACACGTTCGAATATCTGAAAGTTCTTGTAAATACACCAACAACTCATTACAGTCATTCACCACTTGCAATTTGATTGAATTTTTCTCAACCGCAACATTTATAGAATTTACTCTTGAATGAATATGAATTAATCGAGCTTCTACTTTGCTAACACCTACATGAGTTGGTTTGAGCTCTAAATTTTTAATAATTGTTTTGATTTCATTTATTTTAGACGCACAAATTGACACTTCCGCCTCAGAATCATCCGAAAAAGAATAAGATTTAAGCAAGTCAGGATATAGTTTCTTTTCCACCAATTTAGCCCTTAAGCAACGTCTGTGAACACCATCAGACATATTATGAGTGTCAAGACCTCTTTCCAATCTGCTTCAGACATTAAAAAATGTACGTTAAATGTTATGGTAAATTGCTAAATGTAAAGTACGAATAATTATTTTAGTTGTTATAACAAAAATGAACGTTCAGTTCATCGAGCCCCACGTTGGGCGCCAATTGTGTCACACCTAAGGATAACGACAACCTCAAGCGGCTATCGGCAGTTTTTATGCGGTAAGCGCTTGTGGGTGGTTGTATAAAGATTTGCTCGTTTTTTTTACATTTATTAAATATTGGGCGCCAGTAAAATTCATAAAAAAGTTAGGTTTTTCAATTTAATCTACGTTAGTTAGTAGTGACATTTACCACTCTGAAGATGCAAGCTGGAATGTCTTGTGAAACGTCAGTTTGTTTAGGTTCACGAACGACAATACGACAAAGGCCAAGTTCTTGTTTTGGCTCTCAAGAAGAGACTAGGACCAAGCCTAAGTCTAGGTGTTTAACTACGACGCGGTCTAAGCCAAAATTCGCTTATAATCATAAACATAACAACCGCGAAAGCTTAAGATTTTACGTTTCTTGTTTTATGTAGAAAAATTAATAAAGAAACTTTTAGTCTATGAAGCGAAGAAAAGTGCGGTATTGTAAATGAATTCATGTACTGAATATAAAATTATATTTCTCGCTTCTAAAATTTCTACTTTTCAATAACAAAAATAAATATCATAAAATTACTACTTTGAGCAATTAAACTAATGCAAAATAGAAAACCGATTGAATCCCCACTACCGCCGATAAAAATAAAGAACCGAATCTCATTTAATCAAGAAGATGTAATTGATTGACTAAATATAGTATTTAAATTTATTTCTTTTACGTTAAAGAAGTTTTTATTATAACGTCTACAACACATTGTTCTATCTGAATTAGAATTGTTTTTAAAATGTTTTAAAATCAGTAAATATTTAATACACAAAACGAAATTTTAATTTTTTAGTCTAAATGAATTAGTATTACTTCGATTTATTATATTAAGAAACGTTTAGATTTTTATTTGTCGTAATTCAATTTGTAAAGTAAAAATTGAAAACGTGCTGAAAGTAATTGAATAGAAACGTTTGCGGCTGATAGCATAATCACCAAAAGCATTGGTAAGAAGAAATTCTACACACGACCAATACTCGGATAACAGAATCATTACGTGCTGAAATTATTTACTTGCACGCGTAGCAAATTATTAGTTGATACGTCAACAAAGTGTGATATGTTTTGTCTTTAATGTTATACATATATGAATTGATTACTTTATATACTGTTACAAGATAAAAAATTAGTATTAAAGAGGCTAAGAATTGTAACACATTGACACAATAACAATTGATTGTTTTCGTGATGTTAATCTTGTGTTATTTATTATAACGTAAAAACATATTGTTTATAATTATTTTTGAATATGCAGTTGTATGAAGTATAAACTACGGAATCAACCAAAATTTTTAACAAGGTATCAAGGTTCAAAAAACATAATAAATACTGACTTCTTTAACCGAGCTTGAACATATCAAAAATTGAGTAATTCTGTTATTTGACTGATTTGATTACTTAACTAATCAAATATACAAATTTCAATAATTATTCTAAAATTTTTAAACTGCAGATTAAACATTCTAATAATCATAATTCCTTTATAATACTGCAAAAACAAAACTCAGATAAATTGTTGTTGACGTTTCTTTTCCCACAAGAAAAAACTTTGGACAAAAACTAATAACGAGGTTGCAAATTAATTGCTCAGTTTACAAGTAATCAACACAGTAACCACTAAATACTAACGTTTGCCAAAATAAACTAAAATATTTAATTTATAAACTAAACTGTTTTTACTCTGTACTATGTTACGTGCAAAAATTGAAACAATGACACTAGCCTGACATAAAGTAACGTAAACGGTGTTATGCCGGTGCTCAGTAAAAATTTAAAAAAATCAAATCAAAGGGCGCCAGGAAGGAGTATAACTCAATGAACTTCTGGCCCTTGCCAACCACAAGCCCGCTCCTGAAAGATACACTCTAAATGGACTTACCTTAAAGTGTCTCATCGAACAAAGAAAATGTCAAGTCAACACAGATTACAGATGTTTCAACAATTTTGAATTATAAAGTTAAATTTAAAAACGTAAAATAACTTCTTAAAATGAATCTAAAATCCCTACAACGATTCCGCAATGCAAGAAATAAATAACGTCAATTCAAACACCGGGTCTTCCACGAAAGTAATCGAACAACATTAAACGACGGTTACAACTGTAACGTTTATTATTACTAATTAATTTATTTATACTAAAAATATGTACATGTTTATAACTAAAGAAATAATTATCTAAGGATATTTAATAAAAACAGTTACATTAATTTATATCGCAATATCACTTACTCAAAAGATAAAGTCGGCGGATCTTTTATTTCTCCAAACACTTACACTTTTTTACATTAAAGTCACGTACAAGGTTATACTCCGTATATTTATCTCCACACGTGTTAATTATTTATTTATTTTTACCTAAATAATCTTCTTAACACTGCTGACTTCGAATTACTGAAATAACTGCTCTATGATTCATTTGTGTCGCTTTTATATAATTTGGCCATCTGTCGAGATCCTTCTATATTCTTTCGTGAACGTTCTAGACGTGGCTTCGTGAATGTTCTCGAAGCTGAATGTTTCAGTATGTACCACCGATAGCAACGCAATAGCATCTACGCAATTTTGTTTTCAAATTTTATAATTAAGTCTCCTAATTTATGTTTTCATGATTTATTGTCCTGTACAGTAAATAGAATTGTTCAAACGGAATGCACAACGGTGTTTAATTGATAATAAACATACAATGTATTGTATTATCTATTAATTGTAAAAAAAATATTCAGCTACAGCTGCTACATAATAATAATTAGGTGCGTGCACTTGTCACTAATACCAGTAGTTTAAAAAATTTAAATGAGGCAAACCATAAGTAAAAAAAAGCTTGAACAAATTATAAATTCGAAAACTATTTGAAGGACTTTAATGCCCCTGGTAAACAGCACAAGAGAACAAATAAAAATATCTGCAGAGAATACCTTTAGGTACTACAAGATCTTATAGAAGAGAATAAAATGTTTTGGGTAAACATGTGTACCTCACTCAAGGTAAGAGTTTCTATTGATATTTGTTTAAAACAAATTATTACAGGAGATAAGAAATGTATACTATAGGATAACAAAAAAAGTAATAAGCAATGGATGTTATTATCATCATCACCCAGTCTTTCTTATCCACTGCTAAACATACATAGATCTCCTTTAGTGTCATATCAACTTATTTAGACAGTTACTATATAATTGAGGGTTATCCTTTCTAGGTCATCTGTTCATCTGCTTAATGTTCTGCCTCTACTACGCTTGTCTTGTCTAAAGTGCCCGTTTGACTATCCACTTTGTCTACCTATTGTCTTTTAATCGCACGAAATGTTTGACATATGTCCATTTTAGCAATACGCGGTACAATGTCTTTGAACCCAGTTTTTGAACGTATAGTGTTGTTGAGAGTCTGGTCTTGTTTTGTAATTCATAGCATAATTTTTTCTATTTCATGTCGGGCTATTTTTAAATATGTCTTAAGCATATCGGTATTTTGTTACTTTTAAATGTTTCGCAAAACATTCCCAAAGGCAACCCATCTCAGACCTAATCACATTTTGATTTCGCAGATTTAATTACTTCTAGTCCGTTTGGTTTTATGGCCTAAGTATTTACAGTTAAAAACTTAAGTTACATTTTGATACTGATTTCTCATGCTGGTAGAAAATTAGTCAAAAATTTACTCTTGTCCATATTTATTTTTAGACCTGTTCTTTCTATAGTTTTAGTTCTTTTACCATTTTTGTGGCTCAACACTACATCTTTTGCAAACCTGAGGTGGTTTAAATAATTACCGTCCGTTTTTATTGCCGTGTTATTCCAGTTCAAAGATTTAAATACATACTTTAAGGTGATTGTGATTAATTTAAAAGGTCTGGTCGGTTTGTGCAGTTTAACTGCAGTTGTGTTGTTATTATATGTATTGCAATATTTTGGTTTATCTGTTATCGGTTCTGCACTGCTTTAGGTCTGCCATTATTTCTGGATGTGATGTCTGTGGTGTCAAAAAACTCTTCTAGAGCCAACAAATAAAGATCTTTAATACCAACAGATGATGGTCTAAACCAAAACCTCTCTAAAACGCGGCTTGCCCTCGAAGTTGACTTATTTTGTTACCTAAGCGTTTGTTTATAATTTTTATGAACCGATACAAAATGTGGAAGCGCGGATCGCTAGACCAATGTTTGTTGTATCTTTTTTTTTGTGTATTTAGATTAAGGAATCGTTGTTCCAAGCTTGAGGCTATAAAAAGGTATTTATCTGCATCTCATAGGACACAGCAACAGAAGTGCTATGCCACGACTCCAAGGCGACAAAAAAGGAAATAAGTAAATATCAAATCCAACGCAAGTACCACATCTATGGCATAGATAAAGGATTATTTACATGAAGAGAATATAAGTATCTTCAGTCGTCAGGGAAATTAAGTATGTCATCCGTAATAGGTTTAATATCTTTGACATGCCAGACTCCTAAGTTTTTACCATGCAAATCAACTAGTCGATAAGTTACATTACCAGTGATTTCGGCAACCTTGGCTTTTATATACTTGGGCGCAAAACCCTTAGAAGCATTTGACAAAACCGGATTACCTTTCCACACAATATCACCTTTTTTAAAGCGCAACGTTCTTTTTCGCAAATTATAATAGGATTTATTATACTCATAAGCTTTATTCATTTTTTCTACACCAATCCTCCAATAAACTGGGGTCCATTATCACACATAATAATTTGTGGTACTCCAAACATTAGAAACACGCCATTTTCTAAAAATTTAACAATTGAAGAAGCTGTTGCTTTTCTAAAAGGTTGGAATTGAACAAATTTTGTGAACCAATCAGTTACAACTGAAATAGAAGTGTAACCTTTAGTTGACCTAGGTAGCAAACCAATCAAATCGATCGAGGAAAAGAGTATTTGCCTTTTTTGTTTCTTAGAAGACCAGGACGAAGCTGCGAAAAAATTTTACACGATTGACATACATCGCATTTTCTGACATATTTACTCAACGTCAGACTTCAGCGATTTTATTGAAAGTTTTAAAAGATCCTAGATGAATAAATGTAGGTTCATCATGAAATTGTCGAAAGATATCTAACCGTTTTGTTTTTGGGACACAAATTTTCCATTTAACCAAATTAGAAGTAATATTGTGTTTGTTTGAAACGTATTTGAAAAGAGTTTCATTTTCCACTCGCCAAGATAGATATCGATCTGGTTCATTAGTAACCTTACAACCAGGTTTTTATACCAAGGACAAAAATCTGACTTCAAGATTTATGGTATTTATGTTAGCAACAAGGCCAGGAGCTCTAGGTAGTGCGTCGGGTACAACATTGAATTTGCCTTTTCTGTGTTCAATATCAAAGCTATAGTGAGACATTCTAGCTGTCCAACGAGCTAATCTACCGGTTGGCGATCGAGGTTTGTGCAACCAAAGCAAGGCGTGATGATCTGTGATAATCTTAAAATGTGTAAGTTCTATAAAAGGACGGTACTTTTCAATGCCGAATAAGCAAGTTAAACATTTTTTTTCTGTCACAGAATAATTTCTTTCTGAACTGGTTAATGAACGACTAGCATAAGCGATAATCTTTTCTGTTAAACCTTCTCCTTGGAGTAGGATCGTTCCTAAGCCGACATCACTAGCATCGCATTGAATAATGAAAGGTTTGCTAAAATCAGGACTAGTTAAAATGGTCCCAGAAATTAGGAGTTTCTTCAGTTCGTGAAAAGAAGATTCAGCACGATCATTCTATTTGATAGGTTTTCTTTTTTGCCGACATTTTATAAGTTTTATCTAATATAGGAGATACGACACTTGAAAAATTTGGAATAAACCTTCGATACCAGCCGGCCATTCCTAAAAATCTTTTAACCTCCGTCGAATTTGAAGGAGTAGGAAATAAAACGATTGCGTCAACTATAGAAGGATCTGTAAATAAACTATCCTTATCTACAAGAAAACCTAGATAAGTTAAAGAGGGCCTGCGAAGTTTGAATTTTTCTAGATTTACCGTAAGACCAGCATCTTTCAATCGATTAAAAACTTTGAAGAGGGTATTGGTATGTTCGGATAAAGTTGTAAAGTTTGAGGGCTGTTGTTAAGACCAAAAGGAAAAACTTTAAATTTAAATAAACCTCGACCAGGAACAGTAAGCGCGGTTTTCTCACAACTGTCTTTTGAAAGTGGAATTTGCCAAAATGCTTTCTAAAGATCGATAGAACTTAAGAAACGGGCGTCTAGTAATCTATCAAGAATACCATTGACATACGTTTTGTTAACCTATTTAGTTGGCGACCGTCAAAACAACATCTTGAAAGACCATTTTTCTTTTTGACCATGACAATTGGAAAATGATTTTTCGATAACCCCTAATTCCAACATGTTATCGACTTCTTTGTTAACAGCGATTAACATTAAAAGTGACATTGGGTAATATCTTTGTTTGACTGGTTTTGCATCTCCCGTATCAATATGATCACTAATCTCCTGAAATTTATTAATTATCACTTCTAGTGTCCGAAATTGTTCTGGTGAAAGATTGTTTTTTTCCAAAGATATATTTAGTTGAAGGGTTTAAACTAGAAACGTTGAATTTATCCAAACAAAAATTTGTATTTAAGTTAAATAGTTAACAACTATCGGCACCAAGAGTAAGATGGGCGGAGATAGTATTAGAAACTATACAACCAACGACTTTTGTAATAGCGTCAATAGTTACAGGTAAATCTACTAAACCTAAGACTGACTGACAAGTATCATCAGCGATTTGAAGTGTCATTCTGGTGTCAAATTGGTTTAGTGATAAATTTAATTTTTTTAACAAAAACAAACCTTGTTTACCAATCACGGATTTATTAGCACCGGAGTTTAACAAGGCTAATAAAGGATTATTGTTAACTTGGACTTTAATAAACGGTCTGTTATCCTCATGATGATGGCAGAACATTGATGTAATTTGCGAAGTTTTATAAAATTGGGAAACTTTTTGTAACCACTTTCTCCATAAAAAATTTTCGTCCTTGAGTATTTCGGGGTTCAAACGTCGCGCCGTAGGCCGAACACGATGCTTGTTCTTATTCGTTTTTTGAATTTTTATTGCTACATTTTGGACAAGTAGAAAAAGTAGCGTTAGGAGTTTCGCAAACATAACAGAAAATAGTACGTTCTTTATTACAACGATGATACGTGTGCCCGTGTTCTTTGCAATTCCAACAAATGGCATTACAAGAAGACCTTACAAAACTTGACTTACGAAATTGAAAAGATTTTTTTGGAGCTCTAGTGGTAACCGAATTTACTTATTGTTTTGTAGATGTAGACGGTTTATAGGCTAAGTTTGGTTCTGAAGGAGCGCTATAAGTGGAAAAATTAGATCGAAACTTTTTATTTCCATCTTTGACTTCTAATTCTCGACAATAGTCAATTAACGAATTAATTCTCAATATTTGGGTTAAAGCAAGATGACTGTTAAAATAAAGCTGCAGATTTTTTCTGATGTATTTTAATTGAATATCTTCATGGGGAATCTGGGTTAATCGTTTAAAAAGATTAATCATAATGCCTATGTAAATATGAGGACTTCCGTCAACACCTTGTACTCTGGATCGAATTTCATCCCAAAGGGTGTCATCGTAATCACTAGGAAGATAATGTTTTCTTAACTAAGTGACAGTTTTATTCCAACTTCTGACCTTATTACGAATGGATCTAAACCAGATCAAAGCTTGATCGTTAAACAAATCAACAGCCTCTAAAAATAGTTGCTCGAAGGACAAATTACGTGCTACTCTTAACTCTTCGACTCGTTCTAGAAATGAATTTACACCTTGGCTCGCGGTGTCGCCGGAAAATTTTAAATTCCACTTTAAAACTCGAATTGGATTTGAAATTACATTGGGAACTAAATTGTGAGTAGAACCTGGTGATAAATGTAGGTTCCGTATACGATTAGAAAATTGATCGATACGTTCTGAAACATCGAAATCAACCCTAGGAATACTTGTATGTGGAGAGCTATAGGACGGTTGTAACACTGAATTTAAAATGTCTTTGTGAACAGGGTTAGCGCCAAGCGGAGTATTAGCAGATGCACTAGTGCCTTGTTGTTCAGATAGTACCAGAATCGACAATAAATTGTTATGATGCATTTCGTCACCTTCAGCTACTTCCGAAAGAGATTCGATTAATTGAAGACAAAGATCTTTTAAAATAGTCCAGCTAGGCTTATTAACATCATCAATAGCGCTAGACATGTACTTTTTCTTGCGTTCTAAATGTTCAAGTTTTGTAGTTAATTTATTATAATCAGATGATAACGGTTTATCCTCAAAGCCTGGAACTAAAGTTTTAAGTTCGTCTAATTTAGTTTGACAGTAAGGTAATTATTGAAGAATATCGACGGGAATACGCGCATAAGAAGAAGCAAGGGAAGAATTGCGTTTTTCCAAATTTAATTGAACTCTAAGAAGTTTCCGTTTCTCATCAACTCTACGACTATTACAATCTAAATTACGAATAGTTAACTCCCAATCTAATTCATCGGGAGTAAGATAATTAACTTTCATCATTTTGAGCTCGATAAGACAAAATATTAACTGGTATTAAATGCAATAATAAAGTATAAAAAGAATATGCTCTTAAAGCTATTCGATAACAACTTAAAACCTTAATGCTCTTTTGAAAGTGGGGGAAATCGGGCCTAAGTTGGGCGTCAGGTATGTGTAACCTCTTTTTGAGACTGTCCTTATAACTTAAGCGGTTTCACACACTCCGGCTGCTCTCGGTAATCAGGGAAACTATCGGGTCGTCTCCCTTCCGACCGGAACATTAAGGATAAGGCAAATTAAAAAAATTTAAAAAAAAAACCAAAATTGATTATTGGGCGCCACTAATTTAAGACAATTGGAAAAGAAAAAAAAACTTAAATTTACCTTAATCCTAAGAACAAATACAACTCATAATTACATTTCGACATATTACTGTTTACTCTATTTAATTTAACCACCTATGATAAAAACGAATTAATAAGAAAAAAATAACAAAATGGTGAATCAACTTATAGCAATAATATACTACCGGATATATAAATAAAAGATAAATTATAACAATGTCCTGACCTTCAAGTGATTTTTGCAGAAACCTTTATCGTTGTCGCATATTCGAGACCCGGCATTTCCTTGTTATTCTGATATTGGAAATGTACTAATATCACTACTACGTACGGGTCAAGATTTGTTGCTAAAATACACCGTAACAAAAGAAAACATCTTTCTTACCAACTAGTCAGTTGCCGCAATAAATTGGTGTAGACACATAGAGAAAACCAGATACGTATTTGACGATCTCCGTATTTTTTAAAACCCTTTTTTAACAAAAAAGTTGTGCTCTGCACAAGACAACCCGAAAAACTTTATATCGTTTTTGAAATTTCCAAAAGCAAAGCGCAAGATTAAGTTTTTCTTTAAAATAATCGCCGTTTAAAGAAATATCGCCGTTTAAAGAAATATCATTTTTGTTGGTGGATAACATTTAAAAAAAATCAAAAAATTATAGTAGCGGATATACACTAGCTCGCTACAAATGTCAACGCAATTGTGCAAATGCCACCAGAGTGAACTGCCGGACGGCCGATTCGCCCTTTTGGGGCTCATCAGCAGTAGGAAATACACTTTAATATAATTCCTAAAATTGCATTGACAACCTTATAGCTTTATATTCATGTATGTCATAGGTAACAATTAGCAACGTTCAGTGCCGTCGCGTGGTTAGTTGCCGCCCGGGGCGAGAGTTCGTCAGCCCCCTCCCCTCTCCACCACAACTAGATCTTTCGCCCATCGGCCCATCCATTATTAAACCTATTATTCTGTATTAAAACCTTTTGTGTCTTTAAAAACACCAAAACACCCAAATAGTTGCCAGTTACCTTTCAAGTTTTAAGAATACCAGAGTCAGGAATAAAAAAAAGCAATTAAAAATTCTTTAAAACATTAAAACAGTACATACATTTTTTAAAATATAGTTAAGAGAATCACTAAAAAAGGTATACATTAAACACTAAAAGACATTCGTCTGGTTTTTGCACGAGCAAATAACGTGACTATTTCCTTGAAGTCTATTTTTCGTGCCTCATCGTTTTCAATTGACAGGATGGCCAAAGAATTCAGTCTTTCTTGGGACATAGTTGAGCGTAAATATGTCTTTATGAGTTTTAGCTTACTAAAGCTACGCTCCGCATTTGCAACTGTCACTGATGTAGTTAACAACACTCTTAGTGCTATCCACAGATTCATAAGTCTTTGCTGCCGGTTTTCTTGATTGATCGCAACACGTCAATAGGTTGAACTTCTGGTACGTTCAGCCCTAAGATGGAATTCACATGTTGCAGTTCGCAAAAAAGTTCATAGCCGTTGATATCCGATACACCGTCAGTATTCTTTAAGTGGGATTCCAATTTCAAACAACGTTGTTTTAAGTCACCTTTTTCTGGAAGTTTAGCTACGTTATACGAAAAACCTCATTGTGAACTATGACTGTTAATTGAAGTTGACCTACTTTTAAGTGAGGTTAAACCCGTATCCACTAAGGGATAAAAGACCTCTCTCTTTAATGTGTCTTCTGCAGATGTAATTACTTCATCACCACTTTCCTACGAAAAGACACGCTTCTTTCTGCGAATTCTTTTTTCTGGGAAGACTGGTTGTATTTCAAGCTGTTCTGCAATATCTTTGGCTGAAATTACTGCGTTGGTTAATCCAATTATTCTGAATTTGTCTAGAAACTCCAAGCAATTATTCAACTTTTTCACAGCATCACTAACGTCTTTAGCTTTCCCTTGAAGACTTTTACTGATGATATTGATTTCAAAGAGCAAATCATGCTATAATAGTAAGCATACTAAGAAAAAAAAGTCTTCTATATGTTTGGCTAAGGAATAAGCCTCGCTTGCTGTCTGAGGATCGTCCGTTTTCTCACTTAATTCGATCAGAGCATCCCGGACTTCAACGTACTGGTAGCGAACAGCCTGAACCGCAGGTATTCGGGCTTCACATCTTGTCTTACAGACTTGCTTTACCGTGAGATTCTTGACATGTTCACTGATCACACACCAGCGCCTTGTAGAGCCTGCAAATATTGTATAAATACGCTGGAGAATTCCAAACAGAAACGTAGATTTGACCGACGATTTCGCTCCATCGGAAATTAAGAGGTTAAGACTATGGCATCCACAAGGTATGAAAAAAGCCAGAGGGAAATCTTTTAGCACACGAGCTTGAACTCCTTTGTGGATTTCTGCCATATTGGCGCCATTATCATAGCCCTGTCCCCGACAGTCTTTCATGTTTAGTCCGCATTTGGCAATTTCCCTAAATATCAGTTCAGTGAGAGCTTCTCCGGTGGTTTCTTTTGCCACCTGATATGCTATGAAGCTTTCCTCTATGATAATATCATCACCTGCTTCACTAACATAGCGAATCGTTAGAGATGTTTGCTCTTTATGGCTGATATCGGGAGTGCAGTAAAAAATAACAGAAAAATATTTGGCAGTTTTTATTTTCTTGATGATGCTCTCCTTTACTTCACTACCTAACATGTTAATAATCTCATTTTGAATCGATACACTTAACAAGTGAAACTTAGTTTCTCGGTTAGTTACTCTGCGTAAGTGTTCCAATAAAACTGCATCAAACTTCCCCAAGAGTTGTACAAGCCCGAGAAAGTTGCCTTTGTTTTTTGTAAATACTTTTGAAGATAAGCCTCGATATGCTATGTTATTTTCTGCCAAATACAAAGTGATTTCGACCAACCGTCTTAACACCTCTTCTGAGCGTTGTGTTTCAGTATTGATTTGACTAATATTTACTTGATTTATCGAAGTACCCCTTTTAAGTCTATTTTCAGCCGTGGCCCATTTAAAGTGATCCGGTGATACTTCATGAGATTTAGACCTATCAGTCATGTGTTTCCAGTCATTAAAACCCATTTTATGACCGAAGTGTGACTTGGAAGATAGGCCAAAAAGCCTACAGCAAAAACAGTACGCTGAATCATTTTGTTCAGAATAAACTAACCATCGTCTTAGTATTTTTTCACCGTTTTCAGCGAAACGGAATCGAAAACAATTTGAAAAATGCCTGTTTTTAGAATTTTTTGGGTACTGATCATTTACTATGGAAAAATCGCAACCAGAAGGACCTTTTAAAATTAGGTCATTACGCTGCTCATTAAGGATGAGCTCTGGCCATGTTCCTGGATCTCCAGACAAAGTCAACGTGGTGTCTTTGTCAATATCAGACGTTAAATTTAAATTTACTTCTTGGTTATCACTTGTATCTTCAATGTTTGTAGGGACGACAGGAATTTCTTCGCCAGTCCCTTGAAAACTGGTACTTGGCACTGGCAGGTCACATACGGTAACGGCTTCTGGGGCTGGTGTTGAAGACGAAGTATTGAAAAAATTAGTTTTGTCACTTTTGATAGTAACGTTTCACGAGCTAATTCACTTTCCTTATTTAATTTTTGCCGTTGAGCTCCCGATAACTTTTTCGACGTTCTGAACACTGACGTAATTCACATAGGTATCTCATCCGCGCCGAAACAGTGACAGACTCAGACTGGGAGTGGCCTGTAGGACGGTGGCAGGTGGATGCGATTCGCATCATGCAAAGTATAAGAGGGGCGCCGAGCGCAAGAGGGGTAATGGCGGGCGTTTGGTAAGGCGGAGATGTAAGGTAAGACCATTGTCCCAAGGTCGGGTGAAACAAAAATAGAACAACGGCCAGCGCTTCACGGCAGCGTGTTTGTGTCAGATAACTTATAAATACAAAGCTATATTAGTGTCATATATTTATTTTTTTAATTAATACATTCAACGCATTATTCAAAATTGCATTACAAAATACGCTCGCGGCGCCCTTGTGAACGCGGTGCCAAGGACGATAAGCCCGGTCGCCCCGCCCATGAGACGGCGTTGGCAACGTTTGATGGCAGAACCATCCCATAGTGTGAGTTACTATGTATCAAAGATAACTGTAAATAGCTATAACGGCGGTAAAAATTTGATTTGCGAAATTCAAAAATCATATTCTTCACCGATGTTTTGCGTATTTGCTGTTAATTGTAATGATTATTTTTAAACAAATTAAATACTTACATAGAACTAATATATTTTATACGTTTACTAGTGACAAAAACTAATAAACGCGTTTTTCCAAGTAAAAACATTCAAATAATACAAATATTACAAAATAAATTTTATAAAGTGCAAACACGCAATCATCAAATTTGTAAAAATAAAAAAAAACCATATAATAAAAAACGAATTATTAAAAAAAAAAATTCGTAACCTTAGTAATTGTTTTTAATTCGTACAATTATACGCTTGTTATATGCTAAACAGAATCTTTTAGTTCATAAAAAGTGTTGTAAAAAGTTAATATTGCTTTGAACGAGCTAATAATTATCATCTTAAAGTGAAACAATGTCACATATAAGTAATTATGCATTCGTGCAAACTCCGAGCTGCTTTCAACTTAATTACATATTAATTAAGGTGCAACGTGATAAGGTGATCTGATATAATAAAGAATGTAAATCATAGTGTGCATTTATGTCTTGCAAGTTCTATTTGCAATTAGTGGTATTTGATTTTCCAAGTGTCTATGTGCCACCGTACACAGTTACCGTCAAACCGGTATTGATTTCAGCTAACTCCGGGTATTCTTCATGCGGCAAATAGAGAAGGACGCGTGACAACTTCTTGGAAAATTGGATAAGGTAGAATTTTCAAGACGTGTAAAATTTCTCACTAGAAGTGATTTAAAGCATTATAACGTCAGACTTCATTATGGAAGTAACAACGTGTGTAGAATGTTTCAATTATATCCAAGTTAACCCTTTAGTAGATTACTTTCATATGAATTATTTTAGATTATGTTTACGTAGTTACGCTTTTAACATTATTACGTTGTTAACTTTATTTCAGAATTTTTGCTTTTCGAACGTATTTAGAAGATTAAAGCCCCCATTTCGGTATTGCTCCTTTGTTTTTAATGGTAAATAAATCAGCTCGAAAAGCTGCAAATTACGACGACACATCCAATTATTGTTTTATGTACGGAAATAGTGCATTAAATTTGTATTTTTAAGCAAAACGGTTTTTGTTGACGTCTTATTACCAAGAATTATATAATGTAATGTTATCAATTGAAAGATAAATATTGACAAAGCTAATGTATTTGTTGTCAGGCAAACCAAAATTAATTTTACCAAGCAAATATGTTATTTCCAGGAAGACATTAGTATAGAAATACGACTTCAAAGTAATATGTATTCACAATTATAATATAATATAAAAGTTTTTTTTTTTTTAAGTAATAAAAATGAAAAAAAATTTTTAACGTTTTTTGTTAAACGAAACAAAATATTTATTATTTCAGCATGTCATGGACAGTAAAAATGAACATGTACAGCCATAGTCATTGGAAATGTCCCTAAAATGAACATTACCGCATTTTCAGTAACATTCTAATAGTATTACCAGTATTTATACTTGTACATATACCTTGAGGTTATGTCCTTTTGTTTTGTAAATAGAAAACTGATTACCATTACTAAATTTTACATGTATTTCTCAAACCATAAGAAAATAGTATTACTTTTATGACCGTATTTATATTTTTATGCGAATAAAAAAACACACATTTCTTTCTATAATTTTAGATACATACTTATTGATAGTAAAATTTTGATCGTATAAAATTAAGGTAAATTGTAAATAATAATCTAATTACTGATTTTATAAAAACAGTTTTACATAGGTACTATTAATATTTCGCTGTATGTGCAAAATTATTCATGAATAAAGTAAAACTTTTATACTTTAATTTTGTTTAAATATAAATGATATTATCAAACAGAATCTTCCGGTGTAAGAATAAATATTTGTGCCAATATAATGTAATTTATTTAAATTTTTGTTCACATAGTCACATTATTTTTTTTTTGTTTAGCGGTTAAGTACTTTACTTATTAATGAGTATCATAATTACATTTTCGTATTCATTAATATTATTTTTATTTTAATAATAATTATTTAGGTATTACTCACTTTTGCGTTAATAAAATGTTAATAAATAAGCATACGTTTATAATTACAGTTCATGCTGTAGTTTATTTTATTGATATAATTGAATAAAAAAACATATTATCATATAAAAAACAATAACAATACAAAAGTTGTATAGAAATAATTAATACTTTGTGTAATAGCTATTAAATTTTATGCATGCTTTTTAATCTCGACTGCATAGAGTTTACTAAATTTTGACACAACTGTGATCCCCGAAAACGTTCCCAAACTAATTGTGAATGTTGGATAATATTTTCAGGTGTTCTAAATTGAATATCACTATCACAGTTTCAGATCATTGCACCCCACATATTTTCAATTGGGTTCAAATCTGGTGATCTCGCTGGCCATTCAACTATTTCAACTTCGTTTTGATCTTCAATCCAGTCCCTAACAATTCGTGCTGTATGAATAGGAGAATTATTCTGAAATACTTGAATAATTTCCAGCTCATCTTGTGGAAATATTCTTCTCACAGAAGGTATTAATATATTATCTAAAATATTCAGTCATTGCTCTGAAGTAAATCGAGGTGGTGTCACTTGCACTAAGTCTCCTGGACTCGCTTGAGATATCCATCCCCACACTCCAGCTGTCACTCTACCACTTTGCCTATTGGGCAAAACATGTTCTACATTGTAACGAGTGTTTTGTGGTCTCCACACTGTAGTTAGACATTGATCAGTGCTAGAAAATACTTTTTCATCTGTAAAGATAACAGTACTCCAATCCAAATTTAAATATTGCCTACAAAAGCGTAACCGAGCTGCAGCATGACGCTCTGTAATGTTAGGTTTACTTGCCGGTTTTCTACAATGTAAATTTGATTCGTCTAAACGTCTCTGAATGGTGGAAACAGATCAATTAATATTCAGCGTTGCTTTTATTTTTGGGCAATATATAAAAGGATTTTGTAATGTATAGCCGAGTATGTCCGCATCTTCTTGCCGAGAAGTAATTCTAGGCTTAGGTGGTCTGTTGCTTACAAGTGGCCTATTACCAACTTCCTGACCTTTCGTAATCCATCGCCGGATTTGTTTAATCTACAAAGTGTTAAGTTCTTAGTATTAGATTACATTTATCATTAGTACTATATTAAAAGCCGCTATACATTATATATGTATTTAAAAATTTGACGTCAACTTAATAAATTCCAATATCTTATAAAATAGTATTGTTAGTGATCATATTTAATACATGCTGACTGTGTTGCAATGCAATGTAAAAAATATACTTTAGAAAAATGCTTACCGATAAGTCAACATGTTGTGATATTGTTCGAGGTCACATTCCTGCTTGTGCCATCCCAACAATACTTCCTCTTAATTCTAAGGTAGAATCCATTTGTCCTAATCTTCGAAGCATATTCACAAAATATTATAATCACATAAACAATGATGTTACCACTAGGAACTCCCAATTCATATCACAATTTTGTAAATGAAAAATTTATATTTATACGACAAAAGGCCATAACCTGATGGTTTATTTACAAAAGGTAATCATGAAACTCATTAATAAGTGAAGTATTTATTAATCCGCATAATCCTAAGATGCATATCCGGTAGAATTGTTTATTAATTTGCACAAAAACATAAAAGTAGTTGTGGTTTCATAAAACGCTTGTTTCAGTGTAATATTTAAGTCTGTTCGTATGATTTTAAGGAACACATATACAATTTAATAATGGTAATCACCTTTTTGTATTTATACGACAAACAAAAAGCCATAACCTCAAGGTATATTGTCAATACGATTAATACTATTAAATGTCTTTAAAATGAGCATTACCGCACTTTTATTGACAACACATCATTAATAAGTGAGGTATTTGTTAATCTGTTTAACTCTAGGATGCATATCCGGTACAATACCTACTCTTACATAAACCGGACCAACATTCAAATTAATAAATTGAAAAAATAAACAGTTATTTTATAACAAAAAACAAGTATCGTTGTTACTTATTAATTATTATATAAGAAAAATTGTTTATAAATTATAGTAACAAGCGCTGCATATTCTTATAACCAAACATTACTCCGGGTCTGATAAGTCATTCTACATACAAAAATAATGTGACTATCAGAACACACATTTCAATAAATTACATGAATAGTTAAAATTTAGACGTAACAAATACTTTTTAAATAATTTTGCAAATATAATTTCGGCATTTTTATTCAAAACATTTATTACCTAAAAATTTTACGATATAGTATGTCCTATGTTTATGTTAATAAATTGTTATTCAAAATTAGAAAAAAGTGTTTTTTTAATTCGCACAAAAAATATAAAAAAAAATTTGGTTTTATAAAACGTTTATTTGAGACTAATATTTAAAAGCCTTTTCGTATGATTTGAGAAATACATACAAAATAAAGTAATGGTAATCACCTTCTTGTATTTATACGACAAAGAAAAATATAACCTTAGGATATATGTACAGGTATAAATACGATTAATACTATTAGAATGTGACTAAACGTGCGGTATTGCTCATTTTAGGGACATTTCCAATGACTATGGATGTACAAGTAGAATGATATTTTTTGTAGTTAGTAGTCGAGATTCTTAAAAGAAACGCGAAACAGAGAATTAAAATATGCTTTCATTCGAAAAATATTTATTTAATAATAATTTTTTTTTAAATTGGCACTTTTCCGGAAATTACCCGTTTACTGTTTTTGTGTATAAATATCACAATTTAACTAACAATACCTAGGTATTAACGTAATCACTTTCATAAAAGGGTTATTTATATATCTAATTCTATACGAACCCAAAAATAGACATTTGTAAATAACTTTTTTGTGTTGTTTTATATGTTTGAATTGTTCATATAATTGCAAAATTATTAACAATATTTCTAGGGGGCGATATAGTTGCCCCACGTAGAAGATTGCTTTTTAGAATGACGATTTATATTATTAGTTTTATTTTTATTAACTTTATTTCAATAAAAATCATAATAATTATTAATTAACACTGATTAATAACAATTGTTCTTGCGTGATTGAAATCTTCCAAACGCCGAGCCAGTTTACGCGTAATTAATTGTCGTGCACGGTTTAGTTGCAATATGTGAGTTTTGTTTGATTCCGAAAGTCCAGTCCCGCGCCGTACATAAGGGCAAAGTCGTGTGGTGTACGACGGCGCCGAAATGCTTCAAAACTCAAAAGCAAAAAAAAGATAAACCAAAAAACAACATTATCAAAACAAAACTTATAATGATATAAAAAAACAGTAAGGAATTACATTGTTTTTTATTTGTTTATTTTTTATTTTTACTCTTTGAGGCGAGGGAACCGAATTACCTCTTGAAAATAATATATTTTCCAAATGAGAGTACGCAATAATAGTATTTATTCGATCGAATACGTAACATGATAACATAAAATGTGTGAACTCAAACAAATCTGATTCTACTCATGTTTGAGTTTGAAATTTAGCTTCCAACAAGCGAACAAACGAGTTTTTCCTGTCTGAGCTTGCAATGTACTAAGCTTTATATATTTAAGCGCTGCATCGATCGCGATTTCATTTGTTGCCTGATGCCCGATCGATAATTGCCTTAGCGAAGTGAAAACGTGCATGGGGTAAAAGAAATCTGCTTTAGAAGTTTTTGTAGTTTTACAGACTTTATAGTGATGTGTTTTGTGTTGTGAATTAAAGGGAGTTCATCTAAAACTTAGTTTTTATTTTAGATTTATTAAAACATTAAAAACCAAAAACTTGCATCTCAAAAATCCTTTTATTAAAATAGCCTTTATTTGTCGTAAAAAAAATTTTTTTTGACAAAGAATTCGTATTATTACCTAAACACAAAAATCCTACTACATAGAACAAATAAAAAACAAAATGAAAGTAAAAAATAATAATAATCCTAAACCTTCCACCGCTAATCAATTCTCTATATACATTTATTACACTACATGTAGTCTTTTTCTCTTCTTTATAACTTTTTCTATCTATCCCAATCCTTCTCCCAATATCTCCAGCCTCCCTCTCTCCTTTTCTCTTAGTTCTATACATTCTTTTAACATGTGCTATATATTTTTCTACCCCTCCCCACAAAATCTACATCTCCTATCTTTATCTTCCTTCCAGTACTTATTCTCTTGCTCTTCATTCCCGCATCTAAACCTTGCTACCATTCTTTTTAATTTTAAACTTTGTTTGCTGTTTATGTACCTTGGAATATTATTTATTACTATATTTGTATATCTCTCATTATATTTTCCCTCTCGTATTCTTGCTCTTGTTTCTTTTCTCTGTATATCCTTATCTGTTCATATTATCTCATCTTTTATTACCCTTCCTGTCTCCTTTATTTTCTCTACCTCTTTTCTCGCGTATCCAACTCTTTCATAATACCTTCTTCTTTCATCTTGTCCATATTTAATTTTTCCATTCTTTACCTTACTCCAGCACATTTAAAGCAATTTACATTCTTCTCCTCTTTCATTTGTTTTTCGTAACACATTGCTCTTTTCCCCGCCTGTACTCTTATCTTTTCTAACTTCATTTCCTCTTCTACTATGTACCCTAGCGTCCCTCTTTTTAATCCTAACGTCAATTTCCAGTATTTTTCTTGTACTTTCTCCAATTCTTCCCATTCCTTCCACCCCCATATTTCCGCCCCGTACATCATCACACTCTTTATTAATTTGTTAAACAACCATCTTTTTGCTTCTATTTGCTTCCCAAATCCCCTCTCTCCTATACCCCACACCTGACCTACTGTTCTATTACATTTTTTTGCCAACCACTTTATATGAGCTTCATCTTTATTGTCGTATCTGATTCGATAACCCAAATACGTCACTTCATTTACACTTTCTATTACCTCGTCTCCCCACTTCCACTCCACTCTTTTTTACTCCCCCCTCCTTTTTTGAAACAGTACCATCTTTTAATATTTTTTGGAGGAATAACAATTACAGCAACAAAAAATGAGAATTTTTTTTTGGTTTTTTAAATAATATGTGTTGACATTACGTTTCGCACTACTAGTGCTTTTTCAAAAATCGAATTTTCTATTTTAATAATTATTGAAAATTAACTTAAAAGAGGGAATTTTCATCTCCATCAATGATTTTAAGATTTTGAAGAATTATTTTAATTTTAATTATATATAAAATGCATGCACGTTAGTTCCATAAAAGATTCAAAACCTATAATAGTTTTTCTTATTAATAAATTCAATTTCATATATAATTAAAATTAAAATCATTCTTCAAAATGTTAAAATCATTGATGGAGGTGAAAATTCTCTCCTTTAAGTTGATTTTCAATAATTATTAAAATAAAAAATTCGATTTTTAAAAAAGCACTAGTAGTGCGAAACGTAATTTCAACACGTATTAATTAAAAAAACCAAAAAAATATTCTCATTTTTTGTTGCTGTAATTGTTATTCCTTCAAAAATATTAAAAGTAAACATAACTCCAACAGTATTCTTCATTTTAATCTACTACCATCTTTGTTTTTCCACATTTACACT
This sequence comes from Aquatica leii, assembly GCA_035610365.1. Classification (NCBI taxonomy): domain Eukaryota; kingdom Metazoa; phylum Arthropoda; class Insecta; order Coleoptera; family Lampyridae; genus Aquatica; species Aquatica leii. Next base: position 15,914,932 of record CM069432.1, read on the forward strand.
TAAACACTTTCTTTCCAGATACTTTTTTACTGTCATCATCTCCTTCATTTCTCTTTCTTTCTTCACTATAATCACTTAGTCATCCGCATACGCCAAAACCCACACTTTTAACCCCCTCCCCCATTACTATTCCTCCACTTTGTTGCCTCATCAACTCTTTCTCTAAATCCTCTAAATATACAGCAAATAAACTAGGACTCAGCGGGCACTCCTGCCTGAATCCTTTATTTGTCCAAAATGCTTCACTTAACTCTCCATCAATTCTTACTTTGCAGTTTGTCTCATTATATATTTTCTTTATATTCCATACTAGTTCTTCCTCTATCTGTTTCTTTTTTAATATATTCCATAATTTACACCTATTTACATTATCAAACGCTGCTTTTATATCCAGAAATAACGCAAAAACGTTTCCTCTTTTCACTTCTAATTATTTCTTTATTATCTGTTTTAATATGTATCTATTATCTAATGCTCTTCTCCCTCTTCTAAATCCTGTCTGCCAGTCTGGTAAGATCTTTTTGTCTTCCATTTCTCTTTCCAGTCTTTTTTGCAAAATTGTCATATAAATTTTATATCCCACATTTGCCACACTTATACTTCTATAGTTTTTCACGTCTGTTCTGTCTCCTACTTTTTAAACTGGGCATATTATTGCTTCTTTCCAATCATCCCGAAACCCATCACCTGACCATATCTTTTTTAAAATTTCCCCTATTCTTTCTTTCGTTCTCTCTCCTATATATTTCCATTGTTCTCCTTGCGTCCCATCTGCCTTTCCTTTTTTTATTTTTCTTAATACTTCTTCTATATCTTCTTTTTGTATAGTAGTATTGCTCCCTTCTCTTCTATTATTTCTATTTCGAATTCACCCTTCCTCTCTTCTTCCCGCTCTAAGACCTCTACGTAATTTTTTCTCCATTTTTTCATATCAATTTGTATCCCCCATTTTTTTCCAATTTTCCTTTTTTTATTCAAAAAGGTCCATATGTCTCCTTTATTGTCTAACATTTTTATATGTTCTTCCAACTGTTTTTTATATTCCTCTTTTCTCTTACAACATTCTTTTCTATATTGCGACCTTATTCTTCTATATTCCTAAATATTAATTTTTCCTTTTTTTCACCTTCTTTTACCTCTTCTTACCTCCTTCTTAGCTTCCCTGCATTTCTTATTTACTCCTTTATGTTTTTTCCAGTATTTTTTTCTTTCTACTGCTTTATCCATTTTACTGATCAATTCTTTCACTCCTTCCTTTACTCCTTCCTCCACCCATTGTTCTTCCTCTAATTTTTTTCTTATAAACCTCAATAATTTCATTTATCCATACCTTTGTCTCCCTCTAAACTGTGTCTGAATTTTTTCTTTTTTTCTTCCAATTTTTTAGCCTTACTTCTAGTGGCTGATGGTCAGAATCAATCTCTTCCTCTGTTTTAAGACTTTGTATTTCTCCCAAAACCTCCCCACTAACCATTACATAATCTATTATAGATTCTCCCCTCTCACTTATATATGTATATTCTCCTCTATCCTCTTCCTCCATATTTCCATTGATTATAGTCCACCCCTTCCCCTAACATAACTTTAATAGCTCTCTACCTTGTTCGTTTATTGTTTTATCCATCGTTATTCTTTTTATTTCCTCCCTATCCACTATCATACCATCACCTTCACCAATTCTCTTCATCTTCCTTTAATATTTCATTTACTACTATTCCTTGCTCTTGCATTTTATTTTCGCATTCTTCTACCACCCATTCTTCTTTTACTCACGATATTGTACCCCCTTGCGCTGTTCCTTTTTTTTGTTGCGAACTGTACATTGCATCTATATCCCTCTGGTAAATTTAGTTCCCAATATTTCTCCTACAGCCACGTTTTTACTAAACCCACAATGTCAAACCATACTATATACTTCCAAAAATCAGCTCTTTTATTTTTAACCCCTGCAACGTTCCAAAAAACTAAACCTATTCCATTTTTTTCTTATCGTTTTCCTTTATCTTTGCCTGGTCGTCCCCTTTTTTTTTATCCTTTACCTCCTTTATTTTTAGTGTTTTGGCCTCCTTCTCTCTAATTTATTTTCTTTTACGTTCCAGTGTATGTCCTCTCCCTCAACCCATAGTTTCATAAACCTTATTTTTGTTTTTTTTCCATCTTCCTTTAGTCTTCTTCATCTATAAATATCCTCTTAGGCTTCTTTCTTTCTTTAATATTTCTAGTTTATCTTCTACTGAATCCAATTTTACCAGTATTAACCCACTTGTTATTTTAATTGCGTCTCTTATACCTTTTTCCAGTCCCAATTCATTTTTAAACAAGTTATCCACTTGCTTTTTACACTCTTCTCTTCCCTCTTGACCTTCCATTCCTCTAATAACTAAGTTCTTCCTTCTCTTTTCTCTTTCCATTACTTTCACCTTTCTTTCCAAATTTTCTGTTATCTTTTCCATGCTCTTATTTTTTTCCCACATATCACATATCTCCCTTCGCTCTTCTCTTTCTTTTTTAACTTCCCCGTGATCGTTTCCAGATTAAATACTAATTTTTTTTTGTTTTCTTCCCTCATCTGTTTTATTTCTCTAATCATTTCCCTACAAATCTCCATTACTCCCTGCCCTTCCTTAACACTCTTCTCCTTTCTCGGGCTTCTTTTTGTTTGCTTACTCCTTGCAAAAGCTTCTTGCATCATTTCTTGTCTTTTGTTTTTCCTTTTCAATCCTGTCAATTCAGATTCTGACATGATTATTAATAATTATGTTTAATTAAAACAAGCCACAAATATTAAAAAAAAACAAAATAAAAATGTCTATGAATTAATAAAAATAAAATGCTTTTATATTTCCTTATTTCAACAACATTGTCAATTGAAGTAAATTTAAACAAAATAATTTATAAGCACTAATATTACTATTTATGAAAATTTATAAATTTTGAAATAACTTGAAATAAGTAATGTTGAGAAAATTCTTTCGAGTATGAGTTTGAGACGTTGAAACATTTCCATTTTTTATGAATAATGTGTCAATTTGTTTACTTACGTATTAATTTTTTTACAGTATACAGGTCAGAAAAAAAGAAGAAATTGTATAGATACCAAAACTTGCTGAATAAAAGAAAAAGAGAGGAAGAACTGGAAAACCATGTCAAAATTGCGAATTTTTTTTCAAAACCTAAGTCTGCTTTGCCAAATATTAATAACAACAGTAATACAGCTGAATCCCAATATTCTGAACCTGTACTTAAAACAAGTATCAGCACAAGACAAGAAACTGATCTTCTAGAAAGCAATCCATCAACATCTTCAAGTTACGCTAATAACACTGGTCTGCATGAAAATCGACCCTGATACCTTTCTTGACGATGCTTATGTAAAATGACCTCCTGAATCCAAAAATGAGCTCCATCTTTACCCATCACCCACCTATTTTGGGGGGACCCCATTTTTATTTTATTTTTTGTATTTTTTTTAGAATTTTAACTTATAGCCGTTAAACATCCCAAAGCAGGTAATAAAATTTATACCAAAGTATATGGCAAAAGTTTTGCTATAAAATGTATATAAAAACAACAATAAAATACAAATATATAAGAACAGTAAAAAAAATATCAATAAACAGTTAGGAAGATTCACTGCACGACGCTGGCGATCTCAATACCACATGCAGGTTTGAACAGGAATTTTCGACAGGCTTGAACTTGCATTACTCTTCTCATTATAGTATATTACATTGTTTGCTTAACTGCTTCGATCAGTACATCTATAGCTGTTGCAGAGTTAACTTGTCGACGTTTTAAACGTGCTGGATTTTGTGTTCACGTTTGTTCATTTGTGTAAAACAGTAAAACTACTTTTACTCCGAATTTTTTCAAGTGATTAAGTGTGATTTGTGGTTAATGTTGGGCGTTGAATTACTGTTTAATTATGCCACGCGAGTGTAAAAATCATCCCGATAGCTTCTGCTATGTCTGCGGGGAATTAACTTTAAAAGCGCAACGAAAACCCCTTTCTCGGCTTGTTAGAACAGCTTATAAATTGTACTTTGATTGTCAAGTTGGCGACCAGGACAAGACTTGGGCTCTATCAGTTTGCTGTACAACTTGTTACAGTAGTTTGAGCAAATGGCTCAAAGGTACCCGTAAATCAATGCCATTTGCTGTGCCCATGGTTTGGCGTGAACCTCGCTGTCAACTTACAGATTGCTACTTTTGTATGACTTCCACCGTCGGGTTTTGGAGCAGAAGGTAAGCATACAATTCAGTATCCCAATATTCCGTCAGCTCTAAGACCTGTTCCTCATAACGATACTTTGCCAATCCCAGAGCCCCCAAACACTTATACTCTAGAGCCGGAAATTGATTTAAAAGACTCTGAGCCACAACCTGGGGCTTCGAATGATACTTTCAATGATGATAAAGAGTATTCCGCAAATTTAGTTTCTCGGCAACCTCACCTCCTCACTCAATCGGAATTAAATGATCTTGTCAGGGATTTGCAGTTACCCAAGACTAAATCTCAGCTCCTAGGATCGCGACTTCAACAGTGGAATCTCTTAGAAAAGGGAGTAAAAATATCTTCTTACAGGACCAGATAAACAACCCTGAAATGTCTTTTCTCAGAAGATAAAGGTTTAGTGTTCTGCCCTAATCCAAATTTATTGATGACAGAGCTACAGTGCCATGTGACCCAGACAAATGGAGACTCTTTATAGACTCATCAAAACCAAGTTTAAAAGTTGTCCTGTTGGCAAATGGGAATGACTTCCCATCAGTTCCAGTTGCATACTCTGTTGATATGAAGGAAACGTACAAAAACATGTTCAGAATCCTTGATAAAATTAGTTATCATGATTATAAGTGGAAACTTTGCGCTGACTTAAAAGTTGTAGCTCTACTCACGGGCCTGCAATCAGGATTCACAAAATATTGCTGATTCCTTTGAGAATGGGATAGCCGAGCCCGAGATAAACATTACATCGTACGGGACTGGCCTCTGCGAGAAAATCTTATTCCTGGTCATAAAAATGTCGCCCACAATCATTTGGTTCCGAAGGAAAATGTTTACTTACCACCTTTACACATCAAACTTGGATGGATCAAGCAGTTTGTGAAAGCAGTGGACAAGACAGGTGGCGCATTTCCATTTTTGAAAACTAAATTTCCTCGTTTTAGCGAAGCTAAAATCAATGGAGGAGTTTTTGTTGGTCCCCAGATTAGACAACTCTTCCAAGATTCGACGTTTATTGAACACCTAAATCGAAAAGAAAAACGAGCTTGGCTTGCATTTCAAAACGTTTGTAAGAACTTACTCGGTAATCACAAAAGTGAAGATTATGTCGCTCACGTCGAGGAACTGCTTTTAGCGTACAAGGACATAGATTGTAACATGTCTCCTAAAGTTCACTTCCTTCACTCGCATCTGGACTTTTTTCCTGAAAATTTAGGAGCAGTCTCGGATAAACACGGGGAACGGTTCCATCAAGACATCGCTAAGCTGGAGAAGAGATTTTCAGGGAAGTGGAATGCAAGCATGTTGGCGGAGTACTGCTGGTTTTTGAAACGAAAGAGTTGTACCTCAGGGTGTAAAAGGAAAGCAAGCACCAAGTAACGATGAATATCTTTTTATTTATTACTATTTAAAGCTAAAATAGTTTTTTTTTCCCATTTAAATTAAATTCATGTCCATATATTTATTATTATAATAATTATTATAATTATTATTATCGTTCGATAAATAAATTATAATTATTTTATCAAAAAGTGGTAAAATTAGAGATTTGGGGCTCCCTCGAAAATGATGGGTTATGGAAGAAAACGGAAAACATATTTAGATTCAGGACGTCATTTTACATAAGAATCACCCGGAATAGTCTCAGGGCTCAATAAAAAATTTTTTTTTGCAGACCAGTGTAATAATATGTCAACACCTTCAAAAATTACCAAAACGGAAAATATGAGTCAACTTTCGAAAGATGTTGCACTATGGCCAAAAAAATTACGTCCTAATAATATTCAAGAATTAGTAGAACGTGGCCCTGCTCATTATCAAAACAAAAAGGATATTTTTCCGAGAGATTGTTCGGAGTCGGGGCGTTTTCCAATAGTTACTTCTTTAGAATTTTACCGAAGAAAAAAAAATTAAGCGTTTTAGGTTGTTGTATCGCGAAACAAATAATTCGCTTTACTGCTTCTAATGCAAAATTGTCAATGACAGCGAATTGAAATCTGTTCGCTTTAGTGATGAATCTGGTTACAGTGACTGGCAGCATTTAAGTGAACATTTACACATTCATGAAAAGAGCAAGTTACATTTCAAAAATTTTCTAAAATTGCTAGATCTTTGTACCCGTTTTAATAAACATGAAATTATTGGTTTATTTTTGAGGCTTTCGCGGCCATGATGTTTTAATAAATAATTATTTTCGGGTTTTGAACCGCGTTCAATATTTAAACTTTTCACAAAATTTATAAATGAAAAAAAACTTACAAGTTTTGGAAAATTTACAATGTTTGACGTTTTGACAGTCATTTCGCTGTTTTCTTCAGAAAAAACTGAAATAAATAGGATCCTGACGCCGTTCGGGTCAATGGTACGTGACGGTTCCGATTCATTAATTTTCCAGAACATGTTTTTCCATATTAGCGCTAGATCAATTCAATTATCCCTATTAAAATTGTCGTACTTCTGGATTTCAATAGGTTTCTTGTATAGTCTAGGCCATAAGTTTTGGGATTTAGCCAACATTGTTGCCTCTTCAAATTTTATCGTGTGACCGGTGTCTAAAAAGTGTTGCGCAACAGCAGATCTTGTGTTATGTTTCTTTGTATCCGCCTTGTGTTCTTTTAATCTGGTAGCTATGTTGCGTCCCATTTGTCCTATGTAAGCCAGCCCACACGAACAAGGGATGTGGTAGACCCCTGGTTCTTCGAATAGTGCTTTTGTTTCTTTTGATTTTGAGAAATTGAAAACTATTTTATTTGTTGCAGTAAAGATCACTTTGATATTTTTCCCTTTAAGTATCCTTGTGGCAATCATACCCTAAATTTAGTCGTCAATAATGCCGCAAAATCAAATACTTTGAGCATCAATTTTTTTCCTTTAGTTTAGGAACTGTTTGTATTTTTTGAACATCTACTAAACGCTTGTCAATTTTGAAATCTAAATCTAAACAACGTAAAAAATTTGACTTCATCGTCGGTCAAAAATTGCAAAATTTTTAGTTCATTTGCATTATTATATTATGGTATAATATATGTATAGTTAACATTGTTAGTAAAATTATTTAAAAACCAAAGTTTGATTATTCTCAGTGTTGTAATCTTGCTATCATCTCATTAGAAACGGACCAGCTAAAAGTATTAGACACTGAAGATTTATTTAAACAATTTGCAAAAATTAAAACACGGAAAGCTCAAATCACTTAGCTAAAATATTAGTTTATATATCAGTTTCGTCCTGTGATATATAAACGAATATTTTTAATGTTTTAAATATTTTTTATATTTCTTGTGCTTTTGTATCATATATTACATTTGAAAGTAAAATACAAAAATTTTGAGTTATAATACTGTTAGAATATATTTCTGTTTTCTATGTTTATAATTATGTTGTGTACTTCAATGAAAAAATACTTGTATGGCTTACGGCTTGTACTTGTAAAATATAAAAATAAAAATAAATTTATGAAAATACTTTTTAAAATTATTTTTCAATAGTGGACAATAATACCTAACTTAACCCGTATCTGTACTCACATATGAGCGTAATACAAATTTGTAGCGTTATTTTAAATTTACACAAGGGCGCGGGATCTTATAATCAATAATCATATCTATAGTTTTTGAATTTGAAAGTAAAACACAAACAGTTGCGCATGCGAAACTAGTATTAAATGAAGAGAATCGCAATTCCAGTGATTCTGAAAGATCAAGTTGGACGATAATTAAACTGCTTGTAAAATTGAAGACGTTTCTGAAACTGAAGACAAAATCATTGCAAATATTAGTACTGATAAAAAAACCGAAAATAATAAAGTGATAAAATTAAAGTCGTTATAGATATTGATCTACAAAACCTTTTTCTACGAAAGCAAGAAGATCAGCAGCAAATGTCATGAAAAGGATGCCAGAACTGACGAAACACATCATAAACATTGAAGCAGAATCGATTTATTCTTTGCCAAAAAAATAATTAGCATAATTTAAAATTTAAGAATAAAAACTAAGTAAAAACCAAAATTAAATTTTTTTAGGAGAGCTGGAAAACCCCACACTTTTTATAACCGTAGATATTGATGCTTTTTTGTATGTTTTATGTTTAGACTTGTAGAAAAATACCAGTCCAGAATAGTTTTTAGTTTCAAAATATTTGTTTTTAAAAATATAGGCATACTTAGTTTTCATTCAAGAAGATAAACATGGGGGTTACAAACAGGAACTAAAAAGAGAAAAAAAAATGCGAACCGCAACGACGTATGGACAAATTAATCACTACCTTTAATGTTGTGTACAAGGCCCTTTTATAAACACCACATTCAAGCAATAAATGACGTTCTCATGCCTCCGGAAATCATCATCCCTACACGACTACGACTGCAAAGTTGCTTAAGCGACAGTAAAAAAATGTAAGAATGTAATTATCTTTTTAGCTTCGTTTGCCAGTGTTTCTACGTATAAAAACTTTTCGTTTCTTAAAATCCCACGTTAAAGCTTCATTGTCAATTCCTTTTTAAACGATCGAGCAATATCGACGTGCGGTTAAAACCCACCGGGAAATATTTTAAATGCATAAAATTGCATTTGTTATTTTAGTGACAGTTAATTTTCACGTAATAAAAATAATTGCACAAAGATAAAATAAAACACATTTTAGAGCATAAAATTGCATAAAACACACAAAGCCCACAATTCATAAAATGAAAATTTCAATAAACGAAAAATCGATCAACTCTACTTTAGTGCATTTCTATTAACTAAATTGAATTTAATGCTTTATAAAAACTTTTATTTCATTACGATTTTCTTTCCGATTGACTGCTTCAAAATGCCCTACCATAACTGTAATGAAAACAAAGAACTATTTTAAAACGACTGAAAACCTTTTAACCAGCAAACCGCTACATGGGATAAAACTATAATAGTATTTTAACAGTAAGGGTTATTGTTGTTTATAACGCTATATGCATTTAATTGGTACTATTTAATTGTTTATAATTGAACTTAACTTATAAATTAGCACCGTAATGGTTTTTATGCTCGTAAAGGCCTTACGGTTAAATTTAATTCAATCAAAACTAGGATAACAATTGTTTATTTTAACCACGTTTTCAAATAACAAATATAATCTAATTTAATTCCATTTTCAAATTAAATAAATTAAAAAAAATAATAAACCAACGTTGATATAGGTTTCTGATTGTATTTAAATAATGGTTAATTTTAAATAGTTTTAAATTATTAATGCAACAAATAAAAATAGTACGTAGAAAAAAGTTTACGTGAATGAACATGATACATTTTATGTATATTAAAATTGGTTCTGTATAATATTCTTTTTTAATTTAATTACGAACTTATTAAATTTGTAACAAAATATCGTACGTTTTAATTAGAAAATAATTAAACTTGCTTGTTAAAAAATAACAGCTCTAGCTCTAGAACATGTCAATTTATATAATATTAAAAGATGATGTTGGGCGTAGAAGTTCGTAAAAAGTAAACAAAGCCTCTGGGTGCATTATTGATCTCTGTTCGAAATAAAAGGCTCACGTGTATCCACCTACATACCATTGTTAAATTTAATTACCGTTAATTAGGCATGTACAAAAACTTTCTTATTTCATTAATGCAACATTAAAAAAACGGAGCGAAAAATTTCATAAATCGGTTGGTAAGCTGATTTTATTTGTGGTCGTATAAGAATAAAAGCCTAAGGTTGTAAAGGAAGATACAAAAAACCAATAAGAAATGTAGAAACCCGCATTTTATTACCTTTATTGATTTGTTTCCGCTTTACGACAATACAGTTATAGTAAATTGTTCCCTGGAGTATCGAGTACGACCGAAAATGTCACATTTTAATGCCAGGATTTTCTTTTTGATTTAAGTGAACTGTTTTATTACGTATTCACTGTTTATGGATACCTCCAGTTTTGATCAATATTTTAGGCATAGACATATATACACCCCGACACTGTCTTTGCCACAACATAAAGCACGATCCCAAATTTTATTAAATTTGAGCATTATTGTTCGTAAACACAAAGAAATATCTGCCGTAACAACAAAAGTAAGTTCGAGAAAAGTACAAAAGCTTCTAGTTAAAAGCATAAAGAATTAAAAGTTGAAACAGGATTTAAAGAAGTTTCAGGTCGCTAGACTTGTATACGATATTTTTTGATGCTGTTCAACAGTCCTTTGTTTTAAAATATTTTTGATTCTATTCAATTTAAATGTAGGCTTTGAACTTTTCCGTTTAAAATAATTTGCAAATCAAATTTTTCGCATATTGTAATTATAATTACAGCAAAATTCGTTAAATTAAATTTTATATTAATGGTATTAATTAAGTAAATTATATTTTTCTTTATGTTACGCTTGACCCAGTTGTTTTAGAGATATTTGTTTTCCACCCGTCTTACAAATTGTAGATCTTTTACTGCATCATATGTGAGGCAACAAAAAAGGTAGTATTAACTTTTTACCGATACTTTTGTGCGTCTTTTATTTACGGGTTTGAGTCAAACGTGCAAGAGAACGTTTTTTTTACACTAAGAGTTATTAATGTTGTGGACAAAAACAAAAAAAAAATAATGCTGTAAATCTACGAATTTGTTACAAAAAAAGTTCAATGTAGGTAAAATCTAATAAAAACGATGTATACAATTAATTTACAATATCGAAACAAAATTATTTAATTCAAGAACTTTAGATTTGTAAAATTTAACAGCAATTAATTATTGTAAACATTTTATTTGACACACATATGCATGTAATATTATAAAAATACAATATTAAAAGTAAAACTGATCTAGGACGTTTGAACGCAATACCTTTGAACGCAAGAACGTTTGAACGCAAGACATTTGAACAAAAAACGTTTGAAACTTTGGGGGAGTATGTAAGACATACTTCCGGACATTTTTTATTCTTTATAAAATTTTGATGCGATGCTCCAATTACGAGTAATTGATATCTACTTCTGATTTTCAAATAGCATTATATCAGTTGACTGACATTTTTAGATTCTTCATGAAATTCTGTATGCAACGGTGAACAGAAAAATTATTTAATATGATAACTGTTTACCATTGCAAGAGTTGTTTAATTACCTAATAATGTATTATTATTAATTTGGTTAAATCTTTGGAATTTGTTTTCTTTTTAAATCATTTAATCATAATCGACCATTTACGGTTTTCTTTAGTTTTGTCTCTAATAGCATTTCTGTATTGGGGAGTAATAGATATGTTTGTAATTTAAATAATCACTACCTACTTAATTAATTAATTCAAAAAGTTTTCAAAATGCCCCCCATTTCTTTCTTGACAATATCGTAGTTGATGTTCAAATTCTGCTAAACATCTTTGAATTACTTCTGGAGGAATTGCCTCACGTTCTGTTATGATTTTTTGTCGAAGTTCTTCCAAATTATTCGGGCGATTGGCATACACCTTATTTTTTTAAATAACCCAACTCAATGAAACCTCCTCGCCCTATCCAACAATTTGGAAACGTTTGGTTCAAAAATGCCCTTACTTGTCGACCATAGTGGACTGGAACGCCATCCTGCTGGAACCAAACATTGTTATCTTGCCCAAGCAAGCGGTTTAAAGTGGGCACAATTTGGTTTTGCAACAAATCTAAGTATAACGCACTATTTAGATTGCCTTGGATTAAAAAGGGTCCAACTATTCGGTTATTTATGATGCCAGCCCAAACGTTCAGCTTCTGTGGATGCTGAGTATGAGATTCTACCATACAAAGTGGGTTTTTCAACGCCCAATATCTAAAGTTGTGCTTGTTAACTTGTCCATTTAAACAAAATGCTGCTTCGTCGCTGAAGCAAATTCTGTTTGGCAAAACATCTTCACGATCCTGCAACTCCTCAAAACTTTCACAGAATTGAAGCCGTCTGTTGTAATCTTCGGCGTCTAGTTCTTGTTTGCGAGAAGTAAAATCACAGTTAATTTTATACTGTCATTATAAGTACCTTAAATCGATTTGGTAGTTTTAGGTAGCAGGCTTTTGTTTGATTAATCGCCACAAAGCAAAATGGAATTATAAGGCACGCAGTCGACACTTAACACAATAAATTCGTCGATACGATAATTAAACTCGGGTACAAGTGAAACGTCGAAACCGTAAAACATACAAACTAGAATAATTTCAATAACCCTTAGGACACCACCACCAAATATTAAAGGCAGAACCACCGGAAACTACGTTCTTGAATCAAAAGGTTATTAAAGTCTTCGAAGTTAACTTCTTAAAACAAAAATTACTTAAATATACGTTTCTAAAAACAATTTTTTGATTATAATTTGATAATTAATAAATTAATTTATTGAAATTCGAAATATTGAAGATTTTTTGCGCATGCGATTCAGATCGGCTATCTTCGGTTTTTAAAGTAATATGGATGCTAAAATTAAATTGTAGCCCGTCAAATCAACATTATGCAACTTTATTTTTGAGGAAATGGAAATTTGAAAAACAAAGACTAGATAAATTACATTTGAAAATTTTCTGTAGGCTAAAAAAACCAAATTGCGCCCGCATTTGCGTGCTAATAAACCAGCTTATGATTCCAAAATAAAATAAACTTGAATTATGTTCAAGTAAATAGGTATTAAAAATCAAGTTAGCATTGATTTGTTATAAAACATTTGAAGTGTTGACAGTTTTGATAGGTTTTACAAGCTTCGAAAATAAATGTAGAAGAAAAAATTCTTGTGGTAAAACAATATTTTCGAGGTGTTTCAAAGGTCCAAATTCGAGAAGACTTTGCTGGTTTTTTCGCAGATAGACCAATAAATTCTTTAAAGAGTATCAAAAAAACGATACAATTATTTGAAACCACTGGCTCCGTAAATCCACCATGTAAATGTCAGCGTCCACCACCCTTACACGATCATGAAGACAATCCTCAGAAGTTGACAATTCTTACAGCTGTAGACCAAGATCCTGATGTTAGTTTGCGAGAAATTGAAATTAATGTGGGTGTTCCTCGGTCGTCAGCATTCAGGTACCTCAAACAGGAGGGCTTTAAAAGTTACCGTTGGCAATGCCATCAAGAATTATTACCACACGATTATTATGCTCGTATGAGATTTTGTAAAATAATCACCAAAATGAACAATACCAATTGCGATTGTGTAAAAAAAATTTGTTTTTCGAATGAATGTTCATTTGGACTTGATAAAAGACCAAATCGACAAAATAATTGTACATGGTCTCTCGAAAATCCACACAATCAGTAAATGGACCAAGTCAATGGCGATAAACTGTCAATGTTTGGATGGGCTTGCTGGGAAGTCATGTTATTAGTCCTTTTTTCATTGAAGGTACACTTACTTCCATAAAATATCTTTACCTTCTACTAGAAGAAGTGTTTCCACAATTAAATGATGTTGCGGGTGAAAATCACCAAGTTTGTTTTATGCAGGATGGTGCTTCAGCCCATACTGCTAGACTAAATTGGGCTTCTGAATGAAGCATTTCCAAATCAATGGATAAGCAAGAATGATTCCATTACATGGCCTGCTAGGTCACCTGATTTAAATCCGTGCGATTTTTTTTGTGGAGTTACATAAAAAAAAATTATTCAAAGGAGGAAAACGGTATGAAAATAAGGACGCACTAAAAGACGAAATTTAAGTGATATGCCAATCTATTACCATTCGTAAATTAGCCGAAACAAGAAAAAGGTTTGGTGAACGGATAACTTATTGTACAGTTCAAGCAGGAGGCATTTTTGAACACCTCATACCCAAATAGGTGATTCGCCGTAGTCGTTCCGCCAAGCAAGGGATCGACAATGTTAAAAAGGCCCTTTACAGGGCCACAAATTCGCAATTGAAATGAATTTTTCTGCACGACGATTATTCGAGCAATCTTCCTGCGTTCGACCTATTGGTACCACGATGAGTGTTCGTAGATGCCTATGTAAAAGTAAATTTGTGTTTGATTAATTATTTTTTATGCTACAGAAAATTTTTAAATGCAATTTTTCTAGTCTTTGTTTTTCAAATTTCCATTTCCTCAAAAATAAAGTTGCATAATGTTGAATTGACGGGCTACAATAAAATTTTAGCATCCATATTACTTCAAAAACCGAAGATAGCCGATCTGAATCGCATGCGCGAAAAACCTTCAAAATTTCGAATTTCAAATGCCTGTAATTAATTTATTAATTATTAAATTATAATCAAAAAAATTTAAGTGCCACTTTAAATCTGCATCAAAATTTTTGCGCTTTTTTAATTTGGGAAGCAGGAAAAAAATAATTTCAATTTTCCCATGTTAAATCCCATGGGGTACCCCTAGCGTACACACAAGGTATAAACTTGGTTACTAACAATAAAATTTAAAAAAATTGAGAGTTAAAATCTGTATGAAAGACACCAACAGTACAACAAAGACGTAGACAAAAATGCCAAATTAAATCAAGTTGAAAAATTCAACGATAACAAAATATAAACCACTGAAACAGAATATAAAATTACAATCTTAATTTTTGAAACTCAATAATAAAGACTATCGGAGGTAATAAATTATAACATGTAATGACACGAACGACGATTAAATTGGCCAAAAAGACTCATGTGCATATGTACTAAATACGTACTTAAGAAAATAAAAATTACAATTTAGATGAATTAGTGAACGTTAAATACTTTGAAATAAAAGCGAAATAACAATGTCACAAAAGAGATGAAGTGTGTGCCAATACATATTAACAACGCTATAAATATCGGGTCTTTTCTGAAAAAATACATTTAAAAACTAAACGACTTTCATTAAATAATCTTAGAAAATTTAATTAGTGTTATTGACTATTAAATTGAAGTAACGAAAATAAAAACAAAAAGTGGAGAACTGAGAAGTCACGGAGAACAGTAAATTCTTAATAAATTGATTAAAGTTTGCTTTAGAGAATCTCAAAATAAATTAAAAAAAAACACAAAATCAAAGCAAGGTTACTTTGAAAAAATTAGCAGAAAAAATTAAAGGAAACTAACGTATTGAACAAAACTGGAGACCTAATGATAAAAAAAAATTCCAAAAATTCAAGAAAAAAACTTCACGTGCTAAATAAAACCATTAATTAAAAAATAAACTAAAAAGGGGACTTAAAGAAGATGGGAACGCTTTTAATTACAATTAAAAATTACAGTCTGTAGCGTATTAAATAAAATTAAAAGTTCAAACTGAAAACACAAAGCGAAAAAAAAGCATAATTGTAAAAAAATACAAAAAAAATATGATAAATAATATACAGTGTGTCCGAAAAGTATGGAATATATTATACAGGTCGATAAATATGCACTTTACACGAAAAAGTTGTAAATAAAAGTTGTTTATGACTTAGTTATCTACCACCTGGGAGATATCAATTTAAATTTTTGTTGTAAACAAAATCGCAACAAATAACACTTACATTTTTTTAAATGGCAAGGCACGTCTTTATTATACTCATTTGATAGAGTCTTTTTTTCTCTTTTCAACCATATGAAACTTGAATACATTTACATCAAAAAATTTTCAAGAAAAACAAGGACATGTCTAACAAATTTATTTTACTGAGCAGTATTAATCAGGTACGTAATATGTAGCATTGAAACAATTGAATGCACTTTAGAACACTGTCACACTTTGCTATTTGTTAGTGCTTGAAATATGGCTCAATTATCTGAGAAACATAGAATTGAAACAAAGAAATGATAGAATTTTAATGTGTTACAAGTTTTAGCTGGTTACGAACCTGCACGGCCAACTCTCAACAGTCGGAGAGGGGGTAGGTCTTCTAGAAATATATATATATATAAGGTAATTAAGGGCGCCAGAGCCTGTCCAAAGTAAGTTTCTGCCTGCTCACAGCAGAAATGGTAATAAACTTGTAACTATGATGTTAAGTTCGTAACTGCTGAAAGAAACGACTAAAATGGAAAAGAAACTCGATCATTAACAACAATGGTACTTTAATTCCTCTATAAAAATAAATGTAGTAACAATTAAGTAGTTCAATATAAGTCCGTGCTGCAGAGAATATAGAACAGAGAATAGCAGCAGGATTGGCAACTTACACTACACAAGTGCAGAACATGGCTACGAATAATTCGCAGTAAATATCATTTACATAACTAGAAATATGGTAGTAACGACAATAAGGCAAAATAATTAGTATAACCTTAACATTAAATTATCACAATAAATAAGCATAAACAGCATACGTAGTATAAGCAAATTTACTAACTAAAGATATTACCATTACGATAATCAGTACGAAGTTATGATGATTGTAAGTTTCGTGAGAAACCTCGTTGACGACGAAAGAAAATTTATAAAAAAAACTTACCACCAATACAGGTGTTCCTTTTATGCGGAGGAAGCGCTCCCTTCGACACGTGCCCTGTAATTAATTTTAATTGCAAATCGTGTCAACCTAATAGCTCACGAAATCGAAATCTACAAAGTCATTACGTAAATTGCAAAATGTACACAAAACACAAACCGAACGTCGGATGCTGTTATACCCTTTTCTATGATTTAATTAATTCCAACAGTAGGCCTTATTTAGAATCGTTCCAACATAATATTCGTCGAGGGTTATCTCTCGTCTTTCGGTATCGGATAGAATTCATGGGCCAGATGGAGGTAAGAATAGCCGGTGACGATACAAATATCCCACGATTGTAACGAAGTCACACAATTTCCCTGATGGGCTTTAAATTATAGCCAGAATGCCCTGATTTATTAGGTGGCACATGGGGCTAACCAAAAAGACATAAAAATTACTTTTAATTACAGAAATAAATAAAATTACTTACGCTGCGGAAGTAAATTAGTTAATTAAAGAAACTACATAATTTCCATCGTGTCCCTAACACGTGGATGATTTTAGAGAACCAACATTCACTCACGCAGCCCGCGATATTGCCAGTTACAATGTTAAAGTTAAAATGTCGGAAAAGACACCGGATGCGCAATACAAAGTGACCAACGAACCCGATAGATGGCGTCAAGAAATATAAAAGCAACTTTTAATTAAATTGATATACAGGGTACTACATTATTTAAATTTATGTACGTAACAAATGATTCTGGGATATGGAGAAAGAAGAAGAACCCAAGACGAAGTATGTAATTTATTTAATAACTTGCATCCAGAATTAAACATTTCGCAGTCCACGGTAAGCAAAATTTGGCGGAAATTTCAAGAGACAGGTTCGGTGAAAGATGCGAGTAGAACTGGTAGACCTTTGTCATTAAGTAATGTGGAACGAGAAAATGTGTTCTTGTCTGTTGAGGAAAATCCACAAATTTCTGTTCGGCAAATTGCTAGAGACCATAATTTGAATAAATCGGCTGTACATGACGTTTTAAAAAAAGAAAAATTTCATCTTTATAAAGCTTCATCTTTCAGCTTATAAAGCGTGTAGTTCAAGAATTATTTGAAGACGATTTAGACAGAAGGCTGGAGTTTTGTGAAACAATAACAAACAAACTTGAACGATATCCACATTTTCATAAAAATATCCTTTTTACTGATGAGGCCACGTTTCGTTTAAACGGCACAGATCCAGATATACCTAATAACAGAATATAGCTTTAACAAGACGAGGCACCTCCACATTTTGGAATTAATGTCCGCCACTTTCTTAATAATACTATTTAAAATACATGGATAGGCAGAAGAGGTACGATAGAATGGCCCGCTCGCTCGCCGGATTTAAGTCCACTAGATTTTTTTCTTTGGGGCTATATTAAAAGCAAAATTTATGTAAATAGACCTGATAATGTTGAAGATTTGAAAAATCGCATTAGAGTTGAGATAAGAGCTATAACTCGAGATATGATTTCAAAAGCAATCGATGGTTTTAAAAATCGAATTTACCACTGTCAAATTATGAATGGTTTACATTTTGAACATTTATTGTAAGTTTAGTTTAAATACATTTTTTTGTTATAACAATTTTATGTAAAGATATTTAAAGTTTAATATTTGCTATTGTGACAGTGCATTCAATTGTTTCAATGCTACATATTACGTACCTGATTAATACTGCTCAGTAAAATAAATTTGTTAGACATGTCCTTGTTTTTCTTGAAAATTTTTTGATGTAAAGGTATTCAAGTTTCATATGGTTGAAAAGAGAAAAAAAGACTCTGTCAAATGAGTTGCGATTTTGTTTACAGCAAAAATTTAAATTGATATCTCCCAGGTGGTAGATAATTAAGTGATAAACAACTTTTATTTACAACTTTTTCGTGTAAAGTGCATATTTATCGACCTGTATAATATATTCCATACTTTTTGGACACACTGTATATAAACATTTTATATTTTTTTTATAAAATTGTGGTTGATAGCTTTTTGTTTTTTTTTTACACATTTTTAGTCAATAACACTAATTCTATATTTTCTATATTTCAGTTTTTTTTAAGTAAACTTTAATCTGCTTAAAAAAATTGTAATGGGCATTTTTATTTTTTTCATTTGGATTTCTTTGCTTTATTTCAAAATTTGTATATTTTTATTTTCCTTGGCATTTATTTAACACGTCAAATTTCAATGTTAAAAATGACAAAGATAGCAAAGAAAGTTACCTCTCACAAAGTCAACACTTATTTTTCTTTGAATAGAAAAATAAAAATGCGTTTTGCGTTCAAAAGTCCTTGCGTTTGAATATCCTTGCGTTTAAAAGTCCTTGCGTTCAAAAGTATTGCCTTCAAATGGTCGCGTTTAATCGGTCGCGTACCAAAACAAACTATCACAATACGAATTGCGTAACTCAAATACACAACAGTTCGTTTTGTGTTAAAATTTCAAACTTTTTTATAGTAGTTTTTTTAACTCTTCTAAATATGCTATCCACTGTCAAAAATAAATGACCGCAAACCGAAAAAACCAAAACAATGTTATCAAGTTGATGAAAGGCAGAATCCCAAATACAAGCACAGATAAAATGAACGAATTGCATATTTACAAACAATACATAGCTACTTAATAGTGTCAATACAAGTTTAAACGTTGAAGTAATCACACATTCATTTGTTTTTGTTTGCACAAATTAAAAATTGTCTCGTTTTAAACACGAACAGTAGTCGGACATCAAGTTCCCTTGCTTTTTCACGTTTCTGACTTGATAAAACGCGTTTTCCCATTTTTTTAGTCGTTTGTCCAAAATTGTTGGGAAGAAAATTAAGATAGTCATGCAAAAAGTGAATTTTGATGGCCATATTACATCTTAAAGTGTAAAGCTTTTTCAGCATTTTTTCAAGGAATCATGAGATATATGATTTTCCAAAAAACTGTTATTAAATTTTTAAAAACAATAATTAACTACATTTAACGTTAGTGGCATAACTACCCACGCGTAAGGGGCGTTGCATAATTTAAGGATTTGAAGTAACTGATATTATTGTAATATTGTTTTACGAATAATTGTTAGGTCTATATTTATTTTATATGTTGTTGTTAAAACAAATGCACTTCTTCTCAGTTTAGTTGTGTCCTATTTGTCGTCCGTAAGTGCTGTCAGGTGAAAACGGGCACCTGGAGTCTTTTCTTCTTGTTTTGACGCTTTTTTGACAAGATATAATTGGCACATTAAAGACAGGCAAAATGCTGTTAGTTACTTTATCTACTTTTTGGATTAAGTTACAGTTAATGATCGCACTTCAGTCGGGTGGAACAAGATTTTAAATTAGTTGGAGATAAAAAACGAGATATGACATCTGCGGTATTGTTTTGCGAAGGAACATGTTGTCAATCAGGCAAAAATTATCTAAAATAGTCTGCACTCGATTATCTACAAATGTTTTCAAGGTGTGAGTTAACGTGTGTATCAAATCTAACTCAACGGTAGAATCTGTCCATTGAAAAATTCCATCAATTTTTAAACGTAATGAAAGTCAAATTCTTCAAACTAGTTTGGCTAATGGTACCGCAGTGCATAGTTCAAGAGGAGTAATGCTTTGAAATTTTAAAGAGGTTTTAGACGATATTACAAACAGAAACATTGTTGACATTTGCAATGTTGCGTATGTATACACATGCCGTTTGGAATCTGAGGATCCATGCCATTCTATTTGTCTAGGTGTTTCACATAATATACTACGTAGAATGACGAGATCATTTAAAACATGCAATTGCTGTACAAAATTAGCCTACTTCGAAAATATGCTCATAAAAACAGGCTCGTCCCAAGATATTCTTTCTAATCAATTCAAAATCATTTTAGAGATTACAGTACAAGGTCTTGCGTGGTTTGTTTAAAAATATCTTAAATAATCATATATCATAAATTGCAGATTATGGTATGTCAAGGGTCTTGCAGGTGGGATAATCTTCTGATGAAAAAATGCTATATAACACAGGCGTGTTATTAAAAATTCATTTTCTTAAAGAAAAAACAACCTTGGTTTAAAATTTCAACTATTCTAGCTCAAAGAGTTATAGTCTCGTCAACATTATCAGCCTCAGTGAGCAAATCATCGCCATATAAATCATTATTTATAATTAAAAATGCTTTGAGAAATTTTTTAAAGTTGTCTATCGCAAGCTGTTTCAAACAATGCGTCTCTAAAATGGACGCAGAAGAAGTTCCATATGTCACGTTATTTAATTTATAGGTTAAAGTTCTTAAAGAAATTGGCAAAGCCCAATAAATAAACTGCAACAATCTTTGTTAAAGAAAAACCATAAATGGCCGGTACATTTTAGCGATATCAGATGATATGACGATTTTGAGTTGTCGTAAACCACATAATATAAAAAAGATGCTGTCTTGTACATTTGGACCAACTATTCAAAGATTTGCTTTAATTGCAGATCCATTAAAAACTATTCTAAGTTTAGTAATGGTGCTGTCGGGTTTGTGAACACCAGGATGAGGCAAATATTATGGCTGAATTTCGGTTTTAGTTAACCTTGAGATATGTCCAAGTGATTCATATTTCAGCATAAGACTGGAATACATATTATAAAAATCAGGATTAACACTAATTATTTTTTAAAGGGACCGAAAAAGTTTGATGGCAATATCTTTGAAGTTTCCTTATTTATTGGTAGAACAACGTAGAAAAATTGATAACATAAATCTACCGTTTTTATCTTGATTTAATTTGTAAGTGATTTCCTAAGGAGATTCGCTTGTTTCAATTTTTCAGAATTTAGAAAAGGTGCTCTGAATGGCCTGTTGAAGTATTGAACCGCTGATTTTGAGGGTTTTAGGGAATTGGTGGCAATTAAACCGGAAACTACCCAGTCAAATTTGGTTTTTTGTAACCTAGGAAGATTAGAACCTAGCTTAGTTTGCCTTATTATTATAAGTTGCCAAAAGCATTTAGCTTTTTTGAAAAACAATAAAGAAGACATGGCAAAAAAACTGGTTTATTGAGAATGTAACTTATATTATGTTTTATCTCATTCAAACTTTTGAATATTTATGTAATAATTAAAGAGCGTACAGCCAGGCATATGCTTGAAGCCTGCCTATTTTGCCTGTTTGTGTAATTTTTTGTTTTTTTAAAGAGTATTACTTTATATTGCCTTTTTACATATAAATTTTGAAAAGTTTGTGTAAACAGTGTTTTAATAGGTAGATGACAATAACGCATTACAGAATTTTACTTAAATTACGTAATTTTTTGCTCAAAAGGTGTTACCACAAACCTATTAATAACAACAGGGATTTTCATGTTTTGTTAAACATTTTCAGAAAACATTAAATACAAAAGCCGCTTATAGAGAAGAACTAATGTAAGAATTTATACTAGGATTATGTACAATGACAGGCTTAACAGAACACTATTTACAAAACCGGAATTATTTCGGAATGAATCATATTTTATAGGTCTATTTAGTACCCAAGTAAAACAAACAAATATAGATAATTTTAATTCTGTCCGGTGGGATTCCTTTAATGACTGAAACACACGACTAAAATATTCTTTGTTTGTTATAAATACCTGTGATATTGTCACACTGTGTCAATTGTCAATTGCTGTTGTGCTCTGAGTAAGTTTTAAAAAATGCCACCTAATAAACAATGAAAATTTGAAAATTATTACAAGTGGAGTAAATTGGACAATAATTTAACAACCGACGGTGAAAACCTTTTTTGTCAAGTTTGTTCTAAATCAGTAACTTTGTATTATCTTAAATTAAATGCTTTTAATTACTAGTATATGTATTATTTTACATCGGTGCTACTTAAAAGTACCATGTAAAACAACTGTTGAGTAGTGGTTTACATTTAAAAAATATTAAAAAAATTAAGAAACAACCATTGTTAAAAAACGTTACAGAAGATCAACAGAATAAACCTGGCCCATCAAAAACAACTTTTGCTCCAGATTTGTGCGAAGCATTGTTGTCGGCTCAAATTCCTCTTAACAAACTTGATAATATACATTTTCGCAATTTCCTCGAAAAATACACCAAACGAGTTGTTCTAGATGAATCAACTTTGAGACAAAAATTATTTAGGCATATGTTACCAATCGGTAAGCAGTTTAATTAAAGTATTAATAGATTTCAAAATGCAAAATGTTTACCTTTTATAGAAAATACAGACAATAAGGAATGACATTGGGGACCATTATATTTAGACTTCGGTTGATGAAACAACCGATTACAGAGGTCGATATATAGCAAATTTTGTAGTTGGTAAATTGTCTGAACTAAAACCAGGAAAAGCTCATTTGCTAGCATCCAAAGAAATTCCACAGACCAATCACAAAACAGTTGCAAATTTTTTCGATGATTGTTTACGTAAGATTTTTTTTTGACTGATTAATATAATCCAATCTATTAATTACAATTATATAATTATATGTTTGTAGGGCTTCTGTATCCCAATGGCGTAAAAAAACGAAAACTTGTAACCGATGCAGCACCTTATATTAAATCCGCTCAGGCATTAGAAATATTTTATCCGAATTTCGAATCGAAAATTATTAGAATATTTTGAACGTAACAATACAAGTAAATACGCCTTCTTTACCTGCATAATCCCTTTTGTGTAATTTCTACGTACGTTTCGTCTTACATTACCTAAAATAAGTTATGCAGAACAACTAAAGGTATCCTTACTGGACAATACAGTTTTTATAAGGTGAGTGATTGTTTTATGTGTGCGTACGGATACCGAATACAATGGGAAAATCAATACAATTTCAATCAAAAATTCATAAAAAAACGCGAAAGTCCCATATGATGACAATGTTAAATCGTGTGAGGTAAGTTCAAATAATAATATATACAAATATATATTTAATTAAATTATGTTTTTATTATTTTTTTAGGTGGGCATCCAATACCTCAAAAAATCAAAATATTGTGAATTTTGATTCCAATTTAAAAATTTTAGCTTAATAACTGTAAGTTATAACAAGAAATAATTATTTTGTTTAGAAACAAAGAATTAGAAAGCTTGCCTGATTTGGAGTATGAGCAAGACAAATTTTACAAGAATCCTTGGGAATTATTGTCTGGACCTAGAATTGTTGATATTGCACACTTGCTACAACAATATGAAAAAATTTTACAGCACTCTCGAAACTGTACCATGAGAAGAATGGATTTTAAACAGGAAGTTAGATCCGGTTTAATTTCTAAACTACACTTTGAATGTAACACGTGCAATAAAAAAGAATTTGTTACGACTAATTCCCCACTGACTAACAACAAAAATTTGAACAAAACTGCCATTTGGGGCAGTATGTCCATCGGAATAGGACATAACCAATGCGAAGAATTATTTGCTCTCTTGCACATTCCATTCATGGCTCCTAAAACATTTACAAAATTGACATTAAATGTTAAAAAGGTAACTTTTAATGTGTATTAATTAATTATTTAAAATATGTAGTATTTTCTTTTTTTTTTGCAGATATGGGAAGATTACACCATCAATTAAATTAAAGAAAACGGGGAAGAAGAAAAACAACTTGCTATTGAAAATGGTAATATAAATGCAGATGGGACTCCTTACATCCATGTCATTTGCGACGGTGGTTGGGGTAAAAGATCATATGGTCATGGTTATAATTCTGCTTCTGGTGTGGTAATTTCATAATTTTATAATCAATAATTTTTGAAAGCATTAAAGTCAAACTATTTATAGGCTGTGATAATAGGTGCAAAAACCAAAACCGTTCTTTTCGTTAGTGTCAGAAATAAGGTGTGCTCAACATGTAAGAGAACACGTATGCGCATTGAATTTTAATGGTCCCTCCACTAGCATGGAGCAGGATATCATTGTTGACGGATTCTGTCAAAGTTTACACCAACATGGCATAATGAATAAATACTTAATCGGTGAGTCGCTTTGTATTTTTTATAGTCAAACTTATATCCGCTAACATTTTTTCAGGCGACGGAGATTCATGCAAGAATTGTGGAAAAAGTGCCGTATGGACGTCAAGTAGTTAAAATAGAGTGCGCGAATTATATGACCCAATGCCTTAGCAGTAAGTGGTATAGACTAGCATCGAACACTGTATACCCTTTACAATCGAGAAGACTATTGACTTCAAAAGAACATCAAGTCACTAGATTGGAGCATCTTGTAAAGGATGTAAGAACAGCCATTAAAAAAAACATAAATCAACCTGAACTTCTCAGAGAAGAATTGTTAAATGCGCCAGATCATATTTTTGGAAACCATAAAAATTGCAGGTACTATCTATTTTATCTTCAGTTTTCTTTATCTATCAATATCTAAGCTACACTTATTTTAGAGATGATTTTTGCACCCGAAAACCTGCAGAAGAAGTGGATTTTAAAGTTTCGCATCAACCGCTTTTTTTACAAATAAAAAAAGCGTTACAGCCATTAATCAACAATCTTACAATTCAACAACAAATCAAGCTGAACGGTAAGTTTTTTCATGAACGTTCAGTTTCTTTATCATATTTTTTTAGGTTTATGTCTTTAGTGGCAAAATGCGTTGGAGGAAAAAGAGTAGACTTTAGTAGAAGATCTTCATATACCGCAAGAGTATATGCTGCTACTATTTCCCATGTACACGGTCCTGGATGGCATACATATGCATTATCTGGAAGGGGACATATTATTCAGAAGCTTTGTTCAAGAAAAAAAAGAGCGAATGCTTTACGGCCAGTTAATTTATCAAAAAATCCGCGAAAAAGACATTTTAAAGGTACAGGACCAGATTTAGATTATGGCCCAGAAGCCACCACACTGAATTTATCAGAAGAGCAAATGGCTAGTAAAACTTCTGAATTTTTAATGAAACTGGAAAACAGAGTTTCGTCACAAGAATTGATTGAAAGTATTTGTTTCAAAACACTGGGCCAGCACAACAATAAATATTGGCAGGAATTAAGATTAGATTATTTGACAGCTTCAAATTTCGGCCAAGTCATTGCAAAAAGGGATACAACAAATTGCCATAATATGGTAAAACGTATGTTGTATTCCACTACAGAATTAAGAACTCCCTCCATTTTATATGGACGAGCAAATGAATCTATTGCTATTACTCAACTTGAGGAGAAACTATGTTTATCTATTAAAAAATGTGGTTTATTTGTAGACAAAGACAATTCATTTTTGGCAGCTTCACCTGATGGTCTGGTTGACAACGGTGCGGTTGTAGAGGTGAAATGCCTCTATTCGGTAAAAAAATCTTTCATAGATGACTGCAAATCGTCATTATGCTATAAAGTTGTTGACGGAAAAATAAGGTTTGTACTTTTGTACATTATATTCTACTGTAGTTATAGAGAACGAAGAACTAATAGATACATCATTTTCCAGGCTTAAGAGAAATCATCGCTATTACTATCAAGTACAAGGCCAACTCAACATAACACACAGGGACGAGTGCTGCTTTGAATAATTCTGCAAAAACGATTTTCACGTAAAGGTGATACAACGAGACGAAGATTTATGGAATAATGTTATGCTTCCAAAATTACGGTTGTTTGTGAAGGATGTCATAAATGTAAGTAAGTACGTTTGCCGTTTTAGTTTAGTCGACAATTTTAAAAACGTGAATTCTTGAAATAGCTCCTAAAAATATGAGCGGTAGCTTATCGGATTCGGAATGACGTCTAGAAAAATTTATTAAAATGTTCTCTTAGCAAATAAATATTGCAAAAGTTATAAACAAATTTAAATGGAAAAATGAAAAAGAAGTCCCAACTCCTGGAACTCTATTTCCATTGCTAATAATTTTAAATATACGCTGAAAGTAGACCTCCGCGTGAGTATTTCGGGATAATTTGTTAATTAAAAAATTTAAAAAATTATAGTGAATTCTCAACACTTGAGGAAATAAGGTCCTGTTGGAAAAATTGATCTAACTTTATTTTTGAACAGGTTAGGCGATTAAGAAAATTTTTTATGATCTCCGTCATCATTGCAAGCAATAAAAATTGTTTATATACCACAAAATGTTTCGCTTTTCAAAGCTTTTTTTATATGTACCTATACTCAAAATATAAAAAAAAACGATTGTAAACAAGTAGTCAATTTGTTTATAAGCAATTTATAAACAAATGGTGTAAAAATTTTTTTTTTACGTTAACAAATGTTTCATCAATACCAAAACAGTAATACCGTAACAAATATTTAAAAAAAAATGTTAACATACATTTTTTGGATTGGATTTTTTTGCAACATAAAAATAAGTGTTGTAAACAAAATAATCACCTTTAAAAAGACTCTGAGAAGCGAAAAATTTTTGTGTTAATTATTTAAACAATTTTCATTGCTTACAATGATGACGGAAGTCATAAAAAAATTTCTTAATTAACAATCGCCTAACTTGTTCAAAAATTAAGTTAGATCAATTTTTCTAACGGGACCTTATTTCCTCAAGTGTTGAAAATACACTATAATTTTTTTAAATTTTTAATTAACATTTAATATTTAACAAAAATAATTTGTGACGTAACTACTCGCTTCAGAGGCCGTACGCGCATCCCGAAACAGTCACCCAGAGGCCTATTTTCAGCGTTTATTTAAAATTATTGATAATGGAGATAGAATTCGTTATTGGATCTGGATCTTTTTTTAGATTTCGATTATTTCTTATAATTTCTGAAGTATTCGCGAAAAACGAAATGCCTTTTTTCATCTTAATTTGTTTTTTTGCAATTTTTATCTGCTAACAAAAAATTGTAATACGTTTTTAGGAGCTATCTCAAGAGTTAATAGGTTCTTAAAATACTTGATTAAACTATTTCTTACAGACACAAGGTACAGTTATCATTACCTGACGGATTTTCCCCAACTATTTTTACTCAAATATTATTGGTTACACTAGAGTAGAAAGGAAAGGTTAGTTTGAGGGGCGTGTCACTTCTAATTCCTTTCTAGTTAATTTGTTATTAAATATGTTTTTCATACTTACTTATACGTGTATTGCTATAGACAATGAAACGTTTATAATTCAAAGAATTCCATCGATAAGTTTCTGAGTTGAAGTGGAACAAATTAATTTCTGCCACCAAAAAGGTAAAAATCTCTAACATATTAGATTCTCTTTTTGATTATTGGATCTTGTTTCAGGTTTTTGTGAAAGCACCATTACGGGTAAGGGCCTATAAAGAAAAACTTCCGGTGTTAAACTTCCACCGGAACCTATCATAACAAGATGGGGAACTTGGTTATCTGCTTGCATTTTTTATGCCACACATTTTAAAAAAATTAAAGAGGTACAATACATACTATAAGCTGACATTGTCTTATACATTAATTAAATTGTCTTACTTCAGGTGGTTGAATTATTTGACGAGACAGCCTCTGCAGCAATTGCTAAATCTCAAAGAGCTTTCAATGACGAAGCTGTTAAGAGAGGACTAGTTTGTTACGGTAAGAATTATGGGTAACTAAATTTAAATGGAGAGATGGCCGCAGTAGCTCGGTTCTTGTAGGCAAAATGGGGTGGGTTAGAAATTGTGAGGGGAATATTTAAATCAAAGATGTCGTGGTAGATAAAATTAGTCATATAGTGATTAGAAATTGTTAGAAATGGGCGCCACACAATTTGTTTAGTTACGGTCCTGTTAAGTAAATTGTAAAAGTTTAACAGGGCTCTAGTAGTAGCGAAGGGTTGCTGAAAGAAAAACGGTAAAGTTTAAGCAATAAATAGCAATCAGTAAATTTGATGTAAATATAATGAATTTAGAATAAATGGAAATTTACAAAATAATCAATAAAATATTCAATTTTGAATTATGCAAACAAAATATGCGTGAAGTTGAGTAAAACAATCGATAATGGATTTCAAATATTACAAAAATACAGGATCTAAATTACCTTGTGTTAAAACAAAAGTATTAAAACTAATTTAATTGCGTTAGGTTCGCAAAACAAACAAAAAGAAAATTTTAATTTGGGGCAGCGATCGGGATTCGACAAGACAGTATTACAATTTGAAATACAAAAAAAAAATCTTCCCTTTATTACTTCGCTGATGAAACTCCGTGCACGGTATTTCCAGTCGAAGTTTCCTTAAATAAAATATTTAAAACAAACAATTGGCCGTCGCCAAATAACAGCCGAGAATTAGAGTTAGGTTCAAGTTTACTATCTCGTAGATCGGGAGATGAGTAACCAAATTTATGTAGGTTAATAGGGCAGTTACAATTACGTTATAAGTCAACAAAATTCAAGGTAAATCAGATAACAACTTTTTATAGAAACAAAGAGAAATTAAATTAAGTAAATTAAGGCAAAGTTTAAATAACAAAAGTGAATTTTAAATAGCAAAAAAAAATTGTAAAATTTTAAAGTACAAGAAAAAATTCTTGAATTTCTAAAGTTGATTAAGCAAGTAGGTTTTTGATTAAAAGTTCAATGTAGAAAATCAAATCTTTGAGATTTGCACACATATGAATTAATTCACAATAAAACGAAGGTTAACGGTTGGTTTTTTTCACTTAGCGTCAGTTGGTGCAATCGAAGTTGACTTCTCAGCGTAGCGTTAGTTGAGTTTACAGATGAATCGAGTATTTTGGTAGTTGAAGGAACTCTCACACGTGGAGGAAACAATCCGTTGGAGGAGACGTTCATATGAATTAGAACAATTTCGATGAAAGAAAAACCGCTATTAAGAAGAAGGGAGAGAAGCGAAGTTAGATTAACTAAATAAAGCAAAAACTAAGTACTTTACCTGGGTATAATAATCCAGCGTTAAGAAAACTAAGTACACTTTTAAAATTTAAAGTAACTTATAGCCGTAAATATACGATTTTTAGTAAATTTAGGAAAGAAACAGGTTCCGTAGATATACTAAAAGTTAGAAAGGTTTCAACGTAATATCAGGTAAAATCACCGTGTTTAAGTAGACGTTAGTACTTCCAAGGTACAGTAAATTTTTGAAGTGATCTCAACAAGAGTTTGTCAGGAACTGATTAAAGAAGGAAACGAAGTACCTAAGGTCATAATGACCTTAGAAGATAACAAAATAAATTCGTCAGCAAACTCGTGAGAACGCTCGAGTAACTGATAGTTTAAACAATGATTTTGATAAAGACTTGCAGAAAAGCAGAATTTAACCACGTATTAAGCGAAGATAATACGCTCTTAATTAATCATAAATTACAAATTATCAACCCTTAAAATGTAACGAAATAAAGCGTGAGATTAGCAACAACAGCAAATTCCCACACGTATAACTTAAATGAATGAAACAGTACCGGATTTAGGAAAATTTGCTCAGGGCGTAACAAGTTTTTTTATAAAAACACACTTTTCCGGCATTCCTGACGAATTAAAGAAGCCAGAAAAAAGCGAAACCGCAATGACCGAAGAAAAACTAATCCAAAATTGGATTCCTTCACATCAAAAAACCCTTCCTTTGACCTCTTTAAACAACTGACTGAAATTCAAAAAGGGGAGGTCAAGAAGCATCAAGAGAAAATATCTTTAACAATAACAGAAACATCGGCATTAAAATTTGCTCCACTAACATCTTGTGATGTCGAAAGAACTTTTTCTTTCTATAAAAATATTTTAAATGGTAAAGGAAAACAGCTTCTTGGTGAAAATATTGAAAAATATTTGATTTGTGCTTGGGAAAATAATAGCACTTAATAAACATTGTAAACAAGAAAATGAACTGTAAATTTCAATAGATATTTGTGCTTTTTGTACTGCCTTTTTGGCAGGTTTAATATGTCTTTTATGCCACATTTTTTGGTATTTTTTCTTGTGTTACTATCCGCTCTTTATACTATCTTCAGTAGACGCATTAATAAGTATCTGGTGTACGTTTACATTATATTATTATTGTTAGACGTGAAATTGATGTGTTTTTGTTTAAATGTGCCACAAAAATTTTCTCCAAATTAAATATGCTTAAAAACTTAATTATTGTAACGTTAAAATATATATAATTTTATATTACCATATAATGCATATAATTTTATCTTTTGAAATAAAATAATTATAACAAATTTAACTTTAACTTTTAATTGGTTGTTAATAACGTTGTCTCTAATATGAGTTAAATATAGTGTCAATTTGAAACTTTCAATTACGTTATTTAAACAATTTAACGCCTACAGTTAATATTATATGACATTCTCGAGAAACTATGCGTACACGCAAGTTCACGCTTATATCAGAAATTATTAAATATTACACGTTACTTTACTTTCATTACTGTCAGCTGCTTCAAAAGCAAATAAAAACATTTTTATGTATGAAATGTCAGTTGTAGTGTAATGTATTAAACTAATAAAATATATTCTTTGACAAAATATATGTGTGCTCTTTTGTACAAGAAAGCACGTAAAACAGATAAATCTAAGCAGAATCTTAAAAATATAAGAAAAACTACATACGTCTGTTCCGGTCATCCTATCGCCGGGGTTTCGTACACGGCAATGTAAGTACGCCGTGGCTCCTAGCTGGACCGTCACATTATTTATAGTATTATTTTCTGCTCCTGCTGCACCTTCGGCTCGTGCAAAATCCTCGAAGCTATTATACCACAGCTGTCGCCAGTTTGAATGTCCTAAGTCTTTTCTTCCTGCAATAAAATATTTTATTAATACACATCTTGGTTTCATATTAAAAACCGAATTTATATTGATTAATTTAAAAAATCTATATCTAAAAAAGAATGTTTTTACAGATTGATTGGACCTTTGGTGTTACTTTGGATTCTTAAAAGATCATCCATCTTACAGTTTCTACAGAAAGTGGTAAAATTGAAAGACGTCTCTGGAGAGTTAAAGTCTTGCGACAGTTGCTAATTTTTGTAGAATATTTTAAAAGTAAGAAAACAGTCTTAGTTTTAGTCAAATTGGGTTTGGAGAAGTTTGAAATTTTACAAACGTAGATGAAATTTTAGGTGCAATGTTTTTGACGAATTAATTATATAGCTTTTAGCAAATTCTGTTTAATTTTGTTGTAAATCTTTACATAAAGAAAGAAAAAGTTTAATACATATACAAACGATATTTTTTCAAATATTTTATTTAATGGTTAATAAAAAAAAGCAATTTCATCAAAGTTTTTTAATAAAAAGTTTCTTGAACTTTCTTTCAATTTTTATCAATTAATTAGTTGTTTTAATTTAAGATGCACTTAGAGTAAAATAAAATCTATATTACAATCAATTCATCTATATGTTTTTACATACATAACTATTCTATTAGAAATAATTTTAGATTTTTTTGTCTGTACTTAATATAATTTCTAATCAATTTATTCTGACTCTTTTTTTACTAACCATTTACAATTGAATTTGAGAAGGAAGGAATGGACCAAACTCTAGGAGTTAATTATATACGTGAATATAATGTAGAAAAACTTATATGTTCTAATCCGATTTTCATTAATTAAGTTATAGCGTAATTACAAATAAACAAAATTATTTACATTATTATTTTAATATCAACGTTCTTTTAGGGCATGTTCAAAAATACCGCCATTAATCTCTAAACATTTTGAGTTTACGAAGAGCACCTGTTGCTTTTCTGATTGTCTCATGTCTTTCTTTAATATCAGCTGCATACGTTGAATTAGTGCATCCCGAGTATTTACTTTAACTTTATACACTTTCCATAAACAAAAGTCTAGTGGTGTTAGGTCTAGAGATCTGGGAGGCCCACTAATAAGACCACCGCGACCAATCCAACCTCCTGAAAATCTTTCGTCCAAATGTTGTATGACCTGACTAGTCAAATGTGCAGGAGCTCCATCGTGCTGATAGTACATTTGCATTCTGATGTTTACAGGAATACCCTCCAGTAGTCCTTGTAATTCATTTTGTAAAAAATCAAGTAGTCTCCAGTGAGGCGATTCTCCAAAAGGAAAGGGCCAGTTAAATACCTATCCACCATACCACAATACACATTTATCGAAAACTTACGTGGAAAATTATTTTGAGAGGATAATCTTCCGGTTGTAGATGCTTTACTCTCTCTACATGGTATGCATGTAAGCCTTGCTCGTGAAGTGTGTTTATTACTCTTGTTTGTGGAATATCCAATTGAGTTCCAATTCTTCGTGAGCTGGTCGTAGCATTTTCTTCTATTAGATCCAGGATATTTTCCACCTTGTCTAAACTTTGTCGAGTGACTCGTTCATTATGTTAACACTGCGCAGCTTACCGGTCTCGCACAATTGGTTGAAAACTCTGATAAATAAATTTTAGTAGGATGTCTCTGATGTGGAAACCTTCGACGATATTCTTCAACAGCAGCTGTAGCATTTCCATTACAAAAACCATAAATGAATACCATATTTGCATATTCTAAACTTGAATAAGTGTTTGGCATTTTGTAACACGTTAATCGTACAAACTCAAAAATAAATTACTGTCACAATACACTGACACATTAATAATAACAACAAGTTTATCAAATGTTCTGAGCCTCAAACATGGCATACTCTGATTACAAAGTACAAACGATTAAAATTATAATTTTTTTTAAAAATTAATCCAAAACCCTTAATTAGTCGCGCTGGTGTAAAAAGTACTCCACTATTATAATGACACACCTCCGAAAAATCTCCATTACGAGTTGTTTCCTAACGTGAAGATTCTCTTAATATTTACTACCGGTTTCACTCGAATTGAAAAAAAATTCTAAGGACCACTGCAAAAAATGATGCAGGGAATATGATACAGAATGAAAACTATATCATTAAATCCAGTTGCAAAAAAACATTTAATAAAAAACAAAAAAACAAGCAATGAAACAGAAAATTTATGTTTAGAAAGTTTACACAAAAATAACAAAAAATCAACAACAAACACGCCGAATAAACACATAAGGAAATGCTTACTGAAGAAAAGAACAGTAACTATAAAAAAATCGAAAAAAGCAATGAAATGGATGATTCTGTTACGGTAATTTTCATTACGTACGCCTTTGTTGTTACGGTTGAAATCTTCGTTAGGTGCGCCTATGGATTTTCGACGTGAAATTAGATTCGAGTTTTGACACGCGCTAACTATGCTTTGCGTATTAGATGTCATTTGATAGAAAGTCGTGACATGTGAAATATGTAAATGGCCTGTAACTAGTAAAAAGATTAATATATCCGTTACCATCGGGGAAATAATGGAAAACCATTTATAATTATTTAATTTCCTAGTTTCGTTACGACGTTACGGGGTAAGCTAAAGCCATCTTTTAATATAAACTCGTTTGTAACTCGTTTTCCTTTTGACAGCCATTTTGCGTACCTTCCTGTTCTCAATGTTAGATTCTCGATAAATGGATATCGTAACTATTATTAACTAAGGCATCACGTTGCCGGACTCGAGCGCTAGCAGAAGGCAATTTCACGCCTTGCATTTGGGGTCTTCGAAGGCGTTCTGGGCCAACTTATACTACACGTGGATGACACGAAGTTAATCATATTAATAACCACCTATTTTCGATTCTCACTACATACAGTAATCGATACACGTTTTGTTTACTTTTGAGATATATTTCATGAATTATTTAATATAAAATTGTTTTTAGCTAAACGATCTTTGTGAGTTGGGGATTGTGACACGATTCGTATTAACCTTTTATTGCAGGCCACTGAAGAAGAAAACGTTTTTCTTCCGGCAAGTGGGTACTGGAGTTCGGTGAGTGCTTTGAATTTACTTTACATATCGTGGTCACGTGCAATTACTCACGAACTGTGGGATTTCAATTTAACGTTAATGACTAAGTATAACGCGTAGCTACCATTAGGGTATTTAATTTCAATGAAATAAATGTTTCGCATATTGTATGTAGTAGAAAAATATATACCTCGGTTGTTTATAATTATGTGTGGTGGGTTGCCGATGTTGTAGGCATCGAAATCTTACTTTTTCTTGTTTCTATAATTCTCTAAATTGAATATTCTGAATGCAAACGTTAATACCGTTATAATTATTTAATGTAACTTTTTCTAGTCTTTAATAACTCCAACTGTGGGGTGTAATGACTGTTACGTAATACCAATTCAACTGTGATAATTGTTATTGATAGACTGAGGGCGATTAAAGTTGTTAATTTTTTTTGTGTGCTTATTTTTTTCTCCTACGAACCAGTTATAGCTACTCGAACAGCTGAGTAGAAGGATTACGAATCTTCGAATTGTTACAAGTTCTACCCCATTCTGTTGTGAGCAGACAGGAGTATGACTTTGGGATAGGCTCTGGCGCCCTGAAACATCTGTTATATATATATATTTTTTTTTTTGAACCTACCCTCTCTCCGACTATTGAGAGTTTGGCCGTGCAAGGTTCGTAATACCGAAAAACTTGTAACAAAATTGGCGCCCAACGTGGGGCTCGATTATCTCATTTCGAATTTCTCATTTCACTACATTACTTTTAGCTATTTTCTTTAATTGTGATTAGCGTAGGATTAACTTATACTGTGGAATTTCCCTCGACTTAGTGTGTAACAAATTGGCAACCCGACTTTTCGATTCTTTTTTCCGAATTTCCCATTCGTTATAATTCTTTCTGCTGTTTAGATTTTTTTCTCTAACTAGTATAGGATTACTAGCAAGAATAGGTGGTTTATATTGTCGACTTGCTATCGATTTAGTGTGGGCGATCATAAATTCTCCTAGCTTTATTGATTCTTTTCTTAGTCTTACGTGGGTTCGATTTTACTTTGCTTTCTTTACTTAGTTATTGCTACTAGACTGGACGTCTGAGTTACTTCATTAACTTTTACTTTTATTTTTTCTTTAGTGCTGCAGTTTGACTGTAGATTAGCACTTTGCTTACGTTTCCTTTAATCGGACCTTCGTTTTGATTTTTGGATTGACTCGACTACGTCGATTAAGTTGATTTTTTTTCCTTATTGTATTACTTACTTGGTAGTAATACTGCTGGTACTTACTGTTATTTTGAGGTCGTGTCAGACACGTGGTGACAGACTTTCGTCATAATTGACTGCTTTGGTTAGTTTCTTGTTTACTTGTTTGTTTTAGCTATGTATTCTTCAGATGAAGAACCGCCATTTCTTACTTCTTCGGACTCTGATTCCGAAACTAATTTAGGTAATTGGAATGTTACTTTTTCGGGTGAAGATCCTTCTTTACTTATAGAATTTCTTATTCGTATTGACGAGTTGTGTTTGTCTCGTGGTGTTTCACAACATCAACTTTTTCTTTCAGCTTTTGAAGTTTTATCTGGCAAAGCCCTTCTTGTTTTTAGGACGCATCGAAGTTCGTTACGTTCGTGGGATGATGTTGCTGCTTTGTTGAAGTCTGAGTTTTTACCGTTGGATTATGATGAGCGCTTGATGGAAACTATTCGCAGTCGTACGATGGAAGCTAACGAAACCATCGGTACTTACGTTACCAATATGCGATACCTTTTTCTTCAGCTAGCAGAACCGGTCTCAGAGCAAATGCAGCTCAAGGTTATTCGTCGAAATCTAACGCCATTCTATCAACTTCCTTTAGCGTTGATGGAAATCAAATCTATCGCTGAATTAATATCTTTAGGCAAACGTTTGGAGTCGAACATCAACTCTCGCGATTCTTTCCACTTCTCTACAACGGCGATTGGTGACAAAGTTCAAGAGCCATCTGTAGTCTTTGCCAATAAGATTTCTACTTCCGTCTCTTCTACTACTTGCTCTCGTACTACTTCTCCTCCCAATACTTGTGTTCGTTGTCGTTCTCAAGGTGATAAGCCTTTACGTACTGTTCGTTCTCTTCTTTCTCTTCCTCCTAATTTCTTTTCAGTTTCTAGGATTATTAGGCCTACTACTGATTCGTGGTATTTAGGTATGATATCTAAAGTTACTGCTTCTCCTCGTCGTTTCTCTCGTTGGTGTGTTGTGAAAAATCTTTTATGTAAACGTGTACGCATTTCCTCTACTGATCCTTGCGTTTGGAAGTTAGTTGTACCTTCGGACCAGCGCAAGCAACTTATTCAAGATCACCACATTACATCCAATTGGGATCACCTCAGTGTTAGGAGCACTTTGGAAGCTCTTCGATGTCATTTTTACTGGCCTCATATGAGACCTAAGGTTGCTGAGTTTATACGGTATTGTTCTTGTTCGAACTCGCGACGAAGCAAGCCTATTAGATCACGTCACATTTTGACAAGTAGAGCGAAGCTTTCCAACACTAGTGTTGCTACAAGGTCTACGCGTCTACATAAGGATCGTACTATTTCTCCGGGTGTGAAGGCCGCTTCTATTGCTTTTGCATCTCCTTCTTCATTCGCTTCTAATTATTCTTTACTATCTCCTTCTTCTAATCGTTCTCTTCGCTTTCATCGGCGTCGCAAGCGGCGTAAGTGCTAGTTCGCTTTTTGGATTTTCGACTTTCGACCTTTGCTATTCTTTTGGTTCTTTTCTTTTGGTTTTGGTGGTTCGAGTCTTTGGATACGTCGTCGGTATCTTGTTGGTTGTAGCTTGGTGCTACCCAATTGTTCTTCTCATATTGCTGTCACCGATTTTCTTTTCTTTGCTTAAGTTTCTAGTACTTTTGTTTTGGTTTCTTTCTGCTCCATCTTACTTCAGGACAGACTACCTTTCCGTCTGTATATAGTTATATCCGCTTAGTCGGCCTTTTTGGATTGGTACGTCATCTATAGAATTCTCTCTTTTACTGTTGGATTTGGTTTTTCTTTTCTTGAGTTTTCTATTCCGCTCGTCGGCATTAAAGTCTTGGAGTATACTTTCCAATTTGGGACAGCAATTGGTACGCTCTTGGTCTATGACTAACTGTGATATCTTTTCTCTTCTCTTTCTTTTTCTTTTTTTATTATTTTGGGCGGTTGGTTGGGCATTGAAGGGTTGGTCACTCCCTTTCGTTCCTTCTACGGAGAGAAGAACGAATCAGACACTTACATCTTGTCTTATCTTTCTCCGTCTGTTTCTTTTCTTCCTTTCTCGTTTTCTTTACTTTTTATTTTTTCTTCTTGGGCTTAGGGACTTTCTATGTGACATCAATTCTTTTTTTTTCTTTTTGATCTTCTTATGGTTCACCTCTTGGGTGGTTAGTTGAACATAGAAATACCTAGTCTTATCTTTCTTGTCTTTTTTTTTATCTTGGCTTGTTGCTTGAACACTTTCTTTTTTTTCTTTTTAGTTACTTCTTTCTTTAGTGTTCACTGCAGCTGTGTTTCTTTTTTTCTTTTCTTTCTCAGTTACTTTTCTTGCTGTATTGGATTTAGTGGGTTTTTGTTTTGTTGTTTTTGGATTGAAGCTTGGGATAGACTGCAACGTCGCTCCTGGTACTCTGTACTTCCGCTTAATCGGCATTTTTGATGTTGTTAGTCACCGTTAGGATATTTCTCTTCTTTGGGTTTCTTTTGCTCTTGGAATATTCTAATCCGGTCTTCGGCATTTAAGTTCCAACGTGACAATCTAACACAACGAGCACTGACTCACGACTTTCAATTAGCAAGTGAAGTTTCCTCTTCTTTATTGGTTCTTACTTCTTTTTCTTTCTTTCTTTTGGTTTTGTTTTGGGTTTCGCGGTTTGGATTGCTTTTGGATTGGCACTTATTTAGTGTTTAGCTTTTGGTAACTTTGTTGGTGTGACTCTGGGATTACTGATTCTTTTCTCTGCCTTTTTGGTAGTACGACTTATGTCGACTTTTAATCAGAATCTTTCCTTTT
Organism: Aquatica leii; assembly: GCA_035610365.1. Lineage (NCBI taxonomy): Eukaryota > Metazoa > Arthropoda > Insecta > Coleoptera > Lampyridae > Aquatica > Aquatica leii. Next base: position 15,953,239 of record CM069432.1, read on the forward strand.
GCTTGAGATCTCTTCGTTGGTTTTCTTTGCTTAGATCTTTAGGATCTGTTTGGTTGTTTTGGTGGAAGAATCTCATATCGTCTGTTGACAACTTTTTGAGCACAACTGCATTAGTTTTCTTTTTGACTTTTCTTCTAAATCCGCGTATCCCATTTCAACATTTAGGTACTTTTTCTTTTTACTTCGTTAGCTTAGTTAGCTTTGGGGACTGATATTTGGGGTTGGATTCGTATTCTTTTCTTTCCTATCATTCTTCTTTTTCCCTCGGTTTGTTTGGTATTGTTGATCAGTAAGGTCTATGAGACTGCGTTGCTTTCTGGCTTTTTAGCGTAACGACTGTTGTCGACTCTCAACGAGTACCTGTGTTGATACTTCTATTCTGTTAGTTGAGTTTCTGGTTCTTTGAAGTATCATTCCGCTTCATGCGACTTTTGGACACATCTGGTTGGTGATGCTTAGTAAACCGAGAAAATATCTTTCGACTACGTTTCTTCTGGGGTTGGGCGTTATTGTGTTTCGGGGTTGGTTTTGGATTTTAGGGTTCTGTCCTTGGCGTATGCCTAAATTTCTGTCTTCATTTTAGCTTTGTTTTCGTTATTCTCGCTCCACGCTTTTATCTTGCTGGGGGGGAATCTGTTACGGTAATTTTCATTACGTACGCCTTTGTTGTTACGGTTGAAATCTTCGTTAGGTGCGCCTATGGATTTTCGACGTGAAATTAGATTCGAGTTTTGACACGCGCTAACTATGCTTTGCGTATTAGATGTCATTTGATAGAAAGTCGTGACATGTGAAATATGTAAATGGCCTGTAACTAGTAAAAAGATTAATATATCCGTTACCATCGGGGAAATAATGGGAAACCATTTATAATTATTTAATTTCCTAGTTTCGTTACGACGTTACGGGGTAAGCTAAAGCCATCTTTTAATATAAACTCGTTTGTAACTCGTTTTCCTTTTGACAGCCATTTTGCGTACCTTCCTGTTCTCAATGTTAGATTCTCGATAAATGGATATCGTAACTATTATTAACTAAGGCATCACGTTGCCGGACTCGAGCGCTAGCAGAAGGCAATTTCACGCCTTGCATTTGGGGTCTTCGAAGGCGTTCTGGGCCAACTTATACTACACGTGGATGACACGAAGTTAATCATATTAATAACCACCTATTTTCGATTCTCACTACATACAGTAATCGATACACGTTTTGTTTACTTTTGAGATATATTTCATGAATTATTTAATATAAAATTGTTTTTAGCTAAACGATCTTTGTGAGTTGGGGATTGTGACACGATTCGTATTAACCTTTTATTGCAGGCCACTGAAGAAGAAAAACGTTTTTCTTCCGGCAAGTGGGTACTGGAGTTCGGTGAGTGCTTTGAATTTACTTTACATATCGTGGTCACGTGCAATTACTCACGAACTGTGGGATTTCAATTTAACGTTAATGACTAAGTATAACGCGTAGCTACCATTAGGGTATTTAATTTCAATGAAATAAATGTTTCGCATATTGTATGTAGTAGAAAAATATATACCTCGGTTGTTTATAATTATGTGTGGTGGGTTGCCGATGTTGTAGGCATCGAAATCTTACTTTTTCTTGTTTCTATAATTCTCTAAATTGAATATTCTGAATGCAAACGTTAATACCGTTATAATTATTTAATGTAACTTTTTCTAGTCTTTAATAACTCCAACTGTGGGGTGTAATGACTGTTACGTAATACCAATTCAACTGTGATAATTGTTATTGATAGACTGAGGGCGATTAAAGTTGTTAATTCTTTTTTTTGTGTGCTTATTTTTTTTTCTCCTACGAACCAGTTATAGCTACTCGAACAGCTGAGTAGAAGGATTACGAATCTTCGAATTGTTACAAGTTCTACCCCATTCTGTTGTGAGCAGACAGGAGTATGACTTTGGGATAGGCTCTGGCGCCCTGAAACATCTGTTATATATATATATTTTTTTTTTTTGAACCTACCCTCTCTCCGACTATTGAGAGTTTGGCCGTGCAAGGTTCGTAATACCGAAAAACTTGTAACAATTCAGAAACTGAAAATGAAGAGATACGCTTTAGTAGAAACCTGGCAGCCTCCCCTCCACTTTTGACGTCATTACTGACCTCGCCGTAAACGTACGTGAAGGGTTTTTTTGGGAAAGTTTGTTTTGTCTTTCACATTTTTTCTCTCTCACACATTTTTTTCTCTTTCACACATTTTTTTCTCTCTCACACATTTTTTTTCTCTCTCGCACATTTTTTTCTCTCTCACACATTTTTTCTCTCTCACACATTTTTTTTCTCTCTCGCACATTTTTTTTCTCTCTCACACATTTTTTTCTCTCTCATACATTTTTTCTCTCTCTCACAAATTTTTTTCCTTTTTCATTTTACGTCATCGCATAAGCGGTAATTTTGCCATGCGTCATAAACACCGATGATTCAAGTGAGAATAAAGTATTTGTATTAAAAAAAGCTGTGGGTGACCTAGAATCGAACCCGGGCTCCTCGATTACGAAGCAGCGGCTTTACCACTACACCAATTCGACTGTTAAGTCTGAACCGTCAATAGTTGTACACACTTGGTTATATAATTACAGAACATAAAAATGGACTAAAATTTACTGTAAAACAATAAACGTAGTTTTTAAATTCAACAACAAATTTAAAATTATATACAGATTTACACGTTTGAAATATTTCAATTGTTTTCTATTAAAAAAATGAATGAACAAAAACAATAATTCAATATAATTTAGTGAAAGAAAAAAACTACATCAAAAATTATTTTACTTTGTAATTTAAGTTACATTTAAATAACACCTATATCTATCATTTCTTCAATGGCGTCCATAGTTTCCATAAAGCCTTCAGGAAACTCTGGCCATATATCGTCATCTTCTTCTTGAATTTCTGAAAAGTAACTTTTTAACTTGTTTTTCTAAATATAATGTTAATGATTTATACCTTCAGATGAGATACTTATAATTTCAAGAACCTCATCTTCGACGTCTCTGGATATGTGGTCCTTTAGCTCCGTTACAAAAGGAGGTTCAAACTTGCATGTTGCAAGTTGACTTTGATACACTCCTCTTGCATTCGGTGTGTTGTCATTTTCTTGATCTGCATAATACAAAATTTTAGGCTGTGATAGTAACGTAAATATAAGAAACTTACCACTAAACACGCAATCTGCTGTATCAAGTTCTAAAATGTTTTCCGGATTGCTGATTGAGTTTAGATACTCAATCCAATTTGTCTCATCGGTGTTTGAAATACGCTGTGCATCTAAGAAATAATATAACTACTAAAACAATAAAAAAAATGTAAACGTTTTACCTGCACTATGTATGTTAAAATCATCTTCATAGTTAGTTGTTTCAAAAAGATCACCGCTTAAGACAGGTAACTCCATGATTTGTAATATTAATAAAATACAATTCAAACGCTTTTATACGAAAACTACTGCAATTACGTATCTATAGTCATTAATGTACGAAAATTACGCCAATTACGTATCTATAGTCATAGGTCATTAATAAATTAATCTGGAATTAAAATGTTTAACTATGATTCAAAAACTAACGTTGTTCAAAAATTCCAAATTTAGTAAAAGAAAACGAATTTTTATAGCAATAGTAAAGTTAAAAATTTAACAAGAACTTTTAAGATTTTTAAAGAATGTAAAATATTTTAAGGTTTACTTTTTCATCCTGTTAGTTATATTTAATCAATGTAAAATTTTAAAAATCATTCAATAAATACTTGTTTTTAATTTGTATTTCACACTCATTTTTCAACTTTAGTTAAAAAAAATTTACAAAACTAGAATGTTATTAATCATTAGCAGGGTTTTTTAAAGAAGAAAAAAACAGATAACTTTAAAACGTTGTAGAAAGCAAAATATGTAAAAATTGTAGGTCATTAACTAAACTAATTCAAAGTTTAAGTTTTTGCTATGAAAGTTTTATATTTTGAAAAGATTTTCCAAGTTTTAAATATTTTTTCTAGATAAACTGTAGTTTAAATGTAATACACTAATACTCTATAGTTACTGTTAAAAATACAAAGACATAAATGAACTTGGATATGTATAAAAGAAACAGTTTTTTAAATTACTTTTCCTGTGTAATCAATGTAGTTAATGTTACAAATTCAAAAAAGTGCAACAGTCTTTTTCTAAATAAAATACACGTTTACACTTTAGTTTGGAGATTATTAAACTGAGCAATTCTTTACAAAAGCATAACAACCATTAAAGTGTGTAAAATTCCAAAACTATTGCTGTTTCATAACCTTTGCTTTTAAGTTGCAAGTCAGACATTTATAGAATTTACGTATAAAAACTTAAAATATGAATTTTCACAGTTTAAAAAAAAATATAACAAAGTAAATATGTGAATATTTCCATCCAATTATTACTATTAACATTATAATTATTGTGACAAATCAGATAATAAAAATGTAATTTTATTGTTGATGAGTAACAGCTTAACTTGTAATTAGTACAGCTATTGGTAATGACAATGCAATTAAGGTGACGAACTGCAGAAATTATGTAAAAACATTGAAAAGTTTTTTATCTTATTAAAGATTAAGATAACTAAAAAACGTAACTGCTTTACCATATATTAAACAGAACAGAAAACAGACATATACGTAAATATTTTACGAAGACTTTTAGTCGAGAAATTTTGATTAGTTTAAAAGAATTATTAATTATTCGTTTACGCAGAAGCAGTTACTGAAAACAAATGTAAGCTGTTTTTTAGGGGGGAAATTAGTATAAAAGTAAATAAGTTTCAATGCAAAATTTATTGTTTTTCAACTCTTGAAAGAACATTAATAATGTCTATTTCTACTGTTTTAAACCTTTTTTCTTGTGGAATTTTTCGCGACGAAGAGTTGCTAGGTGTTTATGAAGATATATGTGAAAGACTTGTGCTTCACAGCGAAGTAATAAGTAAAGAAGATGAGGAGGTTTTTGAACGTTTTATAGAAAAAGTTTGTAAGATTATGGTAAGTTCAATTTAAAACAGGATACTGATTATCATCATTATTAAATATATATGTGTTGCAGAACTCCAAGTCTTTAGCTAATGCGATGCCATCATTTAACTCTTTAACTGATCCGCAACCATCGACATCCCAAATGCTTCACTCAGATGTAAGTGATTTCTAAAAATAATTAACAAATTTAAAAGTTCTGAATTATTATTATAGACGCTTGTTGGAAGAGGTTTAAAGCCGGGCAAACGCTTCCGCCATCTTGACGTTACAAGCGAAGGTGAAAAAGAAATTAAAAATTTAAAACTATAGCAAAAACCATAGTTTTTAGATTCCAAGATGTACATGGATCTTCGAACCCTATGATCTGGCTAGAGGTAATTTTTTTAATTTATAAATATGAGGTTCGCCTAATTTTATTATTTTTTAGAAAGCGTTTAACGAAATGCTCGACCATATGTTGATTGGAGCATCCCCATCAGACCGCGTGGGCATTGTTTTACGCAATGACAATTTTCCCGAGAAACCGATCGGCATCTCGTTCAGGCGTAGGGACCAGCTTAACTCTAAAATCATAATGGCGACATTAGAAAAAGTTTTACAAAGTAATGCTAATTTCTTTGCGGCTGATTCCTTACGTCTGCACGTAGACCGCGTAACCCTTCCTGTTGGCAATGGTGGAGCGTCTAGAGATCGAATGGCTGGAGTCAGTTACGAAGAATTCTGTCGGCGTAAAAGAGGGATTATTGTCGTTGAAAATTCCGATACCTTATGCCTCGCCCGTGCATTGGTGCTAGCAATGGCGTGGACATCTAAAGACCCTCTGATACACAGTCTGCAATTAGCAGGAAATTTGCAGACTAAAGAGCGGGCTGAAAACTATGCAGAACCGCTAACGTGGACCTCAGCAATGGCGGAACTAGAGAACACATCCAACAATTTCAACATCATTTAGTAGATTACACAATTGTTGTGTATAATAATCGCCTAGGTAAGTACTTTATTTTTTGTAGTATTCATATAACCTCAACAAAATTGTTTTAGGTAAATCTGTATACTTTGAAGGGCCGCGCACTAATGATAGGATAGTTTTAAACTTAATTTTTGAAGAAAACCACTACAACGTTATTACTAACCTGTGTTCAGCATTTTCGACGACGTTCTTTTGCGAGATGTGTCGTTTTCGCACAAACACAAAAATGGAGCATAAAAACTGTAAGTACATTTGTCCGGCCTGTCATTCAACCCCTCCTTGTAATAAAGATTTGGAACTTATATTGTGCAATTCGTGCAACAGAGATTTTCGTGGCCCCGAATGCTTTGCAAATCATACCCAGAAATTGTGTAAGATTTTGAATAGGTGTAAGTCATGTCTTAATAGTGTATGGGTGATTAAGCCCACACCCCATAAGTGCGGGTATAAATACTGCCGTAATTGTTGTGCTGAAAAACCTGTACGACATTTATGTTTTATGAGTAAAAGCACTCCCAATCAAAAAAATTTGAATCAAAATTTTGTTTTTATTTTTTATGACTTTGAATGTCGACAAGATGTTCCAATATCTGGAACTACAAATATGTTTTTACACGTGCCCACGTTATGTGTAGCACAACAAGTTTGCGATTCATGTACTAATATCGACGATGTTAGTCAGGATTGCTCAAGCTGTGGTAAACGACAACATATTTTTACAAAAACCCTGTCGACGATTTTCTAAATTACGTTTCGGCTTTAAAAAAGAAAACTACTAAAGGCAGCAATATAGTGGCATTGGCACATAATATGAAAGGGTACGACGGGGCATTTGTTTTAAAATCGCTTTTTAAAAATCGTAATGCATGGAATCCTAAGATTATTACAAACGGTACTAAGTTAATGAGTATTAATTGCGACGGTAACATCAAATTTATCGATTCTATCAATTATATGCCAATGCCTCTAGCTAAACTTCCAAAACTTTTAATTTTTCAAACGCTAAAGGTTATTTTCCTCATTTTTTCAATACATTAGAAAATCAGAATTACATTGGACCTATGCCGCCTATGCACTATTACGGTTGTGACGAAATGTCAACTTCAGTCAGAAATGATTTTGTGAAATGGTACCAAGAACAAGAAAGCAATAATTATGTTTTTAATTTTCAAAATGAAATATTAAAATATTGCATAGACGACGTTAATATTTTAAGAAAAGCATGCTTAGAGTTCTGGAGCCGGTTCACCACTTCTAACGGAGTTGACCCATTTCGTGAGTCTTGTACAATTGCTGGTGCATGCAATGCAGTATTTCGACGTAATTATTTAATTCCAAATTCTATTGGACTTATTCCTCCTAACGGTTATAGAATGGCTGACAAGCAATCTACCATTGCAATCAAATGGTTACTTTGGTTAGAAAATACTTTAGATATCAAAATTGAGCACGCTGGAAATGCCCGCGAAGTTAAGCTGAAGGAGGGTATCTTAGTCGACGGTTTTTGTCACGCTACAAACACCGTATATCAGTTTCATGGGTGCTATTTTCATGGCTGCGAGATCTGTTTTCCAGATCAGACAGCTGAACTTAGTGGCGATAAACAGGATACGATGTTTGCAAGGCGCGAAAAAACTGAGGCTACAGCGACCCGCATCCGTTCTTTCGGCTATAACTTAGTGGAAATGAAAGAGTGTAAGTTTCGGCAATTTCTCAAAATTAATATTCAGGCATTAGAATTCACAGCTAGTCATGCCGTAATTCGGAATACCCCTTTGAACCCTCGTGACAGCTTTTTCGGAGGTCGTACGAATGCCGTCAAACTGTACTACAAGGCAGAAGAAAACGAGTCTATCCGTTACCTTGACGTATGCTCCCTTTATCCATTTGTCAACAAATATGGTAAATATCCCGTAGATCATCCCAAAATCCATGTAGGTAATGATGTCTGCCAGCAATTGTCTTTAGACGCAGTTGAAGGCATCATTAAATGCACCGTCCTTCCGCCCACAAGCCTATACCACCCCGTTCTGCCTTGTAGAATGCACGGCAAGCTTATGTTTATATTATGCAGGGTTTGCGGGGAAACGATGTTTAACGGTATCTGCAACCATACAGACGATGAACGTAAGTTTACCGGTACTTACGTAGCAGACGAGCTCCGAGAAGCGTTGTCACAGGGGTATAAAGTGTTAGAAATTTTAGAAGTTTGGGAATACGAAATTGCACAGTATAATAAAAGTTCCAAATTTGGTTTGGTTTGTTTACAAAATATGTAGACAATTTTGAAACTGAAACAGGAGTCTAGCGGGTGGCCGTCTTGGTGTACGGATGATCAAGGAAAGGATCGGTATGTAACTGAGTATCTCGAACGAGAGGGGATTGCATTAGATAAGTTGAATATTGCTGTTAATCCAGGAATGAGATACATTGCTAAATTATGTTTAAATTCATTTTGGGGCAAATTTGCCCAACGTGAAAATCTAATGCAATCTTCAATCATACAGGACCCTTATGATTTATTCAAGATGCTTACTGATCCTTCGGTAGAGGCTCACTCGCTAACCACTGTTGATGATGACACCATTATTTTGAATTGGGATAGGCCGGACGAAGGTATCGTACCGTTGAAAACTGTAAATGTTGCTTTGGCTGCATATACAACTGCCAATGCACGTTTGGAATTGTACAAATACTTAAAACATTTGAACAGACGTGTCCTTTACTTCGATACGGATTCTATAATTTTTACTGAAAAGCCAGGTGAATGGGTCCCCGTGACAGGAGATTTTCTGGGCGATATGACGGATGAAGTCGAATGCTACGGTCCTGGTAGTAAAATTGTAGAATTTGTCAGCGGAGGTCCGAAGAATTATGCTTTTAAGGTGTTTTCGACTAATTCGAATCAACACGAATATATTTGTAAAGTTAAAGGTATTACTCTTAACTTTAAAAATTCACAAAACGTGAATTTCGAAACCCTTAGAAGCATGGTTTTGGATCAAGCCGAGGATACGTATGTTCAGACGGATCGACGTATTTGTAGGAATTCCACATTTGATGTTTTGTCGCGACCTGAACGAAAAGTGTTTCGGGTAAATTATACAAAGAGACGTCGTTTAGAAGATAGTATGGATACACTTCCATACGGTTACCGGTGATAACGTTGTAGTGGTTTGTTTTATTCATTTATTTATTTATTTAGTTTGTTGTTTTTTAATTATTATTAGTTAGTATATTGTAATTTGTTAATACTTAATTTTTTTATGTAAGTAGGTAATCTTTTGCTTTTTATTGTTACAATGATTTTTGTAATTTTAATTTTATTCTTAGGTATTTGTATAAAGTTTTTGTTAAAAATAATTTTCAATTTAAATATTTCAAATGCAAATAACGGCTTTGATCTAAGTACATTTAAGTATTTTGTTATTATTATTACATGTTAGTTGATTTATTTTTATATTTTATTAATGTTATTTAATTCTTAAATAAGCAATTTTGTTAATAGTTTATTCTTTTGTAAATAATTAATCTTTATGTATTGCTTTTCACTGTTTATTTTTGTATATGTTATTAAATACTTCAAACTTTATCATTCTATTTGTATATGATTAAATATTTGTCTTTCAATAAAACACTTAAATTTCAATTTACTCTTTTCTTTATTTTTTATTAATGTACAATAAATATTATAAAACATCTAATACATTGATTTTTTTAAAATACAAGTTATACAATAAACTAATGCATGCATCATTTTTTATTAAATCATTATTAAATATTTCTAAAAATTCTATCATGTTTGTGTTACAAAGTTTAAAATATAAATATACCAGACAATATTGACCGCAAAACACAGAATGAAAATCTTGTAAAATTTTACAATTAAAAGTCCAAGTACAACAATTTTTTTCTAAAAATTTTTATGATATCCTAAAGGTGGTCTTCCAAAAAGAATCAAAGTATTCTCCATGTCCATATTCATCAATGTAAAACGCTGCCCAATGTTCACCAGGTTTATAGGAAGGATCGGTGTTTGCGATAATAGCACAAGGTCTCTGTATACGCCATGGCAGTTGATTAGAAGCACATACAAGTCGATGTACATTCTTGGTGGTCGGGATATTCTTCAAACATTGTTGAATTTGTACCGCATTCATCTCTGCTATTTTTCTTTGACCATTCACATAAAATTAAAGCGTGTTCCAGAGCACACGAAGGGCTTTCAATGTGATGATGTAGACATTTGATTGCTTGCATCTCTTTTTTTAGTTCTTTAAAGGTTGGACAACTGAGCCCTCCATGTTAACTACCGGTTTATTTAAAAAATTTAAAGTGTTTTGCTTTTCATAACCTTTAACAAAAATACCGTTAAAAGGCGTCAACAATTTTCTAAGTTCGTCTTCGAAATCTTCAAAATTTATATATCCAGTACTCCATTTTAGACCATGAAAATAATTTTCCAAGTAATAAACTTCGTTTTTCACTGATTTTGGCAAAGTAGAATAAGGCATCGGTGGCTTTATGAGCAAAACTTCGCAATAGTCACCATCTGACGAAACAACCGCAACTTCTTTAGGAATAAATTTTTGTCTGCTCCATGAAAACCTTGCAAATCAACAAACGCGTCCATTCTTCTCGAGTGTTAATTAATAACTAAGTTGAGTAAAGTGTCGAGTATTCTTAACTACTAAAATCTACCATTACATTTCTATGTTTATCAATTTCTATGACGTTGTCAAATTCTGCGTAAACTAAACAGTTTATAGTTTCACTTAACGCATCTTCGAATCCGACTTCTATGCGCAACGACCCATTCTTTACAAGATTCCAATGTGTATTAGCATTTGCCGATAAATCCGGTGTTAAATCAAAAGCCATTAAACAGTAACCTTTAGGGTAATCTTCTCGAGATATATCATTTCCTTCATTTAAGAAATGAATGCCGGTTCCGGAGTATAAAGTATGGTATGCTCGCACGTACAAGCCTGATTTTGTAAAATCCGGTTGAAGTGGTTTTGACGGAATTTGCTGGCCATCAATATACAAAGACAGATAATTAATTTTATAATGATGAAAATTAAACGGGTTGGTGGCGTAATCTCCATTGAACGCTTTATTTGACACAAATCCAATAATACAACGTTTAGGTAATTGGCCTAAGAAAACGTTGTCTAAAGACTTTCGTTGAATCCCTGATGGAATAGTCAATACTTTAACATCGGCTTTGGTTATTGGATATTTTGCAGAAGTAGATTCTAACGCTTTTGTGTGTGCAATTAGAATTGTAGGATTGATTTTCATTCTTCTTACTAAAAGACTGGCTTCTAAAATTTTCACCTTGTATGTAGACCCTAATTTAGCCATTAAACTAAACGAATCTCTTGAACGAACAAATTTTATCTTCATTTCGACGCCGTTAACAAGAAATTTTTCTTGATTAAATATGTCAGAGTGGACATGTCCTATCATCTCGATTTGGTTATTTTCGGAAGTAAAAGATTTTCTTTTAATGAATCCTACATTGTCTTCCGTCAAATTATCCATTTTTCCTGGTGTATCACTATGCCATAAACTACACGATAAATGTGAAGATTTTGCTTCTGGTCCATAGTTTAGTAAAGTTTCAATATAAGAACGGTATGCATACGTATTATTAGGCGGAGATACAAGTTTCTGATTTAAATAAATCTCAACTTGACTAAATAGTGAATGTAACCAGTTATTTACGGGTCCTACAACATCCTCAACGTTTAACGAAGTATCGTCATGTCTCACGATTTTGGCTGTTACATACAACATTGTTTGGCTTAAGTCTAAGTAATCATTGCCGTTGCCAGGTATAACAAATTCAATCGGTGCGTCGTCAGTTAACGAAGATAGCGGCTTATAGAAAATCCATTCGCCAGATTCTATACTTGTTTGAGTTGATGGGAGGGCAAATAAATCTAATTCAGATTTAATGCATTCGCAAGATTGAGCATGAAGAAAAGCCATTACTAATTTCTGTCAAAAATATCGTTGTAATTAACTTTTGAATTAGCAGGCTTGCGTCTAGAATTTGACGTCTTCTTGTTAATTACAGACAGAGAATGACTAGTTATGTTTTGACGCCGTTTTTTATATCCAGAGCCCTGCATCAGATTTTCAATTTTAGTGTCTGCTTTGCGCTTCAGACTCTGACCGGCTTCGCGCATTCTATCTTGAAACGATTCTTTGATTGGTCGGTTTTCCACAATATCTCCTAAAATATTACTTCCTGTTCTCAACGCTTCTTTTCCTACTTCTTTCACGCCTGACTTAAACAATGGTAAAATTGAACGAAATATACCCCCCAGCCAACTTCCAATTCCATAATCTCTTTGATATGGAGCCCCTCGGTAAATAACACCAATTCTACTACCGGCTTGATTAATGTAACATTGTTGATATGGACACGCCATGTGAATTAAGTTTTTTGAAATGAAGTTTCAAATTCAACGTTCCAAACTCGAATGGCATAGAAGCTGCCGTGTGGGTTCTTATATTTATTTCAATATTTACAAACTATTTTCTCATCAGAGCTATGTAATGTACAGGAGAAAACACTACATCTTTGTGACATCCGTAATTGTAATTATCAGAAGTGACATTGACAATTCGCAATAAAGGTGCTAAGACATCTCCTACTAATTGTGGTTCTACAATATCGCAATAAATAAACATTTGAGATGGTATACCTGTCCATATGTTTGCTGGTAAAGCTGAAGTTTTTCTTTTGCTAGATTTTGATCGGGTTGAAAGCCTAATTGAAGCGCTAATCTTCTTGAAAACCGAGTACAGATAATGTCGTGTTTACTTTTTGGAAAACTCGTTTTGTTATTCTGTTGTATTTAAAGCTTATTAGTTTCTTTATCATTTCGTGGTTGTTAATTTCAGTACCTAATAACGTATTCGATTGATTCGTAGTTTCCCGGAGAAATGTTTACAATACGCCATTCTTGATAAGAAATATGAATAAAATCTTTATTGTCAAGAAAATGTCTCGTTGCAAGATTTAACACTTCTTTGAGACTTAACTCGTGTTCTTCGGGTGGTTCAGTCCTATAGTACATTAAGTTATCAGTTTCTCCAACTGCTAAAAACGAACACGGATATTGAATTTCAGAAATTCCAACAACCCATTGTCCAGTCAATCTTACTCGTTTAGCTAATTGTGTCATAAAATTTGCAGTTGTATTGTTGGAGTAGTAATTCATAGATCTGTTACTTAACAACGTTACATAAAACTCATTCTCAGTATTCATAATTGTTGCAATTCGTTCGATAGGACCCAAGAATTAAATTTATCGCTATATCCTTGCCACTTTACAAAATACTGTTTATTTATTCCGCGACCTTTTTCTTTCAACACTTTATCAATTTTATATCTAGTGTCACTAGTAATTGTAATAGGTTGTAATTCTTCCTCATAAAACGTTCCTTCAATTGGCTCGCTATTTAAATCAACAACTCGGTAAACAGGAGGTTTGCGATTAATAACTTTGCTTATTTTAAACACTTCTTCGCTCCAATTTGTTGTATATCCCTTCTCAAAGATCTGTTTAGTTCTACTAATCCTTACATGTTGACCGACTTTATATTTAGGTATTCGTTCTAGTCCAACTCCACTGCTATACAGGTTTTGCCAAACTTGTAAAATATTTGAATCATTTACATCATTGGGTGCCATTTTAATGCTTCGATGATATCTATTATTATAAGACAATAATAAATTTTGTAACACATCAATGTACCGATATGAATTGGAATATGTAAAGTAGCGCCACATTCTTGTTTTAAGAGTTCTATTAAATCGCTCAACTACAGCGGCTTTAACATCCGGATTATTCGTAACGTAAAAATAAGTGTTGTGTTCTTTAAAAAAACTTTGTACAGTTTGTGCAACAAATTCTTTTCCTTTATCCGTTTGAATGTTTAGAGGTTTATTTTGACATTCTTTAAAAATATCTGCAAACGCATCAATAACGTTTTTAGCTGTTTTAGTTTTTAGTGGTCTAGCCCAAGCCTTTTTACTAAATACGTCAATTACGGTTAAAATGTAATTATAGTTGTCGTTATATTTTTTCAAACTTTGCATATCACATAAATCAGCCTGCCATAATTCAAACATATTGTTTACGATGTATTTGTTTCTTGGAAACCGTTTTTTATTAGGTTTATGTATAGTATACGATTCTTGTTGTTGTAACCATTTTTCAACACTGGGGCGATTATGTTTATACTTTACTGATTGAAATAAGTCATTTGCACCCGCAAACCCGCTAACGTGAGCTGGGTCGTAATATACGGTGTCCATTATCAAAGTTTGAAAGATTCCCAGTTTAAAACCCTTGACCTGCGGTTCGATCTTCTCGGGGTTTCAGCTACTAACTGCCTCAACTCGTCATCACCATCATAGTTTGGCGCAAAACTTTGATCACTTCTAAGTGGCGAAGTTACCGCTAGTTGCTCATTTCTAGTTTGTGAAACATCTCGACGTTTTAAATTTCCAATAAGTTCTTGCGGAAAATTAATTTCTTTCATATAAGATGCAAGCTGTTGCCAGCCTTTAGGACTGCTAGTTTTTCTCGGTCTTATAGCGTCATGTACTAAATCAATAATATTCGAAGATGGTATATTTTCTCCTTTTATTGTTACAACTCCATTCTTATCCCATAGTATGTTTCCTGAAGTGTTCAAAATCCGCAGAAAGTTTTCCGCTTTTTTCTTGTATGTAGGAGGTAACGTGTTTATTATATCAGAATCCGTCATCTTTGTAATCTTTTCTTCTTCAACTGAAATGTTAACAGGCTGTCGGCTTTCACCGACAAAATGTAAATACCTTTGAAGAATCTGATTATACATATTCCATTTATCGTGATCTGCTAGTTTTGAATTTAAAACTTTGTTCATTTCTGATGTCCAACTCTGACAACACATTGTTTTGCGTAGGTTCAGGAGTAGTTTTTAACCGCTGTATTAATTCCGGGGGAACGATAATCATCTTTTTAGCGTGTTCCATATTAGTTAAAAAGACTTCCTAACACGCCGCTAATTAAGGGTGCTAAGAGAAACGGTAGAAATGCGCCTCCTTGTTGTAATAAAATCTTTTTTCTTTTTAATGGATTCTCCTGTTTTACTATTCGTCTCAACGTGTTTTTATGACGAGAGAGCCGTCTCTTCTGCGTTCCTGACAATGGAACTTTTCCTTTTAAAGTATTGTAAATGCATTCACAGATACAATGTATTTGCTTATCGCTGGCACACTTTAGCAAAGCTTGTCGCTCATTAGGTCCTAATTTTGTCAAAGCCCGTAGAAGTTCAGCATGCTTAGTGAGTACGTTAGTCATTGTGATTGAATGATGTCATATTTATCTGAACTTGTGTATTTAAACCCTTTTTTAGGAATGTAAATGTAGCATGCGCCGTCTTCGTTAAAAATTGATGTTCTAAAACGTACAATGTCAGGCGTACCCTGTTTTAAATCAAAAAGTAAATATCCATGTGGATTCGATGTTGCATCGTTATAAGCTTCTTCTAAAAACTTTGGGTTTTCCGGGCATACTTGCCTCGTTAAATGTTTTATTTGGGCTTTATCTCGTGGATTTTTAAATAGAACTATGTAATGGGCATTTAATGATATGTCGCGTTGTCCTTTACCTTGGTGAAAGACGTTTTGAGTTAGGAAAAATACGCTGAGGTTTCTATGATGACAACCTTTAGTAAATATATCTACAACAGCACTGTTTGCTTCGCGCATTAAATCGTCAATGATTATTAAGTTAGGTTCTCTTCCATCAAAAGAATCCATAGACGGTAATCCTTCTTGAAATTTTATATTTGGCAAATCTTTATACAGAGGTTGCCACTCATCATAAAACCATATAACATTTTCAAATTTAGTGTCACACACATCATTCATATTTTTAAAAACTTCACAATAAAGTAAGATTTACCACATCCAGAGGGTCCTGCAACAATAGCTGAGAGAGGCTGCTGAAATTGGTACATGTTAATGGTCGGTATCTTAACGAGACCTAACTGCGTTCAAAATAGAACTAGGTTCATATAGCAGAAAAAACTTTATTTTTATTGGTTATATTTTGTTTTATTACCTACATGTAATTACATTGTATAGTAAAAATACTAAATTATTTGTACAGAAAACGGTCGTCATATGTATCCATATAATTCTTTACCGCAATGTTCATAAAACTTGGAAATTTGTAAACTAATTCATATAACATAAAATTTTTGTTGTACTTTTCTTCAATAACTTCTTCGAAATCTTCATAACAAGCTTCCTGTTTTTTCTTTGAATCTACAAAATTCACCACATCGTGTATAAATTCTTGAAAAGGACAGTCACAGTTTTCTCTGTCGCTCAGTAGTGACGTAAAATAAGATTTCATTCTTCTAATGCTTTGTAATGAACTAAGGCCTACATACAATTGAAATTTTTCTTCCACATTTTTAGGCACAAATCGAACAGCGTTCACATCAGTTGTGTGCACTATATAATTTTCCAGGTCATATTTACCCACATCTTTGTGACCCAAGTCTTCTATCATGTTATCCAATACACTTAGAAACTCGGTAAATTGTGGTAACGTGAAGTAAACACCCGAATTAAAACCGGACTTTATTATTTTTAAACACGGTCTGAAGCCATTATAAACATCTATTCCTAGACGCGCAATTTTTGAGTAACTGTGATTTAATGGAATAGATACCTCATTAAACAACTCGTGTTTTTCGCGTACTTCTAATTTTGATTTATCTTCTGTGTTGCTGATACCGTATGATTTTTTGGCTTCGTTAAATAGGGTGTAATCTTTAGCGGTAGGAATGTACACTGGTGATGCTGGTGATCTATAATTTTTCTTCCAATCTTCGCGTTTAGAATAGGGTGCAAATTTCTTTACATCACGTTGTGCTGTTTTAGCTGCCATTACAACTTTTAAAATGAAGTACTGGTTAGAAACGTTAACATAAACTAAACAGTGTTTTATTATAGACGTGCTTTTATATCTTTAGCGGGGAAGAATGTTAAAAAGTATTTCTTGTAAAAATGTTTGACACGTGACTCATTAGAAAAACAGGTTAATGATTCAATTATTTTGCTTTTCGGCAACTATATAAGTAATCTAGTAGTTTAAATTTATCTAAAAGTTATTCCGCCATTTTAGTACTAATTTTTAGAAAAAACTTGTATTTTATTTAACTATCTTATTTACATCGGTTTAAACCTGACAGTCGAATTGGTGTAGTGGTAAAGTCGCTGCTTCGTAATCGAGGAGCCTGGGTTCGATTCTAGGTCACCCACAGCTTTTTAATACAAATACTTTATTCTCACTTGTATCATCGGTGTTTATGACGCATGGCAAAATTACCGCTTATGCGATGACGTAAAATGAAAAAGGAAAAAAATTTGTGAGAGAGAGAAAAATGTATGAGAGAGAAAAAATGTGTGAGAGAGAAAAAATGTGCGAGAGAGAAAAAAAATGTGTGAGAGAGAAAAAATGTGTAAGAGAGAAAAAAATGTGTGAGAGAGAAAAAATGTGAAAGAGAGAAAAAAATGTGTGAGAGAGAAAAAATGTGAAAGACAAAACAAACTTTCCCAAAAAAAACCCTTCACATACGTTTACGGCGAGGTCAGTAATGACGTCAAAAGTGGAGGGGAGGCTGCCAGGTTTCTACTCGCTTTGATAAAAAGTGTAAAAACAAATACCAAAACGGGAAACAGAATTAGAGATAGGGTACATCGTTGTTTTTTTTTGTAATAAACAACTTATTAATATTGCTCGACACTACGAAATAATGCACAAAAATGAAATTAAGGTAGCTAATATTCTTAGCAAACCAAAAAGATCCAAAAGGCGGAAGGAAGCTTTTGATGAACTCAATAAATTGGCAGATTTTCATCATAACTGTGAAGTATTAAATTTAAACATAGAACTAATACTAGTGCGGCGGCCTTCAAAAAAAGAAAAGATTAATTATTAATTGAAAATGTATGGGCCCTGCCCTAAGTGCTTAGGCTTTATGTTACAAAAACGAATGTGGTACCACATGAAATATAATTGCAAAGTAAAACATAACTGTTCATCTAACAAAAATGGAAGACGTAATATTATAGCCGAAAGTACTGCGCTACTTATTGGAATGTCAAATAATAAATATCCCGTGGAATATAGTGAAAATATTTTAACAAAATTTCAAAACGATGAAATATCAGCTGTATGTAAAAGTGATGAAACAATATTAAAATTTGGATGGGTCAGTTTTGAAAAATTTGGAATCACTCAAAATGAGCTAATAAGACAACCGTTGAGATGAGTGTCTTAATCCAGACATTAAGAGTTTGGGAGATTACCTTTTGCCGAGCAACTTTGACTTAGTAATATCTGCCACCAAAAATTTGTGTGAAGACCTGAAAGAAAACCGTAATCAACCAGAATTTTAAGTACCCTCCTTGGCTTTAAAAATTCGCCATTCATAAAAAAACATGTTTTTATTCATAGAGGAATAGCATTGAGATTAGGGCTGGTGAAAGAAAATGACTTGTATCTCTCTTTCTTAACTCTAAGGAAGATGGAGTGGTCTAAAAGAAAATTTAACCATAAACAATTGTTACCGCTAACAGAGGATTTGGTTGCCCTACACAAGTATTTGAATGAAGGAATTCTAAATATTAAAGTTGGTAAAAGAGAGCAACTATAAAATCTGGGGCGAACTTGTTTCAATGACTCTTTCAAGTATTATATTATTTAATAAAAAAAGATCTGACGCAAGAATGACAATAGAACAGTATGCAGCACGGACCAGTTTTAAAGAGAGCAGCACGCAAGAATTATAAATGTCACTAACACCTTTAGAAAAACATTTAGCGTCAGTGATGGAGGTGGTGGACATAGTAGGAAAACGTGGTTCACGCGTACTAGTTTTAATAACGCCGGATACTAAGTCGGCGATTGATATTTTATTGAAGACCAGATCAAAAGTTGGCATCTCTGAAAAACACCCATACATTTTTTGTCTAATCAATACCGAAAATGGATATTTGCGAGATCACGAGTGCCTAAGATGAGCTTACAATAAAGCAAATTTAAGACAACCTGAGCTTATAACAGGAACAAAACTAAGAAAATATGTGGCAACAGTATGCCAGATATTTGACCCTACAGAAAATAAAAGCGATTGGCTGGCAAAACACATGGGGCACGATATAAGGGTCCACAGAAACTTTTATAGGTAGGTACCAATAAATTCTGTGAACGAATTTGGCTAATCCAAGCCAACAAAAACATAGCAACCCATGCCATGATTTTTTTAATTCTTATGAACAGTTTAGATTCTAGTGCATCGTTTTAAAAAAATAAGGGTTCTTTAGTCCGATGATGCAATGAGAACAATTTTGTAATATCGATTTTGTACCTTGCTATTCAGCACTTCGGGCAATAAAAAAGCTTCATTATTTAAACCATTAAAAAATCTAATAATCATTTTAGTCAAACATTTAAAATTTGGGTAAAATATTAGCATAAAATTATAATTTGGGTTTGCATTTGTTCATTGTATTTGCTAAAACAATAAATTTTAAAATTTATTAAAAAATACATTCCTAATTATCATTGTTCATTTTAAAACAGTGTGATTAAAGTATTGTAAATAAAACATTGTAATTTCTGAAAATGTTTAATTTTTAGACTACACGAAAATGCTGTCGAGGCAACAAAAATAAGCCGGTTGCTAATTGCAATTGAAAAAGGCGATGCTAATAAATTTGTAGAAAAAACCTTGAATGATATAAATATTGAAGCTAAGATTTGGATAGTAAACAAATAAGTTCCAAGGTGAATTCTATGGTCGAGAAAATAACGATCGATTTATGCTAGGCAAATTTCTGCTACTAATTTTTTATAGATATATACATGGTATCCCAGTTTATAGTAGCAGGACTTTACTAATTGATAGAAAATATTATTTTAGGTTAAAAGATAACATGTTTCGAAAATTTCCTAGTTTTCATGATACAGGATTAGACTGTTTATGAAGGAATAAAGTTTTTCAACAGTTACTCAAAAAACCTATAAGTTTTTGATTTTAAATTTGGTCAGTGTTTTTTGCATTGGTAGTGCTATCTTTTTGTACATAGGATACATGAGCTCAATGTCCAGTGGCGTAAAGACTGAGGTATTAAAACGGTTTTTTTAGTTTAAAACTTAGGAATGTATTCTCTTAAAATGTACAGACGATTTGGCGGTGGCATAACTTTTCATACCCTGTATCTTGAAAAAGAAGAACTTTTCAAAACATGTAAAAATTTTTTTAACCTAAAATCCGCCATTCTGTACGTATGTAAATTATTCGAATTGTTTTTACAGTTTCTTATAGAGATATTTCTTCCTAACATTTTATTCAAATACAAAAAATTTTAAGATTAACAATTTATTAGATATTTAGTTTGTAATTTAAAATGAATTCACAAATATAATATAGTTTTGAATCCTGCCTGCGACAATTTTTTTTACTGATTTACTAAAGGGGTAAGTAATATCAAGGCGCACAAATATAAAGGTTGATATGATCTTAATGAAATCGAGGAGAAAACTTTCAAAAAAATTATAGCGTGTTAGGAAATCAATACAAACGTGTACATATCACTTCAAAATCGTTTTATGACAACCTAACTTAAAAAAATATGTAGATATTCCTTCATCATTCCTTATAAGAAAGTCGTGTAGTAACCACACCAGTTTTTATTCTCGGTAAAGACTGCCTTGTCGGTAGAAATTCAGAAGATTACAAATGAAAAGTAACTTTTACCTGTTCAGAACAAAAAGGCTCCGATGAAGACATTCAGCTTAATCCAAATAGAAGTGTAAATGTATCTTCTAAGGCATCTCAGTTAGATTATGTTGGAAAAAAACAAACAAACGTTATGGAGTAAACATCCAATAATTAGTAAATATGCTAAATCAAGTAGTAGAAATATTATCAAAATTCTCCCACGTCCGTTGGGGTTCAAAAACAAATTAACGAGCAAAGAGATTGTTTGTTCCTTACAGAGGTCGATTCAGTTATACAATATATTTCCAATAAACCTGAAAAATATGGGTTAACAAAGCTATTTTTATTATTTCTGGATCTGCAAGTAACGTTTGAAACAGTGGACAGAAGATATGGAAAACACTAAAAGAAATGGAGATAGTAAACATACTGATAAACTCGATTAGAAACACATATAAGATAGTAACAGCAAAGATACAAATAGCAAGACTAAGATCAGAAAAATTGACAATGAATAAAAGAATAAAAGAAATAGTTTAAGCCTCTTACTACTCGAGGAACATGAGCTGGGTAAAGTAGTAGGATACAGAAATCTAGAAGCAGCCAAACTGAATAAGTTTCTATATGCCGATGATGCCTTAATATTAAATACATAAAATAAGCATAAGTTTCTGGAATAACACTATTACGCCAGTCACCGTGTCTCAAAATTTAGATGTTAGCTTCACTGTTGTCAAAAAAATCGCCGTGTTCTTTGAAGACAATGGCCTGTGTAGCTATTTAGGTTTTGTAGCTCTAAGTACACAGCAACTTTCCTTGGTAAATTGTAGAAGATGCTTACACCAACTGGCTCCTTTGCGCACTTGCCCTGTCTATAAAATACAGGGTGTCCCACAAGGTACTGTACATACTGAAATGGTATGTTCCTTAGGTCAATTTAAGTAGAAAACGTCCTATAAACATAGGTCCAATTCGCCATAGTTACACAGATACAAGCGTTCAAAGTTTATAACTGATCACACATTTTTTGAAAATTAATTATCCTTAGTCAACTGGGAAACAAAAGCCAAACAATATGTCATTTATTGCTTTCTTTGGAGTGTAATTTAAATGCAAAATGCCTTCTCATTTTTCTAACGAAGAGTATGCTGACATCATTTACATTTATGGATTTTGTGATGGAAATGCGAGATCTGCCGTTAGGGAATATGAACAAAGATTTCCCAACAGGAGGATGCCAAATCACCAAACCTTTTCTTCTGTGTTTCAACATGTACGGACTCATGGTTCATTTCGATCAGTTTCAACAAGATTTGACCGTCCTGTGCAGTTAAATGTGAATGAGCAGGAAAACATTCTACAGATGGTTGATCGGAGTTTAGGGTTGAATACTAGAAAAATTTCTTCTCAAACGGGACTCCCCCGTATGTCAGTATGGCGAACATTACATAATAGGCTTTTGTATCCCTATCACATACAACGCGTTTAACATCTGGAACCTGGAGATTTTGCTGCCCAGTTGAAATTCTGCCACTGGCTACAGATAAATCCACAACTAGTTACATTCATTTTATTTAACGACGAAGCGCAATTTGTTAGAGATGGAGTGAACAATACACGTAATTCTCATTTGTAGTCATATCAAAATCCACATGGCACAACAGAAACTAACTTTTAGCGCAGATTTTCTGTTAACGTATGGTGTGGCATGATTGACGATTTGGACCTTTTTTCTTTGAGGAACGTCTGACAGGAGAAGCATATGCTAACTTTTTGCGGAATGAATTGCTACCACTTTTGGAAGAAGTACCTTTACTAACAAGACAACAAATGTTTCTGCAACATTTTAGTCGGCATGTGACCGAATATCTAAATGTTGCTTACCCCAATAGGTGGATTGGGCGTAGAGGCCCGCATGCTTGGCCACCGAGATCGCCCGATCTCACACCTTTGGACTTCTATCTGTGGGGTCATGTGAAAAGTTTAGTATACGAGGTAAAAGTTAAGACCAGAGCTGAACTAATACAGCGTATCCTGGATGTGTGTCAACAAACACAGAACAACCAGCAGGTGCTTCGAGTGGCTACTCGGTCTATTTTAGATCGCAGCCGTCGTTGTATTAATGCCGAAGGTCATTTTGAGCATTTGATGTGATTTTTGTTTGTTTGTTTTTTTATGTTTGTTTTGTAGTTTGATTTTCTGTTTTCAATAATAATAATTTTCAAAAAATGTGTGAGCATTTATAAACTTTGAACGCTTGTATCTGTGTAACTATGGCGAATTGGACCTATGTTTATAGGACGTTTTCTACTTAAATTGACTTAAAGAACATACCATTTCAGTATGTACAGTACCTCGTGGGACACCCTGTATAAATAGTTGCTTAAACGCCAGAAAAGCAGAAACAGTATCACCGCTAGAAACAGAGCAACTTGCAAAACCTATTGAAGAGATATGATTTAAACCATTCAAAGGCTCTCCTCCAAATGCCCACTTGTTTCACCTTGTTTAGAAGAATCAAATGGTCAACCCAATCAACGACCTTTAAGAATTCAAACAGAATACTAAGTACTGGCTGCTCATATTTCAAGAAATTAAGGACAAAGTTAACACAATTATACAAAGCTGTGTCTGTTAAAATGTTATGAGCAGTAAGACGAAAGTACATGGATTGTTCAAAAATATTTATGAAACGGAGAAAGTATACTAACAGGGCGGTAATTGCTTATGGAAAGTGGAATTGGTGTTTTTTTTTTATAAACAGATCAAATTTTTAAGTGTTGTATTGACGAAAGAAATAGACCAAAGGTTTAGAATATGAGACAGAGAAAAGATATTAGATAATTTATAGAGTGCATCACCGTTATTTAGAGTTACAATTATCTTGTACACTTCTTTGGTATAGGTGAAAGACAGAAAAATTTAATTGCTATTGTTAAGAATACAGAATGGAATAAATTAAAAGGAATGATATGTAACAATTTAGATTTCATTTTGAGTACATGCAATTTTCACTCACAGTTGTGTTGATCAAGTTTTAACTTTTCTGTTAAATTTTTACACCTCAAGAGGGCGAGCCTTGTAATTCAGATGTACTTGCACGACAATTTCCGTTTGAGCATTGTCACTTTGAGTGTCGCTGAAAGAATCGTTCGGTAAATGCAGATTTTTTTCTGCAAACATCCATTTTACGTAAATCTTTTTAGGAAAATATATCGTTCGATATAAAAGGTATCGATACCCATAAATCGCGATCAATGTCGATTTTTGTTAGAGGTGGATATATATCTACTTAAGATTTGTCTAAAATTTTGATCGACACGTGGCTGCGAGCTACACATTCTACAATTTCAGCCCGATTTTCGCTAAAGACCCAAAGATTGGATTTTTAGTTCAAGTATACTATCACCTTTTTATATGTAATTCGAGACATTTGTAATGCATTACTTAACACTCGATTCATGCATTCGAGTGCAATCGACAAACACGGCAGTCAACTCGGAGACAAAGTCCACTAGTAACTCAGTGTTCTTCGTTTATTAAAAATTGTTTTATAACGGTGCATAAACCATTTAAAAGTATTTAAAGTATCCATAACAGATCTTTTTTGAGCAAAATGATGATGAGATTAATAATAAAGGTATCTGTCCGTATAAATGAGTTTGCGATAAACAGAGTGGTCTGAAAGTTCTTTGGCCCTACGAGTTACAAAAGTGTCTAGAAAAGGAGAAAACCATTAGTTTGATTTTTTAGATGATCAAGAAACTTAGAGAATTTAAGATGACCATGAGACTAAACAATAAAAGTGTTGTCAACAAACCTATACCACACTTAAAGTTTTAATATTGATGATTTCAAAGCAACCGTTTCAAAAAATTTCATTAAAATGATAGCTACAACAGGTGATAGAGAAGAACCCGTGCAGCACCAAAAACCTGTTCGTAAAACTTGTTATCCAATTGGAAATAAGTAGATAATAGTCACTTATCAATACGAGAGTCTTGCCATGTTGAGACAGAATGTTTTCGATGATAATAAGCGAATCCTTAATAAGAACTTTGGTAAAACTGAAGTGACATCAAAATTAATAAGAAGATCCTGAGGTTCAAGTTTTATAGTTTCTAAACGTTGAATAAAATGCTGAGAGTTGAGGACGTGAAAAAAAATGTGGCGGGGAAGATGTGTTATAGAAAACTTGACAGCACATAAATGTTCTTTAGAAATACGTTTGGAAGCAACACCAAAATTCAAACCTTTGGATAGCACCAATTCCTGTTCTAAAGTGATAGTCAAACTACATAAATTCACGGCCGTTTTCAAGGAGTTAGTAGCGGATAAAACCTTCAGTGGCTAGTCATAGAGTGGTATCAGACTAATGGTAAGTAATGTTGTCAAAGAGATTCCAATCATACAATAGTATATTAAAGGACAAGTTTCATAAGGGTCCATGGTAGCGCACGAGGCCAAGTTTAAAAAACGAGTCGCGAATCGGGGAATTTTCTAATGGTCAAGTGCGTCAAAAGGTCTTATGAAACGTATACTTTATACTATTTTTTCTATTTTGGAAATTATATGCAAAAATAAAATTAAATGACATATTTACTTTTACTTGATTAATTAGGGAAAATTATATTTTTTAATAATAAGTTGGCAACATTTCAAATTTGACATGTTGAATAGTTGGATTGCTGTATTTTAATTGTCAAATATCAGTATTGCCAATCTAACAAAACCACAGTTCGGGTGCAATAAAGTGTCACTTTAGATAACTCAAACGAGTTCTTTAAAGTACTTGTTAGAGTACTAAAATCGAAAAAAAATATTTTAATAATTGATACTTAATGATAGATAGACTTTTGATTTTCCCATTACAAACGAAACAAAAATTTGATTATCCTGATCCATAAACCAAAGACGCATTGCAAAATGTATGCAACGTACATTCAACAAAAGATAAAGGTTTTATACAACGAGAAATTTTAAGATTCGTCAAAGCAACGAGTGATGATTTCTTACTGACTGCGAGCATCCCCAGAAGGCTCTGCTTCATAATCTAAACATATTAGCAATCGATGCTGTATTAAACGTTTTGCAAAAAATGTATGTAGACCAAGGAACCTTAAAGGGTCATAAATCTTTGCGACTTTTGACAAAATGGTTCTTTTAATGCAGAGAAAATCGCTTAGACCTAAAATCTTTGAAATGACATCAGCCTCTTCGTCAAACAAGAAAGAGCTAGTTTGGCTATTTTCCCCCGGTAACAATGCGGATATTAATGGGTAATAGCGGACCATTTGCGTAACTCCAAGCAACTAGTATTCATTTCAATCGATTAGGCTTGAGAATGTATTAACAAGTCTAATGTGTATGTTCCACATGCAAAGTCATCTACGTACAAGTTGTCGATGATTGCTTGCGAAACGAGAGAAAATTCATTCTTGCTTCCTGAGCCAATTGCCACGACGTGCGAATGGCTAGAAAAGGAGAAGTTGCAACACCATAAATTACGGTGTTTAATTGGTATGTTTGTATAAACTCTGTAGGCGAGAAACGCTAAAGAATCAACTGAGACTTTCTATGCGAAGGAAAAACTACTATTTGACTAAACATTTGACGTACGTCACAAGTGATGACGAAATGGTACTAACAAAAACAAAGTAAAATTAAACTAATATCATTTTGGAGTTTCGGTCCAGCAAAAAAATTATCATTTAGTGGGCTACCTTTGTTGTTCTAAGTTGACGCATTAAACACAAATTTTAGACGATGTATCGTTTTATTTAAAGATGTTGAATGTAATCGTTTCAGGAATTGTGTAAATTCTTGATTGAGGAAACCACAAACATGTGTTTCGAGTCCAAGCAGTCTTAAATAAACTCAATGTATTTTTTCAAGTATAGAAAAGTTCAACGATAAGCGACGTTCCAGTGCCAAAAGGCAACAATATACAATTTTTCGCATACCTTTATTGGTTGGCATTGATCCTAAGTCTTTAAACAGCAAACTACGAAACGGCCTATATAGTCTATAGTGTGTGTGCTAACAAACGGATTTTTTGCCTGCTGATCCTTAATTAGAGAGAGGTATTTGTTGGAAACTTTTTTAACGAGCCAAAAGCACTTTACAGTGTCATCAAGACAAGGTTTTAATGAAACCAGTTGTGTCATAGAATTACAAGCAACAAGGACCATGAAAGCTAAACCACGTGGAAGTACGTCAACACCTAAAATGAAATCGATATTGCCAAGCTTCTGTTCTTTGTTTCGAATAAATGCTACAAATTATGGGGGTTGGCATACGTAAAATAAGTTAAATATAACAAACTAGTCTGCCTAAGTCCAGATTTAACGGATGTGTCGCCTAAGCAGAACGTTGCTACCGATGAACGACTATCCCAAAAACTAAGTCGACTTACTATAGAGCTACTGTTGATAAACTTTCTACTCAAGGTCAAAACTACAGGGGTGTCCGTCGCTGAGTCTAAAATTTTTAGGAACGACGAGATTCAGAAGAAGATTTCTAAAAATGCAACAACGAATCATGTGATGTTGAGCAATCCAAACCAATGGCTTTCGAACTGTAAGATTTAACCTCATGCCTAGGACTTAGACACTTCAAACAAGATCGTGCGGGTTTGGCAGCAACGTAAGGGACATGAAGCTTAAGACCAGAAAAATTACTACAATAAAAGATACCATGTTATTTGTACTGTCAAGAGCAATCCTGACAGTACAAATAACGAGGTCGCGACGACGTTTGCTCTGACGTTGCAGCTAACAATTGTGGTTAGAGTCTTTCTACTTCACCATAAATTTTGGGTGACGTTGATGACTACCGCAAAATCTTACTGCATTTGTAACTATCACTAAACGAATTTTCAAAGCGTTAAGGATTTACCGTAACACTTCAAAAGTTGGAACTTTAGTCGAATCGTTGACGAGTGTCAGAATTCAATTTCTAAAGCAGCGAATTAAACAAGGTAAAATCCCAAATTAAAAATAAACAAATTTTTGAAGATCAATACGAGGCAACTGCACATTTATACGACTATTTACAATTTACAAAAATTCAATCAAGTACGAACATAAAAATGCTGCTTAAACCAACTACTATTTCAACTGGCAAAGCTTCAACAACAAACGCAATTTACAATACAATAACGCAACAGCAAACGCATGTGTACAAAATGTAAACAACTTCAAATACAAGGAATATACCTGCCAATGACATGTGACATGTAAATCAAACTATACCTATTAAGGGCGGATAAATTATCCGTGTCGAAGGACCATGTTTAATAACGATTTATTCACCGATGATACAAATCCTAGCTAAACATAAATTTCTATAACCAAGGGATTGTTCTCTAGTGGGGGTTGTCTAGCATAAAGAAAAACCAGTAATGATAATCCAATCTTCAATGCACTTTTTACATATAACAAATTTCAATCTGTTGCATTGCTTTCTAATAACTTCTAACAACTACACAATCGTTATATTGCCATTTTATTTATATTTTTGTTATTGTTACTAAGGCAAAAGTAACTAAGTTCAAACGCGCACGTACTAACTGTCCGCAACTACCAACACGCGTGCACGCATAATTGTCTATATCACAAGCCTTTCAAGAACACGAAACCATACTATTTATATAAAATTATTTCGATTTTTAAAATCTACCATTTGTGTGATAAAAATATCAAATATTTCTCGATTACATATATAAATAAAATTCATTTAAAAAAATCGTTAATAAGCTTAATTTGTCGATTTTCCATCTCTGTCAAATTTTGAAAAGCTGATTAACTTGTACATGGCAACTCAAAGTCTTTTATAGAAATTGAAATTTCATCTACTTCACTAAAGGTGAATATTTTGTAACTTTATAAACTTTTAATGAGAACGAATTTCAGCATGAAAGTCAACTTTTGCATTAAATATTTACCTTATTAATGTTACAAATAAAAAATATTTCAATTCACAAATGGTTTTTGCAATAACAACAAATTTAAAAAAAATGTATTTGATGATGTTCGGAAACAATAGAGACAGTATAATAAAGAAATTTGAAGCAAAGAATTTTACTTTGCAAAAGCTTCTTACGTCTAAAAATAAAATTTGTATTTTGTAAAGGTTTTCAATTTCTATTTAGTTTTTGCAAAACATTTTTATTGTCTTTTAGAATACGTTTTAACTTACAATAATCGCAATTACGATGTAATGCAAGCACGGATTTAAATTACTTGTTTTTTCTATAATATTAAATCACTTACTGTGATTTCTACAGTTTTACAGAACCATTCTGAAATACTTGAATTAAATCAAAATAATGTTTCAAGATTCTAAAATTTATTGACATTTGACGAAGCTTACGGTGTATTAACCCTGAAATCTAGAACCCCGACGCAAGATATCGGCTAAGTTTATAACTTCCAAACTATACTTTTAAAATTAAATTTGTTTTTAGAAGATGCTGTAAGCGGTACATTTTTATTATAATTTTTTTTTAATCACTGTTTTAGTAAACATTTTAGTTGTTAAATCTAATGTTAAATATAATGTAACGTTTATTAAATCTTATTAATTTATTTATACTAAAAATATGTACAATCGCCTTCAACCAAAATGACCGCTTAAGGTCGTACCTATTCACATTCTAATGGTATGGGATGTTTCCCATTAGAAGCTTAAAGCAAATACAGCTCCACTTTGCAAACATGATAGTCGGAAAATATGTCAACTAAAAAAATTAATTTGAAATTTTTGCCGCTATAAATAATTTGTCCAATCATAATTGAGAATTCGAAGTTGGTACATTCACAATTAAAAGTGGCTTAAAAGTAAATTATGACAGTTTACAGCTGACATTTTCCGCGTGCGTTTTATTAATTACTAATTCCTTTTATTGTGTGCCAGTGTTACTCTTGTTTATTAAAATCAGTTTCTTTGAAGACTACTTTGTTGTTTTATTTGTGAAATACAGGTATTTATTTACAAATGTTTTAATAACTTGTAATTATAATGTAAGTTTTATGTTTGAAGGTTATTATTATTATGGCTGGAACTACGAAGAAAACTATCCATTCTGAGGCTCGAAACATTATCAAAAATGTTATTCAGTTCTTCGATAGTCAAAAAGCTGCTGGTGAATGGGCATTCTCTTTGGACAAGGCAACCGAACTTGCAGCGGCTGCTGTTGGGAAATCAGTGGCTACTATTTTGAGAATCAGAAAAGAAGCTGCTGTAGCTGACGGTAATATCCTAGAATCACCTTCGAAAAAAAGGAGAAGCGGAGGATCCAACAAAATAGTGATGGATGAGTGCGATTTAGGAATTTTAAAAAGAATAGTGCAAGAGGTTTACACAGTTGACAAGCAAGTGCCGACATTAAAAAATTTAGTGAGTAAAATGCAAGACAAGATTAATTATACTGGCGGACAAGAAACATCTTTTAAGAATTGGCTTCAATTTAAAAAATGTGAAAACCGACAAAAATTGCTCATAGGATGCAATGATATCGTAGCTTGGCGTTCTCGTTATCTACGAAAGTTGAGAGAAAACGCTGCTCTCAGAGAAAATAAAAAACCAATTACATATTTAGACGAAACTTTTATTCACCCATCTTATGGGGTCAGTAAGTGCTGGCAGTCAAAGGACCAACCAGGTGTACATAAAACTGATCGTTCTGGCCAGCGGTACATTATTGTACACGCAGGTGGTGCGTATGGATTTGTTAACAACAGGTTTAAATTTTTAGTGAATACTGGTTCATCGGAAGATGACACAAGTTTAGAAGAACATGAAAGTGATTAATAAATCTGTTTAAATAGGTACTTGTTCAATTAATTTTGATTTCAATGTAAGGATTAATTTGTGTTACTAAAAATTGCCAAGCTAATAACTTATTCGTTTATTCAACAAAATATCAAACTTGAATACAATTAAGATAAGCAAAAGGAATTTTATAAATCTTAAGTTATTTAAAACTGTTTCTGTAAAATTTAATATTGTTACTAAAAATTGTATATTCATGTTTTGGGTTTTAAGTTTAATAAAGTATTTCTTTTATAGATATGTTTCTTTCTATTTTGTAAAGAAAAAATAAGTTACACTGGTTATGCAGCACACAATACATTTATGTGTATCCAACAATATACATTTAAATTAAGCGCCCAAATACTTTTTTTGGGATTGTACCATACAAACTACTGTAGCGCCGGTATCCCCTCTCCAACTATCTTGTTTGCTCTGTGAACCTGTAAACCATTGTAATTTTATTACCTGTCTAGCTAAAGGAATAATAGAAATAGCAGATTGGTATTTATTATAAAATTTTAAATGTATTTAATATTTAAAAAGTGTACTTTAGAGAATTTATACCTTATGCAAGCTATTAATTATAGAATTTTGTTTATATCAGATATTTATATAGAATATTGCTTCTACTAATACTACTAGCATTACTAGTGTATTCATAACATATTTGCAATTACTATGCATAATTAATTAAATCATTTTAATAGTGGACTGATTGAAAATACGTCAAATAATCAATTGAATAAAAAACCATAACGCTCTGTTCTTTAGCACAAAACGACCTTCAGATTCTAAAATAAATACTATTTACATTTTTTGTGAAATAACGATTTAGTTTATCGTTATATAAACTGAAAAAATTGATTTTTGTAGTAATGTCGACTAATTTAAATCATCGTTTTAAACTGAACTAAATTTAAACAAGTTTTAAGTAGATTAATACCTAATCGCTTCTCTTATTAGTTAATAGTTTTATTATAGAAATATGTTTATTTAATACATAAAACGTTACAATTAATATTTCGTATATATGTCGTTAACCTGTTCAGCATCAAGTTAATTAATTTTTTGCAGTAGTCGGATCCTCGGAAACGTTCCCAAAGTTCATTTGCAGCTTGCGCTACATTATTTAAATGCAGAGGCGTAGCTACATATACAGCGCCCTGGAGCAAATAAGATCTGTGCTCTTCCTTTTTTTCTCACAAATGTTTTAATAAAATTCTAAATTTTCTTCTTTATTTTTTAATTTCAATTTTAAACATTATTTAATGACAATTGATTTAAAATTTTTAAATACATGACATATTCACACAGTAATATTGAATTAATTATAAACTACATTAAGACGTTTACAAATCTTAAAACTGTTAATCGGTCAATTAATTTACTCAGATCAAGTTGACCAGCAATTGGTTTTTCAATTGATATTGTGGCCAAAGAGCTAACACAGGATTGAGACATACTGCTTTGTAAACATCTTTTGGGAGAGACTGGGGTGTGAATTAAGAGTAATTCAGCAATTTCGCGTATAGAAGTAATTTGTCTTAATTGAATAAAAAACACATTTTAAATCTTATTAATTGTAGTCCAAAACTAAAAGACATATCTGAAGAATAAGCCAATTTCAACAGTTTGGAATCAACCAAAATAGTTTCATCAGATGATGCAACAAGATATAGTAACGATAAACATATAAAAAGTCTACTTACTTTACGCACGGATTTAAATTTAATATTTAATTGAGTAAATACTATGTCAATTACTTTATTAAAAAAATTTTACTTTAAAACATTATTAACTATTTTGAATGTGCTCATCCAGATTGTCAATGATTTTTTTTACTAGACGAAATCTATTTTTGCCGAAACAAGGTTCAATGCTCCAATCAGTTGATAACTCAACTGCCTCGTTTTTAACAATATCCCAATTATTAAATATATATATTTTGGAATTGGGTTGGAGACAATATTAATATGTTCCAGTACTTTATTATGTACAATTATCAAGATATTGGTAAAAAATTGTTATAATAAGTTATCAAACTTTTAGGTTTGCGTTGTTGGTCTTGGCTTCTTCAGTTTAATTTCAAGTAGGCTAATATTTTAATAAAAATAGCGAGAACGTAACGCGTCAAGAGCCTGAACACGGGAAGACCACCATGTTAGACAAACCTTTTTTTTTCTATTGAAAGTGAATAACAAGTTTATGTAAAACCCATGCCGCCGGATATTGTAAATCTTTCAGGTATATCCGTTCTTATAATAATTAGAAAATGGTCGCTGTTATGCAAGTCATTTATTACTTCCCACTTAAGACGAGGAGTTAGATTGGTAGAGACTAATGTAAGGTCAATAGCTGAAAACTTATTTGACGTAGCAATGTGATATGTAGGCAAGCCGGTGTTTAGGATTACAATATCATCTCTGATCAGCCAATTTTCTAGTAATCTACCTTTCCTACACGTATTTTCTGATCCCCAAATCGGGTTATGGGCATTGAAATCTCCTGTAATAACGAAAGGTCGTGGAAGCTGATCAACAAGTTGGGAGATTTCATCTATTGTCCAATTATTATCAGGTAAGTAAATATTACAGACAGTGACTTGCAATGGTAAACGTATCTTAACGGCAACCGCTTGCAGAGGTGTATTAATTTGAATCTTTTCATATACTACATTGTTTTGTAAGAGAATTAATACACCACCACTGCTTCTTTGATCGTTAATACCGTCTCGCCGTTCAATATTGTAACCTCGTAAGCGATACGGTTGATTATGCCTAAGATGAGTTTCTTGAAAGCAAAAACACATTGGGTTATACTCATGCAATATCATCTTTATGTCACAGTATCTCCTTATTATACCCCTACAATTCCATTGTATAATTTTATTTGTATCCATCGTAAAATGTTTGACTGGTTATTAAATAACATGTAGATAAAATAAAAAAAAAGAAAAAAAAGAAAACAGATAACTGTGTATATATGGACAAAACAAATCAGATTAAAGACAAAGAAATGAATAAAATAGAAGACATACAATTATCCACCTTTATGCGTGGATTCTCTAGATGTAGACCGGGAGCTCAAAGAACTTTGGGATTCATCCCTGGGTTTCCTAGTTTTACCTTTCGGCAAACCTCTTGGCTTCTTCGCCATGTTGGTATTCTTTTGCTGGCTAAAAGAAGGCTGACTACCCTCAATGCAACCTTTTTCCTCAGGTGGTGTTTTCTGATCGTCTTTTTGTTTTTTATTTTCTCGATTAATATCAAGTGTAAGCTTCGTACTCGTCACCTCTTCTGTGCTATC
Organism: Aquatica leii; assembly: GCA_035610365.1. Taxonomy (NCBI): domain Eukaryota; kingdom Metazoa; phylum Arthropoda; class Insecta; order Coleoptera; family Lampyridae; genus Aquatica; species Aquatica leii. Next base: position 15,987,164 of record CM069432.1, read on the forward strand.
CTTTCTCAAAGCATTCAGGCAACTACCAACCTAGGCAACAGTTTCCTTTCCAACTCTTTTACATCTATACTTTTAGTTTCGGGGCCGACTGCTTGAACAGCTTAAATGGGTATTCGTGCTGGAGCAGTAGCGACTTGCGCAAAGGAAGTACTTGGTGTTACCAAGCTTGTGCACTATCTTAACTTCTTGTATTTTCATTTCTTGTCTAAAAACCGCACACGTTTTTGCCGTGGCCTTATGCTGCCCTTGACAGTTTGGACATACAATAGGTTCTTCACACCACGAACCCTCATGGGTGGGTTTTCCACATACACACCGCTTATCGTGCTTGCAATTTACTGACGAGTGTCCAAATCTTTGACAGTTGAAGCACCTCAAAGGATTTGGAATGTATGGGCGCACCTGTAATGGATAGAACGCGGCTTGTATCACCCTAGGAAACTTCGTGACATTAAAAGTAAGTATATGGTTTGCAGTATTTATAAGCTCTCCATCACGTCTTGTCTTTATCCGTCTTACGTCCACTACACATTGACTTTTTAGGTTTTCTTTAATCTCATTAATGGAGCAGTTTAGTAGATCTCGGCAGTATACAACTCCCTTCGACATATTAAGGGTGCCATGTGGTACAACCTCAATCTCACATCCCCCAAAACGTTCACATTTAATGAGTTGTTTAGATTGCTTACTGGATACGGTTTCAATTAGAGAATTCTCCCTTCACTTTCTTAACTTCTTTACATTTCCTATTAGCCCGTACAAAGTTTTACTTATAAGAAAGGGACTTGTATTAGCAAAATCGCCTTCCTTCTTCTTGAGGACCAGGAACCGGGCCACAGAGTCCTCCTTTCCGCTGGTACCTAAAATCTCTTTTAGTGGAGGGAAAACCTTCTCACTGGCATTTTTTCTGGTGGCACCGGTACGAGGAAAGGAGCCACCTACCATATCTTCGTTGGACCGAACATCTGGACGGCTCCGACGGGGGTCCGGTCCATACTCCCCACCGCCCTGGTGATTATTTGAAAGACTTTCCATATTTTGCATTTTTACGCTACTGCCAGCTATGCACGGTGTAGAAAAAAAAACGGACAGCATCAGCGGAGCCCTGCCGAACCACTACTAACTTTATGATTGCGCTGAGTGCCCAGTACGAAAACATACAACAAAGGAAAAGGTATTGCTAGGTCCGTGGGGGCGCAACTCCCCAAAATCTGACGGACAGTCAGACCCCCTGCGGGGAGATAATTTCAGTTTAACACTTATTGTTTACTTTAAATTCACGTACAAGGTAATCAGTATATTTATCTCGAACACACGCGTTAATCACTTATTTATTAGAATATAATATAATATAATTTTTTCGTAACATAGTTTATATGACTGTATAAATGTACTGCAATATTAAGAATGCACGGTGGTATATTTGCAACTTTGATCTTACAGACAAGCAGTTAATATTAAGTTTGAAAACTGAAACTGTTCTAATTAAAAACTGCAACGTAACCGACAAAAATAATAATTATTCAAAATACATCTTTTGTTTTTTAACTTATCTATTAAGCAGTAGTATCTTAAGTTGTATTTAATTAACAATAAAAATTTTCAATATTTTTCTTGTCAATATAAGTTTTACGTTCAACGGATCTATTAATTGATAAAAGCTAAAACAATTAGTTCTTTAACTTGTTCATTAGTTTATATGAACTGAAGTTTATAAGAGAGAAACACTAATCTATTTATACAAAAGCGGATAATTGCGTTAGAAATTAAATTGCTTAAAATTGATTAAGTGATACTTTTATGTTTTCTCTTTACTGTTACGAACTTAAATAAATAAATAAAGTAAATTATTCTAATATTTCTGATTAAAATGTTTAATATTACAATTACAAAATGCTAAGTATGTAAGGTATTTCAATAATTTCATTTTACTGTCAATGTTAAATAAGAAACATTTCGAACTAAGATATTTAAAGGAGTTTACAACAAATTGAAAATTGAACTTTTTGTTTGTCACAATTATTTGCTTAAGTAAAATTTATTTAACGTAAAAAAATATAATTGCAACAATTTACTATCAATTGAAACCGTAAAATGTAAAATTTTGTACATTTTTTTAAAAATAGAACACACGCGATGTAAAATAAGCTAACGAAACAAGGTGCATTTGTGCCACGTACCGTGTTGTGGTTATGTATTCTAAATCATGCTTGCACAAATGTTAAAATAAGTTTAAAAAAAAAGTTATTACAGGTATATCCATAAATTTATCTTAAAAATTAGATACAATTTTCTTTAATATTAAACAAAATAAGAAAACGCTATTACCGTTTTGGTAAAATTACTACTAAATAATCGAAGATTGAAAAGAACCATAACAATACAGTTTGTTAGTAAATATTTGATGTAATTAATTTTGTAAAAAAGGTACACACGTATGAAAGAAAATGGGACACGGGATTTTTCAAGGCTAATTTAGCCTGTTTGCATACATCGCTTTTAAGTTTGTATTATGTTTCTATACCTGCCCAGGTGTTTATTGTTCTCGCTAAGTAATTATTTATTGCTTTTTTTGATTATTTCAAAACTAATATTTAAGTTTAATTTATTTCAGAAACAAAATTCGAATTACAATTATATTATATTTTTTTTCAAATTTCGTAAATTAAAAAAACAGAAAATACAAATGTAACTATTTGAATTGTTTAACACCTTACAACAAAACAATAACATTTCAGTAATCAAAGCTTACTTTTAAAGTATTCGAATACATTATTTATAAATAAAATCTACAAATCTTTTACAAACGTCACAAAGTAAGAAATTATTAATTTTGAACAATAAAAGTATTTTCCGTTATATATACAACAATAATAATAAATTACAAAAGACTATAATTAGCAACAAATATTATCGGCACAGAACTAGAATTAAAAACAGAATTAGAGATGATTTTTGCTGGTATCATAGACTTTACAATCTTTGTGTTGAAGATTTGACCCGCCGTATTAGTACAATTTAAAAAACGCGACACTTTATAACGTGCACTTAGCTAAAATGCACAAAATCATTGTCCAATTATACGCTGGTCAACCCAAGGACAAACAAAATACCTTCTTAATAGGTTAATACAAGTAAATCCTTGTCAAAAAATTAAAAAGAAGTCTGAAGATAGCACATCGTACAAGAATAACACGTTTACCTTTTTTGCAATAAACTACAGAAATTTTGCAAAATTGTTTTCAAAAAAATCATTTAGCCGCTGCAGGAAAATCTTCTTGTGACAAAAGAGACAAACACAATCTCATGTTTTGACTGCCGATCTTTTAGTCAAAATTTACGACCACATAGACAGTTTTCTAAAAAATGAGACACATTATTATTCAAAAAATATATTCTATCTAGATTAAAATTAAACAGTAATAACTATACATTCTCTTCTTATAATTCGCTACCCAAAATTGAAAAATAAAGTTAGATATAAGTATTATCTAAAATATTAAAAAAATCCGAATCTCAACGACAACGCTAAACTGATGGTTGGTCCTCAAAAAACCAGCAGAAAATTCTATAACCAGATACAAGAAGTTAAACAAATACGCAAAGATAGTTTTCAAATTGCCGCTTCCCAATATACTTGTTCATGACATTTTCTATTACAGGCAGCTGTAGGTATACCTGTTTGAGATTCCCAATCTCAGAAACGACACTGGATACTTTTATACATACCCTAAAAGGCAAGAAAAAAAAATTTTATATGATTAAATACAAAATCGTATACCACCGAGGGTTAAAAACTCTATACCTTTTCCGACGGTTGCCCAAGCCAGAATAGAAAACAATACAATGGTAAGATTTTTCTTCGTTCTACAAACGACTAAACGCTTTTTAAGATTCAGAGACTTACTTACTATTACTTAAACTTTAGATTAATAAAACAAAATTTTATTTCGCAAAGTTTAAAACTTATACTTTAAAAAAATCGCACTGAAACACTTTAACATAACAAATTCCTCCCATTATCATAAAAACCTGAAAAGTGGACACTAGTTAAAATAAAAAATAAAAATTTAGGCATACGCTAAAGACCCAACCATAAAATCAACCAACCTAAGAAGAAAAGTAAATAAAAGATGTCTTTCCAGTTCGCTAAGTATCACTAGTCAAATGTGTCCAAAAGTCGCATGATGCGGAAAGATACTCTAATAAACCAAAAACTCCAACTAATAGAAATGAAGTATCAGAAAAGGTATTTGTTGAAAGTCGACATTAACCGTTATATGCTATAAAAGCAAGAAAACAACGCAGTCCCATAGACCTAACTGAAGAATAATCCTACGCAAACCAAGAAAAAAAAATATAGAAAAGAGAGAAGTTTGGACCAAAGTCAAAGGCAACGCCTTAAAACCCCATAAAATCCTAGCCCACAGACACAAATCCTTCGCTAACAATAAGTCCACAAAACTCAAAAAGTAAAAAAAACCAAGTATTATTATCTATCAGATTTTGAATTGTGATATGCGGATTTAAGAAAAAATAAAAATCATAAAAAAAACTAAGACAACTGCGTCAAAAAATCTTGAGCAGACGGTATAAAACTATTCCAGCAAAAAACCAAGCAGACCCTAAAGATCCAAGAAAGCAACCACCAAAAAAATCTCAAGTAAAAAAAAAAGATTCTGATGAAGAGTCGACACAAATCGGACTACATAAATTGCAGAGAAAAAATTAGTAATTTAACGGTTTTAAAAACCAAACACTACATGAATGCACCAATTAAAATCAAGTCTAAACCGCAACACACAATACAAAACCAAAAGAGACAAAAAAATAAGTAAGAAAGAATAAGAAACCTTCTCTGCTAATCGAACTTTGTTAGCTTTTGTTCATTACGTTCTAAAACTAAAACCTAAAACGCTGAAGAACGGATTAGAATATCTCAGGAGCAAAAAAAACCAAAAAAAAAAGAATAGGTAACCAAGTAACAATAGAAGAAAGAAAATATAAGAAAAACAAGAAAAAAAAAGACATACAAAGAAAGATAAGACTCGATGTAAGTGTTTGATTCGTTTTCTCCGCAAAAAAAAACAAAGGCAGTGATTAACCCTTCAATGCCCAACCAACCGCTCTAAGACAAACCTTTAGGAAGAACAAAAAAGAAAGATGTATCATGTAGGTGATTATTGCTAATGACATTTACGTAAAAATGAAATTAAATTACAAAAATAGAAACTAATTTTTACCCCAGAAAGACATTCACAATAGCAGCAAAAGTACTACACTCATTTATAACGTAGATAAGCGTGAATATTTAGAAATAAAAGCTTCACCGGATGCGTACGTTAGATGATCATGTACAAACCGCACCACAATCACCAGAGAAAAGAGAAAAATTCGTGACACAACTTAGTAAATTCGCGACTGCGAAATTGTACGCCGTTATCGGTAATGATGTATTGATGTACTCCGAATATCAAAAAAATTTGTTCCTCAAGAGTTTTAGTAACAGCGGCAGCGGTGGCTGTTCACAAAGGGAAGAAAAGTGCAAAAATGGTGAAACAATCAGCTATGCCAAACAAGTAGCAATTGCCTTTAGAAGACGAGGGAGAGGACCAACAAGATCACAACATAACGTTTGCCGTAGGTCTAGCGCGAGAAGAATAGAAACCGGGAGGAGACAACTGCGCGACTTTATTAGCTGAGGAGACAGTACAACGACGAATATACCTAGCGACGTCAGAGCGTGGTCAAGGCCAATAATTATGTTGAAGAATTCGTGCTGTAGTCTTAGTCACACGACAATGTCCAGCAAACGGAGGTTCATGATGCTCCTGAATAATTCGTTTACGTTGTTCCGTCGATACAATACATTGTTGTCCACCGACCAATGAGGAAATTTGTGAAGCGAAGTAAGAATTCTATGAGTTAAAGGTGGTTATTATATTGTCTTATCCTTCTCCGTCTGTCTCTTTTTTTCCTTTCTTGTTTTTCTTACTTCTCATTTTTTCTTCTTCTTGATTAGTTGATCACCTGCACGCCACATCTCTTTCTTTCTTTTTCTTCCTCCTCCTCAAGGTTTACCTTTTTGGGCGGTTGGTTTAATTACGCCACGCTTGCCACATCCAAAGCAGTGTAGAACTTGTGGACTTGGACAACGCAGAGACACATGTACTTTTTGACCGCAATTCCAACAACGAATACGTTCACGAAAATGAGAAGAAGTAGAAGCAGAATCCTTATCGCCGGTAGGCTTAGAAGAACTAGATTTAACAGAAGAGCAAGAAGATTTAGACGTTCAATCCTGTGCTGGACCTACATAAGCTAAATTAGGTTCTAAAAGATGGCTAGTACGTCGATCCAATTTTTTTCCTAAGGTCAAAAGTTGGTTAATTGAAGAAATGTCGTGCAAGGCCAAAACAGGTTAAAAGTAAAGAGTTAGATTGCGCCGAATGATAGTCAATTATTGTGCTTCCGAAAGAGGATTACTTAATCGCGAGAAAAGACTTTGCATGGTAGCTATACATAAACCAACAGATTTATGAGTTCCCATTATACGTGATTTTATTTCCTCTAGAATGCGTTCAGAATAGTTTACTGGAAGAAATTCGGATTGCAACAATCGTACCACATCCTTCCAAGAAGATAGCGAATGTTTATACTCACGAAAAAGAAGTAACGCTTTTCCTGTTAGTAATTCAGGCGCTCCTTGAAATAGTTGGAATGAAGAAATTTCCCGAGCTATGTTTAATTCTTCTAATCGGGTGAGAAAATCTGTCAATGAGAACGTACCATCTTCCGAAAAGATCAAGTTTCATTTTTTCCAAACGAAAGGTTTAGGAACAAAAGCAGTATCGGCTGGAGAGTGATGAATAACATCAGGTTCTATGTCAGAGTTCGAAGATAACAATGCTGGTTCATCGTCTATATTCGAAACTGTAGGCTACAACTAAAAGTAACTACTTGACTAAACTCCCGAAAGGTAGTATGACGTTATTTCCTAATAGTAGAATTGATAGCGTTGTGTACTTCTTCCAACGAAAGTAATAATTGATTTTTGTTCTTAACTTTCTCGTCATAGATGGCATTTATTAGTTTGCAACGACGTTCAGCGTGAGCCCAAAGAGTTGTAAAGCCAGCAAATGCAGTAGTAGAAAAATCTACTTCAAAACCTTAATTAAAAGTAGTAAGTTCCTTTAAAGCCAATTCAATAGCACTCTTATCACTCTCAAAAGAAAGTTCATGTTTTAGGACAGAAAGCGACTGGTTTGCTTCCAGCTGAAGAGCACTACGTACGGCCTTTCGTAATTCTTCAATAGAAATAGCGAGGTCGAGCCCACGAGAAGCGAGTTCATATCTCAATTCCTCTGGTCTAAGACGATTAACTTCAAATTTCCACAGTTTATTCATAGTAAAAGAAATACAACATCTTACAAATACCTTAAACCCTACAATATCAAATAAGAAAAGAAAAATTAAAATAGAATTGCTTAGTTCGAATTGAACCCACAAGCAAACTAGAAATTAAAAAAAAAAATATTACCTAAATTCGCACTATAAACATCAATCAACTAAAAGAAACTAGGCATTAAGAAACTAAAGCAAAAAGAAATGTTGTCTAGTGTTCTCAAGGTTGTAGAAAACAACAATTATTTATAATGCAGTTAATTGTAATGAGAAGAATCACATAAGAAAATACAAGACAAGAAAAGAATAGAAGAAATTCGGGCCCCACGTTGGGCGCCAATATTTTTATCTGTTACGTGGAGGTAGACAAAGTAAAAAAGTGGAGGGGTTCTAAGTTTGAGAAAATATTTAAAGACGCCAAGTTACTGCTATTAGCAAGAACTGACCGGAACTAACAGCCAGCAGCAGGTACCTCCCATAAGAAACAAGGATAGGTTAGAAAGAGAAAACCTAAATACACAAAACGCAAAAAAATAACAATAGAACAATTTTATTATCACCCTTAAATTAAATTGCCTGTAGTTATTGCAATACAAAACTAACTTGACGCGTATTATCAGGTAAACGTTGATAGTACAACCTTGTAATAATCAATTTCGATTGCAGGTTTATTTTCCCTGTATCGCGAAGTTAATCATCGGAATGCAATGCCTTACCTAAATTCTTACATATGATTAATCAGCTTAAGTATAAATTATGAAATTATTTTTGTCTAATTAACAACCGTACTTAACATGTATAGAGATAATAGAAACAAATAAATTAGGATGCTATTATTCGAAGGTAGTGCTTACGCAGGCCACGGTACAGCGTAACTTTATGTTCGTCAGTAAATAACGGAAAAATCTGACATGTTTTGTAGATGGGTGCTCCAGATTGTCTATAACCAATTTCGTTGGTGTTGGTAGCGTAAATCCAATAGGATGTTACTTCGGGTAATAGTCGTAGGAGTAATTTACAGATGAGTTCGACAGCATCGCCAGAAAGCTTAGTAATACTCATCCGTATAAAAAGGAAAATTATCAAAGTACAAGACAGAGGACAGCATGAAATTAAAATCCCAAAAAAGAAAAAAAAAGAAAAAAAACACTAAAAGAAAACTGATTAGAATCGTTAAATCGTCATTCTTTCAAACCTACCAAAAGATGTTCAACGTATCAGCCTAAAAGAAAATTTGTGTGTGAATAGTCCAATTTTACGAAATCCAAGAAAACCAAATAACGTGAGATATCAGGATATATGGGGTTAAACAGAATCGAAGTAAAGAAATGTAATGTAAGTTGTCTAGACGACAGGTCTCAAAATTTACTAATTAAAATAAATGCAACTTTTACATTGCAGATTGCACAATTACTTTAAATTGGATACGAGAAGCACCCAAGCGTTGGAATACATTTGTAGCCAACAGAGTAGCGGTAATTCAAGCCATTAGTAACAGTAAAAACTGGAGGCACATTTCGACACATTACAATCCCGCGGATTAACTATCGCGTGTCGTCTCGAGATCTTGAAAACGCTAACGCGATTCAGCATCCTGGCCAACACAACCAAACTGCTTTGAAAATGATTTTGAGATTCGCGTCTCCCATGTAGCTATTCATCCACAGCCAATAAATAGATTTTTGAAATTTTCATCCTTGCTCAAGTTGCAACGAGTCGCAGCTTACTTCTACCGATTTATAAATCATACAAAAAATCGAGATAAACGCAACATAAACCGGTATTTAACTGTTGAGGAAAGGCAAAATGCTTTACTTAGCTTAATAAAACTTGCACAAACTGAAAACTTTATTAGCGAAATTAAACTTTTGAACGAAGATCAACAATTAAACTCCAAGGGTTCATTATTGGTTCCCAATCTGTTCCGAGATGACCATGACATTTTACGGTTAGGTGGTTGTATCCAGGATTCAAATTTCAATTATGACAAGAAGCACCCCATTATACTTTCACCTTCGCATTGGTTAACAAAATTAATCTGCATTAATGAACATATTAGGCTACTACATTGTAGTGCTAATCAATTACTTTCATCTCTAACAAATAAATACTGGCCTATCTCTGCCAGAAGCATGTTGCAAAAAATACTTCATGACTGTATAAAATGATTTTGCGCCAATCCTGTCATTTAACTCACTCATGGAAAATCTTCCTAAAAATCGCATTACCGAGACCCTGCCCTGTTATAGTAGCGGTGTGGACTATGCAAGTCCAGTAATGATAAAAAACAAGAATGGGCGTGGCTCAAAACTAATACAATCATACATTTGTATTTTCGTGTGCTGTAGCACAAAGATGGTTCATTTAGAACTGGTATGTGACCTCGCTACTAAAACTTTTTTAGCAGCTTTAAAGAGATTCGCGGCCCGAAGGTTACAACATTCGAACATTTACTCCGATAACGGAAGGAACGGCTCAATTGGATTCATTTTTGTCAAATAAATTAATTCAAAATCACATTAAAGATTCATCAGCTCTTGTCAATACTTCCTGGCATTTCCTCCCACCGCGTTCATCTTATTTTGGAGGACATTGGGAAGCGGGTGTGAAATCTGTAAAACACCATTTAAAACGAGTTGCTGCGAACACCTTTTTGACATTTGAAGAGTACTACACGTTGCTTATACAATGTTATAAATTCCCGTCCTTTATTCTCCCTTACTACTGATCCTAACGACCTCAATCCATTAACTCCAGCACATTTCCTTATCGGAAGAAAGCTTTGTTACAAGCTTTTTGGTTTTACGAACCTTGCACGGCCAACTCACAATAGTCGGAGGTGGAGAGGTCCACAATAAATACAGAAAAGATGTTTCAGGGCGCCAGAGCTGATCCAAAGCAACACTTCTGTTTCGCTCACAACAGAACGGTTCAAACTTGTAACACACTAGAAGGTTCGTAATCCCTCTACTCGGCTGTTCGAGTAGCCCAAATTAGTTCGTAGGGAACAATAACCATAAGAGAGAGAATTAACAAATTTAATCACTTTTAGATTATAATTAACAGATATCACAGTTTAACTTAGAGTAACAGAATAGTCGCTGTACATCGAATTCGGAGATACTAAAGTCTAGAAGAATTAACAATAACCATTAACAACGGTATTAAACTTTGATTTCGTAACAAGTAAATTTATAGAATTATATAAAAGATTTAGTACGTGGATGCCTACAGTATCGGCAACCCACCACACACAATTAAAGTAAATCGAAGTAAATATCCTTCACCCACACACAGTATGCGATACAGTGAATTCAATGATTATAATTACCTTATTGGTAGCTACACATTACATGCATTTACGAACGTTAATATGAATCAAAAGTTTGTGAGTAATTTTTCGTGACAACGATGTACATAAGATTAATTAAAGTAACTCACCCGAAGTTCAGCATCCACTAGCACGAAGAAAAACGTTTTTCCCCTTCAGTGGCCTGTAATAAACATTAAACACGAATCGTGTCACACACCAACTCACAAAGAATATTAGGCTAAAACAATTAGTATTAATAATTCATTAAATATATATAAAAACCGGTGTATCGACTACTGTACGCAGCGAATCAAAACAGGTGGCTGATAACACGATCAACGTCTGCCTTTGGTATTCAATAGTACTTCTGTGTATCGAATCAGATAAATAGTAACGTAGAACAGGTGGCTGATAACCCAGTCGTGTCATCCACGTGTAGTAATATCTTCCCCGGGAAGGATTAGCGAGACCCCGTTTTCGTGGCGTGGAAACCGCTTTCCGAAAGCGTATGTGTACGGTAACGTGATTGCTTAATAAAAATTATTATTCAAATATCCCCTTTATCGAAAACGTACATGTGCTCGAAGTGGAGGAAAAATGGCTGTTAAAATGAAGAAAGAATTACGAACGAATTTTAATAAACGACAGCAATAGCTTACCCTGTAACGCTTCAAATATTTTATATAATTAATATAATTACAATTGGATTTCCATTATTCCGGATGGCATCGGCTACAAGAAATATTCAACACGCACAGGCCATTTTATGCAATTCACAGTATGACGATTTTTCGTCAAATGACAACCACGAGAAAACGATCGGTAGAGGGCGTCAAAACCCGAATCTAATTTCAAGTCAATATACACAGTCGTACGTAATACGAATTTCGTACGTAACAGAATTCCCAAGAAGAAAAAAAATGAGAAATAGAAAAGATAAGAGATAGAGAAAGACGGAGAAAGATAAGGCTCGATGTTAATGCCTGATTCATTCTTCACCCCTTTGGGCGGTTGGTTGGGCATTGAACGGTTGGTCACTCCCTTTCGTTTCTTCTACGGAGAGAAGAACGAATCAGACACTTACATCTCGTCTTATCTTTCTCCGTCTGTTTCTTTTCTGCCTTTCTTGTTTTTCTTACTTCTTATTTGTTTCCTTCTTGATTTGTTGATCACCTGCATGCCACATCTCTTTCTTTCTTCTTCTTCCTCCTAATGGTTTACCTTTTGGGCGGTTGGTTGGGCACCGTAGGGTGGTCTCTCTTTTCATTCTTTTACGGGGTGAAGAATGAATCAGGCATTAACATCGAGCCTTATCTTTCTCCGTCTTTCTCTATCTCTTATCTTTTCTATTTCTCATTTTTTTTCTTCTTGGGCTTAGGGACTTTCTATGTGACATCAATTCTTTTTTTTCTTTTTGATCTTCTTATGGTTCACCTCTTGGGTGTTTAGTTGGACATAGAAATACCTAGTCTTATCTTTCTTGTCTTTTTTGTTTTTTTCTTTTATCTTGGCTTGTTGCTTGAACACTTTCTTTCTTTTTAGTAACTTCCTGTTTAGTGTTCACTACAACTGTGTTTCTTTTTTCTTTTCTTTCTCAGTTACTTCTTTGGTTTTATTGGGTTTAGTGGGTTTTTGTTTTGTTGCGTTTGGATTGAAGCTTGGAATAGACTGCAACGTCGCTTCTGGTACTCTGTACTTCCGCTTAGTCGGCATTTTTGATGTTGTTAGTCACCGTTAGGATATTTCTCTTCTTTGGGTTTCTTTTGCTGTTGGAATATTCTAATCCGTTCTTCGGCATTTACGTTCCAACGTGACATTCCAACACAACGAGCACTAACTCACGAAGTTCAATTGGCAAGTGAAGTTTTCTATTCTTTATTGGCTCTTACTTCTTTTCTTTCTTTCTTTTGGTTTTGTTTTGGATTTCGCGGTTTGGATTTCTTTTGGATTGGCACTCATTTAGTGTTTAGCTTTTTGGTGACTTTGTTGTTGTGACTCTTGGATTACTGATTTTTCTTCTCTGCCTTTTTGGTAGCCCGACTTATGTCGACTTTTAATCAGAATCTTTTTTTGCTTAAGATTCCTTCGTTGGTTTTCTTTGCTTAGATCTTTAGGGTCTGTTTGGTTTTTTTGGTGGAAGAATCTCATATCGTCTGTTGACGACTTTTTGAGCACAACTGCATTAGTTTTTCTTTTTGACTTTTCTTCTAAATCCGCGTATCACAATTCAACGTTTAGATACTTTTTTCTTTTTACTTCTTTAGCTTAGTAAGCTTTGGGGACTTATATTTGGGGGTTGGATTTGTAGTTATGGGCTGGGGTTTCAAGGGATGTTAGGGCGTTGTCCTGGACCGTGGTCTAAACTTCTTTCTTTCCTATAATTCTTCTTTTTCTCTTGGTTTGCTTAGTATTGTCGGTCAGTAAGGTCTATGGAACTGCGTTGCTTCCTTGCTTTTTAGCGTAACGACTGTTGTCGACTTTCAACGAGTACCTGTTTTGATGCTTCTCTTCTGTCGGTTGAGTTTTTGGGTTCTTTGAAGTATCATTCCGCTTCATGCGACTTTTGGACACATCTGGTTAGTGGTGTTTAGCAAATTTGGGAAACTTCTTTCATCTGCGTTTCTTCTGGGGTTGGGTGTTATTGTGTTTTGGGGTTGGTTTTGGATTTTAGGGTTCTATCCTTGGCGTATGCCTAAATTTCTGTCTTCATTTTAGCTTTTGTTTTCGTTATTCTCGCTCCACGCTTCCATTTTGCTGGGGGGGGGGGGGAATTCTGTTACGTACGAAATTCGTATTACATACGACTGTGTATATTGACTTGAAATTAGATTCGGGTTTTGACGCCCTCTACCGATCGTTTTCTCGTGGTTGTCATTTGACGAAAAATCGTCATACTGTGAATTGCATAAAATGGCCTGTGCGTGTTGAATATTTCTTGTAGCCGATGCCATCCGGAATAATGGAAATCCAATTGTAATTATATTAATTATATAAAATATTTGAAGCGTTACAGGGTAAGCTATTGCTGTCGTTTATTAAAATTCGTTCGTAATTCTTTCTTCATTTTAACAGCCATTTTTCCTCCACTTCGAGCACATGTACGTTTTCGATAAAGGGGATATTTGAATAATAATTCTTATTAAGCAATCACGTTACCGTACACATACGCTTTCGGAAGGCGGTTTCCACGCCACGAAAACGGGGTCTCGCTAATCCTTCCCGGGGAAGATATTACTACACGTGGATGATACGACTGGGTTATCAGCCACCTGTTCTACGTTACTATTTATCTAATTCGATACACAGAAGTACTATTGAATACCAAAGGCAGACGTTGATCGTGTTATCAGCCACCTGTTTTGATTCGCTGCGTACAGTAGTCGATACACCGGTTTTTATATATATTTAATAAATTATTAATACTAATTGTTTTAGCCTAATATTCTTTGTGAGTTGGTGTGTGACACGATTCGTGTTTAATGTTTATTACAGGCCACTGAAGGGGAAAAACGTTTTTCTTCGTGCTAGTGGATGCTGAACTTCGGGTGAGTTACTTTAATTAATCTCCACGTACTGAATCTTTTATATAATTCTATAAATTTACTTGTTACGAAATCAAAGTTTAATACCGTTGTTAATGGTTATTGTTAATTCTTCTAGTCTTTAGTATCTCCGAATTCGATGTACAGAGACTATTCTGTTACTTTAACTTAAACTGTGATATCTGTTAACTATAATCTGAAAGTGATTAAATTTGTTAATTCTTTCTCTTATGGTTATTGTTCCCTACGAACTAATTTGGGCTACTCGAACAGCCGAGTAGAGGGATTACGAACCTTCTAGTGTGTTACAAGTTTGAACCGTTCCGTTGTGAGCGAAACAGAAGTGTTGTTTTGGATCAGCTCTGGCGCCCTGAAACATCTTTTCTGTATTTATTGTGGACCTCCCCACCTCCGACTATTGTGAGTTGGCCGTACAAGGTTTGTAAAACTAAAAAGCTTGTAACAGCTTACTGTTTTGTCTGAGCACAATCATATGGGCATAGCTAACAACAGGATGAGCAAATACCAGCATATTTAAAAACTCCAACAACACTTTTGGAAGCGTTGGAGTAAGGAATACATCCATGAACTTCAAGTTGGCTCCAAATAGAAAATTGACCACAAGAATATTTTAAAATTGGGCTCTATAGTTCTAATCCGCCTTCCTTAAAGTGGCTGCATGTAATCCCCAATTTTTATAGTCTGCTTCTTATTAGATAAGTTTTATAAAATATGCGTAACATTTAGTATCTGAAGGTTTCATGCAGCAAAACTACGGTTTTGCTAATCAATTGATGTAAATTTCTCATTACAAGTACCGTAAACTAGGGATACTTTGAATCCTGGGTATACTTTGATTGAAACTTCTTTTATACTTAAAAGAATTCCTGTTGCAGTAGTTTATGCAACCAGCACGGTCCATGTTTCCAGATAGTTACATAGGTGCAGGAATCAATCAGTCGCATGCTTTCAACCGCAAAGTTAACACGTGGTGGTATCGTAAACGAAATTTTTATACAGTTAATTTTTCTTTGTGTTTATTTTGTTTGCAAAATTTTACAGACACACCAGTAAGTTTGCTAAATACCACTTTAGTTACTATTATACCATGTAAGGCATGTATTTTAAAGTAAAAATAAGTGATAAGTACAGTATATTTCCATTACACTTTTTCTTAGTAGTTATTTCTATTTCACGGGGTTACTTTGATCAGCGTGTGGGGTAACATTGATCACTTGATTAAAGTTGTCCCTTTAAGTACAATATAATGAATATTTATACAAAAACGATTACACCAGATTGTTTACCCTTACAGAAATGCCTCGCAAACACAATCGTTTATTAGGATCAAGAAGATATTGTGATTTCTCGCAAGAGAAGTTGGAAGAAGCACTGGAAAACGTGGTGGAAGGCAGGTTCACAATTCGGAAGGCATCAAGGACGTTTAGCATCCCATTTGGAACGCTGTACAATAAGTATAAAGGGAAACATGGCGGTACACCAGGCCGTCCCGCAATTTTCAGTTTTGAGGAGGAGGTAGCAATACTGAAAACAGCAGCCAAGTGTGCGGACTGGGGATTTCCCCTAACGCTATTGGATATCAGAATGATGGGCAAATATTATTTAGACAAAAAAGGATAAACTGTTAATAATTTCAAAAATAATATACCCGGTATTGACTGGTCTTACCGTCTCCTTGAGAGACGCAAAACTTCTTATGGACAACGAATAGCCACTAATATCAAGAGAGCTAGAGCGTCGGTGTCAAGAGAAACTCTAGCAGAATTTTATGATAACTTGGAAACTACATTAAAAGATCTACCAAGTTCAAACATATTTAACTATGACGAGTCTAACTTGTCAGACGACCCTGGAAAGAAACGTGGCATTTACAGGCGGGGCGTAAAATACCCGGAAAAAATTATGAACCACTCTAAAAGTTGTACGACGATTATGGTTTGAGGCTCTGCAGATGGGACATTATTGCCGCCGTATGCGGTCTACAAGAGTCTTCACCTTTATGACTCGTGGAAAGAAATTGGTCCACGAGGATATCCATGTTGCGTAAAACCGTGTTGTAGTTTAGGAACAAGATACAATCGCACAGCAAGCGGGTGGATGGACGGTGCAACTTTTCGAGATTGGTTCACAAGTGCATTTCTGCCACATGCTAAACGGTTAGAGGGCCGAAAAGCCCTCGTTGGCGATAATCTGTCATCACACATGGACCCTGACAATTTAAGAATGTGTGCTGAAAACGAGATTGATTTCGTATGTCTGGCACCACACTCAACACACCTTTGCCAGCCATTAGACTTAGGGTTTTTCAGACCATTAAAAGAGGCATGGCGTGCTACGTTAACTGAGTGGAAGTTGCAAAATATCCGCATAAATACTGTTTCTAAAGATATGTTTCCCACACTATCGAAGAAAAGCTTGAATAAAATGGACGCTGTAGTTGCACGAAATCAAAACGGAAATACAACATCTGCAACTAAGCGAAATTTGAACAGCTCTTTTCGGGCTCCAGGGATTTATCCCTTAAATCGGCAAGAAGTGTTTACCACCAGTAACAGAACCAGTAACAGGTGACGACCCTACCCATGCCGTCAAAGACGCACTGACAACACAACAGTACAGTACAGTACAGTAGTATCCGCAAATCATGCTCAAGAATGTGATGAAGAATATCACCTTCCCTCAACCTCTAAAGAAAATGAAGATAACTCTAATTCTGTCACGTCCAAAGATGTCACTGGACAACAAAATCAGCAAGCTGTAGTTGTAGAAGATTTGGTAGTTGATCAATATATTTTGGCAAAATTTGCATCACAACGAGGGAAAAAAACATATAAATACAAATAAAAACATATAAGATTATGCCATATCCGTCATCGGAAATCGACAACGATGAAAACGTCTTTTATAAATTATCTTTTAAAGATTAGTTAACAAAAGGCTAGTTTTTTCTTTGATTAGAGTTAGCCCATAATGTCAGGAGTCTTTTCAACGGTTTTTGTAGTCTTTTAAAACGGGACAGTTTGATATATCGTTAGAAAATCAAGCGTGATCAAGGTATCCCCAAAACCCCTTCTTTGAATTATTATCTTTCATTTTTTCAGAATTGGTAGCTGACGAAAAACCGATCTTCCAATTTTTTAAATTTGATCTTAACTATCAAATTAAAGGAGTTATTCAACTTAAAAGTTAAATATTGTTCAAATTATCCCCAGTTTATGGTACCTTACCTTATTTCAAACTTTGTTATTTATTTTCCATCGATTCGAAAAGATAAATGCGCACAAACCGCGTTAGTTTAACCAAAGCAAAAACAATCGTTCCCATTGTTGTTGTCTGTTTCTTCTGCAAACTTTCCCACCACGTCGTCCTAAAATCCAAATTAAAAAATATTTGGGTAAGTAAAATTCTAATGTGGATCAGGTTAGCTACACAGAGAGAAATGCTGTATCACAATTTTGCACAAGATTGTGCATAACTGTATTGTTGATGATATTACTACAACTGTTTATATTTATACCATAGGCTTGCACGCTTTTATTTAATACGTTTGGATAAATAGGTTATGAAGTTTTATTTGACAAATTCTTTGAAAAATATTATAAACTTTAGTATGTTTTGTATTTGACAACAATGTGCTAGTATTTTGCATAATTTTGTTTTAGTTTCTCGTACAGCTTTGATAATATACCGTGTGTCCCAACGATCTGGGGGTGGAAGATTACGCCTATACTGTTGATTTAAAAAAATATATTATAACAGATTCTTGTAGTCGACAACGAGGAGCATCTCGTAAGAATATTTTGGTGTGTAAAAAATTGAGAAAAATAACATTGCGCAAAATGGACCACCCTGTATATGTAGAGAAAAGAGTCTGCAATTTGAGTATAGAAGTCAATACTAAACATATTAGAAATACAAATACCAAAATTTTACTTCGATATATTTAAAGATGGCGGAACAGGAGCCTACTCAATTGACTCATTTGTTTACATAAAAATGTCAATAACTCAGGAACCGTTGGTCGTAGATTCATAGTACTTAATATCATTTTGCTCAGTATTTAACAGAAAATTCAAATATATAAAAATATATACGGCATTCCATTTAAGAAAACACAAGTTTGGTGTGGTACTCGAAAATGGGCCACCCTGTATACACCAAAGTATTTTTACGAGATGCTCCTCGTTGTCGACTACAAGAATCTGTTATAATATATTTTTTGAAATCAACAGTATAGGCGTAATCTTCCACCCCCAGATCGTTGGGACACACTGTATGTGCATATATTACAATAAGATTATGCAATTCTTTTAAACTCGGAATAAAGAAAAAAAATTGAACGAGCTGTAGAATAGCAGTAATTTTTTTTGGTGAACGTTCCCTCTCCCAGAAAATGTGTGAACTAACTTTAAAAATTTGAAGCGATAAATGTTTCAACCAATTACAATTAGCAAGTACATCCGCTTGAAAAAAGGTCTACAATCAAAATTCCTTGATTGCGTTGGGTTTGTTTACATCTTTACCTCCTGTTTTCTGAAACATTCGTAGTTATTCAGTTAGTTTTTGTCAAGACTTTTTGAAACGCTGTTATTTAAACAAGGTAACTGTATTTATAACATTTTGTAAGTGTAACCTTTGTAGCAGCTTAACCTCAATTATTACTTTAAATTCTGTATTTACTTTCAGCGTTAATTCTACGAACAACAGCTAATTTCTGATGGAGATTTTTACATTACTTACTTTCTGTATTGTTTCAGCTGTTATTTATCAACATGAAATCGAAATCGAAGAAAACCATTCATTTCGAAGCAAGAAACATTATTAAAAATGTTGTGAAGTTTTTCGATAAATTCTCCCTTTAGAGAAGGCAACCAAACTAGCTGCTGTAGCAACGGGCAAATCAACCACATTTATAAAAAATCTGGAGTAAATCGATAACAAGAAGTAATAGAATTTTAAGATATACCTCGAAGAAAAAAATAAGTATATAAAATAAGTATACCATTTAAATATAAATAAATAATGCTCATAAGATTTGTAACGTTTTATTGACAATTTACCCAATATATGTTATTTTTAAGTAAATAACATTTAACCAAGATGCATAAAGTTGCACAATAAAAAGCTAAACGAAATAATAATAATTTGCACAATATTGTGCAAAATTAACCAAAGAGAAAATGGATCTAGATAACGTAACGCTGTTAGACATTTAACATACCATTGGGTAAAAATACTTCAAGCATAGTTTTAAAAAAGTATCACAACATTGTGCAAAACTTTACTATCCGTTTAAGATCAGTTTTTAAACAAATTGTGATACGGTGCAATCAATTTGAAATATAAAAATTGTTTATATATAATGAAAAAAAACTGTACAATTTAATCTACACAAATGAATGCAATAAAACTGCACAAATTGGTCTTGTCATTTTTTCAGACCCAATTTGTGTACTTTTGATTAACAATTGTAGATAAAATATACAAAGATTTCTCTCTGTGTACTTTAATGACAATGCATAAACAACGAAGAGTTCGTTAAAATTCAAAAACGGAAATTATATATTATTTATTTATCACTTTTGTAAAATAGTGCAAAAAAACACAATATTACACAAAACCAATCAAATTGTTTTCGTGATATAAAAAAATCGCATTACAATAATAATTGTAAGATTATTTAGGAATTTAAAATTTATTAAAAAACACTTAAATAAAATTCTATTGCAAACACAGTAAGCTGCGAATTTAAAAGATTTGTGTCTATACACCTTTTTATATTAAAATATAACAAAGAGATCCCTTAAAAATGTTTACGCTTTTTAAGAGAGGTGATGCTTTTTAAAGAAAGTTACTTTTAACACTCAACAGTAATTAGATTGTAAATCTTTTTTAGCGTTTATTTGTTACAAAAACGCAAAATTAAAATGTGCAACTCAAGCCGAAATAAACGTAAAATTCTACAAACACCAAAACCGTGTAAAGTAATTTCAATTTAAAGACATTAACAAACGCTTTTCGAATAGTTTTACATATCCAATACTTGAAATTCCTAGAAGAGGCGTTTAGTGTAGTAGATGCAGTAGTTGCATAAATCCTAATGACATGTCACAACCACTAATGGGATGTTGGCAAAACAGAATTCCTCTTAAACATATTTGCATAATATTGGAATTTTGTTTTGTATTAGTATTTGTTGGTTAGTTCGATTTCTATATTTCCACATAAATTTTTACGTACAACAAAGACTAAATGCTAGATGCAATCTCATTGTTATACATAACTACAACTTTAAGATGGAAATAAGTAGGTTGGCATTTATCAATATCTGGCATTCAAGAGATTGGCACTTAATATGTACTCATTGAACTATGCGCAATTATATTACAAAGGCATTTGGATATCTATTATATGACATTAAATTTCATTCTAGAAATCCGTTTAACTTTACCCTTAATCCTTTACAGTTTCAATTGAAAATGTGGGTTCTCAGAGCATTCACGAAGTTTCCGTTCAAGTCTCACTTACTTTCTTTAGTAATTTAATATAGCTGGAACTTTGTCTTTAAGATACAATGTAGAAAACCTTTCTATTCTTATTTAGAGGAACTAAAATCAATTTTAACGTTAAAGTTCGTTTTTTGTTTATTTTCTATTTAAGCTGTAAATGCAGTATCTGCACCGTAGTACATAATATTGTTGCGGAGATAAAACTATATTCGTATGGTTTTGTCTAAACTACTTTAATAAAAATAAGTATGTTACGATCCAAGCTTTTGCCAAAGCAACACAAATGTTATACCATTGTTGTCTTTGTTTATTGCATAGTTTTCAGTGACAATTTGAAAATCAGATAGAATTAAACTAATTATGTACTTTGGTAAACGCATATATAATTAAATAAATTTAAATTATATTTTATGTTTATTAATAAAAACATTATCGTAGTCTTTTTTTATATGATATTCCACTAATTGAAGTATTAGCAAGAGTTTATAGATTTTGGTTTTTACTTAGTTTTTATTGGTTGTAATTTCGAGATGTGTTTTTTTGCACTAATCTAATTTTGTTGTATCATATCTTATAACATCACTTAATTTGCAGTTTGTTAAATAGCAAAAAAAAACATTAAAATTGTTACTATAAATTGCAACAAATGTATTTTTTGAAATACTTTTTAACACGTAATAAATAAATAAAAATGTTTTTCCAATAATAATTATTTTACACTTATAATTAAGCTAGTGCTTGTGATTTTTAATTAATATTTTATCAAAATTCATACTTCTAAATTATAATTGGCGCTGCGAACAAGATCTCGCAACAGTGTGGTGAACCATTGGTGAAGAAGAACAACTTCGGCGAATAATCAAATTAGTGTGACTCTCAAGTCTTTGTGCGAGAAGAAAGAAAAACCTACGGTTCTACAAGAAACAGGAAGAAACATAACGTAATTTCGGTTGGTTCTATGGACACTGTGTAGATAGAAAAAGTTACCTGGCAATTATTTTGGATGGTATAAAAGCATTAAAGCAACTAAATGATGCTCTTCATAAGCAGAATGAAAATATTGATAATGTTAATCAACAAATCATAGTAACTCCGCCTCAACGGCTCCTGGGTGGACTGAGTAGCTTAGGAGTCGTTGTGCCGATCCCAAGCCCGGATAAAGGAGGAGGGTTTCAAGGTTAGACTAGCTCCCTGCCGAGAGTAAAAAAAACAAACTTGCTCACAGACCCAGGAAGACTGCCTCGGAACAGGATGGAAATACGGCAACGACTTACGCAAGGAACAGGACACGATTAAGGAAATAGCGAAATAAAAGGAAGAAGAACCAGTTGCAAATAGGGTGTTGGAATGTGAGATCATTCAGTGGCAAGGACCAAAAGATCATTGAAGAGTTGGTGGAACATGGAGTGGATATTTGTGCTATATCTGAGACGAAGAAGAAAGGGAAAGGGACAACAGGTTAGTGAGACTATCTACTAGCTTACTCTGGAAAACCAAAAGACGAAAGAGCAGCGTCCGGAGTGAGTGTACTGATTAACCGGACAATTGCACATAATGGATATCGACTACAGGAGCGACAGAATAATTGTAATCAAAATTAAACTGGTAAAAGATATGCTCCATATAATATCAGTATACGCCCCAGATACGGGAAGACCACAACAAGAAGCGTATGAATTTTATGAGTTTCAAACCAGATTCCTATCATAATATTAGGCGACTTTAATGCTCGGATAGGTAATTCAATAATACCAGGAATAAAGAACAGATTCAATGAAGCAAATGTGAATGACCGAGGTGAAATGCTTATTGATTTTTGCACCCACAATGAGTTACGAATAAACAATACTTTTTTTTAGCACAAAAGTCAACATAAACTGTTATTCTGTGGAAGTAAAGCCAACTCAACTACATATAAGACCAAAGTAGATCACAGATGTAACAGCCTTAACATCGACAAACATAGGCTCAGACCATAACCTTATATTGGGAAAAGGAACTATGATGAAACCACCACCAAAGAAACATAGTCAATTAGCAAACCAAGAAAAGTTTAACATTAAATCATTCAGGAACCAAAGCACTATCGATCTGTATCAACGACGTCTCAAACAAAATCTAGATAATAACATAATTATCCATGGTGAATCCCCCGACATCATGTGGGAAAAACTAAAAACTAATATAACAACTGCAGCCAAAGAAGCAATTGCAATACGCATTCTAAAAAAAAAATCAAACAATAGAAAGAATGGAAAACCATTACACCTAAAATTAAAGAGTTGGCACAAGAAAAGAAAAAAGCACAACTCCGATATAAATCGAGCAAGACACCTCGAGACTACATTCAGTACGTCGAAATTAGAAACAGAGCAAACGACAGAATCCGACAAATAAAGAGAGAGTATTGGGAGAACTTCAGTAGGGAAATAGAAAACGATATGTATGGATCCCAAAAACGAATTTGGAAGATATTGAGAGCGACAAAGAGAGAAGTAAATGAAGCCGTACAAACAGACAAAATATCCTTAAAAGAATCGACCAATCATTTCAGAACACAACCATATATTAAGCAAATGCAAAACAATCCCAAAACTTATCCGCAAGACACCATTGAGCACCGATGGATTCATAGTACTAACTACCAAAAAAAGTACTAGATGAGATGAGAAAATTGAAAAATGGGAAGTCACCTGGCCCGGACAACATATCCAACGAGCTGTTAAAACACGGAGGTGAAAACTTAGCAAGTCAACTTGCTGACTTATACAACAACGTATTAGAGAATACAGCTATACCAACCAGTTGGAGGGACACTACGACTATACCGTTGCACAAAAACGGGAAGCTTATGTAACCCTGAGAACTACCGCGGAATTACGCTTCTAAATAGCTCGCTGAAGCTCTTTACCAGACTCTTGGGTCAACATATTGCTAATAAAGTCCAAATGAGCGAAGAACAACAAGGCTTCAGAAAAAACTGTCGATGCCATCTTTATCGTTAGACAGATTGCCGAAAGGTTCATATAGTACAATAAACCTGTTTTTCTATGCCTCATTGACCTAACAAAAGCATTTGTTAGGACACATATTAAAGATGCTATAAAAGAACTACAACGCCAATATATACATACGAATATCATAGAAACCATAGTTCAACTTAACATTAACAACACGACAGTAATTAAAAGTAACACACAAACATCAGATCCCTTACACGTAAAGGCGGGCATACGACAAGGGGACAACCTTTTAATGAACAATTTAATACAAGAAGTACGTAAGGTGAATCACGGTTACAGCATGGGTGGACAAAAGATTAAAATTGTGAGCTATGCCGATGATGCTATTCTCCTGTCTGAAACTGAGGATAGTTTACAACGACTGACGCAAGCATTCAACACCTCAGCAGAAAAAGTAAATATGCAAATTTCAATTAAAAAAAAACCAAAACCATGACGATAGCAAGAGAGCGCGGAGATGCAAAATAGTGATTAATGACGAAATTATCGAACAAGTATCTGAATTTAACTATTTGGGAACTACCATTTCAGCTTATGGGAACTTAAACAGCATTGTAAGACAACAAGCTAATAAAGCATCTAGAATCGCGGGTGCTTTAAGACATACCATCTGGAAAAATAATTGCATATTGACAAAAACAAAAACTAGAATATATAAAGCGTGCGTTAGACCTGTGTTGACTTATGCTGCTGAAACAAGAGCAGAGACGGCAGTAACAAAAAGAATGTATCGAACACACGAAATGAAAATCCTAAGAACAATAACAGGTAATACATTACTGGACCACCGCAGAAGCAGCGAAATTAGAGAAGAATGCCATGGATATAGTACGTTGGGTGCGAACGAGAAGGCGCGGTTGGAACAAACATGTATCCAGGATAGATGACAGCAAGTTGGCTAAGATCGCTAGGAATGGAAAACCACTATCAAGACGTCTGCCAGGGCGCCCCCCTCCCAAACGGTGGAAAGGGTGCTGGACGTCTACATCTCAGGAAGCGGAGCAGAATGGGTAGAACAAGCCAAGAGCTTACGACAAGAAGAAGAAGAACAAATCATAGTGAATCACGATAAATTAAAAAAAAGTATAACTGAAATAATTGAACAACGATTACAACCAACATATGCGGATAAATTGAAATTAAAAAAATATGAACCAGCTTTAATAATAAAACCTAAAAACGTAGAACAGAAAAGTGTGGATACCAAGAATGACATATAGAAATGTATTGACGCTACGGATATGAATATAACCGGAATACGACCGGTAAATAATGGTGGTATACTTATAGAATGTAAAAATAAAGATGATGTATGTAAATTAAAAGAGAAAGCGGAAACTAAAATGGAAGAATCCGACAAAATAGAATTACCAAAGAAAAAGTTGCCAAGAATAAAAATAGTTGATTTGTCTGAAAATTTGTCACCGAAAGTAATCGAGAAAAAAATTAAAATGCAGAAAAGTCATCTAAATTCAGAGAAATTGTCTTTAAAGATGGTACACACAAAAGAAGGTAGAAATCGGAAAAGTTAGCTTATGCGGAAGTAAATGCAGACAGGTATCGGGTTATAATGAAAGAAGGATAGATAAACGTAGGTTGGGATAGATTCATAGTGCTATTGAAATCAGTAGATGCTATTGATGTAATGGATTTAACCATAAAGCCTCGGAGTGTAAAGCACAAAATGCTTGTCCAAATTGGGTTGCAAGAATGTACTGTTGATGAAGAAGAAAATCACAAATGTTCGAATTGTTTTTAAATTGCCAAAAAATTAAAAATGAAATTGGACATTAACCATCCTGTCTGGAGCACAAAGCATGCTAAAACGTTTTCAAGAACTAGAAATCTTAATTCAAGATAAGAAACCAAATTTGTTATTATTAAATGAAACTCGTATAACTGAAGACATACAAGACTGCAAAATTAATTTTTCAGAATATGTATGTATTCGGTGTAATTCACAAACGAGAAGAACTGGAGGGGTTGTAATAGTTATAAGTAATAGAATCCAATATACTGTAATCTCTAATTTCGCATTAGACAATAACTATTGGTTAATATATATATATCAAAATAATAGGAAGATTCCAAACAGGATACTATACAGTGCTGTATCACTCACTAAGTGCAAGTGATGCTATTTCTATAGACTATTATGAAAAGTGGCGTGAAGATGCAATTCCGGATAACAGTCAACATATTTATATGAGATTTTAATATAGATGTATCCAAACAAAGTTTTTATGGGTTAAAACTAATACAAGTTATTAGAAGCCTAGGCATAAAACAAATTGTTGACGAATTCACGCGTACAATAAAAGATAGCCGTACAATAGTTGACCTAGTAATTACAAACGTAGATGAATTAAGATCTGTTGTATTAAATGAACCCAAATTAACTGATCTTTATATAATAGAAATAAATTTACGTACATTGTAACGTCCCGTTTGAGTTCATTACAATTAAAATTCAATTTTACATTCGTTTATTTTTGCAACTAATATTGCACGTAAATTTATTCAGTTTGGCAACGTCGCGTTGTTTCATTTTGACTTGAGTATTAGCTTAAGCTGGCACTTCCGCTTGGGCCACGCTTGGCCGTGCGTGTCGTAGTGATGCGGGAAAGACACATTTTCTTGATTATGGCGTAAAAACCCATGTAATTTAATTTTTATTCATTTCATCCTATTATTGGTGAGTTTACCTTTATTTTAATATAATTTTTTTATTGAATTCAACATTTTTAGTGATTTCGCAATGTTACGCAATACGATTTAGACAAAGGAATTTATTTTGAAGGCCGTTGTTGTAAATGCAGCGTGAGTACATCATGTCATTCAAAAAACCAATCTAATTATTTATATTTAGGGCCTTTTTCTTTTCTTTTACTGGATCTTTTATTTTGGTTTTGTCCTTTAATTACTATATTTTCCTACATTGGATTTATACATTGGTTTTATGCTTACTGTTGTGTTTGGAAATCAACATTCCTTTAGAAGAATTTTATCACTTCAACAAAGTATGTGCTAAAAATAGAAGATATCCGATAACGTCATATTAAATATGGTGAGTCAACTGGAATTAAGTTACTACATTTTACATTCAAATAATTAAATTGTGTTATTAAAACTTTTCGGGAAACATACTCGATAACAAATTAACCGTTTACTATTTTTGCATTTAATATCAATTAATAATTAGATGTAAGATTTTACGCTTTTTATTCATCACCAATTTAAAGGTGGTTGGCGCCCTAATATTTAATTCAAATATGTTTAATCCAAATATTGTTCATTTTTCTTTAATGTAAATAGTGTATTATGTTATAGTTAATAAATTAACGGAGTTTACGTCTTTGTATTTATTTTCATTCAAACTCATACCCAGAGGTCTGTGCTTACGATTGCTGCCGTGGTCAAATTATTATTTTTACTTTTATTAAATGTAATTTCACATTTTTATTATACGTTCTTTATTCGGAATAATTTTATATTACAACATTACATAAAAAGATGGATCACAAAATAAAAACAATAAATTGCTATAAAAAATATTCAAAACAAAACCTACTTAATGTACTGAGCCATCACAATTGTAATATGCAAAATCGACAGATGGATCATGTAGCAAACGACATAGTTCAAACGCTTTGTTATGCGGTAAATGACCTAATTATAAAGAAAACTATAAAAACACGAACAAGTAACATCTGGTTTACAATGGACTTACGTAATCTCCAAAACGAAAGGGACAGATTTTCTAAAATTACTAAATTAACGTAAATGAAAATTACTGGATGCTTTACAAAAACACAAGAAATAATTTTAGTAACAAAATTAAGATAAGCAAATATAAATATTACGTAAATAAAATACAGCAAAATATCGGACAACCTCAAAATATGTGGAAAATGATTAAACATTTAACCAATAGACAAATGAATGAACAAAAATGTATAATATTTTTTAACGAAGCAGAAATTAGTAACTTAGAGGAAGTATCAAACAAGTTTAACAAATATTTTGTAAGCAACATTAAGCACATAAATAATAGTATAACCCAGCCCCCAGCAAACTTCAAAGAGGCCCCAATATTAAGACCAATCCTTAATTTCAAATTTTAACATTATCAGATCTGAAGAAAATTTTAAGTAATATTAAGCGAAAAGGAGGCACGGATCACATTACAAAACAAATTATTGGAGATGCATTGGTACAAATTGGTAATGCAATGGTAGGTAGACCTAATAAACAAATGTTTAATAATTTTCTAATTGTTGGAAGGAATCAAAAATTATACCAACGCCTAAAATTAAAAATACAAAAAGAATTTCGACTTATCAATATATTACCAGTGTACGAACAAATACTAGAATCTGTTGTTAAGGAACAATTACAGTGCTTTCTGGAACAAAATAATATAATCAGTGTAAAACAGCATTAAATCTCATGCTGACAAAGTGGAAATCCGAAATCGACGTGGGTAATAGTGTAGTAGCAGTGTTTTTAGACTATAAAAGAGCATTTGAAACTATCGACAAAGAAAGACTTACCTATAAATAAACTTTACCAATATGGAATAAGAAGCACCGAACTTTAATGGTTCCAAACTTACTTGGAATCTCGTATTCAGACCACTACGTACCAAAATTACAAATCTATTCCAATTCAGAACAATTTAGGTGTACCACAAGGATCAGTCTTAGGGCCATTGCTTTTCCTAATTTATATTAATGATTTAGAACTTAATCTTAAGTGCTGTAATACTAATTTGTTTGCAGACAATATCCTTCTATTAATTACTGATAAAAATGATAAGAATTAGCATTATCACTACAACTAAAAACTAAAATTAAAACATTGGAATACAAATAAAGAATACTAACCAAATAAAATTGTTAACAAGTTATAAATTAATATGTCAACTAAACGTATTTGATAATTTTATACAGTCTACTATATTTAAAAAATTATTTTAAATAAAGAAAATAGAAAAATATAAAATATAAAAAGAATAGAAAAATGAAAAGAATAAAACTATAATTTTGAACTGAGAATTGAGGGATTTATATTTAACATTTCATTTAGACAATTTATAGACGCATCGTTAGAAATTCTATTAATTTCAAGAGGCTCTAATGAGTTAAGAAGAGATCCTTTATTACAAACATTTAAAATTTTGATATCCAAATCTGAAGAAAATGAATGTCCTGAACATAAAATATGGTTGGCAAAAGCAATGTTAGTATTATAAATATTTGTATTTAAATATCTATTTATCAAAATATAAACGTTCATTTAGTCTAGTTTTGAATTTTCTACCTGTTTGGCCAATATATGAAGAATTGCAAAAAGAACAAGTACGTTTATACACTCCAGATTTATGTAAAATTGGTATTTGATCTTTATTATTAACTAAAAACCATTTAAGTGTGTTATGTGTCAAAAATGAAATGTTGATATCATGTTTTTTTTAAGTTTTTGCAGAAATTGAAAACAGTGACCAAAGTATGGAAGAGATCTAAAAACCATTTCATTATTAGTAGGAACTAATAATAATAATAGTTTTTTCAAACTCATAACTAACAAAATTTCTTTTTGGTATAGATACGTTGATCATTGCTTAGTTTTTTTTCATGGTACCATTGACGAATTAAATAATTTTAGTAATTTTATTAATTCTATCGATCCAAAAATAAAATTTACTTTAGATATTGAATCAAACAACGCTTTGCCTTATTTAGATTTAAAAATTTCACGGTTTAACAATAAATTTAATTTTGGTATTTTTCGCCAACCTTCTCATACAGATTCCGTAATTCCTTTTGATTCGTGCCATCCTTTTTCTCATAAAACTGCTGCTTTTTGTTAGTATTCTCATAGACTATTTTCTATACCTTTGTCTTCTTCTAAAATTAGTTTAAATAATTAATTAATTAATAGTAATAGTATTTTTCACAGAGTTCATGAAAAACATTTATTCAAAAATTTGATCAATTTTCCTGATATTAATGAATTGGTTTTTAGATTTCTTCCATACTTTGGTCACTGTTTTCAATTTTTGCAAAAACTTTTTAAAGAACATATATCAATATTTCATTTTCGACACATAACACACTTAAATTATTTTTAGTTAACAATTGTAACGTCCCGTTATCGTTTAGTTTTAATTTAAATCAAAATTATGTTTTAATAACAACACGCCACTGCTTTTATTTAGATTTTTGAAAATATTGTTTAATTTTGGGAGTGGGAAAGAAAAGGAAAGGAGAGAGTGGTTACTCGTGGCAGCGTTAACACGTAAGTTGAATCTTTCCTTTAAGTGTTATTTGCCTAAATTTTTAATTAATTAATCTATTGATTTGTCTATTCTTGTGATAAATCAGTTTATCTTAAGATTCAACCTACAGTGAAAACTAATGTTGCTTATTTTTCTCAATTATTAAATTAAATAATTATTCTATGCAGTTTGAAACCAAATTAAATCAATCCTTATTCTGGTCATATTAATTGCCGTAATTAGGAAGTACCAAAAACAAGATTTTTATGCACTTCGTCGAATTGCTAAATGATATACATTTTTATCACGCTATTTTTCACCTTAGCGTTGTGTTATCGCCTGGTATCTTGGCGAACACTCAAACCGTTGATTTTGAAAATTTCCATTAATTTATATATACAAGAATTGAGCAGCAAGATTACTCTTTCTGGTAGCACTTTGATAGAAACCTTTTTTTGGATCAAGCTAATGGTACTTCTGCATTTAATTAGTAGTTTGGTATTCATATTGCATAGATGTTTTAATTATACATTATACTCATTGTTACTTAGTTATCTGCTGCCACAATTGACCTCTGTCTTAAATTTATGTTAAAAGTTCAATTTTTAAGATCCTTAATTTTATTTATGTATAAAACAATTCAAATTTTTTTTAGAATTTAAATTATCAGGTCACTTATTGTGTTAATATTTGATTTATTGCATTTATCTGTGGTAACAATTTGGTTAATTTTAAAGTATGTTTTAGAACCGATTACTTGTGGTTTTTTTTAGAAGACCAGGTATAACTAGTCGCAAATATATTTTGTATTCCAGGAGTAGCGAAGGGTTTCCTCCAGCCAGTTGTTACCATTAATTTTTTTTAAGTTACATTCAGGTCTGTATAATTTAATTTTCTATCTTTTATTTTTATTTGAGTTTGTTATTAAATTTCAATTTTGTTTTACAACTCTTGTTTTATTGATAAGACAACAAACACCCTCCAGTGCCGTGGATGATAAGACTTGAAAACATTTCTTTAAATTTTATTTTAACTAGTATTCTCTGGTATACGTTGTATGCCTGGCGCCCAACTCAATTTTCACTTCTTATCATACCTCGGGTTGTTTCATTGGATGCCCAGCTCTCTGGCTTAGCCGAGCCTGTTTCAAATATTCAAACGAAGGTAACGTTGCACAATAAAGATCAAATACCAATTTTACATAGATCTGGAGTGTATAAACTAACTTGTTCTTTTTGCAATTCTTCATATATTGGTGAAACAGGTAGAAAATTCAAAACTAGACTAAATGAACATTTATATTTAATATATCAAAATTTTACACGTTTGTAATAAAGGATCTTTTCTTAACTCATTAGAGACTTGAAATTAATAAAATTTCTTCTTCTTCTCAGTTCAAAATTATAGTTTTATTCTTTTTATTCTTTTCATTTATCTATTCTTTTGATAATTTTTATTTTTCTATTTTTTTATTTAAAATAATTTTTTAAATATAGTCGACTGTATAAAATTGTCAAACACGTTTAATTGACTTATTAATTTATAATTTGTTAACAATTTTATTTGGTTAATATTCTTTATTTATATTCCAATGTTTTAATTATAGTTTTTAGTTATACTAATGATGCTAATTCTTGTTAGCGAAACATGTGTAATTAATTTCAAAAAAAAAATTATTAAGAAAAAAATACATAAAATTGCGGAGAAGACTTTAAGAATATTAAAATATTATTTTCTTACTTACTTACTTAATATTTCAAACGATTATAAAACGAAAACTGTTAAAACGATTAAACAAAATAGATTTAACTCCAAACATAAAATGAATCCACCTACTAGTTTACAAACTCCTCAAATTCCGACAGCAACCCCAGTTGATAGGACAGAATAGCAATTATTATTAAAAACTATTCCAGAATACCAACCAGGTTATAATTTATCAATTTTTATTAGTGAAGTAGATATTTTAATCAAGCATTTAAACGGGCGATTATCTACCGACTTAATTTATATAGTTGAATACATTGTTAGATCAAAATTAATCGGCGAAGCCAGAGATTTTATTACGTATCAAAATGTAAGGGATTGGTCAAACATTAAATCATCTCTTTTGCAAAAATACGGAGATCACCGTAGTGTGGATCTATTAGTATCGGATTGAAGACGTTTAGCTCATAAGCGAAATGAACATTATTTAGATTTTTACAATAGAATTCTAAAAGCATTAAACAATCTGATGCAATACGTTCAATTTTACATCCGCGATAACATTAAAATGTTATCAGAAATTTGATTACGAAAAGTTAGCATTAAAAAGATTTCAGTTAAGTATCTTAGAACCTTATCGTGGATTTTTAATTCATTTTGAACTAGAAACTTAAGAAGAATGTCTTGGTAAATGTAAATTTTATGATATTAGATAGCAAGAGGAGCGTTTTTATGATTATATGAGAGAACCAAACATAAAATCTTACCGCCGTTATAGCTATCTAAAGTTATAATATCTTCCCCTCGACCAAAACAATTTTCAAAACTTTTCAACAGATTCTTTTCAAATCAGAATTATCATTTCTCAAAGTATATACCCCAAGTTTCAATCAACACCAAAGTTTGAAGCAAAACCATTTCAAGGCTTGATAAAGAAGCCTCTATCTCAAAATTCTTTTCTAACAGACAAGTTTTTGGAAACCCTGGACCAGTTACATCACAGGATTACCCAAAGCCTGTACCCATGTCTGGAATTAGTACATTTACTAATAAAAGTCAACCTCGTCAACAAAATTTTAATCGACTTTTCAACAATCATTTCTAACAAACCAGTAAATCAAATTTGACTTCTCAAAAATTTAACAATGTAGAATCCATAGAAACTAGTTATCAATCACAGAATTACGATAAAATTCAAGAAAATTATGATCGTAGTAAAGATGAAAATTTTCAAGAACAAGCCTTGCAAAATCAGACATTACTATAATCGATCTAAATAACATGTATGTATCAAAAAAAGTAGAAATTTAAAACATTGTTGCTAGCAATGCAATAAAAATCACAATCTCTGTCAAAAACGGAAACATTTTTTTACCCCCTTTAAATTTAACGGACTATTATGTTATCCCAGAAGCAATGGTTACATCTCAAAATGGTTATTGCTCATTACCACTCACAGTACATATCCCATCTGAAATTAATTTTACCGAAAGAATAGATGCAGTCCCTTTAGCACAGTAAGAAATAATTAATCCACCAAAAAAAAAATTCTAAACTTTTATATATTCTTTTAGAAAGAAAATTAATTAACCCTTTGTAAACAATATCAAGATGTGTTTTATAACAAAAATTGTGATTTAGTCTTTACAAATGCAGTCAAACACGAGGTTAGAAGCAAAGATGAAGAACCAGTTTATATCAAACTATTTAGACACCCAGATAATATCAAAATCTAAATACTAAATCAAATAAAGAAGTTATTAGACAACAAAATCATACAATCTTCAATACAATGCACCAGTTTGGATTGTACCAAAAAAGGCAGATGCCTCAAGTAATTCAAAATTTAGAATAGTAATAGACTATAGAAGACTAAACGAAAAAACTATAGAAGATAAATATCCACTTCCAAGGATGGAAAAAATACTAGATAACCTAGGAAAATGCTGCTATTTTACAACCCTTGACTTGGCACAAGGATTTCATCAGACCGAGATGAACCAAAACTCTATTGAAAAGACGGCCGTTACGGTAAATAATGGACATTACGGATATAGACGAATGTCTTTTGGGATAAAGAAAGCTCTCCAGTAGGTTCCAAAGAGAAATGGACGTCTACATGAACGATGCTGTTATATTTTCCCGATCGTTGCAAGAACATCTTATCCACATAAAAAAAGTTTTTAGTAAGATAAGAGAATACAACTTAAAAATGCAGTTGGACAAATCCGAATTCCTGTGTGAAGAAGTTGGATTCTAAGGACACATAATAACTCCAGAAGGTATAAAACCAAATTCCACAAAGATAGAAGCGATTCAAAAATATCCAATTACAGATACTCAGAAAGAAATTAAATTTTTTCTAGGTCTAGTCGGATATTACCGTAGATTTATATCAAATTTTGCTTAAAAAGTTACTCCCATTCTTCGGAAAAATACCCGAATTAAAATTCAAGATCAATATACATCAGCATTTGTAAAAAAATTATTACTAACGCCCCTATGCTAGCACATTACAAATTTGATAAACAATGTATGTTAACAACAGACGCCTCAAACGTAGTAATAGGAAGTGTAATATCTCAATCAAACCGACTAATCGCGTATTATTCAAGAACTTTAAACTCTACAGAAAAAAATTATTCCACAATTGAAAAAGCACTTCTAGCAATCCTTGATTCAATTCAAAATTTTAGACCCTATTTGTTTGAACCAAATTTTATAATTGAAACTGACCACAATCCATTAGTATGGTTATACAAAATCAAAGAACGAAACTCCCGTTCCATTCGATGGAATTTAATTTCACCATCCAATACAAGAAAGGAAACGAAAATTACGTTGCAGATGCATTATTCAAAATTGAAATTCATAAGATAGAAACCGAAAAAAACAGTTTATTAATTCTAAGTATTAAAGAAATTTAGGAATTAACGGATGAAGATCTAAACAGCAAAAGATCACGGAGAAGTTACCCCAATCACAGAAAAAGCAGTTAACGTTTACCTGAATCGTATAATACTTAGTACACACGAGAATTATGTCAATACTTTTTGGAAAAAAAAACATTATCGCATTAAAATTAGAGACACAGCAATCAAAGAAGACATCCCAAAGTTTACAAAAGATTTTTTTAATACAAAGAATTCATAATGTCTACATAAAAGATTACAACAACCCATTAGAGAAATATGTAAGAAGATGTTTAACCTCATCATCAGCAACATAATCTTGACATATGTTACAAATAAAAAACAACAAAGAGAAATAATTGCGGAATATCATGAAAAAACACACAACGGTATTTCAGAAACATACAACAATTTTATTGGCCAAGTATGAAACAATCTACTGCCGATTTAATTAATAAATGTACGTACTGCCTTCAATCTAAATATGAGAGACATTCTTATAAAACTCAAAGTCAAGAAACCTTATTAGCTAAAAAAACATTTGAGGCTGTACACATCTCTATACATATTACTATTACTATTATTACTATAATATTGAAATAAGCTATCAACACTTATTCGATGATGCAGAAATCCTCGAACAAGTTAAAACAGATATTGTAAACAAAAGACTTTACTCTAAACCAATCACCGTCTGTATAGAAATTGAAAATGCTTGTGATAAATTAAACCATAGAAAACACAAAAGAGCTCTGGTTAGTGTTCCAGGAAAAGCAATAAAATTAATTACTGGAAATCTCAATAAGGAAACTTTAAATAACTTTAGATAAATTACATAATAATCAAAAATCATCAATTGAAAAAATTAATGCAATAACGACTTTTGCTAATCATTTGACCCAAAGGTATTCCAGAGATTTAGAAACACTAGTTATAGTATAACAGAAACCCAAAATTTAATAAATAACATTACGAACAGAATTATACCAAGCAAATTCTTTATTAGAGAAAGTTAAGTGAAAGAACTGTTTAGTTTAGTTTAGCATTTAAGAATATAACAAATTTAGAAATCATTACTTTTAAGAAATTACTAATTATAGAAAAACATTTAAAAAATCATTATTCAACACACAGCAATTATTACCTTTGAATGACATTCATTTATTTAAAATTGTAGAGTTTTTGAAATTTTCTGTAATTGGAATAGATAAAACAATAACTTTTATCCTCAAAATATCTATTTTAAATCCTATAAAAGCACAGTACTCCCGAATCTATTCCTTACCTAATTCCAAAAATACAATTATTGCTCCCTCTACCAAATTTATCCTACAAATCAATCAGTACATCTACTGGATTTCTGAGCAATGTGGAAGAATAGGCGACATCTTTTTATGTTCACTAAAGTATTTCTTACGAAACAATTGCACAATAGAAGAAACTAATAATCATCATACTATTGCAAAATCACCAGTAGAGCTTTTGGTTAGAAAAATCAATTAATATCCTCAACATGCCGAATAATTATCGGAAACACCATTTGCGATAATACGGTACTAACATTCAAAATCATCGTAGAACCAGTTACTGAAATCAGCGTTGGTATTCTAGTGTTGGTAGATTGTACTAAAATTTGTTGCTTGATTGTAATAGAATGTAATAGATCATATGAGCGGGAAATTTAAAAATGTATATGTATAGGTATACAAGAAGCAATTTATTTTAGAGAATACAATAAAAATATAATTAATACATGAGAAAATATTCCTTAAACAAAACATATTCTTGAAAATATACTTAACGTATGTATCAATAAAAGTTAAAAAACTAATTTAATCTCAGATCATTACCATTAAAATGTGAGTTCGTTGGCCTCATCATCTTCTAATTGCGAATTCGTGTTATTAAGCTAAATAAGGTGGTTTGAAGGTTCAAAATTCTAACATTTACTAGTTTTTTAATGATTTAGTATGCAATAAGGCGTCGCAAGTATTCAAATGCAATTTATTTCTATTTTTTGTTTTTACTATTGTTAGTTGAG
Source organism: Aquatica leii (assembly GCA_035610365.1). Taxonomy (NCBI): domain Eukaryota; kingdom Metazoa; phylum Arthropoda; class Insecta; order Coleoptera; family Lampyridae; genus Aquatica; species Aquatica leii. The sequence continues at coordinate 16,023,916 of CM069432.1, forward strand.
AAAAAATTCTTTCTGCTGCAGAAGAGTGTGGTAAAGCAAAAAAGGCCTGAACAAAGGTTATTTAATTGGGATACATTAAATTTTCTAGAGTGTCTTTTATATTGAATACCATAGCCCAAAATTCTTCAATAGGTTTATCGACGTTCTTCATTAACATAGCATTTGTTGAAATGCTTCTCCATTCAGTACTTAATTGCTCTATATTAAGATCTTTAAATACAGAATTAAATTTGACATACATTGGCGTAATCGAAGAAAGTGATACTGTAAAAACTTTTTGGTCCAGATTTTGAACAAAATTTAAAACTGGATCATCGATTTGAATCTTTTTTTTATTTGTTTGCATAATTCTACATAAAAATCTAAGCAGCTTACCTTAAATTTTGTAATTTCATTATCTGGAACTGACTTTTCCAGTAATATAATTTCAGATTAAGCTCCGACATAATCTCATTTAATGGTAAATAATTAGCTGGAAGCAACAAAACTTTATCTAACGAGCATTAGTCTAGGTAATTTAGACGCATAAAGTTTTTTAATACATTTTTGTACATACTTGTAATAGTCCTTAGCAAAATGTGCATTCTAAAGCCCTCGGATTGAAATTGCATGTTTATTTTATTTACTATATCTAAAATGTAAGATAAAAACGTAAAATATAGTTTAAAAATGTTGTTGTTCATAGCAACTAAAATATGTTTAGCTTTTTCAATGTTTTCAGCCAATGCTTAATTTGAAAAAAATAATTTCAAAGCTGACCATTGTTCAAGAATTCTGTTAACGACCAACTCAAAACTTAGCCGTCTTGTTTGCGACGACTTCAATATTTTATGCGGTGGCGATTCTGTAAACTGTTGGTATTCTTTGAATGATTCGTGTCGTTTATTGCTGTGTGAAAAATAGAAATGTATATCCTTTGTCAATTCTTTAACAGAATTTGGAAGTTTACAACATGCAGCACTACCACATAAAGCCAATGAATGACAGGTACAACCTAATACATAGAGATCTGGATTGAATTGCAATAATTTTTGGTGTATACCACATTTGTGCCCCATTATTCTTGCAGCGTTGTCTGCTCCAAATCCAATTAAATTGCTCCCCGGAATTTTATTCTCTTTAAAAAAATTGTAAATAACTGTAAATATTCCGTTTCCTGTTGCATCTTCAATTATTCAAAATTGATCACAAACTTTTTCGGATGCCTTATGATAAAAACGAGCAAGCATTGCCAAACTTTTTGATGTTGCAACATCTGTGGTTTCATCTATGATTAATAAAAACTTGGATTCTTGCAGTTTTTTTGATAAAGTATACAAACTTTCTTTTCTTATACCGTTTTTACATATTTTAGTTACTTTTTTTCTGCATAATTTGACTTTTTTGGCAATTTCAGAATCAGGACAATTTTGGCAAATGATCAAAAACAGAAAAAGCCAAATTATGTTCAGCCATAAAAACTAGCATTTTCAATTCTGCAGTTTTACTCTGAGTAACAAATTTATGCTCATTTTCTTTGTTGTAAAACATTGTAACCCGAGCAGTATCTTGAGCACACTTTAACTTTTTCTTGTGCATTACAGAAGCAGCGTGTCAATTTATATAAGTAATTCCACCGTTTATGTTTATGAACATAATATACAAAAAGGTTGATCTTGTTGCCTTGCATTTCTAACTAACCACGTATTGAATTTTTCATATTTCAGCCACGAACCTGAAAATCTTTGTTGACTGCGTTTCCATTTGTTCTGCCAAGACCGATTCATTCGGTTTTAATGTTTTTTTCACAAACCTTTTGAAACAAATAGCAACAATTAAAAACTAAAGAACTAAAATAATACATATCTATCCATTTTTATTAAAATATCAGGAAAAGATGTAAACAAACGCACTTAGAACAATCCAGAACAACCTGTTGATACATATCAGCTTAGTATGATTACGTATGGCACTGCATCTGTTAGCTATTTAGCAACTAAATGTTTAGAATACCTAGCTAATCAAAACAAGGTTAAATTTCCAAAGGCATCTTAAGTCGTAAAAACTTCGTTTTGCATAGATGACCTACTCTTCACAGGTGATACTGTGGAAGAGGTATTGCAGGTAAAGAAAGAAATAATTAAAATTTTTGATACAGTCAATATTCCAATTCGAAAATTTTTATCAAACAGTCCAATTGTCATTTAGCAGACCGACGAATCCAACGCTCCATTTTCATTGTTCCTCTGGGAGAACTTCAGTTTCATGGAACTCCGTTTCTGATTACATTTGTTACAATGTGCAACTGCACAACAATAGGCCTTGCATTACAAAACGAACTATTCTTTCTACAGTGTCTCGGCTGTTTAATTCTCTCCTATTTTAATTACAGGAAAAATAATAATTCAAGGGTTCTGGGTTCTAAATTCACAATTCAGCGGCACGGTTTTTGTGACAGAAGTTCTGTCGCATACGGTGCGTGCATTTGTGTAAGGTGCAATTTGGGTAATGAGGTTTCAACATATTTATTGTGCCCTAAATCTAGGGTTGCTCCATTGCATACCATAACTATACCAACACTGGAAATATGTTCGGCTCCACTACTAGCGCACTTTATGCACAAGGTTACAAATGCTCTCAAAATGAGCTCCAATTCAATTTACCTTTGGTCCGATTCGACAATAGTACTAAACTGGATTCAATCCCCTCCAAACAAATACAAAACATTTATATCCAATCGCATTGCTGCTATACAAGAATTGTTTCCAAGTGACCACTGGCGTCATGTAAAATCTGAGCAAAACTCTGCTGATCTTATCTCTCAAAGAGTTACAGCTTCTGAAATATTGACTAACTCTTTTTGGTGGTCTGGACCTGACTTCCTATCTACTACAAACGCATTTTGGATAAATAATGTCACAGTTGTCGACACTGACATTTCACATACAGGATTAAAAGTTACATCATTAATTGTGACGAGTAAAGAAGGATTACAAGGCAATCTATTTCATAAGTTTTCAAATTTTGTGAAACTACAGCATGTGGTAGCCTACATTCTTAAATTTGTATAAAATTGCAAAAAACCTTCACATAATCACCTCCTTGGCACTCAACAGTAACCGAGTTACAAGAATCTTCTAATTTCTTAATCAAAACATGTCAGAATTTTTGCTATTCACAAGAGATACATAGTTTAAAATCTAAACACTAATTGAAAACTTCTTTAAATATTTAACCTTTAAACCCCTTTTTAGACAAAGACCAGTTTATCAAAGTAGGTGGTCGTATCAAAAATTCAACATTTAGCTACGCTCAAAAACATCCAGTGCTACTTCTTAAAAATCATCCTCTCGCCAAACTGTTATTCAAACATTTCTATAATACTCTACTGCACTGTGGAGCGCAGCAATTACTTTCATGTATTTTCGAGGAATATTGGCCTATTTCAGGAAATAACATTGCCAAAAAAAATTACTCAAGGATGCATTAAATGTTTCCGCGTAAACCCTGTATCCTTTAATCCTTTAATAAGTGATATACTCTTAAAAATAATAGAGCTAAGCACAATGCAGGACTAGACTATGCTGGTCTAATTTTCCTAACGAACAAAAAAGGAAGAGGAGCCAAATTAATAAAAACATACATCTGTATATTCGTATGCATGGTTACTCGCGTTGTTCATCTTGAGGCCGTTACAGATATTTCAACTACTTCATTTATTGCAGGGCTTAAGCGTTTTGTTGCTCGTCGAGATTAACCATTTACGATTTCTAGCGATAAAGTCAGAAACTTTGTGAGCACTAGAAATGAAATAAAGAAACTGTACAAATTTTTGCAATCACAGAGTGCTCAAAATGAAATTTCAAATCATTTACACAAAGAAAGCATTAAATGGGAATTTATTATACCCCGTGCACTCCATCAGGGTGGAATATGTAAGAGTGGAAGAAAATCCACCAAGTTACATTTAAAAAAAGATATTAGGAAACAGAAATTTAACCTATGAAGATTTTTATACAGTCTTGATTCAAACAGAAAGTACTCTAAACTCCAGACCTGTCTATCCTCAGATCCTCTAGACTTCAATCCTTTGACTCCTGGTCACTTTTTAATTGGCTGGCCTCTGTGTGCATTACCAAAGCCTAATTATCTAGATATCAAGCAAAATCGTTTATCCCTTCATCAAAGAAGTCAACAACTCATGCAGCACTTTTGGAAGCGTTGGAGTCTAGAAGTAGTTCCAGAGTTACAGCGTCGAAACAAGTGGTTTAGAAACTTACCAAACCTGTTGCAACCTGGTGTTTTAGTTCTTATCCGAGAAGATAATCTTCCATCTCTTAATTGGTTAATAGGCAAAGTAACAGACATACATCAATCTACCGATGGTGTTGTGCGTTCGTGTGAAGCAAAAACTTCTAGTGGAAACGTTATCAAACATCCCATACATAAATTGTGTGCACTGCCAATGTGAGCACACAGTATTAACAAGTTCATGTGTAGTTATTTAAGTAGTTTAGTTTAGTTTATATTATTTTCTTTTTCAAATTTTTATGTACAAAAATTATATGTAATGTTGTATACGTGGGTGTGTATAGGCAACCAAACTTACTTTTCATTATGCACTCTTTGCGCATGACAGTGTCATACTCATTAAATCTTAGGGGATACAAAGAGACGCCATTGAGCTCTCTAATGTGTAAATATAAGAATATGTGGATCAATAACATTATAACACTTATAGTTAAGCTAGATTCATACTTCTGAATTATAATTATATAATATAGACCAGCTTAAAAAAATGTCCTTTTAATTTAAATAATGTTATTTCACACACCTAGCTACTAAGAGCAAATTTATTATTTTTCTGGTAATAGTGACTCATACCTAGTAAGCCAATTTAGCCCAGTATAATTACTGTGAGATTGATGACTTCAGATGTTCATTCGAATTGGACGTCGATCAGCTGTGGCTACCTGTCGAGTGTTACTGTTAACTGTGTTACGTAATTTATTTGCATTGCTATGATCTACAAATAGATAAAAGGAATACTAAAACACTGTAGGGGAAGTGGGGCCCATGGATACGCTGGGAACATTGATACAGCAGTTTTAGCTCAAACGTCATAATGCGAAATGTTGCCTACTTGTCATCGTGTGTAGCGCTACTGATACTATAACGGCCAAAAAGGCCTCGTCCCGCGCCAGTACCTAAGTAAACAGCTCTCAAAGTGATCTTTGGGTGCATTTAAACTAAATTCGAACAGTGTATTTGACGACGTAATTTTATATATTGTAGTCAATTATTTGCGACAGTGTTAAACGTCCATGCCTCGTAGTAAAGGAATCGATCGCATTTGTACATCGTATAAGAATCGTTTGATGCTTTGGTTTGAGAACTATTTCTTTAATTATGTCCTTGGTCCACATTTGAAGGTAACACGTGGTGCTAAGAAATTGACATGGAAATTACACTTAATTCAAAAAGGAATAAAAAAAGGTTCCCCGACTTGAATAAATTATCTAATTAAAACTGTTTTTAAAATACATAACGCCCTAATAACTGGATATTCTAAAAAAAATTATTTATATTTAAGCAGGCATATTATGCGTGTTATAACTCGAAAGGAAACAGCAAGCACAATACTCGTTAGATGGCGCGGGAAAGTCAATCAATTCTTCAGTGCATACATTTGCAGAAATCTATTTTTCTTTTGTCCTTATACTTAGTTTTAGTATTTGTTTGTATTAGTTTTGCGTTGCTTTAGTGTTAATTTATCTTAGCTTTTATCAGTTATTGTTGTTGTTTTCAACTTTATTTTGTATTAAACGCATTTTGATGTTAATCTATTGTTGTCTTTGTTTTTGGTATAAATGTATCAAATTTATTGCGTATTTAAGTATACGAATTTATTCGATATTTTCAATTAAAGTATATAAATTTATAAAAAAATAATAACGTAAAAAATAACATTTAAATTTAACAACACACATGCATTGATATTCAAGAAAGCAAACTCCATTACAATTTTAATCTTACTTAAAACGAGTTAGGTTGTAACGTTTTATCTACTCGTAGAGTTTAAAAACGTGTAAAAACTTTCCAGAACATTATGCAAAATTGTAACTGCAACATAATACAAATAAGTTAGTTCTTTAAACTGTAATACTTTTCGAAAATACGTACATTTTCGAGTTTATGCAGTGGCACAATAAAAGAATTGTAACGATTCGTTAAGTAAGCACGTAGGATAGTAGGTACGGAATTGGGACACATTCGGAAACGTAATAATGCCGTTTAAATTGAAATGCACGTAATACATACTTAATTTTTATTTCTGGTTAAGAATTAAAAGTTTTGAGGTAAACGTACCGGAAGCAAAGATATTAAAAGGATTAAGGTTATTATTATTAAAAGACCTAAAATGATGTAACCGAAAGCGTAGAGTTTACGTTCCGGGTCGAAAATAAAACTTAAACAGAACAAAAACATGGAAAGCGGAAGTAATAGCAGAAGCGTGTAAATAACTATTTAAATTTCATGAAGTGTCCAAAGCACATTGTTGTTATATACGATATGTTATTACGCCGTGTCGTTTCCATATATTCTTCTTTATGTTGTAATAAACTGGTGGCGAGCGACGAGAATATTCAGGTGCTGTTTTAAAGTTTAACAAAAACGGCAAAAAAAGACGTGAGTTCAAAATGAAAATTCTAGCGAGAGTCATTATAAGTAATACTCCTAGTTGCAGTGTTACAATTGAAACTTGGCAATAGCTATTCTACTATACCAGAAGCTGCATTTCCGGAAAGCGTATTCCACGAGCTAATCAGTAAAGGTTATTTCCGAAAAGCGGGACACACTTTCATTCAAATATTACTTCGCTTTGAGCTTATCGTCACTTCTAATTAAGCGTCGAGCTAAACGTTCCCTTTTTTCTGCTTTTAGAAGTTAGTCGACGTTAAAATTTCAAAAACCTGACGTGACTGCGCAATCAACTAATTATACGTTCGCATTTTATGATATAGTTTGGTGGAAAAACTAATTTAACGGAAAAACCATAGCCCAATTACGAAAATTTTTAATTGTAAAAATTCAAAAAATAGCCTTAGAAATTATTTTGTGTATATATGTGTTTTCATGCATCTACTAATGGAATGAATTTAAACTTTATTTAACATAAGCTTGTATTTATAACGTTGTATTGTTCAAAAGTGCGATGTTTTAACAACTACTAACTTTTAGAGTCGTGCATTTAAAAAAGCAACTTAATACGTGCACATTCTACACGTTTAAAAGTTTCATGTTGTATAATCTTGTATAAATTCTCTCGGATAAGAAGAAAAAAAGAAACCACACGCAAGTACATAAATTTAACTAATTTTAATAAATTCTGAACTGCAACAGTTTCTAAAATAAAGTAATCTTTTTTATTTTTTGTAATCAAATAAAAATTCGTTCGTTAGTTTAGTTATGTAATGACGAATAAAACTCTAGAGCGACAAAGTAATAAATTGAAATCTAATTAAAACTATGCTTTGAGAGTCAATAATTATTTAAGTGGAAATGCATGTCTAGTAAAAAATATAATTACAAGTCTTTAAAATACTTTCAAAATTAAAAATTTTTTTTTAAACTTAATAAATTCAAATGCATCATATATTTTGGAGTTGAAAGTGTTTATCCTAAGATTGAAAATTGATTGTTAAAGTTGACAGATTTTGCTATTAGTAAATGTAGTACTGACATTACATTTTTTATGTTTACAATTTTATTGATTTTAATTTAATTTGCAAAAAACGGCAAAAAATAATGCATGTAAATTTTGTCGAAAGTCTTACAGCTTAATTCACTTTCATGCGTTTGTTATGCTATGAACTACGTTCGACGCTAGTAAAATCCCAAGTAGCACAAAACATATTACCAATCTTGTACCATCATTTTTTCTATATATTATATTGGCGAAATATTTTATCGCATTTCAAACATATTTTGTATATAAGACTAATATTGGAAGGACAAGGTAAGAACAACAACATTCCCAGTAAACACAAAATTGATAATGTTTAGTAACAGTTTCAAAACAAAAAAATTATGATTCACTCTTGTTTCAAACATAAAAGAAACCTAACTGCAATAAAATAGCTATAAGTCCATCGCTGTTTCACTTATTTGAATCAGTATAGTTTCGGTATTTTAAATTCAAATCTGTTGCAAACTAAATGTTGCATTCGGTTTACGTTTTAAAAGCTTCGTTCTTGAACTGATACTAAATGATCGATACATGTATGATTTTTTGTTTCAATAATGAACTAAAACAATTCTTTCAATAATATAATAATACATTTTCGAATGCACGTTTCAAATTTTATTGCACAATAAATATTTTTAAATACAATATCACATTGAGTTTTTTACATATTGCAACTTTCTTTGATGTGGTCTTTTCACGGAAGCCTCGAAAACTGCATCAGTTACTGTTGGGTAGCAACTTTTAACCGCATCTGTAACATATAAATAAATATTTCATTTATATACATACATAATCATAGAGTTACACAAAATTAATTACATTTTTTTAATCAAAAACAACACAAACTTAATATAAATATCACTTTAGCAATCATAGGAAAGTTATAAAAACACTGTGAATACCTTTAGCTGTACATAATCGTATAGAAAACTTGAAGAATTGAACTGTAATTATAAATCCTAAAGTATCATCAGATTTATGCAATAATCTACCTTAACGCAACCATGTGTGTTAATTTACATTTTTTTATACAAATTAAAACATGATACATAAAGAACAGAAATTATAATAATATCGATTACATTTATGGATTATAATAAAATGTTTCGACTTACCGTTTATTGTTCCATTTCGTAATTGTACACACAGCATCACTTATCAAACTGCAACCGAACAAGTGAAAAGATATCAATTTGCAGCGCAAGCGTTGACAACAGTAATCAAAAGTATAGCAACGACTAATGCTGACTAATCACAAAGTATTCGTTTTTCCTGGAACGATTCCACTGTTTTGAAAATAATTCAATCTTATTTAATCGATCTTCAAACAATTCTAGTTATTCAAAAAATATTCGGTTTTAATAAATCAGTTTTTAGACGGTTGCTGATTATGGGAAAAAATTGCAAGTACTGAAACGGTTTAAAACTGATTGTGAAAAATCTGAACTCTTTCAATTTATTCACTGTCAGTTACATGTAAGTCATATAAAAATAGAACTAACACGAAACAACGTAATGAAACAATTGTTTTAATTTTGTGACTGCAACAGTTTCAATCCGTGTTTACTGGGTTGGTAAGATATATAGTAGACATTCTATCTGTAAGGTTGAAAACCACTCGCACACCAATATTTAACCAATGTAGGAGCGCCAAGTAACAAACAATATTTGGAATACAAGGTTTAGTAGATATACGCTGTGTCCCACGCTAAGGTTACCCCATGGGATTTAACATGGGAAAATTGAAATTATTTTTTTCCTACTTCCCAAATTAAAAAATCGCAAAAATTTTGACGCTGATTTAAAGTGGCACTTAAAATGTTTCTAAAAACAATTTTTTGATTATAATTTGATAATCAATAAATTAATTACAGACATTTGAAATCCGAAATGTTGAAGGATTTTTGCGCATTCGATTCAGATCGGCTATCTTCGGTTTTTAAAGTAATATGGATGCTAAAATTAAATTGTAGCCCGTCAAATCCACATTATGCAACTTTATTTTTGAGGAAATGGAAATTTGAACAACAAAGACTAGAAAAATTACATTTGAAAATTTTCTGTAGGCTAAAAAAACCAAATTGCGCCCGCATTTGCGTGCTAATAAACCAGCTTATGATTCCAAAATGAAATAAACTTGAATTATGTTCAAGTAAGTATATATTAAAAATCAAGTTAGCATTGATTTGTTATAAAACATTTGAAGTGTTGACAGTTTTGATAGAATTGCTTTACAAGCTTCGAAAATAAATGTAGAAGAAAAAATTCTTGTGGTAAAACAATATTTTTGAGGTGTTTCAAAGGTCCAAATTTGAGAAGACTTTGCTGGTTTTTTCGCAGATAGACCAATACCTTCTTTAAAGAGTATCAAAAAAACGATACAATTATTTGAAACCACTAGCTCCGTAAATCCACCATGTAAATGTCAGCGTCCACCACCCTTACACGATCATGAAGACAACCCTCAGAAGTTGGCAGTTCTTGCAGCTGTAGACCAAGATCCTGATGTTAGTTTGCGAGAAATTGAAATTAATGTAGGTGTTCCTCGGTCGTCAGCATTCAGGTACCTCAAATAGGAGGGCTTTAAAAGTTACCGTTGACAATGCTATCAACAATTATTACCACACGATTATTATGCTCGTATGAGATTTTGTGAAATAATCACCGAAATAAACAATACCAATCGCGATTTTGTAAAAAACATTTGTTTTTCGAATTAATGTTCATTTGGACTTGATGAAAGACCAAATCGACAAAATAATCGTACATGGTCTCTCAAAAATCCACACAAATTAGTAAATGGACCAAGTCAATGACGACAAACTGTCAATGTTTGTATGGGCTTGCTGGGAAGCCATGTTATTGGTTCTTTTTTCATTGAAGGTACACTTACTTCCATAGAATATCATTACCTTCTACTAAAAAAAGTGTTTCCACAACTAAATGATGTTGCGGATGAAAATCACCAAGTTTGTTTTATGCAGGATGGTGCTCCAGCCTATACTGCTAGACTAAACACTAGGCTTCTGAATGAAGCATTTCCAAATTAATGGATAGGCAAGAATGGTCCCATTACATGGCCTGCTAGGTCACCTGATTTAAACCCGTGCAATTTTTTTGTGGAGTTACATAAAAGAAAAATTATTCAAAGGAGGAAAACGGTATGAAAATAGGGACGCACTAAAAGATGAAATTCAAGTGATATGCCGAGCTATTACCATTCGTAAATTAGCCGAAACACGAAAAAGATTTGTTGAACGGCTAACTTATTGTACAGTTCAAGCAGGAGGCATTTTTGAACACCTAATACCCAAATAGGTGATTTGCCGTGGTCGTTCTGCCAAGCAATGGATCGACAATATTAAAAAAGCCCTTTACAGGGCCACAAATTCTCAATTGAAATGAATTTTTCTGCACGACGATTATTCCAGCAATCTTCCTGCGTTCGACCTATTGGTACCACGATGAGTGTAGATACCTATGTAAATGTAAATTTATGTTTGATTAATTATTTTTTTTCTAGTCTGCTACAGAAAATTTTCAAATGTAATTTTTCTAGTCTTTGTTCTTCAAATTTCCATTTCCTCAAAAATAAAGTTGCTTAATGTTGATTTGACGGGCTACAATTTAATTTTAGCATCCATACTACTTTAAAAACCGAAGATAGCCGATCTTAATCGCATGCGCGAAAAACCTTCAAAATTTCGAATTTCAAATGCTTGTAATTAATTTATTAATTATCAATCTATAATGTTTTTAGAAACGTTTTAAGTGCCACTTTAAATCTGCGTCAAAATTTTTGCGATTTTTTAATTTAGGAAGCAGGAAAAAAATAATTTCAATTTTCTCATGTTAAATCCCATGGGGTACCCCTAGCCTGGTACACAAGGTATAACCAAAATAAGGTTTTAAATGAAGGCATACATATTTAATGCCAATATTTATTCAATATTTGTACCTCAGAGCCAGACTATGTTAAATCCAAAATTTGATATTTTTGCTTAAATATGTTAACCTTCCGATTACCATTGGGGTCTTTTTTGACCCCAGACGTGTTGGTATTGTTGTCTTTTCTTAAGTTTTTTTTACAACTGTCCCAATATTTTTTTAGCTGAGTTTCTTTCAACAATGTTTATTAATATATAACAAATGTTTCAATTGTTATTTGATTTGCGACGTAAAAAATATTGTCGTTGGGGTCATATTTGACCCCACTTGGTAACCGACGTTCTAAAAAGTAATTCTAATATTTTGTCTGTATTTGTCATAAAATCTGCTTGTTTCAATGTGTTTCAAAGTTCATGATTACTACTATTCCGTCTTTAGTCATTACATTTGGTGAGTTTGTTCGAATCAGTTGAAAAGTGTGTCTGCTGTGTTATTATATTTGATTGGAAATAGTTGTTGTTGAATTATGGCTAGAAAGTATTTGTCTCAGCGTGAAGTGGAAAAAATAGCTAGCAATATTAATTTACTGAATGAAATTGAAGATGAAATTTTATCTGACGATAGTGATGCCACATTTGAAGAAGTAAGTGTACCTGATGTAAACCCGATTAAAAGTTTGGAACACGATGACAGTGATGATAATTCGCCCAATGATAAAGATATACTGGTGGGTAAAGATGGTTCCATATGGAAAAAAGATAAGCCTCATGTTAGAAGACGAAATCAGCGAAATATTCTAAAAACACCGCCAGGATTAACAAAATTTAGTGAACATATTTCAACATACCTAGATGCTTTCCATTTATTTATCTGGGAAAACATTATGGACATAATACTTAGAGAAAGAAACATTCGAGCTAGAAGAATTGTAGGCGATACGTGGAAGCCAGTAGATGCGGATGAGTTACATGCATTTTTTGGATTACTGCTTCTAGCTGGTGGTTTGAAAGCACGCCAAGAACCAATATTGGAGCTGTGGAGTACGAAATACATGTCTTTCTATAGACCAATTTTTTGTGCTGCAATGTCTTGTAATGGAATGAGAGACCTTTTGAAATACATTCAATTTGACAATATGGACACCCGAGAAGAAAGACGGGCAACAGATAAATTAGCAGCTATTCGTAACATTCACGATATTCTCGTTACAAATTGCAAAAAATCGAATAACCCTAATGCTGAAGTATGTATTGATGAACAATTTGTTCCCTTTCGTGGAAAATTTTCCTTTGGAGTGTTTATGAAGTCGAAGCCAGATAAATACGAAATTAGAATCTGGGCTTTATGCGATGTTAGTAACAGATATATATATATAACAGTATAAAATTTAATTTTTAGGGAAGCGGTTTTTTTTTTTGAATTTGGTTGAGGGTTTGAGAGAAGTTTATGGTACTACCACAAATAATTTTTTTACGTCTATGTCTTTGGCGAAGGAGAGACTGCAGCAATCAAAAACCTTGACCGGAACAATTCGTAAAACAGGTAGAGAAATACCAAAAGAACTTTTGCCAAAAAGAAATCGAGCAAAATACTCAAACGAAATTCTATATGGAGAAGACACAATTTTAGTATCTTACGTACCTAAAAAACATAGCTTTCAACTACAACACCAAGATTTGGAATTGTCCGGAGAAAACAAAAATCGACAAAATCCAACAACAATGTCGTTCCATCACCAAGTTATCTGTGCAATTAGATACTTAACTAGCCTATCTATCTATATCTTTGCAATGGAAACTCAGAATTTAGAAATGCCGGAAGAACTGAAAAAAAGAAATGCTCACGTAACTGGAGAACCAATTTTTTGGTTTTAACTCAATATTTTTCATAATTTCAGTTTCAAAGTATTTTATTGGCTATAACTGGAGAGAGCGATGAACCCATAGCCGCTCCTTCTACTTGTTTAAACAAGTTGTCGTTACAACTGAAATGAGTGTTTTTAAGGCAGAGTTCGATGAACAGAACTTCTTTTTCAGTAATTTTCTCCTTGAGCAAAAACAACACTTCGTCGACCGGGAATTTAGTAAAAAGCTATACCACGTCAAAGCTGACTAGAATATCTTCTTTTGTTACATGCAAGTTCTTAATTTTCCCTACAAAGTCTGTAGATTCTTTAATGAGATATCCTGTCAACGGCAATAGTTTTGCAGCTAGATAACATGCTAACGATTGCGTTGGTGAATTGACGGCGCTCACTATCGGTCAAAGGGAGACTCCTTCTTTGTGTATCTTGGGAAGACCGTTAATTCGTGACAATCAAAGTTTGTGTGCTTCTTGTTAACATTTATAGAGATAAAGTTTTTGATGGCAGAGTTTACCTTAGTGCATAAAGAGTTTAACGGGTTTCTCTGTAGACGTATGTAGCAATCTTCCAAGAGTAAGTTCGTCATTTTGTCGTTGTAATTTTGTATGTTCATAACGACTGTAGCGTTTTCTTTATCTGCTCTCAATACTAAAATGTCCTTATTCTCACGTAATCGCTTAGCTGCTTCTCTCTCATGTCTGTTAATATTAGAGCGTGGCGGTTTTGCTTTTCTTACAATGTTGCAAACATCTTGTCGAATAGTTTCAGAGATCTCCTTAGGCAGAGTGCGTATTGCAGTTTCTACTCTACATACTATATCTTCTATGAGTAGAAAACCCAAAAGAAAAATGATACTCTTGTCGTAAAGTATAATTTGGGTTTATTGTCAACATCGGTGCAAGTATTATCAGCGATGATGAAGGTTTATGAAGTAATTTATGCTTAAAAGAATTACAGTTAGTAGTTCCTAAACCAAAATCATCACAAAAGCCTTAAGTGTTATTTTTAACTAACTTTGACTACATCATTCTTTAAAAAATAATATTAAAATATTTTCTGTTATTTTAAACTTAAAAATGTTTAGGTAATTTCTTTTATAAATTCAACAAACTTTCATAATTACAACTATACTAAATTATCGGTACGCACAAACTGTTTTTCAATGCGTTGCCGTTTTTTAGGTCAACAATACATAACAACTTTTCCAAAAGATTAGCTATATAAAGATTGCTTTAATAAAAAGTTAAACTTACTTATATGCAAAAATAAATGTATAAAAAATTACATTTTTATTGTTTATTTTGGTCGATTTGTTTTCGACATATTGTGTGTTATGTGCTAGAAGTTTTTTCAACGTTTTTAGCATTCAACGTATTTTTTTAAAATTAATTTTATACAGAATTTATGTGTTCTTAAAACATATAGTAAATTTATGTTAGTTTAGACGCAACAGATATATTTTATCATAGTAATACGTGTGGCTTACTATAAGATTACAGATAAGGAATCCACAAATCTAATTGAACGTATGCAATTAGATATTATTGGATGTGGTCAATGGTTCTACATGAATTTGTCGCCGGAGTTAATTGCCCAGGATTTCAACTATTACGAACATATCGATTACTGTTGTGTTAAGTGGAATAAGAATTACGTTTTTTTTTCATATTTAAGTTGCTTTTTACGTTTTTTTAACGTATCTACCTATTTACATAAACTAAAGTTTAAAAATAATAAAAAACGTTTACGTTTTGTATTAAGTAAATTTTGTGTTATTAAACAAATTTTTATAATATAAAATAATTCATTTATTTGTTAAATATAATTCAATTAATTTTTTGTGTTATTTAGAGACTCTAATTGTGAACGCTTAGAATTTTTACTTTTTTTGTAACATGGATTAAACTGGCATCGACAAAAAAGTTTAAGCTAGAGCTTATGTACTTGTAAAATTTTATATTTTTTAATAAAAACGAATTTTTTGTTTTAAGTAATGTATTTTAAGGTTTATGAACTAAACTTAGATTTTGTAACATTTAATGATGTTTATTTTAGTGTTGAAAACACTTATAGGGAGCTTGATTTGAAGGCTCGTGTAACGAAACGATGAAACGCTCAGATGAAACAAATCTGCAACCTGCGGTGGTGTCCAATTTCACTTCATTTTTTGTATTTTTCGGATTTATTAAACAAGATATTCCTTAAGATTCGTTTTATGTTTTAAAAATATAATAAGTTTTAATTTCACTCAGCAGTGATAAAAAATGATTATAGTAATTGCAGAATTAGATCCGCGCGAGCTTCCGCCTTGTAAAATTTACTACAAAAAGTCTGCTGGAGTGTATAATTATATCTAATAGTTTAAGAGTTACAGAATTTTAATGTAATTTTTGTGCAATTTTGCACACTTGTTCCTTCTAAACTATTGAACGTAATTGTACCCTTCCGCCGACTACTTTATAGTAAGTTTTGTCCTCTATAAAAACGCTTATGTGCAACTTTCTTCTACCTTGCACCGTTTTAGGGTAATAGCCTATTGGTTATTTTAAATTATTAAGCAAATCATTTCAATACAAAAATTGTGGCGGTTTCGATCCTGGTGTAATATTACGACATCGACAAAGCTACCCTTAGCCGCAAAAGAAACCGCGGTAGTCACCAAAAGCAACTCGAGCGAAACACAAATGTTCCACTAAACCGATAATTTATGTTCAAATTTTAAAATGCATAAACGAAATAATTTAATAAACCTGATTTATAAAGTTTTATAATAAAAACTATTGGTATTTACTAGTTTAAATCTTAAACGATTTCACTCTAAAGTTATCAACATAGGACGAAAGTAGGTAAAATAAAATTTTAGTAAATTTTTAATGTCGAAATTGTATCAACATCCAAACCATTGTAAAGATTATTAGCGTTATAAAGACTAGAGAAAGGATTTGGGTAGTTCCATCAAAAACTGGACAAGATATAAGAAACAAATATGATTGCGTTTTGACTTTTTACTACGAGCAAAATAATATTTAAGAGTGGCAACACTGCCACCAAACGTCAAATTAAAAGTTTGACATTAAAATTCGTTATTATCGCTGAATTTTGTTGTTGTGTGAACTAGAGCTTTAATTAATTGATAAAACGTGTTTGCAAATTATTAAATATTCCTATTTCTTGTTAAAATTGGTAATTAAATGCTTAGTATCTATTATTCACATAATGTCGTCCAATCAATATTACCATGTACCTAATAGAAATATTTAAACCTTAGGTCCTTAAAAATCAGTATTGAAAGATCCCTTCTCTTTCGTAACGCGAGTTACCAATAAGTATAATATATTATTGTACAATGGCTAGATGTTGATAAAATCAAACAAAGTGTTGGATTCTCTTTTAGTGTTAAAATTTGTAACGAATAATGGTCAAAATCTTTTTCTATGGTTTTATTTGAATATATAAATAGATATTATTTAAAAGTAACGCGCGTTACCGGTAACTCTCGTTATCATATTGTAAGACGAGTTACTTCATTACTTAGCTGTTTTTGTTGTTGTTTTCATCGATCAGCCCTAGGCTTGTATTTATTGGTTTAGTCACAATGCCGCTCTCAGCTGCCGAGAAAATGAAAAGAAGAAGGGAAAAATTGAAAACCGAGAGAAAATACGACGATTACAAAAATAAACACCAAGAAGCTTGCCGAAAGAATAAAACAAAAAAGAAAAGAGAAATTGATAGCCTGCCTAAAACAAAAAAGAAAACTATAATACGTAGCCAAAGACAGAAAACAAAAGAACGAGTAGCGAGATTTAGAAGAAAAAAACAAGTAATAGAAACCACTCAAGAAGACCCTAATTTGTCATCATTTAGCACTCCACAAGCTTTAGAAAAAGCAACGGCACGTGCTTGTAGAGTTCTACCCAAGTGTCCACTGAAGAAAAAGCAGGTCCTCAGTAAATTACTGAATGACTGCGATGCAAAACCTTCCAACTCAACATCAGGATAAAAAAAAACATGCATCTGCGTTGAGTGACGAAGTCATAATGAAAATTAAAGAATACTATCAACGTGACGATATTAGCCGACAAGCTCCGGGTCTTAAAGATTTTGTTAGGAAGGAAGACGGAACGAAAGAAAAGGTACAGATATGACATTTATATGCCTCTCTGTCAGAAACCCATGTCTTATTTATAAGAGAACATGGAGAGGTTGTGAAAAAGAGCAAGTTTGCAGAACTAAGGCCTAAACATGTCTATCTATCTAAAAAACTTCCTCATAATGTATGTTTATGCAAGTATCACGAAAACTATGCCCTAGCATTGAATACACTACACAGTATTTGTGAACGCCCTAGGTACAGTCACAACTTTATCAGGTCCGTCATTTGTGAGAATCTAAGCAAAGAGTGCTGGTTAAATGTTTGTGATACCTGCAAACAAGTGCTGAACGATAAATTAGAAGAATGGCCATGTGATCAGTTGCATTTGGAAGTTTTCTGGTATGTGTGGAAGGACTTTGATGGCAAACTCAGTAAACTTCAAGAAACCAATACCGTTAGTATGCTGATTAAACACATAATCCATATGACTCCAAGTTTTTTTGAGCATTCCTATAAAAAACGGTGCCAAGCAGACTGCTATCAAAAGAACGGAAATGCTATATCGTCTAAAAGATGTAACCCGGAAGTGATGCAGGTGGACTTTTCAGAGAATTTCACTTGCGTTGCTCAAGATGAAATTCAGAGCTTTCATTGGGTACACCCTCAAATTACTATGTTCACTGTTTCGTTATGGTACTTAGGAAAACATCATCCCATTGTAATTGTGTCAGATGATCGCCTTCCCGATAAAAGAGCATTCTTAATATATGTTGATAGAAAGGAGCTATCAGAAAGTATTAAAGAAGTGCACATATGGTCTAATGGCCCAAGCTCGCAGTTTAAAAATACATTTATAGCAAACAGTATAAATATGCTGGAAGAAAGGAACAGTGTACGTTTAATTTGGTACTATTTTGCAACATCACATGGGAAAGGACCTGTAGATGATGTGGGTGAGGCTTTGAAAAAAGTTGTCAGAAATAAAGTTATTCAGAGGCAAGCAGTTGACTTAAATGCTGAGCAGTTTGTCACTGCAGCCAAAGATTCTACAGTAAAAGGGATTGATGTTTCACCAAATTAAATTAATTTAACAGCAAAAGAAATGAATCTGGACACATTATTTTCTGAAGCACCTGCAGTTGTTGGAATATCCAATATATCTCATTTATTGGGAAAACAATATGTTGCAAAAGGCCCAAACATTAGACGACGTAAACATGGGCATCAAAGAAATACGTTCCTATTACAAGAAAGTATACGGTTCTTATAGTGACAGTTTGAGTAGTGAGGATAATATACCGTTATCTGTACTCAAACTAAAGTAGATTGCAAATTAATTATATCAGACTTCTAACACCTATTATTGTATTGTATTTTGTGCATTAAAGCCACAAGGCGCTTATTATTTTAGTATGAAGATCGATAGTAACGCGAGCTACCATATAGCTTTTAGATTATTTCAAAAAATATGATTGTATACTAGTGTTTCTATTAAATGTAACCTTTTTGACATTTTTGCGATATTATTTGTACCTAATGTGAAATATTCCACTCAGAAACTTCACAGAAACTTTGAAAACAGACTTACTATACAAATATGTTGTCCAAAAATGGTAACGCAGCTTCTCCTCCCCATCAGATACTTAGGAACCCCCCTGGACACTATATTGCCATACCTTAAGTTGTACTTTCCTTCCCTTATCTTTCCTTCCCTCTCTTGTACCTGCGAGTCTTTATCTCTTCTTACTATCTCCTCAGTATTTAACCTTCCTTCCTCTCTCCTTTCCACCTATTCTATTGCGAAACCTCCTCGTTGGTAGAAAAGTTTTCTTTCTTTCTGGCCATATATGTTTTTGCTATCTTTTACCGTCCTCCGGCAACATTGCAAAATTTTACATTCTCTCCTTTCCTTCATTTTCTCTTCATAACCCATCGCCCTTTTCTCTGCTTCTATTCTAATCTTCTCTATCTTCCCCTCCTCCTCTATTATATAACCCGGCGTCTCTCTGTCTAAACCCAGTATCCATTTCCAATATTTTATTTGTACCCTTTCCAATAGGTTCTACTCTTTCCAACCCCATACCTCCACCCCGTACATCATCACACTTTTAATCAATTTTTCAAACAGCCATCTTCTCTTTTCGATCTCCTTCCTAAATACTCTTTCCCCTAAACTCCATACCTGCCCTAATACCCTGTTGCCCTTCTTTGCTAACTCTCTTATATGCGCATCATCTTTATTATCATACCTTAGCCTATATCCCAAATATGTCACTTCATTCATTGCCTCTATCTTCTGTTCTCCCCAACTTAACTCCTCCTTTTTCTTCCTTCCTCTCCCTTTTTGAAACACTACCATCTTAGACTTTCTCACATTTAAACCCAAGTCTTTCCTTTCCAGATATCTCTTTATCGTATTTACCATACCTTTCATCTCCGACTCATTTTTTGCCACCCTGACCAAATCGTCTGCATATGCCAACACCCACACTTTAATCCCTCCCTCCATCCATGACAACCACACCACACTGACCTCCTTTCAACACTTCTTCTATGTCCCCTATATACAGTGCAAATAAAATAAGGCTAAGAGGACACCCCTGCCTTAGCCCCTTCCTCGTCCAAAACACTTCACTAACACTATCCCCTATTTTTACCCTATTCTTAGTCTCTTTATATATCCCTTCTAGTTTCCTCACTAGTTGTTCCTCTATTCCCTTTTTCCTTAACACCCTCCATAGCTTTTCCCTATTCACATTATCAAACGCAGCTTCTATGTCCATAAAGAAAACGTATACCTTACCCCTTTTCTTGTCTAGCTCTCCATTCACTAACTGTTTCAATATATAGACATTGTTTATTGCCCTTCTTCCCACTCCAAATCCCATCTGCCAATCTGGTAATAGTCTTTTTTCTTCCACTTCCTTTTCCAACCTCCTTTGTATAATCATGGCATACAATTTATAACTTACATTAGTGACACTAATCCCTCTATAATTCTTTACCTCCTTCCTATCCCCTCCCTTACAATCCGGCAGAATTACACTTTCTTTCCAATTACCTGGCAATTCCTCTCCTTTCCATATTGTATTAAAAAAAAGTTCTTACATTTCCTCTTACTCTCTCCCCTACATATTTCCATTGTTCTCCTTACGTACCGTCCGTTCCTACAGTCTTTCTTAATTTTAGTCTATTTATTGCCTCCTCCATTTCTTCTTTCGTTATCTCCATCTCCTCCTGTATTGTATTTACCTCTTGCAATATCACCTGCTCTGGTCCTTTGCTTGTTCTCTCCAAACGCTCCATACAATAACCCAACCACACCTTTATATCCGTTAAACCTCCTTTCCTCTTACCTCTTCTTTTCTCCTTGTTTAGAAATTCCTACACTTCTCCTTTTTTCTTTATTTCCTTTACTTGTTTCTCTATTTCCTCTTTATACGACACCTTTCTCTCAGAACATACATTGTTAAAATTCACTTTCTTCTCCTTATACTGCTGCACATCTATTGTACTTTTCTTCCATCTTCTTCTAGCATTTCTCATCTCTGTTTTTGCCTCTCTACATTCTCTATTCCACCACCTATTTTCGTTCTTCTTTTTTCCTTGTCTTTTCTCAAACCTTTTCTTTTATACTGCCTTCTCTATTTCTGCCGTCAACTCCTTTAGTCCTTCTTCCCCCCCTACATCTCCCCAAATCACTTGCTCTAACTTCATCTTATATCTTACTATGCTTTCCTCAGTCCACACCTTATTTACTCTTTATCCCCTCTGTCCCTCCTTAATTCCTTGCTCCTTTCCTTTTAAAATCACTTCCAGTGGCTGATGATACGATTCCTCTTCATCCCCCACTTTAAAACTTTCTATGTCCTCCCACATCTCTCCACTCACTATCACATAGTCGATCACCGATTCTCCCCTCCCTCCCGTATAAGTGTAGTCACCTCTGTCCCCCTCCTCTATATTTCTATTAAGAATTGACCACACTTTTTCCTCACATATCTCCACTAACATTTTCCCATTCCTATTAACTGTCTTATCCATGCTAACTCTTCTCTTTACTTCCCCTCCAATAATCACTCCTCCCTTTTCTCCTGTTCTCGCGTTAAAATCACCCCCTATAATAATCTTTTCTTTTTCCTCCCCCTGTACCATTTTCTCAATCTGTTCACTTATCATCCTCATATCCCGCCCATAAACTGTTAACACTATTAATTTTTCCTTTCCTTCTCTGACCACATAATTTTTTACAATCCCTATCCCTTGCTTCTCGTTTCCCTCCTCTTCTTCAACCGACCAGTTCCTTTTTATGCCCGTTAGTATCAAGATATTATTAAAGTTTTTTATAAGGAGCATATCTAAGCAATTAATTTTGTTGTTTTCTATTTCTATGGAGAATTCTAAGGCCGGATTGTAACTGTTAAAATTTTTTGTTAAGAAATAGAGAATAATTATCCAAATTAACAACTTCATTTAAACGCGCATCTGGTTCTAAATTGTTTAACAGTTTCTTTTATTCCTAAAAAAATCGATTCAAGACTTTTCTTGCAAATATGAAAAATTTTGTCGTTACCTTTATAATAAAAAAAGTGGTTATATTCTAATGTATAATTAGCAAATGAGGATTTATTAGATAAAATAAAAAGAAAACGTTCAAATATTATTGTTCGAAATTTGCGACCGCTGTGTCCAATATTAAAAAAATCACACAATTTAACTTGTAAACACCAGATTTATTAAAATATCAACTTTATCTTTACTATTAACAAGTATCGCATTTAAATTAAATTTAGATGAAAAACAAAATGTTAATTATATACAGTTTAAATAAATTTTGAAACTGAAAAGAAGAACGACCAATGTAAGGGAGAGAAAAATATGTCTCTTTAGTGTTATCAGAAAATGTAGTAAGAGTTGAAAAGTTTTTAATATAAATAGAATTACAAATTTTATTTTGAAGTTTTTTGATCATATTTTTGAGGATAATTATTCTTATTAGCTAAATTATAAATAATTTGTTAAATCTTTATTAAAATTAAATTTATCAAGATGTAATTTGTATAAACGATTAAAAAAGAATCTAAAAATGTGTGTGAAGAACGATGAAAAGAAAAAAAAGGATCGACATGATCAGTGGTAGTATTTTTACCAATTTTGATAGAATTATTAAATCGATTTAAAGATAAATCTAAAAAATTAAGAACATTATTAGACTCTTTTTCAAAAGTGAATGTAATGTTAGCATGATTTGATTGTAAAAGTAACTACAAATTTTTTTATATTTGCAATAAGTCTTAAATTAAATTTTTTAGAAATAAAACATTTTTTTAACAAAATTTAGAATCAGATGCGTGTTTAAATAAAATTATTAATTTTGATAATTATTTTTTTTTTCTTAATTAACATTTTTGGTTTTATTTTTTATTATCTTCTTAATATTATTGTAGTAATTTTTTAATTTATATTGTCATTTTGACATAACTTGTATATTTCAAATGAATTTATTTATTAATTATGTAGGTATATTTTAAGATTTAGATTTAACTAAGAAGTTAATAATTTTAGAGGCTTGGCGATGACTATAAAGGTCGAAACATGTAGCCAAAAATAAAAATAATTAATAAAGGCGTAAATTAAATTATTTATAATTACAATTTAAAATCTCATTTTGTGCTTTGAAACTTTGAAATGGATAATACAATCTGTATTTAACTAATTCCAAAATTATTTAGAATTTTATTAAAAGCAATAGGTAAATTTTGATAAAAAACGAACTAAACAAACTACAAATAAACTTCTTGACAAAGTAAGTGTAGACTCAGTTAAAACCAAATATAATTAAAACAAATTTTGTATGTATTAAATTAAGCAAATTCAGAATGTAGGTGTGAGCGTTTTGTTTTAACATTTTGTTATCGTTAAGTTGAAAAAACAACACATAAATACTTTAAATTTTCTCATAACTTAATAAAAACGTTTGATTTTACTAATACATACATTGATGTTATTGCCAATTTAGTTAAATGAAAAATTCTACCTTTCTAATTTTGCAT
The DNA here is from genome assembly GCA_035610365.1 of Aquatica leii. Classification (NCBI taxonomy): domain Eukaryota; kingdom Metazoa; phylum Arthropoda; class Insecta; order Coleoptera; family Lampyridae; genus Aquatica; species Aquatica leii. The sequence continues at coordinate 16,047,543 of CM069432.1, forward strand.
AGGCCGTATTTTGATAACACTAACACACGCGAATTTTATACGAATTAATGTTAACACGACGACACAAAGTTTGAAACTGCCCGTTTAAATTTTATCGCAGTTTGTTTATCAAAAAACATTAACAAAGTTGAAAAACCAGGTGATAGTTGTTATCAATAACCACATTCTTTTCTTATATTTTGTTAGTAATTGATTATTTTTATTACTAAGCTTTATATTATTTTCTATTATGTGCTTTTTTATTTATTTTTAAAACTAGCATTTATTGGTACATAAAGAAAAATTTTCAAAACTACTCTTTTCTCTCGATTCATCTAAATTTTCTAGAATTTTTAGCCTATAGAAATTGTGCCCAACCACTTGTTTTTTGTTTTACAATTAAGACTCGAAACAATTTCTAAAGAATAATGCCAAATTAACATTTAGTAAATTGTAATTTGATATTAGACGCACTTAAAAACAAATGTAAATTTAAGCTGATTGAGAGACGCGATGAAAAATTTTAATATCTGAATGTGAAACACTTTGATATATTGTGCTGAACAAATGCGAAATACGGGTGAACACGGCAACAAAAAATTTAATATGGTGTAAATGTAGTTTAGAAAAAAAGTAATAACTATCATTTGACAACCTTATACAATAAAAAAAAATAGAAAAATTGTTAAGCCTCGCACAGTTTACTTTGGTAAAAACTTTGTCTCAGGTAGTGAAAACCAGTTATATTACTGCAATATAACATTTCGTAGTGAGTTCTTAGCTACGTCATATTGTAATAAGTAACACATTTTGTATCAGATGCAATATTTGTTTAAACAAAGGCGTAGTAAAGGTACTTGTATTTCGGTTATTATTCATAAAAGTGTAAGAAAGTGTCTAGAAAAAATTTCTTTTCAATTAGTTGAAATATAACGTTTACATACATGTTTTTTTAAACGTGAAGTGATTATTGTTCTCGTTAGGTAGTTATGTCTTGCTTTTCTTGTTTATTTTAAAACTAACACTAAAAAATAAATGCATTGGCAAAGTTTTTTCAATTATTTTAGAAACCAAATTTGAATTACCGCGTTTTATTACACAATCATCTTATATATTTTTTAAATATATAATTCTGTATATCAAGAAAACAAAAAATACAAGTTACATTTTGATCAATAAAAGTATTGTATACTCTTTAAGAATTCCTTTCATTCTCACTTTTGTATAGGGCATATACCTAATATTCTAATAATAATTTTTTTATAATAAATTAACAAAAAGTGCACTTGAATTTAATAAGTTTTAATAAAGTAATGATGTTATGCAGTACTTAATAAGAAAAATTTAAAATTTACAAAAAAACTATAAATAATATTTTAATAATGGGTATGTCTACCCTCACTTCTAATCGCTTCTAGCAGACAATTTAACCGGCAATTTAAAAAAACTAAAGTAGTATGAACTTCCAATGAGCTGGAAATGCAAAAAATTATTTGAAAGTGTTAACAAATGATTAATATTGTCACACACAAACTTATAATTTACTCATCATGCCTAGGATACGAGGTACGGGACATAACGAGCTTGCGTTATGAACTCATTACGCCTTCAAAAATGATGACATTTTTCTTTAAATTTGGACGCTAACAAAGTTTTTATTTTTTAAAGAAGGTTTTTCAACATATTTGAGTATAATTCTTACAGAGTTATAATGATTTTAAAATTAATTCTGACAAATAGTAACTAATTATATACCAAGGGTGTTATAGCGACTTTTTATAAAATAAAAGCTAAAAATAAACAAATATTTAAGTTTTTATTACAAGTATATTGAGTAGTTTAAAACTACAAATAATTTGACGTTATATTATCAACTTGTCAAATTGATTTTACAATTACAATGAATCTTCAAGAACTGCTCTAATATGAGAAAAAAATAAAAAAAGAAATAGAAAACTTGTTACCATCAAAATCTGGAAAAAATATAAACACAAAAATTATGTTTGAAAGATTTAATAAACAAACAATTATTCTAAAGTATTCTTTTTTTATCGCCATCGCTAAATTATAAAGATGACCATTCTTAACCAGCCAACGCAGAGAAACTGATGACACTGGTTCAAAACTCTTGCGTTGGTTGGAGCATTCCCGCTTAAATAGAATAGTTTTGGCCTTTCATGTTCTCTTTTCATTTGAGGTGTTGATGAAAACCACAAAGGCTTAAAATTCTTCTACTTATTAGCACGTTTGTTTGGGCAGTCGTTAGGTAAGAATAATTCTGTAAATTCTACGCTGGATTGGAATTGTTTTTTTTAAGATTTACTCACAAAAGAATTTATGTGCATTGCTATATCCCGAATTTCTGTTGAGCTGATAAGAAGCTTTGGTAGGTGTAAAAAACGGCAGAACTAACGATACTAACCCAGTGGTTTTTATTTTTTTAAGAATTTCTTTTCCTTGTCTTTTCCTTTGTATTCTTTTCTGCATGACTTACTAAAATTAATTCTCCGGTTTAACTTGAAGGATACTTCCTAATTATTCGATGTATAAATAACTTGGCCTACGCTAACACCAGCAAGAATTCACACCTCGGAAACAAGCTTAAATTATTAGTATCAACACTTACGTAAGCTAAAAGTCAGATTGGTCTGTATATTTTTTTACGTAGCCAACGCCAGTCCTCATCGCGAATCTCGTTAAAATCTTACATCGCATAACACCACTATCGTAATCTAACTTGTATGTTAATCTGTAAGTTAATGTCATTTACGGTGCTAAATTAGTTATTCGACATTTAAATTAATTGTAAGGTTTCTCGGCTCGCAAATTGCTAACATCTAAAATTAATCATTGTTATTACAAGCTTGTACTTTCAACGTATCTGATAATTCGCAGTTCAACTTAGCTTCGTGTATTGCCGTAATAAAAAGCAATCTCAAAAACCGTTTTTGCAATATTTAACTACATAACCTTAAAGTGTAACATCTTAAGATCAGTGACGTACCATCAATTTAATTAAGAATTTATATTTAACAGTACAGGGGCGTACTATATGTAATTTATATTTCTAAATTTAACTATGTCAATACTTTCTATTCTATTTGTTTCGTGTTAATAATAAATTTACATGATTGTGGTTCCTTATGCGTTTATTTGCCTCGAATTTTCCTGTGCCTTTATCGCTGATATAATTTTATCCGGTGCATGAAAAGGTATCTGCTGCTGGTCGTTAGTTTTAATCAGATTATCTGTAGTAGCAGTAACTTAGCACCTAAAAATATTTCACTTCGAATACTGATAACCCATGCCACTCTATAATTTCTAGCGGGTATATACCTTTACGTAACAAGTCAGTTTATTGACAAGTCTGATAAACGTTTGAAAAATGGTTTCCTTTATGACTATACTGCACTTCTGTTTTTTGCTGCATTATTTGGGCGTATGATGTGGTAGACCTTATATTATTTAAATCTAAAGTATGACTCTTTAGTGAAATGTGTTTTACCAATGAGAGAGATCTCAACTTTTCCAATTGAAAGTCTATTTGCAATTTCTGTTGGTGATGCAGTAGTCAATTGGCATTCTTTTCTATTATTTTAACTTGATTGACCATTTCTATTCTTGGGAATGTTTCTTTGAGGGCCATATTCCAAATTGAAAAGACGCTTGTCTATATTGTTCAACTTCTTCAATATTTGTTGGAGGGTTGAGTCAATTGACGGTTCTTGCTGATTAATTTTTTTTAAATATTTTTTCCTTTCAAATTATCTGATTAGTTACAAGTGTTAGTTTTAGGAGCGTTGCTGTTATGCTTTGGCTTGTGTGTGTTTGGTTGAGAACTTCTATGTAGTTGCTAAAGTAAAGTAGGTTTTTTCGTTTGGATATTTTTTATGCTTTCGACTTTCCTTGTTACCATGAAACCTCTATAGTTAGCGGGCTGTAATAATTAAAGACTATTTAGTTTTATATCTCAATTTGGGCACTGCTTCCAATAGTTTGTATTTTTGTCAGTGAGAGAGTGGTAAAACTTGTTAGCGATCATCCTAATAAGTCTATTTTGTTTATTTTCATACGAGTGCCACAAATAGTCACGCTCATACAGCATCTTTGTTAATGCATTATGGCATTCTCCATCAAGTGCATTAATTTTAATAATTTTGTCTGATAGTTTAATGCAGCTGGTTAAAGTTTTTTGTGTCGTTTGGCGTAAGTTCTAGTACTTTTTAGTTTTAAGTTGTGTTTGTTCTAATGTCTTTGAATTGTTTTGTTCTGGGACTTTTTTGCTACGTTGTGGAAAGCGAATGAAGTGTCAATTTTTTTTCTCCGGTTTTTTTTTTATTCACTTGGTTTCCTTGGCTAATTCTTCTTCATCAGTGAGTCATTGATCTGGCACCGTTTCTATTTTTCGACGTTGTGAAATGATTTCTAACCCTGTATACTTATCTAGCAAGTCTATATACATCGTTTCCATTTTTTCACATTGGAGTTGTATTGCATTAAATTTATTAACCATGCGATTTCTTTCATACTAAGCATTAAATAGCGCCTGTTCATTGTGCGATCTTGCACTATTTTCTATAGTGTACATTATCAATATTACCCTTGTTTATATACAATATAGTTAAACAATGACTGCGCTAAAATTGGAAACATTAATTTGGATGCAATCGCAAAATTGACATATTTGGCGCTGCTTTCGTTAATATTACAGATTTCTAAGCTACAGATCAGTATATTTTCTCACAGTAATCTATCAGTTTCAGAGATTTAACCTTGAAAAAAAAAATTATATCTATGCACGATAACATTTATGTTATGAAATTCGGTATACCTAAACAACTGGTATTCTGTGAAACATAATCATTTCCCTAATAGAAAACAATTTTATAATTGAATGTACAGTTTCTAATTTCTATATATATTTGTTCATAGTATTCGAACGATCAAAACAATAAAATAAATTTGATATAAATTAGATTAAACTTAACTAGTTAATAAATACACATGCTGATAAAAAAATTATAAAAGATAATTTGGATAGGCAGTCATGTTTAGCTAAGGATGGTCCTTTTATGTCAATAAACAGAAATATTCTACATGTTTCTGTTTATTGACATAATAAAAACACATTTGGAATCTAGTATATTGTAGGTAATGCTGGTATTATTTCTGGACGAATGACTACGTTTTTAACTATGCAGTGTACGCTGCTTAATATAATTACGTTGGGACTTGAGGTTTTTGATAACAATAACCGAATGATAACAATATACCAAACTTAGGAAAAATGCTTATTTGTTAGAAAGCAGTAATTACATACAGCGTGTATGTGATTAACAGGTTGTTAATTTAGAAGGTAAAATCAAAGAGTATATACAAGCAAAAAAAATTTATAAAACGTTTAGAAAAAGCAGCATGTTTAGCCATCGGATATGACGCATTGAACAGTTTGTTGACACCGTTAATAAAACGAAATCAAAAACAACGTTATGATGCTTCATTTACTGTTCTAAGAACTACACAATTCTTCTCAGAAATTTGCTGACACTTAAAATAAATACAAAACAACGTTAACACATAAGACATAGTTAATTTAATTTGTTATTCTAAGAAGGCACGTGCTTTCCAAGTTAATTCACGAAGATAACGTATTTATAGATAATGTTAAATATGTTAATGTTAAAATAATGTACCGTTTCGTAAATCAGTCAAAATATTTTAATGAATAAATAAGACTGGAATAATAAGATAAATATGGAAAACAACTAATTTTAGAGATAATGAAAAAATGTTTCACTCTAAACAACCGTATTGTGAAATTCAGCTCAAAAATGCATACAAAATAAGTTATTGATCATGTATAGAAACAAACCTGAGAATAAATTGATAACATAAACCTAAATTATGATTACTATAAGCGACGTTTTTTCTATGTAGTAGCATGCGTCCGGATTGTTACTTTAGTAAAGTGATAACATTACCCGATTGAAAACATTATCTGTTTAATTATTACCTTGTTTTCACTATCGCCATCTAACAAGACTAAAAAATCTGTTCTATATAAAAGTATTTCATTGTCTAACTATAATGTATCTAAACAAGCATATTACTAAAGATTTAGTCAACGATTTAATTTTATATAGCCTAATGAACACACAATTTATTAAAAATTAATAATACATTATGTTGGCGTTAATAATGCGAAATGTTCATGTAGTTGTTCTTGTAGTTACTACAAACTGTTTTGTGTGTGTTTGACGTAAAGTCTATTCTTGGCTCCATACAGCACTAATTGTTACCATAAAAATGTAAAGCACTCTGTAAACAAATCTGTAATAAAACTTTAAATTACAAAAGTTGTTAATTTTAATATGAAAGTGGAATCAAACTGTAAAAAAAACTGTACACAACGTAAAGTAAACAAATACGTACGTGTTCAACAACATGTATAAATTGTTGTAGTAAAACAACTTTTACAATAAAAGCACTGTGCATACCGCTTTTGAAGCTCTGACAAGCAGTAAAATATATCTATAGTAACGTAAAAATCCCTAAAATTTATTATAGAAATCGATAGAGATAAATACGCCCTGTTTCGCAAATAACGTTTTACAAGCATTCGACATTTAAGCAAATGGCTTTGATATCTGCAAAATCTATTAAAGGCGTTCGGTCGAAATAAACCAGGACATCCTATTAAAGATTAACTCCATTAACTACAAACATGTGAAACATATGTACAATAAAATCTAAAAGTCTATTCGCGTCAAATAAAATTGCTTTTGTACATAATGTTTTCTTTTTTTATCACTATTATGTGCCTGATTAAATTTGCAAACATGAATACAAACGTCGTTGTTTTAACGAATAATTTAGGATTAAAGTACTTTTTAAAATTAATTACGAAAGCATTTGTAGTTTTGCAGAAGTTTAATAAAAAAAATTGCTAATCGTTTTAGTCCCAAAACGGCTTAAATAAAATCTTTTGCAATCAAAAACTTAAGTTTAAAATAAATTAGAATTTTTTGATAACGATTACCACGTGACTTAATTTAAGATAGATTTGTGTCGTTTGAAACGACTACCTACAACATGGTTGTTTAGTATAATTAATTTTTTTGAAGGAAATAATTTTGTATGTAAGTATTGATTAGATTTTTCTTTAATATTAATATAATGATTTTTGAATTGTAAGTGAACGTTATTCATGTACACTCGCCTTCGACCAAAATGACCGCTTTTAAATGTATCTAATACTTAAAATGCATTTTTAGAGAATTGATATCTTACATAAGCTAATAATTCTAAAATTTTTATTTCTTATATCAAATATTTATATAAAGTATTGCCCCACTAATGCTACTATCACTAATGTTATATTAATTGCACATTCAGAATAACAATCAATAATTAATATCATTTTAATATTGGTCTGATTATTAATTTTTTTTTTGGCTGTGCTAATGTATTTAATAGCAAAATACTTCAATATGAATACTGTGAAAATACTTCAAATAGTCAATAAAATAAAAAACCATATCGTACTGTTCATTTGTGCAAAACGACCATCAGATTTTAAAATTAATATCATTTACATTTTTCGTAAAATAACGATTACTTTATCATATTTGTAGTAATATCGACTAATTGAAGACCTCGGGGGAAAATGGTAATAAGCCACATTTTAGTCGTTTCGGGAAAAACGGGATAAACGTTTTCCATTAAATCCTGAAATCTGGATAATTAAGATATACCTATCAATATTTTTTTTTCTTGTTTATATGGTTTGATTCCGTTTCCGCAATAAAAAAAAATTGTGACTAATTCTGAAAAAAAGATGAAATTTTAAAAAACTTTTGGAAAATATTATACTTGTTAATTTTTTACCACAGAATGAAACGAATGGCAGATAAAAATATTTATTGAAACCAACATGCCAACACAAAATCAAAACAGAAATTAGATACCGTAAACCGGGGTAACTTTGTGACTGCAGCATTACTTTGGGAGAATTTTGCACATTTTACTTAACAGACTATTAATTTCTTTGGAAATGGTTGCTTTTATAATTTAATTTTCAAAAGTAGGTAATATACCACCAAAAAAAAATTTGAGAACACTGCTGTTATTCTGCCATTTTTAGTGCGTATTAGTGTTCAGCACGCATAAACAGGTGGTTTGGTTAAAGTCTGTAAACTTTGTATCTGAGCGGGAAAACGTGAATAACTGTTTCAATTCTGGTAAGTACATTTCGAAATATTATATTACAACTCACTTTTGAAGTACATTTAGTTTTTCCAACTTATGTAATAAGCAAAATATTTTTATTTATGTAGAAAACCGTTACTTTGCTACATGTCCTAAAGTTACCCCTTTGTTTGTTAAATAAGTACAAACCTAAAACACACTGTGTCCCAAAGTTAAACCTACATTAGTTGAAACTGTATCTAAGTTAACGTTGTATTTTTATTTGTTCTAGATAAAAGATGCCGCGTAAACCCCGCCGCAAACCTGGATCGCGTAATTACAAGAACTATACTGACGAAAAGCTGCAACAAGCACTTGATGATATTAGTCAAAAGCGGCTAACGCAGCTAAAAAATACCAAAAAGCGAAAAATACTTTGTGACATAAATTGAAGGGAAAGCATGATTGCAGGCATGGAAAACCAAGAGTTTTCACGGATCAGGAGGAAGAATTATTTGCTGGTCACCTAATTACATTGTCGGCTTTTGGATACCCAGTAACAACATATGATTTACGACTTTCTGTCAAATCATACTTAGAGCGCCAAGGAAAAAAAGTACCTTGTTTTAAACATAATCTTCCTGGACCTGACTGGGTGATTTCTTTTCTTCATCGCCGACCAGAGCTTAGTCAGAGGTTGTCGCAAAATTTTTCACACGTTACAGCAGCCACAGATAATGACATCGTTAATCAGTTTTTTGATCACTTGAGCACTGAGTTGGAAGGAGTTCCTGCAGCTAATATTTCGAATTATGACGAGACGAATCTTGTTGACAATCCTGGCCGCTCCAAAATAATAACTAAGAAAGGAACTAAGTACCCTGAAAAAATTCGCAATTCCTCAAAGGCCTGCACATCTCTAATGATATGTGGAAATGCGGATGGACAGCTGGCCTCTGTATATGTTAACTATAAAGCTCAAAAGCTCTGGTCGACAACCGCACGGCCTCGGGTTGGTTCGATTTTCAAATATTCGAAGATTGGTTCATGTATTTGCTGCTGCCCATACTAAAGCGGCAAGAAGGACGCAAAGTCATTATTGGCGGCAATTTAAGCTCACATCTGAATGTGGAAGTCGTTAGACAGTGCGAAGTAAACAATATTAAATTTATTGCATTGCCACCAAATACAACTCACCTCCTCCAGTCCCTTGATGTGGTCTATTTTCGACCGACGAAACAAAACTGGAGAAAAATCTTAAATGATTGGTAAGAGACAATCCAAGGAAGTCGTTTGACTGGTGTGCCAAAAGATCAGTTTCCTCAACTTTTAAAAACGTTCATGACGAAACTAGATGAGCGAGGTGCAGAAAATCTTAAATCAGGTTTCCGAAAGTGTGGAATTTTTTCATTAAACAGGGAGGTTGTTTTAAACCGCTTATACACCCATGTTGTTGCTGACGATTCTGCAATAAAGGAAGTCGTTGCAGATACATTATTCAACGTCTTAGTCAGAAACGACAAGAAGCAACGTCAACACGTCAGCGAAAAAGAAAGAAACTTGTAGTACCTCCTGGAAAAGGTATTACAGTTGCAGATTTAGAAGGTTCCAACCATCAGCCGGATTAACCCTCCACTTATACAAAAATACAAAAATTGAAATGGAAAAGGCAAAATGACAAAATATCGCAAATAGAGTCTTCTGACACGTCTGATAACGATCAGGCCAGTACCATAGAATATGCAGAAAGTGATGACAGTCCCTGGGATCCGACTATGTCTGATGATAATTTAAACACAGAAACTGAATGTTCAACAGTAGAAAAGATTTTACCAAGAAAACTGTTGGGACTTACGTCGCTGTAATTTACAATAAAAAATATTATCCTGGTCAAATAACGAAAATTGATGACAAAGGAGCAATATTGTGAATGTCATGACTCAATATGGTAAACAATGGAAATGGCCATCTCAAAAAAATGAAATTTTCTACAATGAAGAACAAATTGTCATAACTCTGAAAACACCAACGCGTCGTGGTCACCGGGAGCTTTTTGATATTCCTGAATTAACTAATATATAGTTTTTAAGCAACTTTTACGTTAAAATATTAAATTTAGGTATAAAAACCAATTTTAATGTTTATTTTTCATATGTGTACATGTTTCATTTAATAAAGATTCAAAAGCTGAAATTTTAATTCATTTCCAGTAGTTTTGTAACACCACGTTTCTGTTGCAAATAGTAAGCATCATTATATTTTCCATGCTTTTTTTTTTTATTTGCCATGTCCATCTTTGGTACAAATGTATTTTATACAAATATAATCATATGAAAACTCGATGTACCAAAGTTACCCCGACAGCAGGGGTTACTTAAGGACAACTTTTAGGCCCATTATCTCTATTTAGGGAAAAAATAAAAAATCATTTTTGTACATTTTATCCAGTCAGTGTTGGTGTCTTAAATAATGCTAATTACCGTTAATTATTTAATGCGGTTATGATTTTATGATGAAAAACCTATTAAAATCGTACCAAAGTTACTCCGCTAATCGGATTCAGAATCACCATAGATATTTTCCACTCCTATTGGTCTTCACCTTCATAGTCAATTTCATTGGCAGTAGTTTTGTCACCAACACTAGTATAGTAGTTGTGATAAACTTTAGGAATATATGGAAGCAAAACCATCAATTTTGCCAACTTTTTTGCATTAATAGGAACTAGAGCTACATACTTCTTTTCTAATGCATTGAGCTCTTGTATAATTTGTATTTTGTGACATCTCTTCCCAATGTTGACTGCCATCAATTTTTTGTTAAAAAAATGCTTAAGGAACATTGTATTATGATGACTTTTCTCGAACCCGAAGCACCGTACTTTGGAAAAATCCACATTTTCTTTTTCGTAAGTCAACTGTTTTTTGCTTAGTGATTTACTAATTTTTTCAAAAGAAAAAAATCATCCTGATTCATTCTGCATACTGTAAATGAATTTTGAATTTCGAATCTTTAACAGCTTCCACCCAACATCCAAGAGAGTAAACTTGTCCCAAGAATTTTTGATGCTTTTCAATTGCAAAATCGCGATCGCATGCCAAGTGGGTGTGCCCAGCGACAAGAAATCTATGTTTAATAGATTTGTATGCTTTATTTCTTACTAGGTAAAGCCATAATGCCATAATGGTTCAATTTTTATTTTGGCCACCACAGTTATCAGTAAATACCAATAGGTTCTTGCTGGGAGTGGGAAAATTCTCCTTGATAAATTTGAGAAGGCAGCTGACAATTTCATCGGAGCCCCGTTTCACGACATCTTCTGTCCACATATTCATAATTTTTTTTCTAGTTTTACTATCATAAATTCTTAAATTATACATCCAGATTTTTCGTAAGTAGAAAGCTTTACCTACTGTAAGCTGAGGAATTGGCAACGCTTGTTGTAAATCAAAGCATATAACTTCCAAGTCATTTTCATTTTTAGACCTTTGGATTTCATTCTTCATGTTTGCTTGCATTCCTTCTGTTCGCTTTTAGCGCAGTTCTAAATTTGTTTTAATTTCCTTCAATTTATTCTAATCACCTTTGTGGGTATCAAGCAAAATATTATATTCATTACACGTTGTACACGTGTCGCTCTTAGGGATCTTAAACCCAATATTGTATTCAGGACAAAAGATTCTGCGATATCTGTCTTCCTTTGCGGGAATAATGTTCCGTTCTTGACACCAAGGAATATAGTATTTTTTATATAGAGAAGATATAGATATATCGTGATCAATGTAGCACTTTTGTGGGTTACGTTCTCTACTATAATGACTCCGATATTTCGGAATGGCATTAATGTGCTCATGAATAGACTGGATAGTTTCTTCCAATAACCTGTTTTTCCGGTTCTTGTGTCTTCCGCGGCCATCGCTTTTTGGTGTGTGAAGTCCTTGGTTTATCTGGGTACAGATATTATAAACTCGTCTTTTTGAATTTTGTAAACCATGAATAGACAAGAACTCTTGTTTGCAAACTTCTTGGTCTTTTCCGTTAATTTTTACAAAGTACTTAAACGTAGTAGATCTTGAACATGTCTGCCTTTTGGTTTTCTTTGGGTACATTCGCTTTTTGTCGATACTCTTTATTGTGATAAAAATAAATAAGCGTTTGGTTTATCAAATGTTTCTAGGTTCTAGAATGATTTAAAAATAGTCATTTCTACTCCTTGCAGTAATTCTCTGCATTTTTTCTTGCATTTACATGGCGGTCGTAAAGTTCTTGGCATTTGAGTCTTCCCTTTTGTAGTGGTATATCCATGTCTAAGATTTCGTCTATGTTGGGCCTTAACTTTTTTTCTGCATTCTGTGTTGATTTGCCTTTTCCTGGCGGCCTTCTTTTTTTCCGGCAATTGGATAAATCCTCTAGTAGCATCTTCATTCTGATATAAAAAAATAATCGATTACCTTTTTTACTAGATCCTTTCACCAAACCGAAATTAATACATTTGCATGCAAAAAGGTAACAAGCCACAAGTCATATAATATAACCTTTTTCTGTCCAAATATCTTACACTTTTTTTTAGAATAGTACGTAAGGAGTACGTTTGATTAATTGAAGTGATGGAAATAAATGCTTAAAAGATATTCTAATATACATTAAACAGTCAAAACTAAAAATTTTTAAGCTTTCAAAACCATTTAACATTTTGGTTAAAAAAGTAACAAGCCACGTTATATGCTGTTTACCTCTGAGGTGAAAACACTGCTGTTATCGCTGCTGCTACTCAAATTATTAAAATAATCATTATCTCTTACACTATCATCCGTTTCACTCAAATTATCACTTTTGTCACTGTTTTGATCATAAATAAACAATTTTCGCTTGACCGCACTATCTCTGTTGCTCGCCATGATGAAAATGCGTGGCTTATTCCGTTCTTCCGTCGACATCAGACAGCATTCACTCTTAACCGAAGAACGTAACTAAACAATGGTAAAGTAGTTTATCCTCCTGTTTGTTAGGTTGTAATTAGTATTAGATCTTGTCTTCTTTAGGAGGGGCAATAAAAACCACTCTAAACTATTTTTATGGCTACGTTTCGTGCCTCTAGTGTGCACTTCTTCAGGCCACTGAAAAATTTATTTACGGTAAGTGAACAACATTACACACGTAACAACTAACTGAATTTGTTTAACAGGTACAACATAAAGACAAAAAAACTTACAAGAAAAGGTTATGAGTGGAAACAGTCCACTGGTCCAACAAGCATACCGTCTGATATTATTAATACTTATTCTAGTTAACATAAAATTATTGTCAGTAGAATTAAAATTTAAATCTGTATACATACTTTGTATGTTGAAAACTGTGCGTAAAGTATGTAGACTTTTTAAATGTTTATCGCTAGTATATCTTGTCGCATCATCTGATGAAACTATTTTGGTTGATTCCAAATTGTTGAAATTGGATTATTATTCAGATATTTCTTTTAGTTTGGGACCACAATTAATAAGATTAAAAATGTGTTTTTTAATTCAATTAACCCATTAATGGCCAAGCATTGAAAAAATTTTTTTATTTATTTTTTATTGCTAAACTTAGCTTAGAGTACATAAATTAAGATATATAAACAGAAAATAATAAAAAAAAGTAATTTAGTCACCCGCTATAAAATGTTGCGTATACGCAACAATGGCCGTTAGGAGTATACTATTGCAGTATCACTGCGAGTGAAACGCCGCGAAACAATGCGAATGTAAGTGTACTTGGCATTTTTTGCACATGTAAATTGTTTGGCTCTTGCATTGCCTACATCTTTTTCTTGCCTTTTGCGAATGCTCAATAATCACATGACCAACATTATCAGTCACCATTTCCTTAGGAAGATTGGCTTGTGAAGGTCTTCCTTTATTTATTTGTGCTTCTCTAGCATGAATATTTAAATTCGAATTAGTATAATTGTCGCATTTTATCAGAGCTAATGCTAAACTTGATCGAAAATCGAGTTGTGTGATTTTGTCATCATTAGCTAATCTATATATTCGCCAGGAATTTACTATTACACTATCAACCACATTAGTAAAAAGAGGCCACCACCACTTTTTACCTCTGACTTTGATTCGGTAATTTGCTATACCGTTATCGTGGAGGTCGACCCCTCCCATAAATTTATTATATTCATTGATTACGTTAGGTTGCGTAATGTGGACTTCTTTCCTTTCTTTTCTATTGTACCTTTTGGCTAATGTTTCCGGTTGTATCTGACAGTTGTTTGTTATAACCGTCACCACAGAATTGTCATTCCAGCGAACGACACACACTTCGCTGTTTGAGTCAAAGCAATAATCATATGAACCTCTTTGCATTTTTTTTACAGATTTTGTAATTTCAAGTGGACATTTTTCTATTCGATTGTCTCGAATTGTTCCAGTTGCAAACGTACCGGTTTCATGCAGAGTATGAAATAGCTTGTAGGAAGAAAAAAAATTGTCAAAGAACACTCTATGATTTGATTTATGCTGTACTACAGAAAGCAAATCTAGTACATACAACATCAGCTCCTAATCCTAATTCTGATTTCTCTGTTCGAGCACCACCATAAGGAATAAATTGAAACAAATATCCATCGGCCGAACAGAGACACCATAATTTAAATCCAAAACGTACAGGCTTTCCTTTTATAAACATTTTGGCTGAATGCCGTTCAAAGTAAGGAACCATTTCTTCATCGATGGATAAATTGTGAGCAAATATTCCAAATTGTAAATCTTTTAAATTTATGATATCAAATAAAGTGCGAAGTTTAGAAAATTTATCTTCTTTACGTAATTGACAGTTATCTGCAACATGTAGATTTTTCTTTATATTGCGAAATCTATTTCTACTCATGCATTGTTTAACTAAATGTATTCCCTTGTCTTCGTCTCTGCTCCAATACATATCAAGTTGAGGTAATGTGTGGTAACCTGTTAGGATCATTATTCCTACGAATTTTTTCAGTTCATCTTTTTCCATGTTGAAGTCATGTCTATTATTGTCGTGCGCGTATTTAACGGAAAAATTAGTGATTAAATTCCAGACGTCATCATCAAAACAAAGATAAAACACTTCTAAAGGAGTCTTTCCACCAACATGATCTTTTATTTCTTGAATGTGTTCATGTTCGGTAGACATTGGTGTATTGGTGTAAACCGGGTTTACTTTTTTCCAATTTGGAGTATACACAACTTTTTGTTTTTTTTTACTATGTAAAAGAGGATGTTCCAAGTTTTCCTGATCTTCATATTCTTCATTGTCAGGTGCCGACATTATTTCAAATGTACCCACAATATCACCAGGTGTATCGTCAGCTGAAGTACAATAATAAAAACATTTTGATAAATGTACGAATTAACTATTTTTACCTGTTAATAAATTGTCATCAATTTGCTCCTCATCTGTCAAGTCATCGACTTCGGGAGGGATAATGACGCAATCGATATTGTTATTTGTAATTTTTTCTATTTCTGATTCTAACTCTTGAATAGTTAGTGGCCTATTTCGATCGTAATTCAGCTTACAATTAGACATTATAATAAGCAATAACAATTCACTATACAAACAGGTTTCACGACAATAAACTAATCCAAAACAAAATTAAAACCAATATGAATAACAATTACAACGGACCACTGTAAACCAAAAGTCTGACAAATTGTGCCCGCGTTGCACATTCAGCCAATGATGCGTAAACGCAACATTATCTTTAGCATGTGTTATATCTAAGCCATTTCTTAAAAGTCTAATTTTAGATCTGCAGGTACTTTCAATGACCCTTCAAGTAAAACGTCACCAGATAATTTATTACCTAGGGTCAATATTACAGTAAATACAAATAATGTAAAAAAACGCTACGACACAGTTAATAATTCGTTAAATTGAGAAAAATATATCATTGCAGTGTAAAATAAAAACAAAAATAAAAAAATAGGATAATTTGTATTAAAAGGTTTGTTATGAAATCAGATATATTCAAGCACTTTAAAACTATTTATACTCTATATAAAAAAAATAATACGTAATGTTGCGTATACGCACCAATGGCCGTTAATGGGTTAAAACAAATTACTTCTATACGCAAAGTTGCTGAATTACTCTTAATTCATACCCCAGTCTCTCCCAAAAGATATTTACAAAGCAGTATGTCTCAATCACGTCTTAGCTCTTTAGCCACAATATCAATTAAAAAACCAATTGCTGGTCAACTTGATCTGGGTGAATTAGTTGACCGATTAACAGTTTTAAGATTTGTAAATGTCTTAATGTAGTTTATAACATAATCATGTATAATTAATTCTATATTACTGTGTGAATATGTCATATATTTAACATTTTTAAATCAATTGTCATTAAATAATGTTTAACATTGAAATTAAAAAATAAAGACTAGAAAATTTAGAATTTTATTGAAACATTTTTGAGAAAAAAAGGAGGAGCACAGATCATATTTGCTCCAGGGCGCTGTATATGTAGCTACGCCTCTGAATTTAAATAATGTAGCGCAAGTTGCAAATGAACTTTGTTAACGTTTCCGAGGATCCGACTACGGCAAAAAATTAATTAATTTGATGCTAAACAGGTTAACGACATATATATGAAATATTAATTGTAATGTTTTATGTATTAAATAAACATATTTCTATAAAAAAACTATTAAGTAATAACAGAAGCGATTAGGTATTAATCTACTTAAAACTTGTTTAAATTTAGTTCAGTTTAAAACGATGATTTAAATTAGTCGACATTACTACAAAAAACGATTTTTTCAGTTTATATAACGATAAAGTAAATCGTTATTTCACAAAAAATGTAAATAGTATTCATTTTAGAATCTGAAGGTCGTTTTGTGCTAAAGAACGGAACGATATGGTTTTTTATTTAATTGATCATTTGACGTGTTTATACAATCCACTAATAAAATGATTTAATTCATTATGCATAGTAATTGCAAATATGTTATGAATACACTAGTAATGATAATAGTATTAGTAGAAGATTATATCTGTAATAAAAAAAAATCTAGAATTAATAGCTTGCATAAGATATAAATTTTCTAAAATACACTTTTTAAATATTAAATACATTTAAAATTTTATAATAAATACCAATCTGGTATTTCTATTATTTCTTTAGCTAGACAGGTAATAAAATTACAATGGTTTATTTGCTTTAAGCTTCTAATAGGAAACACCCCATACCATTCGAATATGAATAAGTCCGATCTTAAGCGGTCATTTTGGTTGAAGTCGATTGTACGATTTAAAAATTTTTACTATAGTTTATTTTTATACAACTTTATAAAGTGTAAAATAAAATCAGATATTGGGAAGAAAAAAATATCGAAGATAATCAAGCAATTAGTCTTGAAACACTTGAAATTAACAGTAAGCATTCAATCTGAATAGTTTCTGATTACGATTACTTTTACCTCGATGGCCTTTGGTCTTGTTAATTTGTGATGCGTCTTTTTTCATAATCTATAATAAATGTTTAACAAAATCTAGAAAAATCTGCTGGTAATTTGTTTTTTACATCTACTGAATTGTTCAAGAAATTTATTCAATATTAAAATTTGTTTTTTTAATTTGTTGTAGTTTGCTAATTTTTAAAATTATAAGTTAACAATCAAATCAGTTTCGGTTAATTTTTATGAATCCTCAGCTGCTTTCACTAAAATTAACTTTATTCGTTAGTTTATTAAGTACATAATTAAAATTATTCTTATAAAAACTTAAAAAAAAATTGTCAATAGATTTGCGGAGTTTTCTTATGTGTCAAGCAAAACGTTAGTGATATTGCTTGTCTTTGTACGTGGCGTAACATTTTGACACACGACAAAAAATAACGAAAAACTTTTAATTTTGAATTTTATTTTCCTTAACGTAACTACTTAATAATAACCATTTTATAAAAAACCATTATAAAACCGTATAGAATAAAGAATAAATAATACATTTGTGTGCACTAAACTAGAACTATGAAAACGTTTTCATTGCTGTAAGCAATTTAATTAAGTTTCATGAAAATACATTTATATTAAAACGTTTGTACTGGTTACAATTTATAATTTTAATAAAGAAATAAAAGTAAGTAATAATAACAATTTAATAGTTAATTATATCAACCAAATGAACCCAGCTTAAGCGTACAATTATTATTAATTTTATTCCAGCTGCTATCACTGCTTCTTAAGCTTTCTATTGGTGGACGTGTAAAGATAACAATAGTTAAGATTCGAAACTTTGCTATGAAACGGCTGCTTACCTTCCAATACAGTGCCGTGTTGAGATTGCGAATATCTACAAAACGTAAAGTGTGATAAAGAATGTGGCACTGTTTTTCGGGTGTTGCCGCACAAAACTTTTACTCAACGTTTCGCTGATCATGCTGTCAGCTTCTTCAGAAGGTTTCTAAAGATTGATGTTATCGTCTTGCGTTCCTCGTTATATACTGTCTTTCGGCTCCCTTTCGCTGATCTGTGTCCGTTCAGGTCTGTTGAGTTGCGTTCATAGACGTCTGGTGACTTCTTGCATTTTTTTCACGCAGCGTAAATCTCCAAGTGTTGCTTAATCTGTATTCATCCTCACGGTCGAAATAGTTGGTTTCCTCCGGTTCACTAATTTTCTCTGCTGTTCTTAGAAGTGTGTTAATAAGGGATCTTTTATGTTGTGGATGGTGATGAGAGGATGCGTGTAGATACCAGTCTGTATTTGTTTTCTTGCGGTATGCGCTATGACTTATCCTGTTGTTGTCCGTGCGTGTTACCACAACGTCTAGAAAAGACAGCATTTTGTTCTTTTCAATCACCATACTTCCCGTATGTGAAGCCATACGGCAAAAGTGTCGTTTACGTATCTGTACCAGCATTTCGGTTTGCTGTCGCTTGAGTTGATAGCCTCTTGTTCAAAAGCTTCCATGAAGATGGTGGCTATTGTTGTTGACAGTAGTGATTCCATTGCGCCGTTCTTTTGTTCATAGAACTCGCCATTCTACAGGAAGTAGGTTGACGTTAAACAGAGTCTGACCAAGTCGATCAAATCTTCTTGTAAACTTTGTGGCACTAGTTGTTGTCTAATAATCTCTAATGTTTCTTCTACTGGTACATTGGTGAAAAGTGACTCTACGTCAAAATTTACTAGTATGTCACTAGTAGTACCTCAAGTTCTTAGAGAATCTCGGCGAAATCTTCGGAATTCTTAACGTAGCTGGTTGTCTGTTCGGTATGCTACTGTATTCTTCTAGCTGAGTATTTTTCTAACTCGTAAGTCGGTGATCCACAGATACTGACGATAGTTCTTAGAGGGTTTACGTTTTTATGAAATAATAAAAAATGGCTACAATAGAAAATTAATAAGACCACAGAAGAAAAAGGAGAAGCAAGCTGAGGTTGCTGCAGAGACACCGTCAGAAACATATGCTTACTTACCCTATGTTGCCGGAGTCACTGACACTAAAGAGGGTACTACACCTTATAACACAGAAAAGAAAACAGATCAGCTCATACCACCTAACAAAGATCAACTTCCGAGACTACACACCAAGGGTATATACAAATTAGAGTGTATGTGCGGCAAGAGTTACATCGGCCAAAAAGGAAGAAGCATTCAGTGCAAGGTTAAAGAACATCAACGAGATGCTCAACTCAGACGCTCGGAAAAATCTGCAGTTGCGGAACATCTACATGAGAATGGAGTTCACCGGATTAATTACGGGAAGGTAAAGGTATTAGCAAGAAGCAAACGCTATCACCAGCAAATAATACTCGAATCGCTGAAAATAATGAAAAATCCTAACAACTTTAATTCGTGAAGATAGATTCAGGTCACGGATCAGCAAAGCGGAACCAAAAGACGGTATATAACGCAGAACGCAAGACGATAACATTAATCTTTAGAAATCTTCTAAAAAAGCTGACAGCATCATCAGCGAAACATTAAGTAAAAGTTTTGTGACGCGTCAACACCTGAAAAACAGTGCTGCATTAAACAGCGGCCGTAAAAGCTTGCATTCTACTATTGTGATAAAGAATCCCGCCAACGTAGTGCAACCGCCAAAGAATGTGATTGTATTCGGTAAAACACCAATCTGTTACGTTAAAAATCCGTAAATGTCATTTTACAAGTGAGAAACTGCTTATTTTCACTTCCGCTTTTGACGTTGAGAAAAACAGCACTAACAAATAAGTAGACATACTAGAATAAATTTTGAGCAGGGACAGAAGTGCGTAATAAACTAACGTTTCAATAAGAACAGCTTGACAAGGAAGTAAAAAAAGATATTTGTAACCGACCTGGAGCAATACACAATAGCGGAAAAGAAGCTGGTAAACCGGCTAATTCAACAATTTAAAAAAAAACATTTGCTCGGTAAATAAAAATGAAACGTTCAATGATTTCCTAAAAAAACTAACAGATGATAAAGATACGAAATACTATTTCTGAAAACCGACACAATATCGTAACCCACCCATTCGTAAAGATGGTGGTGGATGGGCAAGAACAGACAAATTGTTATGTTAGTCGCCTCCTTGCGGTGCACTCTGGAAAGCATCTTTGCTGGGTTCTCCAGTACAGATGTGAACTAAATGACTTACAAGGGCTTACATTCAACTATGCGGTGTTGTTGCCCTTAACGGGAACGTTTCCACCCAATTCAACGGTCAAGACGTACCGTATTCTAAAGTAGTAGTAATTGTGTTGACGCAAATCTTTTAATGGGCCCCTTTCTACCGTGGTCTTAATTGTTTACAATCTATATGGAAAGGAACGGTTTGCCGTGTGGTTGCTGCCTTTAGAGTAATAGTCACTCTACTCAATTCCGAAGAACGGTCTTGAACAAGAACACGGGCGCCCGTTTAGTACCACGCCGGTAAATCCGGACATAGTTTTATTTCCAAAACTCGGTTCAATCTTCAGACAAAAACTCAGGACATGACCTGGGCTCGAGAGCTTAACAGCGCCGGTAAACCGAGACCTAAATCTGGAGGGAGAAAAAAAGCCAAATCCTATTACAGAAAAGCATGGCAAAAAAGACTTGTTTCTCCGACAGAAAAAAACCTCTTGTAGTAGCTGTACGCGGTCCAATATGCTCAAGGTCTATGTGAACGGCTTTGCGCCTTAGACATATAAAACGGACAGCAATACACACAATTTCAGTATCCCCAGTAAATTAGTGGAATAATGTGGAAAAAGCGTGGACTGTTCGATTCGATTATTGCAAAGGAGCAGAGAAATTGTAGGATGGAGCAACACGAATATTCGAGGGACATAGAGAACTCCTGCGGGGTCCCGCTGTTCGGCGCTCTATCTACTAGTATTGACTCTGGTTTCTCTTCAATATGCTAATTTTAACTAAAGCTATGGGATATTGATTTTTGATTTGTGAGTTATCAGGCAAAGCCGTATATAAAGGTCTGCAGTAAATTTAATAGTAGATTAGTATTGATTTTACGTGTAGCGTAGCAGTTGTTCGTTTCTACGAAGCTTTAGACTCTTACCTCCATCATCCTACTTTATGGAACTCAAATCCGCGTCGTCCTCATACTTGATGAATCCCTACCTTGATACATCAAAGAGTTCTTCAATACTGACGTCACGCGCCTTACAAAACTAATACCTGCCTGTAAATTAACTCTTTCAAAGCTATCAAAATTTATTGACTTAGTCAGCAGACTTCAAACAACTTTTTGTAGAATCATAAATTTTTGTCGCGTAACGTAGCAAACTGCTGACATTGCCAGTGCTTTAGAAGGCGTCCAAACAGCCTTGCAAACTGTTACCGCTAAATTTTCCAGCGCCCCTGGTGCAGTCTCTATTCCTTTTTCGTATGTCCAAGCTGCCCGATCTAAAATAGAGAGGATCACTGTTCCTTCGGGTAAAACGGTCGCTCTTGTTCCTCGTTCGACTGACGTTATCGTGTCGAAACTATTTTAAAGACTTCGGACGCAACTAAAACGACTCTGATGAAAGTCCTAAATCCGCAAATCTATGGCCTACGCTAAAATGACGATAACTAATTATAAACAATAAGGACACTCAACTAACTTTAATTTTTGCGCAAGATAATCCTCGCAATTCACGAATTGCTACTTTTGAAGCTGGTGCGGCGTACCCTTCAACAGAATTTCCGCATTCTCTTCTATGCGGTGCTACTCGGCTATTGTTTTTAATAGTTTGAAGCACGCCGGAGTGGTTACTCTCAGTCATTTAACAAAAAACTGCAGTGTAGTATCTATGATTACGGTTGGAAGCACTTCCTTGGCAATTGTCGGCTATTATTGGCCGCCGAGTGAGGATGTACGTATTCATCTTCAACACCTCAATAAAATTCTTGATGAACTAAGAAGTGTTTCTATCATAATTGCAAGTGACTTTAATTCAAAATTGGCGTTTTGGCACGTCCCGGTAACCTGGATTATAAACGCATAGTTCCCGTTCGCCTAAATATGGCAATCGCGAGTTCTATTCTTGCTTAACTTCCACGTGGTGCTTTGTATTATGATCCTAGATCTGTAAACGCCGTCATTGGTAAGTTGACCAAGATGATCTTTGATTCTTGCCAACGTACTTTAAACCGCATACGCATAAGCTCTAAAGCTGCTGTATCGTGGTAGAGTCCAACATCAAAAAGGGTTTAGGGCAGACTAAAAACCTCAATGGCTGTCTCTTACAAGGGTGCACTTCTCCTGTACAAACTGTCAGTGAAGACAGCAAAGTATAGCTGCTGGCAATGATTCACTGAAAAAAGGTTAGCGACGAGCCCGTGGACGTTAGTTTACAAGTTGTCCTCTCGTAAGTTGTTGTCGATCCAACCGTGCTCTAATGTTCGAGAAGGCGACAGATACACTATCTCAGAATAAAGACGTTTAAAGCTATTGTTTGCTACCTGTTTCCTTTGCATGCATGCATGCATGCTCATATAAAATACCGCACTGATTTGCAAATAGGATCGAAAGAATATTGGGTGGTCACATTATAATGTCTTGTGTTTAATTGTACAAGATTCCTTCTCTTTTACAATCGTTCATTTGTTCAACTCATGCATTAAATGTGGTTATTATCCTACCAGCTGGAAAACTGGTAAAAAGGATCTCGTAAATCCCAACTCTTACCGTCCGATACCTTTTAAACGTGTGCTTCTTAAAAATATTCATGACGACTTTTCTCCACAATTTTTTTTCCATTACAGTCAATATGGCTTTGTTGCAAGCAAAATGACGACTGACGCCACAGGTAGATTAATAGCCAATATACGACTGAATGTCTCTAAGTACAGACTTGTAATTTTTTTTTTGACATATCTGGTGCGCTCAACAACGTATAGTGGTTTTCAATTCCAAACTGGCTCTCGTCGTTAAGAGATTTGGGAGCGTGTTCAACCAACCCAGAACTATTGTAGAATCCGTCCACAAGAACCATCGCGTGAATTGGATATTCAAGGCCTTATGAACACAAACAAAAAGCTTCGAAAGCAAGGTGGCAGTATACAGCTCTAACTTTGGAATCGTGAGTGGTTTTAATGGCGAAATCTTGGATTTAAAACAGTAATCTAACATGAACCGCGTTATCATCATTGAAAAACTTCAAATAAATGCACCCGCCATATCCACGCATCAAAACATCTGAGAAGCCATGTAGTCCGATCGATGTCGGACTTGGGCATACGACATGCTGTTACGGTATCCGCAATTTTTAAACAAGACTTAGAAGTAAAATCCAACACGTGCCTAAACATATTGACAAGCTGGGCTGGCAGCAACAAACTGACAGTTTCAGCGGACAAGTTAAGTACATGACTTTTGGCTCCACTTTAAAAGGAGATCCCTCTCTTTGTCTCAACATTCTCGTCCGTAAGGTTTTAAAATTCAAGCACCTCGGACTTTTGCTTGACGTCAGATTGAAATTTGTAAAGCATTGCGCATTCGTGATTGGGAAGTGTAAGATCGTCTTGCACAAATACTCACGCGAAATAGAACCATTTGGACTTCAATATCCTAAGTAGTCGGGAAACTAGCCTCGATCCAATCCCTAATTTTTAGAACTATTTTTGGGGCTTATCGCACCGTTTCTACGAAGACCCTCTGAGTCATATCCAAGCATCCTCCCCTACATCCCCTTTTGCAAAAAAATTACTGCACCAAAGTCCTTGGCAAGACTGGCACTTGCAATTTTCTTGACCACACGGTTTGCTCAACGACTTTTAGTCAGCGGCTGTGTGACACTTCCCAGAAAGGACGTAACGCTTAATCTTTTATCCCAGACAAGAAGCAACCCAAATCTTTTCTTTACGCGGCGGATTTCTTAGTCATTTTAAACGCATTAGCGTTTTGGATGACGACAGCTGTCAGTCGTGTGGCGTTCCTGACACTCCAGCACATCGGATTCTCGCTTGTCGCGAATTCGATGACGTTTGGGGTGACTTCTTAGCCACGATCAATGCTTATCCCGAATTCCCTCAGGCCATCCTTGAACTGGTGCTTAATGTAAATGTATATAAACTTATAGCAAAGAAAGACCAGAGCCTTTATTACTAATAGTTTTTTAGTTTTGCTAACTTATGCATGGTGATTAAGTTTTATTATTTTGCAAGCAGCGATGATAAAGTAAAAAGTTCAGTTTTGTTATATAATATTGCATGTTTATTTAGAGTCATTTTAGTTTATTACAGTTTCAGTTAAACAACACGTTTGATTTTCGTTTTAGCAGTCGCTGTTTGATTAGTACTCTGCCTTTCTTTATTTTTCCTCATTCTTTCACACCACGCATAAATACTTAACTTATACTACTTGTCTTGTAAGACTATCATATCTACTGGAAACATTTCTTTATTTAACATATTCTTCTTATGGCAAACTTGTATCAAGGAAGTTCGACTAGAATGGTGTGTCCACATTTTCCTCTTCCTACTGGTGTAGGTATCTCGGGGGCTTGGGGCGTCGTGCAACATTAGTCACTAAAAGAGTGCGTGGGGGAGGTGTTTAATACTCACTGCTACCCTCTATGACCGGGCAAGCAAGAGCTGCTAGCAAGATGCTGATCTGGTTAGCAAAGATTGCCAGAAACATAGAGTCAGAAAGGAAAAGCCACCCCGGGTTAAGCACTAAATTGCTTACTTACTAGGAGATTAGGTCGTAAAACCCGCGGAAGGAGGTTACAGGATTCTGTACACCCAGCTGATAACATAAGAAACTACCAAAGAAAGACCTCAGTGCCAAAAAAACTGCTGGCTATGACCTAACATCCACAAGAACCTAAAAGTGTCTACGGTCAGTGAGGAAATCAAACTGTTAGCAAAACGACACAAAACAAAACTACTTAATGTCGAAGTGTCGACAACAGTAAACTTATCCGTTGATTGAAAAGGCAAAAACTTTTTAGAGACAATTAAAACCTAAAAAAAACGTGACAGAAACGTTTTCAAAATTGTCTAGTAATTACCTTTTAAATTATAGTATAGTTATAACGTGCTTGTTGAAAAACATTAGCTAAATTTGTGACATAGATGTCAAACTTCAATTTGACGTTTATATTAGAATATACTTATAATTTTTTTCACGATGAATAAAGATAAACGGAATAAGAACTGTGACACACTTTTAAAGCAACGTATTGCAACATACAGTAGTGACTCCGACGACGATGATGATGATAACAACGAGGTAAACTTGAACTATACCAAAAGAGATTCGTGTAAGTGCCAAGAAAAATATGTAAAAATCAAGAAAAGCAGTATGAAACATGTAATAGTTTCACGAAGTTCTTGTTGGGAAATCGACGAACTATCGATTCAGCGGCAAAAACTTGAAATGCAATTGTCGCATTGTCAAATGGAAGAATCGGTCAATATGGACAGGCACGCGGTGCTTCAAATGAAATTTGATCGTATGGAAAACACCATGTCTGCGTTTTTGTTCTTTTTAGATTGTCTGGAACTGGAAGAAAAGGCCTCATTCAGATTGTGTCAACAGTTGAATGGATTAATTGTTCGCGAAAACTCGGTGGTGATCACCGAAAATTTATCGGATTTAGTTAAAAATCTTTGTAGTAAAAAAATCAGCAACACTTACGTTGTTAAAGAAAACTTAAGAAAAGTGCTCGACGTCAATCAGGATTTGGAAAATTTAATGGCTGATTATAACGATAAAAAATTAAAATTTACAACGGCGTCGCAAAATTATAAATTATTATTACAGAGTGCTAGTTTATCGATCTCGCAGTTAGAAAAATTACAAACGCAATTCGACACAATCTTATTAGATTTCCAACATAGTAGATGCTTGCTGGACCAGGAGCTTCCCACGGCAATAGCACATCGATTGGAAATTTTACTTAACAGTTTTGCCGAGTTACATTCGGACTTGCAAAAAATCGTTTCAGATAGAGCGGATTTGTCTTCATTACTTAAACATTTAGAAACGTGCCTGCGTAATTGCAATGATTTAATGACTATAAAAGAAAATGAAGCGGCACTCGTTGGAGGTGCCATAATATGTAGTAATTGCTCACGCCCGACGGCAATTGCTAGAGATTAATATACTTTCGCAAAACGTAAATTAAGAGACTATTTTAGTTTGCGTTTTAGATTTTCTAAATAACTGTCGCCGCTAATCTGATATAAACTTAATCTTCTTAACGCTAATTAATCATTGCGTCGAGAAACACGTAGGAAACGCTCTTATAATTTCTTAATTATTTTCCTAAGTTGATACGTATTAATTCGTAAGATTACCGGGATTTTACATCTTAATTAAAATTTCATGGTAAATAAATACGTAAACAAACGGCCAAAACAAGAATTTTTAATTTATTTTATCAATATAAAGAGAATTTGTAATAAAACTAAGTCAAGAATAAATAAATTTATAATTAGTTTGTTCTCAATTAGAAATTTATATGCAAATTATAATTGCAATGTTTTATTTTATTTAGAAAACTTTACAAGACATTGCGATGACCTTTGTGAGACAAGTTTTTGGGTTCTTCTATAGAGAATTTGAATTACGTTTTCTATTTACTAAGAAACGGACTTTGCATTAATTTATATTCTTATGAGTAAAGTGTTAAATAGATTAAAGAAGAGATATAGATTATTTCCGGTTTGAAAACAAAACCAAAAGAAACATGCTATTGTTTGTTACAGAAAGAAAAATAATTGAACCAGGTTATTCTATAATACTATCATAAAAAAACACGATGCCGGTGAGTGGACGTCATTGAGAAACTTTAATAAAAATAGAAAAACACTCAGGCGCCACTCCACGTACCTACTGATAAAAATTCTCAGCTTGGAGAGACGAGGGTAAGTCTGGACCCACTACAAAGCGAACAGGATGAGAGAAAAAAAACGAGCAAGAACAAGTGTAATATATGTTTTCCTAAGATAAAATGTCCTATACTAAAAAAATTTAACAACAGTTCAATTACCACTTTTTGTATATACAAAATTTTAAGAGAATTCATTGCAAACAAAATAATCAACAGGCGTTATTGTAACAGTAATTATCATAGTGTAAATGTCGCGCCATTTTCGCGTTGCTTTTACTTTCGGCAACAACACTCCCACACTGACACTCTCACCACGCTCTAAGATGGATTCGGAATCGGATTTCCAACATTCCCCGCCCTCTCTTCGTCGCCTTGTTGCAGCCCGTCTCCATCGCCGGAATCGAAATCCAGAACACTGTCACTCTCTAAGGGATACAGTCTTTGCAGTGGCTTTAATAACTGCCCCCTAGCGGTTTCTACTCTAACCAAACAAACTCGGCCATCCTTACCCGGTAAAATTTTTACGATTCGACCAACAGGCCAGTTTAAACGTTTGTTGTTGTCGTCGCCAACAAGCACCAATTCTCCAAACACAATTTGACGATCAGTCTTTTTGTTACACAAAAGCTTCTATTGTCCAAGGTACTCTATACAAAATCGAGCCCAAAGTTTTTCCCGTAAAACTTCAATTTTACGCACCCTCCGACACAATGAAGCATTATCTATAGCGTCAAAATCCGGTAAACCACACTCCACTTGCTCGCGCAAAAACAGCGACGGACTGAACGCAACTAACTCTTTAGGGTCCTCCAAAAGGTAAGTTAAGGGTCTCGCATTAACAACTGCTTCGCACTTGCATACCAGGGTAAATAAGTTTTCATAACTCAATCTCGCGCGACCCAGTACTTTTCGTAATAGTTGTTTCAACACTCCAATTAAACGTTCCTAGAACACTCCAATTAAACGTTCTCAGAACCCTCTCCACTACGCCGTTGTGAGAGAATTAATTGCAAGCGAATGCGCTAGACGGGCGTTTCACGCAAGATCAAGTCCCAATCTAGTAGCGATAAGGCTTTCTCGGTGCCTACAAAGTTCGTCCCATTGTCACTATCGACTGTTCGAGGCCTACCCCGACGCGACACGAAACGACCTAAGACTCGGAGTGGACAGGGATGTCGTCAGCTCCAAATGAACCGCTCGGAAAACAGCGCACGTAAACAAACATATCCAAACCTTATCACCACTTTTTAAATACAATGGCCCTACAAAATCTACTCCCCTCACTTCAAAGGGAGCTGCGTCAAGAACTCTGTCTAACGGTAATAGCGGAGGCTTTACACTCAAAGGCTTTGCGTTGTGCCTTCTACATGTTCCACACTTGGATATATCTGATCTGACTGTCCGGTACCGCCCAAGATCCAAAACCTCTCCCTCGGCAAACTCAACATACCCTAAGTCCCAACATAGCATGATTTTACGTGTATGTTCATGATCAGGCTCTTAGTCAATGGATGCTTAGAAGAAAGCACAATGGGGACCCGATCATTTTCAGTGTCTTCTCTATTAGACACCCATCTTGTTCGTCGCTAAAAGGATCGAGACCACTAATTCTCCTATCCTCCTTACCAGAAACCGCTTCCTTTTGCAACAATCTGAAAATAAACGTCTCTGTCGCGTCTTGTTCTTCAAAAGACAATTCAACACGCTGTTTCTAATCTGGACGCCTACAATTTTGAACATACCGCCGTAGCCAAGCCATCATTCGCGCAGTTTTGGTATATTTAAAAAAGTAGTCTACATGCCAAGCGCAACAGTCTCCAAAATTCAGAAGCGTAGTAACTAACTTCTTCTTGCGCTCGCCGTTAATTTCATCTTCGTTGCAGGTTGTATTTACCGACGGCCATCTTTCTTGTGATTCGTATAGCCATCTGGGGCCCTCCCACCATCTTGATCCAAAAAGTTGTTTAGGAGAGCATTCCCTCGAGGGCAAATTAGCCGGATTTTGCATTCCTGATAAATGGCGCTATTTCTCCGCTGGAGTCAAATTACGAATCTCGCTCACTCTGTTCCATACGAATACATCCCACTCTTCTTTTTGTCGAATCCATGAGATGACTGTAGCCGAATCAGTCCAGAAAAAACAACCAATCTGCCTTCCCATGTTCTCACTCACATTCGTATGCAGCCGAGCACCTATAGTTGCCACCAGCAACTCCAAACGTGGTATAGTCATTTTCGAACTCGATTTTTTTATAGGTGCTACTCTAGCTTTGGCAGCCAATAAGAAGACAGAAACTTTGCCACGCAAAACCACTCGCACAAACACAATACAAGCATAGGCATCTTGGTTCGCATCACAAAATGTATGTATGCTCAAATGTAGCTCAATCTTAGACAAGTAAAGCAAATCCTTCATCCAACTTTTAAATGTTTGAGCCATGACATTATCCACTGGCTGGTTCCAAGTTAACTCCTTCTTCCACAATCTCTGCAGCATTACTTTAGGTAGTAAAGTAGATGTATGTCCAATCGGATCGAAAAATTTCTGTGTTATAGAAAGAATCTGACGTTTCGTAATCACCATATTCTCAATGTCAAGATTCTCTTCCAGAAGGTTTGAATTTATAGTTAAAATACCTTTTCTTGGGCACCAATTCAAACCAAGGACAGGACATAGCTCAATAACCGTATCTGATTTTAAACTCAAAGTACGCTCCCACCCTCTCAGTTCGAATTTACCCTATATCATAATAGCAACAAACTCTTTGACAAATCTTGCGACCGATTCCTCATCTACCAGGCTCGTCACACAATTATCAACATAGAAACTACGACTCAACCTTTCTACAGTCTCCTTGGAATAAACAGTTTCAGCCTCATTGCATCTTTTTAAGCACAGAGATAGATGGTATTTCAACGTTTCCCCTAGCAGAAACGAGCTACTAATCAAACCGAAGATCACGCGCTTGTGGCGGAAAATGACCTCTTGGCCCTTGTCATGAATCCACAAAAATTTGAGAAACTCTCGGTCTTTTTCGTTAATGCTAGTTTGTACGCAAGCTTTTCTTATATCGGTCACAACACCTATTTTGTTTTCTCTAAACCTTAACAGCAACGAAGGAATTAGTTCTATCAAATTGGACCCTTTCTCCAAGCAATGGTTTAACGATGGTCTGTTCTTTTCCTGCGCAGACGCATCGTATTAAGGTCGAATTTTTGTTGTCGCACTGTTTCCCTTAATACCCGGTCTATGAGGGAGATAATGATCTTTGTTCACATTCACACATTCTGATGTATCCATTTTTTTGACAATTCCTTCCGTTTCCCACTTACAAAAGATGGGCTCGTACTGCTCAAACAGGTAATCATTTTTCAGTTTACGGACAGCTGAATCTAACTTTTTTTGAGCCAATTTGTAGTTAGTCGAGCGAGGGGGGTAGTCCTCTAACCATGGAAGGTAAACCTCATAACGCCCATCTTTATTAAGATTCACGGTTTGAAAGAAGACCTTCTTAGTTGCCACGGGTGTTTCGTCCTTGATCCGCTTATTAGAAGGTTCTTTGATTCCTAGCGCTTCAAGTTCCCACAAATCTGTTATGGAACCATTCTTCACAAATACGTTCAAAATGGTCATAGCGATATTAGGAAGTACACTAATGTCCGGCATTTTACCCATAAGTGTTCACCCGACGTGTGTTTCAATGGCAACTAATCCGCACGGTAGTTTTAGACGACCTCCTGTATATAAATGTTCAGCCACGTCTGCTCCTAGTAAGAGCTCGATCGGACCAGATTGTTGAACATCTGATGTTTGGACATTTAAGATCCGCATCTCATCGGTCCATGGTCCATAAAAACTAGAGTTACCTCTCCACAAATCGTCAGCTGATCTTAGGCCTCGAATGTGTAAAAATACGTCCCATTGCAGATGGTGACGTTAAAGGAGTTGTGAGTGTTTATCATCTCTGACCCACTAAACAAACAATGAACGATTTTCTCCTGACGTTTAGGTCGGTATCCTAGTTGTGTAGCACTCTCCTTTGTAAGACTTTTACGATCCACTATCAATCAATGCTTGAATTACTTTACAACCATTCGCTCCCTTCAAGGTCACTCGTAGAATTTGCAGAAACACCTGCGTGCTGGTCCGGTTGGTCAATGTTTGGTCTTTTCCGGTATCACTCGAAGGCACAGTGCCGTTGTCGACATGCGACTTCTCTGTATTCTTGTGGGTCGGCAGATCAGGACACATTAAAGCCACATGTGTACGAGTGCACAAAACACACGTTAAGCGTCCCTTACATCTTTTAGGTTGATGGCCTATCTTTAAACAGCGGAAACAAGCCTTTTTTTCCGAAAGTGTGTCCTTTTTCTAAGAGTAAGTCATTTTCTGTACCTTAAAACACGCTTCACTATCGTGAGACCCTGCGCAAAATACACAACCTGCAACTTCACAATTCATAAACCCCGTAGCTGTTGGACCTTTGAAAAAGGTTTTTTGAAATGGCTTATTGCTAGTATGTCCTTCGCTTGTCCCCATTTTGGTAGACGACGGTCTTTCTAACAAACCAAACCTGTCAGCCGCTAAGGCTATCCGCTGCTCGTTCTCC
Organism: Aquatica leii; assembly: GCA_035610365.1. NCBI lineage: Eukaryota > Metazoa > Arthropoda > Insecta > Coleoptera > Lampyridae > Aquatica > Aquatica leii. The sequence goes on from CM069432.1 coordinate 16,079,608, forward strand.
ACGTCCTGGAGCTTCTAGGGGAGATGGTGTTTCTTCAGAATACGCAGAACCGTTTAACGTCGCAGAACGTAGCCAAACTCTCAGTAACTCATTCGGTAAACACGATTCTATTAATGGAAATAGCATGGCCGAAAATTTGTCAGAGGTTATGCCCAAGGTTTTGAGTGCTCGTAACTGGGTCTCAATTTGATCATAAAGAGTGGCAATATCGATTTTTGTTTCGAAGTAGACCTAATTAAAATAAGCTTCAACAGTTCTCTCACATATACTTCAATCTGAAGATCTTCCCTACCAAATCTGCTTTGCATATTCTCTACTATTTTTTCGTAATTTTCACTCATGACTGAATAGCTCTCGACTAATTGCCTTTCCCTACTCCCCGGTACCGTGGATTGTACTAAATACTTTATTTTGTCATGATTATCAATAGTATCATCTTCATGTTCCTTTCTGAACTGGGCCCAGAAAGCCAACCAGTCTTTGACGCTACCATCATAGTGTTTGAATTCTATTCGAAGTAATTTAAACTTTTGCCTACCTGTGGTTTCCCGAACGCTCCTGTGCGGTGCGAACCGGTGCCTTCTGTTGCTGACTCTTTAGATAACCTGTTGTACTTCACCTTTAATTCAGTGAATCTCTTGAAATACGTATCTCGGCCCTCCACATCAGTCTCAAGTTCGACCTCGGTAGCACCTTCCAATAAAAGTTCGTAAATCTCATTGTCCACTATCTTTAAGTCGTTAATTCATGAATTACTTCAGTTAGGAAAAAGGTTAGAGTATAACCACTCTCTGACTCAATCTTTTAAACCACCACTTTCTAGACGGTTATCTCATCTGCTAGAACCAAATTTAGTTTATGTGGAGTCTACTACTACTTCTTCTTTGAATAGGTTGGTTGCGGAACCATGTTTTTCGATGAGTACTTATAGTACTAGGGGAAAATTGACTTGCTGGAATTGTGGTACTAAAGGACATCTCTCTTCTCAATGTCCTAAATCTCAAATTTTACATTGCTACGGTTGCGGAAAGCACGGCGTAATAAAACCTAACTGCCAGCGATGTAAGAGGAAAACTTTAAACCGACAATCGGAGTCTCGAGTCGAGTGATAAACTCCGATCATTCTTTAATTTCGTCCGTATTTAAATGTATCTATTTTCGGTATTTCTTTTTGTGCTTTACTCGATTCAGGCGCAACTCGTACTATTCTGGGGGCACCTGCATGGGTATTTGGGTATTGACTTTTGGAAGATGCTGAGTTTTGTTCCAGATTTTTGCTTGGGACAATGGTCTTTTTCTTCTTCTATTTCTTCCATAGATATTTATGAACTTGCTTCTAGGTTTCTTCTGACATCGGCTGAACAAACGCTATTAACGTCAGTGATTGACAAATACTTCTCTTCTCAAGTTACGGGTCTAGGGCGTACTAACTTAGTTGAACATATTATTTGAACTACTTCGGAACCAATTAAGCAACGGTACTATCCACTGTCTACTACCATGCTACAAGTGGTTAATTAAGAACTAGACGCGATGTTGGAATTAGGCGTAGTAGAACCATCGAACAGTCTTTAGGCTAGTCCCATTGTGCTCGTAAAGAAGAAGGATGATACCTATCGGTTTTGCGTAGATTTTCGGAAAGTCAACGCGGTCACTCAGAAAGATTCTTACCCGATTCCTTATGTGTCTAGTATTTTAGATCGTTTTAAGGGTGCTAAATTCTTATCTAGTTTAGATGTTCGTTCGGCGTACTGGCAAATTCCTTTTGCTGCTGATTCGAAACCAATAACTGCTTTTACTGTTCCGAATTGAGAACTTTTCCACTTTACTCGGATGATGTTCGGATTATATAATTCTCCTGCGACCTTTCAACGACTCATTGATCGTATATTGGGCCCGGATTTAGAACCGTTCTGTTTTGCTTATCTTGACGACATTATCATTGCTACTCCTTCTTTTGAAGAACATCTACATATTCTTTATTTAGTGTTACAACATCTGGGTATTATATTTTTTTTTCTCCGCCACCCCTATTGTTACGTGATAGTATTCTTGGACTGTAGCTTGCCCACCTTGTTGTATTATAATTTGTTTTGTTTGTACCGTTCTTGGACCGTAGTAAGTTCGAAGGGTTGTAGTTGAACTGCTTCCTTATTTGTTGTAATTATTTTAAGAGGTTTTAAGGCTGTTATAATCGTATGTTTGGGCCGTTGTTGGATCGTAAGTTTGAAGAGCTGCAGTTTAACCGCTTCCTTGTTTGTTGTAATTATTTGAATAGGTCGTGAAGCTATTAAAAATGTTTCTATCTTCAGAATGTTGACACCAGTTTTGTTGCTGGTGGACTGCTTCGTCTTTTTTTTCTCGAAGAACCAAATGTTCGGAATTTAATGCTTTTGTTGTAGAAGCATACATTTATTGTATCAGTATTCAGAATTTTTATATTTTAATGTGCCAAACCAATGCAACTACCTACGCAAATCTAATAAGTGTTGCATCGAAAATCATTCTCATTCGAATTGTAAATCCAAAATGGTTTGTGGAGTTTGCGGCGGAAAACAAAATCACACTATATAGCATTTTACACAAAGACTGTTTCTTCCTGTTTTAACGCATGATAATGTTGCTTCCGAATTGGCAAAGAAAGACTGGCAATCGTCTATTTCAATCTTCTAGTTTGCATAAATTAGACGCTTCTCATTTTATCTTAATAATTGTTCACGGGTAAATGGCTGCGGACGCCATGTTGCTTTTGTTAATTTAAAATTCTTTATAGCAAATTTGGCGGACGCTTGAGGTCATTTATTCAAATGTAACTACTAAAGGTAAAAATATTAATCCCCTTGTAATGATGTCTCATACTTAGTCAACTCAGTCCATTATAATTACTGTGAAGTTGATGACTTCAGGTGTTTACTCGAATTGGATTTTAAACCACTATGGCTGCCTGTTGAGTGTCGTTTTGGATGTGGTTTACTTGCCTTACGCTTCAACTTTATGTTTATTTGTTACTGTGTTACGTACGAAATTTTCATTACGGACGACTCTGTATATTGAATTGAAATTAGATTCCGGTTTTGACGCCCTCTACCGATTCTTGCTCGCGACTGTCATTTTTACGACAAATTTGCGAAGCTGTCGATTGTCTAAAATGGTCGGTGCGTCTTAAGTAATTTCTTCCAATACCATCCGGAATTATGGAAATCAAATTGTAATTACATTAAGTGCATAAAATATTTGAGTCGTCACAGGGTAAGATAATTGCTGTCGTTTTGTTAAAATTAGTTTGTAATTCTTTCTTCCTTGAACAGCCATTTTCTATCCGCTTCGAGCACATGTACGTTTTCAATAAAGGAATGGTGAATAGTAATTCTTACTAAGAAATAACGTTACCGCATACATACGCTTTTGGAAGGCGTTTTCTACGCCACGAAAACGAGGTCTCGATAAGCCTTACCGTGGGAGATGTTACTACCTGTGTATTAGTCGATGGGTTATCAGCCACCTGTTCTAAATTACTACTTATCGTATTCGATGCACTGGGGTCCTATATAATGTTAAATACAGACGTCGATTGTGTTATCAGCCACCTGTTCTGATTTGCTACGTACAGTATTCGATGCACCGGGTTTTTATACAATATTTAATGAATTATTAATACTAATTGTTTTAGCTAATATTCTTTGTGAGTTGGTGTGTGACACGATTTGCGGTTAAATAATTATTACAGGCCACTGGAGGGAGAAAACGTTTTCTTCACGATAGTGGAAACTGGACTTCGGGTGAGTTGATTAAATTGATTTTTTAGTATATCGTTGTCACGAAAATTACTCACAGAATTTTGATCCATATTAACGATCGTAGGTTTATGTATTGCTTATCTACCAATAAGGTAACTGTAATCATTCATTTTACTGTATCGCATACTGTGTGTGGGTAGAGAATATTTACTTCGACTTACTTTAAATGTGTATTGTGTGTTACCGATACTGCGGGAATTTACGTACGAAATCTTCTATAAAATCCTGTAAACCGTTTGTGTTTCGAAATCAAAGATTGCTACACTTGTTAATGCTTATTATTAGTTCTAGTATTTATGAATTGAGAATTTAATGTATAGCGGTTAATCTGCTACTCTACTAAGTTAAGCTGTGATATTTGTTAATTATATTTAAAAATCTTCCAAGTACGGATGAATGTAGAAAGTTCATATATTCTTGTTATTGCTTGCAATTCACATCTTAAAGTGATTAAAATCGTTAAGCTCTCTTGTTAATTTTCTCTCTCCTGTGGTTATTGTTATCGACTAACTAATTTGGGCTACTCGAACAGCCGAGTATAAGGAGTACGGACCTTTAATTGGGTTACAAGTTTGGACCGTCTGTCGTGAGCGAGACAGAAGTGTTACTTTGGATCAGCTCTGGCGCCCTTAAGTATATTTCCTGTGAACCTCCCCTACTTCCGACTATATGAGTTGGCCGTGCAAGGTTCGTAAAACCGAAAAACTTGTAACAACTGGTCGCCGTAAAACAGTCTCATCCATAAACGTGTATTTAACAAACTCGTCGTCAAGGCGGTAGAAATTTACTACCAGCACAGTATACTACAAAACTAAATATTTTTTGAAAAATAATGTTTTTGTATAGTTACTGATAGTATCATAGCATTTTGTATAAAATCAATTTTTTTCGTATACGATTTTGATCTTGCATTTTGGAAAATTTACTTTAACTAAACTAATTTTGATTAATATCCAAACACGATTAAAAAATTACGTATAATTTCTTTTTGTGAATCAGTATTAATTAGAACGATATTAAATAGGTGCTCATAATGCGGTTCATATATTTATCAATCGATTATGTACATGGTGAAAATAGATTTATCAATAAATTCTGTTTATTGTTTGTGACATATGCATCAGTTATTTTAAATTATGAGTACTGATTATGTACACCATCCATTTTAGTGTAATCATTAAAATGTTTACTGGAAATACAGCTGCTTTATTGTATTTAAACCGCAAGGGAATTCGTAGCAGTTGGAATACATTAATTACTTGTTTTAATTTCATTAAACAAAATGTTTACTTTTAAAAATAGCGCTAGTAGTGATTTTATAATGACGTTAACAAACAGTTCTTATTTAGAAATTCGTTCTTTATCTAAAAGTAAACACCGACTGTTAAACAAAACTAAAACAGTAATTAAACTTCGAACGTAGAAAGAGTGCAATGAAAAAGTAGGAATTGTTTCAGCTTTGCAGAGCTTTGAACCAAAGCATATGTTTTTTATTGCTTTGCTGTTTATAAGTTAGTTTCAAAGTATATTTTGCGATACGCAGCTTTTGAAATTTTTCTTTTTAAGTTTATGTACATCAAAATCAACAAACCTCTATGCACTTAATTTTAACGAGAATGCAGTTTTTGGTCGGATTTTTTTTCGTATATTATTTTTGACATTGGAATTTGTTTCTGAACAGTTGTTAATATTTTATACAAACAAACAAAAATTTCAATCTTGTAAGTACGAAAATGTACAAAAAGTTGTTGATTGTATTAGATTAGAACAAACTTTTTCTTATCTAATGGTCCAAGTTCTACTTCCATGACATAATACCCTTCTAACCTTGGTCCGAAATATACTTCTATATTACGTTTACTTATAATCCTATTTCATCAGACATAATCCCATTACTTTTCGAGTCTTCCACTTTTCACATTTGCTGTTCACGCGTTAAGAATTGCTTTAATGTTTATACATTTAATGTATATTGCAACGCTCCATTAATTTTGCTATTTTATCTTGACAATTTATTTAACAAAATTAAGTCTTGTTTTTATCTTTACAATTTCGAATTTTCGAAAATTTAAATTGGCGTCATTCCATCGGCAATGGGTTTTAATACTGTACTAAATTATAGAATATCAAGAATACAAAAACGCTTAAATATGCAGAGGGGGTGATTAACCCTCCCTCCATTAGGACTCCGACTTCACAAAACCAAATATACATATGTATATATATTTAATTATAAATTTTGTTCCCACTGCAGACTTTGACTTTGACTATTTTTTGAACGCCCCCCCTTTCCCAAATGCTGGCTACGCTACTGTTACTGTATATAGCTATAACGACGAAAAGCGCTTTAAACAACATATAAAACTGTTGCAATATTAAAGCTTTGCAAAAATATAGTTATTTCTTCTTTTTATGTTGGCTGTTGTCTTCTCTAATCAGAAACCAGCAATAATCTCTCATCATGACGGGATACGATAAACCCCGATATTGTTTTTATACATATACATATACGTAGTATTCATGTGTTGTTTTGATTTGGTTAGGCCCCCATTTTGCACACTCGGAGTGCGGTGCAATCTATTGCAAATATTAGCTCCTGATCTTCGCACCCCAGATTCCCGTTACACGGTAGGCCGAGTATCTTGTACCACTAATTTTACAAGCTAGTCTCTTAGCAAGGAATTGGTACTTCAGCACCTCAATACCAGTTCTTGCGCGTCCAGCTAAGAGAGATAGCAGTGTGTTTGTATGGGGGATAAAGAGTTAAGCATCTTCCCTTTTTATAAAGGACAACGGAGTAAGTTGACGTCCAACCTGTGCCTAAGCTAGTGTCCAAGCCCCCAAGAAGCCGTGCTTCTGGATACTTGTGTTATTGCCGGACCACGTTTTACAAATCACCGTCGCAGTCTCATCTATTCTACAAAATAGATTCTTTGCTGCTTCGCAATGTTCGTACAGCCTACGAATTTTCCACATAAATGCACCAGTACCGTCATACGGGGTGACTTCAGACAGTTTTTAGAGTTTTCTTCATACTTCTTCCAAACTAAAATATTATCCAGACTATATTTTTTACCAAAGTGTAAATCTAAATACTAGCACAGATTTTATTTTACGCCACTGGACATTGTTATTTTTTTTTCAAGTGTCCGAAGTCACCTCATAGTGTGGGGGTGACTTTGGACACATCTCTAAATCGTACGGATTTCAATGTTTCCCCACAACTGGGGTGACTTCGAACACTTTTTTGGTTTTTTTAATGTTTTGTAAGAATGTGGTTAGTAAAATTCAACATGAAAGCCTACTGAAAACTTATATATTAATGCAAAAACTTGACAAAACTGTTAAAAACATAGAAAAATAACAAATGTCGAACTAATTATTCAATAGTAATGTTCATAGGCAAATTTTGAAAAGTATAACGGTCTTTGTGTTGCTAGAGGATGATCAATTTTTGAAAAATGTGTTCTGCCGCAACATCGCTTTCATCATCTATGATTGGAAAGATAAAAATACAACCTTCTCCGGTGTTCTTCTTTATTAGAAACTTCACATGCATATGATTTCTTTGTTTACTAATAATTTTTCCTATATAATATTTTTTCTTCGAGGAGTTATTTACAGGAACAGCAATGATCCCAAAGTCATTAACTTGTAGTTCTGCAGTTTCTGTTGTCTTCGCCTTCTTTTGTTTTTGTATGAGTTCAGTCAATGGCATTGAGTCCGAATCCGAATCACTTGAAGGATCACTGTCGTCAATAATAGATTGGGAAGTAGATTGTGTAGTCTTCTGACAACTTGAAGTTAAAGGTCTTGCTAGAGGTGCATTTGTATCTTCTTTAGTAATTTCTCGACCAGGTGGGACATTTATCCGCTTTCGTTTTCCTTTTTTGTTATTTTCCTGAGGGTTTCTGTTTTCTTTTAAGAAATCCAATAAAGATTCATCAAGCATAGTGCCTCGTTCTTCATCACGCCTCATATGATTTGGTAAACGTTTGATGACTTCTTGCGGATTAAACGGAACTATTCCACATCCTCGAAATCCAGAAACAATATTCACTTCAGACTTAGCTTGAATGAACTGTAGTGTTCTTTGCAACAATTGTGGAATGTCTGATTTTTGAAATGCACCTTTCCTCTGGTATTTCCATTCCGTCAATATTTTTTGCCAAGCCTTCTTTAAAGGTCCAAAAAACGACACGTCAAGGGGTTGACACAGATGTGTCGAGTTTGGTGGCAACAAAATGAATTTTATATCATTGTTATGACATTTCTCTATAAGTTTTATGGTTAAATGGCTGGAAAGGTTATCTCCAATCAGTAGCTTGGTTCCTTCCTTGTTTCGAAAATATGGCACGAATATTTTACTAAACCACTCGTAAAACGTTGCTGCCTCGAACCATCCCGACTTGCTCATGCTATATTCACATCCAGGGGGACCGTTTTCCTCCCATTCTTGATATCGATTGTAACGTCCCGTTTGAATTCATTACAATTAAAATTCAATTTTACATTCGTTTATTTTCTGCAACTAATATTGCACGTAAATTTATTCAGTTTGGCAACGTCGCGTTGTTTTAACCGACTTTAGTGTAACTGAAAACTTGTACTTCCGCTGGGGCCACGCTTGGCGTGCGTTTCGTAGTGATGCGGGGAAGTCAAATTTTCTTGATTATGGCGTAAAAACCCATGTAATTTAATTTTTATTCGTTCCATCTAATTATTGGTGAGTTTACCTTTATTTTGATATAATTTTTCTATTGAATTCAACATTTTTAGTGACTTCGCAATGTTGCGCAATAGTTAAGACAAAGGAAAATTATTTTGAAGACCGTTGCTAATTGTAACGTGAGTACAGCATGTCATTTAAAAAACCATTCTAATTATTTATATTTAGGGTCTTTTTTTTTATTCTGGATCTTTCTTTTTATTGGATCTTTTCGTTTATTGGATTTTTATTCTGGATCCTTTCTTTTTGGTTTTGTCGTTTAATTACTGGATTTTTTGTTAATGAAGTTTATTATACATTGATAATTCATGCGTGCTGGTGTGTTTTGAAATCTACATTCCTTTAGAAGAATTTTATCACAAGAACAAAGAATGTGCTAAAAATAGAAGATATCCGATAACGTTATATTAAACATGGTGAGTCAACTAAAATTAAGATACTGCATTTTATCTTCAAATAATTAAATTGTGTTATTAAAACTTTTCACTCATAACAAATCAAACGTTCACGACATTTGCATTTAATCAACGATTTAATATCAATAATTAACAATTAGATGTAAAATTTTACGCTTTTTATTCATCACCGATTTAAAGGTGATTGGCGTTCAAATATTGTTTTAATCCATATTTTGTTTTATTCAAATACTGTTTTATTCTAAATATGTTTAATTCAAATATTGTTCTTTAATGTAAATAGTATATTAAGTTATAATTAATAAATTTAAGGAGTTCACATCTTTGTATTTACTTGCATTCAACCCATCACCCAGAGGTCTGTGCTTACGATTGCTTGCCGTGGTCAAATTATTATTTTTACTTTTTATTATACGTTCTTTATTCCGTCACTGTATTTTTTATTTACACGATGCCTTGTAAACAACAAATGGTGGTAAAAGTTTTCCATTTGCAGATGCAGACATCATCACACTTATGCTTGTCTTTGTAAAATCCATAATTTTGTCGCAGTGTTTTACACCACGTTTACATACGACCTTGGCTATGCCAGGATCATCACTAAAGTTCGTCTCGTCATAATTCACAACATTTCCTGGATCAATATTTTCTAATGCTTTTTTAGTTCTCTAAAATATTCAGTTATAGTTTGGACAGAAACTTGTGCACGAAGCCGTTTTATATTTTAGCTGAATCTTACAGTTAATTCATTATGACGAGACAGAAAACATTTTGTCCAATCGCGTCCGGGCATATTGTCACGGAATTTTTCAATATTAACACCTTTCCTATTCAAGTACTGTTTTATTATTACTCTGATGTCATACTCGGTTAGTGGAAATCCCCAGTCACAGGCACTTTGTATTAACAAAACCAGACGATTTTCTTCGGCAACACTAAGAACACTTTGACCTCCTGCTTTTTTTGGATGTTTTTCATTGACTCCGTTGCTTATGGTCGATCTTGGAACACCATAAAATTCTGACGCTGTTCTTAACGACTTGGTTCCGTTTTTAACATCTTTTATAGCTTTTTTAAGGTTTTCGTGATTGTAATTCTGATAACTACGGCGTCCTAACACTTTTCTATACATACCCCCTAAAAGACAATTTTTTTGTTACGGGCCTGTATAAAAAAAATTATTCTAGGAAAAAAATTAATTTTGTTCTCAAATGATTGTTAAATAGTTGTACTAATAAGCAAAATATTTAGAAATGTCGCAGGTGTTAAGTAGTTCAGTGTAGAATACTTACTTTTTCACTATTTTTATATTCACGAAATTCAATTTTTTATTAAAAACGTAGCACGCGGCGAAGTTTCGCTTTCAGAGCGACCTACACGCACTTTGATCTAATAAATACTGGCTACTATGACCTTGCATTACAATATTGGCGCTAAAATGCATGCATTCGGTAAAATACGCATAATGAGTAGCGAACGAATGACTGTCCGAAGTCACCTCCATTGTCCAAAGTCACCCCGTTTGACGGTATAAAAAACATACTGGAATTGCGTAGACTGCTGTTCATTTTATAAATTTAAGGAAGAAAGTAAATCACATAGACTCTAGGCGTATTAGACTTCGTACGGCTACCACAAGACGCTTCTACTGCTTGAAAGACAAGTGCAGTCTACCATGTTTTTGTGCAAGTAGCCTAGGTCCGAATTTACTGGCGTGAGATCCTATTAGGCAACTATAGCCTAGCCGTGCCTCCAGTTCTTGTCCAAGACCGACTTTTGAAATTGGATGGAGTGACTATTACTCTAAGGGCAGCGACCACATGGAAAATCGTTCCCGTATAGATCGTACACAGTTAAGTCCACAACCCGCGGACATTATACCGCTATACCAGAATTGAATACGGTACAACTAGGCCATTAACTAACTCACACTTGGGATTTGGAATTGGGTGAAACCGTTGTTACAAGTTTCTACCTTCACGGCTAGCTGCTAATAGAATTTAAGTATTACGATATGGTTGGAAGGAAAGCCAAATCACAAACATTGTTATGGGCGCCAGATCAATGTCCATTGAAGCAGCTTCTGTTTAATCACCAATAAACGCTCGAAAATTGTAATAAATATTTAAGGTCCGTAAAATTGGAGCCAAAAGGAAATAAACGAACTAGAATTAACAACAGTTCACTTATCTTAGATTAACAAAACGAAATAGAACATCAAACTAAGTTTGAAATTTGTACACAACCAAGAAGTTAGTTCAGTTTAATTAATTGTAAAGATCGGTTAAAAGGACGCCGGAAGCATTGGCAATTCAAAATACGTCTGTCAAATTGTGAACGACAATGACACATTGTAAGCATAGAAAATTCCTTTAACTATTTTTTTAAATTAATTAATTTACAAATAATTGCTTAAATTCTTAGCCAAATACGTAATACAGACTAAAAGGTTACATCTAGTTAGTTTAAATACAGAAAATTACGGATTACTTGTAATAAATCAAAGGTCGCAAATTCCATTTGATATCACTGATACCGTCCACTATATAAAGCCGACGTCCCTATCAAAAAACAAATTGTTTTCCCTCTTCAAATCTTTCACTTCTACGCTCAGAGAAATCCGATTTTCGAATTCAAATAGTCTTCTTCGACACCGAAGAACTTCTTTAACTGTAATTGTAAGATCGATTAAACCGTCCTAATTCGATTTTTATTTTACCGTTTGTTTCTTATAAAATTCTTATTATTTAGTTTTAACCATTTGTAACACATTTAATTACCTGTATATAACCGATTGAGCGTAGTAGATCTTCGATACGCTTTCAGTTAGTTTTCTCTTAGCCATCGACAGCAAGCGTAATGGAACACCTTAGCGCATGAGGTCAGTATTCCCTCCGCAATTTTACACAGCGAAAACGGTACCCCGTGGCGCTACTAGGAAGACGTGCACTCTTATAGTCAGCCCCGATTAATAATCTGACGTCGACGCAGCGTAACAAAATCTTCGTGCCGCTGTTCACGACGTTACTTTTTTTATATTCTTCCGCTAGCTTTGTAAAAAAAACCTTATAGCATAATAACTCAAACTTTAAGAGCCTTCACCTACGAGTGAACTTTATCGTAAACCGAATCGTTATTATCTGATTAACTGTAGTATTTTCCCGCAGTTTCGTTTCGTTGTTTTAGTAACATCACAGAGTAACACACAGAGAATCAGTATCAAACAGAGAGAAATTAAGACAACTGAATAATGGAGATAAAAAACTTTACAAATAAATTTGAATAATAGAAGAGTCGCTTATGACATGGCAAAACAAATTGCAAAAGAAAGAGACATAGACCTTATGTTGCTTTCAGAAATGGGTAGTCTTAAAGACAAGGACATATTAAAAGATAAGAGTGAGAAAGCAGGCATCTGCATACTAAATAATAAGTTAGTTATAAGTACATGTAGGGCAGGTAGGTGTTTTGTGTGGGTTAAATTAAGTAAGATAAGTGTTTTTATTACCTATTTTTCTCCTAATGAAGACATTGAGGTTTTTAAAGCGGATCTCGAAGAACTAGCAAAGGCCATAAAATCAGCAGCAAAAGGAGGTGCACTAATTGGTGGCGATTTTAACGCCGCGTCTAGTACCTGGGGCGCAACACGAAACAACAAAAGAGGAAACATAGTAGAAGAAAGGATGGCTAGCCTAGACCTCATAACTCTTAACAGAGGAAACAAACCAACCTTCGAGAGAGGAAAACAAAAAACCTATATTGACCTAACATTGAACACCAACGATATGAAAGAGATAATAACAAACTGGCAAGTCCTAGAAACGGAATCGCTCAGCGATCATCGTTATATCGAATGGTTATGGGACGACACAAGGAGCAATATTCTAAAAGGGAAAACAACGGTAACTTCAACCTGGAACACTAATAAACTAAATAAAACAAGGCTGGAGCATATGGTAAAACAAACGACAGAAGAAGACCTAAATACAGTAGATAAAATGACTAAATTCCTACGTCAACTATGTAAAGAAACTATGCCCATAAGAACAACAAATAAAAGAGGAGAATACTGGTGGAACGAAGAGATCAACTTACAAAGAAGAAGATGCATCAAAACAAGAAGGAATTACCAACACCAGATTAGGAAAGGTGATGAAGCTCAGAATGAAAAGAAAATACTAAAAGAGGAAAGAAAAAAACTAACAGTGATGATCAAAAAAAGTAAGAAGGAGTGCTGGAAAAAGATCTGTGACGAGCTCGATCAAAATATTTGGGGAAAAGGGTACCAGTTAATCTATAAAAAGATAAGAAAAAAAAACTATAATTGCCTGGGATAATAAAAAAATGATAGAAATAATACAAAAACTATTTCCCGAAGAAGATAAACTTAAAGAAAGGAACAGATATGAAAACCAGCTTTTGGATTTTGAACCAATATCTAGCACGGAGGTGGAAGAGGCAGCAAAAAGACTTGCTACGGGCAAAGCTCCAGGACCTGATGGAGTTCCTGCCGAGGTGGTAAAAGTAGTGGCTATACAAAGAGCACAGACCTGGGCCAATGTGTTAAACTCGTGTGTCAAAGAAGGTAATTTTCCACTGTGCTGGAAAAAAGCAAACCTAGTACTAATACCAAAGGGAGAGACGAGTTCGACATATAGACCTATTTGTCTAATAGACGCTGCGGGAAAGATATTGAAGAGAGTACTGGCCGAGCGCCTCAAACATAAAATTGAAAAGAAGCTTGCTGACAACCAATTTGACTTTAGAAAAGGGGGGTCAACAATAGACGCAATAAGAGTCGTGACGAAAGAAATAAAAGAGGCCAACACTGGGACATGGAGGACAAGGCAGGTTTGCCTAGTGATAGCAATAGATGTACAAAATGCCTTCAACTCGGCATCTAGACGACAAATAATGAATGCACTAGTGGAAATGAAGATACCAGGATATCTAATAAATATACTACAGGACTACTTAATATATATCATTAAGTAATATCGCTCCCGTAATAAAAACATTGATTGTGTAAATAAATAAAACTTTAGTTCGGGATTCGCGTGTTTGTTTAAAGCATTTAATCTTAGCTGTTAAACGAGTGTCGGGCTTTATTAAAATTTAGTATTATTAAATTTTGTTTAAATTATTATTCGTGGTTAAATTTATGCCGGTGACGCGTTTGCAAGCAGTTTAAATGGATGCAAAGCTATTTGAATTTCTTGAATCAATAAAAAATGGTCAAGAATCGATGAATAGAAAATGGAAGAAAAGTTTCACGAAAATTCGCAAAAAATGGAAGAAAATACTCAGAAAATAGAAGAAAATTCTAGAAAAATAGAAGATAAATTGTAAGAAAATTCTAGAAGTTTAAAAGAATACGAACGAGCATAAAAACCCAAATTAAAATTGTTCAAGAGGAAACTCAAACAGATATGTTAAATTTAAAAGAAGAAATTTGCGAATCTGTAAATGACAAAATAGAAGAAGTACAAGACAAATTAGAACAGAAGTTAAAAGAAAATTCAAGAACCATAGAAGACAAGCTAGAGAAAAAATTGAAAGAATACAACTGCTTGAAGAAAGAATGACCCAAATGAATTGTCACGGCGAAGGAAGCGTCACGAGTGAAGATTTAATAATAGACCATCGTGAAGAAACCACACACAAGTTTAAAGTTGTTCCACCAAATTTTGATGGTAAAGTTTCATGGTCAACCTACTACAAGCAGTTTGAAGCTGCAGCTACAGCTAATGGTTGGAGCAACAAGCAGAAAGCGATGTCTTTAATTGTGTCTTTACGTGGAGAAGCGCTTGGAATTTTACAAACTGTTCCTGACCACCTGCAAGAAAATTACCTACTCTTAATTTCACGATTAGAAATGAGATATGGAGATGCTCATCTTCAACAAGTGTATCAAGCCAGAATTAAAAGTCGGGTTCAGAAAACTGCCAAAAGTCTTCAAGAGTTTGAGGCTAACATTGCCAGACTAGCACGGCTTGCGTATCCTACAGTGCCAGATACCTTCTTGGAACAGTTGGCTATTCAAAACTTTGTAGACGGCCTCCGAGACAACGAAACCCAGCAGACTTTCCGGTTAGCTCGACCGAAGACATTGGATGACGTTTTGGCACAAGCTTTGGAGTTTGAAGCAGCAAAACAAGCATCGCAACGAGACGGTCATAAACTTTGCTGTCCTGCAGAAGTACCCGCGCAGACACTGGAAAGAAAACGGCCGACGACCAACCTGAGAGGAAGTGAGTGCTTTGGGCAGAAATATCAAAGCGTACTGGGCGCAATGGGACTACTTGATAGTAGAAGACGGTCTTCTTAAGCGATCTCTAAAAAGTGTCAAGGGCACGAGAAACAGACTACAGTTGATAGTGTCGAAGAGCGGGGTGTCAGAAGTGTTGAAGCATCTCCACGATGAGACATCAGGAGGACACTTTTGCATTAAGAAGACATTGGGTAAAGTGCGAAAACGATTCTACTGGATACATTGCAAAGAGGACGTCATGAAATGGTGCCGTAAATGCACAGTCTGCGCATCAGGAAATGGTCCAGCAAGAAAGCGCAAAGCACCCATGAAGCAATACAACGTAGGAAGTCCTTTGGAAAGAATAGCGATTGACATCGCAGGACCGTTTCCAGAATCCGATTCGGGAAATAAATACATCTTGGTGACGATGGATTATTTCACGAAATGAACGGAGGCTTACGCCATACGCAATCAGGAAGCAGCTACAGTCGCAGACGTATTAGTAAAAGAGTTTTTCTGCCGGTTTGGACTTCCGTTGGAATTACACTCTGATCAAAGCGTCAATTTTAAGTCTGGGCTGTTTCAAGAAGTTTGCCGACTGTTGGGAATTAAGAAAACTAGGACAACGCCTCTCCATCCTCAATCTGATGGCATGGTTGAACGGATGAAACAAACAATGGGCAAGTACTTAGCCAAGGTAGTCTTCAAACACCAAAGAGACTGGGATCAGTACTTGCACCTTTTTCTAATGGCATACGGATCATCCATTCACGAAAGCACAGGCCAAACACCATCCTGTGCCATGCTCGGTCGTGAAATACGATTGCCATGCGACCTTCAATTTGGACGAAGACCGGAAGAAGAAGTTGCTGGAGGAGATTACGTCAGCAAGCTGACCATGAGGCTAGACGAAATACATGAAGAGGTCCGTAAAAACACACAAATTGCCAGCGACAGGATGAAGACTAGATATGACGTCAAGGCACAAAATGGTGTGTTTCAACCTGGCGATATGGTCTGGTTGTATAATCCTCAAAGGAGACGTGGTTTGTCGCCAAAGCTGCAAAGGCAATGGGAGGGCCACTATAAAGTCATGCAGCTTATTAATGACGTCATATATCACATCCGAAAACCGCCCAGAAGCAAGCCGAAAGTGGTCCACGTGGATCGTCTAGCCCCGTTTGCTGGCGATAACCACAATACGCAAGTTCAGGTCCGAACCAGAGTAATAAGTAGCAGAACCAGGAATCTAATCGAAGAAATGGAGTTCGAGAAGTTTATGAACTTATACAGAGGTTCTAGAAAAGCTAGGTTCGGAGTTACTACCGAGGAACAACAAGACCTGTTCTATACACAAAAAGATTACGCCATCGCACATTGCGTTAGCGAGGATCTTGACATGTGTTTAAAAAGAAGCTTGGGCAGCTAGATGAATTACAAAGACAGCAACCGGCAGTCGGAAAAGTTTTAAGACTACGTGGTGACGGACGCTTCGTTTTCTATCTGGTCACCAAGAAATACTCACGTATCAAACCGTTATACAAAAATCTGTGGTGAACATTATGGAGTCTTAAGAGAGAAATGGAGTTCTATCATGTTGGTTGTGGCTTAGATCAACTGAATTGGAGGACAGTTCGAAACATGTTGGAGATCGTCTTCCGAGGAACAGGCATTCAAGTGTTAGTCTGTAGTTACCAACCAAGAAGAATATCGGGTCAGGAAAAGTCCATTGACTGTTACTTTTATGGTTAAGGGAGTTGCCGAAATGGAAAAAGCTGCCGCTATTACCACGATCTTTTTTACCGGTGTTGCATCCAGTCTCCTGTTCTGGGACAGAACAGTCTTAAGAAGAGGGCAGTGAAACGTTCGAGAAGTTATTCGCAAATTCAAGAGCCGTCTCGAAGTTGTTATCTTTCTTCTAGAACATATATCGAAAGATATGGAACACTCGAGAATGATTTTCAAAATGTGTATATATACCGAAGAAACAAATCGTAGGTCAGTTATTGCCGTAATGCGAATACAGCAGTGTTAAGAAGGTTATTCAAGTGTAAATAAACCGTTAGCGCTTGTGTATACATAAATATACAGAGAATAATCTTGTACGTGATTTTAGTGTGTGAATCTATCCGCGGATTTTATCTTATCTTCGTGTAAGTAATATAAATTAGTGTAAGTGTTTTTATTAAATATTATTAGATTTAATTAGTTCGGTTAATTTACAAGTGTACACATTTCTAGTATAAGTAAAAAATATTTTTAGTCGTTTAAATAAATTAGTTTTAATAATAAAATTCGTTACAATATCATAACCTACTAAATCGTAAGCATCACCGTAATGTTGACCATTAAAAGAACGTTTTTTTAATCGCTCATCTGTAATTAAACTGACCAACCAACATTTCAATTTAGCGATTCATAAAAAAACTTGATTTTTTATGAAATCTAACAATTATAGCGAGTTTTATAGTATGCTGGTATTGTGGGTAAATTACTTTTATTAAAGGTGGAAGAGGTAATTGATGCCTCATTGTTGAATATTTCAACAGTAGATACGATAAGTACTCGAGTGTTTGTACCCCACCTTGAAAATTTTTTCT
Source organism: Aquatica leii (assembly GCA_035610365.1). Classification (NCBI taxonomy): domain Eukaryota; kingdom Metazoa; phylum Arthropoda; class Insecta; order Coleoptera; family Lampyridae; genus Aquatica; species Aquatica leii. Next base: position 16,097,403 of record CM069432.1, read on the forward strand.
TAGATTTAACGGATAGTGGCACACATTACAGGTCGCACGTGGTGCTACAAAATCGACACTAGATCAAAACAATGTTATAAGAATATGTACCAACAATATCGTTAGTGTATTCTAAAGTCACAAATGTTTTTCAAAGTTTGACTAAAATAAAATATACATTATAATTATATATACAGCTAATATTTATGTCTAATCAGTAGCTAACATTTTTTTGCTTATTTTAAACTTTCAAATTTACGTATTTATAGATGTTAAACGTTTTCATTAACTTTTTTTAAATTTTTGCTAAAAACCTTAACACGATGTTCTCACGATTTAAATATGCTTATGTTAAAAATTAAAACAACATTTGCTGCAAAAAAATTTTAGACAAGGTATTGTAATTCTGCTGTAAAATTACTAATAATGCTAGTAGGTATTTAAAATTTTAAATGTAATCGTGTCCAAATATTTGTGTGGCATTCTAAACGGGTTTACACAAAGCACCTTTAATTAAATTTCGTAGAATACTTTGCAACATTGAACATATTAACAAGTATATTATTTACCTGCTTTTGGGTACTGAGGTCAGAAACAGTTATGTAGATTCTGAACAAGAATAAGAAAAGTTTTCTTTACTAATATGCATTTCGATGTCGTGTTTGCAGTTTGCGAAGTTTAAATTTTTATATCGAGTTTTAGTGCAACGTAATAGTATAATCAGGTAAGTGCCTCTAAATTTTCTTAGTTTTTATTTTTTTTTTTTAATTGTTTCTTCTCTTCATGATTTGTTTTTGAATAACTCTTCTCACTCTTATCTTTTTGTGTTTTGAGTTTATTATAGTTGTTTCTATTTTATTTTTTCATTTTTTAGTTAAGATTTTCTTTTTTGTAAGCTTTTTTTTTGTTGTCACACTTAGCTAGTTATTTAGTCGACAATATTTTTTTTATGTTTACTTTTTTTGGTTACCTAATTTTATTTATTTTTTTAAGTATTTGCTGAGTTGTTTCTTGATTAAATTTTTTTATTCACTTTTGCAATAAAAATAAACTTGTATAAAATCTATTTGTGAACGTTTATTTAATACCATCAAAATGCTACTAGGGCATTAAAGTCTATGCAAATTTTTGGTTTTATTAATATTACGATTACTTCCTCTTTAAATTTTAAGAAAATTGAAAAATATTGTAGTTTTTACGACAGTCATAAAATGTGAAGCGTTTTACTCTCAGATGGATGCGAAACCTTATTAAACGAATATTATTGTTGCGAAGTGCGTTTGGGTTCAACAAAAATTTTTTTAAAGTATTTTATACCAACCTGGTACAATATTGTTTAATAAAAATAAGAAGAAGAGTTATTATTAGCTCGAGTCGCAAACTTTAGCTTTATTGTGGGTATGCGTAGAAAATATTACCGGATTTCTGCTTCCTTTATGAATACGTTAATGTTTGTATCTAAGTTTAAGAGAAAGAAATTGCTTTTCTACAGCATAGATGGTTTTTATAACTGTATACGTGGATGTAGCATCTAAAACAATATTAAATCTAATAATGTGTTTGTTTAGTTATAATAATTTGACTTTTATTTTTACGTTTACGTTCAGTTCTTATAAATAATTCTATTATACGTGAACACTTTTTGTCTGACAATAAAAGTTTCTTGTGATATATTACTTCATTATTTAACAGAGAATAATTTAATTACACGTTAATGTAACAAAGAAGAGTCTGTTGGGAACATCTGAAGGATGGATTGTTTATTATAAAACAGTTTCAAATACAACTCAAAGAAGCTCTGGTAAAAGCGGCATTGTGTAGCGAATACACTATTCCAAAAAAGAAAAGTTCTTTTTACAGTTATTTACGTACTACATAGGAATTTTTTACAGACGAGTGAAACAGGAAATATATTATAAAATTGTAATGTCACAAAAATTATTTACTAATTAAATTCATTTATGATTCTTCTTGTGGCTATAACAGTCATTAAATATTGTTTATGTTAATAGAATTAGCAAAAGTTGTTTGTGATTAAGGTTGCGATGATGATCTAAAAATAAGAAAATTCATATTACTCACGGATAATCCGTACAAGGCCTGTATAGAAGCAATCTTCGTCAAAATAATAAATACAGTGCTGCGAAATACTTGCAAAACACTATCATAATAAAAAAAAATGTATTTTGGACGAAAAGTAGGAATGAAATGAAGAAAAAATGTGGAAACGTTGGAACAAAAAGAGAAGAAAGCAACATTTGATTTTCCATTGTACGATGCAATTATTAAATACTTGGCATTAACATAAGAAACAGATAGAAGCTTTGAAATCATTTAAGCTCATTCGAGGTAATTACCGAAATGTTCTCGAAACAGATAACGTAAAATATTAAAGGTATCCGAGTCGAGTAAAAAGTGTAATCGAGTTTAGTCAAAAGAAGAACACAGTATTTGTCTAAATAAATAAAGTGTTCAACGCGCGTGCTAGCGAAAAATAAATACGTCGTAAAAAAGAACGTGTTGATAAAACAAACAATTGGTACATTGGTGACAGGTGTACGGTGATTGGAAGCCGTTGACAAAACGTTAATATTGTAAAAATAAACAAATAATTAGTTCGCAATTTGCCTGTGTTTGTGTATTAAACTGTTTCGTTCCATAAACATGTGCATTTAATTTAATAATAAAGAATCGGTCGTTATTAAAACTTAGTTGCATTTTAAAAGTGACTATTAAACTTTTTATTTGTGTTATAATTTATACCGGTAACGCGTTTGTAAGCAGTGAAAATGAATGCAAAATTTTCGAATCAATAAATTAAAAAAAAATGGGCAAAGATTCTCAGAAAATGGAAGGAAAACTGTTCAAAAATTTCTAAAATGTAGAAGAATATACTAGAAAAATTTTAGAAAATTACTAAAAAATTTGCAAAAATAGAAAAAAAAGACTTGGCAAAAATACTGAAAAAATGGAAGAAATACGGACAAACTCAACAAATAAGAAATGTCAAAGAACAAATAAAAACAAAGCACGAAAATTGCAAACAAGTGTTGTAAATTTAAGCGAACCAGTAGAAAACAAAGTAAAAGAAATAGCAGATAAATTAAAACAACGGTTAAAGCAAAATTCGAGAATCATAGAAGACAAGCTAGAACAAAAATTATAGGAAAAAGAATGAAACTGATTAAAAAAAGAATAAATCGAATGAGTTGTCACAGAGAGGACAATGTCACAAGCAGACTATTCCTGGCCACCTCCAAAGAAATTACAAACTCTTAATTTCACTTTTAGAAATGAGATATAAAAATGTATATCTTTAACAGGTGTATAAAGCTCAAACAAAAAGCCTTGTTCAGAAATCTGCAGAAAGTTCATAAGAGTTTGAGGCTGACATCGTCAGATTGATAAGGCATGGATATCCTACAGCATCAGAAACTGTTCTAGAGAAATAGTCTATTCAAACATTTGTGGACAATCTACAAACAGCAAGACGCACCAAACTCTACAGTTAGCTGGACCTAAGGCACTATGACGTTTTAACTTACGACCTAAAACTTGAATCAGCAAAGAAGCATCGCACCGAGGCAGTCATAGGTTCCGCTGTGCTGAAGAAGTACTAACGTAGACACAGGAAAACATAGTAGCTCGGCGATGAGAAATGACGTGTTAGAATTCTGGGGAAGGGAGTTACGTATGACAACGCTGTATTAAATCTAAAAGAAGACCAAATCCGGAAAACTAAACCTCAAACGAGCCATGCGCCAGAGATTACCACTCAAAAATCATCATTCGCTCTAACATGTTATTGGAAAACCAGTCACAATACGACTTTGAACGGCGATGAGCAGGTTTGCCTTCTTACGGAGAATTAAAAATGACCATTGATTTGGGAAATGGAGTAACCGACCATCTATTACTGGTAGTAGACATCACGGATATAATTATATTGAAAATGGACGTGGAAGTTCTATTTGGATATGAAGAACAATGTCCTGAAGATTGGCAGTAAAAAACTCTTTGCTATTAGTCAGAAAAAGCAGCCGTATGAGTCTTATTAAGTAAAGAAGTGGACCTTTCTGAATGAACTAAAAGCGTAGTGATGACACGCCTAAATAGAAATCTCTGAGAAGACTAGATTCGCGCTATTGATCCAATGGAAGGCGACTTGGTTAAAAATGGACTACTAGTTGGAAGAACATTAGTACGAGTAAAAAATACCATGCCAGTAAGGATCTTAAATGCCAACTCAGTAACGTTGAAAAAGAAGACCGTGCTAGACCAATGCACGCACTGCGAGATGCGTGATTTCTAGTGAAGCTACGTCGCCGAAGAAGTGGCTACAACATCTATTAGACATTTTTACCTTCAAGTGCCAAACTTCCTTTGGCAAAACCAGAAGCTGAACAACTAATTACGGATATAGAGACAAAAAGTGTGTTAGTAAAGAAGAAAGACGGATCAACAAGCGTAATGACGTAAACAAAAAGGACAGCTACCCTTTAACAAAAATTGACAATACTTTAGACACTCTGTCAGGATCCCAGTAGGTTTCCACGTTGGATTTGAAGAGTGATTACTGGCAGCTAAAACTAGAACCCAAGTACTCATCATCTCTTCACAAAAGCACAGGCCAAACACCATCATGTGTCATGCTGCAGAAGCAATGGGACGGCCCTTCTGAAGTATTAGCGTATTAATGACGTCATATGTCGCATCCGGTAGTCACCCAGAGACAAGCCAAACGTGTCCACATTGATCGTCAAACTCTAACGTTACGATAGAATAGACTTTGATAAGTTTATAAGCTTATACGGAAATTATAACCGAAGAAAAACAACACCTGTTCTAAGCACGCAAGTATTACGCTTTTGCAAATTGCGTGAGGGAGGATCTTGAGATGTCCAAAGGGGTTGCAGTCGTATTTAAGAAGAAGTTTGGAATGCTATATGAACTATGAAGATGGCAACTGGCGGTCGAAATATTCTTAAAATTACGTGAAAACCCAGGCATTATTTTTTGTCTGGTTACCAAGAAGTACTTACGAGCAAAGCAAAAACGAACATCAAGGAATCTCAAGAGAAAAATTGGGCTCTATAATATTAAGAAATTAGCAGTACCCAAGGTTGGTTGCAGCTTTGATCAAGTGAACTGGAAGACAGTTTGAAATATGTTGGAGGCCGTCTTCCGAGAAACAGACGTTTAAGTGTTGGTCTATAATTACTATCCAAGTAGAACATCAAGTCAGAAAAAGTTGTTAATAGAAAATCAGGTTCCTCGAGTTTGACCGCCAAGAACAAATTGTTACGGTGGTCTTCTTGTACCAAAACAAAGCAACGGCTAGCACAGCTCCTTCGAATAGAAATCGCAGGTTTTGTTATGAGAAATTATAATATAAAAATATAAAAAAGGCGCCAAGACGATCAAAGATTAAATTAGGGAGATACCGTCTAACTCTACCCGTAGCTGGAAAAGAATAAACAAAACCACAGAAGTAATAACACATAATATACCTATATATGTATTAGGGTGGTCCTTATTTAGGGTTTGTCCGAATTTTTTTTCACGATAGTCCTAAATCGCTTCTAAATCTATTAAAAAAAATTCATGCCAAGCTATAGCTCTTAATTTTAATTTTAACCCGACCCCCCCCGACAGCCAAAGTTTTAAATGGAAATAACACCGGAAAACTTCTGTTGATTCTTTGAAATTTTTTTTCATCATGAAATAATGAACAGATAATGTCGACCAATAACAATTCTTATAGCAAATTTAACGCTCTACAAAAAAGGTCTCTTATGATTTTTTGCTAACTCTAACGGTTTCTGAGTTATTTAAGGTCATAGTTGAAGCTTAAGTCAATTTTACGATTTTTCTATTTCTACCGTCGTTTAATGATTTAAAAATGTAAAAAGTATAATAATTCTTAATCTCAATGGTTTTTTTTCTTATTTCTTAGAAAAATTCCAAAGTAACCGTGACCCTAAAATGATAGTTACATTAATTAGCAAATTATTTTTTCGTTGACCGATTAATTTTAATAATTAAGTGACATTATTTTTTCTCTAATTTTTGAACTGTCGTGAGTTTCAACAATTTTTTTTTTAATTTATTGAAATTTTGAGAGTCGATTTTTTTATTAAAATAATACTTTTCTTTCAGAGCATGCGTGAAGGTAAAAAAAGTCGTCTAAGTTATGAATTATTATCTTCTTTTCATTTTTAAATCAATAAACGACGGTAGAAATAGAAAAATCGTAAAATTGACTTAAGCTTCAACTGTGACCTTAAATAACTCAGAAACCGTTAGAGTTAGCAAAAAATCATAAGAGACCTTTTTTGTAGAGCGTTAAATTTGCTATAAGAATTGTCATTGGTCAACATGATCTGTTCATTATTTCATGATGAAAAAAAATTTCAAAAAATCAACAGAACTTTTCCCGTGTTATTTCCATTTAAAACTTTGGCGGTCGGGGGGGTCAAATACATTTCGAAGTTAACTAGTAACATTGCGGCACTCAAATTTAAATCAGTAATAGACATGATTTTGAGTGGCACTACTTTGATTCTTTGGAGAGAAACATTTTTTAACTTTTAAGCGTTTCCCTGATTAATACTATTACTACTACTACTACTAGGACTAAGACAACATTATTACTGCTAAATTACTTGCAAGGGACTACACATCTCTTAATCTGTTTTTTGAACGTTGTATACCAACACGTGCCTATCTCTGTGTGTCTTGGGCAACATCTTGAGCGACTTCGGTTCTAGGAATATTTGCGATTTTTTGTAGCTTTCAGTACAGCAACTTTTTTAATTAACTGATTTAAGTTTACTTGTTTTGTCCGATAGCCTTGGTACTACAACCGTGCATATAGAGGTTTGTCACTTTCAGCAAACTTATCGGAAACTTAACGTCCACGCTTAGTAAGACCTTCATTTTTAAATATTTGCGTTCATCCACGTTAATAATGAGTGCATTGATTTTAGTACATATGTGGTGCCTGTGAAGATTTTGCTGGGGTAAGAATTAACTTGTATTTTTGTGACATGATTTTATTTTTTTGCAATTACCATAGCAACTGGGGTCACCGTCACGTGTTTGTCTCTTTTGGAATTGTGCATGTAGATTCTATTAGGTACAATAAGCCGATAATTTGGAACACGTACCAATGTGAAAATTGGTTACTTAGCTTAGCTTAGCGCATTCGGGTTTATAAAATTCATTGAATAATAATATAAATAATTGCTAAGTACACAAAAGTTTTTTGCACTAGTAAATTGTAACTGTAATAAATCTTTTAGTTTACGTGGTTTACTAAATAATTAAATATTAATACAAAACCTTTGGATTTAAGATTATTTTTAAGCTAACAAAACTCTAACATTTGGGTTAATTACCAAAGACTAAACCCAACTAAATTAAGTTTGTTAAGTAATCTGATTAGAGTGAAACTACAACAAGAAAGTCATACTGTGCTCGATAAATTCAAGTTCTAACCGTTCGTAGTTTTTTTTAACCAAAACAAAATTGTGCGTGGGTAAAACGGCTTGTATGACGTCAACGATTTTTTTTGGATCAATCAAATTTGGAACAATCGATATGAATGCAATCGAAAAATATATGCGATGCTATAATCGTTAAAGATGTAATTTGTCATCTTATAATAAAAACGGTTTTACTTCCACGCGAAAAATCAAACGTAGATTAATAAACACATGTGAAAATCTACTGACAGGGTTATATTAATGAAAATATTAACACTAAAAGAATGGTTGTATAATAGAAATATCTTGATTAGATAAATATTATTGCAAAACATCGTAACAAAAAATGACATGACAGATTAATACCCTGAACGTTTTACAAAAATTTAAAAATGAAAAAGAAAATTAATTATTCGATACACATGTCAATTTAGAAATCCGAAAAAAAATTAAATTACGTTACACGCATTGGTTTTTATTTACAGGAGCAATGTAACGAACAGCGGTGACCACAACCACCACTTGATTGGATATCAATAAAAGAAACGTTACTCTCCACTTAATATTAATTTTTTTTAAATTTATTATCACACAAACTGAATTCTGGTATATCTTACTTTATTCAAAAAGTCATATTTGTGTTGCGAACAAATTTTTTTTATTTACAAACCGTTTGTGAATATGAAACACACTTCTAAAATATTAAAATATAAAACAAATTTTATTTTTTGTGTTGTCAAAAATATTTTATGTTATAAGAATATAAATAATAAAAGCTGTTACAAAAACACAAAAGAATTGGTATATAAATTTTAGTTGCAGTTCAAAAATATTCATGTGTAAAATATTTTCTGACTCTATTGTTTAATAAATATCAATTATTAAGTTTTACCAATAATTTTGATTGTTTAATACTAAAGAATTAGAAAATAATAGCTTTTAAAATTATTACAGAAAGTTTTCTTTGAGTTTCAGATTAATTTGGTATTGAAACATTCCTAAGACTTTGAGATTATTCGAAGCAATTTACGAAACGAACGAAATATTCTAGCTAAAGATAAAGCATAAATATAAAAAGCAAACATCGAAAACGTAGTAAGCTTTTAAGAAAAAACTGCTGTCTATATAAATAAATGCAACGTTAGTTACAATAATAGTTATATACAGAGTAGGCTGATAGTTTGACAAGGAAAAACATCTTTATTCTACAAAATATTTACAAAAAAAGTAGGGTCCTTAAAGTGTTACAATTTAAAATCATTTTCTACTTAGGTGAGGTATTTCATAATATTAAGACCAAAAAATTAGTTTTTGGAATTCCCTATAGGTTACTTTACAACGATTATAAGCACTAGAAGTTAGTTGTTACGTCCAAAAAAAGAAAAATTTTCATAACGTAATACCCTGTATATTCAATTAAAATTAGATTCCGGTTTCGACGCCCTCTGCCGATATTTCCGGTTACTGACATTTTGCGGAATTCGTTTTCAAACTGTCAACTACCTAAAATGGCCTGTGTCGTTTGAATTGGTCTAAATCCAAAGATTTAATAGTACAACAACTGTGATGGAAATAAAATTATAAATTAATTACGTGTTTAATCTAATTTTTGTCACAGGGTAAGATATTTACATCCGCTTTGTAAGTTTTCTTTTATAATTTCTTTCTTAATTTGATAGCCGTTCCGCCACGTTTTGGCCACATGTTTCTTATTCATTAAAGAATAATGAGGGATTAATATCAATAAATACCTTCATGGGACGAGTATAACTCTGTAAGGCCTACGTTTAAAACAAAATACCGAAGACAAGAACTTTTCTTCGAGATCCTACTCATGCGACAATCACCTGCGAAACCAACCTTCATTAAATGTCTACAACAGCATTCCATAATCGGGTTATTATGAGAACGATGTAAATCCTCCAAAAAACTTGATAGTTTGGTGTGTTTCTATACAACGATAGATCCTTCGATGTGGAGGATAGGCACCACTCAGAAATAAAGCTCTGTCGTAATTGTGGCTACATTTCGTTGGCTATTGTGCCAACTTCATCAGGCCAATCATCACAGTAGAATGTTTAATTTCTGCCTAATATACATAAAATGGTCCATGGTTTTAATAGAAAACACACCAAACTAATCGGGTTATGTTATGTGTACTTTCTTTTAGCATTAATTAACGATTTTGTAGCTTCCTATCTTTGTGAGTTATTGTGTTGACACGATTGCTATTCATATCTATTCCAGGTTCACTCACCGAAGAAAACGTTTTCTTCGATCAAGTAGGTACTGGATTGTGGGTAAGTTTATTTAATTATTTTGTCGCTATCAGAAAAGTCACTCACGGAACTTTTGCTAATATTAATTTCCGTAATTACGATCATTGTTTTATTACCATTAAGGTAGTTTTATTAATTATTTTGTGTATTGCATGCTGTGTACAAACGATATCTTAGGAAATTTTCTTCGCTATTCACTTCGATTCAACTTATGTATTGTGTGTTGCCGATACTTTTGGCATTTATAGACTGAGAATTAGATATACTCTTGTTAATAATCTACGTTACTAAATTAAAGTTTTATACCTGTTTAATCTTTCTTTTATGGTAACATACCTTTCTCTTTTATTATGGTTACCCGAACATCCAAGTAACAAGAATTACGAACCTAAAAAAAATTTGTTACAGGCTTGGACCGTCTGTCTTGATCGAGGCAGAAGTGTTAATTATAAAAAATCTGGCGCCCTTAATTATTATTCAGTTGAACCTCCCCTATCTCCGACTGTGTGAGTTGGCCGTGCAAGGTTCGTAAGACCTATAAGCTTGTAACATAGTCTTTACCAAACTATAAAGAGTTTTAAAACCTTCATGTGAAATTTACAAGCTTAATGAATGATATGCTGTTGCGAGAAAAAATTTAAATAAGCTTTAGCACAACAAACACCTGCTTCCTAGAGTTCTCCAAAATGTGCACACTTGGAAGTGCTATTTAATGTTGTAAATCCTGAATGAACAAGAAGTAGATTTGACTTCAACCAATCAAGGATATGCACTTTGCATGGCGGCAAGAAATAGGTTAATAATTTTAATACATAGCATTAACGCGTAAATTAAGTAATTAGCAATCACCGTAACTTCAAGCGTAATCGAGCAACTATTTAGTTTACATGCAGTCGCGACAAATTGAGAATCGACAAATACAATTAATAACAACGTCTCAATAACTACTAAAAAAATACCCGACCGAAACCCTTGTAACGACTAGTAAAACCTTTACTAGTTCTTATTTATTTATAGAAGAGAATATGAAAGTTTTCATTGTTCGGCACCGACGTTATGTGCTTAAATTTGGGTCTTGTCTTATAATATCCAGGTTATTGAGTGCTTTAAACATGTACTTGTATACAGTAGCTCTCTAATTGACCTTGCTAAAATGTGTTTTAAACTTTTATGACTGAGTATTTTTTTTAGTATTGCATTCATTTCTTGTATGTTTTTGTTAGTTGTTCATAAACGTCTTTGTAATAAAGTTTGTTAAAAGCAACTTCCATGTATTAACGTACCAAACATGTCATAGAAGGTCTGGACAGTGTACTTTCCAAAGAAGACTGACATTTTGTCCTGAAACGTTTTTTTTTTCTTGACATATGGATATGAAATATAATAAAAGGCATTTCCGGTTCATGTTATAAAAATTGTACATAAAAATCTAACGTGCGCGTCCAGTGAGACTTTTATTTTTAAATATTCGCGTTCAACCAAGTTTTTAATGGGTCCATCGGTTTTACTGCATTAGTGGATGCTATTACGACTAACAAACCCAAATTTAATTGTACAATTACGGTTTTAATTAATTCGAAGCGTGATTTACTTCGTCCAAATTCACTAGTTTCGCATCGAATCAAACTTGAATCCTTCGATTATCTATTAATTTATACTGTCATACTGTACTGCGATAATTTAATCTACAGAGTGTAGCTTACCCTCAATGGTATTGACAGTGATATTTATTGACAAACTCTTAAGTGTTACTGTATATGCAATTCTGCTTTGCCTCTGTATTAACCTCTGTTTTTGTTGTTAAAAATAAATATGTTTGTTGTTATAATCTATGTTTTGTCATTTGTTTACTTTTAGTGTCAAACAGATGTAAACGGTATCTGCCATTATTAGTTTTCCATCGTTTTGGCGTTTTTTTTAATTATTCTATAATTTAGTAGGTTCGACTTACTCAAAGTTTTACATCATTATTTTGTCTTGTTGCAAAACCTGGTTTCGTAGTTCGTTTGTTTATGTTTGCTGCCTTTTAGTAGTACGTTCGTTTCAATTAATTCTTATACTGTGCTTTAGTCATTGACTTACTTTTATTTTGATTGGATTTCTAGTTAGACACATTTTAGCGGATTTCTGCTTTAGTTTGTTATTGTAATTCGTTTGCTGTCTTAGGTGTTATTGTGTTAGCTATGTATTCTTTAGTTAAAGAATCACCACTTCTTGCTTCTTCCGACTCTAATTTGGAAATTAACATAGCGAATTAAAACTTTCTCCGGTCAAGATCCTTCTCAACTGATGGATTTTTTTACAAGGATTGACAAATTCCGTTTGTCTTGTAGTGTTCACAGCATCAACTTTTTCTCTTATCTTTTGAGGTTTTATCTGGCAAAGTTCTTCCTGGTTTTAAGGCAAAGTTCTTTTCGTTCTATTAAAAACGACATTTCTGCCGTTAGATTATGATGAACGATTACTAGACATAATTTGTAATCGTTACTATCGATCCGTGGTATTTAGGCCTAATTTCCGAAATTTCTACTTTTCCTCGTCGTTTTTTTTGTTGGTGTGCTGTGAAAGGATTTTTATGTAAACGTGTATACTATGTTTCTTTTTTTGATCCTTGCGTTTAAAAATTAGTTGTTTGTTACGTGCAAAATTTTCATAACGTAATACCCTATATATTGAATTAAATTAGATTCCGGTTTTGACGCCCTCTGCCGATCTTTCTGGTGACTGACATGTTGCGGAATTCATTTTTAAGCTGTCAACTACCTAAAATGGTCTGTGACGTTTGAATCTAAAGATAAAATAGAACATCAACTGTGATGGAAGTAAAATTATAAGTCCATTACGTATTTAAAATAATTTATTCGTCACAAGGCATTCCGCCACGCTTTGGTCACATGTTCCGATTTAATTAATTAAGAACAAGGAAAAATGAATATCGATAAATTATTAAAGGTCTATTATCTACACCGAAAACGAATGTTACTTCTTAGACGTCAGTCGATTGCGATACCCTCTTAATAATTACGAGGAACAGCATTCCATATATCAGATTCTTATATGTAATTTTTTTATTAAAAATTTTGTAGACTTCGACTTTTGTGAGTCATTGCGTTGACACGACTTACATTCATGCTATTTCAGGCTACTCAACGAGGAAAACGTTTTCTTCGGGGAAGTGCTGGATTGTGGGTAAGTTCCTTTTTTAATTATTATGTCGCTGTCAAAGAAAGTCACTCACAAAATTTAATTTGTTTAACATACGCAATTGCAATAGTTTTATTACCTTTTAGGTATCGTCAATATTTAATTCTGTGATATTGCATGCTGTAAACTTTCGTTAGCTAATGGGAAATTTTCTTCGCTTATCGACACCCGAGGTGTACTTCTTCTTCTTCTCGAGTCCTTAAACCAAAAGTTTCATATGTCCTTCCAGTGACGGGCACAGGCTATGGCCCTGTCGGTGGCTGCGGTGAGGTCCTCCATGGTGAATTTTTCGTCGAGGAGTCGGCAGATCGGAAGATGTTCCATGGTCTGTCTTTCCCCGCAGTCGCATAAATCGCTGTCGCTAGAGTACCTCCACTTAGTCATGTTGACTTTGGATCTGCCAGTTCTAGTGCGTAGGCGGTTTCGGCTTTTCCACGTAGTCCAGTCCAGATCACCGACAGCGGGTAGGTGTTCTCCCACTTCTAGGCTGGTACCGTCGATTGCGTCGGTGTTTTTAACGCGTTCGCGCCATGAAACCAACCTCGCTGCTTTAGCTGTTGAGTCCAGGGGTTTCTCGGGTATGAAGCTTTTTCGGGATTTTAGGCGTTTGTCGACGTTGGTATGGCCGTACAATGGATGTCTGGGGTCCTCTAGTTGCCTCAGTTTTTCCCACCTACTCGCTACATTTCTTCTTATGTCTGGTGGAGCAATACCGGCTAATAGGTAGAGGCTGTTGATGGGTGTCGGTTTCAGGCATCCCGTGATGTAGCGACAGCTCTCGTTGAGCACCGGGTCGAGTTTTTTGGCATGAGATGACCTCTCCCAAACTGGGCACGCAAATTCTGCTGTGGAGTAGCAGAGTGCGAGTGCAGTAGAGCGCAGGGTGGTCGGGTTGGCACCCCACTTGGTGTTGGCCAGTTTTCTGAGGATATTGTTCCGAGCGCTGACTTTCCCCTTCGTCTTTTCCACGTGGGCCCTATAAGTCAGGGTCCGGTCGAGGACGACTCCGAGGTACACTGGGTTCTGGTGGTGTTCTATTTCCGTACCATTCCAGGTGATGCGTAACTTCCGGTTTGCTTCCCGATGGCGCAGATGGAAAGCAGTTACCTGTGTTTTGGTCGGATTTGGTCTCAGGTAGTTCTTGCTGTAGTAGGTTGAGAGGTTCGATAGAGCAGATGTAAGGACTCTCTCGATGGTGGTGAACTCTTTCTCCTGTGCTGTGACGCACAGATCGTCAGTATATAAGAAACTCCTGCAATTAGGGTGGATGGGCTGATCGTTGGTGTAGATATTGAAGAGGGTCGGTGCTAGCACACTTCCCTGAGGGAGGCCGTTCTGTTGCCGTCTCCAGCGGCTCTTCTGCTTGCAGAGTTCTACATAGAATCGTCTGTTTTCCAATAGCGATTTGATGACTTGCACTAGGTGGTAGTCGTGTGTCATGTCGTAGATCTTCGAGAGGAGCATCCTATGGTTCACAGTATCGTATGGTGTACTTATGTATTGTGGGTTGCTGACCCTTCCTTCATTTATGTGTTTAGAATGTATCACAAAAATCTTTGAATTATCATTACTAATCCTCTACGTTAGTGAATTATAGTTATTAAAATTCGACTTTACTGAATTATACTTGTTAATACTCTACATTATTGAATGATATTTATAAATATTCTACGCTACCAATTTATACTTGTTAATTCTCCACATCATTAAATTAAAGTTATTATACCTGTTTTATCTTGCCTTTATGGTAACCCATCTTTCTTTGTGGTTAGTTACACGAACACCAGTGCAACAAGGATTACGAACTTGGAATTCGTTACAGGCTTGAACCTTCTGTCCTGATCAAGATAGAAGTTTTACTTATAAAAGATCTGGCGCCCTTTAACTCTTATTTAGTTGAACCTCCCCTATCTCCGACTGTGTGAGTTGGCCGTGCAAGGTTCGTAAGACCTATAGCTTATAAGCTTGTAACATGTTCCATTGGACCAGCAAGAGCAGTTTATTCGGAATCACCGAAGTGTTAGGCGCCCTTTGGAAGCTCTTTGCTGTCATTTCTATTATCCTCATATAAGACTTAAAGTTGCTGAGTTCATAAGTTATTGTTCTTGTTCGATCTTACAACGAAGCAATCCTATTAGACCACTTCACCCACTGCCAGAAGCTATAAAGCCTTCCAACACTGGTGTCGCTACAAAATATACACGTCTACAAAAGGATCGTGCAGTTTCGCGGAAGCCGTTACTATTGCTTTTAGATTTAATTTTTTAATCGTTTTAACAGTGTTAACGTCGCCAACGTCGTAAGTGCTAGTTCATTTTTTGAGCTTTGCAATCCTTCTGGTTTTTGTCTCTCAGTTTTGGTGGTTACAGTTTTTAGATACGTCGTTGATATCTTGTTGGTTGCAGCTTGAATCTACCCAATTTTTATTCCTATATAGTAAATTTCTTTTTTTTTCTTTTAGTTTCTCTCTTCTTTATCTGATTTCAAGGTAAACTACCTTTCGGTCTGTATAATGTTACATCCGTTTAGTGGCCACTTTGGTTTTAGTTTAATTTTAATTTTTTTTTGCGTTTCCTGTTCCGCTTATCGGCATTAAAATCATGTGGTAAACTTTTCAATTTAGAACACAATTGGTACGGTTCGTTCTATGACTAACGAATATCCTTTCTTTTCTTTTTCTTTTTTTATATATTATGCACGGTTGGTAGCGCTTCGTAAGATGGTCTCTCTTTTCATCCTTCTACGGGGAAACAAGCGAATCAAGTACTAACATCAAGTCTTACCTTTCTCACTCTGTCCCTATCTCTATGTTTTCTACTTTTCAGTTCTGTCTTCTTTGATCTGTTTTTTTTGTGTTTACAGCAACTGTAAGAATGTTTCTTTTGATACTTGTTTTTAGGGTTAATGGTTAAGGAATGGCCTGTTGTAGTTTAAACGGAGCCATCGAACACTACATGCAACTTCGTGCTGAAACTGCTGTTCTTTAAGATGCCGTGATGAGGCATATAAAAGGACCTTTCTGAAGTAGTGGGAACAACCTTTGTCATGTGTCCGAGTTGCTCTTACTCATCCATAAATGAGGTATAAAGTTTACGCAGAGTATCATTACCGTGCAATCGCTTCTCTAAAGAGAAAAAACGCCTGGTGACGATTTGCAATGAATCTTCCAGAAGTGATGGAGACTGTTTAACGGAAATTTGGACGATAAATCGACCTCAGAAGCACGTTTAGAATTATGTATGAAAAAAGATTTGCGAAGATTTTCTTCCTGCGAATAAGCTCTTTGAACAGGGCACTGTTGAACTTCCCAAAATTACGAAAGTTGGTGGCACGTAACGTGTTAGTTATTTTTGCTAGTGGGAAGAACCAACTAAGTTAAGTGTTTTGAAAATTTGAGAGACGTGAACCGAGATGAATCTGGCCTTCACAAAAAAGGTTACAAAATTCGGAAAAACCTATGAAAATATAAACCTCGCTAGGCTCGTAATATAAAGGCTCTAACAAATGAATGTCCTCGGGAATTTGTATGTAACATGTGTTTACACGAAACTCAGGAAATGTGTAATTTTATCAATTACCAAGCAAGAAAGCTTAACGGTAAAGGAAGAATGACGAGCTTGAATCTACACGTCGCACCTTTAATAAAACTGTGAACTGGTCGTAGATAATCCAGTCACACTGACGTTGACTGCCTTCAGTGGAAGATCGAGTTTTTTGCATACATGAGAAGTTATGAAACTAGACTGAGAACCAGAGTCGAGTAAAACACGTACACAAAAGGCATTTTCCTCACAATCAACAATATTTGCCCTAGCGTTAGGTAGTAAAACCTGAACTGTGTCCGAAGCGAATACCGAAATGGATTGGCTGCTTGAAGTCACAGCCTCCAAAAGCGAGGGCGTTTCAGCGGTAGGCTTTTGTGCAACAATGTGTGATGCTTTCTTCTACACGTACGACAATTAACGTTGTGGTACTGAATGACCTTTACTAAGACAGTTGAAGCACAAGTACAGCTCTTTGACCTTTGAAAGCCTATCAGTGACAAAAATCTGTTAAAAATCCTCACAAACATACAAATTGTGACTATCTTTGCACAACATGCAAGAGGGGTTGTGAGTGACCAAGACTCTAAAAGTGACCTTAACTTTCAAAGGATTCGGTTTGTCTTGTTTCAAATTGAGAGTGTCAAGTAAATCAGCAGTGTTCTTAAGAAACCGTTTGAAATCATGAAGTATAGGTAAGTCAGTTTCCTTATTGTTTTTCAGTGTTTCCCACTCCCTATCCGTGTGAGAATCGAGTTTGCCAGCCATCAAATGAATTACAAGCGTACCGAAAAGATCCTCTGTTTTTGTTAAGGATTTAAATGCATTGACATGTTTGAATAACATGTCATGAAGGTGTCGAATTCTTTTTCCAGATTCTTTGCTAAGTGATTCAAGATTTAAAAAGGATTTTATGTGGTTACAAACCAGCATTTGAGAATTGTTGTAGCGCTCGCAGAGACTGTCCCAAGCTAGCGGATAGTTTTTTTATCAAACTAGACTGAGAACCAGAGTCGAGTAAAACACGTACAGGAAAGGCATTTCCCTCACAATCAACAATATTTGCCCTTGCGGTACGTAGTAAAACCTGAACTGTGTTCGAAGCGAATGCCGAAATGGATTAGCTGCTTAAAGTCACTGCCTCCGAAAGCGAGGGCGCTGCAGCGGTAGGCTCTTTCTGCAACAATGTGTGTTGCTTTCTATTACACGTACGACAATTAAATTTGAAGGAACATTGTGGTACTAAATGGCTTTTATTGAGACAGTTGAAGAACAAGTGCAGCTCTTTGACCTTTGAAAGGCTATCAGTGACTAAAATCTGTTGAAAATCCTCACAAACATACAAATTGTGACTACCTTTGCGCAACATGCAAGAGGGGGTGTGAGTGACCAAGGCTCTAGAAGTGACCTTAACTTTCAAAGGATTCGGTTTGTGTTGTTTCAAATTGAGAGTGTCAAGTAAATCAGCAGTGCTCTTAAGAAACCGTTTGAAATCATCAAGTGTAGGTAAGTCAGAGTCCTTATTGTTTTTTAGTGTTTCCCACTCCCTATCCGTGTGAGAATCGAGTTTGCCAACCATCAAATTAATTACAAACGTATCGAAAAGATTCTCTGTTTTTTTTAAAGATTTTAATGCATTGACATGCTTGAATAACAGGTCATGAAGGCGTCAAATTCTTTTTCCAGATTCTTTGCTAAGTGATTCAAAATTTAGAAAAGATTTTATGTGGTTATAAACCAGCATTTGAGAATTGTTGTAGCGCTCGCAGAGACTGTCCCAAGCTAGCTTATAGTTTTTTCCTGAAAATTCTAGAGACTTAATAGTGAGTAGTGCATCAGAACTCAACGAGGCACGTAAATAATGAATTTTTTATATTGGATTAATGGAATTGTTATCATGAATCAGACTTTTGTCAAGTCTCTGTACTCTAACCAAGATTCAATCTTGTCTGAGAATTTTGAAAGATTGATAACAGGAAGTTTAATCAAGACATTTCTATTAATTGGGTTTTGGATCCCGTTTGAATTACATAATTTGTTGGGTGGTGACACACCCTCTGTTGTTTGTGGAGAAAGCTGATTGGACAAATATTCAGCAGTTGCAATTTCATTGTAGTAAGAATTTGTAAATTCTTCTTGACCAGCTCATCTGTTAAGTTTTCAGCTTGAGCTTGGATTTGTATTTCTAAATCTAAAAATTGTGACAATAAGGAAGTTGCAGCAGTCAATCTCCTGTGTATTTCTATCAAAGTTTTGGCCGGATTGGCCAATGTAGATATTGTGAATTCAGCTTCATACTTTGTTATAAATCCCATAAAAATATTTAGAATTCGTTGAACAGATGCTCGCCGCCGCTTTAAAGATTCCATCTTAAAATAAATCAATGATTACTTGAAAAGTATGAGTAGGTTTAGTACAACGCCAAAGTATACCTTATCATTAATTAAATGAATCTAATAGGACATGAAAGTCATTCACTCTTGTTGTAGCAGATTCCGCCTTAACCAATAATCACGTATCCTTGAAATCCCAGAGACAAAACTCGCGAAAAAATTACGACCTGAACTTGGTTTTTCTTTGATATATGCGACCAGTCGTCCTTGAAGTTTTTCAGATTGCAAACTTGATAACTACAATTGCATTATTGTTTCCTGCTTCTGTAAAATTCAAATAAAAACAATAAATCGTAAGAGAATAAGATAATTGACGCAAGATTGTTTGGGTACAGTTTTTGCTCGAAGATCTTAGGGAAAACCAGCATAAAAACTCTAGACGTGCTTATGTAAGTGTAATTGGTAAAAAAAAATAAGATTAGGAAATAACAGGTAACCAGGTGTCAGACAGGTCGTAACTTATTTTAAACATGGTTTTTGTACATGGATTTTAAGAAAAAAAATTATGAATTAGACGTTCTTGTAAGCGTACATTTAATTACGTTAACACAAAGACTCGACTATTGCTTCAGTTAAACTTTCAACGTTTAATATAATTAAAACTTAAATTACATCGTGATATGAAGGAGGTAAAGTTTTATTTTTAATTAAAATTGTTTAACAGATTATACAACGTAAAACACTTTGATAAGTAAGAAGTGCCATAGAAGTATGTATCGTATACACGTATCACTTGAAGTACTTCAACTGTAGATTATGTGTACATGGTGTAGTAAATGACCGCAAAATCTGTAGATATATAGTCGAAGTTAGTCGTCTCCTAAGTCGATCAATCTCTAATTAACATTGCAACTAAGTTTGTGCACTGAACCGTTGTAAATCTTAACCAAAGTTGCACCAGTGTAGAATATCAAGTGATATGAAGTAAGAAAAGCGTGTGCATTATTCAAATAACTGAGTTTCCTCGAATTCAATTCTCAGACTGTGCATACATTTTATAATTTACTTAGTACACAAACAAACTTAATAAAATTGTTTTAAAAGCGTTTGTATTTGTAGTTTTTAGTAATGTTGCTAAACATGGTTTTTTTAAACATATAAAGAATAGTAATTTAACAAACAAGGTTGTTAATGATAGCGATTAATAATCGAGATATTTTAACGCCGTGAGCGAGTGTAGCGAGCGAATGCGTTAATATTGTCAAGATTATTTGTCGCCGATTAACAAACGAGTTAGTTTTAAAGTTTTTCTGTTGGTCGTACGTTAGTAAAACGTATAAAATTATAAGAAAATTAAAGTATACGTAACCCGTTAAATCAGTGGTTGCTACCGATTTCATTAGTTGCCATACTGTTACAATATTTATTGTGATCTAATGGGGAAAGGTGGAGAAAGAAATAAAGAATGAAGAATAGTATAACTTCAACGTAAATAACCAGATGTTATCGCTTACATTTTTGGCTAGCCTCGCCGCAGATGGTCGTCGGGTTAAAGAAAATCGTAAGATACTCAATCTGTTCCGGTAAGCTAAATGCCCAAGTGCGCCACCTTCTCTCGAACTGTTGTATCGCAGAAATTATGGTCTAGGTAGGAGAAAAGGAAAGCCTAGACCCAAAGTCCCCCAAAAGAAAACATATTTAGTATTACCAATAACCATTTATTTTAATAAATGATTCACAACCTCCTTCCGAACGGAAGAAACACAAACTCCTCGACGGTTACGCCACTGGTAAAATCCCTAGCAATTATTTATATAACCCTCAACAAGAAAAAAATTATTAAGCACAATATAAATTACATATAAATACAGAAATCCCAAAAATAGAGTTTGGAAGCCACAGAAGCTAAATCAGATTACGTCGCTAATTATTACCGCGGCTACGGTAGCTATGAGTAATAGTTAATCGCGTTCCCGCTAATTAAAGTACCGCCAGGTGACAACTTGATCAAGCGTCGAATAACCGGTAATCACAATAATAATAAATTAGTTTCAGAGAGACGGCATAGCTCCCAAAATTCTACCCTTGATAAAATTTATAACTACTGTATATGACGCAGATATGACTGGGAAGTTACGACAAATAATTGTAATGACTCAACCATTACAAGATAAAGCATTGAATAAATTACTATCAAAATATTACACACAATAATTTTACGTTAGGTGATATTAAAATTACTTCGACAAGTTATAAATACACGTTAACATTACGCTGATAAGATAATTTTATACAATTCTATTTTCCTTAAGACCGGTAATTAAAGTAATCAATTAAACAAATTCACTCGACCTTGCCTCTCATTTTCGTGTCCGTTTACATATCAGTGGTATCAATCTTATTCTAAATACATCACAAAATGTCGACAAGAAAACGAACCCGCGTTCATTACGCACGTACCGCGGATGCTGATAACCGAAGGCTATAGCGTCTGGCCGAAATAAGGTTGACAGCGAGTCTCCCGCGACTCCAAGATAAAGGTGTCATAAATACCTCGATTGCACCGCGCCAACGATCCGCTAGGATCCTTCTACTTGCAGTTCCCCTTATTTTGTCGACAATCCGAAATGTTTTAGTGTGTCCACCATTTCCATCGGATTATAGATATAAGCACACGAAGATGTAATTCAGAACGACGGACGAAGACGTCAGAATCAAGAATCGAGCATCCAGAATCCACATTAACATCAACAGCAACGAAAAAGGAAAAAGAAGAGACTCAAAGAAACTAAAAATTGTAAAGATTAGTTGGTTTGCCTCCATTACTAAACACGTGTGAGAATACTAACCCACTTTATGCGTTTGGCCGCCCAAAATACATCGTGCTGATTTTATTCGCACCGGAGGTTCAGTCGGATTTACTTTCAAAATTCTAAAATAAACGTCGTTGTAGTAGATGTTACAAGATGAAAAGAAATTCCATTTATCTCACCTCTCCGATGTTCCCCCGTTGTTAATCGACCCAGACAGCATACAAATGAAATAATTTGTCGACGACAAACAACCTTCGCGCGCCCTCATAAGTGTGATTACGAACCACGACTCGAGGCCAACGGTATTACTGTAAGTTGCCTAACTCTCAGGCGGATTTTTACTCGCAGTTGAAATTTACACGTTACAATAAAAAATTGTTCATTAATATAACTTCATTCATTGATTCAAAATCGTTCATTATCGATCTATTTCTGATACATTATTATACGTTAATATTTTTATTAATAAACGATCGACGGAAAATAAAATTACTGTTCAATAATAAAATTATAGAATTTGAACAAAGATAGCTAAGATTAGAACACAAGATAAAAATTAAAAATAGCGATTAAGTTAATAAAAAAGAACTAAAATTTAGACAACTACTGAAATAAGGGCAAAAATTGCATCATAAAGTAAGAAAAAAAATATGAAAATTTGACATATTTTATCCTTTTTCTTAATTTAAAATTTATTTGCTTCTTCTTTATTCACACATCTAAACCTTTGCGATCATCTTTTTTCTTAGATTTTTTCGATCTTTTTAAATAAATTGGCGTTTCGTTTACACATTTTTACAGATGCTGTTATATGTTGACCCACATACTATTTTTGTCTCTCTCGTACTATTTTTCCTTTGTTTTTTGAATATAATCTATTTTTTGCCGTATTTCAAAATTTGCATTTGATCTTGTCTTCATTTTGGATTTTTTTATTTTTTATTATATACGTTGTGTCCCACGCTAGGGGTTTGGGATTTAACATGGGAAAATTTAAATTATTTTTTTCCTGCTTCCCAAATTAAAAAATCGCAAAAATTTTGACGCAGATTTAAAGTGGCACTTAAAATGTTTCTAAAAAAAATGTTCTGATTATAATTTGATAATTAATAAATTAATTACAGGCATTTGAAATTCGAAATTTTGAAGGTTTTTTGCGCATGCGATTCAGATCGGCTATCTTCGGTTTTTAAAGTAATATGGATGCTAAAATTAAATTGTAGCCCGTGAAATCAACATTATGCAACTTTATTTTTGAGGAAATGGAAATTTGAAGAACAAAGACTAGAAAAATTACATTTGAAAATTTTCTGTAGGCTAAAAAAACCAAATTGCGCCCGCATTTGCGTGCTAATAAACCAGCTTATAATTCCAAAATGAAATAAACTTGAATTATGTTCAAGTAAATAGATATTAAAAATCAAGTTAGCATCGATTTGTTATAAAACATTTGAAGTGTTGACAGTTTTTATAGAATTGCTTTACAAGCTTCGAAAATGAATCTAGAAAAAAAAATCTTGGGGTAAAACAATATTTTCGAGGTGTTTCGAAAGTCCAAATTCGAGAAGACTTTGCTGGTTTTTTTTGAAGATAGACTAATACCTTCTTTAAAGAGTATCAAAAAAACCATACAATTATTTGAAACTACTGGCTCTGTAAATCCACCATGTAAATGTCAGCGTCCACCACCTTTACACGATCACGAAGACAACCCTCAGAAGTTGGCAGTTCTTGCAGCTGTAGACCAAGATCCTGATGTTAGTTTGCGAGAAATTGAAATTAATGGTGTTCCTCGGTCGTCAGCATTCAGGTACCTCAAACAGGAGGGCTTTAAAAGTTACCGTTGGCAATGCCATCAAGAATTATTACCACACGAGTATTATGCTCGTATGAGATTTTGTGAAATAATCACCGAAATGAACAATACCAATCGCGATTTTGTAAAAAACATTTGTTTTTCGGATGAACGTTCATTTGGACTTGATGAAAGACCAAATCGACAAAATAATGGTACATGGTCTCTCAAAAATCTACACAAATTACTAAATGGACCAAGTCAATGGCGACAAATTGTCAATGTTTGGATGGGCTTGCTGGGATGTCAGGTTATTGGTTCTTTTTTCATTGAAACTACATTTACTTCCATAAAATATCATTACCTTCTACTAGAAGAAGTGTTTCCACAACTAAATGATGTTGCGGGTGAAAATCACCAAGTTTGTTTTATGCAGGATGGTGCTCTAGCCCATACTGCTAGACTAAACACTGGGCTTCTCAATAAAGCATTTCCAAATCAATGGATAGGCAAGAATGGTCCCATTACATGGCCTGCTAGGTCACCTGATTTAAACCCGTGCGATTTTTTTTGTGGAGTTACATAAAAGAAAAATTATTCAGAGGGAGAAAACGGTATGAAAATAGGGACGCACTAAAAGATGAAATTCAAGTGATATGCCGAGCTATTACCATTCGTAAATTAGTCGAAACACAAAAAAGATTTGTTGAACGGCTAACTTATTGTACAGTTCAAGCAGGAGGCATTTTTAAACACCTCATACCCAAATAGGTGATTCGCCGTGGTCGTTCCGCCAATCAACGGATCGACAATGTTAAAAAGGCTCTTTACAGGGCCACAAATTCTCAATTGAAATGCATTTTTCTGCACGACGATTATTCGAGCAATCTTCTTGCGTTCGACCTATTGGTACCACGATGAGTGTTTGTAGATACCTATGTAAATGAAAATTTATGTTTGATTAATTACATTTTTTCTAGTCTTCTACAGAAAATTTTCAAATGTAATTTTTCAAGTCTTTGTTCTTCAAATTTCCATTTCTTAAAAAATAAAGTTGCATAATGTTATTTTGACGGGCTACAATTTAATTGTAGCATTCATATTACTTTAAAAACCGAAGATAGCCGATCTGAATCGCATGCGCAATTTCAAAATTTCGAATTTCAAATGCCTGTAATTAATTTATTAATTATCAAATTATAATCAAAAAATTGTTTTTAGAAACGTTTTAAGTGCCACTTTAAATCTGCATCAAAATTTTTGCGATTTTTTCATTTGGGAAGCAAGAAAAAAATAATTTCAATTTTCCCATGGTAAATCCCATGGGGTACCCCTAGCGTTGGACATAAGGTATAAAGCCAAATATCTGTATTAATTTGGGGAAAACTTGGCGCATCTGGTATTTTTCTTATAGATCGTACAAACTAAATTAATTCTGGATATTTGTGTTATAATAACTAATATAATTTTTTTCCTTTGAAAATGTAAAAGTTACGCTAACTAGTTTTGTTTTATGTACGACGTGTTGTCCAACCGAAGGAGACTTGCATCAACAATGATTGTCTGTGATATTTACCTAAGTACTCTTAATTTATAACATCTGTGTAATTCTACATCGCTTCTTTATTTATAACCGCCGTTTCTTTGATAAAATAAATACATTTGTAGTTATAACCTATGTTTTGTCATTTGTTCTCTTTCAAAGTTAAATAAATTTAAACAGTGTTTTCCATTGCCAGCTTCCAACTGTTTTGGCGCATTTTTAAATCTTTTTATGATCAGCACGCCGAGATCTGCAATCCACTCAACGAATTATACTGAGCTAGTTGCATGTATTTACGTTAATGGTAACTCTATTCTATTTTGCCTTAGAAAGGTTTTCTAACTTTTTTTATTAAACATTTAATTCAACGAATGTAACTCAAACGGTTGGAATGGGATAGTGCTTTACTTAAAAATTACGAATGTCTTTGGATAAGTTTTATAAAAGAAGGTTTTTTCAAGTATTTGCAGACTTACGCAACTTTAAATGCGAGTGAAAGGGGTTACTTTGCTATTTTGTATCGATATTTCCAGTTTTCACTTTTTTAAAACAAAATCTAAGGTTGGTCTTTTAAATCCTATATTTTTCTCGTCTTGAAATGGGCGGTGTCTTGCTCTTTGCACGCTTAACTAAACTGGTCTCACACTTAAATTTTTCTTGATTTCCAGATTATTTTATCTTGGCTAAGACCACCTCCTGATTTGTTCAAAATCAAATCGAATTTTGTTTGAACAGAGCCATGTTACGGATAACCCAAGCAATCATGCTTGTAAAAGGTTCTTTATTAAACCACACTGAAATTTTATGAATCAATGTTTTAATAAGTAGCCTTCTTTTTTAATTTCAAAGCATATCTTTGTTTCAAGTCGATCAATTCAAATCAGCAGCAATTTCTGTTTCTGCTACTTTGTCAACTCAAAATTTTGTTTATTAAAGCTTCAACGTTTTAGAGTTTATGTGATCCGGTTTATTAATATTTTAAAAACTAAAATAATCCGGTTAAGGTCTCTGACCAGAAAGTGATTTTTAACAATATTTTAAAACAATGGGGAATAAATTGTTTGTCATGGGAAACATTTTACATTTAAAACAGCAAGCACCCAGAAATTAAAAAAAAATTTAATTACTAACACAACTAGTTCATATCTCTAAATTTTATAGCATCAGAATAACAAAAAAAAAGCATAGATTAAAAATCAAACGGCAAACAAAATCGGTAATTAAACTTTTAAAATAATTCAAATATGTTCTTCATTTGGTCACTAGATGACGTTGTAATAGGAGCTTATCTAACAAAATTTTAGAACGTTACAAACTCCACCCGAGCTACCTTGAAATTTTCATAAAAAATGTCAGTATAAACTATTCTTTTCCTATTCTAAACAAGGTTTGAGATCCTTAGCGTGCCACAATCCACGCATGGTACCTACAGAGTCTTTTAGTTCATGAATCCAAAAAGAGGATTTTGCTGCTATAGTAAATGGACCAATAAATTTGGGAGCAAGTTTTGCTGCGAAGAAATTAACTGCGTCCGACTGCGGAAAATTTTTACGATACACTCGATCACCAAGTTCGTATCTAACATCTCGACGCTGAAAATCATAATAACGCTTATTTGTCTTAAAAACCTTCTGAAGACATTCTCTAATTTCTTGGTAAAGTTGTTGGAATGATTTTTCCCTATCACGACCGAAATCGTTTTGATCAACGTCAAATTCTTCAGGCGGCTGAGATTCGTTAGTTAAATTGTGGCATCTCCTTACCGAATAAAATAAAATACGGAGAATAACCTGTGTTGTCATGGACCTGAGTTCTCATAACGCAAGCTATCTTAGAAAGATTTCTATCCCAAGTACAATGGTTATCTGACACATAACATCTAATCACAGTCTCTAGCGTTTTGTTTGCTCTTTCAGTAGGGTTTGCTTGAGTGTGATAATTAGCCCTAAAGACTTGCTTAATTCTATTAGACTTTAAGAGTTGTTTAAACTTAACACTTTTAAACTGCATAGCATTATCTCTTCAACTGCTTTAAAAAATAATTTTGCTGAGGAATTTCGAAGAGGAATCACAAAAGAAAATTTACTAAACATATCAATTAAAACCAAAATAAATTTATAGCCATTATTCGATCTTGGAAGAAGACCTATAAAATCACAAAAAATAACATCAAACGGTCTATTTACTACTTGACTTCTGGGAAATCAAGGCCAGGAATAGTCTTTGACTTAGTGAACTTATACAATTTAGAGTCTATTCGGCAAGATGGATACTGAAGAGAATTCTTAGAGACAATTTTTATCATTCGTAAATACCATTTATCCACAACATTCGAAACATCTACAGAATCAACAACAAAAACTGAACGTGAAAGCATATTAGGTACCATATGTTCTTTACTTTTTCTGTGTATTAGATTGAATGAATATTGTTGCAGTTTCAAACTTCACCTAGCCAAACGTCCTGTGGGGTTCTTTAAACTATTCAACCAAATGGTCAGTAACAACCGTAAAGTGAATGCTTTCGATATAAAGACAACACTTTTCTATTGACCACAGTACTGCCAAGCATTCACGTTCAGTACATGTAAATTCACGTTCTTGCCTAGTGAGAGAGCGTGACATATAACAAATGACTTTCTTACACTGATCCTGAAAAGTCTGCGTTAAGCTCGCACTAAGACCACATCCACTAGCATTAGTTTGGATAACAAAAAGCAAATTTAAATTTGGACACGTCAAAACTGGAGCAGATATGTCTTTCTTTAATCTGTTGCAAAGCTTCTTCTTGCCTACTTCGCCAACACCACTTTGCGTTTTTCTTCAATAGCTTTGTTATTGTTTGTATTAATGATGAAAAGTTTGGAATGAAACGTCGATACCATGACGCTGTCCCTATTACTCTACGAACTTCTGATATTTTAGTAAGAATCGGAATCTAAAGAATTGCTTCAACCTTACTGGGATCTACATGAAGCCCATTACTATCGATGACAACCCAAATAACGTAGTTCACTCCTACAAAATTTACACTTTTCTTTACTAAGAGTAAGATCAGCCTTATGAAGCCTTTCAAATACCTTTTTCAAGACCTCTATATGCTGTTCAAACGTTTGCGTAACTATAATGATATCATTAACATACTTAAAACAAAAAGGTTTTAAATCTACTCTCAGCACTCCATCAATCAGGCGCTGCCTTGTAGCAGGTGCTGTATTTAAACCAAATGGGAGCCTTTTAAGCTGGTACAACCTTCTAGCAGGAACAGTAAATATAGTATGCGGTTTTGAACTTCCTTTAACAGGAATTTGTCAATAAGCCGATTTGATATATAGACTAGACAGATATTTGGCATCTAGCAACCTGTTTAATATACTGGAAATATAGGACAGCGGATAAACATCTCGTTTAGTAACAAAATTTAATTTACAGAAATCAATACACATCCTCCAAATACCGTCTTTTTTTTACCATGACACTAGGACTGCTCCAACCACTAGAAGATGGTTCGATAACGCCTTTAACCAGGATATCATCTAATTCACTATCAATATGCTTCATCATAGAAGGAGATACCGGGTAATAACGCTGCTTTATCGGCTGAACCAATTCAATGTTACGTTCCACCATATCGGTGCTCTTTATTTGATCAACCATTTATGAAAAATAATTAATAATTAAAAGATCTAATTGCAGTCGTTGTTTACAAGTTAAGGTATCCCAATACTTCAAAACTTCTAATGCTCCTAACTCAACCTTATCTTCTAAAAAAGCCGTAAATTTCCATCCATACCCAAAAATCAATCCCTTATATTAAAACATGGTCCAAGTCTGGTACAACTAATATATCAATAATTTTCTGTTTATCGCGCAATTTGACTGGAGCTTTCAGAATTCCAATACAATGACATTCATTCCCATTTGCAACCGTAACGCTAGTTAAATCTGACTTATATAACCTCATTAAACCTATTTCTTGTAAAATACGCCAACATTTTCTTCCTAAAACAGTGCGACTACCGCCCAAATCTAATAATCTTAAAATATCCCTACCAAAATTATTTATAGTTAAATAAAGTTTCTCATCACCCTATGCATGAGTCAAAACATAATCTAAGATACAACGGACCAATTGTTTAGAAATATCCCAAGGGGATAAACGATCACTTATTGTCTCCCGAACCCGTTTCCCGGATTTTTTTTATACATTTCGAACAATCTCGTCTAGTGACACCTAGGAAACCACAAGAAAAGCAATGAAGTTTTCTAGGACGAAGACATTTCTTTGCTAAGTGTTCATTATCTCTACAGTTCCAACAGCGTTTTTCGAATTTTTGACCAATACTTGCCTGTAAATTCCGATTATCCTGAATTTCATTTATATTCCCAAGACTACACGGAACTAAACTATCCGAATAATATATACAAGCAAGGTCGGGTTTCATTAAACCCTTAGCATTTCTAGGCGGCGGCATATACGATTGTATTGTGGTTTTCCGCGTCTCAATTTTCCTTCCTAATTTTAATAATTCATCTATCGACTAAACATCTATTAAAATAAGCTGATTTTGATAATCTGGAAGAATATTCTGCATAAGTATCTTCAACTTTGTACTATCATTAACTGTAACAGTCAATCTATTAAACATAATTTCCATGGTAGCGATATAAACGCCAATAGATTCGTCTGGACCTTGAGTACGACGGCGTATTTCCTTAAATAATTTATCATTGTAATTTTCAGGCAAGAACAGCGCGCGTAACTCCCCTACCAATTCAATCCACTTAGTTATTTTAGACCGAACCGAACGATACCAAATTAAGACCTGACCGGTAAACAGGTCACTCGCAGATGCAAACAATTGCTCTTTAGTAACATTTTCTAAAATACATAGTATCTCAATAATTTCTAAAAAAGTATTTAGAGATAATTTACCGTCCCCACTAAACTTAGTAAAACGCCATTCCGGCACAGGCTTACTTTTATACAAGGAATAAATTGGTTGACGATGTACTTGCGATACTTGTGCACGTCATTGAGTTACATTAGACGGGCTAACTTTGGCGTTGCTACTTTCATCTAAACTACTAGACTCACTCGTTGTAGAAGACATTGTCATGCTGATATTGTGCGGACTACTATTAACTTGTGATAATTTTTTATATCGCTTTACTTTACATTTTAATTTAGACTGAAGCTTTAGCAAATCTACAAAAAATTTGGAACGTCGAGGGTGCTCTTCATCATTCAGCACGAGTAAAAGTATGAACTAACTTAATAATAATTTTTGCGTAATTTCCGCACTTATCTCCCGAAACACTATTTATGCTCGAATCTATCTGTAAAATTTTAGTTTAGATTGGCTCTACTTCATCTTTAAAGCTGTAATGATGCCGTGAATAATGTAATTCAGAATCAGATTTATCTAATTTCAACAATGCTCTAAAACATTTTCGCATATCCGAAACTGTAGTCTTATCCTTAACTCCGATGTTTCAAAAACTCTATGAACATATTTACAATCAATATTAATATAAGGGAACACCAAAAACACCAACAATGTTCAGACAATGGGTCAAACACTAAAATTCAGTAAGTTCTAAATTTTCTCACAAAAATTCAATAAACAACTAGCATTTACGATAGAGTATCAAAAAAAAATACTGGTGCTTCAACTTGCATTATTATTTTTCACAATCGAGCCCCACGTTGGGCGCCAAAATTTGTAAAACTTTACTTAGGAGTTAAAAAAATTGTGATAGATTATCACTGTACAATTGACCAAATTAGGTATGACCCGCACTCAATCGGAAAATGGGGTGGTTGAGTTGTCAAATTATATAAAACAAATAAATAAATGGGCGCCAGGTAAATTTTATACCATGCCTAGAAAATTCAAGATTAAGCTCCAACTTACCAAGAGCTAACCGTAAATCAAAAGTTGCAAAATACAAGTAATAAAACTAACACAGTTGAAACAACATGTATATACCTTCCCACAAAACATAGATTTGTACACAAATAAAGTAATTTGAACAATTATTTAAATAGTACCATAAAAAAAATTGAAATAGCTTTCTATTTAAGCAGCTTAAATGTCGGCGTACATAGTTTTATAATGACAAAAAAAATTATCGTACGTCTTTTAAAACATGCCTACCTCAACGAATTATTATAAACACAATTGAATAACGCGTTCAAATATTGAAACAAAAGATTTATGCATTACTCTAACTAAATTATAATTATTAATTGTAAAATATTGTTACAATCAAACAAAATGTGACCTTCACCACATGTTCGGTAAGATAATCAATTGTTTTCGAAGAAAGTCCAATACATATCAAAAATAATTCTTCTCGAACAACACAAAGAAGAAAACGTAGTAGGACTTAACCAGGCAACCTTAAAAGCAAAATAAAGCTAAGAAACAAACAAAACTAAACGAATGCACGTGCAAATAACGCTGTGCTGTTCGATTTCAAAACTTTATTTAATTCAATTAAACAAAAGAAAATACTGCCATAAATACCTTTTGTAATAAAAAGGGTTTCGGGAAACATAAAAATCCAATTAGCGATGTAAAACGCTGAACATTAATTACTGCAACCAAATCAATGAATTATGATCCGCTAGATAGTGACAAGCAAAGGGGTCCAAAGTTACTTACCAAACCTCCTAATTTGTTTTTAATTCTACCAAAACGGGTATATTCACTAATAAAAATGCGAGTAAACCAAAACTACGATTTCCCAAAATGGCGATTGATCAGAAAGTGATTTTTAACAATATTTTAAAACAAAAAAATAATAGGGAATAAGTTGTTTGGCATGGAAACCAATTTACATTTACAACATCAAGTACCGTAATTTGGGGCGAAATTAATTTTCGGGGGCGAAATTGGTCATCAAATCAAATTGAGACATTTTCAAATATAGCGCCAAAAGTGTATGACACAGGTCGGCAGCGTATGGCGCTAGATATCTAGCGCGCTTTTATTTATCAGTTTGTTCTTACAGTTGGTGAAGTTTTTGTGTTAATCGTGTTCCAACAACGTTTAAAAGTGTTTTCCGAATTCAAGATTTTTTTTCTGCTCCCAAACAAGGTTTACACTTGGAGGTTTTGTTTACCTGTTGTGTTTGGGCGGGAATTTTAAAATTTATGTCGTGGGGTCAAATTGATCACACGTCTGGGGTGTAATTGATCACTTATAAAACGTTAAGTAAACCGCTGTTTTCGATGTGTTATTGCTATATTTTTTTCTGGAATGTATAATACTTAATTACATGACCGGTTACTATGGTACGAAAATACAAAAGGAATTTGAGGGCTAGGCGATACAAGGATTATTCTGATGACAATATTGAAAACGCTCTAGAAAAAATTATAAATCATAGATGGAGTTTAAGACAAGCTGCAAAAGAATACAAAGTTTCTTACGGCACTTTGTATAACAAATACCATGGTCGTCACGTGAGGAAAAATGGCGGGCAACCCATCTTTTCTGCCGCAGAAAAAATCTCTTTCATTCAAACAGCTTCCATTTGTAGGGATTGAGGATTTCCTTTGGACACAGCTGATTTGAGACAAATGGTTAAAAATTATTTGGACAGCCAAGGACGTACCGTGGGAGTTTTTAAAAATAATTTACCTGGCCAAAATTGGGCCTACTCTTTATTAGAACGTCACAAGGACAAGATAAACAAAAGATTTGCAACTGATATTAAAAGATCTCGGGCTTCAGATTCAAAGGAAATAATCACTGACTATTTCAAAAATTTACGCAAGACATTAGAAGGTGTTTCGGCTTCTAATTTATTCAATTACGATAAAACCATTTTCCAAGATGACCCAGGAAAATGTTATTTTGCAGGAGAGTTAAATATCCCGAAAGAGTTTGCAACTATACAAAAAGTTTGACATCCATCATGATGTATGGCTCCGCATAAGGCACTCTTTTGCCTCCTTATGTGATATATAAAGCCAATAAAATGTGGATGCAATAAACCAAAAGGTCAGTCGTGCTACAATAATACGTGCTGTGTTAGAGACTCACGATACAACTGCACCAGTCACGGGTGGATAAATGCTGAGACTTTCACAGATTGGTTTAATCCAGATTACTACATTGATAGGAGACAACTGATCGTCACACTTCACCAATGAGGTTCTTAGAAAATATTGCATTCGTATGCCTACCTAAGACTCTACACACTTAACACAACCCTAGGATGTTGGGTTTTTGAAACCGTTCAAGATTTCATTGAGGGACGTTTCATCTAACTGGAAGCAAGCCCACTATACGACAACATCAATTGACAACAAAGATTTTCCTCACTTATTAAAGAGTTGTTTGAATCAAATGGATGAAAACGCAGAAGGGAATAAAGGTGCCATTAAGAAAGATTTAATTGCTTCTTTTGCCGCTACTGGCTTAATGCCCATTGACCCAAGTCGTGTTTTAGAAAAAATTTCGGGGAATGACAAACCAAACGCTGTCAACGAGGTGTTAATAAATTACCTTCAGGATAGAAGATTCACAGCTCCATCAAGTAGACGGAACATAAAAAGGCAGAAGCTTGACGTTCAACCTGGAAAAAGCGTGACGGCACCGAATGATGATTCAAGTTCCGATAGTGAAATTGATGTAAATGAGCCACTTACAAATGACAATTCAGATGGTGATCAAAATCAAGATTTATTAGAAGATGTAGAAAAAGAAACGCAGTACTTTTCAGTGCTGAAAGATGCCATAATAGAAGGGAAATTTTTGGTCGTCAATGTATTAGGAGGATCAAAAAAAAAAACTACTTACCGTTATGCAGCGGTTGCCCAGAACTCTTTAACCAAGGAAGGAATAGAAGAAGTATTAGGGATGAAATCAACTGCAAATCGGAAAACTTTTAAAGTGGTTGAAAATGGTGAATTTTCGGTTGATATTGATGACGTTGTTGCCTTCTTCCAGAACCAGAAGTAAAAAATTTCGACGGTTAAGTTAATTATATATTTAAAAAGGAAGTGGATGTAAAAGAGATGTAAATGGTCACCAACTTTATATTTTTGCATGAAAATTGTTTTTTCCAGAAAATGTTTTTATTTTTAATTTCTTTACATAAAAGTGTGTTTTGCGTTTAATATCGTTTTAATCTGTATCACTTACCTGCATAATTATTTAATTATAACTTTCAAAACTTACTCATAATAAACTGCGCATTACAAATTTTTTATTGATCAATTTCATACAGGTGATTAATTTGGCCCCAAAAACTTAAATTCAAATAACTTTTAAACCATAGCATATATTACAACCGGGGCGAAACTGATCACTATTGGTGCGTTTCTACACACTTTCATGGAGTAAATCTGTGAATGATCAATTTCGCCCCGAATACCGTATGAAATTAATCACATGTTTTATTTTTTTTCGCGAAAAATATTACAATAATCTGAACCTTTATCATATTTGAATTTTACGTGAAAATTTAACAAGACGTAAATTAACAAGCATAAAAAAGAAAAAAAAATGATCAATTTCGCCCCAAATTACGGTAGCCAGAAATAAAATAAAATCTTTAATTATCAACACAACTAGTTCATATCTATAAATTCCATAGCATCAGAATAACAAAAAAAGCATAGATTAAAAATCAAACGGCAAACAAAATCGGTAATTAAACTTTTAAAATAATTCAATTATTATGTTCTTCATTTAGTCACTAAATGACGTTGTATTCGATTATATGAAATTGAATAAATAGGAGCGTATCTAACAAAATTTTAGAACGTTACAAAATCCAAACGCATCTCATCAAGTCATTATTTGTTTACGCTTTTCTGTCTCCAGATAAATTTTTCAAGATCAACGGTCAAATTAATAATTTTAATTGTAAACATCTAACGATTTTGCCTACGTTTGCCCATTTATCAAACATTTTTATAAAATATCTTTTTATTTACAACCTAACACGGTTCAAATTCTAATAAAGCGCATAAAACAATGCCATAAATTTTACGCACATAGTATAACTCCTGAAACGAAAAATTTTTATAGCGATTGTACTTTTAATTGTAGATCGCAACCAGTGTAAAAAAGTTTACAAAAAATCAGAGTACTTTTTGTAATCATCTCTTGAAGATTAAAATGAAGTTGCGTTTTAATCGCGCCATGGCGCCAGATTTTAGAGGTTTATGGGAGGCTGTAGTAACATTCGTCAAAATATTTTGTATTGCTTGATTGGTAACATCCCGTTTAATATTTTAGGCATATAATTTCTAGATGCGTAAATCCTGCTTCTCTCCTTGTATTAATAATTTTTGTAAATTTTTCTTTCTTATAAAAACTATCATGGATAAGACATAACAAACAAAATTAAATGTAATTATTAGGTTTCTGCTGACTTTGTTACATGCCAAAGTTAAAACAAGGTCACTGCCTGAAATGAGGTAACATAAACGATGTTGTGCCACTAGCTCAATGGAGAAGGGTGGGTTGTAATTTAAAATTCCGTGATAAAATTGGAAACGAGATCGACATAAAATCGAACTAAAACGGTAAAATAGTCAAAAATCGGTAAGGGCGCCAATCAAGGTCATGATGAGGGTAGCTTCCGAACCCCTGATTACCCGAAAGCTCATCTGGTTGGTTACAACCCCGGAACTTTATGCATTCAAAAGAAAATACCAGTAATGATTGAAAACAACTTGAAATACCAATCAACTTAAATCACACGCAATACAAATAACGAGCAAAACGTTTTTTGATGCTAACACCGTATCAAACGACGAAAACAAAACCAAAAAAAAACGAAAACTCAGTCAGCAGAATCGATTTACGGGGTCTGACATAAAAAGATAACTGCTGAATTCCAAACGCAGGTCACACCTCCCCTACTTAAAGAGGGATTTCTCAAATCACTCTATAAGTAACAGAGAAAAAAAACTAAAACTAAAACCTAAAGGAAGGGTAGTTTGTTTGGGTTCGGCACAGATCACCCGATGCGGTACAGACGAAGAGGGCGCGCTGCGCTTCACGCGATCCGCGCATTGGGTTTTTCCCACAACGAAAGTCCACACCGAGCGATGGCACCTAGCCACAAACACTACGGAAATAAAGATAAGGACAGACAAGATAGTAGAAGAAAGAAAAATGGAAATGAAAGAACCGTTGTTTAGTCGCCTCTTACGACAAGTGGTGTCCCCACTGTAGAGAAATATTCTTAGTCCGTCTCTACACGGAACCCAAAAACGAAACTAACTAACCTAACAACAAGACAAAAACAAAAGAAAAATACTTAAACGGTAAAACATAAAACTATTTATCCCCAGTCGGGTTTAATTTTAAGTCCTTGGCGTTCCATATGCCTTTAGATGCTCCCGTGTCATCAGACAACTCATAGGTCTGATACGAAACTTTCCGTTTTACGTAAAACGGACCGATAAACTTAGGTGCCAGTTTGGCCGAGAAATATCGAGATGCATCTGAAAGGACATAATTCTTTTGCCACACTGTGTCTCCCACCTCAAAAGGTGCTGGACGACGACGTAAATCGTAATAATGTTTAGCGCGAACATAAGCGGCATTCAAGCGATTCTTAATGTCGACGTAAACTTCTCTAAAAGCAGGGCCTCTTTCGGCCAAAAAGGTACGATCTGCAAAAGCTAGATCGTCGATAGTGTCTGAATCGGTAGTTTTTCCATGACGTGATCCGTCGAGACAGATTTCACGTCCAAAATTAGCGAAAAACGGCGTTAAGCCGGTGACTTCATGTACAGCGGTACAAATAGCACATGCTACTTTAGCAAGATACTTATCCCAATGTCGATGGTTGTCTTCGATATATGACGATAGCATTGTCTTCATGACTCGGTTGACTCTTTCAGTTGGATTCGCTTGTGGATGATAATTAGCGTTAAAAATAATTTTAGACTTATATGAAGAAACCATTTTCTTGAACTCTGCACTACGAAACTGTGTGCCGTTATCACACAAAAGATACTGAGGAACTCCAAACATTAAAAATACATCTTCTTCAAGACGTTTAGTAACTGCTGCGGCAGTAGCGGAACGTAACGGGAAAAATAAAACAAATTTAGAAAAATAATCGGCAACCACAAGGATGTAAGAATAGCCACTCTTAGATCGCGGTAGCGGTCCAACAAGATCGGTAGAAATCAACTGCCAAGGTTTGTCCACAACAGGATGACGGGTCATAAAGCCAGCAGGACGTTTCTGTTCTGGCTTATGCGTGATACAAACTTTACAACTATTGATGTAACGAATAACGTCAGCCTTCATCTTAGGCCAGTAATAAAGCGGAACAATTCGTTCGAGAGTCTTAAAAATACCAAGGTGTCCAGCGGTAGGCTCATCGTGAAACTTTGACAATATTTCGAGTCGTTTAGACTTAGGCACAACTTCTCTCCAATTGTCATTCTCAGAACGAAGATCGGGATAGTCGACGGTAACATGCTTAAATAGCTTTCCGTTACTAATTTTCCACTGTGGAAAAGCGTTAGGTTTTGAACGTACACGTTCCATCAGTTTCGATAACCATTTGTCCGAAGACTTAGGTTCGGTAATGTCACAATCGGTAGTAATGTTGTCGATAGCTGGTACTGAACGAGATAATGCGTCAGGTACGACATGATCCTTTCCTTTACGATGAATGATCGTAAAATCAAATTGCTGCAGTCTAACAGCCCATCGTGCTAGACGACCGGTAGGTTCTTTTAAATTATGTAACCAGACTAATGATACGTGATCGGTAACTACAGTGAAAGTTGTTCCTTCAAGATAGGGGCGTAATTTTTCAATAGACCAAAGGACAGCCAAACACTCCTTTTCGGTAGTGGAATACTTGCGTTCACATTTCGTAAGCGACCTACTATTATAACAAATAACACGTTCTTCACCGTCGATAAACTGGGTAAGAACTGAACCGAGACCAAAATCAGAAGCGTCAGTTTGAACTGTAAACGGAACATTAAAATCGGGGCAAGACAAAATAGGTGCGGAAACTAAACAATTCTTAATGATCTGAAAGGCTTCATCACAATCACTAGTCCAATTAAAGCTGGAATTCTTCTTTAACAGAGACGTCAATGGAGCGATAATTGTCGAAAAATTCGGTACAAATCGGCGATACCACGAGGCCATGCCTATAATTCTTCTAACTTCAGCGACACCACTGGGAACTGGAATACGCAAAATTGCATCAACCTTTTCCGGGTCAATTGACAAACCAGTAGAATTGACGATAAAACCAAGATACTTCAGTTCAGGTTTACAAAAATGACATTTGTCTTTACTTAACATCAAATTAGCCTCTCTAAGGCGACGAAGAACTTCAGTTAACACTTCCATGTGTTTCTCGAAGGAAGGAGCGCAAATAATGACGTCATCTAAATAAACAAAAACGTAAGGCTCTAATTCGGGACCTAAAACTCGATCAATCAACCTCTGCCAAGAAACTGGTGCGTTAGTTAAACCAAACGGTAAACGCGTGAATTGGAATAACCCACGGTTCGGAACTGTAAAAGCGGTATACTGCTTAGACTCTTCGCTTAAAGGAATCTGCCAATAAGCGGACTTAATGTCGAGAGATGAAATAAACTTTGCGTCACGAAGACGATCCAAAATAGACGAAACGTAAGGTAAAGGATAAGCGTCCTTTTCGGTAACCTTGTTGACTTTTCTAAAGTCCACGCAAAAACGATAAGAGTTGTCCTTCTTCTTCACCAATAAGATCGGGCTCGACCAAGCGCTGTTTGATTTTTCTACAACGCCTAACTTCAACATTTTCTCTAACTCCAGATCGATTTGTTTCTGGATAAATGGCGAAACTCGGTAATAACGTTGCTTAATTGGTTCGGAAGTAGTCTTGATCTGATGTTCGATCAATTTGGTGCATCCAAAACTTTCATTCGAAGAAGAAAAGTGATTACTAACTAAATTGTCTAACTGATTGAGCTGTTCTGAAGAAAGATCGAGACGAGACTTAATAACTGAATCTTTATCTTCCAATTGTGAAATGGTGTCCATATTCTCAAAACGCCATTCACCTTTTCTAAGATCAGGGACGATACCTGCTTGTTTCCAAAAATCAACACCTAAAATTAAATTATGCGGAACGTCAGGAACAACTAAAACTTCTAAAACAACAATTTTTCCTTTAAGTTCGATTGGGACGAGAAGTGAACCTAAACTTTGTACTGATTTACCATTAGCGACTACACAATTAACTTTAACTGACTTATTTAACTTCAAACCTAACTGACTAAAAATTTCCCAACCCTTAGAACCAAGTGCGAGAAGCGCCACTATCTAATAAACTTAAAATTTCGTGACCAAAAACTTTAACGTAGACAAAAGGTCTTTCGTCAGACTCAGCAGACTCGAAAACATAATCTAACACGACTTTATTCTTAACAAAACTCTTTTTCTTCGAAGAATGTAGACTATTAAAATAGACAGCCGATTTTACTTTGACCTCTGACGTCACTAAACGGCTTCTTAGTACGTCCTTTACTCGTTTCCCGAACACTTAGAGCAAGTGCGGACCGTAACGTTAGATTTTTCCACAACGATAACAAAATAAACCTTTCTTAGGTTCTTTGCAAGAAGCAGCTCGATGGTTTGGCTTCCTACAATTCCAACATAATTGCGGACTACTTCGATTAGAAGAAGCAGGCGCATTAACGATAGCTAACCTTCGTGAAGAAGGTGCGATATTCGAAGACGGTAATCGTGAATTTTGTCTAACAGGTGGTGTAGATTTTTCACCACTACTAACGTTATTCGAAGAACGAGAAACGGCAATGTCTTTAACTTGAGATGTCACATAAGCGAGATCAGGCTCCATGTCCTGCTTTCTACGAGATGGAGGCGTGTAAGCTTCAATAGCTTGCATGCGGTCCTCGATAATACGACCAAATTTAATTAACTCCTCAATTGAAGTAACTGACGACAAACCAAGCTGAGTTTGATAAACGGGAGAAATATTTCTTAATAAAATCTTTAACTGCTTTTCTTCAGAAAAAGACTCATCGAGACGTGAAAACATGTTGCGAATAATTGCAACGTAAATACCCATTGGCTCATCATTAGCTTGAGTACGACGCTTAATTTCTTCAATAAGTCGTTCGTCATAATCGGTAGGCTGAAATTGTTCACGTAAAAACTTAACTAAGTCTTCCCAACAATTAACTGAATTACGAATAGATCTAACAAAAATCAATGCATGACCTGTAAAAAGATCAGTACACTCCAAAAATAACTGATGACTTGAAACGTTACGCGATAATTGAAGTTCGGCAACTCGTTCTAAAAATGCATTCAACGAAATTGATTTTGCGTCACCAGAAAACTTTAAGTTCCATTTCGAAACTGAAACACTCTTAACATGACTAACAAAATTTTGACTAACAGCAGAAGACGTCGGTAAAGCGGTATCAACTATTAAAGAAGGCTGAACGATAGGTTCGATGACTTCATCGGCGGAAGTAGACGGATTAGAAACAACAATTTGTTTATCCAAAAGTTCATACTGCGAAATTAAAACAACTAAATCTTTTAAAAACTCATCTTTAACTTGAGAATCGTCACCTTGAACAGGAATAGAATTGCCAATACGGTTTAACAAATATTTAATTTTGGTTTCAATAGTAGAAGAAATTTTTGTAGTTGGAGTAATTTTTAATGAATCTATTAGTTTATAAGTTCATCGATACCTTCTCGAATCGCTAATTTATCTGCATTAAAATCGAAAGGATACGCGGGACGAGATATTTTGCCGGTAGCTTCTTCAATAAGAAAATTCTTGAGTAAACCTCGTAATACGACAACACCTAAAGATGCATCACCACCTCTAATCAAAATTTCATAACGTAATTCGTTATGCGATAAGCGATCAACAATCAATTTGTAACCCATTTTAAAATGAAATTACAAAACGGTAAAACTTTCCAAAAATCACGAAACTTAACAGGCAAACTAAAATTCGAAAAATGCCACACGATGGAGACGCCAAATATTTATGTTACATGCCAAAGTTAAAACAATGTCACTGCCTGAAATGAGGTAACATAAACGATGTTGTGCCACTAGCTCAATGGAGAAGGGTGGGTTGTAATTTAAAATTCCGTGATAAAATTGGAAACGAGATCGACATAAAATCGAACTAAAACGGTAAAATAGTCAAAAATCGGTAAGGGCG
The DNA here is from genome assembly GCA_035610365.1 of Aquatica leii. Taxonomy (NCBI): domain Eukaryota; kingdom Metazoa; phylum Arthropoda; class Insecta; order Coleoptera; family Lampyridae; genus Aquatica; species Aquatica leii. Next base: position 16,138,592 of record CM069432.1, read on the forward strand.
CCAATCAAGGTCATGATGAGGGTAGCTTCCGAACCCCTGATTACCCGAAAGTTCATCTGGTTGGTTACAACCCCGGAACTTTATGCATTCAAAAGAAAATACCAGTAATGATTGAAAACAACTTGAAATACCAATCAACTTAAATCACACGCAATACAAATAACGAGCAAAACGTTTTTTGATGCTAACACCGTATCAAACGACGAAAACAAAACCAAAAAAAAGCGAAAACTCAGACAGCAGAATCGATTTACGGGGTCTGACATAAAAAGATAACTGCTGAATTCCAAACGCAGGTCACAACTTGACAGAAATCCTAATAAAAATGTTATTACACATTTTTATTAACGTAAACTTTTATGTGGTAAATTAAACAATTATATGTCAATATAAATAATTATTTATCAATAATATAAACGTTCTAATAAATATTACTTCCTTGATTAATAATAAATCGAAAAAATAAAATACACGCACAGCTATTTACGTAATTATCTACCATCCAAAGTAATTGCCAGTCACTCAATAAATTGCGTCGGAAATCGTTTGGTTATATTCAAATTTAGAATTTCCGGTTAACTACCTATAACCGTTCTCTTTGGATATAGAAATTACTATGCGGCTTTCTCTTCGTTTAAAATGAAACGATTGCAACATGTTTGTATCCGAAAAAATACAACCGAGCGTAAATATTAAAGATCCTTTTAATTCATATTGAAATATATTAGCCTGAGCTACGATAATTTATAACGACATGTTGATTTTCCCAAATGATCTTTTAGGAGTATGCAAAAGTTATAGCTCCAATTTAGCATTTGTCACCATGACAACGTAATTTATTACCTCTTAGTATAAGTTGAGAGTTTTAAAAGAAAATTGTTTGAATAATGAAGAATGCTGATGTATTCATGACTAATGAGAAATGGAAAAAATATTCGAAAAAAATGTTATTACTAATGGAAGCTAAATCCAAATTCTCCTAGCAATTTATTGTCACAAACTAACTTTTTTTTTGTTCATTTCTAAGTAAGAGAATTTATTAAAAGTCTTTTTTTTAAACAAAAAGTAACACGAGTTAGAAGTAAAATATTTTACTTGCGTTACGCAAAAGCATTTGAAGAATGTGTTTTATTTCATAAAAGAAAATTCTTTGTGTTTGAAACTACATGAAACTTATTAAAATTACTATAAAAATTTTATTTTTTGTTATTGTTTGTTATAAAAACTTACGTATTCATGGAATTTTGTTATATTTACAACAGCTTTATTACGGGTAAATATTTAATTAAAAATAAGTACAGTAATAAACTGTTCTGTAATAAAATATTTTATGGTTGTACTTAGGCCTTCAGTCGTTTATTTCCAAAATTTAATCAATTGAGCTTTTTAATTATCGCAAATTAAAATTTTATAAACCTCAAAATTTAATTTATTGTTTTATTAGTAACACATTCCAGTGATGCAAATAAAAATATAAAACGTTAGCTATAACTATATTAACTTTGGCAAACGATTTGTGTCGTAAATGACATTACTATATAAATGCAAATACTACACTTATATACAATATTGCAAAAAGTTTTAAAATATATTATACATTAAGCGTTAATGCATAATAAAAAAAATAGACAATAAACAGTGCGCAAAGAGAATAAACGTTATGTTCAACGTCAAAAATTTTAAAAATATTGTTTCAACCGGTAAAATACAATAACCTGACATGTTTATTTAATTTAAAGAATTTAAACATCTAAACAATAACGACAAATAAAATTACATTTTTCTATCTTTCTGGTAATTGAATTTGCTAAAAGCATAAAATGCATTAAAAAAGCTCGTTTACTTGACATGAAAAATGTGTAATTTATTAAATTAAACAGTAAATTAAGTTTTCGAAATTGCGCGAACTTAATTGTAATTTGCAAAGTACTTTGTTGACAAATAAATGGTTATTTTTGGAATTAACCAAAGTGATAAAATAGATTTTAACAACTCTCACGAAAAAAACCGCTTAATCTTCGTCACAACGCCCCAAAGTATAAAAATCTAATTTAAATTACGAAAGAAAAATAAACTTATTAGTAGTACAAACGAAAATTGTTGTTGGTTTTAGTTCCAAAAAAGGTAGCATCGATTATATTTATTTGCGATCGATTTTTTAAATTTATTTTAGAACCCATTTTTCAAACAAATTGCATTCTGCAAAAGTAATAAAATGCGAGATTTTTCTTTATGAGCTATCGGCGCGTTGCATTTGAAGCGTAATAAAATTTTCGGTTTTAAAAACAATTTATAGAAACAGAAATATACGCTATTGAAATGATTGAATTCGTTTTTATTCATTAAAATCGTGTTAAAGCAAATAATTTTTTTAATAATTTCGTTTATCCTTAAAATACGACGTTAATAAATCAAGAAATCAACGAAATGCCTGTCTACGACGATACCGCAAGGGTACGCTGAAATTTAAATTAGAAAAGTTACTACACGTTATTCTCGACGGCGGTTTTGCACCCAACTAGGAAATTTATTACGAACAGGACAATGCAAATATATTATAAAAAAAACACAAATTAAATTATGTTATTTGAAGAAACGTGTGTGTACCTAATAATATAAATAAAGCAAACTTACCTATGTCTACGGCGGTAACAAGCAAGAGAGGTGGTATCCATAGTAACGCAATTAAGCGCCAGTACTTCGCCAACATGGCGAGTCTGAAACAAAGAAAAATGTTATTAAAGTAATTATTAAAAAGCACATATGCGGTTACTATCACATTCTCTTTACATTAAACGTTAAATACGTTAATGTTAATTTTACGAAGATGAGACTGGAATATAAATGCAATTTTCTGATGTGTATTAAATTTAACGTTGTTGTCGTTCTATAAAATCACGTACTCAATTTTAAAACTAAGAATAATATTAAAACTAATAATGTTTTCTTTAGCATCTTTTTACACATTTCAACGGTTTTCTATTGTTATAAAAACAATAACACAAAATGCTTTCAAACATGGCAAAATTAGACAAAAATAATTTGAATAATTTATATAGGTACAAATATATGAAAAACTGTTAAAAATGGCGGATACACTCACTTCCAGTTTCTTTATCAGACCCATCTTTTGATAAAACCGAGACAATATAAAAAACCAACTCCATACCAAATTTCAAGTTACTAGGACTTTTGGTTCGAGAGTTATCGTGGGTACATCGTTACACACACACCCAAATTTTTATGTCAAAAATACATTTTTCTGATTCAGGAGACCTTGCAACGTAAAATTCTCAAAAAAAAAACATTGCAATCGCTATATTTTCCTCATAGGAAAGTAAAAAGAAAAGTAAGAAAAACGATACTATTACACCATACAAAATTTTTACCATTCAAGATTAAAAAAAAAATCAATTATAATCAGAATCAGAAAACTTTGAGCTTTAAAAAAAGTTGCTCTAGAAATCCAGATTTTTTTTAAGTTAAATAAATAAAAAGACAAACAAAAAACACTGTCTGCAATTGCCAATCCATTTCTTTTGGCACTTTCTAAAAAATTTAAACTTAACCCGGCAGTGGTGGCGCCCCCTGTTTGTTACACACCCGGTGGCGCTAGGTCTGTAGTACCCAGCGCCAGGAACAACTTAGCTTACCTTTTTTGAATCAAAATTTGAATAAAATATAAATTTACGTCAAAGACCTGTATTTCTTGGACTATAATAAGACATAGTTAGTGAATATTTTCGTAGTTATCAACAATTTCGCCGTGAAAATAGAAAGTGCTGTAATACCTCTTCTTTGCAACAAAAAAAATACCAGTAAACTCAAAAACAGATTTATTGCACAAATTAAGGAACGCAAAATAAACATTATTCTAATATGTCAAGACAAAATCGAAATAAAAAATTATTGCACACAATTCGAACACATAAACTGGGCATGCTCAAGACATACGAATTTATGGCATGATAAACAGTAATATTTTGTTTTTCTATGCTTTTTACAAAAATAACAGCGCCGCTTTGTGCTATGTAGGATAACCTCTGCTTCCTGATGATCTCGGGTTAGACCAGCAGCCTCTTCGCGCCTTTCTTCGGTCAGTGATAAAGAAAGCCTTTTCAAAAATAATCTTCTAATCGTTTCTCCTTCTTGCCCTTTATTGTTAGAAGTGAATATTATTTGGGCGTTAATTCCAGCTAAGTTTAAAAGTGAATAAAATATCACCATCGGCCATCGCCGTATTTCTGGCAACGTTATATGTTGCACAGAGTTCATCAACTGTGTCGACACCGCCTTTAGTACTGTTGTAATATATTATAATTTCGGGATTCATTTGCTTTCCAGTGTTCATGTCTATGTCACACTATGATGCATACTCGACGTCAATACAACATTTTTCCCCTTTTTGGGAACATATGAGACAATTGTCATATCTTTTGAAAAACCAAACAAGTTTGAATTAACTGGCCGATCCTTTGTATTTACAAATTCTGGTGGAAATTCCCGTTTATTCTTCCTCACAGTTCCAACATAAGTTAATCTGTGCTCATTCAAAAGCTGAGAAACAAGGGGAAAACTGGTAAACCAATTGTCTGCCGTAACATTCCTTTCTGATCTTGATATTGGTGAAATTAGTCGTTTTACACGACTAGTTGGATCATTAGGAAGTCTGAATGCACCCTCGGGCTGTTGACCGGGATACACTTCCAAATTCAAAGTATAGCGGCAATGTGAATCGACTACTGCATATATTTTCAAACCATACTTATTGGGCCTATTCGGGATGTATTGTTTGAAGATGCACCGTCCTCTGAAAGCTTCGAGCTTTTCATCTATTGTAACACAATCGCCGACAGTATAATATTTTTTGCAATTTGAATTGAATAATTCAAAAAAATCTCGTATTGCTGCCAGTCTGTCCGTTGATTTTCTCTCTTTTCTTGTCTCCTTATCGTCAAACCGTAGAGTACGTAATAGAAAAAGTAATCTTTGTTGTGACATTGTAAGCCAAAACCTTTCGATCCCTGTACCGCTTCTGTTCCAAAGCTCAGCAACATTCAATCGGGCGGCTCTTAGAGTTCCTGCCAGATATAAAAGGCTTAACAAAGCTTTCATTTCTATAGTATCCGTTGGTCTACATGAACTTTCACGGCGAAACTGACCGTGTATTTGTGTAATATATTTGTTGGTATTTTCTACCAGCATATCCACCATTTCTTGGGTAATATATAATTTCCAGCATTCCAAAATAGTTTTCGCGTCTCTTCCTACGCCTGTAACTCCAGATTTCTCTTTTATAACATTTGCGGATCTTGTTTTACGAGCTGGTGGCGGATGCTTGAACCACTGTGTTCCATCTTTACCAAAAAAAGATGGATTTCTATGCTTATCCGGTTCTTTCTCAGGCTCTACATCACTGCTCTGTTCTACCTCTTCTTCAATATTCATATCACACTGCACATCTTGCTCGGAAACATTTTCATCAGCGTCACTTTCTTCTGACGACAGTAGTTCGCCTCCATCTTCCTCTTCCGCTTCATATTCTGCCAGCAGTCACAACAAACGCGCTTGCTTCTTCTCATAGTAACTCATTCTATGACAAATATAAACCGATGAGTAAAATAATACTAAAAAAATTGAAATATATCACTTACCTTATGAATATGTTTTGTAACTCACAGAAAAAAAATTGCTACATCACCGGTGGCGCTGGGTCTGTGAGATCTTTTTGTAAATATCACAAAAACTATAAATACCTCAAGTTGGGCCATTCTCTACTCAACTGGTGACAGCAGCGTGTAGGCACTTATAAGAACGCGTATCCCCACCTCCGTTATTTTTTACGTAATAGGGGGAAGTACTGCGCATTGGGTCTCACAGACACAGCGCCACCACTGCAGGGTTAAAGAAAAAGAAAGTTATAGTAATAGAAAAAAAAAAATTTAACACTTAGATTCTCAGTGTTACATAAAAAAATTAAGAACCGCTAACAGTGCTTAACCAACTCTAAAAAGATAACAAAGCAATGATCAAACAGTAAAAATGGAAAAAAAAACATTTTTTAGATGCTTTAAGAGTTTGATACTATCTTTAAATTTTATCGTTGCTAGCAGGATGATAAGATGTAATACAAATTCTTTTTGTCCCCAAAAACTTATTCTGCATTGATTTGGTTTGCTTATAAGAGTATTCTAATGTAGAGATTAGAAAAATTCCACTACCCGAGAACAATTAATAAGTCCATTAACACAATGAGTGCTGATGGCACATATAGATGCCATGTGCCACTTCACATGGTGCGCATGGCAAACTGGTACGCCATTGCTCCTAGCAATTTCAAGCGACCAGACAAGATTCAGCTTTGCAGTTGGAATATTGCAGTGAGCGTGTATGGAATAGTCTAATTTTGCAAAAAAAGTTTTGGTGAAGTTTGTAATGGCGGATGCAGATTGTCAAATGCAGAATTGGAAAAAATGCTTTATGACTCGGAAGAAGACATATGTTAAAGCCGCCGCCAAAGATTCTGGCGACGATGGGGAAGAAGTTGACGAAAGTGACGTCGAAGACATCGTAGAAGAATATTAACTGGAAATAGTTTCAGACAGCAAATCTGAGCTCCCCAACTGTTCAACCTCCGACTACCGCTCAATGGACTCAATTTTTTTTTACCAACAGGCAGGAACTACTTGTCGTGCCTGAACGTATTTTTTTTCAATACTTTATTTGTGAATTTAAAGTTGTCAGTTCTCAGTTGCTACTAGGATTTTTCGGTACGCGAAGTTTGGGTGCCGGCGCTTGGGTGACGGCGTTTGGGCGCCAGGCGTTTTGGCGCCGCGCGTTTCGGCGCTTGAAAAGGAGTGAGAGTGAAATGGGATTCTTATGTTATTGGGCAACATTTTTTGACACGGGCCAGATCAAAATTTGATGTATGTACTACGTTGGTTAACAAAAAATGTATGTAAGTACAATTTCACTTTCAGTCCATTAAAAATTTTAGATACCTCAATTCATTATACTGAGTAGATATTAACTAAATAATACAATAAAATAAATAACGATGAAAAAAGAATTTATTAACATGCACTATAAAAAATAAACAAAACTAAACAAGTGACATGTTACACTTACAAAATCAAAAATTAAATTAGATGTATGTACTACGTTAGATACTCAATAAGTTTTCAGTTCTCAAAGTCTTGAACAATTGCGGTAATTCTGTTTTCCGCAGCTTGGTATTTTGCCCTTTTATGGGGAGGTGCTTGGCCACCTATAAATTTTTCATACAATGCGTCGCGTCCTTTCTGGACGCTTCGCAGGCCGTCGATAAATTTCCACAGCGACGGATGGTCCATACCTAATTGGCGCTGCAGTACGGTGAGCAGCCTCCGCAAAATTATTGGTACGTTGTTCATTATTACGCACTCTTTGGTACACGTTCCAAATATTTGACGAAAATAACGCCATCTTGCGTAGTTATTTTTGAATTAGTTTAAAATTGGTTGCAATTCTTTCGGTAATTGTGCAGAAAACTCTTCAATTGCGTCATCAATGTGATCTAGAGGAGTAAAGGCTAATGCAACTATCATCCGCTCAGAAACAGCAAATTCGGGATCGGTACTATATTGTACCGTCAGCCCATGACTGGCTATTTGTTTCTTAAAATTTTGAACAAAATGAAACAGGCAGCTTAGTAATCGTGCCGTTGAAAATGCTTCAGCAACTGATCCAATTACGGCTATTTCGTAATCCAACGAAACAGTTTCAGGTTGAAATTGCGGCTACATTTCTTTTATAATTGAAAACAGCCGATCGTACGTTTGCAGTTGCTTGTTTGGCAATAACGCGTACAAAACTGAAAATACGAATTCACACCTGTTTGCCAAAATAACGTAAATTTGGTGGAATAACGGAGGCGTTTGCTAAAATGTTCCATCCATAAAAATTTGATTCATGTGCTGGCTCCATCGTGCGTTATCTTCCCTCCCAAATATTAATATTCTAAATAGGTCCGGCTGCTCTGATCCGGTATCCTTCAATAAAAAAATCTTGGAATGTCTAGAAGCACATTTGTATAGTCAGTACGCTTTCGGAATTACTAACGTTTACAGATCTATCGGAGTTGGGGATGCAGCAGCGATACGGTTTCGCGTCCGCTGACACAATCTTCTAATAGCATCCTTGTTGGGCAACTGCCCTTGAATCGCAGGCCCAGTACCCTGCATGGCATGGTTCAGTATTTGGGCAGGAGTCTCCATGGTTTGTTCGGCATGTCTTTTAATATCAACTTTTATTTTAGAAACACTTACGCATGGGAGCACAAATATTCGTCATCCATTGTTGTATGGACATGACCTAGACATTTGTCCGCTTTTCTCTCACATTTCCAAATTTTTTTTGTTCCATCCTTGTCAAAAACGTACATGTAACCATTATAGGACACCTCTTTTTTGTTCCGCTTACTTTGAGTATCTTCCATAATCAAATGTAGACTTGGACACTATTAAGCTCACAAAATTATGGCAACAAATATCTGCAGACAACTGAAAAGACTGATGTGGAAGAGTAAGTTTAAATATTAAAAATTTTTCATTTTACACTAATCTTCTTAATTGTTTTCTGAGCACACGACAAGAAAATAATTAAAATATTTTTCAGAATAAATGTGCAACAATTAAGAAAATACCGATATTGCAAAATTTATTTATTTAATAACATAAAGGGTAATGTAAAGTAGCGTTTTGAAAGTGCGTTGGTAAAATTTTCTTGCATAACATTACGGCGCGGAAACGCCTAGCGCCCAAACGCTCGGCGCCCAAACACCCGGCGCCCAAACACCCGGCGCCCAAACGCCTAGCGCCCAAACGCCGTCGCCCAATTGCCGGCGCCCAACCGCCGGCGTCCAAACGTTCTGCTTCGTGGATTTCTTTGGGAAAGATGTTACTTACAGGTACTTACAAGATTATTTTCATTTATTTTTTAACAATTGTTTGTTCAACATAATAATAAAAGAAGAAATCAACAAATATGCGGAAGAGGTGTTTCTATCCCAAAAGACATCGTAGTAATCGTGCATTACGCGTTTGCACGATATAACCCCAGCAGAATTACATATGGGGACCATTAATACAAATAGAATGCAAAATTATGGGAATACGTCAAGGCTATTTAGTATTCCCTTTTTTTCTGCTGCAACGAGTAGACAGGTTTCAAATAATTTTGAGGTGAGTTGTAGTAATATCTCTGTTCAAATAGATATATACATTTTTATTTAGATGTATCCATTTCGCACCCAAACCAAAAGAAGGTACACCACAACGCCAAGACACTTTATTTAAAATTCGTCCGTTGATTGAGTATTTCAACAAAAAAATGGAAAAAGTATACATCCCTGTAAAAATCTGTCTATTGATGAATTGATGGTCTTGTGGCGTGGAAGGCTATCTTTTCGACAGTTTATAAAACATAAAAGCCACACATATAATGTCAAAATATATATTTTGACGGGATAAATTTAAAATTTGGTGTATACACTGGTAAACTGAGCGATTTTGGGGGTAAGGGCCACGCGCCAAATGTTGTTTTACAATTGATGAAAGAGCGACTAGATGTTGGCCACGCGGTTTTCATAAATAATTTTTAAAACAGCCATTATCTTGCCGTTAAACCTTTAGAGCGGCAGACGTACTGCACGAAAACTTTGAGAACAGACAATGTAACCGGCGTTTAAAGTTGTTTGATTATTTTCGTAAAAGACCCGGTATTTGAATTGACGTTATTCATTTAATGTATTTTGGATTCGATTTATGGATTTCACATTGACTTTAAGAAATTATTTTACGTTTTTAAATTCAACTTTATAAATCAAAGTTGTGGATAAAATTTTGTATTAATTTATTTTAAAATTAGTACTGGGTTGAATCATCCGTAACCTGTGTTAACTTGACATTTTCTTTGTGAGATCAAAATGGTAATTTATGTTTCCCTTCTGAGATATATTGGTAATTAAATATATTTTAACAGTTTGTTTATTTTAAGTTCTTTGTTTTAAGTACATTCTCGGTACAGTCGTACTTATTTTCTTTATGCTAGTTCGGTTAAATTACGTTGGAATGAAGTTGTTACGTTGTTTTTTTTTAATTAATAACATTCTCGAATGAACGCACCAGTTAATAATTTATTTATTAATCTTCTGCAATAAATATTAAATTTACCACTACAATGATAAGTCTAAAGGTTACCATATTTATTAATTGCATTTGGCCGGTTCTTGTAGATTTTTCACTGCGTTGCTATGCACGTAGTTTTAATACTGCGGTAATAGTTTGATTTAAATGGTTAATTCTTAGCCTGGTGAGTTTTCTAATTCAAATTTGATTGTTTCTAAATTAGAGAAATTGTAACAGATGGTTTTTTCTTTTGATTGCTTTCTTTCTGAATTTTGGAACAGTTTCCGAGAAACAGTGAATGATGGCGGGTGAAAGTCAAGGACTTCGTACCTCTTTCTTCATTCGATGCTAAAGGGTGGGCGAGTGCCGTTATATGACGTAATACAACCAATGCAATTGTAATTACGATTTCTGATAGAGACAATTTGTCTATAATTTTCTGTTGCTTGATTTGGAAAAGTTACTGCGTAGGATCGTTATCTACCGGATCTCTTTGGAGGCAGTCCATAGAAAATTACTCTGCTAGTTTTTAAGTTAAGTACACAAACCGTCAATTATTAGATTGTATAAGTAAACTGTAATTGCTGTAATTTTGGTTTTGTTCTAACCTACATTACGTGCGAAGTGTAGTACTGTTTTAGTTTTTTTCCGGTGACTGATAGCTATAGGAGCTTGGACGGAGTGAGTGGTTAATATGTAGCCGAAAAATAATTTTTCTCGTTTTTTCAATTGTGCATTTAGAAAGGTTTAATTCGTCACGTTTCACAAAGATCAATCTTAAGGGACTTTTGTGTTTCTGCTTGTTGGATGACGCAATAAGGATGTTATCGACATAACAAAAACAGAAATCAAAATTTTGTCAACTGTCAATGTATCATTTGAAAAAATTGAACACCATAACATATCCCAAATGGTCAATCTCAAAATTGGAATAAGCCAAATGGCGTTGTAACAGCCGTTTTTGGAATATCGATTTTAGCGACAGGTATTTAGTGGAAAACTTTAATAAGATATAATCTTTTTGCCAAAAATATCTAATGGACTAATTGCTTGTAGGTGAGCGGCGTATTATGAGATCTATCATATGTTAAATGCTTCTTTTTGCAGTAAGTAACTGGTAGGGCGGAAATCGCTTAACTTTGGCAGTAACAGGTAGCACATTTGTTGTTATAGAGTGTGTTATATGTGCGTGTCTTACAATGTTGGGTAATTCTCGCAATTAATAGCAACCGTCGCGTCGTATAATTTTTTACGTTTACTTTTGAGAAGAAGCCGTGATTGTGGATTGTTTTATTTATTAACAATCAATTCGTATTCATTAGTGGCATTTAGGCACAATTCTGCATAGTAATTTCGAAGTTGATAAACGATTTAAAATTAATTTTGTTGTCGTAAACTAAGATTGCATTATAATTTATTAGTTCTCCCAGTCATAAATATTTCGTAGTCGTTAAAATTTAGATTGTAATTCAATATTGTTTTAATTCAAAGTAAGTTCTGTGTATTTTAGAGGGATTAGATTATTAAACCTTTCTGACTACGTTAAAAACGTTTTTTTTTGTAAGAATATTTTTTAGAAAATTTTACGTCGTGGTTCTAAAAACACAGTAAAGAAAATTAAAATATTACATACTTGAAATTTGTTTTAGAACAGGAGGTTCTGAATCAACATCGACAATAAGATGGGGTGGTACCGCGAGATTTTTTAGGAGCTAAGATACGTGGTGTTTTGGTGTACAATGAATTTGTAAAACTTGGTCACAAAAAATGATAAGGTTCGTTTCGGTACAAACAACGTTTTTACTAGTTCGTCAAATTTAAGTCAAGTTATAATGTTGTAAAATTCAGTTTCTTGCTCACGTAACCTATTTTCGCTATTAAAGAGGATTCTTTACCTGTCGTATCAACCTTATGAACTAAATCGATTACCTCGCCAAAGAACTTTAATCAACCCAAAACACGTTGACCGCAATTAGACCCAGTATTTATGAGTAATGTTTATTGTCATTAACCAATTGATTTTCAGGTAATTGTAAAAAAGCTTCGACAAAAGTTGTTTATTACAACTTTGTATATTCCGTTTTGTTTTGTGATTTACGAAACATTTGATGACACGTGTTCGTAACGTAACGAATTTTATATGATTTCATATTTATTAAGTAGATTTTTGTTATTTCATTATTAATCAATTTGTCCTATATATTTATTGTTTTATACTACTAGATATACTTGTAATCGAAACTAAGTAATTGTCCATTTTAAGTTTTTATTTTATATAAAGGGAAAAATCAAAAACCTTGTAGGCACCACTATCCAAAAGCCTTTGGGCTGCATCACGTTGCTCTCTGGGCGTAATCATTTTAATAACGTCTTTGATGCATAAATTGCTGTTATAATAAATCAATAAATATTAAAAACGGTATTTTAAAATTACAACGTTGAGAAAAAACTTGCAGCTACTAAAATAACTCTTAATAAATGTGCACGTTAAGTTAAATCGAAGTCTAATGAAAAGAATCTGGAATCTTTCAAGAAATAAGTAAGGGTTTTCTGTATTTATTACGTTTAACATGAAACATTGAATAAGCTCAGATTCTGTTCTACGCAATTTGACTTGCTTCTGTAATTTCTATCTATCAATATACACATTTAAATTCTTTTAATTTAAGTTTGGTTATCACAATGATTTTTTTTATTTGACACGCTGTTTTTTACATGACAAAAGTTCACTATTGTTATATTGGCTTAATAGTTTATATTTTTTGTAAAATTATTACAAAAGTTATAAATTGTAAAGATATTTAGGCATGTCTAGACAAGAATGTTGTTTCCTAAAATGCATAAACTTGTAATTTAAAATTTAAGACTGTAAATTACCTACAGTGCGCGAAAGCAGTGTTGGATTAGTAAATAAGCCTTGCAGGCCAAGGTCTATGAGGCCCGTATATTGGTAGAAGCTCCGCAACAAAGGAAAAAACTCTAAGTTTGCATACTTAATGCGAAAAAAGCTTGTGGTACAAATTATTACAACAAAAATTATAATACCAGTTAAAGCTCTGTTACGCCTATGCCAAAAACCTAATAGTTCTATTACAAAGATTAGAGGCTTTATATCTCTTTATTTTTCCCAAACTTTTTAATTACTCCTCTCTCTATTCTTTTTGATAACTGAGATTCAATTTAATGTTTCATCGATTTTTTTGCCATTCTCAAGTTTTTATTTTGACCGCAATATGATCACCGGTGCATATTTTCTAACTTAACTCAAAAACACTACATCCTGGGTCTATGGGCAAAGCTTTCAGATACTCGATAAGCTTCGTCGCCTTTAGAAACGCTTTAGAAAGTTTTTCAAAAATTGATTAATTGTGTAAATTTTGTAACACAAGATATATAATAGCGAAGGCTTCCACGGCCGGAATCTATACTAACATTAGAATGTCTTCCGTCCAGTTTTCTGCTGGCTTAGATACGTTTGAGAGCATTCGGATAAATGTAAAATTTTCTCTAAACACAATCAATTTTTTGATTAAATAAATCATTCAATGATTAAATAAACATTTTACATTGCGTGGTTCCTGACAATTGCTTTACCACACTCTAACTAGTTGATGCGCATTTAAAAGAAAACTTCAAAACTAAATTATTACTAGATTTTACCCGAGTTTTATGGCGGTTCACAGTTCTACAACTTCTAAGATTATGACACGATTCGAGCTACGTTGCCACATTCTTTCAGATATAAAAGTTGCAAAGTGGAGATTTCATCTTTGGAAATGTGCATCTACAGTTTAAAAATTGAATTTTTTTCAACAGATTGTGCCGTTTGCGATTCCTTGTCATATCTAAAAAAAACTTGCAGCTGATTGGACTCGCAATAAAAACATTTCGCAACACAAAATAATCGACATGCCTTTTTATTAAATTCTCTTTTTTTTTACAGATTCTACAATTTATTCTCCTATAAATATTATACAAATGAGCTACTACGGACTATTATAAAGCATTAAAGAGATGCACCTTACTTTAACATAAATCCTTTCTCTAGTCTTAACAGATTTATAACGCTAATAACCTTTACAATTGTTTGACTGTTGATACATATGATTTAAACTAGTAGTTACTGATAGTTTTCATTATAAAACTTCTTAAATCAGGTTTATTAAATTATTTTGTTTACACATTTTAAAATTTGAACATATGTAAATTATCGGTTTAGTAGAACATGTGTGAATTTCTTTTGGTGACCACCGCGGCTTTTTTTGCGGCTAAGGGTAGCTTTGTCGATGTCGTAATATTACACCAGCATCGAAATCGCCACAATTTTTGTATTGAAATGATTTGCTTAATAATTTACAATAACCAATAAACTATTACCCTAAAACGGTGCAAGATAGAAGAAAGTTACACATAAACATTTCTATAGAAAACAAAATTTACTATAAAAAAGTCGGCGAAAGGGTACAATTACGTTCAACAGTTTAGAAGATACAAGTGTGCAAAGTTGCACTAAAATTACATTAAAATTCTGTAACTTTTAAACTATTATATATAATTATACACTCCCGAGGACTTTTTTGTAGTAAATTTTATGCTCAATAAATTGTTTATGTGCAATTTTCATCTATATTGTACGCGCGGATCTAATTTTACTAACTATAATCATTTTTCATTACTGCTGAGTGAAATTAAGATTTATTATATTTTTTATACATAAAACGTATCATAAGGAATATCTTGTTTAATAATAGTAAACACTGCACCCGAAAAATACAAAAAATTAAGTGAAATTGGGCACCACCGCAAGTTCCAGATTTGTTTCATCTGAGCGTTTCATCGTTTCGTTACACGAGCCTTCGAATCAAGTTCCTTATAAGTGTTTTTAATATTTATAAAAGGCGTCAAGACGATGAAATAGATGGAAAAAAACAAATAATACGACAGAAGTAATAACACAGAATATATATTTATTGTATCACAGAAGTAGTTGAAGAGAACGAAGGCAGTATATAATTATAGTTATATAAACGTTGCAAACAATATTACAGGCCAAATATAAGTTACGCCCTTTGTCTGGGCAACACGCCACACATCTAAGTGCTCTAATGGATCTAACTTTTTGATTTAACGAATGAATGATTTTACTTTATTAAGTTAAATTTCAAGAATACGGAAATCAAAGTATCGAAAATCAAAACGCAATGCAATACTTACAGTTGTGTATTATCCAGTAGAGGATTAGCTAATTCTATACCAGTCTGACCTAAATCGTAATATGCAATTTGACACAGGCGTACATACTGTGTTAGCACATGTAATTTAATTTAATGCATACAATGTTGAACGTAAAAGAATGCGCAGAGCTTCCTTCTAATTAACTTCGCACTTTTGTAAGTATTTCTTCACATAAAGTGGGGTACAAGCCCTTAGCCTTCAGCGACCTGTCGTCATGAAAACTTTTCGACAAACAGGTGTTACCAACGTCACTGATAAGATTACAGGTGGAAGGATTGGATCCGCCAAAAATAAGCTTTCACTTAACACTATGCAAAATCCGCCCACTTCTTCACGTGGAATTTAATAATGAAAGCATTGTTGGGCCAGAAAGATCGCTAAGAACAGTCCGTATTTTACAAAACGTTTGCAGAAAATAAATTTGTTTTGATAGCAGGCTACGAAGAAAAAGGTGGGACATGTCGATGGACAAATTTTGTACTTAAAAAACTTTTATACTCATAGATAGATTCTTTATTAAAAGAACTAATAAAAAATTCTGAAAAATTCATCCAGAGAACATTGTGTCCAACTTTCATAATGAATTAGTACATTGCGAGTGATTTATTTCCTAACTAAAATGTTACAAAACATTGCAATCATATAAATTAATGATAACATAAGTAATAAAATAACTGTTGAAAAGTAGTCTAATTTTTAATGAAATTTTACACAGCAACGACGCATGGGAAGGAAATAAGCGAGCACGTGTCTAGTCAAATTAATGAAAACAATTTTTGAAGTCATTACATTTTATTAGTAAAGCTAATGTTTTTTAAGAAATTACTTGTTAAGAAAACCTGATGTAGCTGTAGAAATTGATACTTTCTCAAAGTTATTGTCAACTTCGAGAACGTTTACCGAAGAATGTAGAAAATTCTCGACACAGATATTAGAAGTATATAAAAAGTATTCAAAAGAACCTGTATAACACGCCCAAAACACCAAAACAAATAACAATTCCTACCTAGTTCAAGATAAGGATGGTTCGGGTCAACGCCAGTGGAGACGGCGTGCGGTATGATATTTCATTTAAAAATAAATGCCAAAGTATCCGTAAATCCTAAACCTGAAGAAAACACACGGTCGGAGAGTACCAAGCGCTTGATGACCAACCCCCCAACAATAAACCCAGTAAATAAATTAGAGTATGCCTGTGGTTAAACAAAAAAGAACGATTACTCCCACAATTATTATAAAAAAAACGCTCCACGCTACTGCTTAATTACTGTTAATATTAAGATGGCTGCACATGTTAACCTTAAACTACCTCAAAAGAGTTACTTATATTATGTTTGCAAAACTATTAAAATCATTGAAATCCTTTTTTTAAATTTACATATATGCACTGGTGGCTAATATAAATGACTAATTTATTGTCACAAAGCATAAAAAAGTGATACGATCCAAGTTTTATACGTAGGTATAAAGTATTATGCGATAAGATAAGTCGACAAAAAGATTAATAGTCAAAAATGCAAATACGTTTGCAGGAATTGAATCGCTTACAGTTTTACACTGCACTCCGGATAAGAGAATTCAAAAGATACAGCTTACATTCGCTTGCTGTTGGTGTGCAACGAAAGTGCCCTGCTGCTTGTGACGAAGAGGCAGTGCGATCTCCGATGGTGGTGTCGGCATGTAGGTCTCGTCACAGATCTAATATGCGACTCGCCTAAAGGTACGTCGGTAAAACTTTCACGCTACTTGTTAGCTTACATGTGAAGAGATCCAAAGTTAGCGAAGATTTTATGATCCTCGACAAAGACAAGTAGGTGATCACAGTAATGTCCATAAAACCCAAAAGTAATGGCCACCATAAGAAGATACAAACCCCATAATCCTGCTCGAAGCAGTAAAAGATATCAAATCTTTTAAACGTGGTGGATGCCTTCAGCTTTCAACTTTTATTCAACTCAACGAACCACACAGTCTTCCACTTCTCAACACCAACCAGGAAGTGTTTTAAATTTTGTGTATCCTGTCCTGTTTGATAAGCCTTATCAATAGTTTTTAAAAATACCAAAATATATAATTTGCAGGCAACCCACAATGTTAACTTGTACCTAACACAATCTAAATATACCAGAATAATTATAAGAAGTTTATATACAAAAACAAAGGTTACACCTGAAGTCAGTTTTTCGTCGTTGCAAGATAAGAAGACTGTCGGTTTAAATAAATAAGTGATTAACGCGTGTGATAAGATAAATAGATAAAGTGCCCGTGTCAGTGATAAATAAATATAACGGTGTATAAACGTACGTGCTTTTAATAAAACAATTACTGGTTTAGATAAAGAGAAGTTATCCGCGAAATTTAGTTATTTACGTGTAGTTCTAATCGTGTAAATATTTGTTTATAAACAAATTAATTTTAAAATTCGTTACACTATGTTTTCAAAGTTAATTATTATTATTTAAGTAAAAGTTTGTGTCTGGTAGACAATACATTTAGGAATCTCAAAAAACTAGCTAAAACTAAAACAAAAACGTTTTAAAAATGTCATAAGTGCAAATATGTTTCGGTAGTATTTGTTACTACGTTTGCAACGTATAGTAATATAAACTAACCTAAGATATTTAACGGATTATCAAATTTGACAGATTTGCTAGTAATAAATGTACTACCAACTATTGTATATCTCAACCTGTAACACAAATATTAGTTAAACTTATAAAATATTTACTTGCTAAATTTATATCTATATATATAAAAATGTTATGTTGGTTTGTGTACGCTTCAAAAACTCAAAAAGTTCTGCACCGATTGAGTTGAAATTTTAACATGATATAAAATCCGCATCAAGGAGTTCTTATCTATTTTTTGCATCAGTCACATATCTGCGACCGCAAGAAAACAGTTTTTTTAACGATCAGTAGTGTACCAGTTACCGCGCCATCTGCCATAAGCGATGAAAACACTCGCTGACAACCGCAATAATAATGACGCAGTCACATGAGAAACAATTTCGTTCCCAATTACATTGTTTATTTACAAAAAAATTTGCATCTGATTCTGATTATTATACAATCTGAATTAAATATTCACTTAAATCAAGAATTTTTGATGTGATAGTGTTGTGATCGAACTGCGCCTTTCACCAAATCGTAAGCAGAGGTTATATTTTATATCAAAGATGGACAGTAAAAATATTATTAACTGACAGGCAAAATAAAAGGACTTATTATAATTCAAGTGAATTTCTAACAGAAGTGAGTGATTATATCTTTTTTATTACATCTAACACGTGGACGTAATTATATTATTTAGTAATTATATTATTTATTTTGGATTAACCTCACTTTTAATGTATATAAATATAATTACATTAAATGTCAACCATTCAATCACAATGTGCCACTGCGAGGCGTGGCAGGGTACAGCTAGTAAATTATAAAAATACTGTGACTAAAAAAGTAGTAAAACTACATTTTAAATTTGTAATGTTTTCAATAAACTTACAAAACTTGAAAGTAACGCAACGTCGATGTAATACAACAGAGATAATTTTATTGTTTAAATATTGCATACTTCAACCGACAACAAAAAAGAAACTTTGTACACTCAACCACGTAAGTATTTTCATCTTTGAAGTAAACTAATATTAAACTCCAAAATGGAAATTGAATAATGCATTGAGAAATAAATTCTTTTTTTAAATAAAATGCAATATCTATAAAATTTTAATATAAATCCGTTGTGAGCTCTACGGCGAAAATTTTGAATAACATACATAAAATTTAAACAAGAACACTATAAAAATTGAAATTTTCTTTTTTTAAATATGAATAGAAAAAGTCTTTCAAGATTCCTTGACGTTACCTTTTACAGCAAACGTTAAATTTGTATTCATAGAAAAACGTTTAATATTGAAACATGTGGAACAAATTAATTATAACGCACGTCTATTCTAATTAACATTTACCAGTAAAAAACCATTCGTTTAAATTAAAGTAAATGAATTGAATTTCTAATATTAATGCTCTACTATTCATCATTCTCTTTTCGACCTGACTACTCTTAATTATAATTTTCTACAAAACTTCTTTAAATTAACATAAATTGTAGGACTTAATCAAAAACTCTCTTTCCTTTAGTTCGAGAATAATTAAAAGAAGAGATCAAAGAAATTACGACAATAGGTTTTAAAGTTTAAAATTAAATGAATTACAACAAGACTAACCCTTGCTTGTTATAACAAGGCGAATCAGGAGCAACCTGGGTATAATAATAAGTTAGAAGCTCTAAAGGTACTTTGGAACAATCGTAACTTTCATCTGCATCCTTGTTTGCGGGTTTCATCATGGTCATAGTGTAACAAGGGTAAATACAATTACAAAGAATAATGTCAGTGTCGTTACTAAATATTATTATAAGTGTATAAATATCTACTATTCGACTAATTCGTAAAAGAGTGTGTCGCTTTTGTTTTAAAACAAACGGTTAGGTACACTTGTTATTCAAAAAACTAGCAACGGGTTTTCAATGCAAATTCTTGTTAATATTTAATGCTTTTGTTGTTATTTTGCAGTTTATTATATAGCTTAGTATATAGAATCACTCAAGTTTTTTTCATTTATCATATTAATTTTAAAAAATCTTTGGAAAACAAATAAATGTTTGTTGGAACAAATTCTTTTCCACAATAATGTTAAATTAATTTATTTGAAAGGAATAATACCAGAAAAATTAAAAAAACAGAAAATGGTTAATAATAGCATCGTAATAGCGAAGGCTTCCACGGCCGGAATCTATACTAACTTTAGAATGTCTTCCGGGTTTGGACCGTGTCATAGTTGCAACCGAAGCTGGCAACGTTTCGCCCACTTTCGTAAGGGGCTTCATCAGGGCGTGAGATAAATCGCAAAACTCAAACAAGCAATCGAAATCTAACTAAGAACTTCTCAAAAGTTAGGTTATCCACTTGTAAAACAAGCCATAACCTAAACTACGAAAAGGTAAGAAAGAAAACGATAACCTGAAAAAGCAAACGAAAATCAAACAAAGAACCACTATCGAGTTAGGTAATCAACTTTTGAACCAAGCCAGATTCTAAACTCCGTAGAAGTGACTTAAGAAGGAATAGTCTCCGTATTTAAAGGAAAAGGATCGTCACGGATGATTAAGCTCGACCCTGATTGGGTTACGGTTGCTAGGGGGCGTTTTTTTGATAAATGACTAATAACCGGGAACCAAAGAGGGGATAGTTCGAAACCATGATCGCGATTGAAGTTATTGGGGTGTTTGATGATTTCTATGCTTTCTCGGAATTTCCTGTTGAAAAAGAATGGAGATTTGGCAATCAACGAAACATTATCAAAATCTATCTTGTGACCTGTAGTAAAATGATGTTCAGCGACCGCAGACTTGGAAGTATACCTTTTCCTTATACAACGATCATGTTCTGAAATGCGAGTAATGACGGAACGACCGGTTTCACCAATGTAGACTAAACCACAAGAACAGGGAATTTGGTATACACCTTGAGATGAAAGTGTAGGAAATTTGTCTTTGGGAGAAGGAAGAATCTGAGAGATTTTGCCTGTCGAGTTGAATATGGGTTTAATACCATTCTTACGAAGGAGTTTCCCTATTTGATCTGTAACCTTGTGAATGTAGGGTAAAAAGGCCAATTTCGGGCTGGATTCGGGAGTAGAAATGTCCTTAGGTAATCGAGTACGTGGATGTAAACGACGATTAATAACTCTGTGAATATCTAGCTTTACATAACCATTGTTCACTAAAGTTCTAGTAAGATGACGGAGTTCTGAGTCTAGATTCTCAGGTTGACAAATAGAAAAGGCACGATGGACCAAAGATTCAATAACAGAACGTTTCTGTGCAGGATGATGATGAGACGAAGCATGAAGGTATCTGTCCGTATGGGTGGGTTTGCGATAAACAGAATGGCCTAGTAGTCCGTCGGGCTTACGAGTCACAAAAACGTCAAGAAATGGAAGAGAACCATTACTTTCGATTTCCATAGTAAATTTGATATCTAAGTGTTGATTGTTAAGATGATCAAGAAACTTAGACAATTCAAGATGACCATGAGACCAAACAATAAACGTGTCGTCAACATATCTAAACCACACTTTAGGTTTTAATATGGACGATTCCAAAGCAACCGTTTCAAAGGATTCCATAAAAATGTTAGCTACAACAAGTGATAGAGGAGAACCCATAGCAGCACCAGAAACTTGTTCGTAAAACTTATTATCAACTTGAAAGTAAGTAGAGGATAGACATTTTTCAATAAGAGGAACCAAACTCAAGTCCTTGCCATGTTGAGATAGAATCTGTTTGATGATAATAATCGAATCCTTAATAGGAACTTTAGTAAAAAGTGAAGTAACATCAAAGCTCACGAGAAGATCTTGGGGTTCAAGTTTTATAGTTTCTAGACGTTGAATAAAATGCTGAGAGTTGAGGATGTGAGAAGAGGTTTTACCTGTAAACTCGCAAAGAATGTTGGACAAGAACTTGGCTAGCTTGTAGGTAGAAGATTGGATAGTACTAACGATAGGTCGAAAAGGAATACCTTGTTTGTGAATTTTGGGAAGTCCGTATAGACGAGGTGGTTTAGACTCTGATGGGTCGACGTTTAGTTTCAGGAGGTAGATTGGAAGATTTGATGATTTGGCTAACCTCGCGTTCAATCCTCGAAGTGGGGTTATGGGTTAGAAGAGCGTAAGTTTCCTCAGACAAAATAGAATTGATTTTCGTAACATAATCAATTTGGTTCAAAACTACAGTGGCGTTGCCTTTGTCGGCTGGAAGAACAATAATATCAGGGTTCTTACGAAGACTTTTTGACTCTTCCGACTTAGAAATGTTGGATTTAGGAATTTTAGATGATTTAGTTAGATTTAGATTGCTTGTTTGAGTTTTGCGATTTATCTCACGCCCTGATGAAGCCCCTTACGAAAGTGGGCGAAACGTTAGCAGCTTCGGTTGCAACTATGACATGGTCCAAACCCGGAAGACATTCTAAAGTTAGAATAATAGCATCATTTAAGCCGTAACGTAACTTCCGATACAACAATCACCAAACCCGAAATACGTTTTCATCTGAATATAGACACCGACCGTGGAAGCCTTCGATATTACAAAAAAAGTGTTGGTAACGAAATTAGTAAAAAAAAATCTTGTTAGGTAGTAGTTTTTTTACGATCTTTGCTTTAACAATGTATCACTTTTCTAAGTACACATAAATAAATTTATTAATTTGTAATACCACTTCTAGCTTTAATGCAAGCACGAATTTGACAGAGCATACTTTCTATAGAGCTTCTAATTTGTTTGGAAAGATTTTTTATAACAAGAAACGCAAGACGATAACATCAGTTTTCAAAAATCTTCTAAAGAAGCTGACAGCATGATCAGCAAAACGTTAAGTAAAATTTTTTTGACGCGGCAACACCCGAAAAACCTTTGAACAGTTAATGCCAGTCGCATGACAATTAATTGAGTTTTGAACTTATTATGACACCACTCCAAAGTATAGTAGTTCCATCATTGTATTCAACAACAGATTTGGCACTCTGTTACGTTAAAAATCTTTTGGTGTGATTTTCTTACTGTATAAATTCTGTCTCAAAACGTATTTTTACATACAGAACGTCTTCTGTCCTTGTGGCAGAGGTGGCCGCAATTGTTTTAAAAATTATATATGAATTTATTTCAATTACGTCAAATAAAAGCCGCCCTCAACTCTGAAAATTTTGTGTCTTATTCTGCCGAGACCCGTTTCTGGTAGAACCTCTCTCCCACGACCTAGTCCTGGTGGAACCCGACCTGTGTTTATGCGATTCATATTTTGCTACTGAATGCTTTTGTACCCGGCTAATTCTCTATTGAACCGATACTGATACCGTAAATTTGTGTGAACTGATTAACCAAGATCTGCTTCCGTGCCCTGATATTCTTGACTCCGACCAAATAACAAAGACCAGCTTTTGAACCCTGCTACTCGCAAAATTTTTGTATTCAATTTTCTGTTTTGTATTAGAACCCCTGTTACGTCAAAACGCCCTCCCTCAAGTTGACCACAAGCTTCCGCTTCACCGAGTAGTATTTGTTATAACTGAACGCAGTCCGTTAATGAATTGACAAATTATTTGCGCCAGGTTTGTGTAGGATTCGTTAAGCGCGAACTACATCTCCAGTTACTTTCAACCCTTAACGTAGTTGAGGTTAGCGCGTTGAAATACCGAACGAGCTAGGCTGGCTTAGGACATTTTAATACGTTTGGCATCCCTACCTTTTGGTTTCGAGCTGAGGTCTAAAATTAATCCTTCCAACTAAACAAGCCAGTTTCGAAATACTCACCTCAATTTGCTGAAGTTTTCGTTTGACAGTATAACGAAACGGCAACAACCCGTAATATTAATAACGTAATTGAATTCCGCCGTGTTTTATTTGTATGAAACTTTTTCATTAATAGACACGTGGTCAACCCGCCGTAAATTGGAAATTATACCCAGTTAACCGTAGCAATTACACCTAAGTTTAGCCCTTATTACCGTACCTGAAAAATTTTCCGCCCTATAATTTCCTTATTTATCCCGGTTATTAACTTAATTTTTAGCTCCGAGATACCCTGTCCGAAAATCCAAGATGTTTGAGCCTGTAGAAGTGCCAGAAGCAATTCCGATAACCGACGTATGGTCCAAATGGATGAGTATCATTCAAAATGAAGAGTTGGCGTACCAGATAAAAATACATAAATTGGATAAATCAGGTGGCGTGACTGAATGGAAAATACGTTTGCTGCATTTTCTACGAACCGGAGAAGGTCAATCCGTTATATTATTAACCTGCCCTGCAAACCGTAATACGTCCCGACCGTCTTCACCGAACCCGTTAACGGCACCAGTACCACCAGTAGTGGTAACTGAAGCTGCACAATTATGTGAAAACATTCGCAAATGGGGAATCTAGTTCCATGGTAATACCGACCCAATTTCATTTCTCGAAAGCATTGAAGAGTTGCAAAACTCGTACCGAATTTAAGACGCAATGCTTCTGCGAACTTTTCCAGTTTTGTTAAATGGCGATGTACTTTTCTGGTACCGGAATAACAAACATGATTGGGAAACATGGAGTGTTGTAAGTAGTTTTCAACTTCATTTTGTAGGGCCACGATACCGAACCATTTAGAAGAAATGATGCGCAATCGTTTTCAAAGAAATGGAGGAAAAGCTAGTGACTACATTAATGCAATAGAAACACTTATGCGCCGTCATGGATAGTTCTCCCCGGAAGTCCAACTGCAAAAAATATATGAGTATTTGCAGAGTTCATGCAAACTGTATAAAAAATGTACCGACTTCACTAACCTACAACAATTAAAAACGTTGGCTTGCGACTATAAAGATATAACTCGTCAAAAACCTTCCAGAAACCAGGCCTTGAGTCACCAGTTATTAACGATCATGCCGTTAGAAGTACCAGTGGTATGTGTTGTACAAGATCAGATATCTTGTGATCGTTCCTGACCTTCAATTCGCACCGAAAAACAGCCCCAGCCGATTACAAAGACTGTTTGTGGATCTACAAACCACCCGAAACAGACTGCTTGGCTGGAAACCGTTAAAAATGTTAATTCTAGGTCTAAAACCCTTGTACCTGCCGTAGCTTCCGTAGATTCTCGACTTTTTTTCTGTCATCGTATACGGTCAAGAGTTTAACGCTTTAGTAGATACCGGCTCTACCAGAAGTTATGTAAGTTCAAAGGTAGACGAACTTGTCACTAGAAATTTACAACCGGAAGGAAAAAATCCAGATATGGTTCAACTAGCAAACGGTGAGATTGTTAAAACTCGCGGAAATTATTCTTTTCCAGCAAACATTGGATCTCAAACAATCACGCTTGAATGCCAATCTTTGGACAATCTTATCACCGATCTTTTGCTTAGGGTTGATGTCCTATCCAGAAATAATGCTACGTTGGAAGTAAAAGAAAGAACTCCGACGCTGAACGCCAAACCGTTAGCATGTACGAGCAGAACCAGTCCAGGTCTTGGAGGAATCCAGAATGTAGTTGAACCAAGACCGCCAGTAGACAACAACTTGCTGCAAGAAGAAGTAGATCCATCTGAAATATTAGCCGATCACCCAGTTAAAGTACCGTACCGCCCCGAGGAGGATCCGGTGTTAATAAAAGAAGACAAGCTGTCTTTACCGTTAAACTCCGCACCGCCTGATTTTAAAGTTCCCAGCTTACTGATGCTCAAAGTTAAGGACCGCGAACCCAGAACCAGGAGCTTGCTGTTCGATAACTCCGTCAACGAACGAATTTGCCGCCAGACACCGCAAAAGAAACTCGATGGGAGTCGCCACCGAATTTTTTGTTTCAGTTAGATGCTGTACGAAACCGACAAAGAGCCACCAATTGATTAAAGGGATACGCATTTGTAATTAAGCCGCCGCAATTTACTGTAAGTAAAAACCTAAGATTAAGTCAATCTTTTCCAGAAATCCCCCGTGTTCATGTCTTCGCTCAGGAGAGGGTGGTATGTAACGCAACGGCAGAGGTGGCCGTAATTGTTTTAAAAATTATTCATGAATTTATTTCAATTACGCGTGAGCTTTGGACGCTCGGCTGCGGACCACCTCTACCGCTTCAAAGCGCGCGACGTTTACCTGCTTAAAAGTATTCAATCGGAACGAAACCCCAAATAAAAGCCGCCGTCAACGCTGAAAACTGTCTCTTTCTGTCGAGACCTGATTTTAGTAGAACCTCTCTCCCACTACCTCGACCTGTGTCTATTCGATTCATAGTTTGCTACTGAATGCTTTTGTACCCGGCTAACTCTCTATCGAACCAATCCTGATACCGTAGATTTGTGTGCACCGATTAACCAAGATCGGCTTCCGTACCCTGATATTCTTGACTCCGACCGAGACCAGCTTTCGAACCTTTCTACTCTTAAAATTATTGTATTCAATTTTCCGTTTTGTATTAGAACCCCTGTTACGTCAAAACAGAAGCCCGAAATTAATAATTTTAGTAAAATAAGTTATTTGTTATAAGAGGGGGGAATGAAACTACATCACTTGTACATATTTATTGTAATAATTACATTTTTAGTTTCTAGAATAAATTTATGTTAATTGTGTTTAAATTAATAATGTTTAAACCCAACACCGAGACTGTGTAAGCCACCGGGGTGTTACATGTTTTAGATGCGTTTGTATTGAGAAATTCATTGGGGTAAAAATGCATTGTCATTTTATCATTAGCAACTTTGGTTACCGACACGTGCTCTATTAATGCTGGGATATTGACACATCTTCTTTTATATTGAGAAATTCCTGCGATGACGCTCCAATTCACGAAATATTGAAAACTGTGGTAGATTCAACCTACGTTAATTAGGGATATTTTAATTGATAGAATTATGAACGAATTAGAAGGCATATTTATCAAAATATCTATAATACCTTGGGTAAACTCGTGGCATTTGGTTTTTTTAATAAATTGATATGAAACTAAAAATATTATTTGTGATAACGTTATATTTACGTAATAATTTGCTTTTCAAGAAATTTTAGAAAATGGAAGGTGCTGTTAGCTAACCGCAAACTTTGGGACAAAAACGAAATTTTAATTATTTTGTTTCATATTTAAAGTTTCATTTGTCTACGTTGTCATTAGTTTGCATACACAACTTTACGTACATTATGTTTGTTGTCACAATTAAGTATAAAATTTTTTATGTAATATATTATTAACCGATGCGCTGTTTTCCTTAACTGCGAGATATTGGATATTTGTGATATATTCATCAATGCAAATTTGTTCCTATAGAATTTAAAAGTTAAACCAACAAATTTAATTTTATGTATAGACTGTTGCTCGCCCTCAGGGTTTTCATCACTTTATTGACTGTGACATTTATCGACGAACTCTTAGTTGTTATTATATATGTACTTCGGCCTTGCTCCTTTTTGAATTTCTCCATTTTGTTGTTATAAATAAATAAATTCGTTGCTATAACCTGTGTTTTGTCATTTGTTTTTTTTCAGTGTTAGACGGATTTAAACGTTTTGCCACTAATAGTTTCCCACCGTTCTGGGGCCTATTTAAATTACTTTGTGATTACCACACCAAGATTCTCTCGCCAAATTATATTGAACTAGTCGCTTGCCTTTCACTTAGAAGTAAATTTTTGTAAAAAGCTGTTATTATAGTCTGTTTTCCAAGACTGTTTAACATCCAAAATCGCCGGTCATTTAACAGTTTACATACATTATACCAAACTTCCTAGTTCCAGTTATGCTGACCCACCAATGTAAACAATCAATTTTATTTGTTGGGACAGCACGGAAACTTTTCTACTAATTGAACATTGTGCACTTAGCCTATTAACATACGAACTTTTGTTATTTGTAAGTGTTGTCTTTGAAGCTAGAAATAAGTAGAATTTCTTGATATTTAAGCTAAAAAGCAATCTTGGTTTTTTTAGTAACATTACCTTAATTTCTTTTCTGTCTATTTTTAAAGTTTCTTAATCATATAAATCTTAAAATTTTTTAGAAGAAGAGTTACGTTAAAATTGACATTGATATCGAAGAATCCTATGATGAATACATGAAGGAAGGTATACTTTTTCTTGTAATATAAATTGCTAAACCTAATAAAATTAATAACACTAACACTGTTAAAGCATGCTATTTTTATATTTTAATGGAGTAGATTAATTATCAGCAACATATTGAAACAATTTTTTATATATAAAAGTGTCCCGTTTAACCCCTTGTTATGTTTATTTAAGATTTAAGGCATTTTAAAGCCAAATTATGTACAAAACACAAACGTGTTCCAAATAACCCCAGATCCTAAGTAAGTTGGAACATAAAATAAATAATATTTAGATAACTATAGTGACATTGTGTCCTTTATCCATAGAATGACGGCACTAAAATACCATTCCAAATATTGTGTGTTCTTACTTGCAAAAAAAATTAGTTTGAAAATAAAAATACACTATTTCAAAAAATTAATTTTAATTGCTTTTGGTGTACACTCAAATAAATAAAAAACGGGACACCTTGATTAGTTCAAATGAAAAAATAAGCGGTGTAAACTAGGCTTGTTAGCAAATGCAATCGAAAACCGTTTAAGGCCGTTTGTGATGCTTTTTGAGAAATTCAAATTAGATACACAAACATTGACAATACTAGAAGGTCAAATCGTTTATCCGCAAAAACTTTATTTACACACAAAAATATTAGAAAAATAAAATGCAGTTTATTGTTCCAAATCATTCTAAAATAAGAATATACTGATTTTTTAGTTTTTGCGGATAAACAATTTAAACTTCTGGTATTGTCAATGTATATTATTCGTCTATTTTAAATTTTTTGAGTACCATCGCAAATGGCCACGAATGATTGCTGATCGCATTTGCTAACAAACCTAGTTTACATTGGTAACTATTTCAATCAAACTAACCAAGATGTCCCGTTTTTTGTTTAGTCGAGTGTACTTACTTAAAATATATAATTTTATTCTTTTTATTAACCGCACAATTTTTTTAAATTAAATACATTTTTTAATAACATTATTGCTTGGTTACGACGAAAACATGAATGCTGTGGTGGCAATACTTTATATCAGTGTCATTAATATTGGTAACTACAAATAAACAACGATTATGCAAAAAAACGTTCAAATCAACATATTAATTAACAAATCTAAAATATAAAAAAGTTTACATACATTTTATTTTTGTGTAATGTTTTTTTTTAAAAGCAAATTATAAAGTTACCTTTAAGCATAACACAGTCTTTAAACATTTTTATTTATGAAGGCACTCAAAATACTAAAGTTTCTACTAACTGACAATTAATTTGTTTGTACGTAATTTAAACTAAAAAAAATTAACGTTCGTTTTGGTCTTCTACATACAAAAGTCTTTTTTACGTAATTATAAAATATTATCTAAAACAACCACTGTTAATTCCGTTTTAATGAAAATAAAAAACACATACGCTACTTTATTTTCTTTTACGTTTCATTTTGTCGAAATTCACCAGGTCACATTTTAATTAATCCTTTTTAATAATAATATCTCTCTTTATGTGTATATACCTCGTTCATGTAGACAAGTAACGGGTATATGCGTAATATAAACACTGCTAGTACTTTCTTTTTAATGTTAAAGTAATTGTTTTTTTGGCTTTATGAACTAAATGTCATTAAATATGTTTATACGTAGAACATTACATTAATATCATGGAGTTTTTTGTTATTTGGTGTTGTCATGATTCATGTTTCATAATTTTGGGAATTTGTTATTATTTACCTGTAACAATTTTCTTTCTTTTTTTTATCAATGTTATGTGTAATAATATTTTTTGGAGAAATAACAATTACAGTAATAAGGATTGAGAGAATTTTTTTTGTTTTTTTAATTAATTTGTGTTGACATTACGTTTCGCACTATACTAGCGCTTTTTCAAAAATCTGTAAATACAATACATTTTAATAATTAGGTCACATTTACTATTTTAGATTCAAACTAAATATTAAGAACAAATTTTGTTATATTTACTAATTATATTTATTTTGATAAATACTAAATAGATTCCTAATGAAATTGTAAACTTACAAAAACAACTTACCGAATTTTCTAATTTAATAATTATTGTAAATTAACTTAAAGGAAGGAATTTTCACCTCCATCAATGATTTTAG
Organism: Aquatica leii; assembly: GCA_035610365.1. Classification (NCBI taxonomy): domain Eukaryota; kingdom Metazoa; phylum Arthropoda; class Insecta; order Coleoptera; family Lampyridae; genus Aquatica; species Aquatica leii. The sequence continues at coordinate 16,168,742 of CM069432.1, forward strand.
CATTTTGAAAAAATGTTTTTACTTTAATTATATATAAAATTAATTTTATTAACAAGAAATACTATTATTGGTTTTGCAACTTTTACGGAACTAACATGCATGTGGAAATATAATGTTAAGTATGTGAATGGTGATAAGAATTTGTTAAAAGTATATGGAAATAAATTTTGATTTTATAAGGAAGAAAGTAATAATAAAATTTTTAATGTTAATTAATTTGTGTTTTAATTTAATAATTTAAAAGTTTTATGTATTTATGATTTTGCAGTAAATGTTACTTAAATTTATGATGTCATTACGGTAATTGATCGATTTATTGTTTTTTTTTTAATTTAGTTGTGTAGTAATTTTTTACAAGGTTTTTATGTTGTTGCATACGTTTTTTTAGTAATTGTTTGGTTTGTCCAATATACACATTCGGACAAGACAACCATGATATACTGTAAATTACATTAGATTGAAAAAGTAAAGGGGTAGGATCTTTTAATTTTGTAAAAAATGTTGTTTTTAAAGTATTAGTGTTTTTAAATAAAACTGTAAAATTGTAGTTATTGAGAAGTTTTTTTAATTTTTCTGAAAAATTTTCGACATATTGTAAATTAAGGTAAAATTTTTTGTTAACCAGATTGTTATTCAATTCATTTCCTAAACAATTAGGTTGTAAATTAATTGTTGTTTCTATGGATTGTTCTTTGATGTAATTAATTTTTTTTAAACGTGATTTTATTATTTTTTTTTATAAAATTAATTGGGTAATTGTTATTAATTAGTATGTTTTTAATAATATTAATATTACTAACTTATTTATTACTGATTTTTTACAAGAAATCGGTGTGCTAGAATTATAATTTATGTATCTATCGGTTTTGATATCTTTTTTATACCAATTGGTGTCGATAGTTCCATTGGTATTATGGATTATTGTTAAATCTAGAAAATTTATTTTATTGTTTTTCTCTATTTCATGAGAAAATTTTAATAATGGATGAATATTATTGAACATTTTTAGAACATTTAAAACTTTATTTTTATGTTATATGATTAAAATATCATCGACATATCTTTGATAAAAAGTAAAACTACGAGAGTTATTAAGTATTATATTTTCTTGATCACCGATTACTAAATCCGCTATAGTTGTAGAAATTGGTTGACCCATTGCTAAACCTTGAATTTGTAAATTGAATTTTTATAAGTAAAAATGGTTGAGTTTAATATTAAGTTTATAGCAATAATAAGTCCAGTTGTGATTGATAGAATTAATAACTAGGTTATGAGGTATGTTAGTATACATGGATACTATGTCAAAAGAACATATAATATGTTGATTTGGAATCTTTAAGTTGCTAATGTTATCTTTAAATAACAATGAATTTTTTTTGTTGTATTTATTTTGACTAGTTATATTTGAAATGATTTCTGAAAGAAATTTTGACAATTGGTATAAAGGACTGGTACACGTTGAAACTATGAGACGTAGTGGGTTATTGTTTTTATGGAATTTTGGTAGACCGTAAATTCTTGAGGGTAAACCATTATTGCAAATTAGCTTTTTGTAAGTGATTATATCTATCCATTTATTGTTGAGCCAAGATTTTAAAATTGTGTTACATTTATTTTGTATTGAGAATGTTTGTCATTTTATTGTTATATTCTTTTTTAGAAATAATTACGGTCTTTTGTGTTTTTTCAGCGAAGGTAATAATGATTTCAGGGTGTTGTTTTAGAAAAGTTTTTGTTTTATTTATTTGTGAAATGGATAAAGAATTAATTGAAGTTGAAAAGTTGCCATTAGTATTACCGTAGGATGGGGTAACTTTGGGACTGGGTGGGTAATATTGGGACAACGGGTTAATTTTGTTTGCAGGGTTCCCTGAGGGACACACTGCGTAGGATCAATCTGCAAACGCGTTCTTTGTTTAATCCTGTACCGTGCCGCTACCTGGCGGCAGTTTTCAGAACCAGTTTACTACCACGTTGTGACAGCCAAGTTTTATTTCTTGCCATTGTTTTTCACAAAATTCTTGTTTTGATGAAACTTTCTCTTCTGCCTCAAGAACTGTGAACTTCAGATCACTTTCAAGTACGTATACACAATACCAAACATCTTCTTAAGTATTTTATATAGAATTAACAATGTTATCAAAGTATTTGGGACAGCCCCAAAGTTTGTGTATAATGGTTTTTTTTACAATAGTTGTTTTTTTTTTCAGCATTGCATTGGACAATAAAATACCTAGAAATTATAAAAGAGCTCTTGGCACACGGCCCTACAGAAATTACACTGAAGAAAATTTATAAGAGGCTTTACTAGCAATAAAGAACAAGACACTGTCAATCCGAAATGCAGCCTCCAAGTATAAAATACCAAAAAATACACTACATCTAAAATCCCAGGAAAAACATACCAAACCCGTAGGTCGGGCTACAGTCTTTTCGGCACAAGAAGAGGAGCAGTTTGTGGTGCACATTGTTGCCGTATCAAACTATGGATTTCCAGTGAACATCTTTGATTTACATTGTGTTGTAAAATTGTATCTAGATAGAATTGGAAGAAACGAAACACGTTTCCAAAAGAACTTACCGGGAAACGATTGGGCAGACTCCTTCATGAAGCGACACAAAGCTATATTGACACAAAGAACCGCTAAAAATATTTCTTACTCTAGAGCAACCACTGACGAACAAGTTGTAAATCAGTTTTTTGACAACTTAGAGAGAGAACTCGAAAGAATTCCAAAGGAAAATATTGGGAATTACAACGAAACAAACCTCGTTGATGAGCCTGGTGCTGCAAAAATAATCACCAAAAGAGGAACTAAATATCCTGAGAGAATAAAAAATTCATTGAAAGCTTGTACATCTATTATGGTATGTGGCAATGCTGCCGGAACAGTAGCTCCACCTTATGTGAACTATAAAGCAGAAAAAATATGGTCTACCTGGACTGAGAATGGCCCCCCTGACACTCGATATAACCGAACAAAATCTGGCTGGTTTGATAGCAACTCTTTTGAGGATTGGTTTGTATCATTAATGCTACCAATCCTCAAGAAGCAAGAAGGGCTAAAGGCTATTATTGGCGACAACCTCAGTTCACATATAAATATAGAGGTCATCAAACAATGTATAGTAGTACAGTAGAATAACATAAAGTTCATTGCGTTCCCATCTTTTACAACCATTAGATGTTGCATTCTTTCGTCCAATGAAGGTGGCTTGGCGAAAGATATTAAAGGACTGGAAGGAGACAGCAGCAGGGAGTCGTTGTACGTCAGTACCAAAAGACCAATTCCCCACTCTATTGAAATCTCTATGGAACGCTATCATTAAAAGCCCAGACAATCTTATTGCCGGCTTTCGCAAGTCAGGGATTTTTCCCACAGACAGGCAGCCAGTTCTGAAGAGGTTACCATCAGGAAGCTTGAATACCTCCATTTCTTCTCTGATTGGTGAAAGCTTTCTAGAACAAATTTCGAAGAAGCGTCAGGAGGCTACCGAATGTCGAAGAGTGCAGACGAAGAAAAAACTAAATGTCCCCCCTGGAAAAAGTATCTCTTCAGAAGAATTTAAAGCAGCCTTGCCAACAGAACAGTTACCCATCGATGATGACCAAGACCAACCATCCACTTCAACTGGAGTGAAAGCTCGACAGTGTAGCAAAACAGGACGACCAGATTTAAAAACACTCCAAAGAAAACGGAAAAGGAGAGACAGTGATAGCAGTAGCGAGGAAGAAGATGACAGGTTTTCTCTTCAAGACTCAGAAGACTTGGAAACATTTAGTGATTTGGAAAATCCATTAACCCCATCCATTTCAGATGTACAAACATCAGATTTTCTTCAACATCTAAAAGTGGATGACTTTGTTCTTGTGAGATATGAATGTGAATTATATCCTGGACGAATTGTTCATCTCGAAGATGACGGCGAAGTATTAATATCGGCTATGAAGAAATCAGCGTCGAATTGGAAATGGCCGTCAACTCCGGATGAAATTCATTACTCAAAGGACGAAATTGTTCAGAAAATTGATGAACCAGAGCAAATTGGTCGGCGAGAAATTTTCAAAGTTAAAGAGCTTCAAGTGTACAGTGATCTCTTGGCTTCAGCTGATAAAAACTAACTTTTATGAAGTGTGCAAATAATATTTTTGTATGTTCAGTAAAGATCCAAAGCCTAATAGTATTAAAAAGTAATTATTTGCAATCTATGTGTACATGTATCATAACTTCATTGTTTACATATAATATTATGCGTTGCAATTGGTACACACTCATTTACCTTGTCTTTTCTTAGGTAGATAATTCACTTATACAATATTGTGGGGTAATATCGGTACAACGTCATGTTTCTTGCTATTTCTAATGGAAATAATGCACTGTCCCAATTTTACCCCAATTAGTGGGGTAAGATTGGGACAGTTTAAAATATTTTTTAATAAAATATTCTTGTTCCTAGCGTTATTGTCTTATTATATTTTGTTAGAGGAAGACAGGCTTTACATATTAGTAATTTTTTCAGTAACCTAAACAGCGTAAAACTTTGAAAAGTGTCCCAAAGTTACCCCATCCTACGGTATTTGAAGTAAATATTTTTTTTTTATTAATTGTTTCTTATGTTGCAAAATTGTATTACAAATGTCTGTACGAATTTTATATTGTGTATCTGGTGTTTTTTTTTTGTTTGTTTCAATCTATTATTTGTTCTGTGGGAAACTTGTGTGTTGCTGTAATGGGTAGAATAAATTGTTACGTACGAAATTTTCATTACGGACGACCCTGTATATTGAATCGAAATTAGATTCCGGTTTTGACGCCCTCTACCGATCTTTTCTCGCGACTGTCATTTTAGGACAAAATTGCGAAGCTGTCAATTGCCTAAAATGGCCTGGACGTCTTAAGTAATTGTTTCAAATACCATCCGTAATAATGGAAATCAAATTGTAACAAATTGTACATTACGTTCATAAAATATTTGAGTCGTCACAGGGTAAGATAATTGCTGTCGTTTTATTAAAATTCGTTTGTAATTCCTCCTTAATTTAATAGCCATTTTCTACCCGCTTCGAGCACGTGTACGTTTCAATAGAGAAATGGTGAATAGTAACTATTATTAAGAAACACCGTTACCGAACACGTACGCTTTTGGAAGGCGTTTTCTCCGTCACGAAAACGGGGTCTCGACAAGCCTTACCGTGGGAGATGTTACTGCATGTATACTAGTCGACTGTGTTATCAGCCACCTGTGCTAAATTGTTACCTACAGTACAGTACAACGGGTTTTTATGTAACATTTAATGATTTATTAATACTATTTTTTTAGCTTCTTATTCTGTGTAAGTTAGTGTGTGATCCGATTTGCTTTTCACTATTTATTACAGGCCACTGGCGGGAAAACGTTTTCTCCGCGGAAGTGAAAACTGTATTTTGGGGTGAGTTATTTGTTTAACTTTTATATCGTGCTCACGAAGGTTACTCACAAAATTGTAATTAATGTTAACAACCGTAATTACGTTATCGCTTATATACCAATAAGGTAATCTTAATCATTTACGTAACTGTATCGCATGCTGTGAGGGAAAAACATATTTATTCTACGATTTTCGATGCTGTTCATTTCGACATAATTTCAATGTGTAGTGTGTTGCCGATACTGCGGGTATTCGTGTATGAGAACTTCGATATAATTTAGTAAATCTTATGTATTACGAAATCAAAGTTTTCTCTGCTTGTTAAAGAGAATTGTTAGTCATTCTAGTATTTAAGGATTGCGCATTTAGCGTATAGTTGTCAATTTACTGCGCTACTAAAGTAAAACTGTGATATTTGTTAATTCTACATGGAAACAATTCGAGCATCGATAGGTGAAGCAATTTCATATATTCTTATTAGTATCCAACGTTAATACATTAAAGTGATTATAATTGTTAATCTCTCTTGTTATTTTTTTTTCTCCTGTGATTATCGTTATCTATTAACTAATTTTGGCTACTCGAACATCAGAGTAATAAGGATTACGAACCTCCAATTGGGTTACAAGTTTGGATCGTCTGTCGTGAGCGAGGCAGAAGTGTTATCTTGGATCAGCTCTGGCGCACTTAAGCATACTTCCTGTGAACCTCCCCTACCTCCGACTGTGTGAGTTGGCCGTGCAAGGTTCGTAAGACATAAAGCTTGTAACAAAATTTTAGTCCATATTTTATGACTTCAATAACTTCTGTTGGTATATTAACATTAGTTAAATTGGCTATCCAATTTCAAATCAAAAATTACCAAAACAAAAATTGGATAGCCAATTTAACTAATGTTAATATACCAACAGAAGTTATTGAAGTCATAAAATATGGACCAAAATTTAATGTACCCATTACAACAGCAGACAAGTTTCCCACAGAACAAATAATAGCTAACATTAAAACAAACATAAAAAATTTAACACCAGATACACAAAATAAAATTCGTACAGACATTTGTAATACAATTTTGCAACATAAGAAAAAATTATTAAAAAAAAAATATTTACTTCAAATAATACTAATGACAACTTTTCAACTTCAATCTATCCATTTCACAAATAAATAAAACAAAAACTTTTCTAAAACAACACCCTGAAATCATTATTACCACAGCTGACAAAACACAAAAGACCGTAATTATCAATAAAAAAGAATATAACAATAAAATGACAAACATTCTCAATGACACAAATATTTATAAAAAAATTGATAAAGACCCTACTGATTCAATACAAAATAAATGTAACACAATTTTAAAATCTTGGCTCAACAATAAATGGATAGATATAATCACTTACAAAAAGCTAATTTGCAATAATGGTTTACCCTCAAGAATTTACGGTCTACCAAAACTCCATAAAAACAATAACCCACTACGTCCCATAGTTTCAACGTGTACCAGTCCTTTATAAAAATTGTCAAAATTTCTTTCAAAAATCATTTCAAATATAACTACTCAAAATAAATACAATATAAAAAATTCATGGTTATTTAAAGATAACATTAGCAACTTAAAGATTTCAAATCAACATATTATTTGTTCTTTTGACATAGTACCCAAGTTATATTCAAGGACTTGCAGACGTCGCAAGAGATAATGTAACTATTTCCTTTTAGATAAAATAGTTTATAAATACTGTAATTATGAATCAAAATAAGAGACTAGTTTTTGCTACTAATGTAACAACGTTGATAAAATTATTGTTCAAATAAAAATAAATCTTTTTAAAAACAAATTATTTGATAATTCAAATAAAACTGGCGCAGTCGGTAGGATTCCGAAAAGATTAATTATTAATCGAAACGGAAAAGTTTACACGGTCAAGTGTCGAAAAAAGTGTTTATCGTAAACAGTGACGTGGCCGGCGAATTTCAATTCCTTAGTAAACGAAGAACAACCCAGAACAACCCTCCAAGCCAACGACGAGTGTAAGCCCGCAACGTAGCCCAAATCAACCACAACAAGGTGCATCGCAGCATCGGTTGAAGGAAAACATCAACGGCAAACACCAAAGGAAAACACCAAGTGCGAGTCCTACAACGCAGCCAAGGTGAACACAACCAGGTGCATCGCAGCATCGGCCAAAAGATACGTCAACAGACAACGCACACATAAAAAGGTAGGAAAGCTAGTTCTCACATTGTTATTTTAACAAATAAGGTACTTCCTTAAAATATTTATTTATATCCTCCATTAATTGGAAATTGCTTTTGCAAATTTAAATAATAATAAAAACACCAAAACGGACGATCTAGTTGAATCATTAGACTCGTTAACGTTAGAAGCGGAAAAAATGGCAAACCCACCTTTCAATTATCAATTATTCAAAATAGAATTAGATACGATACCGTTATTTGATGGTAAAGATACTCAAATAAATGCTTTTTGTTTAACATGTGAAAATATATACACACGTTACCAAAATATACCCGAAGTACAAACCGTAATTAGAGCCGCAATATTTTCTAAATTTAGAGGTAGAGCTTCAGAAATTTTGTCACCACGCGACGATTTATCTGATTGGCCCCAAATTAAAAACGCGATAATCGAACACTTTTCGGATGCTAGAGATTTAGAACAATTAACAGTTGAGTTTAATAATATTAGAATTAATAAATCGGAAAATTTAGTTGAATACGGACATAGGTTAAGAACCTCTTTAGACAAATTAATAGCAAAATTAAATTTATCAGAATTAACGAATAAATCGATTAGGCAAGAAATTCCTATTGCTAACGTTTTAGATAGATTTTTAGTTACAATCCCGTGCCAAATAGCAATGCAAATTCGTTCAAGAAAACCTAATACTTTAGAACAAGCTATAACATATGCTCTAGATGAATTAAATTTTGTACAAAGATCAAATCAATCACACGTAAATTCATTTAATACACACAGTAAAATATTTTAAAGACAACCACAAACGAATCCAGTTTCAGAAAATATTTCTAATTATAAAAACTTAAATCAACCACCCCAACCACAAATTAATCAATTTTTAACAAATGCTTCTAATCATAGATTTTCAAATCAAACTTATCGACCCCAATTCCAACAAAACCAATTTTAATTTAAACAATTTCATAAACCACCTTCAAATGTGTTTAAATCTAACCAAAACATTAACTTGCCAAAACCCACTCCAATGTCAGGAATTTCGAGTATAAAAAATTATTTTCACGAAATTAATCCCGAATCCGTGATTTTTAATGAAGAAACTAATCAGTATTACGCCCCTGTCAATTTAGAACAATTTGACCAAATTAACCTCGAAAAAATTACAAATGACGAAATAATTAACGAATATGACGAAACTGAACCGGAGGTAAATTTTTTAGAAACTTCCTTAACAACCGAATCAAGCTGACACAACACTTACCCTACATTAAATTAAATAACCCACCTTTAAAAATTTTGATTGATACAGGTAGTGAAATTAGTATTATTGACCCTAGAATAATTTCAAAATATTACCCAAATTCTACTAAACCAGTAAATATAAAAATAAATACCGCAAATGGAATTACTACAATGAAAACTTTGGCAATCGTACCATGTTTTGATGAATTTAAAGCTTCAGGAAATTTTAAATTCATTGTCTTAAATTTTCACGAATTTTTCGACGCATTAATAGGTATCCGTGATTTAAAGAAATTAAAATTTAATATTGATCTACAAAATAATCAACTTACGCTAGTAGATAATAACAATTTTACATTATATTACGACAAACCGGTAAAAATTAACATTCCACCCAGAACTAAACAAATTATGACATTATCATACGCTAAACCTAATTAAGACATGTTTATACCCGAAATCGAAATAGACGAAGTAAAAATAAGTGAAGGAATATACAACGTATACAATGGAAACGTAAATTTAGTAATAAAAAATCCAACAAACTCAGATAAAGAAATACATCTTAGTGACTTAAATGAAGAAAGAATTGACCCAAATGACCTACAACCATTTTGCTTCTCGCAAGAAACACAATTAAAAAACCTAAACAATTTAATCAGAATGGACCACATGAATTCTGAAGAACGACGAATGATAATTAAAGTTTGTAGAAAAAACATCGACATTTTTAAAACACCAGAAGAAAAATTAACGGCAACGCCCCTAGTAAAACACAAAATCAACACAAAAGACGAGGAAACCATATTTTTAAGTTCTTATAGGACATCTTTTACAAATAAAGAAAAAATCAGAAGACACGGAGAAGAAATGTTAGAGCAAGGAATAATCCGACCAAGTATTTCACCCTGGGGATTTCCAGTACATTTAGTTAACAAGAAGACAGACGCATCAGGAATAAAAAAACTAGAATGGTAGTAGACTACAGACAATTAAATGCCAAAACAATGGACGATAGATACCCGTTACCAAACATTGAGGATATTTTAGATAAATTAGGAAGAGCTCAGTATTTCAGTGTATTAGACTTAACTTCAGGATATCACCAAATTGAAATGGAAAACGTATCAAAACAGAAAACTGCATTCAACACCGAGTTTGTACATTTTGAATTTAATCGCATGCCCTTTGGACTAAAAAACGCACCAGCGACCTTTCAAAGAATGATGAATAATGTATTTAGTGAATTAATAAACACACAGTGCCTTGTTTATTTAGACATTATCATTTTTTCACCAAATTTAGAAGAACACCGGAAATCGTTAGAAAAAGTATTTCAGAAATTACAACTACATAATCTTAAACTACAACTAGACAAATGTGAATTTTGTAAACGCGAAACAGGAATTTTTAGGACATGTAATCACCAAAGATGGAATTAAACCTAACCCATTAAAAATCGAAGCAATCAAAAACTTTCCAATACCACGAAATCAAAAAGAAATCAAAGGATTTTTAGGACAATTGGATATTACCGTAAATTTATTAAGGACTTTGCCAAAATCACACGTCCTTTGACAAAAAAGACTAAAGAAAAATACAGATATTAAAATTGACGATGAGTTTATAGAAACAATAAATAAGTGTAAAACGCTTTTAGTAAACGACCCAATTCTAAAATACCCGGACATGAACAAACAATTTACTTTAACGACAGATGCCTCTAACGAAGCAATCGGAGCCGTACTAACTCAAGAAAATCACCCTATCGCATATGGATCAAGAACGCTTAACGACGCAGAAAAAAAATACAGTACAACAGAAAAAGAACTTTTGGCAATAGGATGGCCAACCAAACATTTTAGAACCTACTTATATAGAAACCATTTTCTCATTGAAACGGATCACAAACCTCTCACATGGCTATTTTCATTAAAAGAAGCTAATTCAAAACTAACAAGATGGAAACTTAAATTGATGGAATATAACTGCTATGTAAAATACAAAAAAGGAAAAGAAAATTATGTTGCAGACGCATTATCAAGACCACCAAAAGAGATCTACACAAACGAAATAGACTTCGATACGTTAATTGCAAACGCAGATGGTCCCACAGATGCAGATATAGCAGAACTAGACGAAATTCTTAAAAACGTACCACACCAAGACGACAACGATACAGTTCACACATCAACAGGAGAAATAGAAATTAACATCCCTTACAACGAATCATCGTTAAATACAGCAAAAAAACAAATTATATTTGACACCCATCAGAGTACTTCAGACGCGATAATAAAAAATATAAACTTATTTGGAAACACAAAGAAATGAATTTATTGTAATTTACCTTTCGGATATAGTGACACTCAAATTTTAAATACCTTAAAGGAAATAATACAACCAAATACAAACACTAGTATTTATTTCAAAAAACATAACATGGAAAGAGACATTCTTAGAATATTAAGAGACAATTGTAACGACAATGTCAAACTAAATATCACTAATAAACTTTTAGAAGATATAGAGGAACCAACCAAACAAACAAAATTCATACAATATTACCACACTGGCAAAACAAAACATAGAGGAATAAATGAAACTTACAATTCGCTCAAACAATTATATTATTGGCCAAATATGGAAATAGAAGTAACAAAATACATTAATAATTGCGAAATATGTAACCTGTCTAAAATAGACCGTAATCCACAAAAATTACCCGTGGCACTAACACCAACCCCCGATAAACCCTTTCAAACAGTACATTCAGATTTGCTATTTATTAACCGAAAAATAATTTTAACCATAATTTTCGCATTCTCAAAATATGCACAGGCTTATTTACTTCCCGATAGAAACTCAAAAACCATTTTAGAACACTTAACATTATTTATGTCACACCATGGCATATTTTCAAAATTAATTACAGATAACGACCCTTCCTTCTGTAATAATTTAATATCCGAATTTCTGAATACCCATAAAATCAAACATCATAAAACTTGCACGGAAAACTCAAAATCAAACGGAATTGCAGAAAGATTTAATTCTACATTAATTGAATCACTGAGAGTATCAAACATGAAAAAATCAAACTAATCATTTGAAACCCAGTTGAACATGGCAGTAATAGCGTACAATAACAGCATCCATACGACAACAAAATTTACACCTTTCCAAATTATTAACGGAAACAAAAGAAATATTCTACTTTTTGACAAAACTACGAATAAAATCACTGAAGATTACATCAACGACAGAAACAAAACCATGAATCTTATTAACCAGCACGTAAAAGAAAATATAAAAAAATCCAAAGAGAAAGTACAAGAAAAACAACCAAAACATTCGATAGAAAAAAATGTTCCAGGACAAGTTGTATTTTTTAGAAGAAACGCTCAAAGAAATAAATTAACACCCTATGCAAACAAAATAAAGCTACAAGATGTAACCGACAAAACTATCACATTCAAAAATTAAAAAAATACGATCACAAAACTTAAAAGAGATTTAGTAAAAAGGTCTAAAAAATATATGTTGTTGCAGGACGAAGATGATAATCCTTATGATCCTGGCCCTAGCACTAGCAAACGAAGAAATCCAAATTAAAGAAGTTAACAATTATTTATTACCGTTAGAATTAGGAAAAGCTTATAATCATTTATTTAATCATAAATTAGTTTTTACGTTATCCCTTAAAGATTTAAATTCATTAATTATGAAATTAACTAAACAACACGAACTCATTTCAAATAAATTTAGAGAAATTCACCATGGTAAGCAACTTGAAACCAACATTTCAGAACACGACGCTAATGTCATAAAGTTACTCAAACAAGCAGACAAACAAATCCAAAATATTTTTACAAAAGTCACTAACTTTATAACTTCTAGTAGAAACAAAAGATCCCCTTTCAATTTTATTGGTAAAACAGCTAACTGGCTATTCGGAGTAATGAACGACGACGAAAGACAGGAAATTTACAGAGCTTTAAACATATTAAAAGAAAATCAAAATAACGTTAAAAATAATATTAATGATAAAACAACCCTGTTGCAAAACATGTTGAATCAGATCGAAACCTTAATTATGAATACTAATAATGATATAGAATTAATTGAAAAACGCCTAAATTATATCAATAGTGAAATCTCATTTTTTAACCAATACTTGTAATACTTGAAACCTTATTTACCTTAGAGAATAATGTTAAAGAAGTAGAAAATTTTGTAAACGATTTACAACAATCAATTATATTAGGTTTTAGAAATCAATTTTGCCTTATTCGCAAATAAATAGTGAATTAAATCACCTCGAAAAATTGTATCCAAATGGTGTTATAAATTTAATAAACAATCATTATTATTATTCGATTCTTAGGGTAAAAATTGGACTAGATGCCGAAAGAATTGTAATATCGGTAGAGTTTCCCATAGTGGAGGATACGATTCTAACATTGTATCAAATTGTTAAAGTACCTCATTTCCAAACCTACGTATTAGAACAATGTGATTTCTTAGCATGGTCCTACAATAAATCAACTTGTGTATTAAATTTATAATTAAAAGCAGTGTTAATGAACAAATTAGTGACAAGTGTGTGAATAACATTTAAAAAAATAGTGTCTATAATTGTACAATAGTTAAAGTAGAAGAAATCGTTACCGAACTTAAACCATTAAACGATGCCAACTACTTGTTAATAACGGAAAAGACCAATTTAATTAAATACGAGTGTAAAACAAAAGGTACATTTAACGTACACAAAAATACTTTAATAAAATTACACTTAAATTGTTCCATCGAATTTGACAATAAAGTGTACACCAATCGTAAGGACCAAATATATAAAGAAATGAATTTACCCAATATTTCAGAAATAAATTTTAAAAATATTATTGTTAATTATAAAAGTTTTAAATTAAGTAAAACTAAAGATAAAAATCTTAAAAAGCAAATTATGCAAGAAACATTAGTACAGTTAAAGGAAATACCATTATCAATTCAATTTTCTCACTACTTACTGATTTTTCTTGTAATAATAATAGTTGTCTTTGTATTGTATAAGTATAGAATTAAGATTAGAAATAAATGTAAAATAAACAGGTCGACTTCCTCTTTACCTAACAATGAAAAGCCTGAAGACAGTCTTTTAACTCGCCCCGGAAGAGTTATATTCAAGGACTTGCAGACGTCGCAAGAGATAATCTAACTATTTCCTTTTAGATAAAATAGTTTATAAATACTGTAATTATGAATCAAAATAAGAGACTAGTTTTTGCTACAATGTAACAACGTTGATAAAATTATTGTTCAAATAAAAATAAAAATTTTTGAAAACAAATTATTTGATAATTCAAATAAAACTTCCAATTATACTAACATACTTCATAACTTAGTTATTAATTCTATCAATCACAACTGGACAAAAATACAAAAACATACATTAATACAAAAAAATGAATTTATTATTACTATAAACTTAATATTAAACTCAACCATTTTTACTTATAAAAATTCAATTTACAAACAAATTTAAGGTTTAGCAATGCGTCAAAGCGGATTTAGTAAATGGTGATCAAGAAAATATAATACTTAATAACTCTCGTAATACTACTTTTTATCAAAGATATGTCGATGATATTTTAATCATATTACATAAAAATGAAGTTTTAAATGTTCTAAAAATGTTCAATAATATTCAACCATTATTAAAATTTACTCATGAATTAGAGAAAAACAATAAAATAAATTTTCTAGATTTAACAATAATCCATAATACCAATGGAACTATCGACACCAATTGGTATAAAAAAGATATCAAAACAGATAAATAATTTAGTAGACCGTGCAATAAATTTATCTTCAAAAAAATTTCATCTTAGTAATATTAATATTATTGAAAACATACTAATTAATCACAATTACCCAATTAATTTTATAAACAAAAACATAAAATCACGTTTAAAAAAATTGATTACATCAAAGAACAATTCATAGAAACAACAATTAATTTACAACCCAATTGTTTAGGAAATGAATTTAATAACAATCTAGTTAACAAAAAATTTTACCTTAGTTTACCATATGTCGAAAATTTTTTAGAAAAATTAAAAAAACTTCTCAATAACTACAATTTTACAATTTCATTTAAAAACACTAATACTTTAAAAACAACATTTTTTACAAAATTAAAAGATCCTACCCCTTTACTTTTTCAATCTAATGTGATTTACAGTATATAATGCTTGTCTTGTCCGAATATGTCTATTGGACAAACTAAACAGTTACTAAAGAAACCTTTGCAACAACATAAAAACTCTGTAAAAAATTACTACACAACTAAAACCAATAAGAAAACAGCATTAGTGGAACATTCGTTTAATAAAAACCACTGTTTTGATTTCAATAACCCAAAAATTTTATATAATGAATCTAATTTAAACAATAGACTTTTTCTAGAAATGTTTGAAATTAAAAAAAAAACAATAAATCGATTAATTACCGTAATGACATCATAAATTTAAGTAACATTTACTGCAAAATCCTAAATACATAAAATTTTTAAATTATTAAATTAAAAAACAAATTAATTAACATTTAAAATTTTACTATTACTTTCTTCCTTATAAAATCAAAATTTATTTTCATATACTGTTCACAAATTCTTATCACCATTCACATTCTTAACATTATATTTCCACATGCATGTTAGTTCCGTAAAAGTTTCAAAACCAATAATAGTATTTCTTGTTAATAAAATTAATTTTATATATAATTAAATTAAAAACATTTTTTCAAAATGTTAAAATCATTGATGGAGGTGAAAATTCCCTCTTTTAAGGTAATTTTCAATAATTATTAAAATAGAAAATTCGGTAAAAAGCACTAGTAGTGCAAAACGTAATGTCAACACAAATTAATTAAAAAAACAAAAAAAAATCTCTCAATCCTTATTGCTGTAATTGTTATTCCTCCAAAAAATATTGCAAGTAAACATAACACCTTCATTTTAATCAAAGTTGTATGTAATGTTTAATATAACCATTATTTAAATTACAAAAAAACGTTTTGCATTTTAATTACAAAAACTTACAAACTGATGTTGCTGCTTCTAAAAATTTATACTTAATTAGGCCAAGCACTAATTGAATAAACATTATTAATAAAATAAATTTTACAGTACTTTCGAGCGTAATACAACAAAGTTAATTTTATTTAAAGTTTAAAATAAAAGAAAAAAAAATTTAAAAAAACACTTTTAAGTTTTTTTTAAAGAACTATTAAATTGTAATTATTATTCAGCATAAACTTATACTAATTTAGGTCACAAATGGTTTCTGGTGAAGCTTAATGAAGCGTTGTTGGACAATTAGTCCGTATTTATCGGCCAGTGTTGGCCCAAACATAATTAGAACCAATTATTAATGGTTGTTTGAAACTATCTGGCCAGGAAGTCAAAGTTTCTGAATTAATTTGCATCAAGGCGTATTTTAGATTAATTTCATTCGGTATGCCTACTATAATTTAACAATTTAAAACCAATAATGTAATGACCTTAAAACGTTTAGTTTACGACTTAAATAAAGTATTTAAACTTCATTGAAATTAACCATTACGAAAATATAAAAGACGGAAAGCTTAAGTTTACAATTTCGGTAGCATTACGACTTCGTCTTCTATCAAAAGCATCTGCATATCAGTTCACGCTCTGTTACTCCGATTACTTTATACATTATGTATCACCTAGTCTAAACCGACCTTTTTCCGACTTTGCTTAAGATTGCGAATACAAAAAGAAGAACTTAAAAAGCGGTATTCATAAATTTATGCATCTAAACGTGCACAAATTTTAAATGTAGGTCATATACACCAACATAACAAGTTATTTTTCTTACGAGTAAATCTCTTGTAACTCACGCAGAAAACTTAAGAGAGCAAAAAAAAACACAAATTTAAATTTTCTAAACGTCATAAATTTTTTCGTTATTTTTTGTTACAAAGTTAACATAAATTTAAAAAAAATAATTTAATTTAAATGTAACAGATTATATACTACATTAAAATGAACTAAACTTATGATAATAGTCTGTAATTTTTTTAATGATTTTTAAAATATGGTAAATAAAGAATCTTATAGATTTTATTAGTTTCATACAGAATAGGTTTTTAAACGATCTATAAAAATGTTTATGAATTTTCTGTTTTGAAAATAACGGGGTTACGATGAAATTGATTTTTTATCTTATTATTATCGGTATCGGTTTCGAATATTACATGTTTTTTACTGTTTAATTCAAAAAGAAAATGTATTTTTTAAGATAAAACGCGCGTTTTCCTTATATTGTATAGTTATTGTTAATAATTTATATAAAATATATTTAAGCTTATTTTTTTTATTTATTAAAAATTTAAAAAAATTGCACGTACAAGTAATGTACAAAAATAGGAATGCTACTATTGTTTTCATTTTTTATTTTCAACATATGCAAAGAAAAAGACTTCATTTTCTCACCATCTTCCGAGTTTGTGTTAATTTTTTGTCTATTTTCACGGTGGCTATTTAAAATTTTTGTAGAATCAGCTTTCCTTAACTCTTGTTTTATGTTGCCTCTAGTAACTCAACTTTCAACATCTGGTCTCACATTTTCAAATTTTTTTCTCAAATATTTACGTTTAGGAACGTAGTTAGAGAAGCATCTTCCCCTTGAGCTTTCTTTTAAGTTGATCATAAATTTCAAACTTGAATATAGTACACACACGACATAATAACAATGATATGTTTATAAATATGTAACTCGAACTTTCAGTTATTTTATATTGTTACCGTAACGTAATTTACAGCAGAAAGTAAACGAATTGAGTTGTGGGGGTCACTCGTTTTGAAAAAAATCGAGACAAACTTTTTGTGGGGAACAAAAGTTTTAATGATGTAAATGAGGTTTAAATATAAATAAAAGTTCTAAAATATCACTTATTAGAATTCATAGTAAATTTTAAGTAAATGGTATCTTTCCATCAGTGACAAAAAGTCTTTGTTTTGATTGTAAAACTAACAGTTTTCTCTTAATGTCTTTACACAAAAAATACTGCAATTACATTGATATTTCATTAGATAATTCTAATCCACAAAAACAATTATATTTCCTCAAACAATATAAAGACGTCTGGTTTGCCCGTTTTATTTTAATTTAATTAAAATAAACCAATAGAATTAATACGAGCAAAATAAATTTCAGCATTTTTACTTTCCTATAAGGAAAGTATAGCGGTCGCAATTTAAAAAAAAAAATTTTTTTTTGAAAAATTATATATTTCGTCTCCTGAATCAGAAAAACGTATTTTTGACAAAAAAATTTTGTGTGTGTGTGTGTGTGTGTGTGTGTGTGTCTGTGTGTGTGTGTGTGTGTGTGTGTTTGTGTCTATGTGTGTGTGTGTGTGTGTGTGTGTGTGTGTGTGTGTGTGTGTGTGTGTGTGTCTGTGTAACGTTGTACCTACGATAACTCTCGAACCAAAAGTCCTAGTAACTTTGATATGGAACTGGTTTTTCATATTTTCTCGGTTCTATCAAAAAATGGGCCTGATAAAGAAACCGGAAATAGGTGTATCTGCCATTTTGAACAGTTTTTCTTATATAATTTTGTACGAATGTAATTTATTCGAATTATTTTTACAGTTTCTTATAGAGTTAATTCTTTTTAACAATTTATTCAAATAATTTTTTTTTCTAACATAAGCAGTTTATTAGATAATTGATTTACAATTGAAATTGAATTCGAAATATGATCTTAGGTTCGAATCCAGCCAACGACAATTTTTTTTAGAAAAAATTTTATATCTTGAAAGAAAAGCCAAGATACGTTAAAAAATAACAATTTTTCTCTAAATTTTTTTGACTTTATATACGGTGTGCTGCATCTTATTTAATTTATCGTTGGATGCACTCACGATAACTCTCGAACCAAAAGTCCTATTTACTTGAAATTTGGTATGAAGCTAGCTTTTCACATTCTCTCGGCTCTATCAAAAGATGTGTTTGATAAAGAAACCGGAATTGGATTAATCTGCCATTCTTAACAGTTTTTTTATATAATTTTGTACGTATGTAAATTATTCAAATTATTTTTACAGTTTCTTAACACTTAAAGGATAGCAAACTTCCAAAAATCTTGTTGCGAATTTGTTTATTGCAGTTGATTGTTTTAATGAGGGAGTGATTCCAAGTAATCTGGACTTCGCCGACAAGCTTCAGTTATCCCTCAGGGGGTTGGAATAACTTCCTATCGTACTCCTGGGAGGGACACGCCCAACCGCACCAAGGCGTAGAAGTTTGTAAATGTTATTTGGGGTTTCAGGTATGTAAGCGATTATAGTGCGCCGTTGTTGTGGGTTGGTGGGGTAAACTCCAAACGGGTAAAGTTCCTGCGTATTATTTGCAGAATTGCCGACCAATTTTGTTGCAATTACAGGGCCGGAGTTCTAATCATTATAAACATTCCTAATACAAATAGGGCAATAAGTCGCAACAGTTGGCAAACAGTTGCTATTCCGTGGAAAGTTTTTTTAGGGTATATATGAAAAGCAAACTGGCAGAATAAGGAATAAGGATTTAAATTCTTGCCGGTGTGGATACGGCGTACTGCAAAAACCTGCAAATTTATCTAGGAAAAAAAGAATATTCTAGAACGCGATTAAGGAAGAAGAGTAGTTTTGGATTTGGTTTCCATTTTGCCACCTGAACATGGAATTACAACCGACAATTTTGTTACGTACAATACGCACAATTTGTGGACGTGAAAGAAACGATTTTGTAGATAGTCGACTCACTTTTTGGCTATTTTCCGTCGTAGATGGTCGTGAGCCAGTGCCCTGGGCCACCATGCTTTTCGTGCAGAAAAAGAAATATAGTTTGAGGTAGAGAAAGAAAATGCCCAGAACCCGCAATCGCAATTGTTGGTAAAGACATAAAACAATCCACAGTTATCACAGACTCCAAAATTTGTTTATTGTTGATTAGTATACTGAACAGTTGATAACAAACACGAGTGAGAGAGAACAAATATCAACTGCAAAGTTTTAACATCCTAATATCTCTACTACATAACAGCTTCTTTTAAATTATAATGTTAATAATAATCTTTTTAGTTTGCTTTACTAAGAATAATGCCCCAATACATTCATCAACCATCGTGCAAACTTGAACCCGTGAAGACAATTTGTCCTGTCATTGCCGGAAAAAAGTTTTGATTTTAACATCATTGAAAACGTTTAGGCTGAAATCATGCTGTAATAGCGAGGGCTTTTGCGGCCGCAGTCTATACTAAGATGACAACGCTTTCCGGGTTTGGACGGTGTTATTGTTGTAACCAAAGTTGCATTTTAAGTCGTTTATTTATATAAATACATATGTGCAAAACCCTCACAAAATCAGCAATACAAAAATTAACAATTAATAATACTGTTACAAGCTTTAGGTATTTTACAAACCTGCACGGCCAACTCGCAATAGTCGGTGAGAGGGGTAGGTTCCTCAGAAATATATAAAAGGTGTTTCAGGGCGCCAGAGCTTATCCCAAAGTAACTTCTGTCCCGCTCCAGACAGACGGTAAACACTTGTAACACGATGTTAGGTTCGTAATCCTTATACTCGGCTGTTCGAGTAGCCAACGTTCGTTATTAGATAACGACGATCTAAAGAGAAAGGTATGTTGTCATAAAAGAACAAGTAACCACAATAACAACTTTAATCTAGAATCGTTGATGATTATCATAGAATATAAGAATTCTCATTACAGAAAATCAGTAGTATCGGCAACACACAATACATAGGCAAATTACGTTGACATGAATAGTGAGGAATAATTTAGAGTACATATCATTTGTATACAGCATGCGAGATACACGAAATAATGATAATAATTACGGTATTAATATTAAACTATCATAATAATTATTGGGAGTACACAGCATACGTCATACACAATAAGCAATAAGCAAGAAAATTACTACGGAATTAATATTCACAACAGTTTCGTGAGCGACCTGGTTGACTACGAGATAAAACATATAAAATCACTTACCAAAACACAGGAACTTCCACTGGTGTGAAGAAAGTACTTTCCCCGACACGTAATCCTGTAAGCAATTTGAATCGCAAATCGTGTCAAACTAATGTCTCACGAAATCCAGATCTACAAAATCATTACTTAAATTTTAAAGCCAACACACATAACACAACCCGGTAGTCGGATGCTTTGTACCCCTTTTCTGTGGTTTAATTATTTCTACTCGTAGGCCTTATAAAAGTTAGCATCGTCCCCTCAAACTATTTATCGATGTTAAAGGGCCAGATGATGGTGGAACGGCCGTTGACGATTCGAATACTCCACACGATCGTAACGAAGCCACAACTTTCCCTGGTGGACGTTAAATTATAACCAGAATGCCCCTAGTTAGGAGGTAGCACATGGCGCTAACAAAAAGACATAAAAATTACCTTTAATTAAAGAAAGAACAAAAACCCACTTACTCTGCGTGAATAAATTAGTTAGTTAAGGAGACTTTCAATTTCCATCGTGTCCCAACACGTGGATGATTTTAGAAAACGAATCTTTCACTCACGCAGACATAGATTAACACATGCACGATGTTAAAGTCAAAATGCCGGAAATCTCACCGGATGTCGCCTACTCAATACGAAGTGACCAACGAACCCGATAGATGGCGTCGAGAAATATAAAAGTAATTTTTAATTAAACCAATATACAGGGTAATGCATTATTTAAGTTTATGCACGTAACAATACATGACAAAGTTGCGTTTGATAAAATCAACAACAAGGAAACGGCGGTTCCTACGATCAAATCCCGTTTACAGAATTAAAACTTTTGTTCGTGACGAAAAAATTTGTCTCAATTTTTTTCAAAACGAGTGTACTATCATCTTGACTGTAGTCTTATTGTGCGTTGATTGCATAAACACGTTAAGTAGAACCAACGGTATGCGTTTGCCTTTACGCGCTTTTTAATTAAGAAATGTATTGAGGTATGAGTGAAAGATGAGAGGTAAGAAAAGTATCCTATTAAAAACGATACGTGTTACTACGACTAAATGCCAACTTCGGTTAGAACAATGACCATCCAAACCAAACCAAACAAATATCAACTGTCAACACCGCACACTGAGGAAAAACTTTAGGTCACTTGTCATCAGTAAAATCTGAACAACAATTGTTCTGGAAAGCTAATGTGTTTAAGTTTTCTGACTCACTAAGGATGTCATAGAAATTAGAAAGTTGTTGCGGAACAAAAAATTCTTTGCATGTTCTGCACACTTCATGCGAAACCCAGGTTTTGTCTTGATATCTGAGTTTCAATCTGAAATAAACTTTCTTCGCAAACTCACTTATGTTTAATTATTTTTTATTGTGTATTTACCACATACATAACAAAAGCTGTCGACAAGAATTACAAAACCTCTGCAAGCCATATTCTATAGGTAAATAAGATAATCACAGTATCGTTTGAATGTCGAATAAAAACTGAGTGTGGCATTTGATGGCCAGCAAAATACTAAACGTATTTAGCTTGTTAAAACATGATCTAATTAAACAGCAGATTGTTTATATTTATTCTTAGTAACGCAGAGGACATATCTAAACATGCTCAGTTTCATCAGTAATATTACACGCTATCAACTTTTAACTTATTTCGACGCGATCATGCAAGCTTCTTGTTAACGTTAAAACTACTTGATCCATCACGCCTAATTTGACTACAATTAATAGAATTAACGCAATTTTTTTCATGTCCGACATTTGCCGGATTGCCATTTTTTAATTAGCGTTCGCTGTGAGCAGATTTAGTTTAGTAGAACTGGTACGTTCAATCGAAAGTAATTTTTTTTAATTTAATTTTTGTCGTTATTATTACGTTTTTAACAATTTGAATAAAATTACGATCCTTGTATTTAAAGAGTTAAATTGATTTTCTTTGTGCTCAATTGCTCACAGGTAAATGGCTACGGATGCCATGTTGCTTATGTTAATTTAAAACTCTTTACAGCAAATTTGGTGGAGGCTCGAAGATATTTATTCAAACGCAACTACTAAGATTTAAAGTATATTTACTGTAAAATTGATGACCTCGGGTTTTTACTCAAATTCATCTTCAAACAACTGTCGCTACCTATCAAGCATTGTTTTGTATGTGGGTTACTTGCCTTATGCTTCAACTTTATTAATCTGTATTCTATATTTATTTATTATCTACTAAGCAATAAGCGTTTGGCAAACGTAAGTCGACAACTATAAGCTTACACTCCTCAAAAGCTCGAGAGTAATATTACTGAAAACATATGCTTACTAATGCACTGTTTTTCGGGTTTTGGGTTTTCGCTGATCATGCTGTCAGCTTCTTCAGAAGATTTCTAAAGACTGATGTTATCGTCTTGCGTTCCTGGTTATATACCGTCTTACGGCTTCGCTTCGCTGATCCGTGTCCGTTCTGGTCTGTTGATTTGTGTTCATAGGCGTCTGGTGACTTCTTGCACGTTCTTCACGCAGCGTAGATCTCCATGTGTTGCTTAGTCTGTATCCATCCTCATGGTTGAAGTTGTTAGCATTTTTCATTATTTCCAGTGATTCGAGTATTATTCGCTGGTGATAGTGTCTCTTTCGTGCTAATGCCTTTACGTTTCCGTAATCAATCCGGTGATCTCCATTCTCATGTAGATGTTCCGCTACTGCAGATTTGTCCGTGCGTTTGAGTTGAGCGTCTCGTTGATGTTCTTTAGCCTTGCACTGAATGCTCCTCCCTGTTTGGCCGATGTAACTCTCGCCGCACATACACTTTAATTTGTATATACCTTTAGTGTGTAGTCTTGGGAGTTGATCTTTATTAGGAGGTATGAGCTGACCTATTTTGTTCACTGTGTTATAACGTGTAGTGATGTTCTTCTTTCCTAGAACCCTCTTTAGTCTGTCAGTGACTGCGGCAACGTAAAGTAAGTAAGCATATGTTTCTGACGGTGTCTCCGCAGCAACCTCAGCTTTCTCCTCCTTCTTCAGCTGTTGTCTTATTAATTTTTTGTTGTATACATTTTTATAAAAGCCTCCTTTATGTGTTTCATTTCCTCCGGCCTGTGTTCTTCATCACTAATTTTCTCTGCTCTTCTTAGAAGTGTGTTGGTGAGGTATCTCTTCTGTTGTGGATGGTTATGAGAGGATGCGTGTAGATACCGGCCTGTATGTGTTTCAATGCGGTATACGCTATGACTTAGCCTCTTGTTGTTTGTTCGTGTTACCAAAACGTGTAGATAGAGCACCGTTTTGTTCTTTTCGATCTCCTTAGTGAATTTGACCAGTTGTGGTGTCCATTGATATGTTGAAGAAACCTTTGTAATCTCTTCCACGTATCTGTACTAGCATTTCGGTTTCCGATCACTTGAGCTGATAGCTTCTTGTTCGAATACTTCCATGAAGATGTTGGCTATTACTGGTGACAGTGCTGATCCCATACTTGCACCTTTCTTTTGTTTATAGAACTCACCATCCGCAGCAAGTAGGTTGACGTTAAACAGTGTTTGGCCAAGTCGATCAAATCTTCTTGTAAACCTCGGGGAACTAGTTATTTTCTAATGATCTCTAATGTTTCTTCCACTGGTACATTGGTGAATAGTAATTCTACGTCAAAGCTAACTAGTATGTCACTGGTAGTTACCTCAAGTCCTTGGAGAATCTCAACGAAATGTTCAGAATTCTTAACGTAGCTGGTTGTCTGTCCGGTGTGCTGCTGTAGTCTTCTAGCCTCTTGTTCAAAAGCTTCCATAAAAATGTTGGCTATTGCTGACGACAGTGGTTATTCCATTGCGCCGTTTTTTTTGTTCATAGAACTCGCCCTTTCACAGGAAGTAGGTTGACGTTAAACAAAGTATGGCCAAGTCGATCAAATCTTCTTGTAAGCTTCGTGGCACTAGTTGTTGTCTAATGATCTCAAATGTTTCTTTTACTGGTACATTGGTGAAAAGTGATTCTACGTCAAAATTAACTAGTATGTCATTGGTAGTACCTCAAGTTCTCGGAGCATCTCGACAAAATGTTCGAAATTCTTAACTTAGTTGGTTGTCTGCCCGGTGTGCTGCTGTAGTCTTCTAGCTAAGTATTTTGCTAACTCGTAAGTCGGTGATCCACAGGTACTGACGATAGGTCTTAGAGAGTTTTCGGTTTTATGAATTTTATGTAACCCATACAGTCTTGGAGGTTGGCTTTTCGATGGTAACAGCATTTTTTGTTCTTTTGTTGGTATAGATGAATCTTTGATCGCCTTTCTTATGTGTCGTTCAATTTTTGCAGTAGGATCCTTGTTTAGTTTTATGTAATAGTGTGGGTCTAGTAGAGTGTCCATTTTTCTGATGTAGATGTTCTTATCCATTATTACTGTCGCGTTGCTTTTGTCCGCTCGTAGAATGTTTACTTTTTCATTCTTAGGTAAGTCAAGTAACGCTCTTTCCTCATTCTACGTGCTGCATCTGGAGTTGAGTAACAAACTTAGTGAAGACCTGTGGACAACGACAACAGGGAGGAGCATTCAGTGCAGGGTTAAAAAACATCAACGAGACGCTCAACTCAGACGCAGGGACAAATCTGCAGTAGCGGAACATCTACATGAGAATGGAGATCACCGGATTGATTACGGGAACGTAAAGGTATTAGCACGAAGCAGACACTATTACCAGCGAATAATACCCGAATCACTGAAAATAATGAAAAATCGTGCAAGAAGTCACCACACGCCTATGAACACAAATCAACAGATCAGAACGGACACGGATCGGCGAAGCGGAGCCGTAAGACGATATATAACGAGGAACGCAAGACGATAACATCAGTCTTTATAAATCTTCTGAAAAAGCTGACAGCATGATCAGCGAAACGTTAAGAGAAAGTTTTGTGACGCAGCAACACCCGAAAAACAGTGCTACATTAAACAACGGCCGTGAAAGTTTGCATTCTACCGCATGCTTACTAGCTAGCTACGATAAGGAACTCCAGGTCTGGAAAAGTTTCATGTTATTATACTAATTACATATTGCGACTGCATGTAGTTGTTTATACCTATTCGAGTTACTTTTGTGGTTATATGGTTTTATTGCTAATTGCTCGTCAGTCAAATCTATAAATATATAGCTTATGCAGCATTTACTTTATTTCTGGTTACTTCTTGGAAGACAAAGTGGTAGTTTATTATCGAGCAGAAAATATATTAACTAATTTGTAACGATTTTTGTTGATAATTATTTCTCCTAATTCATCAACAATGTGTTCATAACTCCCCCTCGTGTCTCCGAACAAAAGATTCTACCGATACGTTCGGAGTGGCGCCCATTATTTTTCTTGTTAATATAATAAAGCATTCTCAACTATGTTTACTCACCGACACTTTAACAAACTGTGGTGACGTAGTTGTTACCAACAAGACCCACTATTTAAAGTTGGTACTACAGTTATTTAGCAGTTTTATGCTGAGTACAAAGATAAACAAAGAAATGACAAGATGAAATGCTTAGTATAATCTAGTTAAACAAATTGTGTATGTAGTTTTGTATTGGTTTTATCGCATAAAAACGTTACTAAACTAATAACGTCATGCATGATGGTTAATACGCATAATTACAGTTTTAATTAAAATAATTTGTTTTGGTGTCATATAACATTTGATAAAAATAATTAAAATGTAAAACTATGTTGAAAAGTTTTAATTACAGTTATAGTGTAATTATATACGCCGATAAATGTTTTCTAGTCTGTATTGAGTACCTAGATACATATTCCGCAATAAATTAAAGCGCGCTTCAACTGTCGGGTTAATTATTTATTGATTTAAATCTTAAATGGAATGTGTCCGTGTCTATTAGTTATAAACACTGTTTTTTAGTAAAAATTAATAAACCCACACATACAGATATTGTATTTAAAAAAAATGTATCATTTATATTTAGAAGTTTAATTGCATTATAAAATTTATATATTTTTCATCGACGTAAGTATATAACGGTAGAAATTAGTACCTACTACTTTGTACACAATGAAAAGACAAATATGTTATTATCGCAGCTTACGGAGGTGCAAGATTGTGAACTGCGGGACTTTCCGAGCTAAGATTAATAGACAAGCAACACTTAAATGTATGATAGTTGAAACTACTGCAGATTTAGTAGCATTGATACAATAACATATTAAGTTTGTTGCAACAAAACTACAAGAATTAAGAGATGTAAAATAAATTATAAAAATTATTATTAAGTCACATTTATATAAAACTGCTACTTTTGGCAAACTGTAAAAAGTTAACACCTTATAATATTGATTTATTATTTGCAGTGCCTAAACGCATGTTCTTTAAGATTTTTTTTCATGTTATTTTACTAAAAGCCTTAAACATTTTTAAAAGGCTCATTAACTGTAGGTAATTTTCAGCAATTTCTAGAATTAGGTTAGTGACTATGTTACCAATCTTTGGTTCTAGTGGGCAACAACCACGTAATCTTACACCACAGTTAGCTAATGATGTCGGCAAGTGAGCGTAGTTAAAAACTGTAATAGAAAAAAAAATGTAGCGCCACTCCACTGTAAAGTTAAAATTCTTGGCTCGGAGACACCAAGTGTCTGAACTCACTGTCAAAGAGATTAGAGAAAACAGAAAAGTAAAAAACAATTAACGAGATAAAGTAAGAAATGTATATAAACATTTTTTTAATCAATAACAAATACTATTTTTTATTATTACAAGAGATAATAAATTTTCTTATAAGAAGCAAGAAAAAGAAAAGCAGCAACTGTTATATAAGCTAACTAGACCAAAAATTTTAAAGCAATAAAACATATTTTAACAGATTTGGATCACGATCACTACGAATAACTGAAAAGCGGACAGTCAGGAAAATGCCTGGAGCCTGCCTATTTTGTCTGTTTGTGTAACTTTTTGTCTTTTTTGCCGTTTTAAAGAGTATTATTTTATATTACCTTTTTACATATAAATTTTGAAAAGTTTGTGTAAACAGTGTTTTAATAGGTAGATGACAATAACGCATTACAGAATTTTACTTAAATAACATACAATAATATAATTAACATCTTTTGGTCAAAAGGTCTTACGACAAACCTATAAATAACAACAGGGATTTTTATGTTTTGTTAAACAATGGTTTCCAGAAAACATTAAATACAAAAGCCGCTTATAGAGAAGAACCATTGTAAGAATTTATGCTAAAATTATGTACAATGACAGGCTATTTAC
Source organism: Aquatica leii (assembly GCA_035610365.1). NCBI lineage: Eukaryota > Metazoa > Arthropoda > Insecta > Coleoptera > Lampyridae > Aquatica > Aquatica leii. The sequence goes on from CM069432.1 coordinate 16,196,922, forward strand.
AAAACCGGAAGGAGTTCGGAATGAATCATATTTTATAGGTCTATTCAGTGCCTAAGTAAAGCAAACAAATATAGATAATTTTAATTCTGTCCGGTGGGATTCCTTTAATGACTGAAACACTTGACTAAAATATTCTTTGTTTGTTTAAATACCTATGATATTGTCACACTGTGATAATCTATTGCTGTTGTGCTGTGAGTAAGTTTTAAAAAATGTCACCTAATAAACAATCAAAATTTGAAAATTATTACAAGTGGAGTAAATTGGATAAAAATTTAACAACCGACGGGGAAAACCTTTTTTGTCAAGTTTGTTCAAAATCAGTAAGTTTGTATTATATTAATTTAAATGCTTTTAATTACTAGTATATGTATTATTTTAGATCGGTGCTACTAAAAAGTGCCATATAAAACAACACTTGGGTAGTGGTTTACATTTAAAAAATTAGGGCGTGTACTAGTATACACATGTAAGAAGTGAAACTTCTTTATGGCCTTATTTTTCGCAAAATGATCTACATGCAACTTTTCAGAAATTGGTTAAATAAAGTTAAATTAGATAAAGTTTAAACAAAAGGATTTTATTATCATAGACATGAATACAAATAATACAATTATTTCACTTTAACTTTTTGCTACTAAGATTATTACAGCATTTCATTAATTGTAATAGAATTATTACTATAATTGTCATCGTTATTATATATTTTTGTAATTAATGGCTTATGGTAACTGAAATATGAAATTGAATCTACAAAAATTAGTTAATTGATTTACAAAAATTAATAACATATTTCAGAATTTATACTCTATGCCAATTAATTGATGTTCATTAAATTAGCAGTCGTATTAATTAAAAATGTGACGCGTAACGAAATAAGCGACATGCTATCCCTACTGCGTTGGAGAAACTGAAAGTACTCTTCGTCTGAACCAACCGTGTTTCACTTTAACTTTTGCTACTAAGATTATTACAGCATTTCATTAATTGAAATAGAATTATTACTATCATTGTCATCGTTCAATTAGAAATTGAGAGTTAACCTTAAATATCTTAAATTTAAAAAATTAATAACATATTTCAGAATTTATACTCTATGTCAATTAATTGATGTTCATTAAATTAGCAGTCGTATTAATTAATAAATACTATTTTAATGAAATCATATACATTGACCGATAGTTACAATCAGAAACTGAGGTTAACCTTAAATATCTTAAATTTAAAAAAATAAATACCACAATCCCACCCAAGTATTAGAAAAAGAGATATAATTACTTACTTTTGTTAAAAATCCACTGGAATTAGAATTAAAATAAAACCTTTGATTTTGTTGATCACTTTAGTATTGATATATTATTTATCACGTCGCTATTGCGTTTCAGAAATAAAAAAGATGGCGCGTAACGGAAAAATGTGACGGTAAAAAATGTGACGCGTAAAATGTGACGGTAAATTTTTTTCCAACGCCGATAAAGAAGTTTCACTTCAAAAAATATTAAAAAACTATGAAACAACCATTGTTTTAAAATATTTTAAATGATAAAAGGAAACAGCTTCTTGGTCAAAATATTGAAAAATATTTGATTTGTGCTTAGGAAAATAATAGCACTTAATAAACATTGTAAAACAAAAAAATAAACTGTAAATTTTAACAGATATTTGTGCCTTCTTTATTGGCTTTTTGGCAGGTTTAATATGTCTCTTATGCCACCTTTTTTGGAATTTTTTCTTGCTTTATAATCCGCTCTTTACTAATGAAATTGTAAAACTAAAAAGCAAATCGATCAAGTGTTAACGATTACATGCAATCGTGACAACTCTATTACAAACCTGACGTGAACGTTTAACTTAGTATCAATTAATAGACTTATCCCAGACCTCAAGTTCCTTAGCGAAAGTAGCTAGTAATGATGCCATCAATAATGTTACTTTCAAAAAGAAGTGTAAGCCTACATTCATCGACTGATTTTTGTCAAGTTTTAGTCTTGAATACGTTTAAAAGTAAAGGATGCAATTAAAGATAAACAATAATTATTTAAATGCAAAAGCTGCACAATGTACTCGGCTAGAAATAAAAAATTAATTAATTATGTTAATTATATAAAAAAATAGCCGAGAGCTTAACATAAATTAAAAATTTAACTTATGGCTAAATGCAAATACGGACTTATAAGGACTTTTCAATAAGACAAAACTAAGGCATTTATTGTATGGTAGCTCTACTCAACATTACAACATTACACGCTCGAATGACCTCTGCAAGCTCGCGATCTGCCTCGACCCCCTACTACTTGCCTTTAGGGTCACACGAATTCGTTTAACTGCATATTTATTTTTATCATTCGGCCACCCTGAAAACATATTCACCTGAATATCATAATTAAATTTTACACAAAAATCTTATTAAAAGAAACTAAAAATCAACACTGATAATAATAAACAAAATTAACATTATTATAATTCGTAATCTTCAAAATATCGTGGCGATTTCCTTTTTCTTGCAGCCGTACGCTGAGAGCAATACGATACACCGACCTTATCGAGGACTTCATCTTCCTGGTCATCAGTGGTACCGCTTAAAACTCCGCTTTCTTCTTCGCCGTCAGGTACATTCTTTAACGTTTCAGTTTCGCCTTTGTTTATTATGCGTTGATTTCGGTTGTTTACCTCGTCTTCGCTTTCCGGGTCGGTGTCTGATTCGTAGTGATTACGGTATATCTTGATCTGACTAACGTGTACGGTAGTTGAAAATTTCCTATTTTCGGTACTCTTAAGCTCGCTGATCCTATACGTATCACTAAGTAACACTTTAGTTATCACGTACGGTCCGCGGTGCTTTAGTTGTAACTTCGTAGATTGACCTGTATGCACCGGAGCACTTTTAATCAAAACAATGCTACCTACTTCGTAGTGATTCCCAACCCAGTGCCTTCAGACATATCTCTGCTTGTACTTCACTTGGGCATTTAACCCGTTGTCACGCACCTTCTGTTGGTTGTCGACTAGTTCTGTATTATTAATGCTATTTGTGAGGTCTTCAAACAGCACGTTATCATAATTCGGTAGGTCGGAGTCTTCTAAGTGTTCGCATTCACAGCTGAGTTCAAATCTCGTTCGACTGCGCTTAATTTATTATCCCAGTCATTATCTTCATTAATTTTTGATATTAAAGTTGGAATTAATGTCCGCATTACTACTTCAACTTGGTCATTTGCTTGTGGATGCCGACTTGAAATCAAAGTATGGTGAATTTCACGTTCCGCACAAAACTGTTTGAACTTTGGCGCCGTGAAACTCGTTCCACTATCGGTGACGATATTTACGAGATTTCCGAATGTGTTTATTTTGCAAACTTTTAATTGTTCTGCTTGTACACGTGTTTTTCAAAGAAAACAATTTAACGTATCGCGTTAACGCATCGATGATCACTAAAATATACATGTTCCTCCTTTTGCTTGTAACTAAAGATCCACAATGATCGAGATGCATCTTCTCAAAAGGTCTTTGTGGTACTGGTAGATTATGTAATAATCCTGGTCGTCGACCCGGAGGGTTTTTATTTAATAAACACTCCACACATGAATTAATATGTTTACGAACGTATCGACGCATGCCACTAAACCAGTATTTGGCTTTTGTTTTTTGTTTGTTTGTTCAAGACCTAAATGCCCTGACAAATCGTGTGCATGAACACACATCGCCTTTCGCATTCTTTTAGGAACAACGTACCTATTCGCGTAATCATTTTCTTCGCCTCCTATTTTTATTAGTCTACCTTGCTTTATACCTTGAACCCACGCAGTTTATCAGCTCGATCGGGATCATTCGGTTCTTTTAGTAGAATATTAATCAACGTGTTTAATTCCGCGTCACTTCGCTGCACCATGAGAATCTGATCTTCTTCACTTATTGTTTGAAAGATGTCTAATCGTTCGCACGCACTGTCCATAATATCGTCCGCGGCTTCCTCAGAGGGGACCGGTGTCAAACTCTTGGAGTAAATGCAACCATCATGCAACTTGTGAAGTTTTTGTTTTTTGTGCATTCATGTGCACAAGGGCTTCGCAATCGGTCACACACGTAAACTTTAATCCAATCAAATAAATTCTTAACTTATCAACAACATGCACTAACGCCAATACAACTACAATATGTTGCTTTCAAGTTCGATGCCTTCTTCGATACGTAAATAACCGGTTGAAATGGTGAGGTAATTTTATCTGCTTGTAGTAAAATACCTGCAATTTCCTCCTTAGACGCATCTGTATGCACCTCCGTAGTGGCCGCCGTCGGATTAAATAGTTTTAATAGGGGTTTGGTACACAGTGTCTGGCGCAAGTTTTCAAACGAAGCTTGTTGTAGTTCGCCTCACACAAATGGTACTTCCTTTTTCGTTAAGTCGCTTTATGCCTTGGCTCTTCTACCGTAATTTTTCTACAAAGCGGCGGAAATAACTGATTAAACCGAGGAACCTGCGTAACTCGTGAACGTGTAACCGGCGTGAATCTTTTGTGAAAGACCCCGTATTCAGATTTATTTGGCTGAATTTTATTTTATTTTAGCGATTGATTAGTTCTGTGTAAGCATCGAAAACGTTTCACTCGTTTAATTTAAGTTGATTGGTATTTAAAAGTTATTTCGCAATTGTTATTTGTTTTTTTAAACGCATAAAGTTCAGTGGTCTTGATTATGATTTAGTGTTTTATTTCTGGGTATTTCAATGGAATAACAACTCTATCTAATTTATAATTTCCTTTCTGGAATGTAATTTGATCAATATTTCTTAGTATCTACTTTGGTTTATTTTAAACTCATTTGCGAGCCATTTGATAATTTAACTAAGTAAGCAGTTTTGGTGAGAACATTTTCTTTCTTTTCGTGTGCGTACGTGACGTGACGCATGTGGTGACAATATTTTTCATCTTTGTTAATTTACTTTGTTTAGTGTTCCATCTTTTACAAAGATTTTATGGCGCAAGTTTATTGAATTAAGTGGGATTACGAGGTGTTATAAGGAGTAAAATTTTGATTTTGAGGGTGATTTTTGGTTGCAATTAAGAATACCGGGTACTGAGATGTAGTCAAGTGTTCGGGGTGTTTTACCCTACCGTTATGTAATACCGCGGAAGTTAAATGGAACCGTGAAAATTAAGTGTGGTGGTGGAAAAGTTTGGTTTTCCAATTTCGTAATTTACGGTTTAATATTCTTCATGGTTTCCAAAAATAAAGCTCACGTTTCGAGTTGGATTTGCTATCGATGTATTGTGCTAAAAATCCAGTCTTCGCTTTTGTGCGGATTTCAATTCAGTGTTAAAAGAAAATTCTTCCGCCGTCATTGCATTGTTTGGGGTACCTTCCAACATTTCTTCCCGTAGACAACTGGCCACCTAGAATCAACCACAAGTTCTTTCCTGGAGTTACGACGACAATTCAAGGTATTTATTTTGCACCATTTATTTAATCGTGAAGTTATTGTTTACGCGATTGAGTGTTAAAAGCTTTGAATTTTAAGTAAAATTACCAGGGTCTCGAATTGTTAAACGATAATGTAACTAATTATTGTCCGTAATTGTCGGAAATGTGACATAATCCCGAGCTAAAAATTTGTTAGACGGGACCGAAAAATTATTGTCTCGATTCAAGTTTTATATTAGTTTTATATTAAATAAGTTTATTTCATTTTATAATTTATTAATTTTCGACGCGCACACGGCCGTGATTTTAGGTAATTAAGATTTACTAATTTTTGCTTTGTTTTATTTCTTTACATTTTGTATTTTGTATGTTTTTTTTATTTTGTTATCAAACGTTCATTTTACGTACATTTTTTTTGTTTTGTTTTGTTTAATTTTTGTTAATTACAATACTATTATTTTATTACATTTTTCATATTTTTTTTTGTGTGTTTAAATAAGTTCAAATAAATGTTAAATTGTTAAATGTAAAGAGCTTCTAATTCCGTCGGCCTCCGCGTGTGTAATTTTTATTAAATTATTTCAGATTTTAGTGAGATACACTCTATTAACGTAAGTCCAATTAGAGTGTATTCTTCAGGAGCGGGCTTGTGGTTGGCAAGGGCCAGAAGTCCATTAAGCTTTACTCCTTCCTGGCGCCCTTTGATTTTAACTTTATTACTGTTCAATTTTGTGTTTTCGTCAAGTTTATCCAAATCAATCATGAAATTTTAAATATAACCCACCCCGTCTCCACTGAGCAGCGGCACAACATCGTTTATGTTACCTTATTTCAGGCAGTGACATTGCTTCAACTTTTGCATGTAAAAAACGTTTCTTGGGCATGGTAAATTCCTTACCGCGCGTGTTTTTATATCTCCCAGTCTAATTCCATTTGCACTTAACGAACATCCCAAATAGTCCACTTCCGGTTTGCCAAATTCACACTTGCTTATCTTTATCGTTAGATTGGCTTTTTGGATGCCTTAAAAACGTATTTCAGTTTTTGAAACACTTGAGCCCAATCACTAGCAGCTACGAGCACATCATCTAGGTACCATTTAGCAATAACCTTACCTAAAGGACCCAACACGATCGCCATTAAACGATTAAACTCGAATGGAGCATTACATAAACCAAACATCATTCGATTAAGTTCACCCGTTGTATCGTTTGTGATAAAAGCTGTTTTGTTTCGTGCTTTCTTCGCCAACGGCACTTGCAAATACGCACTTCCTAGGTCTAAAACTGAAAATAGTCTACAGCCAATAAGTCCTTCAAATTGTTCTTCTATGGTAGGTATAGAAAAATTAACTTTTGTAGTGTGCATATTTAAAGCCCGATAATCAATCAGTAATCTTGGTTCTCCTGATTTCTTACGCACTAGTAGGCATGGAGAAGCGTACGACGACGTCGTATCACTAGCAATTCCGTAAAGTTTCTACTCGTTGACCATGTCTGCTATCACTTGTCTTTCACTTGCGGACGCCTTATACGGTTTCGCTCGTACTGGTTCTTCGGCCCCTCTAATGTCCATTTCCATTAAGTTAGTGCATCCGAGCTCTCTTAAATTAACTAAAATTCAAAAAGGGGAGGTCATGAAGCATCAACAGAAAATATCTTTAACAATAACGGAAACATCGGCATTTGCTCCACTAACATCTTGTGATGTCGAAAGAACTTTTTCCTTCTATAAAAATATTTTAAATGATAAAAAGCAACAGCTTTTTGTTCAAAATATTGAAAGCTATTTGATTTGTGCTTGGGAAAATAATAACACTTAATAAACGTTGTAAAACAAAATAATAAACTGTAAATTTGAATAGATATTTGTGGCTTTTTTATTGCCTTTTCAGCAGGTTTAATATGCCTTTTATGTCAACTTTTTTTGTATTTTTTCTTGCCTTACTATCCGCTTTTTAATAATAAATTACAAAAAATACCGAGAAATAAGTTTGAAGTATTTTGGTTATATACAAACTGATTTAATTATACAGGGTGTCCCACAAAGTACTGTACATACTGAAATGGTATGTTCCTTAGGTCAATTTAAGTAGAAAACGTCCTATAAACATAGGTCCAATTTGCCATAGTTACACAGATACAAGCGTTCAAAGTTTATAAATGCTCACAAATTTTTTGAAAATTATTATTATTGAAACCAGAAAATCGAACTACAAAACAAACATAAAAAAAACAAACAAAAAAATCACATCAAATGCTCAAAATGACCTCCTTCGGCATTAATTAACGACCGCTGCGATTTAAAATGGACCGAGTAGCGGCTCGAAGCACTTGCTGGTTGTTCCGTGTTTGTTGACCCACATCCAGGATACGCTGTATTAGTTCAGCTCTGGTATTAACTTTTACCTCGTATACTAAACTTTTCACATGACCCCACAGATAGAAGTCCAAAGGTGTGAGATCGGGCGATCTAGGTAGCCAAGCAAGCATGCGGGCCTCCACGCCCAATCTACCTATTGAGGTAAGCAACATTTAGATATTCGGTCACATGTCAACTAAACTGTGGAGGAGCTCCATCATGTTGCAGAAACATTTGTTGTCTTGTTAGTAAAGGTACTTCTTCCAAAAGCGGTAGCAATTCATTCCGCAAAAAGTTAGCATATGCTTCTCCTGTCAGACGTTCCTCAAAGAAAAAAGGTCCAATAAGTTGATCGTCAATCATGCCACACCATACGTTAACAGAAAATCTGCGCTGAAAGTTAGTTTCTGTTGTGCCATGTGGATTTTGATATGACCACAAATGAGAATTACGTGTATTGTTCACTCCATCTCTAGTAAATTGCGCCTCGTCGCTAAATAAAATGAATGGAGCTAATTGTGGATTTACCTGTAGCCAGTGGCAGAAATTCAACCGGGCAGCAAAATGTCCAGGTTCCAGATGCTTAACCTGTTGTATGTGATAGGGATACAAAAGCCCATCATGTAATGTTCGCCATACTGACATACGGGGGAGTCTCCCATTCGAGAAGAAATTCTTCTAGTACTCAACCCTGGACTCCGATCAACCATCTGTAGAATGTTTTCCTACTCATTCACATTTAACTGCACGGGACGGTCAGATCTTGTTGAAACTGATAAAAATGAACCATGAGTCCGTACATGTTGAAACACAGAAGAAAAAGTTTGATGATTTGGCACCCTCCTGTTGGGAAATCTTCGTTCATATTCCCTAACGGCAGATCTCGCATTTCCATCACAAAATCCATAAATGTAAATGATATAAGCCATACTCTTCGTTAGAAAAATAAGAAGGCATTTTGCATTTAAATTACACTTCATTTAATAAAATCGACTGTGACATTAGTAGAAAAGAAAGCAATAAATGACATATTGTTCGGCTTTTGTTTCCCAGTTGACTAAGAATAATTAATTTTCAAAAAATGTGTGATCAGTTATAAACTTTTAACGCTTGTATCTGTGTAACTATGGCGCATTGGACGTTTTCTACTTAAATTGACCTAAGGAACATACCATTTCAGTATGTACAGTAACTCGAGGGACACCCTGTATAAAATATTATAAGCTTGTATTTGTATGTATTACAACTAACAACAAATAAAGTAAGTTTTGTTCTAATTAAGATTAATTCATTGATTACACGTTATTCATAAAATTTTTACATACCAATTATAAAACAGTTAAAACTTAGATTGCAATTGGTTAAAGTAAATTACAAAGATGTATTTTTTTGTTTAATTTAGTTAAGTGTATTATTTGACTATTACTTAGTAAAATACTAATCAGTTCGTTCATTTATTAAAATCGTTCTATTTAAATTCCGCTTTAAAACTTCTTTGATTTAAAGTCTCCCGAGATTCTTATTTGCTTCAGTATATTGCTTCAAACGCAAAGCTTTAGTTTTATACCATTCTTTCTGATTACTTAATTTAAATTCAAATTACCGACTATTCATACGCGATAATGCAGTTTTTTTAGTTTTATTGATAAAAAAAACCCTACGTGGTTATTTTACTTTAGATAGATGTTTTTCGTTCAATTTCGGTTGCAATAAAGTTTGTGTCGATTACTAAATTTACCACCTTTGTAAAACTAATGCTGTGCTTTACAAATTCAGAAAGTGTTAGAACTTTATGACAATTTTACGGTATACTATATTTTGAAAGCTTGTTTTCTAAACCGTCGTTACACTTTTAATGAACGTGGCTGTAACAAAATTTATAATAAAATGTGTTGCAAAATAATACTAGTACCATAAAAGGTTAATTCAATTAAATCTGGTAACATTCGTTTCAATATTTATTATTGTATAAATTAAGAAAGTTTATGTCTATTTATGTTGCTGTGAACTAAATTTTTTGAATAAGTTTTAATTTGCTTATGATTTTAATATTAATATTATTAATTAAATTTATTAATGTAATAAATTGTAAAGAAACGTATAATTTAAAACATTTTTTTACAAAACAATTTTCTACTGTGATAGCTAACTTTGAAAATGGTATCATATTAAACATAATACGTTTTTCCCATGTGCCGAAATAAGCAATAAAAGTTTTATTTTGCTAATAAATCATTTTAAAAGTTATGGCAGCTGTAATTATAGAACTTTGCTTTGCAACGTTATCGAAAAACTTTTAATACCAATAACAAACTTTAATCAATTCTTGGATATAATTAATATTATATGATGTTTATTTGTAGTTGTCTAAAATTGTAAATGTATACGTCTTACAGTAAAAAATATTTTTGTAGGCAGATTTATTGCCTTAAGTTTAAGTTTTTTGTTTAACAAAACCGGGGTATTTAACAATGAATAAATCAAAGAGCAAAATCTAACATTATTATATTAGTACACAATCAATCAGATAAATATGCGTCAACGTGTTATGTAAAGCTCCGCAACTGAATTTAAATGATAAAACTTAAAAAATATAAACAAAATAACACATCGTAAAAATTGCAATGTATCTAAATTTAATGAACTAGAGATATTTATTTGTAGTGAAACTATTATTCTGTACCAAAATCATCACTTTAAAAAAGGAGATTTCAATGAGTAGTAAAGAAAGAAACACAGTCGCCTATACTTCAAAAAATTTCGATTCCAATTTTCAATGGAATTTGTTGTGCAAAGTGACGCTAGTTTAACTAATATAGAAAAATTTCATTATTTGTTGATGTTGTTAGCCATAAAACCGCTTTCTTTGCTGAGAACCATTCCTATGACGTATCAAATAATACTTATTTATGTATTTAGGGCGTAAAAAGGATTTTATGACGTAAGACGTAATTTTTAGTCTGAGTAGGCAGTCGAGAGCTACGTGTTTGCTATTCAAAACACTTTCAATTCTGTTAAAATTGTATAAAAGTCCTCGTAATCAAGAAGAGTGTTATTTAAAACTCTATATAAATGAAATTTAGTCGACTTCACTGCTCTTTCCCAGAGACCTCCTTCATGTAGTGCTCTAGGTGTAATAAAATCCCATTTAATTTTGATTTTGATTCAAGTTATCGATTATGGTACTTTGAACAAGCTTATCTTTAAAAAAATTAAAGAAATCTTTTAAATAGTTCTTTGCGCCCACAAAGGTTCTACCATTATCACTTAAAATACTTGACGGTATGCCTCTCCTTGCGATAAATCTGTATAATACATTTAGAAAAGACTCTGTATATAAGTTACTAACTAGTTCTAGATGCAAGGCACGCGTGGAAAGACATATGAAAATACAAATGTAGCTTTTCATTAATTTGACTTCTCTGGTTTTATGATCTTTCATTAAGATTGGACCGGCGTAGTCCAAATCTACATTAAAACGCTGGCATGTTTGGTAATACTCGATTTGGAGGTAAATTTCCCATTAGAGTGTGATTAAATTTAGGACTCGCTTTTATACAAGAAATACATTTTCTAACGACTAGCTTTGAGGTATTTCTTTCATGTATTGGCCAAAATGATTCTCTCACGATTGATAAAAGTTTTCGAGGACCACAATGAAGATAAGTTATGTGAAAATAATTGAAGATTAACCTAATCAAAGTATGATTTTTGGGAAGAAGCAAGAGATGCTTCTTGTCAAAATTAAAATTCGAACGTGCAAGCCGACCACCTACTTTAATCGACCCATTGTCATCCAAAAAGGGATCTAATAGTCGAATAGAAGATGCTTTTATTTGAATTCCTCTTTGCAAACATTATAACTCTTGAGCGAAAGCTTCTTGTTGACAGAGATGCACCAACTTGGTTGCCTGACTGCAAAAACAAAGATTTGATTCTTTTGCCTCAGTAGTCTCGTTTACTTCACATGGTGTTAATACTTTAAAAATTGTTGTCAAACATGTTCAAAAAATGCGGGCGATGAAACCAGAACTTATTATCACACAAGTCCTTTGGGTTGACTCCCCTAGAAATTAAATTACTCGGGTTGTGTTGTAAAGATACATGTCTCCAATCACAAATACCCTTGGATAACCGTTATGCGGTTAGCTACAAAGACCTTATATTTGTTAGGTGCAGAATTGGTCCAATTAAGAGCAACCATGGAATCCGTTCAATAAAACACTTTTTCAAAGGGAATATCAAAGTTTTTGAGAACATCACTTAATAACTCGGCAAGTAGAACAGCAGCACAAAGTTCCAAACGTGAAATGTTAACAGTGTGCGGTGGTGCCACACGGGATTTAGAAGTTATAAGATTTCAGTATACTAGACCACTAGAAGTTACACATCTAACATACACACAAGCTCCATAAGCTATAGAACTGGCATCACAAAAGCCGTGGAATTGCACGCAACTGAAATTAGAAGGAATTAAATAACGTGACACGCCAATATCATTGATGCTTCCTAATTGACCTTTAAACTCATGCCATTCCTTAAGCATCTCTTGAGGTAGATTTTGATCCCACTCTATCTTTTACTGTCAAAGAGATAATTGGGGCTAAAATGCCCAACAGATCGAATAATTTTGCCAGACATGATAGAATGGCTCTTTTAGTATAATCCTGCTCATCAAAGTTTAAATAAAAATTCAAGAGAAATTTGTCCTCAACAGAGTTCCAATGGATACCTAAGGTTTTTGCGTTTGCTCTTTCACATAGAGGAATAGCAATCAAATTATAATTTGTTACACAATCACTTTTTTTGATTACCTCTGAAGAATGTGAAAGGAATTTTCTAGTTATAAAACATCCGGACTCTAGAATTTTGCTGACTTGCTCTTTGATAGTCTCAAGTTGTTGTTTTGATTGAAAACTGTACAACAAATCATCAATATAAGAATTTGTTTTAATAACACGTGCACTATCAGGGCGAGAATACTTGCAGAAGCTATACCGAAAGTGACTCGATTGATTTCAAACATTTCAGAACGACTTTTTTTCCGAAAAATCATTTGAAGTTTTGTCTCGCTTTCACAAACTTTAATCATCCGATACCTGTAAGTGCGAATTGTCTAAACCTTATTAAAATGCCTACAAGTTTTTCTTAAACCGCAGGGCCAACAATCAGTGTATCATTCAGAGAAATATTATTAGAGGTTTTTAGGCTTCTATTAAAAACGACTCGGATCTTCGTAGCTAACGAATCTCCTTTAAACACACAATGATGTGATAAAAAATAATTAAATACATAAAGTCTAGGAATGGGACCACCTAACGTTTCAAAATTACCGATAGACTGGTTCGACTGAACCTTCCTCATGTGACCGAAAGTGATATATTCCCTCATTTGCTCAACGTATTCTTTTTGAAGATTCGGATCTCTACTGAGACGTCGTTCTGGACAAAAAAATTGATTTTTGACAATCTGCTCAGATTCTCCAAGATTACCTTTAAAAGGTAATGAGACAATCAACCTTCCTTCTTTACTTTGTTTGATAGTTTTTAAAAATGTGTTTTACAAAATTTTTGTTCTCGAGACAATAACGACAAGTTAGTTTTGGGTTTAACGTGATCAATCTTCCGTAATCTAACAAGCGATTGATTCAACTCTCTTAAACTCTCAGAGTCGTCTACAGTGGTGTGATGAACATGAGTTACAAAAGAAGTATTTTTACTTAAAATTTTCTCGGGTAAGTTCCCTGAAATAAACCAACCTAACATTGAATCCTGTATAACAGACAAACCTCTGCCCAATGAAATTTGATTGGGCTTTAACAAACTAAAATACAAAGAAGCACCAAGCAGGATATCGATTTTTTCTAGAATATTGAGTGAATCATCCGCGAAACTTACATGATACCATATACTCAATGAACTTCTATCAAAAGATACAATTTATCAATAATTTCACTTATAAAGTAGCCATTTTTGTTGTTTGAGTAGTAGTACAACCGACTCCTCTTACAGACATGTTAATTGGTCTGGACTTTATATTTAGTTCCTTGCAGAGTTTTTCGGTTATGAAATTGTTCTGGCTGCCGCAATCTAATAAGATACGAACCTCGGAAATAGATGCACCGTTTTTCACGTTTACCTTTGCTGTAGATAACAATACATTAGAATTTACAGCTAAATTGCAAGTTTTAGACGAATAGCTTCGATTTCTAGATAGACCTTGTATCTCATATCTGTCGATGGACGACTCGGTTATAGGATTATTTGAAGGTTGAGGGTTAGTTTCGATAAGTTTGACATGCGGGCAAGACTTGTTTACGTTATGCGAGAAACAAATTCTAGTATGATTCCTTTTTTTGCAGACTCTGCAATTGGAAGAAGATTAGTAATATTCTTTGTAATTATGACTCGGGCAGTTAAAACACAAGCGGAACTCTGTTACTTTGTTAAACTGGTAACCTAGAAAAGGAATCAAATTTATAAAGATAGTGCTTTCTCTTACACTGTGGACAATTAGCACTGCTCGTGGCAAAAAATGTTCCCACTGAGTCCCTTTTGAGAAATGGTGTGTGATTTTTCTTCAAAACTTTGGAAGGACAGTAAATTAAGTTTTTCTTTAATGAAACACTTATGGCATCGATTAGTCTAAACATGTCACTCGGAAACTCTAAACTCTCATTGATATTAAGTATATCCTCTAGAAATTGTTTAGAAAACTTTACAATTGCTCGGGTATCACCGTTGCATTTTATTAGATAAGCTATTGATGCACTCTTCTAGTAAGAGTCTGAAAAATTCATGCTTATTTTTCGAAACCTTGAGTAGCAAGATGTTTCTGTTGCTATTGCATTTGCTTAGTTTGTTTTAGATATGTTTGTGTTGAAATAGGATTGCGAATAATAGCGTTCCGACTTGCCCGATCTTTGTGAGACTTGTAGATGGAATGCAATCGTACGCGCACACTTACACGCATACGTACGCCCACACGTACAATATAAATACCTATAGACTAGCGTAGTTTTTCAGTTTCTGATTTGTGTAATTGTGTTATTGTTTATAATGGCAACCAGAAAGCGCAGTGTAAAACTAACTGATCCTGATTTTGATGAAGTGGTTAGACAATGGACTGATGAATTTGACGACGTAAGTTCGACAAGTAGCATTGCTTCAATGCGGAAATAAACGTTGAAAACCTAACAGATAGTGATGGAAGCGACGATAGCGGAGGAATATCTGATAAAGACTCAAATGAAGAAGCGCCACGCCTAGGTGCCTAGGTGGACGATTCGATTGGCAATTACGTGGCTCTAAGCGGTTTGATATGGAAATCTAATTTTTTACCCTAAGGAAAAGTAAAGGCACATAATGTCATGAATGTAGCCCCTGGACCGGCTTGTCGTATTCGAACTACTACGCCTATTGATTCTTTTAATTTATTTATAACAAAAGCAATCTATTTATGTACAAATATAGAAGGACCACGAGTCTATACAGAACGAAAGAAAAAATGGAAAGACGTTGATGTGATTGAACTCCGAGCATTCTTGGGACTTCTTTTTCAAGCTGGAGTCAACAAATTATGGTCAAAAACAGGGTACGGAATTTCTGCAACAATTTACGTAGGAAAACAACCTGATCAATCAGTGCAACGAGATCCTACAGCAAACGTGGTAAAATATCTAGTGACTCGTATAATAAATAGTTCTAGAAACATAACTATGGACAATTTTTTTAGTAGTGTTCCACTAACCGAATACTTGTTGGAGAAAGGTCTAACAATTGTAGGCACACTTCGGCAGAATAAAAGGGACATTCCATTAGAAATTAAAACTATCGGAGAGAGACAATAGATTTGCGTTCCGCAATAATCTATCAATGGTTA
The DNA here is from genome assembly GCA_035610365.1 of Aquatica leii. Classification (NCBI taxonomy): domain Eukaryota; kingdom Metazoa; phylum Arthropoda; class Insecta; order Coleoptera; family Lampyridae; genus Aquatica; species Aquatica leii. The sequence goes on from CM069432.1 coordinate 16,212,582, forward strand.
GTTATATATGTATATATATAACTAAACTTTTATATTACGAACTTAAGTATTTAATCGAAGCTTTTTTGCAATTAATAGCAAAACTCCTTTTTCTTCTTCTTCTTTCATACTCCTTACACCCTTAAGGGTGTCCAATTAGATTTGATGATACCCATTTTTTCCATCCCGTTCGGTCTCGTGCTAAATTTTTCATTTCTGCAATCGTCTTTCCTCTTCTTTTTCCTATTACTTCTATTCTTTGTATCCAATTCTTTCTAGATCTTCCTACTCTTCTTTTACCTACTCTGCTCATTTTTACTATTTTTTTTCATCAATCTATTCTGATTTGTCTGTATTATGTGTCTATACCATTTAAGCTGCTTCATTTCTATTTTCGTTGTTATTATGTCTTTTTGTGTCATTTGTCTTATTTTGTCGCATTAACTTTTACTTATTGTTTAGCTTGTAATGCTCACGTTTCACTCCCGTATGTAAGAATTGGCCCCTAAAAATACTCCGCGGAGTCCTAGGGCTCTGCGGAGCACACTTTGAGAAACGCTGGTCTAAGCCCACTACTCCTTATAGTAATCATGGACAGATTGTTAAAAAATAATAAGTTAAGAACCAAACAAAGCTAGCCAGAGATAGGGCACAATAATCTAATACTAAAGAGTACCTATATTATATAATCTTTGCTAGTACCAATTAAAATCGACTGCCTACTATATGCAGACGATAAAGTGTTAGTATCAGGTAACTACAAAAGGATGAAACAGCTGACGAAAATATGAAGTGAAGAAATATAAAAGCTAAGAATAGAAATTAATATTAAGAAATGTAAAACAATGATCATAAATAACAAGAACAAACAAGAAAATAACGAAATATACATTAAAGAAGAAACACTAGAGAAAGAGAGCGCTGTTCTTCAAATTTATTGTCAATGTATTTTCTCAGTCTACTTTTTACTACGTTGTTGTATAATTTAAAGGTAGTGAAAGAGAGGCATATAGCTCTATAGTTTTCATAATCCGCATACTCCCCTTTCTTGTAAATTCGAATGATAAAGTTATTTTACCACTTTTGTGTGATTTTTTCTGTCTCCCATATTTTTAAAAAAATATTTAGTAGCCATTCTCTTCCTTTCTCTCCTAGGAATTTTATCATCTTTGGTTTTATTTCGTCTTGTGCGTTTGCTTTTCCTAGTTTGATGGTTTTCATTGCTTTACCTAGTTCTTCTGTGTTTATATCCTTTAGAAGTTCTAGAATCAATTATTTTCTTATCTTCCACTGTTCCACATTGAGCAGAATTCCGTCGATATTTTTAGTATACTTTTAATATCTGTTTTTAATTCATTATGTTTGTTTTGTATGTCTTTTATTAATTTCTTTTTATTTTCCTTCATACTTACAGATTTTCTTGATATGTTTGTTCGATTTCTTTTCCGAAGTTTTCCCAGCTTTTCCTCTTTGTTTCTTGTACTATTGTCTTTGCTGTATTATTTTTACTTATCTATTCTTATCTGTCTACTTCTTGTTTTGTCTTTTGATTTCTTTTCCAGTTAATTTTTTGTTTTTGACAGATTTTTTTACTTCTTTATTTCTTTTTCTGATTTTTAGGTATTTTTGTTTTACAAGTTTCTTTTGCTAATGTATGTATTGTTTCTCTAAAAGTCCTCTACTTTTTTTTGGTGTCCAATTTTCTTCCACTTGATCTTGTTTACTTAATTCATTGTTTGTTTTTTCTTAAGAGTCTCTTTTTGTTACCTCATTTCTTAGTCTATGTATTAGTATTTTTTCATATTCCTTTTGCTTTTGTGTGTCCATTTCCACTTCTGGTATTGTTTCAATCTGACTTATTTTATTTTCCATTTCTTGTGTATCTACTATGTAATCAACAATACTTCTAGCGTTTCTCTCTGCCGCTATGAATGTATATTTATCCTCTAGCGGTTGTCTGCAGTAAGTATTTCCAATTTTTAGGTCATTTAGTTGGCAAGACTCTATCATTCTCTTTCCATTATTATTTATCCGTTTTTCGCCATGTTTTTCCATGCAACCCATACCTTTATTTTCGTCGTTTCCAATTATTGCATTCCAGTCGCCCATAATCACCACTTGATCGTTTTCTTCTCTAATTTAATATAGAAGTATTTGTAGAACGGAGTAGAGGTCTAAAATTTCTTAATCTTTTGCTCCTTCTACTGGTGGATATATTTGTATTCTACATACTTTTCCGTGTAATGCTATTTTAAGTATCATAGTTCTCGAACTGATTCCTTCAAATTTACTTTCTGCATTATCTACTTCTTTAGTTATAATTATTCCAACTCCCTCTTTTGCTCTTTGTTTTTCATTCGTTCCTGAGCAGTATAATTTATATTTATCCATTAGTAATTTACTTCTTCATCTTGTTTTCTTTGTTTCGCTTATTGATTATGATTACAGCAACGTCCAGTATGTTATGAAAAACGTGTACAACCCCCATCTACGTGAACCTGTTTTACAAGAGTATTCTCTTACTATTTAGTCCACTATGTCCACTTTACACTTAGTTTCATTATAATATAGTAACGTTTCTAATCCTTTTTTTTGTTTTGCTATCTATTACTACGTTGGAGTAAAATCTACTTAAAACTAGCACATTTTTTTTAGTTTAGCTTAGTAATTAGTAATCCATGTTGTTTGTTACGTTTATTCAAGTATTACTAACTTTTACAGCAAAATATATTAACTTAAAATTCTTCGTTATTTTATATTGCTTGTCATTCAACTCGATCAAAAACGCGCCGAATCAAGAAGCGCGCGATTCGCGACATGCGTGTTTTTTGTATACATTAAAATATTTCGACGTTGTCACGTCTTACAAATGAACAAAATGATATTTAAAGAAAATACAATTAAACATACTCCCTAACGTTGAAAGGTAGGGCTTTCAAGAACAACAAAAAACATAATTAGCTTATTCTACAAATAAGTCCTACTCATAGTCTGTAGGAAGCAAACACAATTTGTTCGTGGCACGTTTCACGACACCATATTTAGTTTTCACGGACACTACTCTGACAACACCATCTCTGCCTGTGTGAAATTCTGTTATACGTCCCAATGGCCAATGAAGTGGTGGTGCATTTTCCTCTTTCAATTTCTTTTTAACTTCAACTTCCATTTGCTGCGCTGTTGCATGTGATGCAGATACTCAGTACTCCAGCGTGCCCATAGATGTTGCACCATCCGTTGAAGATGTTTCCATCGTTTAATGTGGTTCGTTGGTTGTGTTCGTATATCGTGCTCCGGAATACTGGTGAGTGGTTGTCCAATGATGAAGTGTCCAGAGGTAATAACTTCTATGTTGTTAGGATCTTGGGAGAGACGGATTAACGTATGCAAATTTACGATAGCCTCTATTTGGGTAAGTAAAGTATAAAATTCTTCGAAAGATTATCCTTTAATTCTCGTTTCAAATGATGCTTAACAGCTCTAACCGCAGCTTCCCATAATCCACCTAATTGCGGGGATCTGGGTGGTATGAAATGCCACTGAATACGGCATTCATTTAGGTAATTCCGAAATGTATTTGTATCTATGTAATCATTTATGGACTTTAAAGCGTTATTTGCACCAACAAAATTGGTGGCATTGTCAGAAAAAATATCACGGCAGAGACCTCGTCGAGCTACAAATCTTTTCAGGGCACTAAGAAACCCGTCACTGGTTAGATAACTAACGAGTTTGAAATGTACAGCCTTAGAGACGAGACAAATAAAAATGCAAATATACGCCTTTATTATTTTTCAACCTTTTCCGTCCTTTAGCTCGAACGGACCAGCATAATCAATTCCGCATGACGAGAAAATACGAGAAGGCGTAACGCGTGGCGAAGGTAATTCGCCCATTTTATGAGAAGTTTGAGTTGGTTGGGCCTTGAAACAGGTAATGCATTTACGAATACAAGATTTCACGGCGCGCTTGCCGTTCAATGGCCAAAATTTTTGGAGGACCAGAGATAATGTCGTTTGATTTCCCGAGTGAAGACTACGTTCATGCTCGTATCGAATAATTAATTTTGTGAATTTATGTCCGTATGGTAATACAATTGGATATTTTTGGTTAAAGGAAAGTTGCGAGTGTTTAAATCTTCCTCCGACGTGTATAATACCGTGGCTATCAATAAAAGGATTTAAAGTGCTTAGCTTACTTTTAGGTTTTTGTTTAAATGTAGCAAATCCTTTGAGAAATATTCTTGTTGAATTAGTTTGATGAGAGAATTCGAAGCTCTGTCGATTTCAAAATTATTGAAATTTCCGGTTTCTCTGGTACCTGGGTTTTTCGAGTTGTATGCAAATCTGAAGCAGTAAGCGGCAACTCTAAGCAACGTGAAAAGACTTGGCTACTCAGAGACAGTTTGCAAAATAAACGATGGCCCGTACCACCATAAAGAAGATTTGACTAATTCACCAAGGGTAGTTCCGCGAGAAATTATATCTGCGGGATTATGTTTCGAGGATATATGACGCCAATCATTGATATTTGTTATTTCATGTGTTCTTGAAACTCTATTAGAAACAAAGGTTTTCCACGTAGCTGGTTCCTTTGCCAACCAATTGAGAACTATAGAAAAGTCGGTCCAAAAAAACAGTAATTGAATTTGGATTTCCAGCACGTTTAAACACTTATTGACTAACTCAGAAAACAGAACCGCAGCGCATAACTCCAAACGCGCTATAGAGATCGATTTTAGCGGAGCCATGCAAGATTTAGCACAAAGTAGCTTACATTGTACCTGTTTGTTTTCATCGATAAATCGTAAGTATACAGCGCAACCGTATGCCTTTTCACTAGCGTCTGCAAAGCCGTGCAGTTGAATTTCGGTTGGAGTTTTAACTAATACTTGCCGGGGTATTTGAAGCAAATTAGTTTGAGATAGTTTTTCATAGAATTGTGACCACTGAGTATCCATTTCGAGAGGAACTGATTCGTCCCAACCAATATCGAGTTTTTGCATGATTACCTTTGCCCGAACTATTGGTCCTAATAATCCTAAAGGATCAAAGATTTTCGCAATGCTTCGTTTGGTTATTCGATTGTATGGTAATATCATAGTGTTAGGTTTATATATGAAACAGTCTGAGGAAGGTATCCAAGCAATTCTAAGTGTTTTTACGTTTGCATCATCGCTAATGCTGTATAGACATTCTACCGACTGCAATTCGTTTAGTACCTCTGGTGCATTGAAACTTCCTTATTTGAAATCCATACTCATTTAGTAAATTAGCTACATTGTGCCTGATAGCAATCAAGGACTCAACATCGTTTGAACCAGTAAGGAGATCATCCACATAAAAATCGACTGCTATAATTTTATTTTCGATTGCCATCAAATGTTCGTTGTCGATGGCTAGTTGTTTAAGACATCTTGTAGCCAAGAATTCAGCTGAAGCAGTACCGTACGTGATTGTTTTTATTTGGAAGTGTTTGACCGTTTTGTTTGGATTTTTGCGCCAAAGTATACGTTTCTGTGTTCCGGGTAAACGAGTACTTATCTATACATTTTGGTCAAATCTCCGATAAGCACAACGTTGTGCTTACAAAATCGTGTTAGAATCGCAAAGAGATCGTTTTGGACCGACCTTAAGAGTGTCATTCAATGATAAATCAGACGAGGTTTTTGCTGAACCATCGAAAACGACCCTGAGCTTGGTTGTAGAGCTATTAAGCTTTAGTACGCAGTGATGCGGTAAGTAATATATGTGAGAATTTAGGACAGTTTTATCTTCAATTTCGGTCATATGCCCTAATAGGCGATTCAAACTAAGCGATACGCTAACTCGCGGCGACAATTTGAACTACCGTTGCAATGATAGCTTAATATGCGTACTTAATTTGTTGCTGTTTTATTTTGAATTTCTGCTGTGTTCTTAAGTATATTTCGGAAAAAATGCACATAATTAACAATTATGGAACTGAGAAACTTGTTGAACAACATGCAGTCCAAGTGGTGAAATTATAGCTTGGAAAATCTGTTAGAAAAAAATATGAAACTTTGTTTGCAACATTTTTAACCATGAAATTATTTTTATCAAACAAGTATATATTTAGTTGTTATTATAATTTTACATTAGCGCCAATGATAAAATTACATACATTCAGACAAACTGCCCGGCAGTTAACAAATAAGGGCTTCGACGCTACATTTGCCTTCCATACAACATCTCACAGTTAGAACTACAACTGAAATAGCAAGCAAAACACTACGAAGTAAACGTGCTGACCATCACTTTATTACGATGCCTGATGAAGTTTGCGATGACAAAACAATGTACCTACATGTAAAGTAAAATTCATGTTTCTTAGTGACTAATTGAACTATTAAGAGCCCAATCCAACTATGCTAGCTGTAAATTGAGCTGTAAGTAAATATCGTGTTGTTTTATAGCACTAAACTAAACCACAAAACTATTAAACCACAATAAAACGACTAGTGAATGCAATTTCTAACCTGTATACAAACTAATTTAGAATCACAAATAGTATTAGTAAATCTTATGTAATGCCAAAAAAACTTATCAAACTATAAAAAAAGGTTATAAAGTACATAAATTAAGCTTTGGTTTTCAGAAAAAGCTTGTAACAACACAAAAAGAAGTAGTATAAATAGTATTGAAATAAAGGTAATTATGACGTTTATCATTGCAACGTTAGTTCGTTCTTTGCCGCTAGAGGCGCTTGAATCTTAAATTGAATCGCCTATTGCTTATATTCTTCCATGAAATCGTGATAGGACGTTTTCAGTTTGGGGTGACGTGTTGCTTGCTCTTCCGAGTTGCATAACTTCATGTAGTTATCCCTTAATGGTAATTTGACTACAAACCGACCGGTTGATTTGCGCCACGTAGTATTATTAAAATCCTCTTCACAACCAGCGTCCTTTTTAGTTAACTGAGAACTATTCGTGCCTTCTTCCACCTTCCAAAACCTTTCCATATCATGATGTAGTTGTATACTACTAAGCAGTTGGTTCCGAGATGAGATGATTGTTTATTTGCTTTGGGAACGTGACCTGCTACCACCCATCCCAGAATAGTTTTTTGTAGCGTAGGTAGCCTTCTACCTAACTTTATTTGACCGACGCACAAAAGTTGTAGAAAATCTCTGCTCCAATAAGCATATCAATTTCTGAAGGAATGTTGAAATTGGGATCGGCTAATTTTGTTTCGTTTGGTATATTGAATTTAGTAAAATCACATGTATATTGAGGTGTGGCATCAGTTATGCGATCAATAACCAAAAAAGACAAGCTGCTTTTGAAGGAATTGTGTAATGATTGTATCGAAAAGTTTACTTGTCTGGTAATATTAGTTTTTATTTTATTAATACCAGCTACGGAAAGATTTATTTTGAGACTCATTAAACTTAATTTAGTAACCAAGCGGTTTGAAACGCCTAACAATAAGCGAGATTTTACTGGTTGTTGTTCTTTGTCGTACACGAGTACTACTGCTGTTGACAGTAATACAAACGATTCTATAGCGTTTTGAGAAAGATTGGAGCTAACCGTGACACCTTGTGAGATTAAGTTCTCGGCGGGACAATGTGAAACAAAACTTTGTAAAATTGGATTTTCATTGCTTTGTTGCGAAGAGCTAGGTGAAAGCAAGCTTTCTAAATTTTTAACCGTGCTAGAACCTTTTGAAGATGAAGCGCCTTTATTTTCAAAATTTCCTCGATTGTACTGGTGGAGGAAAGTGCTGTGCTTTTTATGGCATTTTTTACAAGCGCTTGATCTACACTCAGAAACCTTATGACCCACGCGTAAACAGTTCATGCATAAATTGAGCCGTTTTATTTCTGCATAACGTGAAGAAACCGACATGTTTTTAAATTTCTCACAATAGTAAATAAAGTGGGACTGTTTGCATAGTGAGCAAGATGTAGATGAGTTGCTAACATTGAGATGAAATGATTTGGGTTCGTATGATTTTTTCGAAGGTATGTTAAGCTTTGCATCTACAGATTCAAGCATTTGACATCGCGAGTTACAAATTTTGATAAACCGTCAATTGTGAGTTCCCATTCGCGCTTCGAATTTACATCAAGCTTTGCGGTTAGTAAATATATGGCCATTGTATCCCAAGCTTAAACATTTTCCCCAAGTGTTTCTAAAGCGCGATAATTTTTTAAAAATGCATCCAGAAGGTTTCGTAATAATGTATGAGATTCTTTGTTTAGAATCGGCAATTCAAACATTTCTTTTACGTGCGCTTTGATAATAGCCTTATTGTTTTCATATCGATCATGCAGCATGCGCCAAGCTACCGCGTAATTCGTGTCTGATAAATGCAATGAAGCAATTACTTGAGCCGCTTCCCCTTTGAGTGATGCTTGCAAATAATAAAATTTTTCAATGTTTGCTAATCCAGAATTCGAATCAACAAGCGCTTTGAAGGTATCATGAAATTGCTGCTAATTACTGTATGAACCCGTGAATTCTGGTAAACGTATTGGTGGCAATTTCGTTGAAGGCGAAGGTGCATGCGAGGTAAACGATGTGTCGATACGAGAATGACCTGCTGGTGACGATTGATCTGAAGGACATTGTGACATGATTTGCTTTGCTAGCGCGATTGAATCAAAATACTTTGTTTCGAATTCTTGCGATCTTTGTCTGATTTATCTGCGTTAAATGCACCGGTCTCTGCTATGATATATTCTTCCAATTCCGTTTGTACATTCTTAAATTGTGCTAAGGTGCCAACAATGGCATCTAAGCGTCCTTCTAATTGCTTAAACGATTGTTTTGTTGCATTGAAAGTATTAACATATTTTTCAAAACGTGCCAATTCGGCTTTAATTTGTCCCCGAGCGTACTTTAAGGTATACATCAAATAAAACGTGGAGTTTAATGTGATAACGAGTTAAAATATCGAAACCAAATAGAAGCGATTAAGTAATTCATATATAGGCCAGCACGTGGTAAATTAGGTTAGTAAAATTAACTTAAAATTCTTCGTTATTTTATATTGCTTGTCATTCAACTCGATCAAAAACCCGCCGAATCAAGAAGCGCGCGATTCGCAACATGCGTGTTTTTTTATATACATTAAAATATTTTGACGTTGTCACGTCTTACAAATGAACAAAATAATATTTAAAGAAAAAACACATGTTTTAAATTCTATGTCTTAAAGGAAAAGCAAGATACGTTAAAAACAACAATTTTTCTCTATATTCTTTTGACTTGTTTATACACGGAATGCTACATCTTCCTTACATTATCTTTGGATGTACCCATGATAACTCTCAAACCAAAAGTCCTAGTCACTTGAAATTTGTTATGGAGTTGGCTTTTCATATTCTTTCAGTTCTATAATGGGTCTGCTAAAGTAACCAGAAGTGGGTGTATCCGCCAATTTTAGCAGTTTTTCTTATATAATTTTGTACGTATGTAAATTATTCAAATTGTTTTTACAGTTTCTTATAGAGATAATTGTTCCTACCAATTTATTCAAATAAAAAAAATTTTATTTTATTTATAATTCACAAATATAATCTAGGTTTGAATCCTGCCTGCGACGATTGCTTTAAGAAAAAAATTCCGTATCTTGAAGGAAAAGCAAGATACGTTAAAAAAATCATTTTTACTGATTTACAAAAGAAGAAAGCACTATCGAGGCGCACAAATATAGGGGACGACATAAGCTTAATTTGCCGTATTTCGGTTATATCTGAATGAAATCAAAAAAATTATAGCATTCTAGAAAGTCAATACAAACGTGTATATATATATATATATATATATATATACATAAAAATTGTCATCGTGGCACCATAATTGGGTATTCATTGTTATTGTGGCACCCAAAAATACAAAGAGGCACCCAAGTCTGGGAGCCACAGTACTTTTACATTAAAAATTTTTCTAGAGCTTATCAACACTTTTTAGGCTCGTACGCAAAAAATTGCTTGGGAGCCATTTTGTCAATTGGTGGTCAGATTTATACAGTTTGGTTCATTCATAATAAGACAGAGGGCGTTGTGCGATATACAGGTGTATATAATTTTGACGTATTGACTATATAGCACCCCGATAATTGTTGTAGATTGTGGCACCATTTTTAGCGGCAACATTGTTCAACAGTGCGATATCGTAACAAAATAAATGTACTAAAATATAACTTGCGTAACTCATTTTGATTTAATAAAAACTTGATAATGCTTTTTGATATCAGTTATGTTTTTGTTTAATTATTTAACTATTTGATATTTATTAACAAAATAATCAATTAAAATATTTTAGATAGTTTCTATATTGTATGTATCAAAATTATTTCTAAATTTAAAAAATATAATTTTGCAAAGATTAATTAATATTAAACGTTCAATATTTGTTTTAATTAGTTTTTCATAAGCAATAATTTATGCTTATTTTAGCGTAGGAACTTTAACTTGTATATTATTTTCTATTTTAAGTTTCTTGTATTTGAAAATTGATTTTTGTAAATAAAATATATTAGAACAAAAACTTTTTAAACAAAAAATAAACAATTTTTTGTTTTTTAAAGTGTTATAAAGCGTTAAGAAGAGTATTTTGTAAGTAAGTTTAAAGTAGTAAGTAATTGTTTTACTAGTCATTTTGTTAGCTATTTTATGAAATTTTTACTGCACTTAAAAACAACCCTAAATCATAGTACTATCATTTCCATATTTTATAGTTTTTATTTTTTTTCCAATATTTTTTATTAGTTGTTGATAAACTGAAATGTACGACGATTGCTTTTAAAAACTTAAATTGTGATTCATCCGTTCAAACAACTGTTTTTTTTTGCTTCTAATTTGTATTTTCTGCAAGATTGAGTCTAATTGAGTTTTTTTCTGTTTCTGCAGCATACATAAACGTCGCGTCGTTTACTACTTACTTTCTATAACTTAAACTGTTGTTACGGTAACTGTTGTGCTGTTGCATATGATTTAATAAATTAAAAAATAAATAAAAGATCGTAATATTTAGTACTATAAACAATTGTCTTTTGAAATGTGTCATCTTATTAAATTTATTTTAAGGTTTAATAGTTATTTTCACTTAGTTTATAGTCGAAATTGTTTAGTTTTTTTCTCTGTTTTTTTCATCTTAAACACAGGTGGCTAGCCAAGTTCATAACAATGTCCCTAGAACTAGACACTAGCTTAAGTACTTCCAGGTTTTAGAATCCCAGTTCTTTCTTGGAACATCCACTTTTTAATCTTGTTTGCTAATTGTTTCACTGTTATAATATTTTTTAGTTGCATGGATATCTGATTAAAGATGCGAGGTTCTATAAATTGTATTGATTTCTGACCGATTTTCTTATTTGGTTTTTGTTATACGGTTTTCCTTTGCTTTATCATGATTGTGATTTATCTTTTTTGTTGTTTTTTGTTATTAAATTGGTATATAAGTGTTGTAAACAAAAAATGTTATTTTTTGAAGATTTTTGAAATTTAACATTTTTTTTTCAATGTAAAAAATAACTTTAAATTTAACAATCAAAATTATATTTTTATTATAAAATGATACTACCATATTCCAATATACCTAACCAAATGTATATTATTTACAGTTATATTTGACTTTTCTTGAGCATTCTATAGATTTTTAATGTAAATGAACAAAGATTTTTTATTAAATACTAAAATAGAAAACATCAGAAACAAGTTGTAGAATTTTAGAAATTGACAGCCGCATCCTAAAAAGTAGTTACTTCTTTAAAGTTGCTAGACGTAAACATTGTCCACAAAGAAAATTTGCTACATTATTGATAAATGTAAATACAAATTTAATATTAAAAAAATGTATTTTTAGTTTTGTATTTTTAAACTTTCTGACTTTTACCTTTACTTTTTTCAGTATTTACCTTGATCCTTTCTGGTAATTTTGTACGTACAAAACATTAGAAAACAAAGCGAACACTATATCTAACGTTTCTTATGACAAAGAATTGATGAACATTTATATTAAACCTACAATTTTAAAATTATAATTATTTTAATAAAGTACTTAGCAAGATACCCACTGATGAGTATTAAAATCAATACACCATAATCTGCCTTTCTAAAAAGTATTAACCGAAAATTACACTTTTAAGAAACTTAAAACACAGGATTATTTATTAACAGATCAAAAACTTTACTACTAAATTTCGTAATTAATTATATTCATGCTTTTGTATTTTTAATTTTTTTTTTAAGATTTGACGTGAAACTTGACATTAACCGATAAATCCTCTAGTTCCAGCAAACCCTAACTCACAAACTAGTGCCCTAACTCAAGAATTTAAATATGGAAAATAGTCCGAGCCACCCCTAATTTGAAGCGTCTTTCAAGTTTCTATACGACAGTAAAAAGAAACTAAAATTTACGCAACGGAAAAATTTCGTCGACGCAATATTGAAGAATGCCGCTAAATTACGCCATAGATCTTCCAAAATGTAAGGAAACGTTTAGAGCAGAATTTGTATTATTGTATGGAAGTTGGTTGAGCACAATTTGAGCATTTGTTGAACTAATAAAAATTTCTTCTGACGTTGAATTTTGATGTTTTAAATTTTTCTACACTTTTAAAATTTTTATAAACTTAAAAACAATCATGCACACACGTAGAGAATCAAGAGACCATTAAAATCAGGGTTACTCGACCACCTTACTATAATTTTTGTTTTTGTTGGGGGTTATTGGGGCTAGAAGGTTGACCTGACAAAATCAAATTTGACGCCAAAATGTGTCGTTCAAAAAGTCAAAAGTGGCGTGTTTTAGGATTTTTTCTAAACAACACCCCCACCTTATGTAATCTAGAGGGTTGTTTTTTATGGGGACAAAAAAAAATTAATAAAACTACTTTTGGCCTTGCTGTCGTATAGAGAATTAAAAGACCTTTTAAATGACAAGTCGTTTGACGCCCTTCTCTTGAATTAGGGGTTGCTAGATCTAGAGAGATGGTATGTCAATTTCAAGTTTGATATTTAAAGTTGTCTCCTAAAAATCAAGAATCGACCTGTCTGAGTGTTTTTTAATAACTTAGTCTCCCCACCTTAGTTAATCTAGAGGGTTGTTTTTAATAGTGACGAAAAAACATTGGAAAAAACTATTTTCAGCTATGCTCTTGCATAGAGAATTAAAAGACGCTTTAAATGAGGGGTCATTCGACCTCCTTCCCCTATTCAAATTCTTGAGTTAAGGGTTGCTGGAGCTAGGGGGTTGATGTGTCAATGTCAAGTTTGAAATTTAAAGTTGTCTTTTAAAAATCAAGAATTGATCTGCCCGAGTGTTTTTTTAAGAACCTAGTCTCCACACCTTAGTTAATCTAAAGGGTTGCTTTTAAAGAAGACGAAAAAGAATTGGATAAATCTATTTTTGGCCATGCTGTCGCATAGAGAATTATAAGACGCTTTAAATGAAGAGTCATTCGAGTTCCTTTCCTTATTTAAATTTTTAAGTTAGGGGTTGTTGGAGCTACGGGGTTGATGTGTCAATGTCAAGTTTAATATCTCAAGTTATTTACTAAAAATCAAAAATCGACCTGTCAAAGCGTTTGTTAACAAACTAGTCTCCCACACTTTACTTAATCTAGAGGGTTGTTTTTCATAGGAACACAAAAAAATTCAATAAAACCACTTTCTGCCATGCTGTCCTCATAGAGAATTGCAGGTGGTTTTAAATGAAGGTTCGATCAACCCCCTTCCTTTATTTAAATTCTTAAGTTAGGGGTTGCTGGGTTCAGAGGGTTGATGTGTCAATGTCAAGTTTGACAATTAAAGTTGTGTCCCAAAAGTGTCCTAAAGCAGGGATGTTTTTTTTTCAAAAGCTTACTCCATATAAGCAGCATTATAGAAGTGAAATATCATATACATACAGTTTAATTAAAAACGAAATATTTACTAACTGGCACCTCTACTATTTAATTTATATGACAACAATGTTGGGTGTCATTTCATATTTTAAACATGTATTTATATACAAATGAGTGCCATTTGCATCATACACATCGATATGCCACAATGACATATATTATCAAAGAATTTATACACCCGGGTGTCTTTTATGCAATAGGTATGGTGGGTGCCACATAATTCAACACTTACGTATATATATATATATATATATATATAGTTATAAACTGCACGCAATTGAGCCCGATATGTAAACAGGTGCCCGATGAGCCCGGGCGGTAACGCCTTTCTACACGACGTTATTAGCACGCTGTTAACCCCGACTGCGTTGCCAATATTATACACGCTCTAAACGTGGTTATTAAGCGAAATTTGACAATGATTTGAAATTTTAACATTTGCGTTTAGTCTTTGCAGATAACTCTCTTAAACATCTTCTGATCTAATAATTTTTTTTTAAATTTAACTTGATTAATATTGACGTAACAAATAAACTTTCCTTAGATTTAAAATAAAAACTGTATTCAAGCATTAAACTCTTTTTATGATTGGTGCAAAGTTTGTTTTATTTGTAAATATAATTCATAATTGTAAGCTATAACTTCTGCGTATTAGCAAATTCTTATCTGAAAAAAAACCTACTCAAAACGGCAGCAAATTAAATAATTTTCTTTAAAATTCGGCATGTAACTCTGTTTTTGGCAACTTTTTTAAAGAAATGTTAAATTTAACCGTTGCCGCAAGTACCACGACTAACGTAGAGTGTGTTATTTGTCGTCATTTGACAAGCACAAATTAATTTTTAAATCAAACTTACAATATACCGCATAATAAAAAAATAATGATTCTACAATCGTATTTTGATGACATACGCATATATACAGAGATGCGCCTAAAACTGGGATATATAACGGTTCTTCAGGCTTGAGAACGTAGCGTTTATATGTTCTACGGGCTCAACAACAACCTGTTTACATGTTTGTACCTACATATTCTTATTTACGCACACAAAGTTTTTTTAATAAATCGGAAATAAATTGAAAGGTTAGTTTTGGGCATACAGTATGTCATACAACATTATCATAAAATTTTAGTTGAAATTAAAATATGTATGTGATAGTAAATAGAATACTCTGTTTCAAATAACGAAATTGAGGAATTCTAATAAGTAGTCTGAAACATTTTCACTCAATTTATTTGTTCCTTAATGTGAACGTTAAATGTTAATTAAAGTAACATATTTATCATTAATCGGACCGTCACAAACTATTAAAAAAAGCTTAGAACGAACTGCAGATCATCATATAGTAACTCCAGGAACAATGTCGGATTTCTGCTCTAACGAAATTCTTGGCATAAAAATTAGTTTTTTGTATCGAGTGTGAATGTTCAAGCTGCTGTAACACATGTATTAATAAGATAATAACATAAAAAGGTACAATAATTTAATATAGTTTAGGTTTCTCACGGTCACAGCTAGTTGATACCGTAAAGGTATTCAGTTTTCTATAATTGTGATGCTGTCAATATCGTTAAGCCAATAAGCTAAGCTTTCTAAGAAAATATAATGTTTTGTTTCAAAAAATTCAATATTCCATCATATGTTATATTTACGTAACAAATCTCACTTACAATACACACAATTTCAATGAAAATAAAAACATAATATCACGTTTAAAAAACATTCAACCTACTTGCTATACTATAAGATACAAACAAAATAGATAAAACTACACAAAAAAGTAACCAATTGCAAATAATAGTTTTAACCTAATAAAATTACTTAGATATTTGTTTTAAAAAAAGTGTATCGACACTAAGAATGTGACAACAACAAGACGACCAATGTAGCCTGAAAAACGCGATTTCATCGAATTTTAAGCATTTTTTTGTACTAAAAGTGGGTTTTTTTGATCAGTTGTTGGGTTTATTCTTTTTAGGATAATTAAACTTAATTTCTGAATAACATTAGGTGCTTACATTAAACGACATAGACACTAGAGTCAGTTAAAAACCACTGAAAATAAGTTAAAAAACGTATTTTTAGCAGCGCGTCATTGTTGATCGGTATTGAATAAATTTTCGTTGTGCACTTAAAAAAAGCATAAAAATTATGTTTTTCAATTCGGTCAGGTGAAAACGGGTGTTCATCAAAACTAAATGTGCGTAGATTTCTTTTTTAGGACTCTAAAATAAGTCATCTTTTACTTTTAGACGATTTCATATGAAATAACTCAAACTTTAAAAAAATATCTTATTTCTTGTAAGAAGTGGATTAACTGTTTGTCTTAATTATTATTTTTCTAACTTTTAAGTAAATTGTCATCATAATTACTTAAAAACTCTGTGTCGATTTTAAAATTTATGACTGTAAGTTTTGTTTCTCTTTCTGCTAGGACAACTCTTTTTTTTCAATTTTGTTTGTAAAAGCTTTGTGTTGGTACAACCAAATTTAATTTTTTTGAATTGTACAGTGTTATCTGCAAAATTATCATAACTTTCCATAATTATTTCACGAGAAGTAATATTTTCCAACTGATTTTACAAAACTCTTTCAGACTACTAAAAAATTTCCATGCTTCTAAGAATTTTTACACTACAAAACAAGATTCCTACATTGTTTTTAAAGATTTTTAGTAAAAGAAAAAAAATATATGAGAAATGCTAATATCATATCCTAAGACATACCTTTTTCGTTATATGGTTTTTATTAAATGTATGTATTTATGTTTTAAATTATTTTATAGGTATCACATCATGAATGAACCAACAAATCATTCTTATAACTTTAAAGTTTCTTAGCTACCTATATTGTACTTTTGATCCAAATCTCTTTAGATGTTTTTAAATAATTTTGTCAATACTTTTTTTAAATTTAATTTAATAGTTATAAAAGTACCACATTCTATATAAGTACGTACAAGCATTACGTAGAAATTGCAAACGTTTTTAAAAATCAACTTCCGATTTTTGACTAAAACCGTTTGTATTGTTATTGTGAAAAATTATTAAAATGTGATGATACTCAAAAAGTGCATAAAATTCATACTAAAGTAAAATACACTTAGACTATACGTTTACTGCTTGTTATTAAGCCCGTCCAACGTGGTCGCATGTTGGGCTACACAACGTACCGTCCGTGTCTGTAGACAGTTTGTATATAAAAGCGACCTCTGCAGCGACTAACTCTGAACTATTTTATATATAATGCAGATATAAACGGTACAATATGAAGCCCGGCCAAATTTTTGGATTTACACGTTTTGATGCTTATATAATCGTATTTTGATTATATACACATAGATACGTAGATGAGCCCGAAACCGGGCTTAATAGCGTTTCTTCGGGCTAAAGAGCGTAGCGTTTATATATTCTACGGGCTCAACAGCAACCGGTTTATATGTCTATATATATATATATATATATATCTGTTTCTGTATCAAGTCTAGATCCGAGGAAAATCATGACAACCCGAGATCCGCCACAAGGAAAAAATATAAGAATTTTTTTTCTGCCTTAATACGTTTATGTCAAGCAACTGAACCATTTTTCCCTCAGAGGGGAAAAGATTTTGCAAATTGATAAACCAGTAACAAAACTAGATCCTTTAGAATAAGAGTTAAGTCAACGTATATGTTTGTTTATTTAGAGATACATGAGTGAACGTGAGATCCAGCAGCGTTGTCAACTTCTGGGATCTCACGTTGAGCAAAATTCAACTCCAATAAGATACAAATAATGACGGCGCAAGTTAATTCTATTAATAGACCTCTTATTATACAGAATCTGTTGTGTGACCTTGCAACAAGTTTACGTTCAGTGTGATTATAATATTGTATTAAGTTACTTCTTATTAAACAAAGTTATCTTTCGTTTTGAATTAATTTTGTTGTCTAACTTAGCAGCAGGTTGAATTTTACAACGTTTTCAATAGTGGATTTTATTAAAATTAACGTTAGTACACAAATGTTAATAACTCAAGTTGAAAATAAATACTTATTGTTTTACGTTATAGTAATATAGTAAAAACATTCGAAATATAAAAACTATTAGTTTTGTACTATTAAGATAAGAAAGAAGTCAGTAATGTAAAATACAATTTAAAATCAAACTTTTAAGTTTACATCGATATGAAATTTTATAGTGATTTTTCTGTTTGTTTATATGTTTTTTTTAGTTTTTAATTAAAGACACTTAGGACATAATGGTTTGGTGTGTTTTATGTAGTTGTAATAGTAGAAAAAGTGTAAATAAGAAGGTTTAATTGAGTAATACATTTACATGTATGTACCTACATTGACACTTCCATTAGCCTTACATTTGATATTAAGAATCTTTTTGAATTAAACCTAAATTTTAAATCACTGTTTTTTAATTTACTTTATTTGATTTGTCACATATCTTTTATTGACATTTTTAAAGTTTATTGATTAAACCATTTAGATAACTTTTTATCTTTATTTTGCACATTATTTTCTTCCACAATTTCTGGCCATAAGTACATACATTGATTTTAAATGTTGATGTTTTACATATAATAGAACTAAAATTTCTAAGTTTTTTAATCGAAAGAACTATTTATAGTATATTACAACTGATCATAAAGTAAACAATAGTTTCCAACGAGTTTCATAAAAATTGTTACCAAATTAACTAGTCTTAGTCTAAAAAATGTCATCTTTACTTTAGATTAATGAAGTTGTTAAAAAAATTAAAGTAAATATTGCTTACTTGCGTAGATCCACAATTATCCAAAAATAGTTACAGTATTTTAACATTATAATTATGATTGTATGTTTGAAACATTGAAATTAGAGCAGTTACAATTTTTTTCTAAGGATAACTTCAAGTAACTTGATAAATCATTGTATGTTTGTAAATTAACATATAACTTGTTGATCTCAAAAATTTTCAATGTACGAATAATGTCAGAACTTTAATTATTACGTATTTCTTGATAGCAAACTAAGTCACGGCTAGTAGTTTCACTTTATACATAGAAAATAGATGCTTTATGTTATCTCCAACTGATGATTTAAGAGTCGATATAAAAGCTTTTGTTAAGGTAATTTAAAAAGTACATTATGTGTTTCCTTTTTTGTTTTTTCTTGCAGCTTAGAACGCGTTGTAGTGAAACCATTTTAAATTTATAGGTTTGATCCTATTTTATTTTTGTCAACCAAAAGAAAAAACTGAACTTGACTTTTGCGTCTTTGTTGTTTGTGAACTTAAACAAACTGACGTTTTAGAAGACATTCCAGCTTGCAACTTTAGAGTGCTAATTGCCATTGATGAAACTGAAAATTTTAGTGATGCACGGACAAGTTTAACTTATTAGGAACCATCAAAGTTTAATAGTCTGGTTGTTCTATTAAGTTAGACGAAAATCACTTATAATCAAATCAAGAATAGTCAATGGTCAATTACAAATCTTTAACCTATACAATTATTTACAAAATAAAGTACTGGTATTTTAAGATAAATTCTTTTTGACAAAAATCAATATTTTTTTACACAGAGCTTTAAATCATATTTTTTGTAGTACAAAACATTTCAAATACAATCGTAACTTCAATTTGTTATACTGTGTAACTAAAAAAGTAATACAATTTTTGAATAGTTAACAAAAAATTATGTCATGTACATACATATAGTTAAATTTTTTTGTAAAACTAGAAAAATTTTTAGAGCTGTTATGATAATTTGTAAATTCGTGCAAAATACAACAGCTTGTGTATGTCCAAACTTTTTTTTAGAGTACTTTGACTTGTTTCTATGTTTCAATTACAGAGTTTACATAAATGGCATATCTTTTATGCAGCCGCAACACTCGTATAAAAAACGTTATGAACTCTAATTGTGTCTTAATTTTTTAATAGTATAACGAACAGAAAGTGTAAAACTGTCTTAACATATTTTGTTACGCAAAGGCCTGATTTCTTTTTCCTGAGCAAAGTTGGAATCTCACTAATATTGTATGAACGTTGTATTATGATTATTTCGGCTTAAAAATAAACAACATATATAAATGATGGGCATTACATAAAATATGCCATGCACGTATTAAGCATCCTAAAAAATAAAAGCGTGTTTGTTATTTGTTTGTTTTTACACTTTGGTGGAAATCAGTAAATAATGCCAAATGCTTCTTTGGTGCCACGTTAAAGTTACAAAATACCATCTTTCTAAATCTAATAAATCTAATCCAATAAAGTAAAAACTCATAAAATTAGAAATGTATAATGTGATCAAACAAGAAGTGTTTTAAAGTCGCAGCACTAAACTCAAGCTTAATAAAACAATTTAATGTAAATTTAACTATTCTAAAGGTTTCCGCTGAAATTTTGAGATCTTGGAGAGAGAGATTAACATCTTGACCATTACGTGTTACAGTAATTTTTTTTATATACCTTAGCTTTAATGTTAAGTTATCAAAAATTGCGCGAATTCTGTAACAAATGTAATTCAACACACCATCAACTTCGTTTTATTAGTTAATTAGGAAAAATACCTACGTTGAAAAAAGAAACCAACATAAATGTTTAATAGAAGAATCCGTGTTTTTTTTGGTTAAATTGAAACTGCATTTATGACGTACATTTATATGAGTTTTATTTTAAATTCTTAAACTTTCGCAGTTGATATGTTTATGATTATAAACAACTTTCGGCTTAGACCGCGTCGTAGTAAAACACTCAGACTTAGGCTTGGTCATAGTCTCTTCTTGAGAGCCAAAACAAGAAGTAGAACTTGGCTTTTGCCGTATTGTCGTTCGTGAACCCAAACAAACTGATGTTTTGCAAGACATTGCAGCTTGCATCTTCAGAGTGGTAAATGTCACTGAAAGAAAAAGTATAAATGACGATATTTATACCAATAGCAATTAGCGTGATTAACGAACGTTTAGTTTCCGTTACCGCTTGACTAATTTCGAACGAAGGCCAAGTTCTACTTTATTGTTTTGGCTCTTAAAAAGAGACTATGACCAAGCTTCAGTCTGGGTGTTTTACTACGACGTGGTCTAAGCCGAAAGTCGCTTATAATCATAGTTTTATTTTATCACGCACGTCTATTACTCAGTGAAAAGTGAACAGATAACATAAAAATTTATTAATAACGTTTTTGTCTTAGTAATAATTAAGTACTTGTGTTACACCTTCAGGTAGGAGAAGCAAAAAACCCTTCCTTAGTAGATTTTTGCAGGCGACGTTTTGTGGCGTTATTGTGCGCATTTTATCATGGCTAATAAAAAACGAGCCCAAGGGGAACTGTCCGATGAACTAGTCACAAACTTAAAATTCAATAAATAAACAAACAATGACATTAACAGTTAGTGTAGAGATAAAAATATAATAAATTACAAACAGAAAACATTTACATAGACAAACATAATCTAACTTATTTATAGTTAGTTCCAATTGTTTATTTATTTATTGAATATTAATTTTGTGACTAGCTTATCGATTAGCTCATCTTGGGTCCGTTTTTTATTGGCCATGATGAAATGCGCTCAATAGCGCTACGAAACGTCGCCTATAAAAATCTACCAAAAGTGACTTTTTTGCCTCTCCTACCTGAAAGTGTAATACAACTACTAAATAAAAATGTATCTTACCACAGAATAATTATTGAAAGAATTTGTAAAACACATTCCTTACGAATTATATGCTATACTTTTTCTACAACTATAATTTGTTTAATTATTAATCAAAGTCAAATTAAACTTTTTATAAGAACAAATAACGCAAAAAATAAATAATCTGAAATTAAAAATTTATGTTCGTAGTATACCTGCAGTAATACCTAAAACGACAATTAAAAATTATATGTCGAAACCAGTCCAAACTGTATTTATTTTATGTCAATTTGTCAGTGTCAATTTAACAAATTATAAGTGTAACTATTATTTGAGTTTTAGCTATTTAATACATTGATTTTAAGCAAACGTTAATATGAATGAGCTGAGTCAGTTTAAAAAATATCGATTGTTTACAACAATTTGCTTTTACAGCTAGTAAATAAAAGAAATGTATTTATGAGAAATGTAAATGTTATTTCTTACAAGCTATAAAGAATAAGATGTGAATATGATAAAGCAAATAAGGTAAATTTGTAAATATTTAGAAATAATTTGTAATTAATGGGTGCTATTATTAGGATTGGAGATTCACAAACTAAAAAAGTAATAAGAAAATTAGTGGTTTTAATAGCATTGTTTTGGAGTAAAAACTGTTTTAATCTTTTTATAACGAACATTTAGAAAATGCAAGAAAAAGTTAATTACCGCAATGAATCGAATATGCTACAAAAATCTGCTGTGAATTTAAATATAAGAAACATTGAAATAAATAGAAATTTTAAACATAACAAATCTATTGCAGCTTAGCAATCTCGTTACTTAGAAAAATGATACTATAGAAAAAACAAGAAAACAATTACAAAAGTGAAGATAACAGTGATTGTTTTCGGTAATAATTACTTTTAAATACGTAATTTTTTCAATGTATAACCCAGTGATTTGTACTAGTTTTGTAACCATTGATTGTTCTTGTAGAATTTATCTTATGAAGAAAGGTTTTACTGTAATTTTTAATCTAAATGCTTATAAACTTTCACAAACAACTCGATTACAATTTTGTTTTATCTAAGTGAACATGTGTAACTTAAACGCACATCGACTCGGTAAGAATGTATACAAGATAATAATAATGCTAACTTTGCGTATAAATAGCTTTAAAACACATAAAACGAGATCCGACAGGTTGCCAAATACACCGGACCTCGACTTAAGTCTAAAATCTAAATTGAAGTTATATACAATAAAATTACTAGGGCGCCCTCTTCAGCTTAAACAGTTGAACTGCTCGTGTATAAAATTGGTCAAAAAGGGTAAAAAGTGAGCTCCAGGCAAAAATTTGGAATTTTACTCTACATCAAATGTCTACTTGAAAAAACATTATATACACATAGATACAAGGTGAGATCCAAAATCGGATCTCACCTTACAAAACGGATCTAGTGTTGTTCAGTTTATAAGACGAACGGATCTGACCTTGTTACAAAAATACATATATATATATATATATATATATATATATATATATATATATAGGTATAAACTGCACGCAATTGAGCCCGATATGTAAACAGGTGCCCGATGAGCCCGGGCGGTAACGCCTTTCTACACGACGTTATTAGCGCGCTGTTAACCCCGACTGTGTTGCCAATATTATACAAGCTCTAAACGTAGTTATTAAGCGAAATTCGAATGATTTGAAATTTTAACATTTGCGTTTAGTCTTTGCAGATAACTCTTAAACATCTTCCGATCTAATAATTTTTTTTTAAAATTTAACTTGATTAATATTGACGTAACAAATAAACTGTCTGCAGATTTAAAATAAAAACTGTATTCAAGCATTAAACTCTTTTTATGAGTGGTGCAAAGTTTGTTTTATTTGTAAATATAATTCAAAATTGTAAGCTATAACTTCTGTATATTAGCAAATTCCTATCAAAAAAAAAAAAAAACCTACTCAAAACGGCAGCAAATTAAATAATTTTCTTTTAAATTCCGCATGTAACTCTGTTTTTGGCAACTTTTTTAAAGATATGTTAAATTTAACCGTTGCCGCAAGTACCACGACTAACGTAGAGTGTGTTATTTGTCGTCATTATTGACAAGCACAAATTAATTTTTAAATCAAACTTACAATATACCGCATAATAAAAAAAATAATGATTCTACAATCGTATTTTGATGACATACGCATATATACAGAGATGCGCCTAAAACTGGGATATATGTATAACGGTTCTTCGGGCTACAGAACGTAGCGTTTATATGTTCTACGGGCTCAACAACAACCTGTTTACATGTTTGTACCTACATATTCTTATTTACGCACACAAAGTCTTTTTAATAAATCGGAAATAAATTGAAAGGTTAGTTTTGGGCATACAGTATGTCATACAACATTATCATGAAATTTTAGTTGAAATTAAAATATGTATGTGATAATAAATAGAATACTCTCTGTTTCAAATAACGAAATTGAGGAATTCTAATAAGTAGTCTGAAACATTTTCACTCAATTTATTTGTTCCTTAATGTGGACGTTAAATGCTGATTAAAGTAACAGATTTATCATTAATCGGACCGTCACAAACTATTAAAAAAAGCTTAGAACGAACTGCAGATCATCATATAGTAACTCCAGAAACAATGTTGGATTTCTGCTCTAACGAAATTCTTGGCATAAAAATTAGTTTTTTGTATCGAGTGTGAATGTTCAAGCTGCTGTAACACATGTATTAATAAGATAATAACATAAAAAGGTACAATAATTTAATATAGTTTAGGTTTCTCACGGTCACAGCTAGTTGATACCGTAAAGGTATTCAGTTTTCTATAATTGTGATGCTGTCAATGTCGTTAAGCCAATAAGCTAAGCTTTCTAAGAAAATATAATGTTTTGTTTCAAATAATTCAATATACCATCATGTGCTATATTTACGTAATAAATCTCACTTACAATACACACAATTTCAATGAAAATAAAAATATAATATCACGTTTGAAAAACATTCAACCTACTTGCTATACTATAAGATGCAAACAAAATAGATAAAACTACACAAAAAAGTAACCAATTGCAAATAATATTTTTAACCTAATAAAATTACTTAGATATTTGCTTTAAAAAAAGTGTATCGACACTAAGAATGTGACAACAACAAGACGACCAATGTAGCCTGAAAAACGCGATTTCATCGAATTTCAAGCATTTTTTTTTGTACAAAAAGTGGGTTTTTTTGATCAGTTGTTGGGTTTATTCTTTTTAGGATAATTAAACTTAATTTCTGAATAACATTAGATGCTTACATTAAACGACATAGACACTAGAGTCACTTAAAAATCAATTTTTTTTTAATTGTACAGTGTTATCTGCAAAATTATCATAACTTTCCATAATTATTTCACGAGAAGTAATATTTTCCAATTGATTTTACAAAACTCTTTCAGACTACTAAAAAATTTCCATGCTTCTAAGAATTTTTACACTACAAAACAAGATTCTTACATTGTTTTTAAAGATTTTTAGTAAAAGAAAAAAAAATATATGAGAAATGCTAATATCATATCCTAAGACATATCTTTTTCGTTATATGGTTTTTATTAAATGTATGTATTTATGTTTCAAATTATTTTATAGGTATGACATCATGAATGAACCAACAAATCATTCTTATAACTTTAAAGTTTCTTAGCTACCTATATTGTACTTTTGATCCAAATCTTTTTAGAGGTTTTCAAATAATTTTTTCAATACTTTTTTTAAATTTAATTTAATAGTTATAAAAGTACCACATTCTATATAAGTACGTACAAGCATCACGTAGAAATTGCAAACGTTTTTAAAAATCAACTTCCGATTTTTGACTAAAACCGTTTGTATTGTTATTGTGAAAAATTATTAAAACGTGATGATACTCAAAAAGTGCATAAAATTCATACTAAAGTAAAATACACTTAGAGTATACGTTTACTGCTTGTTATTAAGCCCGTCCAACGTTGTCGCATGTTGGGCTACACAACGTACCGTCCGTGTCTGTAGACAGTTTGTATATAAAAGCGACCTCTGCAGCGACTAACTCTGAACTATTTTATATATAATGAAGATATAAACGGTACAATATGAAGCCCGGCCAAATTTTTGGATTTACACGTTTTGATGCTTATATAATCGTATTTTGATTATATACACATGGATACGTAGATGAGCCCGAAACCGGGCTTAATAGCGTTTCTTCGGGCTACAGAGCGTAACGTTTATATATTCTACGGGCTCAACAGCAACCGGTTTATATGTCTATATATATATATATATATATATATATATCAGTTTAAAATGGTATTATGACAACATAACTTTAAAAAAAATATGTAGACATTCCTTCATCATTGCTTATAGGAAAGTCATATCACCACACTAGTTTTTTTCTCAGATTGTTATTGCAAACACTAATTTTTATTATTTAGAAAACTACTTTTACTATTTTTATTCTTTACCGTTTATAAAAAATACGTTATTAATTAAAACACAGTTACAAAATTATTTTTTATAATCAAATAAAATTTGATTTTAAGTAGGAAATGGCCAAATTTCGAAAGCTACATAATCAAATTTGCCTAACGAATTTTACATTTTTTCACAGGTTGCTATAAGCAATCTATAAACAATGAAACGGGTACACATCCAGGGTTAAAGTTTATAAATCCTCTCATTGTATATGGAACCTATATTAGCATTAAGGATTTGTTTTATAAGGCTAAAACGTTTGATTTTAGTAGAATAGATAATCTTATTAGGATTGGAAATTAATCTAAACAAAATGTTTGATTTTATACTTAAGTATAATTTATGTATGAGAGGTTGAGGTGTTTTGAAGAAAACGTTAAGTTGTTGCGTGATGAAGAAAATTAAAGGTCGGCTTAACAGATTGTGCCGTTTGATAATCTGTCCACGCTACCTTAGGGTATTGAAATTACTACCCTTTGGGGTTGTTCGGTGCTTCTAAATATATGGACGTTGGTTACTAGGTTTACACATCATTTATCTTCCTAACACTACGTTGTACGTTTATTGTAGTTTGCCCCTCTAGGTTCATTATTGTGTTTACATTTAAAATGCACAGTTTCGGTAAACTCAGCATATTTATGTCTGAAGTGTTAATCGTAAACTTAAATAGTTTGTTGTATTATGAGGCGTTGTACAGATTCAAATTCAAATCATGCAAAATAAATAACACACATGTGTAGATAAGCTATTGTTTATTGTAAGCTAACAATACCCTAAAATTATTTTTGGTAGTTTTCCAACAATCAACACTTTTTTATTACATTGCCCATATAATTAAAATAATTTATTTACCTAGTAAATAATTTATTTTTACGTTGTAATTTTTTAGAGTTTATATTATCATATCAAGCTAATATTGTTTGTTTTCAAATTTATAATTATGAATATTACGTTAATTTAAATAACGTAAAAAATTTCTTTGTAAAATATTTTTTTGAAATATTGATTTCTAAAGTAAACTAATTTAGTACTATGTACTACAAAAATTTTAATTTTACTGTTTTGATTGATTTATTAAATTTAGTATTAATTAACTGCTTGTAAAAAAGATTTTTACTTATTAATTTATTAAGCTACAAACATTAATAACATAAAATTTATTTGATAAGATAATAACGAAACGAAAAACATGGAATTAGAAAAGTGAACAAAAACGGATCAAAATCAATAGAATTTTGCAACATGGATGGATTAATAAATAGCAAGACGCTATATAGTCATAAAGACATCTCTAAGACTACATAGACTTCACCATCAAAAGCAACAAAAAATTAAATTGAGTACATAACCACCCAGTAAACACGGATTGAAACTGTTACAGTCACAAAATTAAAACAATTGTTTCATTACGTTGTTTCATGTTAGTTCCATTTTTATATCATTTACATGTAACTGACAGTGAATACATTGAAAGAGTTCCGATTTTTCACAATCAGTTTTAAACCGTTTCAGTACTTGCAATTTTTTTCCAATAATCAGCAACCGTCTAAAAACTGATTTATTAAAACCGAATATTTTTTGAATAACTAGAATTGTTTGAAGATCGATTTAATAAGATTGAATTATTTTCAAAACAGTGGAATCGTTCTTGTAAAAACGAGTACTTTGTGATTAGTCAGCATTAGTCGTTGCTATACTTTTGATTACTGTCGTCAACGCTTGCGCTGCAAATTGATATCTTTTCACTTGTTCCGTTGTACTTTGATAAGTGATGCTGTGTGTACAATTACGAAATGGAACAATAAACGGTAAGTCGAAACATTTTATTATAATCCATAAATGTAATCAATATTATTATCATTTCTGTTCTTTATGTATCATGTTTTAATTTGTATGAAAAAAATATAAATTAACACACATGGTTGCGTTAAGGTAGATTATTGCGTAAATCTGATGATACTTTAGGATTTATAATTACAGTTCAATTCTTCAAGTTTTCTATACGATTATGTACAGCTAAAGGTATTCACAGTGTTTATATAACTTTCTTATAATTGCTAAAGTGATATTTATATTAAGTTTGTGTTGTTTTTTATTTAAAAAATGTAATTAATTTTGTGTAACTCTATGATTATGTATGTATATAAATGAAATATTTATTTCTATGTTACAGATGCGATTAAAAGTTGCTACCCAACAGTAACTGATGCAGTCTTCGAGGCTTCCGTGAAAAGACCACATTCAGGAAAGTTGCAATATGTAAAAAACTCAAGGTGATATTGTATTTAAAAATATTTATTGTGCAATAAAATTTGAAACGTGCATTCGAAAAAGTATTATTATATTATTGAAAGAATTATTTTAGTTCATTATTGAAACAAAAAAATCATACATGTATCGATCATTTAGTATCAGTTCAAGAACGAAGCTTTTAAAACGTAAACCGAATGCAACATTTAGTTTGCAACAGATTTGAATTTAAAATACCGAAACTATACTGATTCAAATAAGTGAAACAGCGATGGAGTTATGGCTATTTTATTGCAGTTAGGTTTTTTTTTATGTTTGAAACAAGAGTGAATCATAATTTTTTTGTTTTGAAACTGTTCCTAAACAATATCAATTTTGTGTTTACTGGGCATAGAACAAGAATGGAAAAACTCTCTCATGGATATCACAAACTATGCTCAAAACAATTAATAAAAGAAAAATAATGAAATTAAACAGAATTAGTACCAACAATGGAAAAAAAGAAAAACAATAAAAGAACAATACCGCAAGAAAAACAAAGAAGTCAAATGAAATGTAAGAAAAGACAAAAGATTATTTGTGCAACAGCAAACTCGGGATGCAGAAAACGCGGAAAATGTACATGACACACGAAAATTGTACGACATATAAAAAGAAACATAACAGGAAAGAGACATACACGCAATTCAAAATCAGAGAAAAAACAGAAAAAATGTGCTTAACAAAAGAAAAAATAAAGAACATCTGTATAAAATACGGAGACCCAAATATAAGTTTAGTAGAATTTAGCAAAAAAGAGATAAAACCAAACAATAACGATTCTCAAACCAGTGGCGGGAATAGATAACATACCATCTGAATTAATTAAGGCACATATAACATCAGCAGATACTACTTCAGAAGATATATATATATTTTATTTTATATATTTATTTATATTAATTATATCGCTGCTTGGGACATTTTAACAAAAAAATATGAGAACAAAAAACTCGCTGCAAACAACAATATTAGGACATTATTCAATTTAGAAGTTATCGAACGAGATACCTATTCACAATTACAATCACTTCTAGATGAACTGGAAAAAATCAGTCATTTGCTTAAACGATACGAACAGCCGACAGCTGACACTCTATTAATTTACATTCTAAATTCAAAATTAACCCTGACCACTAGGCAAGACTGGGAATCAACTATCAAAAGGGACACCTTTCCTACCGTTTAGGAATTTGTAGGTTTTATTGACAAGAGTTGCGATATGTTAGGATCTTTTGAAGCCAACAAGTTTAGTCAAGTTTTATCCAATAACAATAATCATAACCAACATAAGAAGAGTATCAATCAAAGGGCTTACGTTTCCTCGACCAAACAATCGTGCATTTATTGTAAACAAGAGCATACCATTTTCAATTGTGAAGCTTTCTTTAAATTAAATACCAAACAGCGGATTGCAAGGATAAAGCAACTCCGGCTTTGTTTAAATTGTTTTAGAAAAAAATTTTTGCATCAATCGTGCACTTTACGGTCTTGCAGAAAGTGCAGCAAAAAGCACAACACTTTGCTCCACATTGATTATGCTAACCCGCAAAATGTTCAGTCTAACGTAATTGCATCAGATAGTGAAAATGGAGTTTGTAATCCTCCTAGCCATTCTGAAAACACTACAAGTCAAGCTCTAGTCAATCACGCCACCGAGGTAGAAGATGACATTTTACTGCCAGTCTCGTATGCATCGCAATCAATTTTACCCACCAATAACTATTCTTATCAAACAATTCTTTCTACGGCATGTATCCTAGTCACCGACAGCAATGGTGCCGTTCATAACTGCAGAGCCTTGCTAGACACAGGCTCGCAAATAAATTTCATCACTCGCGAACTTTGCGATAAATTAGGGCTGCCAAAATCTAAATACAACTTAAAAATCTCGGGAATCAGTGGGTTCAAATCAAACCGAGTTGCGTTCTGAAGAGTACATCCATTTACGAGACGCAATCGTCAATGATGGTAACGTGAATCCATACGAATTGGAAAGAATAGTCATATTACCGTCTACATTCACGCGGAGTCCACGGAACATTCATGAATACGCACAAGATGCAATGACATACGTTCGCGCATATGGTCGTCCAGTTTTGTTCATCACATTTACATGGAATCCAACATGGGATGAAATTAAAGAACTTCTGTTAGATGGACAATTATCTTCGGACCGCCATGACATTACCGCAAGCGTATTTAAACAAAAATTGAAATCTTTAATGGATTATATTAACAAGCGTCACGTTTTTGGAAAGACACGCTGCTGGATGTATTTCATTAAATGGCAGAAAAAAGGATTGCCACATGCACATATTTTGGATTGGTTAATCAACAAAATTACGCCAGATCAAATTGACCAAATCATCTCAGATAAGGACATTGATCCAGATCGACGTGGTTACCAAAAATATGATTCATGGTTCATGTGGCGCATTCAACAACAATTCACTATGCATGTCTGATGGGAAATGCACGAAATGATACCCAACAAACTGGCTTTATGACACCATCACAGGCAATGACGGATACCCACTGTATCGTCGACGATTAGTTGAAGATGGCGGCAAATCCATCGTTCTGAAAGTACGAAACGTTGATGTCGAAGTCGATAATCGTTGGGTTGTGCCATATTCACCGTTGCTTTCAAAGACCTTCAAAGCACACATTAATGTTAAGTATTGCAATTCAGTAAAGTCAATCAAATACATTTGCAAATATGTCAACAAAGGAAGCGACATGTCAGTCTTCGGAGTAGGGAATGTGACCGCCCCGCTCGATGAAACCAACCAATACCAACTAGAACGCTACATTAGCAGCAATAAAGCAGTATGGCGCATATCATTTCCAATCCATGAACGACATCCAACAGTAGTACACTTGGCGGTGCTTCTCGAGAATGGACAGCGCGTGTATTTCACAGCAGATAATGTACGTGCAAGAGCATTTTGGTTCAACCAGCAACAACTTTAACTGCATTTTACTCATTGTGCCAAGATGATCTTTTTGCAAAGACTCTACTTTATTCTGAGGTACCGAAATTCTACACATGAAATGCATCGGCTAAAAAATTTCAACGTCGCAAACAAGGTAAAGCAATTGAAGGACATCCCAATTTGTATTCTAGTGACGCATTGGGTCGTCTGTAGACTGTTCACCCGAACAATACAGAATGCTTCTATCTGCGATTGCTGTTAATCAATGTACGTGAACCGACATCCTTCCAAGATTTAAGAACAGTCAACGGTCAGCTGTGTGCCACTTATCGTCAAGCTTGCCAGAAATTAAATCTTCTTGAGAATGATGCACATTGGGACACTGCATTTGCTGATGCATCGAATACTGCTCAACTACAGCAAATACGCACGTTATTTGCCATACTATTGACAACCTGCTTCCCATCTAATCCAAAAGATCTTTAAGTAAAATACAGGGGTTACATGAGTGATGATGATCTACATCGTTGGCGCGCTGCGAATCAAAATTCGGACATTCCATTTACACCAAATGTGCATAATGAGGTATTGATTTTGATGGAAGACATATGGTTGGCAATCGATAACTGGTGCAACTGGAAATGCTTGTTTCGAACCGACCAGCAAACGACCTTTTCGATTGTGATTTCGTGAAACACACTTTGATTCTGACGAACTGGAGACAATTGTTCAGAGAAATCTTCCGCAGTTGGTTCCAGAACAACGCATTGCGTATGACAGAATTATGCGTGCAATCACAGAACAAAGTGATGGACTGTTTTTCATAGATGCGCTCGGTGGTACAGGCAAGACTTTTCTTCTTTCGCTCATTTTGGCACCCATACGATCACAAAATAATATTGCACTGGCCATTGCATCATCTAGAATTGCGGCAACTCTCTTGGATGGTGACCAAACAGCGCATTCAGCATTGAAACTACCGTTGAATTTGCAAAACACTGAGGTACCAATATGCAACATCAGCAAAAACTTTGGAATGGGCAAAGTACTCCAAACGTGTCAAATGTACAATGTCGCACAAACAAGCATTGGAAGTGCTTGATGGTACACTGCGAGATTTAAGAGGAAACGCACGGATCTTTGTTGGCGCACTCATTTCATTGTCTGGTGATTTTCGACAAACACTGCCGGTTATACCACCTTTAACACCCGCTGATGAACTTAATGCATGTCTCAAATCATCAGTTCTATGGCGTCATTTACAGAAACTGACTTTGAAAACCAACATGCGTGTACAACTACAACGAGATGCATCGGCTGAAAATTTTGCAAAACAATTAATGGATATTAGAATTGGGCGAATGCAACTTGATGAATCTACGCAATGAGCGAATTTCTGTCAGATCACAGAAAGCATAGACGAATTGGTGCAAAAAGTTTTCCCAAACATTGCACAGAACTACAAAAATCATTAGTAGCTCAGTATGCGTGCTATCATAGCGGCCAAAAACATCGATGTCAATATCATCAACTTCACCATTCAGAATGGAATACCCGGCAAAACGACCACGTATAAGTCCATCGATGCTGTGATTAATCAAGACGAAGTTGTCAACTATCCAACTGAATTCTTGAATTCGTTTGATTTGCCAGGCATGCACCGCACGTTCTTAACTCTCAGTCAAGAAAATGATGAACAGTGTTATCGAGGCAACAATTTTGACTGGAAAATTTAAAGGTGAAGACGTTCTGTTGCCACGTATCCCAATGATCCCGACAGATATGCCATCCGAATTCAAACGTTGGCAGTTCCCGGTGCGACTCGCTTTCGCAATGACCATCAACAAAGCACAAGAACAATCGTTGCAAGTGTGTGGATTAAATTTGGAGAATCCATGCTTCTCACATGGACCTGCTCACGCGTCGGAAAAGCTTCTGATTTATTCGTTTACGCACCAAATGGAAATACAAGAAATATTGTGTATCCCACAGCACTCCAATAAATATCGAATTGAAACGAAATGCTGCAATGTCACAATTTTTTCGACATGAACAAAATCAATAAAATGACTCAAAATAAATTGAATCTTTGTGTAATGTCTTTCCTTCAAATTTATTTTAGTTAGTGGCGAAGCAACGCGAGCAGGGTACAGCTAGTTGAAAATAAAATTTGAATTGTTACAATTTATTTAAATATTTAAGTATATTTGACATTTTTTAAAAATAAATATTTTTTAGAAATGTTGCGTTTGTATTATATACTTTTTAGCTTCCATTCAAACTGCGAATTTCGTCAATCTCGAATACACATTGAAAAATTGCAAATGTTAAAAACCACCAATAATCTCAAGATCAAAGAGTAAGTAAAAACATTTGAGCAAACAAAAAATTCAAAATTAACTTCAGCGTGATCAAACAAAACTTCGGAATTTATTTTTCCAGTATAGATTTGTTTCGAGTTATTTAATATTTACAATATTGTGTATAAATTTCTTTTATATATGTACCTATTTCTACAATTTTTGTATTAAATAAAAATTAAATATGAATAAAGATGTCATTTTGCAATGAATTAAGAGTAAAATACTGCAGAAAAAAATATAACTTACCATGCACAGTATAGATAAAAGCAGTTTTCACAAACCTGAAAAGAAAATTTTAATTAATTTCATTGCAAATACAAATTAATTTATTATTTTTGTTTTATAAAATTAATTACTAAGATTGTTTTTAAGCCGCAACTGTTGCAGATTTAATAGTGCAAGCATAATAATAAATTTTAAGGTTTAATATCTTTAATTAAAGATGACACCACTTAATGAGTAATCATCTTAAGACTCATCTAACAAACAACGACCAAAGTAAAGTTAACATTTATATATAACGTTGCGGAAATTTTCACATAACAAGCCATTTCCGTAACTAATTTGTAGCTAGCATAGAAGTTTCATTCATTATACAAAGAAGAAAGGGGTTTGAAACGCATTAAGTTTTCAAACTAAAACAGTTCACAGTAAAGAAACTTTAATTATCATTTAGGCATCGTAAATATTTGTAAACAACAAAATTTTACATATTCAAAATGCATAAGTTTAGACACACTTTTCATTAGCATAAGTACGACGTTGTGTTGTATTAATAATAAATTATTCATAAGTTAAGTTGCAAACCCATAAATCTTCTTTTTTACAGGTTTGAATTGATTTAAAATGAGAGGTTGTAGAGAAGAACAATACAACGTATAAGTATTATGTATTGTACCATAGCATTTTAATTGTCTTCTTGTTAAAAGAACTACACTAAATAATCAGAATATTTTGATTTACAAAAAAATAATGTAAAAGACCAGTAAAAACCTTCTAAAGGCAACAAAAAATTATGCTAATAAAAAATACACGACAGCCAAAACAGCGTTGTTTGTCCACAAAAGAAATCAAACAAACACTGATACAAAAACAAAATACACAAAACAAGCAATTACTGGAAAAACAGTATCTTTGAGTATCTTTTGTAATTATGCCAAAAAAGAAATGACTAGAAGATAAACTAATGGTATCACTTACTCAGCAAAGTATAAAAAACAGCTGTTTTACTACAAATAAAAAATATTGCAATACTTTCTAAATCCCTTGATGATACACAAAAATTTTATCTCAAAATTAAATTCTTTTTAAAAATTAGTGACAACAATACCATTAATGATAGTAATAACCCAAGTATCTCGTGTCCGGGCTAAGTAACTGCGCGGTAACAAACTTCGAAATTTAAGTGAGGTTATCGTTCCGGGTTGGTTTTCTTAATATTATCCGTATTTTGTACTTTTTGTTATTTTTATTTAAAATACACGTTTCTTTTAAGAACTACATTGCATCAACAATGTAATTATTAACGATTTCGAACGTAATGGCTATTCTTTTCTGACCGAATGCGTTCATTACCTGCGCAATCAAATTTCGCCCGGACACGAGATACTTGTCAAGTAGTAACTATGGAATATAAATGTTATATACCAGAAAAAATGTTGACAAATTTTTTATATACAAAAAAATGTGCAAGAACTTATATGAAACATACAAAAATTACTGTCAAAATTGAATAAGTAAAGAAAAGCTTAGGTTCAGTAGTACAATTCCTTTTAGCATTTGTAACCTAAATATTTGTAAAACTATCCATTTAGTGATAAAAGATACTAAGTGAAAAACACGCAGCTTGCATGTTAATTTAGAATCAGCAATTTGGTGTCGTATTCCGCTTAATGTGTTTGTTTTTTCCATAAAAAAAGTATTTTTGATCTTGGGATATGTAATTCATAACAGAAAATTTACAGAAGATCAAGATTATCAATTTCCCATACACTTATCCGTGTATATTTCAGTTTTACTTTTATAGAGAAAAAATTGTCATTTAAACTTGCTGTTAAATGAAACTTAAAGATGTCTCCTACTTAGATCGGCAATAAAATGACTAAAAATCTTTTCTTAAAAAAATCTAAAAATAGCTGCTTGTGTAGCCTAGACTAAAAACAACCAGTCAATGCCTTTTATGACAATTTACAAACTGTTGTGAATAACCAATGTCCAAAAACCAATCGAGTAGTAGCAAACTAAGAATCATATCTCAACGGGACGAAGCACACAAACATTTGTGGTAAATATTCAATATTTGTATTTTCTTGCATTTAAGGTAGAAAACATTTTTTCAATGGGATCTTTTGAAGCAAGACTAAACTTATATTGTCTTAGAACTTTAGATAGAATAATATAAATACAAGCGATTATCAACGTTTTAGGTGCTTAAAAAGATTTCGAAAAAAAAAAGATTTCAGAAAAAGATTCACTGGGAGCAGGTCTCGGAGAAAAAGGTTCACCGGGAGCGGGTTTCGAAAGAAATAGTGTTGATGGAGCTGGTGCAGCGGCTTTTATAGCTAACTCTGTTTTGTTTGACTGGAAAGCATTGTCTTAGAATCACAATTATTATCTTAAAAAATTGTATGTTGATTACAATTTTTAAAAAAATGTTTCGTAAAATAATTAAAATTTAAATCATGATTTTTGAAAAAAATTGATTGACAATTCACCTCACTGTAAGATTGAACAACTGTGTAAAAAATTTCCCAAATAAATATTAGATGTATCAGTATATCAATATAACTCCAAATTATTTCTGTAGTGTAAGAGAAAATCCAACGCATAAAATAATATGGGTAATACTATGATATGGTAGGTATGGTATTACAATAATGCATTTATTTATATTAAATTATCAATATTAAAAAGTTTTGTTATGTTAAAAACATTTTAGTATAGTATTTGTGCTGTATGAATTTCGTCACGGATTAACCTTTTTCCGTTTCAAACGTTAAACAAACAACATGTGTGTTAACGTCATGCCTAAAGGTTTCTAAATTTTAAGTATCTTAGATCATCTGTGCTGGTATTGAGTAAATAAATTTCAATTTTCGATGGTTGGTTGTGAGAAATTCGCTGGGGCAAGAATACGGTTCTATTTTCTAGCGGAATTTAACTTCTTTTATTACCATAGCAAATTTGATTGAAACGCGGATGCGTACTATGTTAACCTAAATTAGATAGGCAATTTCAACTAAAGTTTAGATTTCCACTACTGTGGCAAAGTATTACAATGAATTGGAAGACACACCTATTGATATATCTTGTTTGTTGCTTAATTTAAAGTTCCGGTGTTATTAGTTGTACTGCAATATTGTTGGCAAACGGCTTAGTTGTTATATATTTTTTATTCTATTTGTTTTTTTTATTCTCCTATGGTATCGTTGAAATAAACATATGTGTTGTAAGATTTGTGTCAGTCAATTTATTTACTTTAAGCGTTGTCAGGTGTAAACATTATATCTGGCACATCAAAGATCAGGCTGAATCTTATTAGTTACACATATACGACCTACTCTCCCAGGCTCTAAGTTACCGTTGCTTTCTTTGACATGATTAAACTTACTGGTAATTGATCGCAAAGTTTTAGTCTTAATACTACCTTTTCTCGATTTCCGGATGTGTTTGAACGCCATTGTTACTTTAAATATTGTTGTAAGAGGTTTGAAAACAAAATTCGATAAAATTTGTCATCTATCAACCTATCACCTTATGAAAATGTTTTTTTATATAAATGCTTTTTGATGCACCGCATCTACACTTTTAAGGAAAGGATGGATATCGCTTTGAGGTTAGTGTTGAATTTATTTATTTATTTAATAAAATTAAACAATTGAAGATTGCAATGGCGATCATTTTATTAGGAAGGATTGATAAGGGCAGTAGAGCTTATTAAGTAGTGATCGATTATAACTTAAAAATTGATCGTTTTGCGATTGTTTTTTATAAGTAAACTAAAAGACGATAAATTCAAGAGTAGCAATGCATCACAGCATGACATCGAAGAACAAATAAGAGAAAAACCAACAAAATTTACAACTAAACGCCTAGTCATTAATACACATCCAATTATTAGTACATAAATCATTCATATTGTTACGTAACTATTTATTAAAAAACTAATTTATTTATAACGACTAAAACTACGTTTACTTATTCTAGAAATATGTACACATTTAAATTAACCGAACTAATAAAATCTAATAATAAAAACACTTACACTATAATTTATGTATAACCGTTGTATAACCCGAGATAAGATAACGTCTTCGGATATCACACTGTGAGTCACGTTCACTCGATTCGGTGTACACTGTTATTTATTTAAAACTCTCGCACGTGCTAATCACTTATTTATCTTCAACTTGATAATCTTCTTAACACATTCGCATTCAAGCAATAACTGACCTACGATTTCCATCTTCGGCTTTTATAGACATCGGCGAATCCTTCTCGATCGTTCCTCACTTTTCGCTATAACTTTTAGAAAATAGATAACAGCTTTCTAGAAGGCTCTTGCGTTTGCAAGTAATTTCTTGAACGTTTCAATATTTAGTAGCTACGCAGTTGATAACAACAGTATATAACATAAGTTGAATTAAAATTGCTGTTAGTTTTAAGTAATAATTAGTTAAAGTTTATTGTAGATCTGAAAGTAATTAAAACAATGCTTTAAATTGAGAAGTTGTTTTAAATTTGATTTAATTAACTATTTTATTGACGTAACGTAAGCAACGTGCTTCCTAATCTTCTTACAAAAAAAAGAATATATTATAGAAGTTAATAGGAATTATAACTAAATGACATAAAAAAAGTAAATTAGATTTTTTCCAAAACCACGTTATCATGGGTTTGCTGACCTTGTTGCAAACGGTTATCAACTAAATTGTTTATGTATCGAGTAATCTAGAAATGGTTTCCAGCAAAACCCCGACAAACTAATGGATTACGTCTCCGCACTGACGGCCTTATTCGGTAGTTTGACGTTTTGCATCAAAACAAATCGCGCCTAAAAAAGTTGCCATACGCCTAGATGTTGATAGAAGAAAATTTTACTCTTACCTTGTGCTGCTCTGCAACCATCGACAAGCACAAAATGCAACGTAAAAATGGTGTTTAGATCCCTAACAACAGCTTGTGTCGCTTCTTATAGTAGAAAAACTTATTAACAATTGAAATACTGGTCAACACGCTACTGTGAGTGGAAAGTTGCTTATCTGACAGTCAGTTAGCTGTTTGAAACTAACCAATTTAAATGATCGGCACTATTATTTTGTATATAATCGACAATCGTTCTGATCACTATGGATAACTGCAAAATTTGGCAGTAGAAACTTGAAAACAACCGATAAATACTTTAGAAACTCATTACCATTAGAAAAATATTTTCAGAATCACAAAAAAATTGATTTAGTTATGATGTAAGATTCATAGGTAAATATTGCGGCATATGCCATCTCGTTAAAGACAAGGCCATCATGTGGGTATTAATAACACAGATTTTTACATTTTTCCTTAGCATCTGGTTAACATATCACACATAAAAAGTAAGAAGGAACGGAAGTAATACAAGTACGCATGGAACAAAAACTTGATGCATTACAAGCTGAATTAAATAATCTTAAAAAAGAACAGACCAAATTAATAGAGGAAACTTAAAGATTAAAAAATATACGATAGAACAAGATGAAAGAATACAATTGCTTGAAAGGGAAATAAAAAGAGATAAGTTGATTATTTAAGGAATACGGGATTTAGAAAACAAGGTAGATTTGCAATTGAAAGAAAAAAATAAGAAGTCTCAAACAGAAACCATAAGACAGAAAAGAGCACAAACAATAGAGGAAAGATCGCCGCAGGAAATAAAAATGACAGAAATAGGAACTCCTTTCAAGTTAATCAAACAAGGGCAAAAAAACAAATAAATCTACAAACGACAGGTGACAATAATGACGAAAACGGCAACGAAGTAAGGATTGAGAACGAACAAACTAAACCAAGACAAAAAAAAATATTGAGATTGGCAACTTCGAACATCAGAAGATTAGCGCAAAAGAAAATGATTTAGTAGATGAATTCAATAACGCAAAATTAGACATACTCACGATAACAGAGACAAAAAAGAAAATACAGGGAAAATAGAATTAAAAGATGGACATATGCTTATATATAGCGGAGTGTCACAAAATTCAACAGCCGCAACAGGAGTTGTAACGTGCACATTTTTTTTTGAATACGTCTGTTTTTAATTAACATTTTTGTATTCACTGTTTATGTAAATTCTTTTGCTCAATGCATTTCACGCTTCGCACATGCGTTTTGAGCCTTCTTCTTAAGTACGAAGTCATCCTCCTCCATCTTACGTTTTGCAATGAGGTGAAGTAGACATTTTTTTGCGTGCTGCAAAAAGTGGAATTACCACAATTTTTGTCCTAATGGTGAAAATTAGTTATGCCGGCGTTTGTAGTAGTACTTTCGTTTGGTAGTAACACTTGCGTTTGATAGTAGCACTTGCGTTTCGTAGAATTTCCGAAAAATAGAATAAAACCCGTTAATTTGAAGGGGTAAGTCAATTTTGTTTTGATCCGCATCATTGTGTAATTCATCGCAATTTACGTTTTAGTTTTTTTTCTTTTTTCTGGATTTTTGGTTTCGTTCTTAAACGATGTTTTTAAGTATGAAAGTCTTATGAGTACGATTTCGATCTTTATACGTCTGCGATTATGGAAACTACGACCTACGATTATCAATTTTATTGATTTCAAAGGCAAGATATCAATCAAATCTTCGTAAAAGAATTAAAAATACGATTTACGGAAATTGCATCATATTGCATCATTTCAATGAGTCATGACCACACCCGAAATAGAAGCTGCGCAATTCATAAGTGACAACCTTCAAGGACACGTATGTAAATAATTTGTAATTATTAGTTTTAAGTTTTGTTTTTGGTTTCAATATTTAACCCATCGTAGATAAAAAATATTGTGGCGTCCAACTTATAAAATTTTTGTATTTATCAAATTGAAAATTATTAATCTTAAGTAACGTAAGAATTCCCACGACTCTAATTAAATAAATATGAAAATATCTCAATGCTCTTATGTAGTTTGTTTTTAATGTGTTATAAATAAATATTTTTGTGAGCTGGCTGGTGCATTCATTTATTTGTTATGCTTTTGTTTTATGTTAAAGTAAATTATGTTACGTAGGTAACTATGAAGTATGTTACTTATTTGCATGTTACAGAGTAGGTCTTATAATAAAAAAAAATATAAAACCATTTATACAAAAATGGAAACGTTGGAGCGAAATGTCTTCTTAATGCCAAAGTGTCCTGATTTACCATCCTGAAGATGCTTTAACTTTTCTGACACCCGGTTCTTTGGCACTATTAACTGTAGTATATTTCCCGTGCCCTCGACTCTTTCTTCTTCTTCTGCTATCAAAGAGTCCCACTGCGCTCAGCACGCTTTGATGTTTCTGTCCAAAGCACTCACTTCCTCCCAGGTTGGTCGTCAGGCGTTTTCTTTTTAGTTCAGGAGTAGTCTTATTTCAGGGTCGTTTTCTTGTTCGCGACACAATTGCTCGGGTTCCCACTCGTCATCAACCATATTAGTTCTCCGAAGGCATTCAACTTTTTCTTCCAGTCGCGAACAATGGCTGCAGTCCGCCGGACATGGTCTTCTGGATAAAGCATCAGTGTTCCGCTGACTGCTCCCGGCACGGTATTTTGTGTCATAGTCATACTTTTGCAATCTCTCGATTCATTTTGCCACTTGTACTTCCGGGGTTATGGAACTGCAGTAGCCATTTTATAGCGGTGTGGTCTGTTCTCAGTAAAAATTTTCTTCCATACAAATATTTGTAGAAATGTTCGATAGACTTGACGACTGCTAACAGGCCCCTCTTAGTCGCGCAATAATTCCTTTCTGGCTTAGACAAAACCTTGCTAAAATACGCGGTAACTTTTGCTTGTCCATCTTGAACCTGCGAAAAAACCGCGCCTATGGCCAGATTGCTTGCGTTGGTATCCAAAACAAATTTTCATCTTTCCTTGGATAACTCAAAATCGGCAAAGTGACTAGGGCCTGTTTTAGTTGATAGAAAGAATTTTCTCAGTCTTGATTCCATCTAAATTCAACTCTTTCTTCCGTCAATTTCGTCAAAGGTTTGTCAATATAGGCAAATCCGGGTACAAATCGTCTATAATAGGTGCACCACCAAAGGAAACTTCGAACCTGATGTTTGTCGATTGGTCTTGGCCATGCTTGCACTGCTCAAATTTTGTCTGGGTCAGCCTTTACTCCATCTCTAGATATGACGTGGCCAAGGTAATACACTTCCTTCTTATATACGTGGCACTTCTTTGGGTTCAGCTCACGATCCTTGGGTTCTAATTCTATCTGAGAGTAACCACTCTTTAATTCAATGTGGAAAACCACTGGGATCCTGACAGGTATCGTCAATTCTGGGTAAATGGTAGCTGTCCCTTTTGGTCACGTCGTTTAGCTGTCTGTAGTCTACGCAAAACCTTGTTGAGCCTTTCTTCTTTTTTACGAGTACCACTGGGGATGTCCATAGGCTAGTTGAAGGTTCAATCACGCCTTCTCTCTACATATCCGTAATTATTTGTTCGGCTTCTTCTCGTTTCGCCAAAGGAAGTCTGCGTGGATATTGTCGTATCGGCCGAGCGTCCCCGGTATTAGTTTTATGTTTCACCACGTTAGTTCTTCTTTTGGAACCACTCTCCAGCGCGAACACATCTTGATATTGTTGGATCAATACTTTAACTTTAACCAGCTGGTCTTGACTGAGGTTTTGGGATTTGGTGGTAAGAATTTCCAATAGATGTTGTAGACACTTCTTCGGCGACGTATCTTCGTTAGACTTCACGCATCTCACAATTTGAGATACTGACGTGCATTGGTCTACTACGGTCTTTTTTTTCAACGTTACAAGATCTGAGTTGATGTTTAACATCCTTTAAGAGCCTTCCCGGAGATTTCCATCCAGGCGTGCCATTACCAATTAAAACGAATTTCTTCATATCGATCTTCAGGACATCGTTCTTTATATCTAAATGGAACCCATACTTCTTTATCACGTCCATCCCCATGATAACTTCTTCCGTGATGTCGGCTATCAGTACTTGGATGGTCGAGTACTCTATTTTCCAAACCAATGTTTACTTTGTCTTGTCCGTGAGTAGGTATTTCTTCGCTCGTCGCCGTTCGAATGCGTACTGTTACTGGTGATGTCTTCTCAATTTCCGACAACATGTCAGGACGAATTATGGTTAGTGTGGAGTGAAAAAAAAATTATTTTATATCAATAAGCTTGAGAGTGCAAAAGTTGTTACTATATACCGGTAAATTGCCATAAACTTTTTTTTCAATTTTGTCGATTTTTAACGGTGCCACAACGACCTTGAATGTTTCCTAATGAAGATAATAGATTTAATGAATTAATGTTTTTTTAAATAGTTGTTGATATCAAATTTAGTTTAATTTGAGCCAAAAATAAGTACTCAAAGGTATGAAAAGGAACACAAAAAAAAATTAAAATATGAAAATAAAGAAAAACACATTAAATTAAAATAAAGTTTAATTTTCTGTTACATAAGGTAAGCTAGTCCCTTTTAGTTTTACAAGTTAGTGTTCTTTTATATATTTTATTTAGAACTATTTTTAACTAAAAATATTTTTATTCTACGACAGTGGCGTACACAAATAACATATATAAGGTAAATTAAAGAAAAACAAATTTAAAAAAACGTAATATTATCACTCAAAATTTTTAAAATAGTAAGCTTAAACTACATAAGTTTGTATTCCGATTTCTTATTGAATTTCGGCATGATTGATCTAGACTTTAGTCTCGATCGAATGTAGCCATCTC
This sequence comes from Aquatica leii, assembly GCA_035610365.1. NCBI lineage: Eukaryota > Metazoa > Arthropoda > Insecta > Coleoptera > Lampyridae > Aquatica > Aquatica leii. Next base: position 16,256,103 of record CM069432.1, read on the forward strand.
TTTCTAAGTCTCCTACAGCTGCTGCAGCTTCTGTCACCAGACGGACGCATTGTTCGAGGGCTTGAGAGTGACACACCAGTTTGGGAAACGTTATCAATATCATTTCTTCTCTGTCAGTTAAGTAATTTTTAATTTCGGCTGTTGTAAGGAATCTTGTTAAGGGGGGTTCAATATTTTTATCATATCATAGTATTCTTGGGGCTCAAAATTTAAGACAGGAACTTTTCCCAGCAAGCTGAATTAACTTTAATCCTAAACCAGACCGGTGCATACACATTTGATACGTACGTAGCTAAAATGAGGAGATTTTGTGAGGGTTCATTTGAGAAGACATATAAACGAAGTATTCGACTGGCAGTTGTGAGCCAGCGAGAGTGTGATATTGGCCCTGGTTGAATATCTGCCAGATGTTTACTGCATTCACCTGATGTAACAGCAAAAACCATTTTATACAAATATTTCTGATCGTTACTTAGTTCCTTTAAATCAATTTCCGGCTAGAGAGATCTTTCATGTCCTTCAATTAGTTTAAATTTTATAACGGGTAGAGGGCATTTTTTTTAAAGCTATACCAATTGGCCCATTAAATGACTTAGGACCATGTGTTGCGCCGTCTAAACTAGTGAAGAGATGTCTCAGCGGAAGTTCATTCGTGTGCAACAAGCACACGAACCATCGGAGAGATTTGTTGTAATGGAGCACCAACTTCCTTATCACACCATTTCCGTATCCGGTATTAACGTTTGTACCATCACATTCTATTGCAATTAGTTCTTGAGTATCATATTGTTTCAGTAAACAGTAATCCGTAATAGCTTTTGAAATACTAATAGCATGTCCTGATGTAGGAGTAACATATCCTAAATATTCGGAATTTGGTTCCTGAAGGATCACAATATGTTCTTCAATAGCTGTTACTGGATGATGTACTTCATCTTTTATAATAGTTTTTCTGGATGGATCTAAACTTCCGTCCAAATAGATCGATCTTAGTACTAAATTTTCTCCACCATCAGATTGGAATTTACTCTTACATTTATGTCTCTCACGTCTTATTTTACTACGATCGATAACAGACGCTGTATCGTTTTCAGTAACAATACCTAAATCTTGTAGAAACGCAGAAGAAACAGCAGCAGCACTACGGTCGGAAAGACCCAATCGATCACATTCTCGAATTGCTGTTAGCAGAGCTTTACACATTTGGGCATATGTTATTGTTAACGAAGCACGAGATTTGTTGGAAATCCCAGATGAAGTAGAGGGAGTGTTATTATCTTCCAATAAAGGCAAGTCTAAATCTACAGTATGATCATCTGACAAACTATCGCCTAAATCTACGGATCTGTTGGTTCTTTTTTTATCGGGTTTGTCAAATTTCTGCACTTTAGAACTGTTGACTTCTAGTAGTGATTTTTTTTGTTTCAGTTTTCTTTATTCCCGTTCTTGTAGCTGTTTTGTCATTTTGTTATCAATATTTCCTATCATCATTTATCTGATAGTTCTTTGGTCACTCTCTCCATTACAAGAACTTTTCTGTTTTTTTCGCAAATGCATTTTTCGTAATTTTTACATTTGCAAGATGCAATGTCGAACAAAACTTTCGATTTATCTTTAAACTCTTCGATTTTCTTTATAAAACTGGGAACATTAGATCGTTGTTTGAAGGGTTTCGTGAGATTTCTGTATTTACAGTGGTAATCACGGATCCTTTCAATAATACGTTCAGTAGATATTATAGGTATTGACGCTTTCTTCCAAAGTGTCTCGAGAGAAGGGGCGATTATTTTGACTACTTCTGAAAACGTTGGCTCTTTTAACTGACCTTCCCATTTAAAATTATTACGAGTAAATATATACTGTCGCAATATATCACCATATGTGGGTAAAACATTTTCATTAAATGGTACTCCAACTCCAAATAACGGACAATTACTGTCTTTTGCACGTGTTAAAGTTGCCATTTTTTGTTTATTACTTGCTATAATCTAAATACAAAAGAAATATAGTTATAAAACCAGTTTTTGTGGCCAAGCATTTCATTTATAAATAAAAGATAAAACTGGAAAATGGGTGTGATATTAGCCGTAATTCTTCGACATTTAGCAATATTGTGGCACCTCAACAAATCTGTTTGAAGTTACCATATTTTTTTTAGGGCGTTACTGATAACATAAATTTTTAATTTTTGTCCCAAGTTAGACTACATTTTGAACAAAACAAAAATTAAATAAGCAAAGATTTTTGCGTAATTTTGATTTTTTTCACAACTTTCAAGGTCGCCGTGGCACCTCAAAATATAATTTGATTTATTTTAAATTCAAAGGTTAAAAGCAATATACCAGGTAACAACTTTTGACCACCCAAAGCACCGGCATAAATTTAACCACGAATAATAATAAAAAAAACTTTAATAACACTAAATTTTAATAATGCCCGACACTATTTTAACGAAATGAAACAGCTACGATTAAACGCGAACGTTTTATTTGTTTACGCAATCAATGTTTTTATTACGGGAGCGATATTAATTTACTTAATGGTATTTACACTAAAAATCGCGAACAGTTTATTTATTTACACGATTTCCACGAGTTTTAAACCGAACACCTACATTCTTTCGTGAACGTTCTAGACGTGGATAAAAAGTACGGGAACGAAAATTAAATAAGATAAAAATAATGATAAAAAAAGAGGTAAGAATTTATGTTAATTTATTTTATGTTTAGTTAAGTTAACACGTATAGGTAGAAAATGAAAATGTTTTACGTTAGATTGTGATTGTATCAATGCTTAAAAAAAAGTGTAACCCTATACCGATTGGTAATTGGAATTCTTGATTATATAAAATGCGATATTTAAGAAAAACAACTTAGAAATAATTTATATATGACTATCACTCGGTGTTTATAAACATAAGTCACATTTTGACTTATCTTGACTGGCACTCGCGTTAACTTATTTATTCAAACCGACAATTCTTAGAATTTTAGACTTCTGATCCCAACTTTCTTCGGATATCTTTTATATTTTTAATTTATCGCAATCCAGAACATTCCATCTCTCAAAGCTTAAGGATATTTGTCAGTATATTTTACTGTGTTAATTTGTTTTAGTTTTTAAGCAGATTGCGACTACTAGTTTTGTAGAGAGTATAAAGCAAAATTTAATCTTTAGTAATAAGTTTTCCAGAGTAATATTATACTTACTCTACAATGCACACCTAAAATTGTTAATTATATTAAGGTGCGGCAAAACATGGGTTTCTAGCTTCACACAGAAGGAAATCCTTTCTCGGTCCATTGTAACGCTTTCGTTTTCTCCAGTTACTAATTTTGTACTTTATTACGTACATAGTACATTAGTTATTAAATGAATGTATTTTAAGACAAACGTTTTCAACAAACGAAAAACGAAAATAAATTACAAGTTTGTTTAAATTAAATTGAGTAAATTACATTATTCACTTATGTATTCCCTTTTTAAGCGCGAATGTCATAAAACGGAAAATATTGATTAAACGTTTGTCCTAGTTTCACACCCCGGATTTGTTAGAGCTTATATAAATTAAAACTGGATCCATAAAACATAATGGTTGTTAAACAGAGTGTACAAAAAAAACTGAATACGCGGGATGTAATAATTTATTGATTATTAGTTTTTTTACAAACGTTTTCGCGTGGATGGTATTGCTCTAAGCATTTTAAAGCGAGCGATGGATTTTCTTTCACAAGAAATAAATATAAAAAGTGTCAAATCAAGATTTGCAACATGATTATTTTGCTTCTTTGCTAAACACGTTATGAAAATATGAGTAAGATTAATTTTTTACAGTTAAATTATATTCATGCGAGGGTTGTATAAAAACCGAAACAGCGAAATTTAATTATCAATTAGAATGAAGCTTTGAAAATTGATGGTAAAGAACTAGACCTACTACGATCCGATTCGGTCAGTCTGTAATTAAAAGGTTCTCTCTGATGGAAGCAATTTTTACCAGTTCTCAGTTACGTTAAGCGGATATTGTATAATAAGACTTTCTTTTATGTATAGTTCTATAGACTAATTAGTCCGTAATACGCTGCATTAGATTCAATAGTTCAGTTTACATTCGAGTTTTTCCCAAAAATTCTAATATAATTTTTGTTATTACTAGTTAATTAAAACCATAATCCAAAAACTTAACAAAAATTAATAGTATTAAAAAATCTTTGCTAAAAAAAGTATTTACAAATTACTTAAGCTAGTTTAATCTCGTGGTAATTTACTGGTACACACCGACGACACCTTGCTTCTAAAACGTTAAATTTAAAGTATGATTTACACCTAGGGCTGTTGTAAATAAACACGTCAACGTAAATGAAATTAAATGCATCGTTAAAAATATTTTTAACATAATATATTTTTTATCAAATTGAAGGTAATCATCATTTTTTAAATTGTGTGAAAGAATATTAATTTTGTTATACAATAATAATTAAATGAATGTTTGATTTAAATGCAATAAAACAAGGGCAAACTAAAGCTCCACTGAATATATTCTTTGTTGATCTTTAACGAACTGACAACAATAAAGACATCTACTTAATAGCTTGAACCATCTAAAAAAAATAACAATCTGTAACCGGCGTTGAAATTTAGCAGTGAATCTTTCCGTGGTCTTGATTTTGATTAAGTGTTTTTACTTCTGGGTATTTCAATGTAATAACAACTCTATCTAATTTATGACTTCTTGTTTGGAATGTAATTTGATCGATTTTTCTTAGAATCCACTTTTGTTTATGTTGAGGTCATTTACGAGCGTGATTTGGATCACTTGATAATTTAATTAAGCAAGCGTTTCGTGAGAACATTTTCTTTCTTTAGTGTGCGTACGTGACATGACGCACGTGGCCACTATATTTTTCATCTTTGTTAATTTACGTTGTTTAGTGTTCCATCTTTTACAAAGATTTTACGGCGCAAGTTCGTTAAATTAAGTGGGATTACGAGGAGTTAAAAGGAGTAAAATTTTGATTTTGAGGGAGATCTTTTCTTGGTCGCAATTAAGAAATACCGGGTTCCGTGACGTAGTCAAGGGTTCGGGGAAGTTAAACAAATGGTACCGTGAAAATTAAGTGGTGTGATAGGATATATTGGTATCCATAATAAAGCTCACGTTCGAGTTAGATTTATTTACGATGCGTTATGCTGAGAATCCAATTTTCCCTTTTGTGCGGATTTCAATGCTGAATTAAAACATATCTTCCGCCGTCATTCCATTGTTTGGGGGTCTCACCGAACCTTCAATCGACTACAGAACACCTAGACCGTCCCGGGGTCGATCTAAACTCGAAAGCTTCTGGAACCACTGTGCCCAGCAGTTTACCTGGAGGATACAGTTGAGTCAAGATATTTATCGAATTTGATATTATCGTGAAGTGAACCACGATCGGTATGATTTAAAAGCTTTGTATTTCAAGTAAAATTACAAGTCTCGAATTGAAAGAAAAACAATAATGTAACTAATAATGTTAGTATTTGTCGAAAATACGTGATAAAAGAATTTTCGTCGAAGTAAAGTTTTACTATCAATAACGAATTATTTCATCTTTTATATTCAAGTAAGTTTATTTATGTAATGCGCCCACGGCCGTGATTTTAGATAAATTAAGATTAATTAATTTGTGCTTTGTTTTATTTCTTTAAATTCTGAATTTTGTATTTTATTATTTTGTTTTTGTGGCTTTATTCAATCGTTTTACGTATTTTTTTTGTTTTGTTTTGGTTAATTTTGCGAATTTCAATACCAGTATTTTGTTTGATTTTATTTTTACTATTCAAGTTTGTTTGAACCTTTTTTTTTATTTCAAATAAATGATAAATTGTTAAATGTAAAGAGCTTTTACTGATTTAGCCGCCGCGAACATAATTTTTTTTTTGAAGTACATTTCAGAGTTTAGTAAGTTACAACTCAAGGTAAGTCCAGGGGTTGTAACCAACCAGATGAGCTTCTGGGTTATCAGGGGTCCGGAAGCTATTATCATCGTGTCCTTGATTGGCGCCCTAACCGATTTTGAGTTTTACCATTTTATTTCGATTTTATGTCAATCTCGTTTCCAAGTTATCACGGAATTTTAAAATATAACCCACCCCGTCTCCACTGAGCAGCGGCACAACATCGTTTATGTTACCTCATTTCAGGCAGTGACATTGTTCCAACTTTTGCATGTAACAAATCTTCAGTGCACGGCGTGTCAGCTGTATGTAACGGTCCTATAACAAAAGAATTTGATTGCGGCACGGCTGTAGAACGATTTTCTCTCTTGCTGATAAGTACCTTTGGTAGATGTACAAAATGGAGTAACTATCAATATTGATCTACTGTGTGGTTCTTCTCTTTTTTTTTCTTGACATTTATTTTTTTCGTTTTTCCGATTTGGAGGAATCTTTTGATTATATATTATGATAACTTGGGTTATTTTATCACCAACGAGAACTAAGGAATATAGCGGTAAACCACACGGTTACAAATACCTGATATGTACACCGTCATACTGAATTTACCGATGGTCTCCGGCTGTATACACCACCTTTATTTAAGATTTTATTGAGGTTGTAAATTTAATTTTATCTAAGGATAGTTACGTGAAGTTATATTTATTGCAACAGCGTAAAATTAAAAGAATATTTGCGAGTTTAAAAACATAATACGTTGGAAGTGCAAACTTGCATTAACAATTGTAATTATAGGCACTAATTGAACTGTAACCCCAAAGCAAATGCGAAGCGAAAAAACCTTTGAACAATTGATTTTACAAAGTAATATTCGTTAAAAAGTTAAGTACAGATGACACGTAACATGTAGATTGACATAAAGAAGTAGTTTTACGGTAGCAATTTATAAAGTTGCGGGATAATAACGAGGACCACGGTGAGAATTGGCGTTATCTCAGTAAAGTAAGAAAAGAAATAGTTTGAGCTGTAGCCTTCCTTAAAGATCGTGTTTATATACAGGGTGTGTCACAATGATAGCTTATTAGAGGTATATCTAAAACTGAATGAAGAGTTTTCAAACATGGCACAAGTGGGGTTTTAGAATATAATCTTTTTAACTAAAATATTTTTAATAACAACCAACTTCCGTTTATACCGGAAGTAGCTATCAACCTTGTTATTTTAAATACAACACTCTGTAGATTTTTACGTAAAACCTACACAAACTAATCTGTTTATTTGTATTTAACCTTTAAAGTGCCGTTTCATTAGAAAAAATAAAAGCAGATATGCAAAATCAAACTGTTACGTGCATAAATTTAAAAATGCAGTACCTTGTATATTGGTTGATTTAAAGTTACTTTTCCATTTCTCAACACCATCTATCGGGCATCGTTGGTCCCTTCCGACTAAGTAAAAGACAGGTGGTCAGTTTTACTTTGACATCGTCGCTACATAATCTGATGTCTGCGTAAATTAAAACTGTTTTCTTAAAACATCCACGTATTGTGACACGATGTATAATGAAAATATCTATACCAAATTAATTTATTCAACGCACGGTAAGTGTTTTCTATTCGTTTTTTGGATTAAAGGTAATTACCATGTCTTTTCTTCAGCGCCATGTGCTACCTCCCAAATCTGGATTTCCTTGTCTGTACAAATTTAAAATCTACGTTGGAATAGTTCTAATTGGAGGCATTGGACCTATGAACTCTGTGATATAAGGGCAGATACAATTGAATTTCTATTTAAAGGCAACTTGTGGATATTACGTCTTTTTCTCAATTGGTCTCTTTAGGCAAACGTTTGGAGTCCAACTTAAGCTGTAGCAATTCTTTTATCTTCTAACATTCGAAAGAAGTGACATACTTCTAGAACCATCTTTGATTAGGACTGCTATTTCAGCAGCTCCTGTTAATGCTGTTGTTGAGTATTTTAATACTCCTTCACTTCTTTCTTCAATAACCTCTTCTGAGTCTAATGTTTGTATGCGCTGTCGTTCTGAAGCTGAGAAACTTGTAGGTCCTGTTCGTTCTTTAGCTTCTCTTCTTCCAAATTTTCTTCACTTTCTAGGATTATTTAGCTTACTACCGATCCTTAGTACTTAGGTTTGGTTTCTAAAGTTTCTGCTTTTTCTCGCCGTTTCGCTTGTTGGTGTATTGTAAAATATCTTCTATGTAAACGTGTACGCATTTCTTTGTTTGACTCTTGCGTGCGGAAATTAGTTGTTTCTTTGGACCAACGCAAACAACTAATCCATGACTACCATTTTCTATCTGAGCCTGAACTCCGCAGTGTAAGGAGTACGTTGGAAGCTTTTCGGTGTCATTTCTACTGGCCTCATATGAGACCTAAAGTTGCTGAGTTTATACGTCACTGTTAGAACGCACAGCGGAGCAATCCTATTAGGTCATGTAACGTTTTTCCAAGTACGACGAAGCTTTCCAACACTGGTGTCGCTACAAGGTCTACGCGTGTACATAAGGATCGTGTTGTTCCTTCAGATGTAAAAGCCGCTGCTATTGCTTTTGCATCCCCTTCTTCAGTCGCTTCTTTGCTTCTTCTCCGTCTTCTAATTGTTCTCTTTTCTTTCATCGGCGTCGCAAGCATCGTAAATGCTAGTTCATTTTTTGGGCTTTCCACTTTCGACCTTTACTATTCTTCTGTTTCATATCTTCTGGTTTTGGTGGTTTGAATCTTTGGATACGTCGTCGGTATCCTGTTGGTTGTAGCTTGGATGTTACCCAATTGTTCCCCTCATATTGCTGTCACCGATATTCTTTTCATTGCTAAAGTTTCTAATACTTTTCTTTAGTTCTTCACGATCTTACGTGAGGACAGACTACCTTTTCGTAAGTACATACTTATATCCGCTTAGTCGACCTTTTTGGGATTGGTACGTCGTGTATAAAATTTTCTCTTTCTGTTTTTTGATTTGGGTTTCTTTCCTTGAGTTTCCTATCCCGCTTGTCGGCATTAAATTCTTGTAGTAAACTTTCCGATTTGGGACAGCAATTGGTACGCTTTCGTTCTATGACTAACTGTTATCGTTTCTTTTCTCTTTCTTTTTTTTTCTTTATAATAGGGCGGTTGGATTGGCACCGTAGGGTGGTCTCTCTTTTCGTTCTTTTACGGGGTGAAGAACGAATCAAGCATTAACATCAATAGAAGAATGCAATCATTAACATCAAGTCTTATCTTTCTCCGTTTTTCTCTTATTTTTTCTATTTTTCATGTTTTTCTTCTTGGGCCTTCCTATCTTTCCTATGTGCCAACCACGCTTCTTTCTCTTTATGGTTTGCTTCTTGAGTGGTTAGTTAGACATAAAAACCTCTAAGCTTACCTTTCTCCGTTTGTCTCTTTTTTTCTTTCCTGTCTTTCTTACTTTTTATTTTTGTTCTACTTCTTTTTGATTAGTATTTCACTTACATACAACATTTTCTTTCTCCTTTCTTGTTCCTCGTGAAAGTTCGCTTTGGGGTGGTTAATTGGCTGTTGGATTGGATCACTATCTCTTTACAGAGTGAGAGTTAGACAAGGCATAACATCTAGCCTCCTCTTTTTGTTGTCTTTCTCTTTTTTCTACGTTTAGGGAACTTTTCCTACCGCTTACTTCTTCTGAATTATTCTATCTTTTGAATTAAATTGGTTACTTTGAAAGTTTCTCTTCTCTGGCCTAAGCCTTGGCTTTTTTTTGGATTCACTGCAACCATATTCTTTTCTTTTTTTTTTGCAAATTCTTTCTTTTGCTACATTGAGCTTGGTGAGTTATTCGTTTGAAACTTGAGACAGACTACAACTCCGCAGTATACATAATTACAAATACTACTAACTTTAAAATATATAATACTCTAGTAAATACACTAACGAACACAGTAAAAACATTTATATACTATTGTTTACAAAAGTTAACTTTTATAACGTAACCACGAGTTGAAAAAGCGTAAGTAAAACTTAACAAACGTTACAATGAAAATATATATGATAACGTATTATTTAACGCAATTTAATTTTTTTGTGTGATTAATTTCGTTACTAAAAAATATTTATAAGACAAAAATATAAACTTTTTGATCGATGAAGTAATTTGCAGAACCAAAACAAAGTTAGGGTCCGCAAAACTACAAAGTTGTACGTAGTGTTGTAACATAGATATAATAAAAAGGTAATAACAAAAATAAATATTAATTTTATACTATATATTGTTGTTAGTAATTTTGTCACAAAAAATTTGTCTCGATTTTTTTGAAAACGAGTGTACATTAATTTTAGTTACAGATATGATAGAAATACATGAAATGGTACAATTTGTGTGCTTTAGTTAAAGTTGTCAGCGTTCAAAATAAAATCTTTAATTCTTGTTCTTCTTCTTCTCATTTCCTTTTGCCTTTTCAGGCGTCGGATTGTGGGTCACAGTCCTCTTTAACCCATTTCTTCCATGCTTTTCTATCTATTGGTCTTCTATCTGGTCTAGCCATTTTTTTCTTGGTTTTCCTCTATTTCTGTTTCTTGGTTTCCCTCCTTTCATTATTCTTTTCGTCAGCCGATCGTTATTCATTCTCATGACATGTCCATACCATAGTGGGTTTTTTCTTTAATTCTTTCTAATATTGGTGTTTGTTTTATTTCTTTCCTTATGGTTTCATTCCTAACGTGGTCCCATTTTGTTTGCCTTGCTAATTTCTTAAGGTGTTTATTTTATTTTACTTTCATGTTTTTTCGTCCATGTCCAATTTTCCGCTGCATATGTGATTGTTGGAATTATTATTGTATTGTGTATTTTCTTTTTTGTTTCTTTATCCATTTCTTTATATCCTAGTATATGGTTGAGTGAGTAATATAGTTTTGTTGATTTATTAGATCGATTTGTTATTTCCATCATTTGTTAGTATTGTGCCTAGATAGTTCAGTTTTTACTTTTTCTAGAAATGTGTTCTTGCATTTTGTTTCTTTGTATATATTCTCTGTTTGATTTTCATTTCTTATCGGGAATTTTGTTTTGTTGTTGTTTACTTCCATTTTCATTTCCTCTATTTCTTTTACCCAGATATTTAATAATTGCTCTATCGCTTTGTCTATTTTAATTCGTTTTATCGCTTCTTGTACTTTTTCCCTTGTTATCTCTACTACTTCTACTGTGTCTTCTTTAGCTTAATTTTTTACATTTAATTCTCCATTAAATTTCACCGAGTAGAACTCCTTCCAGACTTCCAATATTTTTATTATTTCCATTTTGACTTCCTGCTGATTATTTTTTTATTGCTTTTATTTCTTTGCTTTTAGTCTTTCTCAATCTTTTCACTATTGTCTAAAGCTTTCTTGTGTCTGTCATCTGTTTGTCACTTATTTCTTGTCCAAACTCTTCCCAGCTTTCGTTTTTCGCGTTTTTGATTTCTCGTTTTACTTTGACCCATTTTTCTTTATATTTTTATGTATCTTCTTGGTCTTTTGTTTGGATATATTTCTTCCAAGCATGTTTCTTTTCTTTCACTATTCCTTTTATCTCTTCAGTTCACCATCTTGTTCTTTTTAGGGTTTTATTGATGTTTCTTCTTCCTTATACCTCCTCCGCTACCTTTAGAGTAATTTCTTTGAATTTTTCACATTTTGTCTCCAGGTCTTCTTTCTTTGTTTTCCGTAGTAATTTACAAAATTGCTTATTTGTCTTTTCTTGGTACTCTTCTTGTCTTTCAAGTTTTTTTAGTTTGTTTAGATTCTGTTGTACGTTGTTTCTTTACTATTTACTATTTCTTCTAATTTTGCTACTACTAGTCTATGGTTTAAACCTATTTCCGCCTCTTTTTTGTCTCTATGTCTTGTATTGTTTTTTTTAGTGTTTGTGTGAATACTATATAATCTATCCAGCTTTTTGCGTGACGTTCTTCTGCCACGAAGGTGTACTTATTTTTCATTTCTTGTTTTCGTAGTGTGTTTCCTATTAACAGATCATTTCTTTGACAGAAATCGATCATTTTCTTCCCGTTACGGTTTACTGTTTGTTCTTCATATTTTCCCATGCTTCCCATGCCTCTATTATGGTCGTTCCCTACTTTTGCATTCTAATTGCCCATTATTATGGATGGTTCTGTTTCCTCTCTTGCGTCATCCAGTACTTCTTGTAAATTGTTGTAGAATTCTTCGACTTTCTCTTCTGGTGTACCTTCTATCGGCCTGTATATTTGTATAATGTTTATTTTCTGTTGGAGTTTTATTGTCACTAGTATTATTCTTGAGTGTACGGTTTTCCATTTTATTATTTGTTTGTTTAGTTCCTCTGTTATTATTATTTCCACCTCTTCTTTTGCTCTCTTTCCTGCATCAACTCCGGCGTAGTATATTACGTGTTTATTTGTTAATCTTGTGTTTCCTTTTCCTTTCCTCTTTGTTTCGCTTAGTCCCATTATTTGTATTTCGTTGTTATTTATTTCTTATGTAATTTCTATCTCTTTCCCTTTGATTGTATTTATATTCCATGTTCCTATTCCAATCTTCTTTGTTTTTAATTTATTCATTTTAGTTTTTCCTTGTTCTTCTGTCTTCATCGTTATTTTTTCCATTTGCCCTTTTCTCTTGCGTATTGTCGTTGTCTTTTTGACTTCCAACCGGTTTTCATTTCTTGTTAGTTTTTTGGAATTTGTTGGTTTCGATACGTGATGTTCCTAAGTGTTTTGTTTAAATCCTCCGATCTTTCTTTTTGGTGAAGTGTTAGTATGGTCTATGTCAAGTTTTTCTTTTTTGGTATTGCTCCCCGGACAGGGCTTGGTTCTTCCTCATCTGTGGATCTGGTTCTTTTCTTTTGTTCCTCAATATCGTTACATGTTATTTCTTTCGGATTTTTCTTTTCATCTTCTGTAATGTCTTCAATGCCCTACTCTTCTCTATGTATTAGTACTTTATTCTTCCTAATTACTGCTCTTAGCACCTTTATCTAGCATCATGTGAGAGTTTAGTTATTTCTTCTCTTTTCTTGTCTTCTTGTCTAAGTCATTACTCATTCCTATTTTTCTTCCTGCCAATTTCTTTGTGTTCCTTATGATTTCCCATTTTTTTATTATTGTTGTAATCCCCATCTTCACTGGTCTGTTTTATTTTCTTTTATGTCCCCCAGTCTGTTGATAAAATCTATTTCATTTTTTCCCAGTTGAATCTCCATTTTCTTCCTTATTATTTCTAGGAGCTTCTCTTTCAGGGTGTTTCCGTTCTTCTCTATTTTGTAATTTGTAGTTTCGTCTTAAACTAATTTACTTGTGTATACTGTTCTGTCTTATTGGCGCTGGCGGATCGCGTTTTACGTGTTTGTTACGAACCAGCTGTTTAGCTTTTGCCGCGTAAAAAGGTCAACTCCGGTCAACTCGTCGTAAGTTGTTCCCCTTTATTGGTTTTAAGTTAGGTTGGATTTCTGTTTATTGTTCGTATTTATTTAACTAACTTGTTTTGTTGTTTTGGGGCTTCCTTTCTCCTTCTGTATTACTTTTATATCACTTATTTTTTTTATTTACCTTTGAATTTCTACTATTTTTATCCAAAGATTTAACACTGAATTATAAATGTCGGCCGTGACTCGTAAGTGCATTTCAATCTTTAATTCAAAATTTAAAAATAAAAATTGTCTTGTTCGAGCTTAATTTTAAATAATTTAATAAATTTTTTTTTGTTACTTTTGGGAGAAAAAAATCAATGTATATTTTTTTGTTATACAAAATATCTAAAAATGTTTTAACATAAAAATAATTTTACTTTTAAACTCCCTACTCGTCAAGTTTTTCATTCAGACAAATGAGCTCTACCAAAACGCTCCTTTTATTTTTCGTATCTGTATCAATAAGTTCAAAGCAAATTGTTACTTTTGAAATTGTATACTACAGAAAGCATATAAACGTTATAAAGTAATAATTCACAAATAAATTATATTGAACCAATCATTTTGTTAACCTAATGTAAGTTGAACCTACAACATAAAGCTTTCTTTGTCTGAAAAAAATTTTAATAACGCAATTAGTTTTTAATGTTAAAGAAATCAACAAAAAGCTTCTCTGAAAAGAACAATAATCAAATTTTGCAAAATTACTACGCTATAATTGCTTAAACACATAGTTACGAGCTTTAGTCACAACTATTTAACTCGTTTCGGTTTTTACATACATAAATGCAAATTTAGTTGTAATTTTGAAAAAAATTATATTAATTTAAACTAAAGTAGTATTTCAAAAACATCAAAACTACCAAAAAAACATTTTTTTAAATAAATTCAAAATAATATAGATACGTTATCTCAATCATTAAAGTATTAGTAAATGGAGAATGTTCTTGTACTGATAATTAGTGTAATTGAGTGTATCTATCACTGATTAAATTACCCTATTGTGTTTCTGTTTACGTAATGAACCGTTATGAACTGTATAAGAAGATTGATATACTTTTTTTGTTGACACAATCATAAGTAATTTTCAGAAAGTTTGACGTTAATTGATTAATAATTATTTCAACATTAAATAATAAAATTCATAAATTATTTAGCGAAAAATGTAAAACTAAATGTTATTTTAAGTAATATTTTATTAATGCAAACGAAGCAACTGAAAAACATAATAGGAGTTGGAGCTTTGTCCAATTTCCATACGCGTCGAAAAACAGCTGTCCCCTCCCTCGAGTATTCAGTTTAAACGTATTCAATACATTTATTATGTAAATTCATAATTTTTTATTCACCAACTTTCTTCACTCTATATTAGATCTAACAAAAACCGTTCTATGATTTACATTCTGTTTAACAAAGTTTATAAAAAATGTATATTGGTATTAAGTAATTGGCCAACTTTATAGGTAGAAGAACACATAGACATATAAATCTGCATTATTTACCATACCTATTTCGATCCTAATTCTAAGCACGTACAATTCGTATTCATGAAGAATATGATTAAACCTTTTATCAGGCTTGAATTTTGATGGATATTAAAATTAAATTTGTTATGCAGATAACGATGCCTAAATTTATTAAAACTGAATTTTTCTGACGTTAATTTTGGCAGTTACGCTTCATCACTACCAAACAAGTACGGACTGATAGATTCTAATTTTATTATTACGTGCCAATTAAAACGCAATTTATATATGTTGTATAAAATTTTCTTTTATTGCAAAATGTACATGAGACGCGTTCTGAAAACTTCGAAACTTTTTAATAATATTAGTCGAAATAAGCTACTTAAAAATTCATCTCAGATATTTAATATTCAGTGTTCTTCTAGATAAGATTTAAATAAATTACAAAAAAAAATCGTAAAATTTGAATGCTGAAGTTATTTAAATTTTTTCTTGTTTTCGTATTTCATACAAAGTTTATAAAAAGTTGTTCGACGATAGTACATAAAAAAGTATGGTTCATTCTCTGTAATCAATTTATTTTGTACAACTCGTTAATTAAAACACAAAACAATTGTGTAACATAAAAAATAGAATTTTAAGTCATGTTGTAGTACAGTAAATGAATTGCAATTAAGCAGATTACTAAAGTTTGATTTTGCTAACATTTTATCAAATTAACCGATGCTTATGGAGAGAGTCGCTGAGGATTAAAAGTACCTCGTGCATTAGACACGTTACTAGTACCCGATGGTGCCTATTTTGAATTTTGGCTATTACGCTTGTCTTGCATTGAATTATACGTTAGAAAATTTGCTACCTGGAAGGTCACATAAGAATTTACTGTCGTAATGGACCTACTTACTAGTTGACCAAGTTTCTACTGCTGATAGTGTAACCGCTTCAAGATTTGTAGGAATTATTATATGAATATGATTATAAGCGACTTTCGGCTTAGACCGCGTCGTCGTTAAACACCCAGACTTTTTTGGCTTGGTCCTAGTCTCTTCTTGCATCCTTAAACAACAACTTGGCTTTTGCTGTATTGTCGTTCGTGTCACTGAAACAAAAAGTTTAAGTGACGATATTTATACCAATAGCGATTAGAGTGATTAACGGACCTTATATTTCCTTTACCGCTTGTCTGACTTCGTTATTACTCGGAGTAAGTGTTTGTGTCTTTTCCAAAAGGGTTGATCTTTGTCTTAGAGGATATAATACTGGCAGCCAAAATTTGCTAAATCCTAAACCGTCTTTTCGGTTCATATTACATAGATGTTTTTCTATTTTCACAGCTTCTCGGATTAGTCTGGGAAAGTAAAAAGAAGTTCTAGCCAACACTTTAGTTTGGTCAAAGTTTAGGGTGTCCTTGGTTCCACACTTGTTCTGTCACTGCTGATTTAATAACTCTGCGGTGTTTGCATTCAACCATATGTTTTTTCACTTTAACTTCAATAGAGCGTCCCGTCTGTCCGACATAACTTGATCCACAAGAACGAAGAATTTTGTAAACTATGGCCATGTTTTAGAGCTTCTTTGTTACGAGAAAATCAGGTTCTTCGAGTTGGACAGCCAAGAAATGGTTACGCTAGTCTTCTTGTAACAAAACAAAGCAACGGCTAGCACAGCTTCTTCGGAGAAGGATCGCGGGCTTTGTTATGCGAAATTATAACATAAATCTAAAAAACGCACCAAGACGATAGAAGATTAAGTTAAGGAGATACCGTCTAACTCTACCCGTAGCTGGAAAAGAATAAATAACACCACAGAAGTAATAACGCAGAAAATATATACTTATTTATTACAGAAGATAAAGAATGTACGTAAATGTAAGTTTTCGCTAGTATTTATACGTGGTTCGAATGAATTAAAAGTTGCGTCGACTAGTGAACAACACATTATACAACAAACTGACACTGTCGGTCTGAACTTTTACATAAACAAGCGTTTGTACATGACTACCAAAGTACCAATCAAAAAAAATTGAAATAGTAATACTCACAGTTAGGTTTTATCCAGTAGGGGATTTGCTAATTCCGTACTTGAGTTACCTAATAAGTAATATTAAACCCAATATAAACAAACATATAATTTTAACACAAGTAACAGGTCCCCTTTAGCATTCAATCATTTAAGAACGCAAATGCGCAGCGTTTGCCTTTGACCTAGCGGAGTAACTTTTCCCAGTTTTCGTAGTAATCCGTCTCCCAAACGAGGGATAATCCTGCAGGTTTCCAAGCCTTGACAGTGTATAATCAATAACGTTAACATTAACGTGACGTCATGTAAATTTTTCGACCACCAGGTGTTACGAACGTCGCCGATAAAATTACAGGTGGAGGGATCGGACCCGCTAAAGAATTATTTTAAGCCCTCAATACAAAAAACGCTATAAGATTACATACCCTCAAATAAGCTTTCACTCAATACTATTTAAAAATTTGCCCACATATTCACGTAAAGTATCGTGAACCAACTTAATAATGAAAGTTTTTCGTTGGGCCGAAAAGACCGCTAAGAACGGTCCGTAATTTAGCAACGATAGCAGGAAAATGAATTCGTTTTGACAGTCGACTACGAAGAAAAGGATCGCGCATTACGCGGGACATATTTCATACTTGAAGAAAAATTTTCATACTTGCGAATTGAACTACTAGTTTTTAACATAACAAATCCCCCCCCTCCAGCAACATAAAAACCTGGGAAGTGGACGCTAGCTAAAGTCAAGAATAGAAATTTAAGCATACGCCAAGGACAAAAACCGGAAATCCAAAACAAACCTAAATACAATGACACTCAACCCAAGAAGAAACGTAAAGAAAGAAGCTTTTCGATTTGCTAAGCATCACCAACCAGATGTGTCCAAAAGTCGCATGAAACGGAATGATACTCCCGAGAACCAAAAACTCCAACTAACAGAAAAGAAGTATCAGAAGAGGTACTCGTTGAAAGTCGACAACAGTCGGTACGCTAGAAAGCAAGAAAACAACGCAGTCCCATAGACCTCACTGACGGATAATACTAAGCAAACCAAAAGAAAAAGAAGAAGTACAGGAAAGAAATAAGTTTAGACCACGGTCAAGGACAACGCCCTAAAATCCCTAAAAACCCCAGCGCACGAATACAAATCCCGCCCTGAATATAAACCCTAGGAAACCCCTTTAGGAAAAAGACAAAGGTACTATAGGAAAATGGAAAAGGAAGAGTACCCTCAACCGCGAGACTAGGAAACAGCCCAGGGATCCTATCGCAGTCTAAGGTTTCCTCGTTGAAGTGCCGAACGATTGAGTGACGTCGAAGTCTTAATCACACTTCAAGCCCTCGCGACAAGATGTCAAAGCGCGTCGTTGAGCCCCCCAACGTTAGTCCACACAAGCGCACGTCACCGCAACCGGTACTCGCTTGCCCACCATAGTCTTCCTCTCATCCAGGAAGAATTCTGATCCACGACCAGAAAGAACAAGACCCAAGTAATCCCCCCACCCTGAAAGTAGATAAAAGAAAAAAGAATTGAAGCATCCCATAACTTTGCCCTAAAATCCAAAATAAAAAGGACTACAGCCCGCAATTGCTTACTGTAACCGAAAGCGGTGCCTGCTGTACAACCACAACATGGAGTCTCATTCGAATCCGAGTCCGAAGTGCCTTCATATGGTGTAAGATCCTTAGCATGCCAGATACCCACCGATTGTCCAGTAGCGGTGACTAAGTCATACGTCCAAGGAGATTTAACCATTTTAATGGTGGCGTCAGAAAGCGTATAGTTACGTCGCCATACTAAATCCCCAATTTTATATCTCACATGTCGACGGCGAAGATTATATCTATTTTGCGTTTTTGTGTACGCTTTAGAAAGTTGTTTCAAAATATGCGTACGAATAGCTTCATAATGAGACCCTGAACGAGTAACCTTAGGTTCCGAAATAAAAACATCAGAAGAAGATGGACCAAAGAAATTTCTTGAAAGAACGTGTTTACGTCCGAAAAGTGCAAACAAAGGAGTACAGTCAATGACCTCGTGATTCGCAGTACGAATAGCGAAGCCAATCTTTGAGAAATTTACATCCCAATGAATGCCGATGGTTCTCTTTGACATATGAAGAAATCATGGTTTTTAAGACACGATTAATTCGTTCAGCTGGATTAGGCCTAGGATGATACTTAGCCGTAAAAAGTATAGTTGTCCCATAAGTGGCGCAAAGTTTACCAAATTGTTTGCTATGAAACTAGACAGCATTGTCCATAATATGATACTAAGGAGCACCAAAAAGACGAAAAATATGTTCTTCAATGATTTTATAAATAGAGGCAGCAAGAGCTGAACATAACGAAAAGAACAAAGGAACCTTAGTAAAATAGTCAGCGATTACCAATAAATAACTATGACCTTTCGCAGATCGAGGCAAAGGACCCACAATGTCACAAACAAAGAACTTGCCAAGGATGTGATGGCTTAGCACGAGGAGCGAATATACCAAGAGGAGCAACTTCTGCACAGCACACACGACAACGCCGAATATATCGAGCGACATCGACGCGTAAGCAGGGCCAATAATAACGTTGTAAAATCCTTGCCGTAGTTTTCGAAACACCACAGTGTCCAGCGAAGGCAGGATCGTGATGGTTACGAATCATTTCCGTACGTTGTTCTGTAGGAACCACTATTTTCCAGTCATCCGAAGAATCAGAAAAGAAAGGAGTAACAATACGACGATAAAAAACATTATCTCCAATAGACCATTTCACAAACCTATGAGGAGCATCCAAGACACGTTTAAGAAGATTAACTACACCAAAGATCAGAAGTCGGCAACCTAAGCATAAAGACAGAAGAAATTTCAGACAGATGGATAGTTTCTAATACAGGAACTGAGCGAAACAGCGCATCAGGAACGACATGATCTTTTCTTTTTCGATGGATTATCGAAAAGTCGTATTGTTGTAGCCTCATAGACCATCGAGCTAATCGTCCTGAAGGACTCTGCAAACGATTTAACCACAACAACAAATGATGATCAGTTATCACCGTGAAATGGGATCCTTCTACATAGTGACAAAACTTCTCTATGACCTATAACACAGCCAGACAATAATGCCGCTACGCCTTAGTGAGCAATCGACTAAGATAACCAACAACGCTTTCATCATCCGCAGTCGTTTGACTTAACACAGCACCTAAACCAAAATCAGAAGCATCAGTCTGTACCACAAATGAAAAATCAAGACATGACAGAATAGGAGCCGCAACTAAGCTGTTTTTTAAAGAATCAAAAGCGGTCTGACATTCCGCTGTCTAACTAAAAGAAACATTTTTACGAGTAAGACCCGAAAGTGAAGATGTAAGAGAAGAAAAATTGAGAATAAAGCGACGGTACCAACTAGTCATACTAATAAATCGTTTCACATCAGTGACGTTTGGAGGAGTGGGGATATTAAGTATCGCTGTTATCTTATCCGGGTCTACCAACAGATCATTCTTGTTAACCACGTAACCAAGGTATTTTAGTTCAGGCAAATAAAAATTAAATTTTTCCCGACGTAAGGTAAGGCCAGCAGAGATTAACCGTTCTTACAATTTTCTTAGTACGCTGATATATTCATCAAAAGTAGGTTTTGCTATGGTGATATCGTCTAAGTAAACGAAACAGTAAGGTTCCAAATCCACACCCAATACTCGATCAGTCAATCGCTGAAATGTAGCAGGCGCATTATGTAATCCAAATGACATGCGAGTGAACTGAAAAAGACCACGAGACGGAACAGTAATAGAAGTCACAGTTTTCAAATTTTCTGAAAGCGAAATCTCAAAATACGTGGACCAAATATCCAAGCTAGAAAGAAAACATGCATCTCTAAACCGATCTAGAATTGAAGTGATGTAAAGCAACGGATAAGCATCCTTCTGCGTCACCTGGTCTACCTTTCTAAAGTCGACACAGAACCGATATGTCCCAGTAAACACGGATTGAAACTGTTACAGTCACAAAATTAAAACAATTGTTTCAATACGTTGTTTCGTGTTAGTTCCATTTTTATATCATTTACATGTAACTGACAGTGAATAAATTGAAAGAGTTCCGATTTTTCACAATCAGTTTTGAACCGTTTCAGTACTTGCAATTTTTTCCCATAATCAGCAACCGGTTAAAAACTGATTTGTTAAATCCGAATATTTTTTGAATAACTAGAATTGCTTGGAGATCGATTAAATAAGATTGAATTATTTTCAAAACACTAGAATCGTTCTAGGAAAAACGAATACTTAGTCAGCATTAGTCGTTGCTATACTTTTGATTACTGTCGTCAACGCTTGCGCTGCAAATTGATATCTTTTCGCTTGTTCGGTTGCAGTTTGATAAGTGATGCTGTGTGTACAATTACGAAATGGAACAATAAACGGTAAGTCGAAACATTTTATTATAATCCATAAATGTAATCAATATTATTATCATTTCTGTTCTTTATGTATCATGTTTTAATTTGTATTAAAAAAATGTAAATTAACACACATGGTTGCGTTAAGGTAGATTATTGCGTAAATCTGATGATACATTTATAATTACAGTTCAATTCTTCAAGTTTTCTATACGATTATGTACAGCTAAAGGTATTCACAGTGTTTTTATAACTTTCTTATAATTGCTAAAGTGATATTTATATTAAGTTTGTGTTTTTTATTTAAAAAATGTAATTAACTTTGTGTAACTCTATGATTATGTATGTATATAAATGAAATATTTATTTCTATGTTACAGATGCGGTTAAAAGTTGCTACCCAACAGTAACTGATGCAGTTTTCGAGGCTTCCGTGAAAAGACCACATCCAGGAAAGTTGCAATATGTAAAAAACTCAATGTGATAATGTATTTAAAAATATTTATTGTGCAATAAAATTTGAAACGTGCATTCGAAAATGTATTATTATATTATTGAAAGAATTGTTTTAGTTGATTATTGAAACAAAAAATCATACATGTATCGATCATTTAGTATCAGTTCAAGAACGAAGCTTTTAAAACGTAAACCGAATGCAACATTTAGTTTGCAACAGATTTGAATTTAAAATACCGAAACTATACTGATTCAAATAAGTGAAACAGGGATGGACTTATAGCTATTTTATTGCAGTTAGGTTTCTTTTATGTTTGAAACAAGAGTGAATCATAATTTTTTTGTTTTGAAACTGTTACTAAACATTATCAATTTTGTGTTTACTGGGGTGTTATGTCTTCCTTACCAAACCAATAGGACTGGATCATTCGACGGCTTTACAACTCCCAGACGTAACATTGAGTCCAACTCTTCATTAGCCACCTTCTGCAGCGCCGGAGAAAAAGGATAATACCGCTGTTTTATGGGTTCAGCCCACGTTCATATTTGGTGCTCGACTTTGATTGGGTTATGGTCAAAAGGAAGCATTTTTTCAAAAAGGAGTAATGAATAGGAACCAAAGAGGGAATAGCTCAAAACCATGATCACGATTAAAGTTATGGAGGTTTGCCAATCACGTTATCAAAATAGACTCCGGCCGTAGAAGCCTTCGCTATTACATTATTATATACTGTTTAAATAAACTTCTTTTCTTTAAAGACGGGTTAGGTTTTTAAACATTTTACGCGCCATATTGGATCTGCCATTTGGAATAATTTTTTTGGGCATAAAATTTGTAATCGGCAATTTCAAAAGCCTTAATGAATACGTTTCAGTAGGCTTTTATTGGCAATATCTTTCTTGCCAATTGAGCCCACTGTGTAAAAGGGAGTAGTAGTTCTATAGTAGTGCACATCTTTAGTGTTTTTCGGTCGTTTAATCTAGCATTCTGTTTTTAATGTAGTTTACTATGGTTATTATACGTGCAGCTGTCTGTAACTGTAATTGTAAATGTAAAAGAAATGATCAAGTAGATTGTCGACTTACTTATTTGGGTAGGTTCCGTCGCAGATGGGCGTAAGTCGAAATGTATCCAATATATTTGGGTGAGTCGCTGTTTTTCCTTTGCGTGTAAAGAAACAATCTTAGAGATAATGTAAGTCTTAGCTAAAGAAAGGAAATACCTCAAAACCCGTGAAGAAATAAAACAATCTAAAGTTACCACAGACTTAAAGTTTCGACTTATGATAAACAGAAAAGAGGGAGACAGATATTAACGCAAAGTTCCGACTAAAAAAATTTGTTGTCGCCCCTAAATTATTATTACATACAATAACATGCTCTTTTAGCTACGCCACTGCCAATAAATAGTAGTCGTTAATAAAAAAATTTCTTATAATTACTAGTGATACTGTTTTGATATCACCAATCGTGTAAATGGCGCATACGTTTAATAGTCTAATCGTACAAATCATTTTGAAATTATGGCAAATATGCAAGCACTAAACCCTATAGTAATATAATGAAAATAAATAAATTAGTAAATGTACGAGAAAAAGATATTGTTAATTGTCAAAATTTTCTCCAAACCACATGACGTCAAGTCTACAAGCGAGATTTAGCAATGTGACTTTTAATTAATTTTTTCAACACAACATAAACGCCGCGGCAATTCCAGTTTCCTTAGATAGACAAATTACAGTAACCTAATTAGTAGTTAATTAATTTTTTAATTTAAATTACATTAACTAAGCATTTTAAATTTACCTGACATTAACAATACTCGAAAGTTTAATTGAGATGTAATGATAATGTTCTCACGTAGTCCGTGACTTCGTAACACGATTAGAAACTAGCACAATGAGAATTTATGCACCGAAACAAGCTTGTACTGATACGTACTGGTTCAGGTTACTGGTTGGGTAGCTCAGCTAAGGTAGAGAATTAATTTAAGAGTTAATTAATTTACAAAGTTGACAATTGTATTTATTTACGGTATACACTGTATGTAGTATAGTAAAAGTATTGTATGTATTTTATTTAACCAATCCTGTAATTCCCCAAGTAGTGGTAACACTGCGATCGACTTCCGTTTATATCTGAAAGTTGTAATTTTTAGTACTGATAAATACAATAAATATAGTAAAGAACGTGGGTGAGTTAATCGGATAATTACGGGAAAGGATTACTGTGCAAAGTACCTGGATCTACAATATTTATTTCGGATCAGGTTGACAATAATACGGGAAGTTTGTGTGATTGCTTGTTGAGGTTAACAACACGTGTTATGTGCTAATTGCAGGTAAGTATTAAACGAAAATAATAAACTACAGGCTTAATTGCAAACGGTATTTCTACAGGTAATTAATTCTGAGTACCAGGGTGATTCGAGAAGTTAATACAATTTACTTCGACCAGGAAAACGTATTGAATATGCTACGATTGATACTTGAATTCAGGTGATTGTTGTTTTACTATGCTCGTAGATTTAGCTCTTGTGAATCTATACGTTGCAGGTGGATAAACCAACGAGTTATAACAAATCTACGCTACGGTTCCCCAATGCACTATTTTTGTTAAACTCGAGAATTTACCCTACGCTAGGTGGTTAAACGATTACAAACGTACCGAGTTAACTGTAGTCTGTAACAGAGTTTGTCGAGGGTAAGTTAACAATCGTAGCTAAGCAGTTGTAGCGAGTACCCCGATACAAAAGGCTTAGTTACTTTGTACACTTAAACTCCTACTATTCTAGCACTGCGATGCTACTGGTTTCGGTACAAGGCTGGACTGGAAATTACTTAAACGGTGAACTTACTAGCAGGTCAACAATCGTGAATGAATAAATACAAGAAATCTGGTCAGTACGAGGATTTATCGAAACACAAAACAAGCGAGAGAATGAGCCAGGTGAATCGCGTTTGGTCAGGTTAATCGGTGCAATTACTAAAGAATTAATCAAGGGACGGTGCGAGGTTCGGTGTTAACAGGAATATCAATTTTTAACAGGTTAGTTCGGTGTAACAGGTTCTGGTAACAGGAATAATTAGTCGGTTTCAGGAGAGAAGGCCAAGACGTAGCGGTTGTTATTGAATAAACGGATTAGAGAATTAGCAAGGTGAATAGCGGACGGTCTGGTTAATTATTAAAACGGATAGAATTATCAAGAGACGGTGCGAGGTTGTCGTTACTGGATTTCGGCAGGTTAATTCGGTTTACAGGTAAGTAGAGCACAGGTAAACAGGATTAAGGCTGATTAAGGCTGATTAAGGCTGATTAAGGCTAAGTAAGGCTAAGTAAGGCTAAGTGAAGTTTGTTTCAGGGGATCTCCTTTTATAGCGGGTCACGTATGAGGACACAGGAGAGGGGTATGGCGCGCGCTTCGTCGGTCAGGAAGGGGTTTAGATGCGTAGGGTTCTAAGTTCACGCGTAATTTGATTGAAATTAAAAAAATTTTTGAATACAAATATGCGGCGGACTTCCGATTTATTACATACCACCCTCTCCTGGGGGAAAAGACGAACACAGGGGTTGAGGGAGAGACATAACTAGGTTTCTACTTACAATTCTTTTACGGTCTTACCACGGCGGTGCTGGTAGTAATCGAAAAGATACCTCGGTGGTTGTGTTGCTGTACTGGGCGGTACTCGATTAGTAACTGCGACTGGATCAATCCTCGCTGTTTCTAACGCCGGCTGAGCGAGGTTTTCCTGAGTGTCGGAGACGCACTTGAGGTCTTTCACGTGGACACGGGCTATCGTCTTGCGTGAATCTGGAGGCCTCAACTCGACTATTACGGGCGAGAGAATGTTCTTAATTATAAACGGTCCGGAATATTTCGGTGCTAATTTGGCTGCAAATCCCTTGGCTTTGTCGGACAGGGGTCTTTCTTTTTTATAAACGGCATCTCCTACTCGAGGGCGATACGGTCGGCGTCTCAGGTTATAATAGTGACTTTGTTGCACGAAGGCTTGCGTGAGTCGATCACGAGTAACCTGAAATAGATCTTGTAACTTGTGGATTACCTGGGCGTGTTCAGAAGCATCGGGCTCGCCTGTCGGAACATCCGGATTCAGGGTTCGGTGCAGGGCGTTCGGTGCTGTCAATTCTCGGCCAAAATTGAGCAGCGCGGGAGTAAATCCTGTTGACGTGTGGTGCGACGTATTTACGGCGAACGCGATTTCGTCCAGGCTTTGGTCCCAGTTTCGTTGATCCGGACCGGTAGTTTGAGCGATCATGACGCCTACCACCTTATTCATGCGCTCTACTGGATTCGCTTGCGGGGTGTACGGGGGTGTGAGGCGAGACTCGATGCCGAAGGACGCTAATTCCTCGCGGAAACTTTTGCTTGTAAACTGCGGTCCGTTGTCGGTGATTATGACTTTAGGCGTGCCAAATTTGTAGAGGATCTGCTCTTTCAGGGCTTTGATAATTGCGGTAGTGGTAGCAGCTCTCAATGGTCGCAATTCGGTCCATTTCGTGAATTTATCCTGCAACACTAATAAATGGCAGTTACCTTTCTTTGACCGCGGAAATGGTCCCATCAAATCACCGCTCACGATTTCCCAGGGTTGGTGACTCGGGTAAAAATGCATTTTTCCGGCTGGCTTTCCTACTTGACCCTTATATTCGTTGCATTTCTGGCACCGGCGTACGTGGTTCCGGACGTCGCGAGATATACCTGGCCAATAATAATTCTGAAACACTCGTTTCAACGTTTTGGCGACTCCTAAATGTCCAGCCGTGTCTGCGTCGTGGCACTCTTCCAGGACCTGGCGTCGTTGTGGCTTTGGGACACACAACTTCCAACTAGACTGTAGCCCTTCACTAACTTCAGGACTCACCATCGGGAAATTCTTATACAACTGGTCGTTGTGTATTTGGAATTCTGGCCATTCATCCGGTTTCTCCTGTACTTTTCGCAACATCTGCTGATACCAACGACCTGGAGACGGATCCTCGGACACGGTGGCAATTTGGTGTGGCTTCTCTTCTTCTTCATGGAGACGGGACAGGGTGTCGGCTACAACATTCTGGGTTCCAGGGCGATATACGATTTCGAAATCGAATTGTTGTAGTTCCAGGATCCATCGGGCGAGACGAGACGTGGGGTTTTCCATGGTTTTAAGCCACTTGAGGCTTCGATGGTCGCTGCTTACCTGAAAACGATACCCTTCTAAGTATCCTTTTAGTTTTCTTATGGCCCAAACCACAGCAAGACACTCTAATTCGATAATCGAATAATTCTTTTCGGCTTTGGTTAGGGCTCGGCTAATATACGCAACGACATGCTCTTCTCCTTCGTGAACCTGGATCAGGACGGCTCCCAAACCGCTAGTGCTTGCATCGGTTTGGAGTAAAAACGGCACTTGGAAGTTCGGACACGTCAGGACAGGAGCTGTAGTAAGTGCTTTCTTTAATTCTTCGAATGCAGTTTCTTGCGATTCAGTCCACCTATACTTGGTGCTTTTCTTCAGGAGTTCGGTTAGAGGTGCGGCAAGCTGGGCGAATCCGGGTACGAATTTCCTATACCAGGAGGCCATTCCCAGGAATCTTCGCAGTTGTTTCGTCGTAGTAGGCGCAGCGAGTTGAGTAATAACGTCCACCTTTTCCGGATCGGGTTTGATACCTGTATTATTAACAAGATGACCTAAATACTTTAACTCGGACTGACAAAAGGAACATTTGTCTTCCTGCAATCGAAGTCCTCGAGCTCTTAAGCGGTTGAAGACCTCTCGTAAGTTTTGGAGGTGTTCTTCGAATGTGGAACCTAACACAATAATGTCATCTAGGTATGCGAAAGCTTTAGAATCCATCTCTGGGCCTATCACCTCGTCCAGAAGACGCTGAAATGTAGCAGGAGCCGAGTGTAATCCAAAAGGCATTACTTTGAACTGGAATAGACCACGGCCAGGCACGGTAAATGCGGTGATTGGTCTACTTTCTGCATCCATCGGGATTTGCCAATAACCATCTTTCAGATCTAACGTGCTGATGTACCTCGCGCCACGAAGTTTGTCCAAAATGCCCTGGATAAAAGGTATCGGGTAGGCATCTTTGACGGTGAGCTCGTTAACTTGACGGAAGTCGATGCAGAATCGATATTTCCCTGTTGGTTTGCGGACTAATACTACCGGTGAACTCCACGGGCTTCGAGAAGGTTCGATAACTTCTTCACGCAACATTCGATCAATCTCCTGGTCCATAATTTGTTGCATCGCCGGGTTCCGAGGGTAGTATCTCTGTTTCACGGGTTCAACGCCTGGTTTCAGCGTTATTCGGTGAGTGATACCTGAAGCCGGTCCTGTTAACAACTTAAATTTTTCTAATTCTTCTTCCAGGAATAAATTGAGAGCGGGTAGTTCGGATTCTGAAATGCTACGGATGCCTCCGAGGCCTGGATTATTACTATTATTACACGGGACTGGTTCGTTATTTAAGATGACAACGTTTTCTCTTACTTTGATAAGGGCGTCGTGAGCTAACAAGAAATCCCAGCCAACAAGGACGTCGGTAGTCAAGCCGTCTAAACACTGACAATTGAGCGGTAAGGTTTGTGATCCTACCTGGATTGGAAACGTGTAATTTCCGTTAGTTTGTAGGATGTTTCCATTGGCCAATTGCACGCGGTTGTCTTGTCCGTTTGTTGGTCGCATATCCTGGGTGACGAGGGGTTGTAGCCGGGAGCTGATGTAACTGCGTGCTGCACCAGTATCTACAAGGGCTTGAAAATAGTGTCCATAAATTTGTATGGGCAAGAATAACCGGGAATCTATGGTGGCTAGGGCAGGTACCGTCGGTTTTGATCTGGAAAAGAAACTTTTAACCTTTGTTAACCAGGAGGTCCATTCGGCGGAATTGGTGGAGCCTGGGTTGGCCGAAGTGACTAGTAGCGGCTCCGCTATTCTAGCCGGCCTTGTCCGTTTCCCGACCGGGGACAGGGGCAATCTCTGGAGTAGATTCCATCTTTTCCACATCGCGAACAAAACAGCTTGAATTGTCCTCGGCATTGCGTCTTAAAATGGCCTCGTTGGCCGCATCGCCAGCATACTGCTGTGCGATTATACACTCGGGAAGGATCAGGCGTCTGTGGGCTCTGGACAACGTTCATCGGTGGAGGATTTGGTGTAGAACGGGTGGCTTGGCGTTGGACGGAGTTCGGCTTGTTTATTTCTTCGAAGTCGTGAGCTAACTGTTGTAATTCAGCCAGGTTCGTATAATCGTTTCTTTTTATATATAACTTATACGATGTTTGTAGATTTTCATATATTCTTTCCAGTTGTCTTTCGGGGGACATCTGGCCATGTCTGGTCATAAGCGTTTGAAGAGCATCGATGTATTCGCCTGCTTTTTCTCCTTCTTTTTGAAGTCGACTTCGAATGGTTTCTTCAAGACGGGATTGAAATCGGGGACCTAGAAAACGTTGTTTAAACTGAACGATGAAATCTTCCCATCGAGTCCATTGATCACGGTTATTACGGTACCACAAAAAAGCATTATCTTTCAATAATTCCGGAAGCGCCTGTAATAACATGGTACCTGGGATTCCATAATTAATTTTCTGGAATTCAATTCGCTCGAGGAATGAAATCGGGTCTACTTTTCCATCAAATTTTATTCCCCATTTACGTACACATTCACATACCTGTGCGATAGCTGAAAACGTAAATGTTACTGGTGGTGCAGCTTGTAACGGAGTCGGTGATGATGGCCGGGAAGTACCTTGGCTTCTGGGGCAGGTGAGCATAGTCGCTGGACGTTCTCCAGTTCGTATAAAATTTATCATACGTGCTTTTAACTCATTTACATTACCGGTGGTTTCTAATTGATGTATTCTCAGGGTTTGGATCAATTCTTCTTTTCGCAAGTTGCAAATCCAATTTACTTGCGCATCGGTTTCTGGGACAGCTTCTGGTAATTCTACAGGCTCAGACATCTTAGATTTTGGATTTTTCGGACTGGAATAAATGCTCGGACGCCAACCAAAATCTAAACAAATCTACTGGTTAATTAATTAGTACTCACTTTTAGGTCACAGTTTCTGGGGTCCCTGCTCGTGGTCGACACTTCTTTGTACTGATACGTACTGGTTCAGGTTACTGGTTGGGTAGCTCAGCTAAGGTAGAGAATTAATTTAAGAGTTAATTAATTTACAAAGTTGACAATTGTATTTATTTACGGTATACACTGTATGTAGTATAGTAAAAGTATTGTATGTATTTTATTTAACCAATCCTGTAATTCCCCAAGTAGTGGTAACACTGCGATCGACTTCCGTTTATATCTGAAAGTTGTAATTTTTAGTACTGATAAATACAATAAATATAGTAAAGAACGTGGGTGAGTTAATCGGATAATTACGGGAAAGGATTACTGTGCAAAGTACCTGGATCTACAATATTTATTTCGGATCAGGTTGACAATAATACGGGAAGTTTGTGTGATTGCTTGTTGAGGTTAACAACACGTGTTATGTGCTAATTGCAGGTAAGTATTAAACGAAAATAATAAACTACAGGCTTAATTGCAAACGGTATTTCTACAGGTAATTAATTCTGAGTACCAGGGTGATTCGAGAAGTTAATACAATTTACTTCGACCAGGAAAACGTATTGAATATGCTACGATTGATACTTGAATTCAGGTGATTGTTGTTTTACTATGCTCGTAGATTTAGCTCTTGTGAATCTATACGTTGCAGGTGGATAAACCAACGAGTTATAACAAATCTACGCTACGGTTCCCCAATGCACTATTTTGTTAAACTCGAGAATTTACCCTACGCTAGGTGGTTAAACGATTACAAACGTACCGAGTTAACTGTAGTCTGTAACAGAGTTTGTCGAGGGTAAGTTAACAATCGTAGCTAAGCAGTTGTAGCGAGTACCCCGATACAAAAGGCTTAGTTACTTTGTACACTTAAACTCCTACTATTCTAGCACTGCGATGCTACTGGTTTCGGTACAAGGCTGGACTGGAAATTACTTAAACGGTGAACTTACTAGCAGGTCAACAATCGTGAATGAATAAATACAAGAAATCTGGTCAGTACGAGGATTTATCGAAACACAAAACAAGCGAGAGAATGAGCCAGGTGAATCGCGTTTGGTCAGGTTAATCGGTGCAATTACTAAAGAATTAATCAAGGGACGGTGCGAGGTTCGGTGTTAACAGGAATATCAATTTTTAACAGGTTAGTTCGGTGTAACAGGTTCTGGTAACAGGAATAATTAGTCGGTTTCAGGAGAGAAGGCCAAGACGTAGCGGTTGTTATTGAATAAACGGATTAGAGAATTAGCAAGGTGAATAGCGGACGGTCTGGTTAATTATTAAAACGGATAGAATTATCAAGAGACGGTGCGAGGTTGTCGTTACTGGATTTCGGCAGGTTAATTCGGTTTACAGGTAAGTAGAGCACAGGTAAACAGGATTAAGGCTGATTAAGGCTGATTAAGGCTGATTAAGGCTAAGTAAGGCTAAGTAAGGCTAAGTGAAGTTTGTTTCAGGGGATCTCCTTTTATAGCGGGTCACGTATGAGGACACAGGAGAGGGGTATGGCGCGCGCTTCGTCGGTCAGGAAGGGGTTTAGATGCGTAGGGTTCTAAGTTCACGCGTAATTTGATTGAAATTAAAAAAATTTTTGAATACAAATATGCGGCGGACTTCCGATTTATTACAAGCTTCAATTGTTGACAGCAAACTCCGTCAAGGCAACGTCTTTGTAGTGACATATGTATATCTAGGCATATCCTCGCTCAATTTGCCGTAATATTAATCTTCAATACTTCACAGTACGGTATTATTTAGAAAGGTATCCCTCGACGTCAGCGCTCGTTTGTGAATAAAGATCATACCGTTACTACTGCTAGTTATGGGTCGAGTAATTAACAATCCAAATGGCAAATCCTCCGTAATTAGACATACATGGGGGTAACAAACAAAAGCTTAAAGAAACAAGAAAATTTGCGAAACACAGCCACATGTGAGTAATGTAATCACTAATCTCAATGCGACTTCAGGACAGGTAGTTTGAAAATATGCTGCCGTCGCCCCTTTAAACATCTAAGTTTTATTATATTCATTTAACTCTGTAGTTTGTGTATAAACAACAATTAAAACTAACAAATTTGAAATTTTAAAATTGCATTAACTTGTACTATGTCTGAAAAAGCTTTTGATGAACGAAAGCAATAAAAAAAAAATAATCATAGACGTAAAAAACAAAATTAAATAAATTAATTTAGAATAAAAAATACGTTTGGTAAATAGTTATAATTATATAATCGCTGCTACTATTAGAAAATGTGCTGAAATAAAACAAACTTATCCACACATGATCAGCACAAATATAATTGAAAATGGACTGCATTTACATATACAGAATATTTAAATTTAATTTACATTTAATATTCAACCAATGTGAAAGTTAAATGTTATTTGCTTTAGATTCGCAGAAAAGCATTAGCTAAAATTGTATGATTAACATAGCTTAAGGATGTTTAGTGTATAATACGGTTTTTTGTACGTTTCAGCTTATGTATGTACATAAGAGTGACTGCAATAAACACCAAGTGGAGCACGGAAGTACTGGTGGTAATTAGAACGGGTTTGTCATAAAGGCGCAGTAAAACCTTGCCGTTCTATTTAACGGTCGTGTTAGCTTGATTTGTCGCCTACTTTGCCGTAAAATATCCGGATTTATATCGTACACTGCAAAATATATAGAAAACTAAGCTTTGCCTTTTATATATATTATTACGAGCACACGCAAACGTGATAAGTAGAAATATAGCATGGTTATATAAATATAAATAAAATAATTTATAGTTCTATAGAAATATGTCACGTTATCGGGATAAAAATTGCTCGTCAAAATTTCTTGCCAAAAACTAAATATAAAACATGTCATTACATATTACTTTTGTAAATATATATTTCTAAAAAACTTTGATTTGTAATTAAATCCAAAACTTAAAATAAACTAAAAATTTTGTTGTTTGTTAAACTTTTTTTTTGAAAAAAGTTATTAAAACAAAGATATTAATGGCGATAGATTATTAGATTGGTTTCTTAATTTTAATAAAATATCATATCAGTTTATTACTTGTTGAATATATAATATTGCACTTAAGTATTTTTAAAGTGCATCAAAAACTAAAAAAGTTATTAATGACAGACTTTTTGACTTGAAAATAATATAATTGTGAATTTTTATTTAACAGATTCAAAGTATTATAAATAAAGACTTTTTAATATACATTATCAGCTTTAGTTTGTTTATTTAAGAAACTCTAAAGTACATTAAAGTTCTTGCCATAAGAGAAGATCCCTACGTCATTAGCTACTGATGTAAGAACTAACATACCAACTATTATATAAGCAAGACATAAACTATGTGTAAAACAAAGATGGAAGATTGATTGCATGCGTTATGAATAAAGTTATTCAATTGACTTCAATCAAGTTGACGTTTTGTCAAACAACGTTTGCTGTCATTTTCGTTTCGTTTTGTATGTTTGGTTATTATTATTTTGCATTATTTTATTTCAAACTGTTTTTTTTAGAACAAAAACATGTCGGGTTTTATACAAGGTAAAACATTACGCTCTCAGTCTCGCCAAATGGTGGTTAATTTACTTGCATACTTTCAACAAGAAAAAGATAATGGGGGTCCTTTGATCCCATTAACGTCTGTTCAAGAGGTAAGCTAAAGAAAGAAATGATTAACTTGTATTACAATAAATTATTTACAGAGTTTCAACTGCATTGGGCGTAAGCTTAGCTTCTGTTAAGCGGATAAAGTCTGAACACAAATTGAATCCAGTGTTATCAAGTCCTGAAAAGAAAAGGTCAAAAACTGTAGACTTGCTAGAATCTTCAAAAATGACTATAAGAAACACGTTGTATACGATGTACACAAACAGTAAGTTCCGATGAAGGCAACCTTCATAATCTTTCTAAAAACTAACTTTTTCTAGAACAACATGTGACTGTGAATTTTCTAAACAGCGAACTCAAACATAAACATGTTTTGTTAAGTGATCGCATTTTAAATAGAACTCTGCATGAAATTGGCTTTAAATTCAAGAAAGACGATTACTGTAGATCCTTAATGGAGACTTCACGTATAGCCCTTATGAGGATTAAATCTCTAAAACGTTACATAGAAAATCTAAACTCAGAATTTCCACGTGAAGTAGTTTTTATGGATGAAACTTGGGTATTTGCTAAAGGAGGTATGGGGAGATCGTGGCAAGATGATAATTTAAAAAGTGTACGTAAACCTGAGGGCCACGATGGTAAACGATTTATTGTCGTTCATGCCGGTACAAAATCTGGATTTGTAAAGAATGCTTCGTTATTCTTATCTCAGCATGAAGATTATCATGGAGATATGAATGGTGAAACGTTTAAAAAATGGATTGTGGAACGTTTACTAAATAATTTGAAAGAATCATCAATTATAGTGTTGGATAATGCATCATATCATTCCATGTTACTAGAAGAAATGCCTTCGTCAAGTTGGAACAAATCTGATTTAATTTCTTGGCTAAACAAAAACAATATTTCGTATGATGCTAACATGTTCAAAAGTGAATTACTTGACATAGCTAAACAGCACAAGAAAGAAAAGAAATATAAAGTGGACGAACTGTTACAACACGGACATGAAGTGCAAAGACTACCACCCTATCATTGCGAGTTTAATCCAATCGAACTAATATGGGCCCATGCAAAGTCATATTACAATAAACACATTGGTAGGGATGGGTATGGAGATGAAAAAGTAATTTCAATGTGGAACGAAGCACTACAACAATGTACTTCCGAAGTATGGGAAAAGTGTGTGATTCATACAGAAAAACTAATTCAAGAGTGGTATAATCGAGAAAAGTTTTTAGACATTACAGTGGAACCTTTAATTATTAATGTTGGTTTAAACGATTCAAGTTCATCGGAATCTTCAGATAGTGATGATTAAAATAAATGAGGTTCAGAGTGTTTTTAAAACTGAACATTTTTATAAAACCCATTGTTACTCAAGATGTTGCTCATTTCGTTGTTTTATGTATTAAAATTACGTTTAATCTGTATTATACATGACTTCACTGTGCTTAAAGGTTTTCTTATTATAATTTACTTCAATAACTGGATTTTACAAAAAATGTAATAATTACATATGTTTAAATCTAAATTTCACTTTAATAAATATAATTAATCAAACATAAACAAATTGCAGTCATTTTTATTAATATTTATTTTAATATTAGTAATCTCAAATTAAGCGAAAATTAATTTTGAAGGTTAAACGTGTTGTGACAGCAAAATTAAAATTCTTATAGGTACCAACTAACCAGAATAGCCAACACTGAATTTTTAATTGTAACTAATAAACTAACACTTAATTTGACTAGTGCGTTAATCTTGATTCATATGAATACGATGATGACGTTGTGACCACACTAAGCCTGAAGAAGGGATTGGGATTCTTCAGGCCGTGTAAGACAACACAAAAAGAATTTCTCGGGGCGAGGTCGTAAAAAAATCACAAATTTCCAACAAATTTTGTGTGTATTGAATACGAATTTTAAAAGCCGACTCACTGTGTATAAATGTATATGATTACGAACCGAAAAACAAACCGAATGTGCGCGTGGAGCCACAGCCAACGCGTCAAAACACACGCAGTTGTGAACACCGACTTCGCGACTTAACCTAAAAGACAAACAACAAACTTACGTATATTTTGGCCAAAATGTGCGTAATTCTTATTAAAATAAACTTACTATCTTCACTAATTACCGTCACGCACATTGAGGTAAGCTATTAATACGCTTCATTATAGCCACGTACCAAAACAGTAAGTTCAACTTTTATAGTTAATTAAATTTATAAAATATATATATATATACTTAAAGTACGGTGACAACTCAGGAACCCTAACAACTAACTTAAATGGTACCTGCGTATAGTTGTCTCGGCTCACCCACAACACAGGATGCTACTGATTCAGGGACTGCCTTGTGAACCAACCCAGGGCTTCCAATCTAGGGTCTCAGCCTAGTCAACTATCAAGCAATTTCGATGGTGGTCACAGAAACGAGCCTAAAAACAATTGCGAAGTGCCAACTGTGTTAACGATAACACTTAAGACGCCACAGGTGAGGTACGACTAAGTAACAACCACAAACAAAGGAGAAAAACACTACAATAACTTATTAACCATAGACACAAGACCCAGGACAAACATTCAGGTGACGATTACCTTCAGGTGGTGTGCAGGCTCAGAGGTAATGGTGGATGAAATTAACCAAAGATTCACCATGTGAAATGTAATGAGGAAAACCATATAAAGTCAATAAAACGTGGAGATTTGATACATTAGTACTTCATTAATAAATCCACATATATAGTCGCAGGTTTGTAATTATTAATACCTGGTGGATGTAGTTTATGTACCTTCTCTTTTCGGTGGTCACGCAGCAGGTGCCCTCCTTCTTTAAAAATCCCAAAATGGCCTCCTTTTTGAAAAAACCCGGCAGGAAAGGTGGGGACGACAAATCTCATTCAGAAAATTTCCCAAAACTTAAAAATCTGTTTTTAAAATTTTTCCGGGATATAAATTAAAATTGTTACAACGTAGGGCTCTTCTCTTATGGCAAGAACTTTAATTAGTACAACTTTAAATTGTTAAGTTGGCGATGTTTATGTACAAGATCCACTTTGATAATTATTTTGTGTTGTCTACATTTACTTTAACAGAAAATTTTCTATTAAACATTTAATTTAAATTTTAAATTTACAAGAATAAAAATCTCGTACATGACAAAGTAAATTTAGATAAATTATTGTTATTGTTATAGTAAAGCAGTAACATAAATATTTAAATTGTTTGCTACGTAAATACAACGAAACCTGTTAAAATTTGCGAAACCCGGCAAATTTTCCGCTTTATGCCAAATTCCGCTTTATAAAGTTTTAATGAAATTAGAAAACCATTTTTTTAATACGAACATTTTTTAAAATAAAACGATAAAATTTGAAAACGTTTACTAACTAAATACATAAATAAATGTTATGCATTTTGTGTTGAAAAAAAATTGGTAGCTGATTTTTAATTTTTTACTGATTTTGTAATAACGAAAGAATAAGGTGCATTACAATTTTTTTTTCGTTTTATGACAACGTAGCATCAGTGTTCAATCGAATCTGCGGTTTAAACCTAACTACTTTAATTGAAGTGTTGACCACAATGAATTGATTGATTGAGCCGTGATTGACTCTGAATTAACGAATAAATACAATAACTAGACATAACTGCACAATGTAGTAAGGAAAGAAACAAACCTGCCAAGTGCATCAATTGTTCTGAGCACATCTAGCTTATTATAGAGGATGTACAATATACATTAAATTACAGAAAAGAAGGGACGCGGCCAAAACAATGAAGACAATCCCTCAGCCAAGACAAGTTGTCTTAAACATAATAATGCCTGGGATATCTTATGTCTAACAAGCACAACAAAAAACAGCCGAACCAACACCCGCCCCATCGACAACTGAAACATCTATGATGCAGCTTATGCAGAATATAATAAATCTATTAAATCGAGTTAATCCAAGACTAGATAGATTAGAAGCCAGGAGCACTGGTGCTATACCAAAGACAAAATAAATTATAGACCAAAAAAATCTACGTATTGCTGCCTGAAATTTCAACGGCATTCTAAACAAAACCCATGACTTCGAAGTCTTTCTAAATACGCAACATATTGGTGTTTGTCTCATATCAGAGACACATATGAGAAACCAATCATACCTCAAAATAAGTGGATACAAAGCATACCACACCATTGACTCAGAAAACCTAACATGGGGTGGTAGTGTAATTCTAATAAGACAATCACTTTGAAGAATGTCAACTGCAAAGAGAAGATGTTCAACTCACCGTAATTGGAATCCAATCAACAAAACAAACAATGAAAATTGGTGCTATATACTGTCCACCAAGATATAACCTCAAAAAAGACGAGTACCTTACTGTTCTGAGACACTTAGGAGAGAGATTCATTGTGAGAAGAGACTTCAACTCCAAACATGTAAATTGGGGCACCAGACTAACCACCACTAAAGGAAGAGAAT
The DNA here is from genome assembly GCA_035610365.1 of Aquatica leii. NCBI lineage: Eukaryota > Metazoa > Arthropoda > Insecta > Coleoptera > Lampyridae > Aquatica > Aquatica leii. Next base: position 16,293,960 of record CM069432.1, read on the forward strand.
AAAGATAAAGGAAAGTGTTACGTGCGAAATTTTCACAACGGAGTACCCTGTGTATCAAATTAAAAATTAGTTTCTGGTTTTGACGCCCTCTGCCGACCTTGTTGGTTACTGATGAGGCCATTTTGAAGCTGTCAACTATGTGAGCCGGTCGGTGTCAAGAATCTTGAACTGATTCCTAAGCTTTTAAGGACATCCCTTGTGATGAATCCGAATTTATAAGTCAATTACGAATTTATTACAATTTGTTCGGCACAGGGTAAGATATTTTGTCTCCAGTTTATTAAGATTCCTTCGTAATTTCTGTATTAATTTGATAGCCGGTTTTGCCACGTTTCAATCACCTGTTCGCTTCAACAAAGAACAATGATGCATAAGTACGATTGATAAATACCGCTACCGAACGTATAAGCTTTTGGGAGGGCATACTACCTATACGAAAACGAGGTCTCGACGAGCAATGCGTCCGAGATGTTAATTCTTAGACAACAGTCGGTTGCCTTTACCAACCACCTGTTCGTAATTACAACCAACAGCATTCGATACAACGAGTTCTTATATCGCATTTAATAAATTATTATTACTTATTTTGTAGTTTCCTTTTTCGTGAGTTATTGTGTGACATGAATTGCTATTCAATAATTATTCTAGGCTGCCGGTGGGAAAACGTTTTCTTCACGCAAGCACACTGGATTGGGTAAGTCAATTTGATTATATTTTTTCGCTGTCATAAAGGTCACTCACGGAACTTTGATTACTGTCGGTGTCTGTAATTACGTTTATTGTTTACATACCAATAAGGTAATTTCAAATATCATTTAGAGTGTATCGCATGCTGGGAATAGATAATATTTATTACGAAATTTACTTCGCTATCTCGATGTAATTGAACTATATGCTTTGTGTGTTGCCGATATGTCTGGCATTTATGAATCGAGAAATTAGACAATACTCCGGTTAATCTTTTACGTTACTGATTCAAGGTTTCTACACCTATTAATCATATTAATCATACTTGTTGGTTTGTCTAATGTTTATGAATTGAGAACTTCAACATACTTCTGTTAATTTGCTACGTTGCTAAATTAAAGTTTTTATACCTGTTAATTATACTTGTTAATATTTCGAGCAATTATGAGTAGAGAAATTACATATATTCCTGTTAATCTTCTACGTTAATACATTAAAGTTGTTCTACTTGTTAATCTTTCTTTTATGGTAACATACCTTTCTCTTTTAATTGTCGTTACCCATTAATCAATTTTGGCTACCCGAACACCAGAGTAACAAAGATTACGAACCTCAAAATTAGATACAAGTTTGGACCGTCTACGTGATCGAGGCAGAAGTGTTAATTAGGTTTGATCTGGCGCCCTTAAGTATAATTTCCTTGAACCTCCCCTATCTCCGACTGTGTGAGTTGGCCGTGCCAGGTTCGTAAGATCTAAAGCTTGTAACAAAAGCAATTCAAGAGATGAATTGGAACCATCACTCAACAGGAAAACCGACCTATTGGCCTACTGATACCGATAAAATCCCCGTTTTACTAAACTTCTTCATCACCAGGAACCTATCCCCCAACTTTATAGAAGTGGAAGAGAACTTTGACATGAATTCCGACCATTCGGCGATTAAATTAACACTAAGCATAAAGATAATAAAAAGAGCAGCTAGAGGATACTGATTACTCGCTGTGGAAAGCAACCAAGAAGATTAAAAGACTGGTAATGGCTATTCCTCCAATCACTAACAGCAAAATTGTCCATGGGCCAGAGACAATAAGCAAAAAGCAGAGCTGTTTGCAGAACACAATGTCTGAGATATTCACTCCCAACCCAGGGCAAGTAAATCAAGATATCACTAACATTGAGAATCAAAGAACTGAAACTATCACACCGGTTACTCCCAAAGAAGTAGCAGGTGAGATAAAAACCAACCTGATCCCAAAGAAAGCTCTAGGATACGATCTTATAGCTGGAGAAATTTTAAAGCACCTGCCTAGAAAAGGTATAGTCATGTTGACTTGCTTATTCAACGCAGCCTTTAGATTAAAACATGTGCCTGCATGCTGGAAAGTTGTTTATGTTATTAAAGCCAGAAAAGCAACCTAATGATGTTAAATCATATAGACTAATTTCTCTTCTGTCCATAATCTCAAAGCTCTTTGAAAAACTGCTGATCAAGAGAATGAAGACAATAATATAAAATTACAACTTAATCCCAGATTATCAATTCGGATTCAGGCAAAAGCACTCTACAATAGACCAAATCCATAGAATAACTAACGTCATCAAACGTGCACTAGAAGAAAAGCAAGTTTGTACAGCAATCTTCTTAGATGTGGCATAACCCTTCAATAAGGTATGGCACGAAGGACTAATACACAAATTAAACAAATTGTTACCAAAACAACATGCTAACATATTAACATCATACATATCAGATAGATTATTCAGAATCAAACAAGAAGACGAATACTTTGACCTAAAGGAGATAAAAGCGAGTGTGCTACAAGGCAATATTCTTGGGCCCATTCTATACTTATTGTATACTAGCGACTTACCAGTGCTAGAGGAAGCAGTCATGATGATACTGCTCTTCTCGCAATGGATCAAGACCAAAAAAGATCTGTTAGTAAGCTCCAGACAGCAAGCAATGCGATAGTTGATTGGACCAGATAATGGAGGATTAAACTTAACGAGCTTAAATACTGACAAGAAAATAGAAGACCCACATCTGATAGATATAAATGAAACTATTATACCATATTCGACTAATGCCTCGGTATGAATCTGGACAACTCAGATGGAAGGAGCATGTAAAGAAAAAAAGAACTGAACTAAACCTAAAATATAAACAACAGTATTAATTGATTGGAAAAAACTCAAAACTTTCAACCTTTAACAAAGTATTAATCTACAACCAGATTTTAAATCCAGTGTGGTTATACCATATTCAGCTTTGGGCCTGTGCCAGGGACTCTAACGTTAAGTGTATACAAGCATTTCAGAATGAAGCATTGCGTTACATAGTAAACTCTCCTTGGTATGTACGCAACTCTGACATCCACAGAGATCTCCGGATTTTAACTGTCAAAGAAGAGATAAAAAGGTTTGCTGGAAAGCATGAGGATAGGCTCTATCCTCAAATCAATCCAGAAGCTCTACAACTACTGGACAACCAACACCTTGTCCGAAGACTAAAAAGGAAAAAACCTGCTGACCTTGTGTATTGTGTTGTGTAAGTAGAGCACAGTGCGCGAGTGAAGTAAAATGTAAATAGTTCAGAAGAAACCTAGAAGACATCGTTGGATGAACTCTGGTAGATAAGTACTTAGATTAGCATTTATGAAAAGTTTTTTAATTTATGAATATATGCGACTTTTGGCTTAAACCGCGTCGTAGTTAAACATAAACCAAGCCTAAAAAGTCTGAGTGTTTAACCACGACGTGGTATAAGCCAAAAGTCCATAAACAAAATAACCCCAAAAGCTTCGGGTTTTATAGTTATCTTTATGCGTGTTAAGAAATAACATTAAAACGTACTCTCACCCAACTTGTAGAAAGAACTTTCAAACTTTGTTTCAGAGTCAAAGTTAGAAGATCAAAATAAGTCATGGGTCTTCCACATATGTTGTAAAACTTGTTTAGCAATGTTAACAAACTAGTTGGGAAGTACGAAACGTAAAATGTCTTTTGCAGTACCAATGGTGTAAAGAGAACTAACCGATCATGCTATAGATTGTTACTTTTGCCTCACTAACATATAGGGCATCTGACCAAAGTCTAAGCATATTGTGCGATATCCTAACTTATTATCAGGTCTAGGGCTTGTCTAACATAGTGAAAAATATAATCTAAGTTGATCAAATTAATGATCCCTTTTTTAGGAAGTTGGACAGAAGCAACGCTTTTGTTCAACTTCCTAAAAGAAGGGATCATTAATTTGATCAACTTAGAATATAATCATTACCAGGAGGCGAACCGTTCTATTAATAGTCTCAAAACTATTAAAATCGTGAAGTTTCTATCAAAAAAACCTAAATATGTTGGTGATCCAACTGATAATAAATACACGCACAGAAAATCGACGATGATTCAGCTTTTCAAGCACTAAGATGTTTAATATATTCACAATTGATTTTACAAGCCAAACTGAAAGATTTGGTTTGAAATTTGAAACTATCAAAATCATAGTTGGAACTCCTAGCATCGAGATTAAATCGATGGTATCTTCTCAAGGTAATGTACATACCAAAAACGTCAAAAAAAGGACACTATTTTGCTCAAGAAGGAACTTTAGTATACTACACAAATTTTGAGAATTCATTTGATAATTTGGGAAAAAAACATAAAACAAACAATTGGCGCTTATTTAATCAGTTTAATAACAGGTATGCTGTACCTATAACTCATGCCGGTTATATTAAGGAATCATACGAGAATATGCGATATCTTCTAGAACACATCCGCTCTAAAATCTATAAGTGATCAATACGTGGAGACCTAAAACTAATAGGCTTTTTTATTGAACTACAAATAAAAAATACAGAATATTGCTATGTCCTGTGAAAATGAGACAGTCGTACAGAAGATCGTCACTATATACAAAAAAAATGACCACTTTGCCAAACACTAACTCCAGGTCAAAAAAAATTGTCTTTAGAAGACAACATGCAAAAAAATTTTTTTTATGAAGCAGCAAATGAGAAAGAAAATAATATATAGTGTTTTAATATCGAAAGATGTGAAAAAAAAACATTTCAAAGTCAGAACTAATTTTTAATAATCTCCATTACTGTACACGATAATAAATTATAAAAGCATAATTTAGAAGTTTTGTACTCTGTAATGTTCCCGTTACTATTTTTATTTAGTGTCAAATCAACTCGACAAATTGTTGTATGTAAACCTTCTTTTTTATTTTGTGGAGTCGCTACTTTTTAGGGCGAGGTCAGCTTTGAAATTAATTTGGTACTCAGCCTTTGAGTAGTGCGCTTGTGGGATTTAATTTTAAAGCCATGTAGCTTTTATTTTACCTTATATCTACAATATCTTTATTTAAAAAGTCTATTTTTTTTTACTACCGAAATTATCTTTGAGATTGCCGCTGCGCTCATAATTCGAATCGATTGGGAATTTTAGTTAACTTGATATTCGAAATTCTACTTAATTGTTTAATTTGAAGCAAAAGCGAATTTAGTTGTCGCATTTATTTTTAAAATTATTTACCTAAAAATTGTTTTCCTTAATACTGTAAAGAATTACCGGTGTTTTCTTAGGATTAAGCTTAATTAATCTTGCATTAATAGGTAAAATTTTTATTTTTAAGTTATGTACTTATTTTTTTTTATTTCTCATTTATCGATTATAGTATTATAACCTTTTTTATTTAATAGATGAGTTTTTATTATATTTTTTTTGTTATTCTCTTTCTTATTATTGCAGTTTAGACTTTAATAGTTAGGTCTCAAAAATGCAACTATTTGGCCTCCCTGATTTAGGAGGTTAACTTACCAATTTTGGCAATTCTACTAATTGTTTAATTAATTTTTTTACATCGTTTGTTAGCGCACTGTTCGCTTATCTAAAACTACGTAAGTTACGCGCTTTAATTCCGTGCACTGTAATTACAAAATGAAAAAATAATTTAGGTCTGTGTGGGTGTTATTGCCTTAGTTTCTACGGTACGTATAGAGTAATTTGACAAGATGCTGACTGAAGTTTTTAAAACAGTTGTTACCAGTTTGCTTGGAATTGTCAGAGCCAAAAATTACGAAGATCTTGTTACTGAATTATTTAGTGCCTAAAGAGAAATGGAATTTGACATGTCATTAAAAAAATTCAGTTCCACAATGATCATCTTTTCAAAAAATCTGGGTTCTACTAATTGTTTAATTAATTTCTTTACATCGTTTGTTAGCGCACTGTTCGCTTATCTAAAACTACGTGAGTTACGCGCTTCAACTCCGTGCACTATAATTACAAAATGAAAAAATAATTTAGGTTTGTGTGGGTGCTATTGCCTTAGTTTCTACGGTACGTATAGAGTAAAAAAGATTTTTTTAGTTCAGATTTATTTCAATCTACGTTTTAATAAAATTTATTTTACCTTTTAACTAACCGTTGAAGTATGTATTTTTTTTCTTAACTTTTGTTTGTGTTTTTCCATTTATTTTATTTTATTGTAATAAATAATAAAATGCTCAAATGTAAATTTTAATCAATTAACTTGTTTACGTGTCATTTTGGTTGTTGTTTTGGTTTCAAGATTTACTAACTTTACACACTGAAAAGTAAATTATAATAATGTGTTTTTTGGATTTTTTTTACATTTGGAGTCATGGATTTTTAAGTATAACTCATAACCGTTTCCACTAAGCAGCGGCAATTACATCATTTACGTTGTTTTAATTCAGGAATTTTTTTACACATTTTTTTATGTAACAAAATAAGTAATTATTAGAATCGATTAGTTTTTTTAACTGCATGATTGATTATCTTTTAGTATTCATTGATAGCTGCAATATACCATGTTGTTTCTTCTGAATATGTCCGATATCTATACGTTATTATTTATGCTTATAGATAGACATTAATTAATTACAAATTTACCTTATTTGCTAACATTTACATGTTATTCTATTGCACCTCATACAAAAATAACGTGTACATACCAACATTGTGTTTGTCGGAAGAACTTAAAAATATTACAGGCTTTTATTTAATTGCTTATTTTTTAATGATTTTTTAATGTTATAGATACCATTTTTCTAAATAAAAATAATTAGCTAAAAGTCAAGAGTTAAATAATAGTTACACTCATAACTTCTGTTACGGTAAGAATTAGGGGTAACTAAATTTAAATGGAGCGATGGCCGCAGTAGCTCGGTTCTTGTAGGCAAAATGGGGTGGGCTAGAAATTGTGAGAGGAATATTTAAATCAAAGATGTCGTGGTAGATAAAATTAGTCAAATAGTGATTCAAAATTGTTAGAAATGGGCGCCACACAATTTGTTTAGTTACGGTCCTGTTAAGTAAATTGTAAAAGTTTAACAGGGCTCTAGTAGCAGCGAAGGGTTGCTGAAAGAAAACGGGGAAAGTTAAGCAATAAATAGCAATCAGTAAATTTGATGTAAATATAATGAGTTTAGAATAAATGGCAATTTACAAAACAATCAATAAAATATTCAATTTTGAATTATGCATACAAAATATGCGTGAAGTTGAGTAAAACAATCGATAATGCATTTCAAATATTACAAAAAATACAGGATCTAAATTACTTTGTGTTAAAACAAAAGTAGTAAAAATAATTTAATTACGTTAGGTTCGCAAAACAAACAAAAAAAAAATTTTAATTTGGGGCAGCGATCAAGATTCGACAAAACAGTAATTACAAGTTTGAAATACAAAAAAAAATCTTACCTTTATTACTTCGCTGATGAAACTCCGTGCACGGTATTTCCAGTCAAAGTTTCCTTAAATAGAATATGTAAAACAAACAATTGGCCGTCGGCAAATAACAGCCGAGAATTAGAGTTAGGTTCAAGTTTACTATCTCGTAGATCAGGGGATACGTAACCAAATTTATATAGGTTAATAGGTCAGTTACAATTACGTTATAAGTCAACAAATTTCAAGGTAAATCAGATAATAAATCCTTATAGAAACAAAGAGAAATTAAGTTAAGTAAATTAAGCCAAAGTTTAAATAACAAAAGTGAATTTTAAATAGCAAAAAAAAAATTGTAAAATTTTAAAGTATAAGGAAAAGTTCTTGAATTTCTAAAGTTGATTAAGCAAGTAGGATTTTGATTAAAAGTTCAATGTAGAAAATCATATCTTTGAGATTTGCACAAATATGAATTTATTCACAATAAAACGAAGGTTAACGGTTGGTTTTCAACTTAGTCAGTTGCTGCGATCAAAGTTGACTTCTCAGCGTAGCGTTAGTAGAGTTTACAGATGAACGTAGTATTTTGGTAGTTGAAAGAACTCTCACACGTGGGGGAAACAATCCTTTGGAGAAGAGGTTCATAGAAATTAGAACAATTTCGTCGGAAGAAAAACCGCTATAAAGAGGAAGGGAGAGAAGCGAAGTTAGATTAACTAAATAAAGCAAAAACTAAGTACTTTACCTGGGTATAATAATCCAGCGTTAAGAAAACTAAGTACACTTTTAAAATTTAAAGTAACTTATATACGATTTTTAGTAATTTTAGGAAAGAAACAGGTTCCGTAGATATACTAAAAGTTAGGAAGGTTTCAACGTAATATCGGGTAAAATCGCCGTGTTTAAGTAAACGTTAGTACTTCCAAGGTACAGTAAATTTTTGAAGTGATCTCAACAAGAGTTTGTCAGGAACTGATTAAAGAAGGAAACGAAATACCTAAGGTCATAATGACCCCAGAAGATAACAAAATAAATTCGTCAGCAAACGCGTGAGAACGCTCGAGTAACTGATAGTTTAAACAAAGATCTTAATAAGGACTTGCAGAAAAGTAAAATTTAACCACGTATTAAGCAAAGATAATACGCTTTTAATTAATCATAAATTACAATTTATCAACTTTAAAATGTAACGAAATAAAGCGTGAGATTAGCAACAACAGCAAATTCCCACACGTATAACTTAAATGAATCAAACAGTACCGGATTTAGAAAAATTGGCTCAGGGCGTAACACCCCCCCAACATAAGTTGAGCTAGGAAGCGAAAAAGAAAGGAAGCTGAGTAGCGAAACCAATATGGAGTGATGAGTGAGTATACCAGAGATGAGCTAATGAAAATGTTCATAGTAGAAGCAGAGAAAGGGCGAAAATAAAGAATAAAGTCATGAAATAGGGCTTGATGTTATAGCGAGGACAGCACTCCAAGGAAAGAAATGGGTTGAGCACTGACCTACTAGGAACCACCACAACGTCCTCATCCAATCACCCATAGGACGTTGGAAAAAAAGTAGAAAGTAGGAAAGGAAAGGGATAAGATAGGAAAGTTATAATTTTTGACGGGTATGTCGTTTTCGACGATTATGTCGTTTAAGAGAAATAGTATCGGTAGCTATCGTAGAGTGATCATCTGAATCAGATGCAGAAGAATGAGTAGTAGAATTTGAGTTATCGGAGTACGCAGGTTTTAGATCTTTTGCGTGGAAAATACCTATGGATTTACATAAGGAATCAGCCAACTCGTACGTCCAGGTAGAAATAACCTTTTTAATTTTATAAGGACCTAAGAATTTGGTAGCCAGTTTAACGTTTAAGAATTTGGAAGCGTCGGATAAAACAAAGTTTTTCTTCTAAACGGAATCACCTTGCTTATAAGTTACTGTTCGTTTGCGTAAATTGTAGCGATCTTGAGTGCGTTGTGTAGAATGTTTCATTTTAGCAAGAATCTCAGTACGTAAGTTTTCGTAAAATTCTTTAGTACGTGTAGTAATAGGTGGATTAGTATCTATAGAAGGGATCTCATCGTGTAGAGGAGTTTTAAAAAGATTGCCGAAAAGAATGTGTTCTCGACCACAGAAAGCAAAGTATGGAGTATAATTAGTTAATTCGTGTTTTGAAGTACGAATGGCACAGCCAATCTTAGATAAGTTAACATCCCATGTGCGTTGATTTTCTTTGATATAGGAAGCTATCATGGTTTTAAGAACTCTATTAGCTCTTTCAGTAGGGTTAGATCTAGGGTGATATTTAGCAGTGTAGAGAATTTGGGTTTGATATTGGGTGCATAATTTCAAAAATTCCTTACTACGAAATTGGACACCATTATCAGCTATCAAATATTGAGGAGTACCAAATAATAAAAATATTTGTTCTTCCATAATCTTACAAATTTTAGTAGCAGTAGCAGTACGAAGCGGAAAGAAACATGGAAATTTAGTAAAATAGTCAGCAACGACAAAGATATAGGAGTTACCTTTAGAAGAGCGAGGTAAAAGACCAACAATATCACAACTTAGCACCTGCCATGGGCGAGTGGGAGTTGCTCTGGGAGAAAATAAACCTGGTTGTGCTTTTTGTTCGACTTTGTGCGCAGCACAGGTATGACAATTACGGATGTATCTAGCAATATCAGCACGACGATTTGGCCAATAGAAAAACTTATTAATACGACATAAGGTCTTTGTAACACCGCAGTGCCCACAAGTGGGAGGATCGTGGTATTGACGAAAAATTTCCATACGCTGGTTTTTAAGGACAACTGCTCTCCAATTTCTTAATGAAATATCAGAAAGATCAGAAGAAGTGACATGTTTGTAAAGCAAATCATTTTCCATAGACCACAGAGGAAACTTTTGAGGATTTTCAGAGACATTTTTAGTCATTTTCAAGTACCAGGGATCAGTAATAGGAAGATTAATTAAAGGTATAGTATTAGTGACATTAATTGCGCAAAGTTCAGGAGTAGTCTCTTGTAAGTCGGGTACAGTTCTAGATAAGGCATCGGGAACAACGTGATTTTTCCCTTTACGATGAACAATAGAGAAATTATATTGTTGGAGTCGTAAGACCCAACGAGCCAAACGTCCAGAAGGATTTTGAAGTTTATTTAGCCAAATGAGAGAATGGTGATCCGTGATAACAGTGAAATGAGCACCTTCGATATAGGCACGAAATTTCTCAATAGCCCACAAGACTGCTAGGCATTCTTTTTCAGTAGTAGCATATTTAGTTTCGGGTTTAGTTAACGAGCGACTAATGTAAGCGATGACTTTTTTCCATCAGGGGTTTCCTGACTAAGAACAGCTCCTAAGCCAAAATTAGAAGCGTCTGTTTGGATAAAAAAATGTAAAAAAAAATCAGGGCAAGAAAGTATTGGAGCAAAAATAAGTTGTTTCTTGAGGAATGAGAAAGCTTCTTCGCATTCAGAAGACTAGACAGGTGGAGTACTCTTACGAGTTAAGTGAGTTAAGGGAGCTAAAGCAGTAGAGAAATTGGGTATAAAGCGACGATACCAACTAGCCATACCAAGTAGTCGACGAATTTTAGAAACAGAAGAAGGTTGAGGTATAGAGATAATAGCGTTGACTTTTTCAGGATCTACAAGTAAACCATTTCTATTAACAACATAGCCAAGATATTTTAGTTCAGAGACAAAAATGACATTTCTTTTAATTCAAAGTGAGTCCAGCATTAGATAAGCGAGAGAATATTTTAGTTAAAACTTCTAAGTGTTTCTCAAAGGAAGAGGTAGCAATGATAATATCATCCAAGTAAGCGAAGCAATAGGGTTCTAAATCAGCACCAACAATTTGATCAATCAAGCGTTGAAATGTAGCAGGAAAATTATGCAAACCAAAAAGCATACGGTTAAACTGGTATAGACCTCTACCGGGTATAGTGAAAGCGGTAATGGGTTTTGAATCTTCAGATAACGGGATTTGCCAGTAGGCAGAGCGAATGTCTAGAGAAGAAAGGAACTGAGCATCACGAAGAAGGTCCAAGATAGTATTGATGTATGGTAATGGGTAAGCATCTTTTTTAGTTACGGCGTTAACTTTTCGATAATCTATACAAAAACGATAGGAGTTACTTTTTTTCTTAACGAGAACAATTGGGCTAGACCATGGACTTGAAGAAGATTCAACAATTCCTAAAGCAATCATGGAATCTAATTCCTCATTAGCAATTTTGAGTAAAGCTGGAGAAAGTGGGTAGTAACGTTGTTTAATAAGTTCACTGGTTGTACGTATATGATGTTCGATTAAGGTAGTGCAGCCAAGTTCAGTAGAATTGAGTACAGGAGAGTCAAATAATGATTTAAAAGTTTGTTCTTCAGTAGGTGAAAGGTTATGTCTAGTAATTAAATGATCAGTAGTAGACAAGGAGCAAATCTCATCAGAATTTCCGAAAGTCCAAGTAACCGTATGAAAATTATGAACAAAATCTATTGATTTCCAAAAGTCAATGCCTAAAATAAGTGATTGAGTGACTTCAGGGATGACTAAAACTTCTAAAGTGACTGTTTTGTCTTGAAGAGTGATAGGAAGATCAACAACACCAAGAATGTAGCAAGTTTCACCATTAGCAAGTAGACAAGTTGAAGTTGATTTAGGATAAGGTCGATATTTACGCAAAGAAAGGCCTAAAGAGCTTAAAAGGTTCCATCCTGGTTGACCTAAGATCGTTTTGGAGGACCCAGAATCCAATAAACTTTTAAAGGGATAGCCAAAGACTGTTACATTGAGATAAGGTCGTTCATCCTTGCGGACATTAGCCAAAACAAAATTTAGAACATATTTATGATGATCTGGTAAAGCAGCGAAAGGGGTTTCCGAGTTAAGCGAAAGAAAAGAGGGCTCGCCTCGGTCCGAACACTCTGAGGTTAGTTTAACGAAGAATTAGTGCAATTTGAACAATTTGGTTTGATAACATCTGGTTTACTACAACCATAACAGTGACGAGTTTGAGGTTCAGGGCATTTAGGAGAAACATGACCTGGTTTTCGACCATTCCAACAAGTGATTGAAGAAGGAGTGGAAGTAACTTTAGTTTTGTTTGATGGGTTCGAAGTAAATTGACATTGACAAATTGACAAAATAAAAACAAAGTTTTGACATATACTTTTTTAATTGTGATTTTAGGTATTATACAGGTGCCAGCTATTTATTTTCTGCAATATTTTCTCCTGTAAAAAGTATAATTTGATTTGACTTTGAGTAACAATTAAATATATAATTGTAGAAAAAGTTAAGTGTAAAATTTGTTAGGAATTTGCATTGCGACTCGTATGAATAACCAGTCTCGCGTTCGGCTCGGCTGCAAATTTTCATACTCGTTGGCAATGACAACATTTTTTTTCTTATTATACAATCTACTAATGTAATTTTTTGTTTTGATTATACATAATACATGCATTTCTTTCTTATATATGTAAAATGTTTGGCAATTAATATTACTAAAAAATAATTAATACAAATACCATGTTGTATTAGTTGTAATTAATAATGTAATAAAAAATTATATTACTTTCAATTATCTAAAAATAATAATAATTTGTAATTACTTAACTTCTCTAAACAATTTTATTATAGACACAATTTAATTTTTATCTACGGTTTTAAGGTGGTATACGTATTTGATGGGTTTATATTAGCAACGTTTTAGTACAGTAAACTTTATAGGTCATTAAATCTTTTATATTTTAACACAAAAATATAAATCTTTGAAATTTAACTTTATAAAAACAATAAAAATGTTGTTTTAACTTACAATTGATATCCAGAAAGTTGTTTTAAACAAGTTTTTTTAATTAAAATTAAAATGCAATCAATTTTCAATGGAAATTGCGTCACGTTTAATTACATAGGAAAAACATAACGTATATTACACTAATTAGCTAAATGTACCTACGTTTTTTTGTTAAACACTAAACTACGTATGTATTATACATTAATGTAATGCAAAATTTAAAATAGTTTTAATTACATTTATTTGAATTTGTAATTATTTTGTATAGTTTTTTAATCTAAAATAAATTAATTTAAAATGTTTAGTGCATATTTATAAATATACAAAAATTATGTTTATTAAAAATTTAAAAAAAAATATTTTTAGCAGCTTAAAAATCTTAAGTTTTGTTGAAAGCAAGAATGAAGTTTTATAAAAAGTTTTGCGAGTTTCTTAACCATGCAGTGGCATAACCCGAAGCGAAACAAAGTTAAATATTTTTATAGTAGAAAATATAGGTTTCGCAATAGGAAATGGAATGTAAACATCAAATCACATTTAAAGAATACAAAGTAGAAGACGACTATAAAACTTTTTCTGAAACAAATGCTCCACTTCATTGTGTATTTCAAACGGTTGACAATTTTCAATTTAAATTTTTGATTGGGATTGTCGCTGCAAAAATTCTGTTTCTGACAGATTTCTAAAGTATTTTTATTTTATAGGAGAAAAAAAAATAACTCTCGTAAGAAGATTTAACAGATTCACGATTGTTGTTTGAGGATATACGCAAAAGGAACTTTGAATATTAGCGCGAGTTTGATTTTGTGTTTGTGAAATTTTGCTCAATGTAATATTTCCGAATTATGTATGGTTATCCATCAATCGAGTTGTCAAAAATGTAGTACAACAACATGCAATTATGTTTTGCTGTTAGTGACAAGAATATCATCGATTTGTTATACAATTTGGCACGCCCCAATGTTATTTTCAGGATCAGGTGACATCAAACTTGATTTTATTTTTTGACAAACAATTTCTCAGTGCAAGTTAATTTAAACAATTTTTCAGACTGTTATTTATAAATTGCAAATACATTTTTTTAATAAACGTTTTTGTAAAAAATTTGTTTATATTTTATTTTAATAATTTAAATTAAAACGTTACGCTTTAAGTCTAAAATTTCGTGTAGTTTTGTTTATTGATTAGATTGAATAACGTAACAACTCCTCAAACGTAAGGTGAGTAACATAGAATAAGCTAACAAAGAAGAACAAGGCAAAGAAATAAAATCCTTTGAAAGAATGAGGTATTATTAGTTACGTAAAATACACAAATGATTCCATACAATTTTGCGTTAAAAAATCATTTTTAATTTATAATCAACTAAATTTTTACAATTAAAATAATAAATATTAGTTACAATATTTAATTGATAAATCAACTTATATAGATTTATTAAAATGCTTTAGCATAAATTAAAGAAAAATTTAGCGTGTAGAGTAGGTTGAATCTGAAAGAAAAAAATCTTTACAAGCATTTAGCAGGCTCAATACGTTTCATCTCATCAGACATAATTTTTTTGAAACTTGTCTTCTCTAGTATCTACTTAGACATATATATTTACAAAAAAATAGGACGTCTGAGAGCCATCTACATCTTTTAAAGTCACTGGTAAGAAGTTATAACTTTACGAAAGAATGCAAAAGGCATCCCTCGAGTACAATTTTGTAAGAATATTCGTAGACGCGTTCCTGGGATTTAACGAAATGAAGTTCGCATTTAGACCGCGGCATTTAGGCGTTTTTCGAGCGGCGAATGTTTGCATCCACAATCCTTAAAATTATAATGAAGGGGAGATTTTACTACTTTCGCCTTTAAATCATTTAAAGTTAACAAGACGAAAGTACACGCAGTAATAAACGTAAGGCTGAAAAAAATGAAACGTATTACATTTGTGTTGTATTGAATTGAAATTTTGGTTATTATACAAGCCGTTAAGTTTAATATGCAATATGCAAATCTGACGTTTAATTAAGAACGCTAATAAATGGTTTAGTATTAATATTCAAACCACTTCAATGTGTATACATTATGAGACTGTAAAGCATCGCTAGTTTGAGTTGCATTACTAACTCGAGACTTATTTCGATGCATATTACTTCTCCACGTTCTAGTTATTTCGACAAGCATCTAATGAAACACTCTTGATATTACATTTTGCATTACTCATAACTTGTAAATTTGTCCAAGAGATTAATAGATGTATCAAAAATAATTAAACGTCAAGCAATGAAATTTGTATAACAATGTTGGTAAAATCAAGAACTATTGTCTCCGATGTACAAATAGACTAAAGCTGAATTCTAATACCGGGTGAGTCTAAATCGTCACGTAGTCCAATTTTAGTTAATGACACCAATATTACCGCAATTGATTCATTTATCTAGAAGAAGATCTAAATTTATGTTATAGCGTTCGTAATCAGTGCATTTGTCTTTCTAACTAGAACATTAATCTTTAAACGTAATTAAACACTTCATTCTAATAAGAAAGTTGTTTTAGTCACAGATGTTTCTACACTTATATTTGCTAAATCTCTTAACTGTCTTTAGATGAAGAATAATTGTTTTTATCAGAATTTTTTTTTATTGACACTAAAATGGTATGTTTTAGTATTGTTACGTGCAAAAGTTGAAACAGTGACACTGAAATAAAGTAACATAAACGGTGTTATGCCGGTGCTCAGTAAAGACGGGGTGGGTTATATTCAAAATTTTGTGATTGCATGGAAAACTCGAAGAAAAAAAAAATAGAAGGGTCAAATCAAAGAGCGTCAAGAAAGAGTAAAAAGCTCAACGGACTTCTGGTCCTTGTTAACCACAAGCCCGCTCCTGAAGGATATACTCTAAATGGACTTACTTTAATAGACTGTATCTCACTAAAATCTGAAATAAACTTAAATTTTACATAACGCTGAGGCCGACGGAATTAAAAGCTTGGTTACAACTTATCTATTTAACATTTATTTGAACAAAAATTACTCAAAACAAGAAAATAAAACAAACAAAAAAACTATTTAAATTAACGCATAATAAAAAAAAAATTTAATAAACATGAAAGTTAAAAAACTAAAGTAAATTAGATGATAGTATTATAAAAAACAAACAAAAATTTAGAGAACTGAAACAAACAAACAAAAAAAAATATAATCACAATAAAAAGAAACTACTAAATATCTTAATTAACTAAAGCACGGACGTGTGCGCATTATATAGATGTTAATTAAATACAAAGTTAAGCTATTTTAAAACCAGGATAAAAATTTTAATAGTAAATTTTCCGGTTAACGTCAAATAAATTTTTGACACAACGAAATTTTGTCATATATAAATGATTATTATACAGACAATAATCATTTATTAATTATATTATCGATGAAATCGTTAATTCGCAACACTCATTTTTCTTAAAAACCAAACCATTTCCACAATGGCTGTGTTTGAAATTTCATGAAAGAAAATCGTACCTCCAAAAAGTGCAAAGAAGATGCAAACAGATATTGCTGGAATTTCCAAATATATACTGGAATGGTAGACAACGCTCCAGAACGGGAACAAGGTAAAACACAATTTTATCGTTCTATGCACGAGTATAAAATTTCATTTCTAGGGCAGCAGGTAGTTTTGGATTTGGTTGAGAGTTTGAGAGAGGGTTATGGTATTACCACAGATAATTTTTTTACGTCTATGTCTTTGGCGAAGGAGCTACTGCAGCAATCAAAAACCTTGACCGGAACAATTCGTAAAACACGTAGAGAAATACTAAAAGAAATCGAGCAGAATACTCAAGCAAAATTCTATATGGAGAAAACACAATTTTAGTATCTTACGTACCTAAAAAATATAGAAACATTATGCTACTTTCAACGCAACACCAAGATTTGGAATTGTCCGGAAAAGACCTCAGTTACAAACCGCAATTATCTTGGACTATAATAGCTGCAAAGGAGCTGTGAACAGCGTCGATAAAATGCTGAAGGAATACTCATGCAGAAGAAATACAAATCACTGACCTCTTGGTCTATTTTTTAATTTCTTTGATATTGCTGCCATGAATGCATTTATTCTATACACTACGAAATTTGCAAATTTTGAAAAAGGGAAAATATCCCGAAGGAGATTATTTTTGCAAAAGCTTGGGTTTGAATTAGTAATCCCACATATCAAAAAACGTACACTTCAAGGATTACCAAGACATGTGCAGAATGCAATAGCGATGGTTTTGGCAGACACAGAACCAAAGGAAGTGGGACCGCAAGACGAAACTATCGCTCGCCCAAAAAGAAGTCGTTGTAAGATATGTCCAAGAGCAAATGACAAAAAATGTTCGGAAACATGTGAAAAGTGCAAACTCTTTCTATGTAAACAACATTGCCAGAAAAAAACTACAATAATATGTAATAGTTGTTGCCCTCACTAATTTATGTTTACATTTTATTTTTATTAGTTTATATGAAATCTAATATTAATTTAAAATATTAATAAAGGTTACCATTACAAATTAATCGGTTTTTCTTTACAAAATCAAATCTGACCCCACTTGGCAATCGGCGCCTCAAAAATTGCTTAGTAATCCGAAGGTTAAACGACGATTACACACCCTTTACAATAAGAGTGATATTATTCTCATAAGAGTAAAACTCTAATAGCGATAAAACGAAACCATCATCGTAATTACGATGCATAGACAGGGCGATAAAAAAAACGATAGAAACCAACATAGAAAATACGATGTATCTATAGACAGGTAAAACAACATTGACCATACAATGCTTTGATAAAACGTTAAAAACGTTAACTATAAACGACAAAAAAAATACGTCAAAATCGGTAAAAAACGTGAAAATCGGTAAACTGCAACAACTGAAGATTTGAGGAAATGTCAGGCTCGACACGACGCAATGGACACTGATAAGGAAGAAAGCACGCCATGCTTGACAAGATTCACATGTTGTAAAATCCTACAACCAAACAACGTCAAACACAAAAACACCTTACCATACAACAAATCCCAAATCGACTGCTGCAAACGTCAAAACAAAAGCGATAATGTAACTAACAACTAAATAAACAATAAAATAAACGAAACAAAAACTAAACCTACAGATCTCGCGATCTCGCAATCGCCGAGAAACCCTAACAAAAACGAAACTAAACTATAAGAAGAGTAGCATATGTTAGGGTTCGACACAGATCACTCGATGCTGCACAATAGAAGAGGGCGCGCGGCGCTTCACGAAATCAGCGCATTGCGTTTTTCCCACAACTAAAACCTTCACCGAGTAATGGCACCTATCCACAAACACTACAGAAAATTAAAGAAAAGAATAGGCAAGATAAAAGAAGAAAGAAAAATGGAAATAAAAGATTGATTAGTCCCCTGTTACGACAAGTAGTGTCCCCACTGTAGAGAGAGTATTCCTAATCCGTCTCTACACGGAACTCGAAATAAAGCTAACTAAAACAAAAGGAGAATAAATGTGAAATACAAAAAATAAACTAACGATCTCCAGTAGGGCTGATCTTCAAATCCTCGGCGTTCCATATGCCTTTGAAAGTTCCTGTGTCATCAGACAACTCATAAGTTTGATACCATACCTTAAGTTTAACGTAAAAGGGTCCAATAAACTTGGGTGCTAATTTTGCCGAGAAAGAGAGGCGTCGGAGAGAACATAGTTCTTTCTCCAGACAGTGTCGCCTAACTGAAAAAGTGCAGGACGACGTCGTAAATCATAATACGTTTTACTCTTAATATAGGCCTCATTTAGGTGCTTCTTAATGTTACTAAATACTTCATTAAATGTTGAGCTCCAATGAGCTAATTGGTCACGATCGGTACAAATGAGCTCATCGATCGATTCAGAGTCGGTTTGAGGACTACGACGAGAACCGTCTAAACAAATCTCTCTACCAAAGTTGGCGAAGAAAGGAGTCATACCAGTCACTTCATGAACAACATTACGAATAAGTACTGGTCCCAATTTCTTTGATTGTCTTCAATGTATGAAGATAACATAGTCTTTAAGACTCGATTTACTCTTTCTGATGGATTAGCTTGAGGGTGGTAATTAGCATTATATATGATCTTAGATTTATTAGAATCGACCATTTTCTTAAACTGAATTCTACGAAACTGTGAACCATTATCACACAAAACAAACTGCGGAACTCCAAACATTAAAAATACATTTTCCTCTAAATTTTTTTCGCAATGGAAAGAACAAAACAAATTTAGAAAAATAATCGGCAACGACCAAAATGTAAGAATAGCCTCCTTTGGATCTAGGAAGAGGTCCCACGACATCAGTGGAAATCATTTGCCAAGGACGGTCAACAACTGGATGACGGGACATCAATCCGGCTGAACATTTCTGTTCTGGTTTATGAGCTATGCAAGTCTTACAACGGTTGATGTATCGTATCACATCTGCTTTCATCTTAGGCCAATAGTACTGATGAGAAATGCGTTCTAAAGTCTTAAAAATTTTTAAGTGTCCTGCAGAAAGTTCGTCATGACATCTAAGCAAAATCTTTGAGCGTTCGGATTTTGGAACAACTTCTCTCCAATTATCTTCTTCGGGTCGTAAATCTGGATAATCGACAGTAACGTGTTTATAAAGCTTATTCTAAAAAAGTTTCCAATGGGGAAACGCACCAGGTTTCGTTCTAACTCGAGCCATCAGACCACTAATCCATCTGTCGGTAGCTTCTTGTTCGGTATCACTAACATTACTGTTGGATTTAGTAGAGAAAGGGTATCAGAAACCACATGGTTTTTGCCTTTTCGATGTACAATTTCAAAATCAAATTGTTGGAACCTAACGGTCCAACGCGCTAATCGTCCGGTAAGTTTTTTTAAATTATGCAATCACACCAAGGATGCATGATCGGTAACGACAGTAAACTTGGATCTTTCTTAATATGGACGTAACTTTTCTATAGACCAAAAGACAGCCAAACATTCTTTTTCAGTAGTTGAATATTTTCTTTTGCATTTAGTTAAAGAAAGACTTTTGTAACAAATAACATGTTCTTCTCCATTAATAACTTGGGTAAGAGAAGAAGCGTCAGTTTGAACAATGAATGGTTTCGAAAAATCTGGACAAGTTAAAATCGGAGCTGAAACTAAACATTTTTTTAATAATCTGAAATGCTTTATCACAATCTGGAGTCTATTTAAAACTTAAAATTTTCTTCAACAACGTAGTCAAAGAAGCTATAATAGTTAAAAAGTTTTAAACAAAACGTCGATACCAAGATGCCATACCAATAATATTATTATAATATATAATAGTTATCATAGAACACAATTGAAAACTGGCTGTTCCATTCCGTTTAATGAGTTCATATCTCAGCTAGATGAATCTTATAACATATCGCTCAAAGGTTTTTTAGCGTTAGAAAGACGTCTGAATAAATTTTCAGAACGACAAAAAATCTATTCTAATTTTATTAAACCCAATTTTTCTAACATGAAATCTTAAATCCAGACTACTACTACCAAGCTAAGAGTGGTTTTTGGTAGGAGTGCAAAATTGTCGGCAGATTTATCACTAAATGATTGTCAGTATGCTGGTTTTGTCTTGCAAAATGATTTAGTTTCTATTCTAATAAGTTTTTGAAAATAAATTTAGATCGTTCCAAACCAGGGTCAGTGTCAATGCATCCTTTGGCGTTTGGCGTCATGACAATGCTGAGGAAATTAAAGTGTTACAATTTTCCACCGTCACTTACGGTTTAAAAAATTTTTCGTTTTTAGCTGTGCGCAGCTTAAAATTTACTGCTAACAATTGTTTATCTCCAAATTTAGAGGTTTCTAACAGATTTAAAGGGGAATTTTACATGAACGATCTCGTTTCTAGAGCGCACTTCCTAAATGAAGTTTTACAGATACGCACCGAAATTACTAACGTATTCAACGCGTGTGGGTATTCCGTTGAGAAAATTCTCTTTAAACCAATTGGCCGTTTTAAACGACAATAATTTGCAGACGGATACTATCAACTTTCATGATATCCAGTCTGAAACTCTAGGGGTTTCTTGGTATCTAATGATGAGTTCTAATTTTGTTGGTCTTTTTAAATAGACTTAGTCAAAGTGACAAAGAGAGAAATTATCTCGTCACTATCAAAACTATTTGATCGTTTAGGATATCTAGCTCCTACCATTGGTGCGGGCAAGGAACTGATTCAAAAATTGTGGAAAAGCCAAGTATCTTGAGTATTAGTTTTGCAAACTGAATAGGAGGCTTTCGCTTCAAGTGTTAATTGTACTCCATTGTTACGTGTTCCTTGCTATACAATTTTTAAATAAACTTTGCGTTTCGCTGTCTCAACTAGAACTAACAGCTGCCGTGTTTTTTGCAAAATTGTCTAACAAAATTTTAAGTACTTTCTCTTCTCCAAATTGATTTATTGGACCGACTTAAAGATAGTGTTGGGTTGGTTACACTTAGCATCCAACACAATGTAAACATTTGTAGCCATTCGCATACAAGGGCTAACACGACTGGAATCACTTCAGGGTGAAGAAAATCCAGCAGATCTAGTTTTTCGTGGCTGCTCGTTTAGTCGGCTACATAGTGACAACTTCTGGCTCCAAGGTACCAAATTCTTGAAAAAATATATAATTTTCATTACGGGTAAAATGCTAGCTTGTGTAAGTTGATGCATAACTTTTCTTCTTTTTTTTCGAATTTTGTCTTATGTTCATAGGTTTGCTTTTAATTCTCGAATTTCCAAAGAGAATCATGTTTTAGGTTTTCAGAAGGCTTTCATGCAGTGCCGGACTGTAGTGTAATTTTGTTCAGTTACAGTGAACGCACTACTTTTCTACGACTGAGGCGGGTGAATAAACTAATTCTCGACTATATTCATCACATTCACGATTCACGTTATAGCCAATCTCTACAACCGTTGCTAAAACAAAGAAATTTAGTAAAACTAACCTCTTGTTAATGGAACCGACATTAAGAGAAATGTTAGCCACCAAAATAAATGACTAAAACGCGATTACAGTGAAATAAAATTCGGACTCATTTGGTAGATTGCAGCAACACGTTGAAAGTGAAAATGAACAGTAAGCGTATTTAGCGACTAAAATTAAAAGAATGGTCAACAGAAATTGTCAAACCGACAGCGTCAACCTCAAATTTTTCCGTATACAGAGTATTTCGTAGACAAAACAAATACAACCGTAACAAGCTTGTTGGTACATTTGATGGTTACCTGCACCCCGTATATTATCGAATGTCTTTAGGCAACATTTAATGTTGTTACGTGCATAAATTTAAAAATGCACTACCCTGTATATTAGTTTAGTTAAAATTACTTTTATATTTCACGAGGCAATCTATTTTGGTCCCTTCGTATTGAGAAGACGATAGACGGGCATTTAAAAAATTGCGCAACTTAAGTTGCTTGTCGTGTGAACAATGCTGCAATCCACAAAACGCATGCAGTATTACCGCTTGCAATATTTTTAATGCGCACGCTGTATAAAAGTAGCATAATGTGAGTCACAGTTTTGTGAATTGCAATCGCAGTAAAAAATATTCATTCGTGTGAAACTTTTGCAGCGATTGCAGGTGCAGTTTATGTTAACGTTTTAATATTAAAGTTATATTTAAAATTTTTCAGTTTGAATTTGCAATCTTTTATATAATGCCACCCTGTAAGTAGAAGCGTGAAGACGTTTTAAAACTAATCGAAATGGTGGAGGAACGAAATTGTCTTTGGAATGTCGTGAGCCCAGATTACCACAATCAAATAAAGCGGCGGATTTGTTTTTCAAAAATTGCATCTGCATTGAATATCCCAGTCGAGGAAATAAAAAAAAATTCACACTCTTCGTGCTCAACATTCCAAAGAACGTTCAAAAATGAAGGTGAAGAAATCTGGCAGTGGTAGTAACGAAATATACGAAACAAAATGGGAGTTTTTTAATGCTTTGCAGTTTATGTTTCGGCATACCGAGGATACACTCGGAATGTTCAATGTATTATTTTCTAATGCTCGTGACAATGAACTACGTAAGAAAACGCCACCATCTGAATCGCGACCTGGCGCTCCGACATCTATGTAGGTGAATTTATAGTTTGCATCAGCTAATGCCATAAGAAATATGCTGTGCGTTTGCTTGTAATTGAAATAAAGACTTCCACTATTTGATGGTGCTTTGACGTTTACATGTTTTCCATCTATAGCGCCTAAACAGTTAGGATAATTCCACTTCATTGCAAACTCATTACAAATGTTTGCCCTTGCTTCTTCAGTATGTGGAATCTGAAAAATGTATTTGAAAAATATGGTATACATGAACCTAACAGTATAATAGGTGCTTATATCAAAAAACTTTTTACAGAGTATTGAAGATGGCCTCGATATAAATATGGCTGAGAACCATATAAACGATGAACAATTGGCACACCAACAGCCACTAGCAACCGAACAACCATGGTCAAACACTTGATGAATCGTCAACCGAACAACTATTCATTACATCAACTCACTGGCCACTGATTTAACCACGTTCTAAAACATTAGCTTCTGCCACACCTGTGCGCCGACCAATTTCAAAAAAACGAGAGACCTCTGACAACAGTATTGAATTGCAGGAACAAGCTGCAATAAATCGTTGTATGGCGCTTTTATCATCAGTTACACCTACGGACGAATTTTTAAGTTCTGGCGAGTATGTGTGCAATGAACTGCGGTTGCTTAGTACTGCTCCAAACATTCAGTTCAAGCTCAAATCTGACATACAACAACTAATTTTAAATGCCGGTTTGGAATATGGCGTGAGACGATTTAGAGCATCATCGGCTCCATTTTTATCGAGCCATAATTCTGACGGCTTGCTGACGTCGTCACCGCTTTCTTCACAGCCGTCTACCCCAAATTCGGAGAACGAAGAATCCCATTGGGAAAATCAACGCCATTTACCACAATCAGATCTTGATATTACCTATATATTTCAAAAGCAATATCTCGGCAAGATCCGTCGACTGATGTTTAATATTAACTATACAAGTTTGTATAAATTGCTTGACAGACTTCTGGTATTATTGTTGAAATTGTGTTAGCAGGTATTCGAAATAAATACATAAGGGATTTGTAGCTGTCACCTGGTAATAAATGCCAATTATTATTTATTATAGATGCAAGATGTATTTCGTTACCAGTTGCTAAATATCGCAGAGTCAAAGTTAAGCGCTCAGTTGGTGTAATGGCTTGTCTCATATGTGTGTCCTTGCGTGCTATGAAAGGCGTTACTTTTGCTAAAAGATAGTCAAAATCCGTTGCCGACATTCGCAAAAAGTTTTGTAGAATACTTTATCGCTTACACGTAGCTCTGGCCGTAAATTGTTGACAATTCCGGAGTGCTCACGGTTTCTGATCCACTGCCTAACCCAAATGCGTTTCCTTTTTGCGACTCGGCGTCTTCTCTTTGCTCTTAATAAAAGAACAATTGCCAGACATGCTACAACTTCAGTATCCATCACTAATTAATGAAACACGCTATATTTATAATCAAATATATAATGTATAATTACCTATAAAATATAATCAAAAATCACACACAATTTTCGTTGTCTCAAACGACCACACAACACTCCACGAATAATTGCTACAAAGTATACATTGGCAGTTGCACCTGAAGTAAAAAGAAGCAAAGGTGTTGGTTGTAAGCTGAAGTGAAAGCAGCAAAGGTGTGAATAGTTTTGCTACTTTTATGCATCGTGCAACTTTTTTAAGCAGCCGCAGTACAGAAAACTGCAAGTTGCAGGCTACTTTTGGTTTGTGTGTGAACTTGACATGCAGCTTATGCAGCCGCAGTAAAAAAACATCGTTTACGACATAACCTATGTCTGCGTGAATTAAAAATTGTTTTCTTAAAACATCCACGTGTTGTGACACGATGGGTAATGAAAGTATCTATAATTAACTAATTTACTCCACGCGGGGTAAGTGGCTTTTATTCTTTTTTTGATCAAAGGTAATGTTTATGTCTTTTCATTAGCGCCATGTGCTACCTTCTAAATCTAAGTGTTCTTGTCTTAGTTTCTAGTCAAGTTTAAAATCTACAAGGAAAAAATTATAATAGGAAGCTTTAGACCTATGAACGCTGCGATACAAGAGCTTAATTTCTATGTGGAGGCAATTGACCGTTAAATAATATCATCTTGTACGGAAGGGCATATGTACCAGACACAATTGAATTTCACTTTGGAGGCAATTAATACCTAATATCATCGTGGACGAAAAGACATATTGTAACAGCATACGATACGTTTCGGTTCTCTTACTAAATGTTTCTTTTACCTGTTACAGGAAGCCAGTAGGAAAACGTTTTCTAAAAGTACACCTGAATCTTGGTAAGTCAATTCTTGATTTTAATTATTTGCTGTCGCTACGGTGCTACTCATGAATAATCATATTTACTAATCGAAACGTTTGAATTGATTTGCTTCTTATTATTATTACTAAATTAGTTTAAGTAAATTACTATCGCATGCTGATTACGTCAACTGTCAATTATTACTATTATTAATGTAATTTATTTACGATGATTTTTGTTATATGTTCTGGTGGTTACACTTTTGTTTTAAGCGTAGTGCAAGTTGTCGATACTTGATGTTTTAGTAACTACTTATATTTGTACTCGGACAAAATTTATATACTGTGATGCTATCAAATTACCTCTAAGTATTACTGATTCAAATTTTAATCTATTTATCATTCTAAAGTAATTAAAGTGCAAATGTTGTTAAAGATTTGGTTTCTTTCTTCGTTTCCTCCAGCTTTACGAACCTTAACAATTTTGTACAAGCTTTGAGCCTCCTGTGCTGATCTAACAGGAGCTATTTCTGCAAAAAAAATATCTGGCGCCCTTTAAAAGAAAGTCACTTAAACCTCTCCTCTCTTCGACAGGTATGGTTTCAATCCTACAGCGAGTTGGCCGTGCAGGTTCGTAAACTACTAGAAGCGTGTAACAATGTGTTTGTTCAAATCTTTTATTAGAGCTCGCTGATATTAAAATCTTATTTACCATTATAAACCGTCACTTTATCACGCACTTATGATCGCTTTAAAACTTTCGCAGAGATGCTCGAAACGTGATTATAAAACTCAAACGAGATATTGTCAACATTAAGAAATAAACGTATGTATAACGTATGAATAATATGTAATTATACGAATCTGAAACGTAACATTCAGTAACCGTTTCAAGTCAATGTAATTGACTATTTTTTTTTAATTCATTGGAATTGAAAAGCTTTCTATAACCCTAATTTGTAAAATCTACAAAAACAGTATTCATCGTTTTTATCAAAACTGGTAATTTACTGGAAACAAAAAGTAAGCAATCTGTGATTAATCACAACATTGTTATTGTAATTTACACGCAAATATTAAAGCACAAACAGAACTATCTAATCCAATGTTATTAATTATTACAATACAGCAAATTCAACGGATCGTCGATTTTAACACAATATAAAGGTTCGGTTAGTATCGACATAACCTAACTTGAAATCTTAGCTGCAAGAAAATGCTTAATAGACATTTTATATTTGAATTAAACACTCAATCAAGTAATGCATTTATTACGTAAGAGAAGAAACAACGCATTTTATGCATCACGTTTTATAAAAATGGCATTAAATAAATTGACGCAAGCAAATGTAATTTTGACTGGAATAATTTTTTCTTGTGTTTATTGCATAAAAGGTGGCAGTTTGCATTAATAGTGGATTTAATACAACGCAAAATTTACATATTCATAGAATTAAAAAAAAAGTGACGCTGCCGTAACAAGAGTCGGTGACGTCAGTTAAACAAAAAAGTAATCCTTTAAAAAATTTATAAATGTGCAAATCGGTTAGTTGGAACATGCCTTTAATCTACATTTTAAATTAAAATTAAATTTTTCTGTCAGTATAATGTTTTCGTCAAACGAAAGGTTTTTGTGCAAACGCTAGGTACCAATTTCACTTGATCACAAAACATAATTCAATTTAGTGTTTTAATTTAATTTTTAATAATTTTTTTTATTAACATTTTAAAATGATTTAAATAAACAATAAAAATCATTAAGCGTTTTAAATTGAAATTCTTACAGAGCAGTTTTTAAACCAAATTATATTCAGAATTATAATTTAAACTGAATACATTTAAGGAAAAAAATTACAATGATACATAGTTTAAAATTTATTTTCAAATTACATTTTACATTGTTGTTTGTATTAGTTAAGTAAAGTAAGCAACTTATAGACGTGTTAAAAATTATAAAACTACAAAAATTACGCATGAAAAAATTAATTCATCAAAAAAAAAAACGGTCTATAAACTTTAACAAAAAAGATGTTCTTAAAATACTGGCATGGAATCACAAAAATCTTAAAGTTTTTCATATCTAAGCAATCTGCAGTTTACAAACAACGTTGTCTGTGTTCTAGTGATTCAAAAAAAAATTTTAAAAATACCACAAGAATTAAACAAAACATCAAACTTAAAAAAAAATCCAAATGATGCTGAGACCCACACTGTTACCAACATTTCCTCTAGCGGATTTTGTTGGTAGGTCGCTACAACTAACGGAGATCTTGGTAAATGAGTAAAAATCTTATAATAAAAAAAAATATAAGCGCCACTCCGTTTTATTGACAAAATTCTCGGCTCGGAGACAACAAGGGTACGTTTGAACCCACTATCAAAAAATTAACAATCAACGAGATAAAGTAACACAGTGTATATATTGTTTCTTTAATTAATTAACAAATGCCATTTCTCGTTATTACAAGCGACAACACAAACCAAAAGCAAGAAACAGAGAAAAAATTACCGTTTTCCTATGATAACTTGGATAATAATTTTAAAGCAATAAGACAAATTACTAATAACGCCAAAACATTTCAAAGGAAATCGATCAAAGAACATCTTTTATCCAGATCACTAAATCAATTTTACCAAATTAAAATTACTCAAATTGGTAATCTAAACAAAACAAACTACAACGAATTGTAACAAAACCGTAGAATCGATTCGTTTTTAAAATTAGGTATAAATTTTCTGTAATTAAGTTTGAGTTTTGTACTTTAGGTTGCGGCCAACTTCTATTGGTTTGAAACGCGCGTTTATTCCCCGCTCAAGTGTTTTTAAACGCATATAAAATCAAACGCCCGGCCCTGCAAAAAGATTTTTTTTCAAAACCCGTTCCTTGTAAGAACATTTCTTTTAAGACCCGTTTCCGTTAGAATTTTTTTCCGATACCTATATCTGCAACCGTAAATAATCTACTCCTTTTTTCACTGTTTTGTTTTCAGAACCAAAAGACCGTTTTTGTACCCAGCTATTTTCCGTTTAAACAATAACCACTCGATCTGCCCCGGTTATTATAACGTGTTTCAATTAAGCCTATAGTGTTTCTCGTTTTTTAATTTTGAATTATATTTTGAATTTAAAACGTACGGGAATTAGTAGATTAATAAATTGTTTGTGTTAAGATAGTTTAAAATTTGTTAAGACGAGTTTCAAAAGATTTAGGTTTGCAGCACCGCGTATATTGCCGTTAGTGTAATTAACTTTTATTGTGATTTTTTTGCAAGCATTATCATTGTAAGTAAATACCCGTTGTAAATGTTTAATTAAAATTTTATTAGGCAATAACATCACGTGCCTATTAACCTATGAACTTCCTAAAATGTCTTAATTACTAACTTTTTGTTCGTCCCCTATAAATTTTAAATAACACAATTTAACTATCACTGCACGCCTTTTTTCTGTTGCTAAAGCGCATTTAACGAAATAATCCGTTCTGTTACAACATTTAAACCTGGCCAGGACTCATGAGTTATAACTTAATCGTCATTGGTTTTTATGTATCTTCGTTTAGGAGGGGCATAACAAATACTCAAGTTTTTTTTATATGATGACGTTTTTTGTACGTAACAATCAAAAACACAATAAACTTAAATTATTTACAGATAATAGAACGTAAGTACTTACACAAAAAATAGAGTAAGTGAATCCGTTAGGCCAAAGACATGAGCCAGTTTACACTAACGTAGAATAAACAAAAAAATGTTTTTATAAAAACATAAAAAAGTTAAAACAGTATAATAAATAACAAATACAGATTCACAGTGAAGAAACAGAATTACATTCTAGTCAAGGTAAAAGTTATTGTTATCAGTGTATAGAATTAAATAGAAACGATTACCTGCTAGCATTCGACCTATATGAACCTACTTTGCAATTTTTGAAAACAAATTGTTGTAAATGCTACTTAAGATGTTAGTGTCGCTGTTGAGATTCATATTATTTTTGTGGATATTGATAAATATCGTTTCGGAAACCAATCCTTTTTTTAATGATTCTTCACAACAAAAATTGTGGGATTATTAAAATCAAAACTGTGTCCGCTTTTAATATAATGTAAGAAGCCTTTTTTATTGTTGCAATCATATTTATGATTATTTAACTAATTTTTGACTTTCTGTCTAAGTCAAATTATCAAAAAATTGTCAAAATGTTTAGGTCAAAAAAAGAAATTAATTATTACAACAGAAGTTTTTTTTCTCATTCCCCTATTTCCCCTTCTAAGTTTTTCATTCAATAAATTTTGTAATTAAATTCATAAAAAAAGAAAATAAAAAATTTTGGTAATTATATATTCTTTAAAATTGCACTCCGGTACAGTGTGTTGCCTATACTGTGTAGTTTTGTAATATTTTTTTTTAGTTGATTTACAATAATTTATTGGCGTGTATAAAACAACAAAATATTTTCTTCTTTCAGTTAATTAACTGTCTTTGATTTGTGCACTTATAGCGTTGTGGATCTTTTTATGTTGCGGGTTATGGTTGCTATCTTATTTATCCGGCAAAATTTGTCTAAAAAAATACCTAAAAAAATATTATTAAAATTGTGTTTAGTATAGTTGTTTTTCTGAATTGTTTGAACAAGTTTCTTTAAAACAAATTTTATTGTAGTAGTATATTATTATTTTAAACTTTCACCTAAATACGAGTTTGCGTTGTCAAATAAAATTCCAAAATTATAAAATTAAAAACTTAAAATCAAAAATATAAACGTTTGTTTATTACTGCGTCTTTAATTTACTTTTTAATGTCTTGTTTACTTTTATTCTAGAAATAATGAAGCAAGAAATATTCAGGTTTTAGACTAAAGTTAATTAATATTAGAACTCTTAACTTGAAATATCAAAATAGGCAAATGAGCAAATAGTGAATTGTATTTATGATCAAATCCTGTTAACAAATCAGAAATTGGATTATTATGAAAGGTCTTTAGAGATGTCGCTTTGTGATTTAAACACAACAGAGTGATTGAAGTTTTCCGACAGATTTAAGCGCCAGGTTTTCTTAACAACATAAAGTAAATACATTTAAAACTATCTAAGATAATTGCATGCACTATCAAAAATTCGTTATATAACTTAAACGAAAGTTATTTAAAGTTTCGATAAAGTTGGTAATTTTGAATATTAAAATACAAATTAAAATGTAAAAGTTTTCTTGACAAAATTCTTTATTTTTGTTTTGTCTCAGAACTAGTTTAATTTATATAAAATAAACATCGTTTGCTCGTAATAAATATAAATTAGAAACCGACGATGTTTGTTCTCGTATGATACAAAAAAATAATTAAGAATTTGGTAGAGAACGCTTTGAATTTTTATATACTATCTTTACTTTAAAAATAAACTGCTTAAAATTGTTTTTAACTTATTAAAAAATATAATAACACTAGCTGTACCCTGCCACGCTTCGCAGTGGCACATTGTGATTGAATGGTTGACATTCGTATTAATTAATAATTGCTAGTTTTAATGTAATTATATTTATATACATTAAAAGTGAGGTTAATCCAAAGTAAATAATATAATTACGTCCACGTGTTAGATGTAATAAAAAAGATATAACCACTCACTTCTGTTAGAAATCCACTTGAATTATAATAAGTCCTTTTATTTTGCCTGTCAGTTAATAATATTTTTACTGTCCATCTTTGATATAAAATATATCATCTACTTATGATTTGGTGAAAGGCCCAGTTCGATCACAGCACTATCACACCATAAATTCTTGATTTAAGTGAATATTTAATTCAGATTGTATAATAATCAGAATCAGATGCAATTTTTTTTGTAAATAAACAATGTAATTGGGAACGAAATTGTTTCTCATGTGACTGCGTCATTACTATTGCGGTTGTCAGCGAGTGTTTTCCTCGCTTATGGCAGATGGCGCGGTCACTGGTACACAGCTGATCGTTAAAAAAACTGTTTCTCGCGGTCGCAGATATGTGACTGATGCAAAAAATAGATAAAAACAATCCTTGATGCGGGTTTTATATCATGTTAAAATTTCAACTCAATCGGTGCAGAACTTTTTGAGTTTTTGAAGCGTACACAAACCAACATAACATTTTTATATATATAGATTTTCTATTTGTTTTTATAAATTTTGCTATCAATTAGTATATATAGATATATCAATTTCAATATTCAAATCAAAAGAAAATCAATGTCTCATAGATAAAATATAGATATAAATTTTTATAGTTTTCATTTAAAAAATATCTATTTAGCCACAAAAATACGAATTTGAAGTATGTTGCTACGCTGGAAAACATCATCCAAACATTAACTTAAGGAGAACTCATATTACGTAACAAACTAATTTGTATGACCAAAAATTTTCAAACTTTCTTTTTTTTCTTTTCTTTCAACCTTAAACACACAACCTCATGAGTTCTCGGTATAATTCGTTCTGGAATTACTACATCATTACTATTGACTCAATAACAACCTCCTTGTCTTATGTAAACACACGTTCCACGGGGGAAGTATGAAAAGAAATGCAAAAAGCGTGTACGTTAAGGTACTTATTCTCATAATAAACGTAAAATCATCAAATGAAACTCTTAATAATGTTAAAATAAACAAAGGGTTATAATACCGAATTACTTATATCTTAAATAAGGAATGATCGAACTATAAATTATAATGCAATCTGAATTTTATTAACACAAAGGAAATGCTAAATCGGCGTAAACACAACGAAATGATGTTTTAACAACGTAATACCAATAATTAATTGCTTAAAAATTCGAAATGACAAAGATAATTTAAAATACGTCAATTAAATAGCAAATACCTTGAGTCAACAAGAAAGTTGGCAACACCGGGGCGAAACGGGGTACTGACAATCAGGTGATTGCAAACACTTGGAAATGTTTTCAAGCAAACGTGGTGAAATTGTGTGTGCTTATACATAACTTTTTGGAATTTTTAATATAAAGTAAGTTAATTGCGTATCTGTTTTAGGGCTTGTTTATTTTACCGCATAGGGCATGTTTTTAAGAATCTTTTGATATGATTACTTCAAGATATTTGTAAAGAATGCCTGGTGAGAGGTTATGTTTTGTTATTGAAGGTATCGGTAGCAGGATGGGGTAGCAGTATATAAGGTAAATAACAACAAAACAACAAGAATTTCAATTAGTTTTGCCGCCTGGTAGTTGGGTTGAGGTTAATGACTCTGGATGGATGACTGTTTTTGAAGTGGTTTGCAACGTTTATTAACCTTCCTAATACCGGGTGGGGTAAATCGTCACCCCAGGTTATCTTATTTTGTATGTTAATTGTATTTAACGCATTATACTTGAATCTTATTTTTTTAAATTGTTCATTGAACGTTAAGTACCATGGTCTAACCAAAGTTCATTCGATAGAATAAAAAACTTCCAAGAAATTTTGAAAATTAGAGACAAAAACGCGACTGGAGTGAGGATTCACCTCACGTGGTAGCAGGCGTTTAAAAATTTTACAAAGTGATTTGTGCAACTTTATCTGAAATTCCGGAAATAGTATATCAGTTTACCTGAATAATCTGATTTGATTCGCCGCTAATTATCCAATTATGTTAATGGAGCCATTAGTCTAAGCCGTAATTAGTATTGTTGTGCAGTACCTTGGAACTTCCTATGGCTATTGTAATAATTCAATAAATGAAATGATCCTTTTTATGTAAATGTTCATTATGTAGGTATTTATGTGTCCAGGAATGTAATGTAATTGCTATTTATAAGTAATCGAACTTTACTAAAATTTATTATAAGTTCTTCCACGTTAGTGTAAACACTGTGTAAAACGATTCACTGCGCTTTGACAATGACGAATTAGTTTCATCTAGAACGAAAAAGATTGTTGATTTGGCTAAAACTTCTTATCATTCCGGTGAGTAAAATTATCCATGTTAATTTTACACAGCAGATACTAATTGTTGTGTATGCTTGTAGATGAGGAATTAGAGATGTGTAATCATTCTGATCTATACATAGACGAAGATTCATCATTCGAAACGGAAAATAACATCAAATAAGAAATTGAAGTCGATGATGAGATGACGATCGAGTCCAATGATGAAGACGAATTAGTTTCCCTTGACGTACAAAACATATTTTTTGCCAAGGATAAAACAGTTTGGCTAAGAGAACCTTTCTCGAGGAAACGACAGCGAACAAAAAACATAATAAAAACTCCAGAAGGTGTTGTGCCCCAAGTATCTAGAAATAACAGCATTTCAGAACTTTTCAATTTGTTTATATCTCCCGATATCGTCCAAAATATAGTGACTTGCACAAATCAGACAGGAGCGTATGAAATAGAAAAACATAACGGCAAAGAGGGTTTAGTTTGGAAAGATGTGGATGAAATTAAACTATACGCGTACATTGGTTTACTGATATGCTCTGGGGCACTAAAGAGCAACCGAAAACCCGTAGTCATGCTCTGGCAAACAGACCCCTGCTTCCAACGTCCAATATACTCCGCTACAATACCGCGAACGAGGTTTTCTCAAATTTCAAGTTGGATGCGCTTTGACGATAAAAACACAAGAGAAGATAGGAAATAAACAGACACAA
Source organism: Aquatica leii (assembly GCA_035610365.1). Classification (NCBI taxonomy): domain Eukaryota; kingdom Metazoa; phylum Arthropoda; class Insecta; order Coleoptera; family Lampyridae; genus Aquatica; species Aquatica leii. Next base: position 16,328,152 of record CM069432.1, read on the forward strand.
TGGCACCTATAAGAGACGTATCCAATAGCTTCGTAAATAACTGCAAAAAGTACTACAATGCTGGAACTAATTTGACGGTGGACGAACAACTAGTGCCATTTCGTGGTAGATGTGCATTCCGTGTATACATGAATAGTAAACCTGCCAAATACGGCATCAAAGTTTAGGTTCTCGCGGATGCAAACACGTCATATTGCAAAAATTTTCAAATCTATCTCGGAAAAGAAGGAAATGCTCCGGAACGCAACCAAGGTAAACGAGTGGTGATAGATTGGTTTCGGGTTTGGGCTCGGGTTACGGAATCACTACGGACAATTTTTTTACCGGTCTTGAGTTAGGTGAAGAACTACTGGACAGAAATCTTACCTTGTGCGGAACACTGAGAAGAACGAGGACATTTTTACCCGCAGAATTTTTACCTTCTCAAAATCGGCCAGTGTATTCTTGAATTTTTGCTTACCATCCGGAAGTTACTATGGTATCCTATGTGCCAAAACAGAACAGAAGCATAATACTTCTGTCTTTAGAACACCGTGACGGTACCGTTTCAGAGGAAAACCACAAGAAACCAGAAATGATTATGCACTATAATTCTACTAAAAGCGCAGTTGACACCCTCGACAAAATGGTGGCGGAATATTGCTACAATAGACAGACAAAAAATGGCCAGCGGTTGTTTTCATAAATTTTATAGACGTGGCGGCAGTAAATGCTTTTATTTTGTGGGTAACGCTACAACTATCATAGAATGCTCAGCATTTGGATAAGAGTAGGTTGTTTCTTCTTGAATTAGGAAAACAACTGATAGAACCCCATGCGACGGAGGATAGGCAACTCGATTGTTTGAACAAGACTAAATAAGAAGACAATTGAAAATATTACCAAAATATTAGATGACATTGAAAACCAACCTAATGAATATCGAAAAGAACCGGTGCAAAAAGTGCGTGATTCTACAAAAAGGGGGAGGTACCACGTGTGCAGTAGGGCTACAGATAAGAAGGTGGCATCGAAATGTACAAATGTAAAAACTTGGATGCCCAGCCCACAGCAAGTCGACAAAAATCTGTGAAAAATGTAATATGTAAGTTGTAACATTAAATTAATCTAATTAAATTTTTATAAATAAATGCATATTTTTCAATTTCTTAGTTTATTATTAGATACAAATTAGGTAACTAAATTTAATTAATAATCATATAGCATGTGTAAGTAGTTAAAAAAACGAAGAAAAAGTATGGGGTGAGGAATCACCTCACGTGGTATTAGACGTTTTAAAAATCACCTGGTACTAAGAAAGTTACATTTTCTAATGCAAAAAAAACTCCTCTCCTCTTACTTTTTGATGGGCATGCATCCCACACAAAAAACCTCAAAGTAATCGATCTAGCTCGCGACAATGGTGTAATTTTATTGTGCTTTTCGCCTCACTGTTCGCACAAACTCCAACCTTTAGATGTGGCATTTACAAAACCTTTGTGTCTGCATTACAAAGACGAAGTGCGAAAATCGTTACGGTTAAACCCAGACAAGTCGTTACGTTATTCCAAATATCAACCTTATTTAGGCAAACTTTTGTTAATGCTGCAAACAAAAAAAAATGCGCTAAAAAGTTTCGAGAAAACTGGTATTTGGTCGATAAATGTCACTGATGACACTTTACTAGCCGATACAACTAATATTCCCATTACTGAAACTCAAGCCGGTCTTGAGTCTGACACACAAGCCGGTCCTACTCCAATCGATGAGTTTAAATCACCAGATGCTTCTAAAATTGATAAGCTTCCAGAAAATAAAGATTCTATTAATAATACCTCAACTCAATCTTCTAAAATTACGATGAAAACTAGAAGCGACTTTCAAAATAATCTTCTTCAACAATGTTTCCGGATGCCTGACACTCCTAGTGCACCAATAAGAAGACTTAGCAGCTCCAGCTTTCCAGCCCTTTCTCCGGAAGTTTTATGCTAATACTAAACGTAAAGATCACCGTTAAGCGAATGCAAAAAAAGAGGCATAGCTGCTAATCTTACATCGTCCTCTTATCAAAAAGAATTGACCGCAGCAATAGAATAAACAAATCAGGTTAAAAAAGCACAAAAAGACAAAGTTAAAGAAAATCTGTCTGGCCAGACACAGAAAAAAGAAAGCAAGAAGATGTCTACTACAAAAAAGCAAAAAATAAAAGTTTAAGAAAGCTCTGAGGAGTATGAAGAAGAAGCAGACGCTTTATGTTCAACTTCATCTGAAGGTTAGATTTTATGCCTTCATTGCAAAAAGTTCTTGGTACAATATTTAAAGTCGGGTAAATATTGCTTAGTGTAATAGATATATTCTTGATATTGTTAAAGTGGATAATACTAATATTCTAAAAATGTATGCGTACAATATCATTGGTATATTTTAAAACCTTACAAATTTCTTTAAGGTTTACATGACATCAGGTAAATATTTTAATTCTAGATACTGCAAGATGTAGAAAATGTATTCTAAATATTGTAAAACTAGATAAAAACAATGTTATAAAAATATGTACTAACAATATCGTACGTGTATTCTAAAGTCATAAATGTTTTTCAGACTGACATAAAGTATATATTGAAACGTTCAAGAAATTACTTGCAAACGCAAGAGCCTTCTAGAAGGCTGTTATCTATTTTCTAGAAGTTACAGCGAAAAGTGAGGAACGATCGAGAAGGATTTCCGTATGTCTTTATATAGCGACGAGACAGATCGTAGGTCAGTTATTGTCGAAACGCGAATGCAGCTGTACTAAGAAGATTATCAAGTAAAAATAAATCGTTAGCACGGGTGTGTCTACATAAATAAATCGAGAATAATCGTGTATGTGATAATTAGTGTAAACAAGCGTGAAATCCGAGGACGTTTTTATCTTAAGTGATATAAATTATAGTGTAAGTGTTTTTATTAAATATTATTATTAGATTTAATTAGTTCGGTTAATTTAAAAGTGTATATATTTCTAGAATAAGTAAACGTAGTTTTAATCGTTTAAATAAATTAGTTAATAATAAATAAGAACGCAATCAACTAAAGCAGGCCCTAGTCACTTCGCCGATTTTGAGTTATCCACGAGAAGATGGAAAGTTTGTTTTGGATACCGACGCAAGCAATATGTCCATAGGCGCGGTTCTTTCGCAGGTTCAAGATGGACAAGAAAAGGTTATCGCGTACTTTAGCAAGGTTTTGTCTAGGCCAGAAAGGAATTATTGCGTGACTAGGAGGGAGCTGTTAGCAGTCGTTAAGTCCATCGAACATTTCTACAAGTATTTGTATGGACGAAAATTCTTACTGAAAACAGACCACGCCGCTTTAAAATGGCTACTGCAGTTCCGTAACCCAGAAGGACAAGTAGCAAGATGGATCGAGAGACTGCAAGAGTATGACTACGACACAGAACACCGTGCCGGAAGCAGTCATCGGAACGCTGATGCCTTGTCCAGAAGACCATGTCCGGCGGACTGCAGCCATTGTTCGCGACTGGAAGAAATGTCGAATGCCTCCGGAGAACTGCTATGGTTGATGATGAGTGGGAACCTGAGCAGTTACGTCGCGAACAAGAAGACGATCCTGAAATAAGACTACTCCTGGACTGGAAAGAAAGCGGCCGACGACCAACCTGGGAAGAAGTGAGTGCTTTGGGCAAAAATATCAAAGCGTACTGGGCGCAGTGGGACTCCTTGATAGTAGAAGACGGTCTTCTTAAGCGATCCCTAGAAAGTGCCGAGGGCACGGAAAACAGACTACAGCTGGTAGTACCGAAGAGCAGGGTGACCGAAGTGTTGAAGCATCTCCACGATGGGACATCAGGAGGACACTTTGGCATTAAGAAGACGTTGGGTAAAGTGCGAGAACGATTCTACTGGATGAACTGCAAAGAGGACGTCATGAAATGGTGCCGTAAATGCATAGTCTGCGCTTCAGGAAATGGTCCAGCGAGAAAGCGCAAAGCACCCATGAAACAATACAACGTAGGAAGCTCTTTGGAAAGAGTAGCGATTGACATCGCAGGGCCGTTCCCAGAATCCGATTCGGGAAATAAATACATCCTGGTGGCGATGGATTATTTCACGAAATGGACGGAGGCTTACGCCATACCCAATCAGGAAGCAGCTACAGTCGCAGACGTATTAGTAAAGGAGTTTTTCTGCCGGTTTGGAGTTCCGTTGGAATTACACTCCGATCAAGGCCGCAATTTTGAGTCTGGGCTGTTTTAAGAAGTTTGCCGACTGTTAGTAATTAAAAAGACTAGGACAACGCCTCTCCATCCTCAGTCTGGTGGCATGGTTGAACGGATGAATCGAACAATGGGCAAGTACTTAGCCAAGGTAGTGTCCGAACACCAAAGGGACTGGGATCAGTACTTGCACCTTTTCTTAATGGCATACCGATCATCCGTTCACGAAAGCACAGGCCAAACACCATCCTGTGTCATGCTCGGTCGTGAGATAAGATTACCATGCGATCTTCAATTTGGGCGAAGACCGGAAGAAGAAGTTGCTGGAGAAGATTACGTCAGCAAGCTGGCCAAGAGGTTAGACGAAGTACATGAAGAGGTCCGTAAAAATACACAAATTGCCAGTGACAGGATGAAAACAAGATATGACGTCAAGGCGCAAAATGGTGGGTTTCAACATGGCGATATGGTCTGGTTGTATAACCCTCAAAGGAGACGTGGTTTGTCGCCAAAGCTGCAAAGGCAATGGGAGGGCCCCTATAAAGTCGTGCAGCGTATTAACGACGTTATATACCGCATCCGAAAACCGCCCAGAGGCAAGCCAAAAGTGGTCCACGTCGATCGTCTAGCCCCGTTTGCTGGCGATAATTACAATCCGCAAGTTCAGGTCCGAACCAGAGTAATAAGTAGCAGAACCAGGAATCCAATCGAAGAAATGGAGTTCGAAAAGTTTACTTATACGGAGGTTCTGGAAAAGCTAGGTTCGGAGTTACCACCGAGGAACAACAAGACCTGTTCCAGCCACAAAAAGATTACGCCATCGCACATTGCGTGAGCGAGGACCTTGACATGTCCAAAGGGGTTGCAGTTGTGTTTAAAAAGAAGTTTGGACAGCTAGATGAATTACGAAGACAGCAACCGGCAGTCGGAAAGGTTTTACGACTACGTGGTGACGGACGCTTCGTTTTCTATCTGGTCACCAAGAAATACTCACGTGTCAAGCCGTTATACAAAGTTCTGTGGCGAACATTATGGAGTCTCAAGAGACAAATGGAGGTCCATCATGTTAAGAAATTGGCAGTACCCAAGCTTGGTTGTGGCTTAGACCAACTGAATTGGAGGAGAGTTCGAAACATGTTGGAGGTCGTCTTCCGAGGAACAGGCATTCAAGTGTTGGTCTGTAGTTACCAACCGAGGAGAGTATTGGGTCAGGAAAAGTCCATTGACTGTTACTTTTATGGTCAAGGAAGTTGCCGAAATGGAGGAAGCTGCCGCTATCGCCACGATCCCTTTTACCGGTGTCGCATCCAGTCTCCTGTTCTGGGACAGAACAGTCCTAAGAAGGGGGCAGTGAAACGTTCAAGAAATTACTTGCAAACGCAAGAGCCTTCTAGAAGGCTGTTATCTATTTTCTAGAAGTTACAGCGAAAAGTGAGGAACGATCGAGAAGGATTTCCGTATGTCTTTATATAGCGACGAGACAGATCGTAGGTCAGTTATTGTCGAAACGCGAATGCAGCTGTACTAAGAAGATTATCAAGTGAAAATAAATCGTTAGCACGTGTGTGTCTACATAAATAAATCGAGAATAATCGTGTATGTGATAATTAGTGTAAACAAGCGTGAAATCCGAGGACGTTCTTATCTTAAGTGATATAAATTATAGTGTAAGTGTTTTTATTAAATATTATTATTAGATTTAATTAGTTCGGTTAATTTAAAAGTGTATATATTTCTAGAATAAGTAAACGTAGTTTTAATCGTTTAAATAAATTAGTTAATAATAAATAAGAACGCAACAATATTATTATTATATATAGAGCTAATATTTATGTTTAATCATGTTTATGTGCGTATGTTTTAAGAAAAAGTAAACCAAAATCATACTATGTAATTTGTTAAAAATTGTATAATAAACGCAATTTAATTATTAAAAAATTATATAAGGAGATTATGAAATCGAGACATCTGCGTTTAACCGGCGTTGCGGAGTTCCTGGAACTCTTGCAAGTACGGAATGTTTAATTACTTTTATGCTTGTATACCTGGAAGTCTGCGTGAATAGTAGCTTCTTGTGGTGGAGCGATGTACCTTGCAGCCAAACTACTTCAGTCTATCACTAACTCAAGTACGATTTACATACATTTTAGAGTCCGAGGGACTCCGTGACGCTGTTAATGTGATAATTTTTTATTTATTTGAAGAAACTGTGCTTAGGTGGTATGCGGACTGTGACAGTGACTTTTCAGATCAAGATGGAGATAGTGAGAGCCCCATTACTATTAAAAATATTATTACAAGTGATCATGAAACAGGGAGTGAACTTTCTAGCAATGAATCTGATGACGAAGAAGAGATGGTGGTTAGTGAAAGTTTAGAGAACAGTGCCACTAGTGACTACATAAAAAATATTGCTATGGTAAGAATAGATATAAATGGTCTGCCACTGAACCAACCTGAAATGTGAGAATTCCATCTCACAGCATATTAAAATTACCTGGAAATAAAAGAAATGTACAAAAAACTGAAGCGCTGCAAGCATTGCAGATAATTTTCTTGCAAGATATACTAGATGTCGTTGTGCGCTGTACAAATTTAAAAATTCAGGAATTTTCTAATAAGCGAGGCAATCACAATCGCACATAGTACCAGGAAACAAATTCTGTCGAAATAAATGGTTTTCTCGGACTTCTGTTACTAACTGCAGTTTTAAGTCGAATAATGAAGCAATTGAATCCATCTTTTCAACAGACGGGACTGGTCGGGAAATTTTTCGTCTGGTAATGTCAGCGAAAAGATTTGCCGTTTTATTGGTTTGCCTAAGGTTCGATACTTATGAAGAGATCAGAGTAAAAATTGATCCAGCTGCAGCAATCTCACATGTTCTTGCAAAATTTAATAAAAATTCGCAATCAGTTTACTGTTTGGGAGCCAATACAACTGTTGATGAAATGCTGATTGGCTTTAGAGGGAGGTGCAGATTTAAAATGTACTTACCGAGCAACCTGTAAAATATGGTTTAAAAGTGCAATGCCTTGTCGATGCTCGTACTCATTACATATACAATCCATATATTTATTGGTAAGGGAAGTGACTCGTTGAAGGATCTTAATGATGAAGAAAAACGGTTTTCTATTCCAACGCAAGCTGTTATTCGTCTTTGTAAACCAATATTTGAAAGCAACAGAAATGTAACAGGCGATAATTGGTACTCCTAAATAGAGCTCACAGATTATCTTTTTAAAAATAAACTTACTTACGTTGGAACCATGAAAAAAAAAACAAACGGGAAATACCTAAAGAATTTTTACCTTCCAAAACTAGAGAGGTGGGATCTACCTTATATGGCTTTACAAATAACAAACATTGATATCCAGAGTACCAAAGAAAAACAAAGCCGTTGTTTTGATCTCTTCTATGCATCATTCCAAACAAGATGATAACGGTTTGCCGGAAATAAATGCATTTTACAATAGTACAAAGTCTGGAGTGGATGCCGTAGATGAAAAAACAACCAAATATTGCTGTAGTAGTAGAACGCGACGTTGGCCTATGGCTATATTCTATAGAATTGTGGATATGAGCTCAGTAAATGCATTTGTTATTCATCAGTCTTGTGCCAACGTAAATAAACTTGAAAGACTACATTTTTCGAAAATATTAGCAAAACAATTGTATGAACCATTTCTAGGTAAAAGATCCCAGAAGGCAAATTTTACAAGAGAATTGAAAGCCGGTATTTTCAGAATTTTGAAAGTGACACCTGAGACAACAGCTGATGTTCAAGACGTTTTGCCTAGAAATCAGAGAAACTACTGTTTTATCTGCGACCCAAAGTTAAAAAGAAAAACTGATTACTTATGTTTACAATGCAAAAGAGCAATTTGTCTTCAATGTTCAAAAAAATTGTGTGTTCAATGCATTGAAGATAGAGAATAGTACTAAATATTGTTTCCTTTTATATGCATTTTTGCACCTTTGTCTTTTTTTTTGGAGTTTCAATTTATAAATTAGTATATATTTTTTTATGTACCTTAGACATTACTAAATATGTTTTTAGTACGGAAACTTAGTATATTTTAGTTTGTTTTTTAAAATAAAAGTCAAATGAACACAATGTTAATGTTACAGAATGTATTATTTTGGTTTTTGTTTTTTTATTGTGTTTAATTTGTTCGTAAGTTATTTATAACAATAAAAGTTTGTTTTCTTATATACTTTGATAATTTATAGGACAAAAAAATTCAGTTTTGCATTTTATCATTACGATACACACCATTTTTCTTTTAGAGTCCCGCGGATTCCGCGACACATTGGGTGTTAAAATTTCTAGCCAAGCCAGTTAAGGGTTAAATTGAATTGAAAAACTAATTGCGTTATAACTAAAACTACAGTAATTTTACAATAATAAACTACATTTCTTGCAAAGAAATTTTAGACAAGTTATTGTAATTCTGATGTAAAATTACCTTAATGCTAGTAGGTATTTATGATTTTAAAGGTCATCTTTTCTAAATATTTTTGTGGCATTCTAAACGGGTTTACACAAAGTACCTTTTAGTAAATTTAGTAGAATCTTTTGCAACATTGAAAAAGTATATTGTTTACCTGCTTTCCTCACAGAAACAGTTATATAGACCCGGAACAAAAATAAGGAAAGTTTTATTTACTATATGCATTTGGATTTCGTGTTTGCAGTTAGCGAAGTTTAAAATTTTATATCGAGTTTTAGTACAACGTAATTGTATAAACAGGTAAGTGCCTATTAATTTCCTTATTGATAATTTTTGTATCATGTTTTCCAAATATAAAAAAGCAAAAAGTCATTTTGTAAATCATTTATTTTAACGCAGCGAGCACACCCTAAATTCGATGTTTGCTTAATTGGCTGTTCAATGTTTACAGAAAATAATTCAAGGAAATTTCAACGGTCGTCACTAATAAGAAACATAAATTAAAGAAATGCTTTTATTTACGTAACTATGGTCAATAAATAATAAACAACATATTTTAAAAAACATAATAAGTAAATATATAAAAAACAGTTTCTGAAACTTAATTGAATATTATCCTTATTTTTTGAATATCAATCAGAAGAAAATGCTTTTGTGCACTGTTAAAACTAATTATGTTTGAAGTTTTTTGTAATTTCATTCATTCATACTAGTCAGTAAAAACATTACAATATATAGAAGCTTTATTGAAGTGACTAAATAAATAGAAATAACAATGCTGTTATAATTTCTGTAAACCTTATTTAAAAATCATAAGCATATACTTTGTGTCCCCATGGGATTTAACATGGCAAAATTGAAATTATTTTTTTCCTGCTTCCCAAATTAAAAAATCGCAAAAATTTTGACGCAGATTTAAAGTAGCACTTAAAACGTTTCTAAAAACATTTTTTTGATTATAATTTGATAATTAATAAATTAATTACAGGCATTTGAAATTCTAAATTTTGAAGGTTTTTCGTGCATGCGATTCAGATCGGCTATCTTCGGTTATTAAAGTAATATGGATGCTGAAGTTAAATTGTAGTTTGTCAAATCAACATTATGCAACTTTATTTTTGAGGAAATGGAAATTTGAAAAACAAAGACTAGAAAAATTACATTTGAAAATTGTCTGTAGGCTAAAAACACCAAATTGCGCCCGCATTTACGTGCTAATAAACCAGCTTATAATTCCAAAATGAAATAAACTTGAATTATGTTCAAGTAAATAGGTATTAAAAATCAAGTTAGCATTGATTTGTTATAAAACATTGACAGTTTTGATAGAATTGTTCGAAAATGAATGTAGAAGAAAAAATTCTTGTGGTAAAACAAAATTTCGAGGTGTTTCAAATGTCCAAATTCGAGAAGACTTTGCTGGTTTTTTCGCAGATAGACCAATACCTATATTAAACAGTATCAAGAAAATTATACAATTATTTGAAACCACTGGCTCCCTAAATCCACTATGTAAATGTCAGCGTCCACCACCCTAACACGATCATGAAGAAAACCCTCAAAAGTTGGCAGTTCTTGCAGCTGTAGACCAAGATCCTGATGTTAGTTTGCGAGAAATTGAAATTAATGTAGGTCTTCCTCGGTCGTCAGCATTCAGGTACCTCAAACAGGAGGGCTTTAAAAGTTACCGTTGGCAATGCCATCAAGAATTATTACCACACGATTATTATGCTCTTATAAGATTTTGTGAAATAATCACCGAAATGAACAATACCAATCGCGATTTTGAAAAAAACATTTGTTTTTCGGATGAATGTTCATTTGGACTTGATGAAAGACCAAATCGACAAAATAATCGTACATGGTCTCTCGAAAATCTACACAAATTAGTAAATGGACCAAGTCAATGGCGACAAACTGTCAATGTTTGGATGGGCTTGCTGGGAAGTCATGTTATTAGTCCTTTTTTTATTAATGGTACACTTACTTCCATAAAATATCATTACCTTCTACTAGAAGAAGTGTTTCTACAACTAAATAATGTTGCGGGTAAAAATCACCAAATTTGTTTTATGCAGGATGGTGTTCCAGCCCATGCTGCTAGACTAAACACTGGGCTTCTGAATGAAGCATTTCTAAATCAATGGATAGGCAAGAATGGTCCCATTACATGGCCTGCTAGGTCACCTGATTTAAACCCGTTCGAATTTTAAATGTCTGTAATTAATTTATTCATTATCAAATTATAATCAAAAAATTGTTTTTAGAAACGTTAAATGTTAAATCCCATGGGGTACCCCTAGCGTGGGACACAACGTATTTGTCTTCATAAAGTTTCTTCATTGAAAAATTCAAAACAAAACCATTTGTCGGTATATTTCATACCAATTAAAATAACTTTAATACATTTTAATGCATCTCTAAATTATTATTATAAAATGTAGATTTTTGAATACAACATTCTAAATTGTGTGTTGTTTTTAGATCCGTGACAAGACGGCATTTTAATGTACGGATGTTACATACGTAAATCCGTTGCGTTATATTTTACAAAATTTAAAACATTTATGTAGTACCTATGTAATATGTGATGATAGTAATAAGTAATTTTAAGACAATTTTTTTTTGGGTACTTATTTTTAAAGATATTTATAATGTATACAGGTTTTATATTTAGGTTTTACTCATCATTTATAATTTTATTTTGTTAGTGTCATTTTTATAAAAAAACGTTTTTTTACAGAACATCTGCAGTGTTTTAATACGGTTTAATAAAAACTGTACAATGCGTAGCAAAAAAGTCCAGATTAAATATAATTTGCAAACATACACAAATGTAGTAGATATATTTTTTACAAATATCTCACGAATATTAGTGAGATACATCTAGAACAGATTAAAAGTTAATATTTCCCATATATTGGAAACAAATGTTGAGACATTTACATCTAATGTCTGCAATATATTGAAATATATAAACAAAATATACGTAATATATTAGTAAATAACATCTGGTAAATATTTAAATGTCACACTTTTTTATATTGGCCATTTATTGTAATGCTATATCAATAATTTATATAAAATAACTATTTCCTAATGATTAGTTATAAATATCTTTAGGATGTACTCGCTGCGTTAAAACAAATTATTCACAAAATGGGTTTTTGCTTTTCTATATTTAAAGAACATGGTGCAAAAATAAAAAATAAGAAAATTAATAGGCAATTCTTAGATTATAGAATTACGTTGCAAACTGCAAACACAAAATCCAAATGCATTAGTAAAGAAAACTTTACTTTTTTGTGTAAACCCGTTTAGAATGCCACAAAAATATTTGGAAAAGATGACCCCTAAAATTATAAATACTTAATATAATGCTAATTGTAAATTTACTGCAGAATAACAATACTTTGTCTAAAATTCCTTTGCAGCAAATGTAGTTTATTATTAGAATTACTATATTTTTAATATAACGCAATTAATTTTTCAATTAAATTGAAACGCAGATGTTTCGATTTCATATTCTTCTTGTGTAATTTTTTTAAAATTAAATTGCGTTTATATACATACTATTATTTTAGATTACCTTTTGTTAAAATATGCGTACATAAAAAGAATTTTTAAAATAAGCATATTTAAATCGTGAGAACATTAAATTAAAAAAAGTTTAAGAGAAACGTTTAATAAATACGTAAATTGAAAAGTACGTTTAAAAATAAACATAAAAATGTTAGTTACTGATTAAACATAAATATTAGGCCTATACATAATTATAATATACATATATTTTATGTTAATCAAACTTTGAAAAAACATTTGTGACTTTAGAATACACGAACGATATTGTTGGTACATATTTTTATAACATTGTTTTTATCTAGTTTTACAATATCTAGAATACATTTTCTACATCTTGCAATAAGTATCTAGAATTAAAATATCTACCTGATGTCATGTTCCCCTTGAAAACATTTGTAAGGTTTTAAAATATATCAATGATGTTGTACGTATATATTTTTAAAATATTAGTATTATACACTTCAATACACTCAATTTAGTGTTTAGTTTAGTATAATTTATTCCAATAAAATACTGAAAAATATTAATTGTGGAGAAGACGTAAAGAATATTTAAATATTAAAAAATTTGCTTTAATAAGTAAGTATAATAATTCTTCTTAGGAAAATAATGCAGTATGAACAAGAAAATTTGTACGTATCATATTTGCTTAAATCTATTGTAAATTTCTATAACATTGTTCTTATTAAACAAAAAAACTATATAGACGACACAATGAAAAATATTTAAGTTTTAATTATGTACTACTTGTATTGTATGGTTTTACATATACTCACAGTGGTTGTTACACATAGTTACGTTTTCAATCTCAAAATAGTTATCTTACTTCAGAAAGTTTTTAGGCTATACATCTGTAAATGTCGAAACTAAATTCCGTTCATAAATTTATTTGTTTAGCGTACGTTTCACCTGTCGTTTTGAACTAAATATGTTGATTGTAGTTGTATAAATGTAAAAAACTAATTTATTTTATGAATAAAAAATAAAAAGTTGTTAAACGTTCAAGGACAAAAAGACGAAATTTAATTTTGAGTTATACCAGTACTTTTGATGCGAAGGATAATCTTTATATAAAGTTGAGTATAATTGCAACGTTAATAAGTTTTATGCGACATGTGCTTTTTTGTGAACCAAGCAAAACCTAATATAAAAGAAATAAGCGTAGGGTTATTGTAGTAATTCTTGGTGGTGGAATGATGTGCCGAGAATGGAACTCTCCTTAATTAGAACTGTTGGCTTTGTGTGTGTTATCCTACACAGCAATATACCTCAGACTGACAAGTCCAATTATTGAACAGCAGCATTAAATCATCAAATATCAAACTATTTATTACTCGGTGTATAGGATAGAGCAACTTTACGATAATGTCAATTTGCATAAAATTATTAACTGTGATTTAATTAAAATTTACGATTAAAGTTAAGAATGAGACAATACAGAATATGGAACCGAAATTAGAAACTGTAAGAATGAAGGATTTACATCTTTTAGCCCGAAGCGGTTCGAGCTGCAGCCACTACCCCAGATTTTATCTTGTACTGATGGAGGAATCACTCAAAGCAGTTTTTGCTGTAATCTGTAATATATTTGATACCCCTGAGATATTGAAAAGGTCCCGCATTGTGATGATAAGAAATAGGATATAGTTGTGACTGTCACAGACGATTCAACTCGCATCATTGCTTTAAATTTATATATTCGAGCCCTAAAAGAAATACGTAGATAGGCAAAAAAGATATTACGATAGAATATCGGTAATTTAATCTTACATTTTCTTTGATGCGATGATGTAAGATACTTGATACATTTTAGCATCATTAATTTCAAATTGTTATTTGCATGGAAAATTAAGTGGTTACTTAGGACAAATGATGTAAGATAATATTGCTCAAACTGAATTTATTTATTTAAACAGCAACGACCTGTTATAGTTGCAATTGCAAATACATTAACGAAATTGTTTATTTTTGTACTTAACTCACGAGTCACTAAAACAATATTTTTATTTATTTAAAAAAAATTTAGTACACACGTAAAAACGTTTTTACAATACCAAAATGTTTTGTAAAAGTTACATTGTAAAGCATAAAACGTTTCAATAAATTGGTTTTTAAACAAATTTTTTTATTTTAAGATACCTATATTTTTACTTCTACAGAATAAAACGGTATGGAAACGTAAAATAAGTTGTGTAATTTATGGTAACAAAATACTGCTCTCTCGAACAATATTCTAGACAAGTTTTAACTAGTCGAATGTATTTTTTTCTCGTAAAAAATTGCGTTTTAAAAACAATTTACTTTATAACCAAATCATAAAAAAAGTAATTTCTATTACAAGCACGTATAGTAAACATTTTCTGTAATTTAACAAGTGGTTTATAAAATTGCAAAAATTATTTATCTAATTTTTATACACGTTTTAAATCACCTTCTGTCCCAATCCACTTTTTCGGATATCATATCATGTTAAACCTAGTCTTAGTCTGATGTTTAGCGTTAAGTCATCAAGAAGCTTTAGCAGAACGTTATTGAAAAAATTTAAATAATTTTCTCTATCTAATAGGTTTCGGATAATGTAGGGTCTAATAACGTACTATGACTTCAGTTCAAACATTTACTAAAAAACGTCGTTAATGTGCACCAATAAATGTTGTTGGGGATTTTGATCACACCACAAGTGGTTATTTCAGAAATTATATACACCATCCCTTGCAAAACAAACTTCGTCTGTAAATAAAAGAAACTTCTCAAAGCGCCTCTGAACATAGCAACGTTCAAGAAAGCAGCGACAAAACAACAATTTAGGGTGGAAGCTTTAAGGTCCCAAAGCTTGCATTTTTTTTATCTAGAAAATGGATGGAGACTTTTCTTCAAAACCTGCCAAACTGTTAAGTGATTTAAATCTAATCTATTTGCTATTACTTTTGTGCTCGTCCATGACTTATCTTCAATAATATTAAGAACAGCTGTGACGCACTCGGTAATATAAGCAGCGAAGTACCTACAGATAAAAGCGTATTGAGGAGGACCCTGCTCATCAACTCAAATCGAAGAAGGGAGTGGGAAATAAAACTTAAATGGGCGCCACTTGACCCCAGACGTGTTGTTTTTGTTGTCTTTTCTTAAGTTTTTTTTTACAACTGTCCCAATATTTTTTTAGCTGAGTTTCTTTCAACAATGTTTAATAATATACAACAAATCTTTCATATGTTATTTGTTTTGCGACGTAAAAAAATATTGTCCCCACTTGGTAACCGACGCGACGTTCTAAAAAGTAATTCTAATATTTTGTCTGCATTTGTCATCTAATCTGCTTGTTTCATCGTGTTATTCGTCTGATTACTACCATTCCGTCTTTATTCATTACATTCGGTGAGTTAGTTCGAATCAGTTGAAAAGTGTGTCTGCTGTGTTATTACATTTGATTGGAAATAGTTGTTGTTGAATTATGACTAGAAAATATTTGTCTCAGCGTGAAGTGGAAGAAATAGCTAGCAATATTAATTTACTGAATGAAATTGAAGATGAAATTTTATCTGACGATAGTGATGCCGTATTTGAAGAAGTAAGTGTACCTGATGCAAACCCGATTAAAGGTTCGGAAGACGATGACAGTGATGATAATTTGCCCAATGATAAAGATATACAGGTGGGTAAAGATGGTTCTATATGGAAAAAAGATAAGCCTTATGTAAGAAGACGAAATCAGCAAAATATTCTAAAAACACCGCCGGGATTAACAAAATTCAGTGAACATATTTCAACATGCCTAGATGCTTTCCATTTATTTATCTCGAAAGACATTATGGACATAATACTTAGAGAAACAAACATTCGAGCTACAAGAATTGTAGGCGATACGTGGAAGCCAGTAGATGCGAATGAGTTACATGCATTTTTTGGATTACTGCTTCTAGCTGGTGGTTTGAAAGCACGCCAAGAACCAATATTGGAGCTGTGGAGTACTAAATACATGTCTCTCCATAGACCAATTTTTTGTGCTGCAATGTCTCGTAATCAAATAAGAGACCTTTTGAAATACATTCGATTTGACGATATGGACACCCGAGAAGAACGACGGGCAACAGACAAATTAGCAGCTATTCGTAACATTCACGATATTCTCGGTGCAAATTGCAAAAAATTAAATAACTCTAATGCTGAAGTATGTATTGATGAACAACTTGTTCCTTTCCGTGGAAAATGTCCCTTTCGAGTGTATATGAAGTCGAAACCAGATAAATACGAAATTATAATCTGAGTTTTATGCGATGTGAGTAACAGATATTGCTGGAATTTCCAAATATATACTGGAATGGTAGACAACGCTCCAGAAGGGGAACAAGGTAAAACACAATTTTATCGTTTTATGCACGAGTATAAAATTTCATTTCTAGGAAAGCGGGTAGTTTTGGATTTGGTTGAGGGTTTAAGACAGGGTTATGGTATTACCACAGATATTTTTTTTACTTCTATGTTTTTGGCAAAGGAGCTACTGCAGCAATCAAAAACCTTGACCGGAACAATTCGTAAAACACGTAGAGAAATACCAAAAGAATTTTTGCCAAAAAGAAATCGAGCAAAACACTCAAGCGAAATTCTATATGGAGAAGATAAAATTTTAGTATCTTACGTACCTAAAAAATATAGAAAGGTTATGCTACTTTTAACGCAACACCAAGATTTAGAATTGTCCGGAGAGGACCTCAGTTACAAAGCGCAAGTTATCTTGAACCATAATAGTTGCAAAGGAGCTGTGGACAGCGTCGATAAAATGGTGAAGGAATACTCATGCAGAAGAAATACACATCACTGATCTCTTGTTCTATTTTTTAATTTCTTTGATATTGCTGCCATGAATGCATTTATTCTATACACTACGACATTTGGAAATTTTGAAAAAGGGAAAACATCCCGAAGGAGATTATTTTTGCAAAAACTTGGTTTGAATTAGTAATCCCACATATCAAAAAACGTACAGTTCAAGGATTACCAAGACACGTGCAGAATGCAATAGCGATGGTTTTGGCAGACACAGAACCAGAGCAAGACGAATCTATCGCTCGCCCAAAAACAGGTCGTTGTAAGATATGTCCAAGAGCAAATGACAAAAAATGTTCGCAAACATGTGAAAAGTACAAACTCTTTGTATATAAACAACATTGCCAGAAAAAACTACAATAATATGTAATAGTTGTTGCCCTCACTAATTTATGTTTACATTTTGTTTTTATATTTTTATTAGTTTATGTGAAGTCTAATGTTAATTTAAAATATTAATGAAGGTTGCCATTACAAATTAATCGGTTTTTCTTTACAAAATAAGAAAAAAACTTGGGGTCAAATCTAACCCCACTTAGTAATCGGCCCCTCAAAAGTTGCTTGGTAATCCGAAGGTTAAACTACTTTGTGATCACTACTAACAAAACAGTGAACGAAACTTTTACACCATGTTGATTAGCGAAGTTTTTAAATTTATAGCCGCGAAATTGAGCCTAATTGTCTACAATAATAGTTTTTGAAACCCCAAATAATAAAAAAAACATTTTCTTCGAAGTTGTTAACGATACTTAAACTAGAAGCAGAACGTAATGGAAAAGTTAAAACGAATTTACTGAAATAATCTGCGACTACAAATATATGACTGTAACCACGTTTAGACCTTTGCAAAGGACATATTAAATTAGCCGAGATCATTTTCCATAACATGGATATGTGAGGACGACCAACCTTTAACCCTCCGGGTTTTTTTTGTTTGTTTTTATTGCCAAGACAAATTCAACTCCCTCTAACATAACGAGCAACGCAGTTTTGATCAAGAAAACTTTTGTGCAATTCTTGCAGCAGTTTTTGCGACATCTAAATAACCTGCCGTAGGCGGATCGTGATTCTGATAAATAATTTCTTTTCTTTCCGACGTGGGAACAACTAATTTTATCATTAAGATTTAGAAATAGCGGCGTTGGATACTTATATAACTCAGAGCCTGCGACTCTCCAATTCGGATGTTTTTCAGGATTATTTCTAACATTTTTATAAAGGTTTACATACCATTTATCACCAATATCTAAATTTACTATATTTAAAACAGAAACTGAACGTGAAAGCGTGTCAGTCACAACATTATCTTTCTCTTTTCTGTGTACTATTTCAAAATCATTTTGTTGTAGTCGTATTGCCCAACGACACAATCTACCGCTTAGATTTTGCAAATTATTTAACCACACTAACGAATAATGGTCTGTAATGACTTTAAACCAGCCACCCTCAATATAAAGGCAACATTTTTTTTACATCCCACAAAACTGCTAAGCATTCTAACTGGGTCACCGAATAACTGCGTTCAGATTTTGACAATTTACTGCTATAACTTATAACTGTATCTTCGTCAAGAGAGTCTTGCCTTAAGACCGCTCCTAAGCCGTAACTAAATGCGTCGGTTTGAATGACAAAAGGATAAGAGAAATCAGGACATGTCAATACAGATACGGAAACTAAGAATTTTTTTATGATACTTAACACTCTTCGGACCATACAAATTTAGAGTTTTTCTTTAAAAGCTTGGTTAGAGGTACTACTATAGACAAAAAGTTAAGTACAAAACGTCGGTACCATAAAGCCATGCTTAAAATACGACGAACTTCTGATACGGAAGACGGAACAGGAATACTTAAAATTGCTTGTATCTTATCTGGGTCTACCTGAAGCCCACTACCGCCTACTATATAACCTAGATATTTTAATCCAGATTTCATAAACTGACATTTGTCTCGACTCAATGACAACCCGGCAACACGCAATCGATCAAAGACTATTTTTAGAATCTCTAGATGTTTTTCAAAAGAATTAGTAACTATAATAGTGTCATCGAGATAGGCAAAAACAAACAGATGCAATACCGGTCCTAATATATGGTCTATAAACCGTTGTCACGTGGCTGGTGCGTTATGTAGTCCAAAAGGTACTATTAAAATGGTATAATCTTCTATTAGGTACTATAAAAGCCGTATACTTTTTCTCTGCCAGCACGCAAAACGCAAAAAGAAAAAACAAAACGAGCATCTCAAAGTTTATCTAATATATCTGATATAAAACGTAATGGATATGATTCTCGCTTTGTAACAGCATTTAATTTTCTATAAGCTACGCAAAATCTATAAGAGTTATCTAATTTCTTAACCTTAACTAAAACTATAGGGGATGCCCACGGAGAATTTAAAGGTTCAACAATACCATCTCTTAACCTTTGGTCTAATTCCTGATTTTTAAGGTTTTGAATTACCGGGGAGACAGAATAATAACGCTGTCGTCTGGGTTCAGCAGAAGTTCTAACCTTATGTTCTACCACTTGAGTTCACCCAACACCTTTCGACATACTACCAAAATACTCATCAACTAATTCCGTTAAAATACATAACTGTTCGGGTGATAAATTATCAAGTGATGTAATTGAAGTGACAAAATTATTGTCTTCATCCCGAAAATGCCATTTTTTGCTTCGCAAATTTGAAACAATATCCATTCTTTTCCAAAAATCTATTCCTAAAATTAACGTATGGGGAAGAGAAGGCACGATCAACAACTAAAAAATTTTTACTTTAGTATTTAAACGCAAGGAAACTGATAACTTCACATTTACTTCCATTACCAACAGTACAAGATGACACTGTACTTTTCTTAATCGGCAAATTTAAACATTCCTTTACTACCTAAAATACTTTGAGAAACTTCCGAATCTAACGACCCTAATAAAGTTTTACCAAAGATCGAAACTTCTAAAAATAGGCGTTCATCATTTTGCAGCTGTGAAAATAAAAAATCTAAGAGTACTTTAGATTTATCGACCAAAATTTCCTGAACACCAGAAGCCGTAGTTTGGCTTCTAACGACCTCTTCTGGAATTTCCCTGCGATGTACAATTCTGGCATGTCCTAGACGTAACGTCAACTTTTCCGCAACGAAAACAATGTTTTTTTAAAGGTTTGCTGCATTGTGAACTAAGATGACCAGCTTCTCCACAGTTCCAACACTTAAACACCCTACCAACCGTATTAAAATTTATTCTTCGGGGAGATACAGACGACACCGACAGTTCCCGATTTATATACGCCAAATCGAGTTCCAGAAGTTTACCTAACTGACGCCGAGGTGGTGGTTTAAATTCTTCTAAAGTTGCTTTGTGAGCCTAACGCTAACAATTCCGAAAAAAAATTTCTAAAAGTTAAATTTAATTTATCTTGGTAAAAAGGAGCAATATTACCACGTAAAATCTTTAATCTGTATGAATCTGGCACTATTTGATTGAGTCGATTAAACATGCTTTGAACTACTGCTGCGTATATCCCAATAGATTCATCCGGACCCTGAGTACGATTTTTAACTTCGCTTAACAATTTTTCATTACAGTGGTATGTACGGTTAAACTTCGTCTCGTAATAATTTCGTCAGTTCGTCCCAATCACTAACTAACGAGTTATAAGCACTAAACCATATCAACACTTTACCTTCAAATAAAGCACTATTATATAATATCTCGTAAGGAACGTTTGTAGCTACCCGTAGTTCTTCAACTCGTTCTAAAAACACGCTTATTGATGTACTTAATTTATCTTTCAAAAACTTTAGATTTTATTTACAAATTTTTTAGAAGCCGACGTTAACAAATTTTTAAGAGAATTTATCTTACGCGTAAACTCATCCACAGTTCCTGTTCGATTAGCGTCTTTGATTAAACGTTTAGCCCTGCCTTCTACGTGAATGAATTTAGTTTTATGTCCTGCTATGAATTGAATCGTCAAAGTTTTCAACCAAATCCCCCAGTTGTAATAATGTTTCTCTAAGACCCTTAACATCTTTCTCAAAAGTATAAGGATTCGGTTGGAATTCTATAGTTTTTTTGTGTTTCTCAACTTTTAAATTACTTCGTAATAGCCTACGTGATTGTTCCACATTTCCAGTAAGTTCTACACCCCTAATTCTTAATTCATAAATAAGCTCAGATTGATTTGATTGTTCTGCCTCCATTTTTGTTAACATAAATTATAACATAATTTACAAATACAAATACCATTTTCTAAGAATTATAAAAATTATTAAGATAAAGAAAACAGCAAACAAAACCGGTCCACCGGGAACAACCGATATAAACTGGCCCCACGTTGGGCGCCAAAATTTATGTGACGCACTCGGTAATACCTACAGATAAAAACTTATTGAGGAAGACCTTGCTCGTCAACTCAAATCGAAGAAGGGAGTGGGAAATCAAACTTAAATAGGCGCCACCTGGTAAAACCTCCTCTGATACTAGCACATAAACAGAAACCGTACTATATCAAGTTCAAAGCACTGATACCCGTCACAAAATTTTATTGTGAGTTACACTTAAGAATCAACGAATAAAGTGAAATTAAACCCATAGTTGCAGATATATACAATTAAATACAAAAATACATTTTGAGTTTTGACATTACTCAGTTTATAGAGTATACTTATTTTTTTTATTTTTTTTTGTTTTCCTAATAACGTTGTCCCCAAAAAATTTATTAATTGTAATAACGTCGAAGGAACGGCAATCCAGGTTTTAGCATTGTTCGCATTCCCGGACTTTTGATTGTTACTCTATTTTGTTGTTATTCGACAGCGAAGTGTGGTAGTAGTTGCTAGATGCTGCGAATAGTTTAAGTTAAGTAACGAATTAATAATTAACTAATACGTACCCTTTTATCAATTTACGGGCACCCAATAAACCAAAACGAAAGTTTATAGTTTTATTCAGACCAAATCGCATACTGATATTCTACACAAAGACTTTAATTATGCTATTGCTTAATTCAGAAGGTTTCAAATTTGCTTTATTTTAGCAAGCAGATACAATCGTCCCATACCTTTATATAAGTACCCTTGTCAAAACCCACATGAAATGATATTAAAAGTGGAATCGAAATTTTATCTCAATTCGAGCGTTTCCGAAATACTTAAGGACTAGTTGCCTGCCCTATTGACGTATAAAATTCCAATTTGCATTTAGGACTGTTACACAGCTTCCTCTAATGCAGCGGTTTGAAGAAATCTATTGGAATTCTTATCAATCGTTGGCTGAAAACTTTCAGTATCTGCTGAAGATTTGAGTATCTTCGCTAATAAATTCTTCAAGTTTTTAATGTATTACGCCTTGCTTCTTCAAGAACCAGAAGCATGAAAAGAAGCTTAGCGTTTTGATGGTTATGCATTGTTACACACAATACGCACACAAGTGATAAACTCAAACAAGCAACCGAAATCTAACTAAGTTTCTATAAAAGCATGACTTTACGGCGCAATCAATCAGTTTGTTCCGAGCTCTAAAGATGTTCACTGCGACGTGTGTTGAAAGCTCAGCTTATGTGACAACGGCAACACGGGAATTTGCCAGAATAGAAGATTGTATTTTCATATAATTTGACTGTTGTATGAATTATGTCCCGGGCTGTTACTTTTATATATATATATATATATATATGTAGAAACACATTAACCTTTACTTTCGTTTTTGCTGTTGAGGAAGATAATACGTGAAAACTAACGTTGCACCCAGTAAAATCTCCATTTTTAAATATCTAATATCTTTCTTTGTATATTATGCTATATATAGCGAGAGAAGCGTTCCTGATGAAGATCCGCAGAACATCACTGACGTGGCAGATTTGGTGTAATTAATAATGTTCTCGTGATATTTAACTCCTCTTCTATATAACAGGCGTTTCCTCCTTGGATCACCGGCCAGATTACACTCGTCATAGTTAAACAGATGAGATGGTGGAAAACCACAGGTAGATTCCTCTAAGTTATTAAAATATTTGTTACGTGCAAAATTTTCATAACGTAATACCTTGTATATCGAATTAAAATTAGATTCTGGTTTTGACGCCCTCTGCCAATCTTTCTGGTTACTGACATTTTGCGGATTTCATTTTGAAGCTGTCAACTACTTAAGACGATTTAAAGATTTTAAGTACATTCACTGTGATGGACAGAAAATTATAAGTTAATTACACATTTATCGTAATTTATTCGGCACAAGGTAAGATATTTGCATCCGGTTTGTTAGGATTCTTTTGTAATTTCTTTATTAATTTGATAGCCGTTTCGCTACGCTTTGGCCACATGTTCCGATTTAACTAATTAAGTACAAAGAAGAATGAACTTCGAGAAATAATTGAAGGCCTATTAATTATCAGCACCGAAAAGGAATGTCACTTCTTCGACATCAGTCGATTACGATATTCACCTTTTAATTGTTAGAAGACACAGCATTCGGTATATATCAGGTTCTTATACTTAATGTCATATATTAATAACTTTGTAGACTTCGACTGTCGTGAGTCATTGCGTTGACACGACTTGCATTCATATTATTTCAGTCTACTCACTGGGGAAAACGTTTTCTTTGATCAAGTAGGTACTGGATTGTGGGTAAGTTTATTTAATTATTTTGTCCCTGTCAGAAAAGTCACTCACGGAACTTTTGTTTATGTTAATTTCGTAATTACGATTATTGTTGCAATATTAAGGTAATTTCATTAATCATTGTGTTTGTATCGCATGCTGTGTACAAACGATATTTATTACGAAATATTCTTCGCTATTCGCTTCGACTTAACCTATGTATTGTGTGTTGCTGATAATTGAGAATTAGATATACTCTTGTTAATATTCTACGTTACTAAATTAAAGTTTTTATACCTATTAATCTTGCTTTTATGGTAACATACCTTTCTCTTTTAATTGTGGTTATCCGAACACCAGAATAACAAGGATTACGAATCTAAAAATTCGTTACAAGTTTGGACCGTCTGTCTTGATCGAGGCAGAAGTGTTAATTATAAATGATCTGGCGTCCTTAATTATTATTCACTTGAACTTCCCCTATCTCCGACTGTGTGAGTTGGCCGTGCAAGGTTCGTAAGACCTAAAGCTTGTAACATATTCCTCGATTATTTTTGGTGAAGCATTAGCTCGGACTCTTTTTATGTTGGCATCTAATCTTAGAGTTATCAAATTTGCGTGCCTTTTCAATAAAAACTGGACCTATTCAAGGCTTGGAATATTATTTTTAAACTTTGATTTAGTTTTTCCTTGCCTATTTAAATTTTTTGTTATTAGTTAACGAATAATTTGTTTCTCATTTTTAGGGAACACTGTTGTTCACCTAATTTTCTTATATGCAGACTTTTGAACAATGTACCAAAAAGTATTTTTTATTCTTTGGCAGCTTTGTTTACCGTCCACGCATAGTCAATAATTTTCTATTTGCTCACTAGTATATTCACAGTATTTTTGGTAGCCAATATTTCTATTATATGGTCGTGACATTTTAAACAAATATCTACAACCCAAAAACTATATTCTATAGGTTAAATAAGACAATAAACTCTTGAACACGACTCATAAAAACTTATCAGTCACCCTATTCAAAAAGTACACTTGTTGACTTTTATTGGTTAACCCGATGTAAACATGGATTGACAAAGAGCGACAAAACTACACCTTGCATATAAACCGTGGTTATTTATAACTATGTATTTACAGTATCTGAAATTTTTAGAGAATAAAAAACAAGCAATTTTACATACTTTGGATAAGTGTGCTGCAAAAATTTAAACAAAAATGTCTTATAACAACTGTACACAAGAATGCGGTGTAGAAAGTATTTTCTACAAATGTTAATTATTTGTGAGATCAACGGTTAATATCAAAAATTCAGTAGCATACCTACGATGTTATCAATGAACAATTCGGTTGTGATCTGTAGTGGGTATTTCTCCGTTTTGGCGCTTTTTAAATTAGCACATCGAGTACCACCTACGACTCGCTCTCCAAAGCGTTTACCTACGCTTGCACTAACTTACGATTAAAATTACCAAACACGTTCTTTTTAGTGTCTGATATATTTTTGTACTTTTCCTTATTTTGTTGTTTATGAGCCATGTTTTGTTGACATAGAATGTTTTAAAATCTGTTTGTACTTTTTCTCTTATTTTCTCGCGTTGTCTTTTATTGGTACTTCTAAATATTAAAATTAATTTACTCTTTCAAACGTGTAATTGTTGATTATTGAGCTCCTCTTTGCTCGTGTATCATCTCTAATATATTTGAACTATTTTGTTTTGTTTTCATTTATTCTTAGACTCATTTGTCTTGTCCTTTCATCTAATTAAACATCTTTTTCTGCTTTTTTTATGTTTTGTTTATCACCACGTTATCCGCATATACTTTTGAAAGTGTTTTATCCATATTTTCTTTACATTTTATGCGTTATTTTACAAGATTTTGTTTTCATTTTTCATTCGACTGTTTCCTATTTATTCTCTAGTTTTCGTTCTCTGTTCTCTTGCAATTTGTCTCGATATTTTTATTTACTTTGTTTATCCACTCATTTTTCTTTTGTTTACAGATTGTATTTACATTCTTTTTTTTTCCTAATATTTATTCATTTTTTTACTGTGTTCGTCTTTAACCACTTTGTTCTTGCAACATTGCACGGCCAACTCACAATAGTCGGAGATGGGGAAGTCCACAATAAATACAGAAAAGATGTTTCAGGGCGCCAGAGCTGATCCAAAGCAACACTTCTGTTTCGCTCACAACAGAACGGTTCAAAACTTGTAACACACTAGAAGGTTCGTAATCCCTCTACTCGGCTGTTCGAGTAGCCCAAATTAGTTCGTAGGGAACAATAACCATAAGAGAGAGAATTAACAAATTTAATCACTTTCAGAGTATAGTTAACAGATATCACAGTTTAACTTATAGTAACAAAATAGTCGCTATACATCGAATTCGGAGATACTAAAGACTAGAAGAATTAACAATACGTAGATGCCTACAGTATCGGCAACCCACCACACACAATTAAAGTAAATTGAAGTAAATATCATTCACCTACACACAGTATGCGATACAGTGAATTCAATGATTATAATTACCTTATTGGTAGCTACACATTACGTGCATTTACGAACGTTAATATGAATCAAACGTTTGTCAGTAATTTTTCGTGACAACGATATACATAAGATTAATTAAAGTAACTCACCCGAAGTTCAGCATCCACTAGCACGAAGAAAAACGTTTTTCCCCTTCAGTGGCCTGTAATAAACATTAAACACGAATCGTGTCACACACCAACTCACAAAGAATATTAGACTAAAACAATTAGTATTAATAATTCATTAAATATATATAAAAACCGGTGTATCGACTACTGTACGCAGCGAATCAAAACAGGTGGCTGATAACACAATCAACTTTGGTATTCAACAGTACTTCTGTGTATCGAATCAGATAAATAGTAACGTAGAACAGGTGGCCGATAACCCAGTCGTGTCATCCACGTGTAGTAATATCTTCCCCGGAAAGGATTAGCGAGACCCCGTTTTCGTGGCGTGGAAACCGCCTTCCGAAAGCGCACGTGTACGGTAACGTGATTGTTTAATAAGAATTATTATTCATATATCCCCTTTATCGAAAACGCACATATGCTCGAAGTGGAGGAAAAATGGCTGTTAAAATGAAGAAAGAATTACGAACGAATTTTAATAAACGACAGCAATAGCTTACCCTGTAACGCTTCAAATATTCTATATAATTAATATAATTACAATTGGATTTCCATTTTTCCGGATGGCATCGGCTACAAGAAATATTCAACACGCACAGGCCATTTTATGCAATTCACAGTATGACGATTTTTCGTCAAATGACAACCACGAGAAAACGATCGGTAGAGGGCGTCAAAACCCGAATCAAATTTCAAGTCAATATACACAGTCGTACGTAATATGAATTTCGTACGTAACACTGCACATTTACACAATCTATTTCTATTATCGTTTTTATTGTTGCGCATTTTATGTTTTTTGTCGCTCTACCTATATAGCCATAAATTCTCTCACAACTAATATCATGCCATGTTTTGGTGCTTCCTCTGTTAGTCTTTCCAGTTTATGGTATAATATTTGTTTGTCTTTTTCATTAATTTGTTCTGCCGGTAAATACACATTTATGATTGATAAATTTCCTGGTTTAGTTTTGATTTTTATAGAAGCTAATCTACGATTTATTAGCTTAAAACAATATTTTGTATCTTCTTTTATTTTTTACGTAAAAGGTTTTCCCAAGAGGTAGAAAAAGCACAGAGCAATAAAAAAAATAATAAAAAAACAAAAAATAAAAAGATGAAAAAGCAATTGCGAATGATAACAAAAACGGCACGACGATAGAAAAAACACAAAAAAACAAGCGAAACCAAAAAACACAAAAAGAGATGGAAAATGATATGATTTTAGAAAATAGATAGACAAAAGACAATGTTTATACTTTGCGTTTTTAGCCCGCGGTCTATTTAAAATTTATTTGAATTACGCTGGTATAAAATCAGCTTTTAACGTTTCTATCTCTAGAGTTATTTACATACTATTATTCATGTATGGTAAATTTATACTATGAGATAGTTCTGCCATCGTATTTTACTTATATATATTAGTATAAATAATTTTAAAATATGTAGTTTTAAACTGCCTATAATATTTATAAATAACTTTTTTTGATATGTTTTGTAATAACTGAGATATAATATCTTGACGCAGTAGTGCCGCAGCCTGTATGTTAGATTGTGTATTTGTCTACAATAAACCTAGTTTGAAACCAAAAATTTTAAGTAACATTGTGCTAAAAACATTTTTTTTCAAGTATTAATAATAAAAATGACAATTTTTTAGCACATTTCTATTATTTTAACAAAAGTGGAAGGTTTCTATTTTCAATTTAAGCACTCATTTATTTATGACAATAAAAAATAGTAATAAAGAAAAATACTTAAAGCTTAATGTACTGTGACGTCTAAGTTTGAAAATGAGCTGAAGAGCTTTTTCGGTAGTTGGAATTTTGTTGTACATTTAAAAATCTTTGTTATACAAATTATGACTCTGTATCGATTAACTATAAATGTCGACTTATCTCTAATATACTGCATTAAAGTTAGACGTTGAACAATAGAATTTTGTCTTTAAGTTATATACTACATTTGTTTTATAGACCATTATTGTTTATCAACACTAGCATTAAAAAACAACAAAGTATATAAAAGTGTGAGTTATTAAATATGAATCTAAAAAGATATAAACATTTAAAAATTTTGTTATTTGTATAACGTACAAATTTCGCGTTTAAACGTTTAACGGTTTTATAATTTTAATAGAATGGTAACAAAACACTAAATTCATTTTTTTAAATATAGTAAGTTTGTTACAAAAATCGCAATTTATTATGTTTATAGTATTGTTCATACACAGTACAAAAAGTGTGATTTAGAAATAATCGATTAAAAACTCTAATACAAGCCCCATAACCTACTTTGAAAAGCAAAGCAAAGTATATAAAAGTGGAAATTAATTATAATTAAGAATCTAAAAACTCGACATTTTGAGAAACAAAAAAACAGCGACAAAAAAATTATAAGTTACATGGCTAATAAAATAAAAATATTTTTTTTTTAAATTGATAACAAAATTGTTAAAAATTAAATAAATTTTAAAGTTTTTGAAACAACATTAAAAGATGAATAATTTTTAATCAATACATACCCATAATAAATCTGCAAAACTCACCTAAAACAAAAAAAATAAAATTAGCATAAAACACCATCAATAGTAGTGGTAGAATCATTGAGTTATAATATGAGAAGGCAGCGTTTTGTATTCTAAAACTGTACCACTACCGCAATATTGATTGATAGACTAATGTCCTGCTAATGTCAAGTGTTTTGTAGTTGTGTTTTCAAAGTTTTTCGTAATTTTTTGTGTTCGTTTATATGTTTTTTTAGTTTTTAATTCAATACATTTAGGACATAATGGTTTTGTCCGTTTTATGTAGTTGGAATAAAAAAAAGGTATTATTGGGAATTACATTTCAGATATATCTACACAATATAGGCAAACTCCTATTAAGGAAATTTATACATTGATACTTCAATTAACTTTTTCTTAGTTTGGTTAACAAGAATTTTTTTATTTAAAATTTGTTTTAATTTAATGTTTTTTAATTTACTTCATTTGTTTTGTTGCATCTTTTATATGTTTTTAGCTATAATGAAACCATAAATGAGTAAGTTAGCTATCTAACTATATATGTATATATATCGATGGACGCAGTGTAAATTTTGTTTGGCAAGTTTTATTTTTTTTGTTCAATACAAACCTTACACATAAAATTATTGGTAGTACCCTATATATCACTACGTATGGTGCATTTTATATGGTATTGTCGAGAACACACTTTATGCCATATAAAGTACGACTTAATTTTTTTACACAAGTATAACTTAGACTATTATATATTGTTTTATTTTGAAACGGATTTGGAGCAGAAAGAGCGGTTTTTAATATTACCATACTATTAATTTGAATTGTTTTTTTACGGTTAATCTCGTCTTCATCATCTAAAAATAACTGTCTCTTATTGCTTTCAGAAACTTGAAGTATGCTCTTATTGTTTTCTTTTTCTAAAGCTTTCTCATATTTGACAACTAAGTCGCTTTCTACTTTTTTTTGGTAAATTGTAATTCTTTGATTTCATCATTGCAATTTACTTCATACTTGGATAATTGCACTTTTTAAGTTTTCGATAATTTATTAATCTTAATTAGTTCTATTTCTTCAGTTTCAGTTAACCATTTGGCAATTCACGTTCTTTCCTATGTTCGTTATCGTATTTTGCAGTTTTAACCTTTATCGAATTAAGGGGGGGGGGTGCAGCTGCATCCCAGAAGTCGTTTTTTTTGTCGTACTAAAGTATTTTATTATCTTTTAGTTTTGATACTCTCAGACTTTGTTAATTAAAGGTTTCTCAAAACGAGGTGTCACTTAGTAGTTGTTAGATTAAATCGCATAAACACCAAAAGATAAAATAAGTTGATATTTAGAGACACAACTTAAGAAAATTACAATTTTTATTAGTTTTTACTATTCATTGGCAGAGTGCGTTACAAATTAATTTCTAAAGTGACATGTGAGTTTGCGTTGACAACAGATATCATTTTGAAAACATTATAAAAATTGTTTTTGTCGGCTTTTAGGTAAGAAATATTTTGAATTGCTGTAAGTTATTGCGTTATTGGCTCAATCTATTGCATGTGTGAATTATAACCTGAAATATTCTATAAACTAGGTGTTCAAAGCTTATAACCTTAAAAATTCTATAAACTAGGTGTTCAAAGCTATGGACTCCCAACCTTCTACATCACGACATCGACATGTTCCACTAACGGAAGAACAATTGAAATTCTATGCCGAGAACAGCGAGGATGATGAAGAATTTTTGAAGGAAATGTGCTCAGACTATGAAGACGATGATCAAGTTGAAGAAGAAGACAGAAAAAATGATAAAAGAAGAATATGAAGAATTAAATACCAGCGATGAAGAAACTGTGGATGATGCTTTGCACAATTATATGGTTGCAAAATCTGGTTTGAAATGGTCCACTACGCCACTGAAAACATCTCGTAGACAACTTGCTAATATTTTGGCGAATAAGCCTCGCTTGACGCAATGTAGTACCAACATTTCGACTATCGAGTCAGCTTTTATATTGTTTTTTACTGCTGAAATGATTGATATTATTGCTACAAAAACAAATCGGAAAGCAAATTTGATGCACAAGCAATGGAATGAAAAACACCCACAAAAATTACGTTACTGGAAACCGACAGACAGCATCGAAATATACGCTTATATCGGTTTACTTTTTACCCAAAGGGCACTAAAGGACAATAAAGAATCCATTCGATTGCTGTGGGAATCTAATAAATTATATTGCAGGCCAATATTTCCTTCCTTCCACAATGTCAAGAAATCAGTTTGCCTTTTTGACTAGATTTTTAAGATTCGATAATTTTCAAACAAGAGCAGAGCGCAGATCAACTGATAAATTAACTGCAATAAGAGACATTGCAGATGTTTGTTGATAATTACAAAATTGCTATGAATCCATCTTTACACCTCTGCATAGACGAACAACTTGTTGCTTTCCGAGGAAAGGCGCCATTCAGGGTATATATAAAAAGTAAGCCTGATAAGTATTGCCTAAAACACTGGCTACTTGGCGATACTGAAATTGCTTATGACCACAATTTGCAAGTGTATTTAGGAAAAATTGGACAACAGCTTAAAAACGAACAAGGGAAAAGAGTTGTTTTTGACTTAATGAACCATTTGCCTAAAAGTCATGGGATAACAACAGACAACTTCTTTACTAGTTTGCCATTAGCAGACTGTTTGTTGGAAAAGCAACTCACTCTTTGCGAAACGTTACGCAAGAACAAAGATTACATTCCTCATCAGTTATTACCAACGGCACAGAAAGAAAAGTTTTCCAGTCAGTTTTGCTTCACAGATAAGCATACCTTAGTTTCGTACGTGCCAGAAAAAAGAAGAGTTTTCATACTTTTATCTACGGAACACCATGACTATAAAATAGCTGTCGAAGAAGAACATAAAAAGCCGCAGGAATATACAACCAAAAGGAAGTGTAACGAATGGCTTATGGTTACCATTGCAAACTTCTTAAACATCGGAGGCTTAAATGCGTTTGCATTATGGACAACTAAGTTTCTAGACTGGCAGAAACAAAGATCAGATCGCAGAAAGATCTTTTTGCTTGAATTGAGAAAATCACTCATTATTTATTATGTACAACAAAGTAGTGAAAACACTGCATGGTTAAGCACAAGAGTAGTGAGTTATATGACAATGTTGGTTCCAGATTTAGACCAAAAAAAAAACCACCGGGCAATTGAAGATTTAGGAAAGCGCAAACAAGGAAGGTGCTTCGCTTGTGCACGTAAACGAGACAAAAAAGTTCGTACCACTTGCAGCATATGCAAAAAGTTTGTCTGTACAGAACATAGCACCGCTATTACAAAGAAAATATGCAACCCATGTTCAGAGCAACAATAGGAAAACAATTCCCTACACAATATCATTCACTAGTTTTTTTATAAAAAGTTATGTCATTTTTATTTTGTATTTTATGCAAACATTAAATTGTTTTAAATATTCACACTGTCTTTACTAACAACAGATAACATTATGCCAAAAGATTTTGCTGAAATTTGTTAACGAAAATTGTTTTTTATGAGGGTTCTTCTTGGGTTTCTACGTAACAAATTGACCCTTGCTTGATAAGTTTTTTTCCTTTTACATATTTACCTTTATTTTTAAATTTTTTTATTCTAAGTTGCATTTTGTTTAGCTTATCAATTTTCCGTTGTTTTTTTTTTTGAGCTGACTATCTTTTTTTTTGCTATTTTTGTTTTAATGCATCTTTTCTGACAGATGATGTGAGTACTCAAAGGCGTTTTTCGTTTGTTTTTTCCCTTTTCTTTCAGGCGTGACAGGCCAAACAACAAAGTCTGTAATTGATTTATTTAGGACATTTTCTGGATCATTGTTTTTTGTTAATTTTGAAGGTGATACACATCTATAAAATTTAGCTTCTGTTTCTAACGATGTACAAGGTCTTGCTTGATTGGTCTTTGATGCATGTTTTTTTTAGAATATGAAGATAAACTAGTCTGAGCATCATCAGTAGGTGTAACTGTGTATGGAACTATTCTTACATCATCAATCGGTGTGTTAGATATTTCATTCTCGACTAACTGGCATATTTTCTATATCATACTGATCTACATCATTTAAACTGCAATTAATGGTCTTGGTAATAATGCTTTTAGCGTTTATATTTATAGGAGCAGTTTCTAACTGATTGTAACTCTCGACTGTTTCTTCAGATTCCTTCTTATTAAGAAACTCTTGGTATAGGCGCAACAGTATTAAAAAGTCTTCACTACCAACTAATCCTTCACCTCCTTTTTTTAGTAGTTCTATTTTTCATCGCCTACAATTTTTTTGAATCTTTCGTTACTTATAACATTATTTACCTTCTCTACTTCTAGGCAGCTATTGTCTTGTTTATTTTTACCCTTGCCCGTACATTTGCTATAGTCTATTGCCGAAGGATATAATCCCAGGCTCTGAACCCATTTACTATTGATCATGCTGCTACATTTGGAACTACGTTCTTTAATACAGGTGCAAAATTTGTTTCATCAACAAAATCATTAAGATTATCCCTTCTAAAATTAAGTACAGCTTTTTTCCAGTCTTCTTTTAATGGTTTAAACACAACCACGTCGGCTGGTTGCATTATTCTTGTCAAGTTTGGATATAGAGCTATTAATATTATTTGTAATTTTGAACAAAGGTCAGAAATTTCGTAGGTAAGATGGGTGCAATGACCGGCGACAAATAAAATTAAGGAAAATATCACACTAATTTTTAGCAGATACGGATAAAAGACATTTCCTATATATTCAAAAAACAGTTTGTTCTTTATCCAACCGTTATCACTACATCCAATTCTCCAGTCATCGGGCACTGACATAACTATATCAGATGGCAATCTTTTATAAAGGTAAATGACCATTGGAGATGTTATTTGTCCAGCAGCAGAAAATGTAAACATAACTGTTATGTTGCTTTTTGGGTGGTGTTAAACTTCATATACGTTTCGCGCCCCTTTTGGTGCAAGCACTTTTTTATTGTTGGGGCAGAGCCAAAAACACGTTTCATCAACATCAAAAAGTCGACTTGGATCGGTCAGAATATTGATATACCCCTTTTCTAACAAATATTCTTTAACAGATGAAAACCAGTTCCGTATATTTGGCTCAGAGACTACCCAGCTGGCAGCTGTAATTCCTTCAGATGTCCTAATGTTTGAGTGGCGCCTTAATTAAGCTGCATACCATCCTTTTCCGGGAAGATTGTCTTTAAAAGGGTTTTTCCTACGATTG
The DNA here is from genome assembly GCA_035610365.1 of Aquatica leii. Taxonomy (NCBI): domain Eukaryota; kingdom Metazoa; phylum Arthropoda; class Insecta; order Coleoptera; family Lampyridae; genus Aquatica; species Aquatica leii. The sequence goes on from CM069432.1 coordinate 16,362,279, forward strand.
TTGTCTAGAAAATATTTTACCGATGCTTGGACGTCGTCGATTCTGCGTGGAAAACCTTTTCTATGGCAGGTTAAAATCCAGTCTTCCAATTGATCTTCCTTTTCTTTGGTAAAAATTGATTCAGGTCCATGAGAAATATTTTCTTGAAACTTTATGCTACTTCGAAATTGAAGGTTTGAGATACTTTATATACTTTAGAGGCCTCTAGATTCCTCATACCATTTTCGATAGCCTCTAAAGCCTTCTTAATATTTTCCTCCTTGTGTGTTTTCCTGTATGAAGCTCCTTCTGAAATGTTAGGCATATAGTTGCGCAGATTTACTGAAAATAATTATTTGAATAGTAATTGGCCACTATAGGACACAATTATTGGCCCCCGGCCAAATACTGTTTCGGTAATTATGTAACATCACACAAATAATCGGTGCCAAATATGTAACATACAAATAAATGAATGCACCAGCCAGCTCACAAAAATATTTATTTAAAACACATTAAACACAAACTACATAAGAGCAATGAGCATTTTTATATTTAATTAATTAGAGTCGTGGGAATTCTTACGTTACTTAAGATTACTAATTTTGAATTTGATAAATACAAAAATTTATAAGTTGGACGCCACAATATTTTTTATATATGAATGGTTAAATATTGAAACCAAGAACTTAACTTAAAACTAATAATTACAGATTATGTACCTACGTGTTCTTGAAGGTTTAATTTTACCACTTGCGAATCGCGCAGCTTCTATTAAGGTGTGGTCATGACTCATTGAATGATGCAATTTGATGCAATTTCCGTAAATCGTATCTTTCACGAAGATTTGATTGATATCTTGCCTTTGGATCGATAAAATTGATAATCGTAGATCGTAATTTCCATAATCGCAGACGTATAAAGATCGAAATCGTATTCATAAGACTTTCATACTCAAAAACATCGTATAAGAACGAAACCAAAAATCCGGAACAAAGAAAAAAACTAGAACGTAAATTGCGATGAATTATACAATTCGAATCAAAACAAAAATGACTTACCCCTTCGAATTACGGGTTTTATTCTAATTTTCGCAAATACAACAAAATGCCAATGCTACGAACAAATGCGGGCTACGAACAAATGCGGTGCTACGAACAAATGCGGGCTACGAACAAATGCCAGCTTAAATAATTTTCACCATTGGGGCAAAAATTCACAAACACAAATTAAATAAGTGGTAATTCCACTTTTTGCAGCACGCAAAAAAATGTCCGCTCACTACTTCATTGCGAAACGTAAGATGGATGATGACTTCGTACTTAAGAAGAAGGCTCAAAACGCATGTGCGTGCGTGAAATGCTTGCGCAAAAGAATTTATATCAACAGTGAATACAAAAATGTTAACGAAAATCAGACGTATTCAAACGAAAAAAATGTACACGTTACAATTAAACTTAAAAAAGACATTGAAAAACCTGTTAAAAGACATTGTGGTTCTATAAAAAGGAATTTAACAATAAGAAATAGATTTCTAGCAAACTAAAATAATTGGACGGGCGGCCAATCATTATTTTTAGGTAAAATATTTTAACCAATTATTGGCATAGCAGCTTTTTTACTCAAAAATTCATAAAATACCGTATCTAAATAAATGTTAAAACCAGAAAACTGCTGAAATCACAAATATAACTATTTTGCTTTATAACATTTAAAAAAAAACTGACCTAGCTTCTTAGTAAATTTACAATAAATACCTGAATTTAAAACGAGTGCCAACACGTCACGCAACAACACAAAAACCATAATATTCGTACCAACCTAGTACAATGGTACCTCGACATACGAGTTTAATTCGTTCCGCAACCTTGCTCGTATCTTTAATTACTCGTATCTCGAAGCAAATTTCCCCATACAAAACAATTGAACTACCATTAATCCGTTCCAACCCCCAAAATGTCACCCCAGTTATTTTTTTACGCGGTTTTGAATAATAAAAACATATTTATAAATGACAAACATTTATGTACAAAAACAAACAGAGAATGTGAAGAAATAAATAAGATATCCTCACTGGTCTTTGCCTTTTTCGCTAGATTTTTCTCGTTTTCACCTGTAAGCCGTTTAGAAAAAAACATGCCCAAGGAGGTTTGTTTCTTCCTCCCTCTCAGAATGTTCCAGAAATGAGTTAGGCAAGTGTCATTAAAAAGATCAGATGCACGACTTTTTCTGGGTGTTTCTTTTCTACGAACTGTGAAACTCTCTCCCACATTTCTAAGATCTCCTTTATCTCACTTGTAGAAATAACCTCAGTCGTCAGTTCCTGGGTGTGCTCCTCGACAAGCTCGTTCACGTCTTTCTCTTCCACCTCTAGACCCATGGATTTTCCCAGAGACACAATCTCCTCTTCTACTGACATACCGGGTTCCAATTCTTCGTAGATCCTTTCAGCTACATCTTCAGGCCACAGCTCAAAGTCCTCGTTGTAACACCCAGCCAGGCCTGATCGATAATTTTTAGGCAAATCGCGATATTAAAGTGGTCCTTCCAGAACTCTCGAAGGGTGAGGTTTGTAATCTCCGTCACTTCAAAGCAGCGCCAAAACAGATGCTTGGTGTATAGCTTCTTAAAATTAGAAATCACTTGCTGCTGCAGGATAGGAGTGGTGTTGGGTAGTAGGTAGCGAACCTTTATAAATTTGAAATCCTCGAGGATGTCATCTTCGAGGTTTGGTGGATGAGCAGGGGCATTTTTGAGGATGAGAAGAGTTTGCACGGGTAGGTTTTTTTCCTGTAGATATTTCTTAACAGAAGGGCCGAAAACCAAGTTTACCTACTACACAAAGAACTTCTTGGTGACCCATGCCTTCCGGTTCGACCTCCACATAACTTGCAGTTTTTCTTTTACAATCTTATGTGACTTAAATGCTCTGGGGTTTTCCGAATACAAGCAGAGGCTTGATCTTGCAGTCGCCATTTGCATTGGCGCACAGTGCTAGAGTCAATCTGTCCTTTATAGGTTTGTGGCCGGGCATCATCTTCTCCTCTGCCGTTATATATGTTCTATTCGGCATCTTTTTCCAAAACGGCCCTGTCTCATCACAGTTGAAGACTTGCTGAGAGATATATCCTTGGGCTTTTATTAGATCGAAAAACGTTTTAATGTAATCTTCAGCTGCCTTCATATCTGAGCTTGCCGCCTCACCATGCTTGACAACGGAGTGAATACCGGTCCTCTTTTTGAAATTCTTAAACCAGCCCCGGCTGGCTTTAAATGACTCTTCCGATGGAAGTCTGCGGGGTTTGCTTCAGCAAATCTCCGTAGATCGCTCTTGCCTTCTTGCAAATGATAGTCTGCGTCAAGGTATCTTCTTGGAGCTGCTTCTCTGTCACCCACACCATCAGCAGTTTCTCCATATTTTCATGAAGGGAGGTTCGCAGCTTGGAAATTATCGTAAGGCCCTTAGCCGGCGTTACACTTTTTATCGACTCCTTCTGTTTAAGCACAGTACATATCATGGACGTACTACGCCCATACTGCCTCGACAAGTCAACAACTCGAACACCTTGCTCATGTTTATCTATAATTTCACGTTTTAATTCAATACTCATCATCTTTTTCTTAGCACTTGACTTTTCACAAACTTTCTTCCGGTTCATGGTTATAAAAATAAATGAACTACAACTGTAAATGTAAATGTAAACGCAACACAAAGCGCGAACACAACTACACAACGGAAGCACGCTGCTAACTGATTCACTGACCGTGATGGGCGCGACCACGTGGCGCGCAGTCACGTGCGCTACTACCGGCCCATCTGCTAAACCAAACTCGTATCTCGAATTTTGCTCGTAACTTAAAGCCGGCTCGTAAAACTCGTATGTTGGGGCACTCGTATGTCGGGGTACCACTGTAATGTAAAATTTTATACACTTCAAAAGCAAAGTTGCCAGCATCTAGTATTAAATAGAACTAATGATATTAACAGTTCAAATGCTTAATAAACCGAAAAATATAACTGACTGGCCAATAACTTTTGCCTGGCCAACAACTGTATCCGTTTCCCTATTTGAACATTAATCTGTATAATTATACGTTTGTAATATTGTAATTATGGCAGTTACAAGTTATGAGAGGGCGTTATACTCAAAAATGATATATACTTTTATATTCTTGTTTAAATTTAGATGATAACAATTTTCTATTTCTTTTAGTATATATAAGTTTAATTTTATTCGATTACAAATTTGATCGTGCTATATATACACATATAATACATTTTCTTATCCCTTCTTCCCCCTTAACTTTTTCCTCCTGCTCCATACTTCCTCCATCCATTCCGCTCCTTTTCCGTTTTCATCTAAGATTTCCTCTATTTTCATCACCTCTTCTCTTAGTTCCCTGCATTTCTGTCTCATGTGGTTAAGGTCTTCCGTTTCTTCTCTACATAGCCTGCACATCTTTTCTGGTTCTTTCCAATATTTGTTCCCTAACTCCTCGTTGCCACATCTGAACCTTGCTACCATTTTTTTCTTTTTGTTGTTTTAATCTCTCTATCTTAAATATTCCGGCACTCCTTCACCCTTGATATCTTTATAATTCCTGTTATATCTGCCCTCTTTTATCTTTGTCCATCTTTCTTGTTTTTCGATGTCTCTATCTCTCCTTATTATTTCTTCCCTTATCCCTACTCCCTCTTCTCTTAATTTCTCCACTTCTTCACTCGCGAACCCGTTTCTTTTGTAATACTCTTCTGTGCCCTCCTGCCCGTACTTCACTTTCCCTCCCTTTATCTCTTTCCAACATTTTTGCAGTATTTTGCAATCTGTTCTTTCCTTCATTTCTTCCATGTATTTTATTGCTCTTTTTCCTGTCTCTACCCTTATTTTTTCTATCTGTACCTCCTCTCTCACAATATACCCCGGTGTATCCCTGTCCAATCCTAACACCCATCTCCAATATTTTTCCTGTAGCCCCTCTACCTCCCTCCACTCCTTCCAGTCCCATATTTCCGCTCCATACATTACCACCCCCTTTATTAATTTTTCAAACAACAATTTTCTTTTTTTTATATCTATCTTCCCCACACCCCAGACGTGTCCTATTAGCCTGTTTCCTTTCTTCACCCTTTCCTTTATGTGTTCTGCCTCTTTATTATCCTGTTTCATCGTGTAGCCCAGGTATGTAAATTCCTTCACTTGTTGCACTTTCTCATCACTCCATATCCACTCCTCTCTTTTTCTTTTCCCCCCTCCTTTTCTAAATATCATTATCTTTGTTTTCTCCGTGTTTACTTCCATTTCTTTTTTTTTTTCATATATTTTTCTAGCGTTTTCATCATCTCTTTCTTGGGCTCAGTGGATATCCCTGCCTCAACCCTCTCTTTGTGATGAATTTCTCACTCTCTTCCCCATTCACTTTAACCCTGCTCCTCGTTTCTTCGTAGATTTCCTCTATTCTTTGTATTAATATTTCAATGATTTTTTTTCTTTTCATATATTCCCACAGCTTTTCCCTATTCACTTTGTCAAAAGCAGCTTTTAGATCTACGAATAGTGCCACCATTTTCCCTCTTTTTTTCTAGTTCTTTATTTGCTAAGTGTTTCAGTATATATATGTTGTCTATCGCCCTTCTTCCTTTTCTGAATCCCGCTTGTCCGTCTGGTACCAAACTTCTTTCCTCTATTTCCTTCTGTAGTCTTTCTTGCAGTATTGTCGCGTACAATTTGTATGCCGTGCTCAATAGTGTTACCCCTCTATAATTCTTGACTTTATTTTTTTCGCCTTTTTTATGGATTGGGCATATTATTCCCTCTCTCCATCTCTCTGGGAATCCTTCCCCTTTCCATATTTTGTTTAGTATTTCCGTCATCCTTTTTGCTACATTTTCTCCCCCGTATATCCACTCTTCTCTTTGTATCCCATCTTCTCCTGTCGCCTTTCCTTTTTTGATATTCTTTATCGCCTCAATTACTTCTTCTTCACTTATTCTATCCCTATCTCCTTCTTCTTGTCTTACTACCGCGTTTTTTCTTTTTTCTTTTTTCTGCTTTTGTTCTTCCCCTCCCAACAGGTTCCGAAAGTATATCTCCCATTCTTTAATTTTTATTCCCTTTGTCGTCATGTTTTTTCCTCTGTTTCTTTAGGTACTTCCATACATGTTCTTCCGTTTTTATTTTTTTGATCGGCTCCTCTTGTTTCTTTTTCTTTTCTTCCTTCTTTTTGTCGCATGTTTTTTGTATATTTTTACTGCTTCTTTGTATTCTTCTTTTCTTTCCTCCCTTTTTTCCACTGTCTTAATGCTCTTCTTGCATTTTTCTTTGCTTCCTTGCATTCCTTATCCCACCATTTCTTCCATCCTGTTTTCTCCCTCTTCCATTTTCTAAATCTGACTCTCTCTGTTGCTTTCTCCATCATCTCTATCATTTCCTCTACACTTTCTTGTAATTCCTTCCCTATCCATACCGTTTTCCCTATTCCCTCTTTATATCTTTTTATACCCTCTTCTGTTCACTTTTTTTAGTTATGTACTTCTCCTCTTCCTCTCTCTTTCCCTTCCTTCCATTGTCAATTCCAGTGGTTGATGGTCTGACTCTACCCTTTCTCCCACCTTAAATGTCTTTACCTTTTCTGTGGCCTCTTCATTTGTCATTACAAAATCTATTATTGATTCTCCCCTTTCTCCTATGTACGTAAATTCCCCCTTTCCATCTTCTTCTCTGTTCCCGTTCATTATTTCCCATCCTTTTTCGTTGCACAATTCCAGCAGTTCTTCTCTCTCTTTATTTATCACCTTGTCCTTTGTTTGTCTCTTTCCCGTTCCTTTTCTTTCTTGTATTCCCCCCTCTTCCCCTATTCTTGCGTTGAAGTCCCCTCCTACTATTATCAATCCCTCTTCCCTCTCTTCTATCATCTCTTCTATGTTTTTTCTTGTCTCTTTCATTCTACTGCTAGAAACCGTCACTGCTTTTATTTTTGTTTTTCCCCACTGTATGTTCCTTTCTACAACTCTTCTTCTCTGTTGCACTTTCTCTTTCTTTTCCTGGCTCAACCATCTTTTTCTTATTGCCGTTATTATACCCCCCTTTGCTCTCCCTTTTTCCTTCTCTCTTTCTGCATGTTGCACCACCCACTCAAATTCCTCCGGCAACTCTTTTTCCCACCACTCCCATTCTTTTTCTTCCATCCATGTTTCCTGTAATCCCACTACATCCTGTTCCTTGATGTACTTCCAGAAATCATGTTCCTTGTTTTTTATTCCCGCTACGTTCCAAAACAATACTCTCAGTTCACTCACCTCCCCCTGTGCTTCTTCCTTACTTTCTTTTTTTCCTTCCTCTTTTTCTTTTCTTTTTGCATCACTCACAATTCCTTTTGTTTGTCATTTCGTTAACTTTCTCTCCTTTACCACCCCCCCTTTGCCCTTTAGTTTTTGCCTTTCGGTTCCCCAATTTCTCTCCTCTTTCTCTGCTCAGTCCCCTATCCTTGTCGTTCCATATGTATCTGTCTCCGTCTATCTCCATTTTTTTGTACCCTACCCATACTCTTTTTCCTTCCGCTCTTTTTTCCACCGCTATGTTCATTATTTCTCTTTGCACTCTTCTTTCCTCCCATGTCAAATCGTGACTTATATATATTCTTGTATTCTTTAATTTCTTCTTCTCCGCCATTACCTTCTGTTTTTCCTCCCATCCTCCGATTTCCGCCACCACCATCTCATTTTCTTCTCTTTGTTTATAACTGTCACTTTTTCACCTCTACTTTTACATTTAATTTTTCTTCCAGCATCACTGCTAAATCTTTTTGTGGTTTTTCACTTCTCCACCCCTTTATCACAATATTATTCTTTCTTTTTCCATCTTTCCTCGTCTTCCGCTTTTTTCTCCAGTTTTTCTATTCTCTCCACCAGTTTCTCTTTTTCTTTCTCTCACTTCTTTTCTCTTTCTCCCATTTCTTTTTTCATTTCTTTGATTTCTTGTCTTATTCCTTGCATATTTTCTTTCATCTGTTTCATCATTTCTCGCATTAATTCTTTTAACTCCTCTATTTCTTTCCTTCCTCCTTCTGTTCTTGAGGTTTTTCCTTCGCTCTCCTCCGATATCTTTTTAATGTCTGGTGATCTTATTGTTTTCTTTCCTCTTTCAAATATTTGTTGCTTTTCTTTTCCTCTTCCTCTCTCTCTCTCTTTTATTCATCCCTTTCCCCCTTTTTTTTACTTATTTCTTTTAGTACATTTTTTTTTCATATTCATATTTGATTTTTTGTTTTTTGCTACTGGAGGTTTATTACTTCGTCAGTGCACCGACAATTAATGTTGCTCTGCGCTGATTTGTTACATTGTTTTTTTTTATATTATTGTTGCGTACTACTGTAAATAGCTCAATTCAATATAAAGTAACATTAGTATTATAACTATTTTAGTTAAAATTAATTTTAAAAATACATCAAATGTGCAAGATTAGAGCACTTTGTACAAATAGAAAACTGTTTTTAATAGGCGACTTATCTATCTTGTATAAACAAAATTGCTTTATACATATTTTAAATCGTTATTTTTACTAATAAAATGCTAAAAAAAAATTATTTGTCGAAAAAAAAACTTTCATTACAGTTTAGTACTATCATTATTAAATTTCTTTCATAATTAACTTTAAGGAGTATTGTAATTATTACATTCACGCGTTTGTTCATTAATCTTTAAGAAAATAAATTTATAAATGCTTTCAGATAAAAGTTTCGCTAACAAAAATGTATGTACTTAAGTTTTTTAATTATAACAAAACGTTTTTTTTGTTTTTAACGTTATCTTAGTTGTGTAAAAAACTGAATGTAACTTGAAAACGTTGAATTAAGTAGTATTAGTTTAAAAAACTTAATATAATTTTTTGTGGAAAATACTTGTATATAATTTTAACTAAACATTAATTAATCAAAATTGCGCTATACAAAAAGTTAATTAAAATTTGCATTACGCCCAAATTCGGAGTGCTAATATTAAAAATAAGTCTTTGCAGTAATTAAAAATTATGTTAACAAAAATTGTAATATGACATTTTAATATTTTATTAGTTTTAAACACAGGTTACAAATTTACATTACATAACTATGGCCGTTTACATTCCATTAAATGTATTTGTATCTACTTTTACTAAAGTAAAAACAAGATTGATAAAAAAATATAATAAAATGTTTTCCATTTAGTTTGTAACAGAAAATATTTCAACAAACACAGTATTAAAATAAACAAAATGAATAGTTTGAAATTTAACACAAATGTACAAATTAAATATTGAAAATGTTAATAAAATGAACAGTACACACAATTATACCGTAATATAGAATATTTAAATATTATTAGTTAAATTATTATGAATAAATGCAATATGCAAAACATTTTTAATTGTATATAGGTCAAAACCATAATTTTAGTATAGTTCAATACGATGACATTAAACATATGTATCTAAAACAATACGTTAGTAATTAATTTAAATAGAAAAAAAAATCGTTTTCAGGATTAAAAGTACATTATTTTTTTTATTACACCAAATACAGTTTTATATTATTCCTACGTTACAAAATAACAAAATTCAGCTTTCAAACAAATAGACCTTGTCAGAAACATTTGTGTGTGCAAATTTCAAATACGACTTGTAAAATATAATATTTTAGAAGTCTTTCTAGAAAAAATTAAATATTCTTTAGTATAAATCTAAAATATGAAAACAAAAATTTAGTACGAAAAAGCTGACTTTAAAATTGCCAATTGTAAAACATTGATGATTGCATTCGATTAGTAACTTTAGGTCAAGGAAAACGTAACGTTTACCACACGCAACCTACACCATTAATATCACTTCATCCGGTCGACGAGAATACGAAAAAAGAAAACCACTTATTCCATAAACCTTTTTACAAATACTTTGACTCTTATAGAAAATCTATCTGTGTATTAAATATGGCAACCGCTACAAGAGAGTAACATTATCTGATATTATCTTGTAAACTACTTTCACAACAAACATAATCATGAAACTTTTGCGTTCAATAGAAGCAGGACTACAATGGGAATACGGTAAACACTTAACACAAGAATGTTTACAAGTCCTACAACTTTTATCATTTGCTACTACCTATCGATATTTGATTTATACTTACATTACACGTTTTCTATAATTATTTGCGAAATCTTCGAGTAGGTTTTATGTTCGAGTGGGTTTAGTATCATATTATCTTTGATCGTTTTTTTTTTGCTAGATATCCGCTTACGAAGTATATAAAAGCATAATTGAAGACATATTTAAAAAACACTTTTCTTCGTCTTTTAATGCTGTTTTAATAAAAGTCTTGTTTTACATGTTAATATTTGTTTTGTTTTTGTACTTTACGCTGCAAAACGAATCCACAATTTTATGTATTTTTTAATATTTTATTTTAAGAAATCAAGACATGTTTCGCTAAAAAGAATTAGCATCATCAGTATAACTAAAAACTAAAATTAAAACATTGGAATATAAATAAAGAATACTATTCAAATAAAATTGTTAACAAATTATAAATTAATATGTCAATTGAACGTATTTGACAATTTAATACAGTCTACTAAATTAAAAAAATTATTTTAAATAAAGAAAATAAAAAAATATACAAAGAATTAATAAAACTATAATTTTGAACTGAGAAGAATTGAGGGATTTAAATTCAACATTTTATTCAGACAATTTATAGAAAGATCGTTAGAAATTCTATTAATTTTAAGAGTCTCTAATAAGTTAAGAAGAGATCCTTTATTACAAACGTAAAATTTTGATATTAAAATCTGAAGAAAATGAATGTCCTGAACATGAAATATGGTTGGCAAAAGCAGAGTTAGTGTTATAAATATTTGTATTTAAATATCTATTTATTAAATATAAATGTTCATTTAGCCTAGTTTTGAATTTTCTACCTGTTTGACCAATATATGAAGAATTGCAAAAAAAACTAGTAAGTTTATACACTCCAGATTTATGTAAAATTGGTAAATATGCGATTTCTAATTTTTGTGACCTTGTACAAAAACTTATTAACACACCTTTTCCTTCATCATCAATTTTAGTTTCCTTTGATTAGTTAATCCTTTTCCGTCCATACCTCCAGATGATTGTACTAATCTTATACATAATCTTCTTTTTTCTAACAACTCTCTATATAGATTTTAAATTTTAGATCTTTTTTTATTATTAGATTTAGTTTTTAAACAAAATTATTTTAAATTTGACGATAAATATTATTCACAAGCATCAGGCTTAGCGATGGGATCAAATATTTCACCTTTAGCAGCTGAAGGTTTTATGAACAATTTAGAAAATACAATTTTGTCAAACTCTTCTATATTAAACAAAATTTCTTTTTGGTATAGATACGTTGATGTTTGCTTAGTTTTTTTTAATGATACCATTGACAAATTAAATAATTCTGGTAATTTCATTAATTCTATTCACCCAAAAGTAAAATTTACTTTAGATATTCAATCAAACAACTCTTTGTCTTATTTAGATTTAAATTTAATTTTGATACTTTTTTCCTCGAGATTCCGTAATTCCTTTTAATTCGTGCCATCTCTTTTCTCATAAAACTGCTGTTTTTCGTTCGTACTTTCATAGACTATTTTCTATACCTTCGTCTCCTTCTAATTTTGTTAAGGAACAGAAAATTATAAATCTAATTGGTTTAAATAATGGTTATCCTATTCAATTAATTAATCGTATTTTTCACAGAGTTCGTATAAAACATTTATTCAAAAATTTGATCAATTTTCCTACTAATAATAAAATGGTTTTTAGATCTCTTCCATACTTTGGTCACTGTTTTCAATTTTTGCAAAAACTTTTTAAGAAACATAATAACATTTAATTTTCGACACATAACACACTTAAATTATTTTTAGTAAATAATAAAGATCAAATACCAATTTTACATAAATCTGGTGTGTATAAACTTACTTGTTCTTTTTGCAATTCTTCATATATTGGTCAAACAGGTAGAAAATTCAAAACGAGACTAAATGAACCGTTAAATTTAATTAATAGATATTTAAATACAAATATTTATAACACTAACTCGGTTTTTGCCAACCATATTTTATGTTCAGGACATTCAGTGTTCTCTTCTTATCTCATTAGAGACTCTTGAAATTAATAGAATCTCTAACGATGTTTCTATAAACTGTCTAGATTAAATGTTAAATTTAAATCCCTCAATTCTTTTCAGTTTAAAATTATAGTTTTATTCTCTCTTTTTATTCATTTGATATTTCTCTATTTTATTTATTTAAAATATTTTTTTTTAAATATAGTAGACTGTATTAAATTGTCAAATACGTTTAATTGACATATTAATTCATAATTTGTTAACAATTTTATTTGGTTAGTATTCTTTATTTATATTCCAATGTTTTAATTTTAGTTTTTGGTTATGCTGATGATGCTAATTCTTGTTAATTCTTGAAGATTTTCTCTTCTATTACAATACGATAACAATGGAATTTATAGGAATAAAGGCGAATTGAGTTTGCTATTTCCAGTAATTACGAAATTTCAATACAATATTTGGTTGGTACGATAAATCCGTGACGACATTTTGTACTAATATTTAAGCCATGATACAAATTGCTAACCCTTTTTAATTACATTAAGAAGGTCGAAGAGCTTTCAACAACGTCTGCATTTAACGAACGGCACAATTGAAAAAAAAGAACAAGTATTTTAGACATATTTGACGTATTTTGCTAAAATACATAAAGTATCCATAGGTGTACTGTTTAAAATTTAACGTATTGGTTCGAGCGAGCTTTAAATTTAAAGTTAGGCGTTACACATTTCCCTTCAGCGTTGAAGCCATAGGTCACTGAAGATGTGTGATCTATGTGCTAATGGGATACGATTTGAACTTTGATGAATGCCACACTCCGGCTGGTTTACCATCGAGTGTATTCAATGTACTAACTCCTGTTTGACTAATATCGACTACTACAAATGGGCCTTCCCATAAAGAAAACAACTTGGAAGCTACTTTTTTCCGAAGATTTTCGAAGAACTTTATCAACAATCTTAAAATGAGAATCTCTTTTACAAAGATTATAACGAGTAGGGGAAGGTCGGGCAAAGCGGAATAGTTAACATTTGATCATATCTTGTGGTCCTGTAGGTGCACTCAGAAAAATGATTTTATGCACATCTGTTAGCTATATGATATAGGGTTACGATCCAGGAAACGCTAACCTAATGACACCAGAGAGAAAAAAATCAAAATCTAAAGGTGTGCAAATTTTACGTTGCCCGCTATGTTGTGGGCAAAATAAAATTTTCATGCGGGCAAAACTGAATACTACGAAATATACCCAAAACACAGTTTATTATTGAAAAATTTCGGACAAATTCGAAAAAACGTTAGAGAATTAAATAATAAATATTATGGGGTTGCATTGGTACCCAGTTCAGGCACATCAAAAAAACCACGCCTCAGTATTTTTGGCTCATTGATCACCATATGAATATCTTCCTTCTCGTAAGTCATTATATTATCTTTGTTACCGTGACTTCTGTGTTCACGAGGTTTAGGACAATCCCAAGGAACAGATTTCTTCCATAGTTCACTGCAACCCAGCTCCCTTGCTCCAAATCCGCAATCGTGGGTTTACCTGTGGGGAAATTTGAAAACTCGAACTCGAAGCTACTCTCATCATTCAAGGGTGGGTCTATCTGACTACTCTCGCTGTCAGTCTCATTCTTGGAAAGCAATTGCTTCTTGATTCTTTTGGTCTTTTTCTTTGGTGGTACCTTTGGTTGCTTGGTCATTTTGAGCTCTTCCATAAAAGGGATCCATGACGTTTCTTTCTTTTTTGCGTGCGATCTTCCTTATCAGAAACGTGAAGAATACGTATTATCTCCTGAGGAGAAACAATCATAGCACCTTCCGAAAATGTTTTTGAAGGGTTTTGTGGTTTTTCTTGTACGGCAGAAGTCTCGTCATCTTGACTTGTTCTAGTAGTGGCCAAACGGTTGGTTGTTTCAGCTGCAGCAAAGGAGCTGGCGTTGAAAATTCTTTGAAAGGGATATATGCCCGTTTTTCTGAAGCCGCTAATTGCCGTTTCCATTGTGGCTGCCTTCAAGTAGACTTCCCCAAATAAGGCTCCAATTTCATGAATAGTGACAATTTTTCCGGGGTGTTCTCGCAGCCACACTCTCACTGCTTGTTGATATAAGGTGGAAATTGGATACATAAAAGAGACATCCAGTGGTTGCAACCAGTGTGTGCAATGTGGGGGCAGAACAAGAATATCAACAAGTTTTGTTTTGGCTATGGTCAGCATTTCAGGTTCTTTATATGTGTAGAATGGCCATCTAATATAAGAAAGACGCGGTCTTCAGCTGTTGGCTTTGCAAATTTCAGAAAATGTTCGAACCATTCAGTAAAAATATCAGTTTGCATCCAACCTGTTCGATGGGCAAAAATTTTTGTATTTGGCGGAGCTCCATTTTCAAATGTTACATTGTGTCGAACCCTTGGAAATATCAAAACTGGAAGAATATATTCTCCGGCTGCATTGAAACAAATTTCGACGGTAACCAACGTGCCTCTCTCTGCTGAGGACAGAACTCCCACCTGCTTTTTCCTCTTTTTCGATATTATTTTGGAAGGCTTATTTGGTACCGTAGAAATTCCAGTTTCATCGCAATTATATATGCGATTTGGGGGGTATCGGTGATTTTCATATAAAAAATCAAGTAGATCGAAAAACTTGGTAACGTTAACCTCATTAAAAGCCGAGACTCTAGCTGCTGAGGTTTTCTCTGGGAGCGCAGTGATAACTTCGAGTTTCTTTTTAAGAAGCCACACACCCAATGTTTTCCTGCTACTTGTTTATCATTATTGAACGGACGAGGAATGTGGTTCCTGATAGCAAATTGATATACGAGAGACTTGAGATCTGAGATGGTTATACCAAAAAGTCGCTCTTCCATTTCTAAGATGTATTCGACTAAAACCTTTTCTTGGTTCTCACTAAACACAGAACGAAATCGTCCAAGCTTTTTATCAACACACTGGCCAGTTATTTTTAATCCACAGAAGAGTGTAAGTTTTTCATTTCTTGTCCTAAGCTCTTTAAAACTGACGATTTAATAGCAAATTGAATCTCAATCAAATGTTCATCTCAATCTTGATAATTGTCTTCAAGATAACTAACTATCAACTGTTTGATGTTCTTAGAACTACGTTCTGTAAGGTTTGCTTGTAAATGATAATATAATGTGTTCCGTAACTCTAAGTTACAGTCACGTGCTAAAACATTTATCAATGAACTAACAAGATTTTTGGCATTATCAGACAAGAAAACTTGAGGACAACCAAAACGATTCAATATACAAAAACAAAATTTTTCTGCAATAACTGACGAAGTGGCTTTAAGAATAGGAATAATTTCAATCCATCTTTCACCACCAATACACATTCCTTTACTATTACGTACAAATGGACGGATTAAATCAGTTGATACAATATCAAACTAAATAACATGGAAACATTTTTCCATACAAAGACTGATTAGAAAGTTTAACTCTCTGACAAATATTACAATGTTTGACATAACGCTGTACGTCCGAGTACATTTTAGACCAAAAACAAAATTTACTTAATGTCCAATGTGTTTTATCGACTCCTAAGTGATCTGACATAACACGGTCTATTTGAATAGGAAACTACTAATTTCCAATTTTCACTGAGATCCTCTAAATCGCCTTTCAAAAAACTTTTTCTAAAATAACATAAACAATTAGACTCTATTTTCCAATCGGGATGCAAATGTGACACTTTTGATTGCAGTCTTCAGTATTATTTACCAAATTTACCAGACTGATATTTTAATGTCTGCGAAATAACGCATCGGCTACACAATTCAATGAGTCTGTTCTATACTAAATTTCAAAATCCAATACTTGTAATCGCAAAGACCAACGAGCTAGACGACCGGTAGAGTTTTTCAAATTAAGCCACCATTTCAAACTAGCGCGATCAGAAAACACCTGAAATTTGTAGCCCTAAATAATGTCTAAATAATGACAATTACGTTCGATACCAAACAATGCAGCTAAACATTCCGTTTCTATAACTGAATAGTTTTGTTCTGCTTTCGACAATGAACGAGATGAGTAAGCAACAACACGTTCGTGACCATCTCAAACTTGAGTTAAAACTGCGCCTATACCAGTATTACCCGCGTCGCATTGCAAA
The DNA here is from genome assembly GCA_035610365.1 of Aquatica leii. NCBI lineage: Eukaryota > Metazoa > Arthropoda > Insecta > Coleoptera > Lampyridae > Aquatica > Aquatica leii. Next base: position 16,378,530 of record CM069432.1, read on the forward strand.
GTGAATGGCATACTAAAATCGTGTCTTGCTAAACTGGAAGCTGACAAAAAAATAATTTTTAAATTTTCAAAAGCTTTATCTTGTTCCACACCCCATTCCCATAAAGAATTTTTTTTTAACAATCTAGAAAGAAGCGACACTAATGTGGAAAAATTTTTAATGAATCTCTTATACCATCCTGCCATATCTAAAAATGTGCGTAACTGCTTTACATTTTTTGGAGCTGTGAACGAAATAACTAAACTGACCTTATCAGGACCAACGGTAAGACCATGTTCGTTTACACGATAGCGTAAGTATTTAATTTCTTTACAACCAAATTCACATTTGTCCAGATTTATTTTAAGCCTGCAGCAGAATGCAATCTATTAAAAACTTCTCTAAGCATTTCACCACTAATCTTGAAATTAGGAGTACAAATCACAATATTGTCCAAAAATACATATACATAGGGATGTAAGTCAGAACCAAGCACATCAACAGCCAATATTTGAAAAGTTGCGGGTGCGTTAGTAAGACTAAAACGAAACGTTATAACAAAATAAGCTACTATGAAAGCTATTAAAACTTTGCTGGTTTCATTTGCTAACGGGACTTGATGAAAAGTCTGTTTAAGATCTATTTTTGACAAATATTTAGCTTGACAAAGACTATCTAATAAATTAGTCATGTTCGGAAGCGAATACGAATCTTTGCAAGTAATAGCATTAATTTTCTGAAAATCAATTCAAAATCTATAACTATCACCCTTTCGTACCATAACTACTGGTAAACACCAAGTACTAGCACAACGTTCAACAAATCCTTTTTCTAATAATCGATTTAATTCAACGTGCATCGATTCTAAAACTTTTGGCGAATATTGATAATCATTTTGTTTAGCAGGACAGCTATTTTCAACTATTCAGTATATGCATCTACCTTTTCTACACCTTTCTTAATTATTTTATTTAAAATTTCTTTCACAGACAAATTGAAAGAAAAAAATGCCATAACTAGGTTGTTTGTGACTATTTGGCACATAAAACAAATTTAAATTGAGTTTGAGGATCATCTTCAAGCCACCATGTATCCAACTGTAAATTGGTACATATTTTCGATTTCTAAATGCTATCTAAACCAAGCAATAACGATACCAATAACGAGGGTAAATGGAAGAACTGAAAAATAAGTTTCGGTTTTCCAAGATACAATAAAATAACAAAAACTTCCGTATTTGTTGTAGTGTCTGAGTTTGCTGACTCAGCGAAAAATGGTGCAACTCTAGTAGGTTTTTATCCTAACTATAAAAGTGTGGCATCCGTGTTTTTTCCTACTTAAGATACACTAGAACCACTATCAAATACTACAAAAAATGTTTTGGATTCAACATGATCCGCTAACAATACTGGAAGAAGCCATTGTTTAGCTATTGGGTTTAATCTATAAATTCCCGATTTTGGAATGTGTAAAGTAGAAGCATTTATAACTGTCATCGCACTAGCTATTTGTATTGAGTCTTCCAACGATGTTCAGCTAATTTTCACAAACTACAACTGTCAACAACCATACTACAATTATTAAGTACGCTACTTTTAAGTTTAAATAGTTAAGTTTAAGAACCTGAAGTGGAGATCTGACTACACATCCTAGCTAGTTGCTTTGAGAGATGATTTTTGACTTCTTTTGGTTACAGAATGTATCAAATCTGAAAACGACCGAATTTTTTGTAAAGAACATTGCTCCTCAAAAGCTCCACGAGAACCATGATCTAAATTGCGTAATGCTTGTTGGAGTTTGAAGAAATCTCCAACATCCGAAATACCAAAAACATCTAAAGCTTTCATGAACTGGCAAAAATAAATTTCAGTTTTGACAAGAACCAATTGTAATTGGTTTAAATTAAAATATACGATCAAGATACATAGAAGTTTGTCTACGTTTATTTTGATAACAATTTTTCAAAGCTACTAAAGGTAATTGGTGGTTTTGAAGTTCTAATGAAAAGTTGAAAATGACAGAAAGTGCTTCATATTTCAAAGAAGTAGGCATATAATAAAACTTGAATGTTTCCGAAATGTTTGGATTAGAATCCACAGACGAATCAAATAACAAAATGAAATTTGGTCGTTCATTCAGCTGACCACTAAAAGTAAGCAATTCTATGGAATTCTAGGAAGTAACGTAGATGGCGTTGACAAATTTACTACTAAATTAGTATTTGCTGAAACAGGTGAAATTGCAGATAATGCAGACAATCTACAATATTTGTTACAAATTTAATCAATCAAATTGATAGCAGCATTACTAGCCTGTAATGTGTTTAAATGCAACCAAACGGAAACAATAAGGGCGTTAGTTGGGTAACTGTTTCGAATTTGTCTTATAATTTAGACAGACGATTGTATTGACTAGTAAAATCAGACAATGTATCACTTGTTAATGACTGAGATTTATCAGAGATTGCTTAAATGTTTCAGAACAAATCTTCTTTTTATCTTTTTAAAACTATTACTGAAATATCTGACTTAACTATTATGACAAATTGTGTAATTCCAACAAATAAAAAAATCAGTTCACCGTACAAATTACAAATTGGATCTATATGTCTTTTTTATGTAATTGTTGAAAAAATTTAACTTTTTGTTAGTTTAGTTGTGTCCTGGTGTCATTTTGTCGCCTTTATGACAAATTATAATTGGCACATTAAAGAGGCTAGATTCTATTAGTTACTTTTCCCGCCTCCCACTTTTCAAAACTTTGAGCTGCCGTTTTTTGTTGTGGATTAAATTCACTTCAACCGAGTGCAGACTTTACGTCTAATTGTGAGATTTTGTAAAAAATTAATTCGAGATATAAGTTCTTCAAAGATCCCAGTAAACACGGATTGAAACTGTTACAGTCACAAAATTAAAACAATTGTTTCATTACGTTGTTTCGTGTTAGTTCCATTTTTATATCATTTACATGTAACTGACAGTGAATAAATTGAAAGAGTTCCGATTTTTCACAATCAGTTTTAAACCGTTTCAGTACTTGCAATTTTTATCCCATAATCAGCAACCGTCTAAAAACTGATTTATTAAAACCGAATATTTTTTGAATAACTAGAATTGTTTAAAGATCGATTAAATAAGATTGAATTATTTTCAAAACAGTGGAATCGTTCTAGGAAAAACGAATACTTTGTGATTAGTCAGCATTAGTCGTTGCTATACTTTTGATTACTGTCGTCAACGCTTGCGCTGCAAATTGATATCTTTTCACTTGTTCGGTTGTAGTTTGATAAGTGATGCTGTGTGTACAATTACAAAATGGAACAATAAACGGTAAGTCGAAACATTTTATTATAATCCATAAATGTAATCGATATTATTATCATTTCTGTTCTTTATGTATCATGTTTTAATTTGTATAAAAAAAATGTAAATTAACACACATGGTTGCGTTAAGGTAGATTATTGCGTAAATCTGATGATACTTTAGGATTTATAATTACAGTTCAATTCTTCAAGTTTTCTATACGATTTGGTACAGCTAAAGGTATTCACAGTGTTTTTATAACTTTCTAATGATTGCTAAAGTGATATTTATATTAAGTTTGTGTTGTTTTTGATTAAAAAAATGTAATTAATTTTGTGTAACTCTATGATTATGTATGTATATGTATATAAATGAAATATTTATATCTATGTTACAGATGCGGTTAAAAGTTGCTACCCAACAGTAACTGATGCAGTTTTCGAGGCATCCGTGAAAAGACCACATCCAGGAAAGTTGCAATATGTAAAAAACTCAATGTGATATTGTATTTAAAAATATTGATTGTGCAATAAAATTTGAAACGTGCATTCGAAAATGTATTATTATATTATTGAAAGAATTGTTTTAGTTCATTATTGAAACAAGAAAATCATATATTTATTGATCATTTAGTATCAGTTCAAGAACGAAGCTTTTAAAACGTAAACCGAATGCAACATTTAGTTTGCAACAGATTTGAATTTAAAATACCGAAACTATACTGATTCAAATAAGTGAAACAGCGATGGACTTATAGCTATTTTATTGCAGTTAGGTTTCTTTTATGTTTGAAACAAGAGTGAATCATAAATTTTTTGTTTTGAAACTGTTACTAAACATTATCAATTTTGTGTTTACTGGGTAACTACTGGTAAACACAAAGTACTAGCACAAGGTTCAACGAATCCTTTTTCTAATAATCGATTTAATTCAACGTGCATCAATTCTAAAACTTTTGGCGAATATTGATAGGCATTTTGTTTAGCAGGACAGCTATTTTCAACTATTCAGTATATGATTCTACCTTTTCTACACGTTCCTTAATTATTTTATTTAAAATTTCTTTCACAGACGAATTGAATGAAAAAAATACCATAACTAGGTTGTTTGTGACTATTAGGCACATAAAACAAATTCAAATTGAGTTTGAGGATCATCTTCAAGCCACCATGTATCCAACTGTAAATTGGTACATATTTTCGATTTCTAAATGCTATTTAAACCAAACAATAACAATACTAATAACGAGGGTAAATGGAAGAACAGAAAAATAAGTTTCGGTTTTCCAAGATACAATAAAATAACAAAAACTTCCGTATTTGTTGTAGCGTCTGAGTTTGCTGACTCAGCTAAAAATGGTGCAACTCTAGTAGGTTTGTATCCTAACTATAAAAGTGTGGCATCCGTGTTTTTCCCTACTTAAGATACACTAGAACCACTATCAAATACTACAAAAAATGTTTTGGATTCAACATGATCCGCTAACAATACTGGAAGAAGCCATTGTTTAGCTATTGGGTTTAATCTATAAATTCCCGATTTTGGAATGTGTAAAGTAGAAGCATTTATAACTGTCATCGCACTAGCTATTTGTATTGAGTCTTCCAACGATGTTCAGCAAATTTTCACAAACTACAACTGTCAACAACCATACTACAATTATTAAGTACGCTACTTTTAAGTTTAAATAGTTAAGTTTAAGAACCTGAAGTGGAGATCTGACTACACATCCTAGCTAGTTGCTTTGAGAGATGATTTTTGACTTCTTTTGGTTACAGAATGTATCAAATCTGAAAACGACCGAATTTTTTGTAAAGAACATTGCTCCTCAAAAGCTCCACGAGAACCATGATCTAAATTGCGTAATGCTTGTTGGAGTTTGAAGAAATCTCCAACATCCGAAATACCAAAAACATCTAAAGCTTTCATGAACTGGCAAAAATAAATTTCAGTTTTGACAAAAACCAATTGTAATTGGTTTAAATTAAAATATACGATCAAGATACATAGAAGTTTGTCTACGTTTATTTTGATAACAATTTTTCAAAGCTACTAAAGGTAATTGGTGGTTTTGAGGTTCTAATAAAAAGTTAAAAATGACAGAAAGTGCTTCATATTTTAAAGAAGTACGCATATAATAAAACTTGAATGTTTTCGAAATGTTTGGATTAGAATTCACAGACGAATCAAATAACAAAATGAAATTTGGCTATTCATTTAGCTGACCACTAAAAGTCAGCAATTCTATGGAATTCTAGGAAGTAACGTAGATGGCGTTGACAAATTTACTACTAAATTAGTATTTGCTGAAACAGGTGAAACTGCAGATGATGCAGACAATCTACAATATTTGTTAGAAATTTTATCAATCAAATTGATAGCAACATTACTAGCCTGTAATGTGTTTAAATGCAACCAAACGGAAACAATAAGGGCGTTAGTTGGGCAACTGTTTCGAATTTGTCTTCCAATTTAGACAGACGATTGTATTGACTAGTAAAATCAGACAATGTATCACTTGTTAATGACTGAGATTTATCATAGATTGCTTGAATGTTTCTCTTTCTCTTTTTAAAACTATTACTAAAATATCTGACTTAACTACTATGACAAATTGTGTAATTTCAACAAATAAAAAAATCAATTTACCATACAAATTACAAATTGGATCTATATGTCTTTTTTATGTAATTGTTGAAAAGATTTAACTTTTTGTTAGTTCAGTTGTGTCCTGGTGTCGTTTCGTCGCTTTTATGACAAATTATAATTGGCACATTAAAGAGGCTAAATTCTATTAGTTACTTTACCCGCCTCCCACTTTTCGAAACTTTGAGCTGCCGTTTTTTGTTGTAGATTAAATTCACTTCAACCGAGTGCAGACTTACTTCTAATTGTGAGATTTTGTGAAAAATTAATTTGAGATATAAGTTCTTGAAAGATATAAGGACTTTAAATGTTGTTTTCTTTAATTTTTAGGTGAGTTTCTGTTGTAGATATAAAATGAATTTGTTGAATAAAAACTTTGATTTTTAGAGAAAAGCAATTAAGTCTTTGATTATAAAAGATATCAATAACATTATAAAACAACATTTTCTGCAAATATTTCACGAAACATGAAAAGATTAAGATTTGATTTTGTAGTGAAACTAACAGCAGATGGAAAATCAAACACTATATGCATAAACTGGATAGCTACACCTAACGGACAGATTTTTGGAATACCAGTCGAGTTCCAACCTGCAAACTTGCATCAATTTATTACAAATACTCAAAACTATTTCAAAATAAGAAAATCATTAAATAAAGGGTATCAAACAAGGAAAATATGGATATGACAGATGACATATCAAAAATATATTTGGATGAAGAACAAAACCTACAGTTTAACGATTTCTACTTGGAAGAAATTTTAGCAGAAACAAATAGTGTTGAATCTACACCTAGTGGCTGAAATGAATCGTTTGAAAAATTGTTAAAGAAGCTGCTTGAAGATAAACAAATAAAATCTGAAACTCAAAATCTAAGAAAAATTGCAAAGGATTTTATGGTTGTAAAATTTAATGGCAGGAACTCAAACGCTTACCAGTGGATTAGGAATTTTAATAAAGAATGTGAACGTTTCCAAATCAATGAAGATAAAAAAAAATTGAAATGCTAAAAATTTTTTTGGAATACTCTAGCACAGATTGGTACAGCTGCATGTTAATAAAACTTACAGTAGAATCAGAACAAATTGGAGAAAAGTTTTTGTGAGGCGTTTGCAAACAAAGAATGATATCTCATGAGACATGCTATAGCTTTTAAATATCAAGCAGCTTCGTTACTTGAGTATGCTTTAAAAAAAGAAAAATTATTATTGGAAGTAAGAAAATCAATTGATACTGGGACAGTCATCGACCTTATAGCATTTGGCTTACCTAATTATGTGGCTGATAAAATTAACATAGTAACTTTACAAGGAACGGAAGATCTTTACAATGAATTAGGAAAATTGGAACATTTTGTTGGGAAAAATAAATATGATAAAAAAGACAATATATATTCTGACAATAGATCAATAAAAATTGAGAAAGAAAACCATGCCAAATTTGTGTCTGCGAAAAAAGAGGGATACCTTACCATGCAGAGGAAAATTGCTGGTTTAAAGAGAAAAATAGAAAAACAGTTTTAAAAACTGTAAATAATTCAGAATTGGAAATTGAGCTGAACGAGGAGAATCCAAAAAACTAGAAGTGCCACCATTAATAAAAGTAAAGTTCATATTAAATGATATTTTAAATGTTTCGGAAATTTATGATTCAGGTTCAAATGTGTCATTAATAAATGCAAAGTTATTGAAAATACAGCCAAAAGAAAATACAAATAATATAAAAAAACTTAACTTGAAAACTATTAATGGTGAGAAAAAAATAAAACGTGTGGTAACATTAAAAATAAAAATTTACAATATTGTAAGAAATATGGATGTTTTTGTAGTAGATAATGAAAACTTTAACTATGATTTTCTAATCGGGTTGGATGGCATAAAAAACTTTAAATCAATGCAAAATGAAGAATTGAAGATCATACATTGTAACAATATAAAAGAAAAGACGGTAACCTCAATTGAAGAGGATATGAGAAACAAAAAATCGAAGATAATAAATGTCACAATTCCTGATGTACTAGGTGACAAAAATAAAGAAGGATTTATTGAACTCTGGGGTATTAAAACAAGATACTTAAACCATGAGTAAATGTGAAATAAATTTCAACGAACATATAAACTCAGATAGATTTGAACATTAGTAAACCATTTAGATTTATACCAACAATCAGAAATTGATAAGTTGATAGAAAAATACAAACCGGTCTTTGCAAAAGATAATTATGTCATCGGTACTGTACGAGATTATGAAGCTCACGTTGACTTGATGATAGATAAATATTGTTACAAACGTCCATACAGATGCACACCTGAAGATGGAAAAGAAATAGAAAACCAAATATCAAAACCAATAAATAAAAATTTGATTGAGGATTTTTATAGCCTATTTGCTGCTCTAGTAAGTCTAGCATATAAAAAAGAAGATGGAAAAAAACAAGACTTGCATAGATTTCAGAGAATTGAACAAAATTGTCGTCCCACAATCACAACATTTTCCGTTGATTGAGGATTAAATGATAAAAACTGTAAACTGTAAATATTTTTCTACTTTGGACATAAATTCAGCATTTTGGTCAATTCCTTTAAAGATTCAAGATAAATACAAAACTGCATTTGTTACACAGGAAAGCCATTTCCAATGGACGTGCCTACCATTTGGGCTAAAGACTGCTCCAGTCATATTTCAAAGAATATTGGGAAACATCATTAGATAGTAAAAACTCTCTAGTTTTGCGGTAAATTTTATAGATGACATCTTAATTTTTTCGAAAACTTTTAAAGAGCATTTATTACATCTATCGAGACTAATGGAAGCAATACGAACAGAAGGCTTTAGAATTAAATTTTCAAAATGTTCTTTTTGAAGTAGTCACGCCAAATAGTTAGATCAAATAATTGAAAACAATTCAACCAGTCCTTTGAAAGATTATTTAACTGCTGTCAAAAACTGTTCACTTCCAAAAACAAAGAAAAATATACAACTCCTAGGTAAAGTAAATTTTCATCATAAATTTGTACCACACAGTGCAATTGTTCTAGATCCTATACACAATTTATTACGGAAAGATGTGAAATTCATATGGTCCGCAGAATCTCAGAAATCATTTGATAAATTAAAAGAATTGCTATGTTTAGAACCAATTATGAATATTTTTGAGCCCGAATTACCAATAATGATTTACACGGATGCTAGATCAATAAAATGAGAGCGGTGTTAAAACAAGAAGATAAAAATGGAAACAGTAAGCCAGTTGCTTATTTTTCAAAAAAGTTAACTGAAGCTTAAAAAAGAAGAAGGCAATATATATCGAATGTCTAGCAATAAAAGAAGCTGTGAAGTATTGGCAGCGGTGGCTTATGGGAAAAGAATTTATCGTATATTCAGATCATAAACCATTAGAAAATATGAACATCAAAGATAGAACTGACAATATAATCCCAATATAATTTTAAAATTAATATAACCTAAAAAAATTAAACCAAGAAGCAGACTATTTAAGCAGAAACCCGGTTCTAGAACCTCATGACAATACTGAAGATTTTTTTTAACGTTATAGATTTAATAAACCTAGAAGATGTAAAAAATGACCAATAAACAAATCTTGACCTAGAAAAAGAAAAACTTTATTTGAGAATGAAATTTACTATAAAAAGATGAGAAGAAAAAAAATTCATATTATCAGAAGAACTGAGCAAAACTCTAATAAAAGGTGTTCACAATAGATACTGCCACATTGGAAGAACACAGATGATAAATAAAATAACGCCATTCTACACAACGAAGAACATCATTGCAAATATTAAACAAATTTGCGATTAATGCGAAGTTTGTATAAAAAACAAATCAAGGAAGAAGTCAAAATATGGTTTAAAGTCACATTTAGGTCCAGCAACACGTCCATTTGAAATTATATCTATTGATACCATTGGAGGCTTTGGAGGATCACGGTCGACAAAGAAACACTTACATCTTCTGGTCGTTCATTCTACAAGGTATGCTTATATTCTTACATCAAGAAATAAAAGTTCCAATAATTTTATCAAAGTAATAGAAACTGTAACACAAAATTACAATATTGAAATGGTGTTAACGGACCAATACCCTGGTTTAAATTCTAAAGGATTTCAAAACTTCTTGAAAAATTGAAACATAAAAATAGTTTTCACTGCTGTGGATTCACCATTTTTGAATGGGCTCAATGAAAGACTAAATCAAACTTCAGTTAATAAGATAAGATGTAAGATAATTGAAAGTGATAAATAAATAGCATGGACTACCATTGCACATAAATGTGTAGAGAAATAAAATGAAACGGAACATACAATTACAAAATTTGTTCCAAAATACTTTTTAGAAGGTGAAAATATTAATATTTTACCAATTGAATTGAAATTAAGATGCACAAAAGAAGATCTGGAAAGAGACAGGAAAATTGCTCTGGAGAACACAATAAAATCTCATAATTATAATAAAAAAATATTCGACCGGTATAGGGAAGAACATAAATCGGAAGTGGGAGACAAAGTATACGTGGAAACCGGGAATAGATTAAATAGGAAGAAAATAGATGAACTGAGAATTGGACCATACAAAATTATGAAGAAAATTTCTAATTCAATCTATGAAGTTGATACCGGACACAAGAAAACAGATTTCTACCACATTACGAAAATATCTCCAGTGCATGTTAGTGGATAAACAATTACATACATTATTACATGCAATTGTTACTCTCCAGGGGGGGGGGAATGTAAAAAAACCTTATCCATGTACAAGGCTCATGGGATACATCGGGTCTGAAGTTTTTTTTTGACATTTGTCTAATTGCAAGATTTTGTGAAAAATTAATTCTAAATATGAGTTGTTCAAAGATATAAGGACTTTAAATGTTGTTTTCTTTAATTTTTAGGTCAGTTTTTGTTGAAGATATAAAATGAATTTGTTGAATAAAAACTTTAATTTTTAGAGAAAATCAATTAAGTCTTTGATTATAAAAGATATAAATAACATTAAATATATATTTACTATTTAGTAAAATTAACACGATTGTTGCAATATTACCAACAATTGTTTTATTATTTTACAATAATATAAATTATATTTTAAAATAGTAATTTGTGCAAGATTTAATTCACTACAGTTTTTAGAAACTTCTGCAAAATTTAATATCGTTTTAACAAATGTAAAATATATTTGAATAAACTTAATAAACTACGACGTATTTAGTAATTAATACAAAATAAATTAAAACTTACAAAACGACAATAACTAATTTTGAAAATTAAGTTAACTAACATTACAATAGTGTGTCAATCAGATTATAGATTAGTTTGAGATTTAAAAGTCTGCTAGTTTTTTAATTAAATTTTGGAAAATGAAATATTATTTTTAAAAGTAAACAAAAATTTTAACTGTCACAAAAATTAATATCAAAGAAACTCTTTTTAGAGGAGCAAAGAAACTTTTAAAAGCAATTCGAAAATATATATAATGAATGCATTTGTATTTTACAAAAGCTTCATTTGGGAAGCTTTGTAAAATACAAATCGTTGTAATTAAGTACTTGAATCGCTATTAATTCCGTTTAAACTCGGTACACACAAAATTGTTTAGAGTGAATCATGTCCGTTTTATTAAAATATATTTTTTTTTAAATGAACGCTTAATTAATATTTGCTGAAGTAGAACTGATAAATAGTTTTTGCGCTAGATTTTGAGGTTGTATAAATCATTTTTGGCGACGCCGTTCTTAAATAAATCAACAAGATATTCTCGACAGGCGTTTCTACAAAACACACTATTTCCTTTGTCTGCTTCTTATTTATTTACTTTTTTCGTAATATTAAACTCTTGCAAAATTCATTTCTTATATAATATGAATGGCACAATCTTTCAATTCGCGTAACGATGTACGTATATTTTATTCAATAAGGCGATCTTTATATGTTATTGTAAAGTTCTGTTTTTATAGGAAGGAACTAGCTGCATCAGTTACAATAAAATATAACCACGAACAAAAAATGTTTGTTAGCGTGAAAAAATTTTCTAACATATAAATTTAAAAAAATTGTTTTACAACAGTAGGGTTTATTGCATTCTAAATTAAATCAAAGTTACAAAAAGACAAAACAGCAACTTTTAAATAAACATATAAAATTAACATATGTTGTAACGTAAAAATCAATAGGTGAGTTTTTCATATCAATTATTCATACGTTTATAAATATTTATTTATAATTTAAGTTTGTGCACGTTTAGTGTCTTCAATTTTTGTTAGACGAGTGTAAAAGTTTTATACAGTAATGTAATGATTTATGTAACGCTGTTTTACAAAATGCTTGATAAATTATCTTAAATTTTGTTACAAAAATAACAAAAGTATTGCAATAAAAATAAAAGCTGTTTGTAGGTCAACATTTTCTAAATATAGGTTTAATATACTTTTCTAATTTATTGGTATCAACATTAATCATAATTTTCTTATCACGGATTTTTTTAATAAAACATTTGACGGGGTTATCGTATCAAATTGCTTTAGTAGAATTGTTTCGGAAATAGAATGCAATAATTAGAAAATTATACCGCACGCCGTGCCGATAACATTTTTTTATCGGTGTATGTGTTTGCATTTAAACACAAAGAATTAATTAAGACTTGTTGGTAGAAGGATTTTCTCGTAACTTAATTGCTGGCGACTATCGTACTATGATTCGGAAAGCGGTCGCAGGTCTCGATGTGCAGTAACACTAAAAAGGCGCCAAAACGATCAAAAACCGAAATAGAAGATACCATTTAAATCTATCCAAGACTGAAAAGGAACAAATGACAACACACAGGTTGTATTACAAATATGTTTTTATTTTATCAGAAAAAGAGAAGTTAGAAAAGAGAAATGAAGTATAATTGTTCAAACAAACTCCCATCGGTTGAACAAAACGTCGTACATACAATTAAAGTTGTCGACTGAACTTATACATTTCAAAAAAACAAATTTATATTGGTAAATATAATACAAATATGTAATATCTCAAAATTAAGAGAGCCAAAGCGCACCGTTTAATAATATATTACACACAAAAAAAGTTACAGTTGATTCTGACAACAACCGTCGTGCGTACAAACGTTTGACAACGTAGATAAAAGAAAATTAGAAAATACAATACTGAAAATGTATTTTCTTTCTTTTGAAGTATGCTGTTAGTTAGGGCCACCTTCCCCAGAATTTTCTAAAATTCGTTAAAATAAACAATCACATCCGTATAGCGTTATCACAAATAAGTTTTCTTTGGTTCATATGATCTATGAGAAAGAACCAGATGCGCCAAGTTTTCCCCAGATTAATATTGCTATTTCGGTAAGTAAGCAACACTCTTAACATCACATCGTAGATTGTTACGTCATTATAGCAATTTGCCCAATGTGACCGAACAGGTGTCAATATTTATGAAATGCGTGCGGGTATCCAAAATTGCTAGTGACAATTATAGGAAAATCAAATTAAATCACAAAAATAAAAATCAATTCTTACTCCAGAAAGACTTACACGTAAAAAGCGAAAGTACTACACTCATTTACAACGTGAATATTTAGAAATTAAAGCCTCACCGGACGCGTACGTTAGATCGCCATGTACAAACCTTACCACAGTCACCTTATAAATGGATTATCTCCCTTTCGTAAAAAAAACATTAGTATGTCACCTAGCAAATTTATAATTATGCCTCATAACACGTACTACAAGAAAAGAAGGAAACCTTAGTTATGAAAAAGAAAGATTACGCTTACTCCCACAAAAGCTTGTAAGAATAGAATTAATTTTCCATCCAAACTACAATTAGAACAAAGGTCTTTAATATCTTGTCAAAATACCGAATGACAATCATGATTCTTCTAAGAAAGTAACTAAATTAAAGATAGTGTCGTTAACTTAAAGGTTTATGCAAGATGCATATATACAGGATGTTATAATAAAAAAACCAAACGTTACAAAATTGTACAAATAGACAAAGACAAATCTTAAGCAAGAAAGAAATTTTAACCAATCTAACTTAAAAGATAAAAGAATTCAGAAAAAGTAAAAACGATAGAAAAATATCCTAAAAGTAGAAAGAAGAGAAAGGTATACCAAAAAACCAATAAAAAAAACTTGATGTTATGCTTATTTTATCCCCATACCCGTAGAAGAAACGAAATTAGTATCCACCCTACATGCCAAGCAACTGCCCCCAAGACAAACCTAAAAAAGGATCAAGAAGAAAGAAAAATGGCTGGCACGTATAAAGTCCCTACATCCTTAAAGAAAAAAATAAAAAGTAAGAAAAATAGATATAGGTAGACGGAGGAAGAAAAAAAGAAAAGATATTATAGTTAGCCATAACACAAATAGGTACCAAACGCTGTCCTTCAAATGGAAAGTTTACCATAACATTTAAATGCCGACAAACAGAATAGAAAACTTAAAAAACACTAAAATTAAGCGACAGTCTTGCGAGTGATTTACTAACCGTACTAGTCTCGACATGTCTGACTAAACAAATATAGGTACATATATACAAACAGAAAGATAGTATATCCTAAAGTAAAAACGGAACAGAAAAATAGCAAACAAAAACTATCAAAAATCTTAACTAAAGTGACAGCAAAAGCAAATAGATAACATCCGAGCCTTAACAACCAAGATACTAACCACACACAAATCACAAAATCACAAGACAACAACCAAGAGAATCGTCAAAAGATAAATCTGAAAACAAAGATCAAGCTAGAATTTACGACACTTGGAACGCCGATGGAAGAGAAACGAACGACTAGGAGAAAAGAACAAAACATACAATAAAAAACAAGCAATAGCGTAAAATATTTATGTAGAAGTGTAAAAAATTTTGTTAGGTTAAAAATGCTTTAGTATAATGTTTGTCCCCTGTATGAAATTTATTCTCGATACGCCCATTTTTCGTTGTTGAGTAAGCATACAATGTCAAATTCTAAAAACACAATTTTATTTCTTCCGGTAACGTTTGAAAAACGCAAACATCATCTAGCGTTGTATATGGCCAACAAGACTTTTATCGTTAACTGTTTCACGCACATCTATGTGAATATGAATTAGAATATTGTTGTGATCTGAGTGAAAGTCTTTATTTGGGGTAAGCATATTTTGTGTTTGTAGTTTAATTTAATGATTCCGTAATTGTCAGTAGCGAGTTTATATACCCTCACACATTCTCTTTGCCTATGGAGATATCAAGAGATGTTGTATTTGGGGAAAATTTCCGTGACGTCGTCATGTCACCGTAGTTAATAATATCTACAATTACCCAACTTATAAAATTTGTTTGTGGGAAACGTTGCGCATCGGTTTACCGTCAGTGATCGTATGATAAAAAGGCGTAAACTTGTGATAACGCCGCAAGTACGTCTTTGTTAGATTTCAATTAAGTTTTAAGGAATGTTGCAAAGAAGCCACTGGCTAGTTACCGGCTTTGGGAAAAACTAATTGTAAGTATTGTATTTTCTATTTTAATTCTTAGTTCGATTGTATGAACGACTAAACTTAGATAACATGTTGTTAACACAATTAATTATAAAATCGTTTTGTTGTGTGCGCTTTGATTCTCTAAGTCTTTGAGTTTCGCATTTTTCTATTTTAATTAAAAATATAAATTTACTTCGCTTCTGAATATTAAAGGCCGACTGAGTCAATTGGTTGTACGACGTGTTGCCCGGTCAAAGGCGTAGTTTATATTTACGTGTTAGCGTTTGATAAAATTTATATAAAATATATTTATGTACCTTCTTTTACGTGAACTGTTGTCTGTGATAAAATAAATATACTCTGTGTCACCATTTCTGTTTTGTCATTTGTCTTTCAGTTGCGGGCAAGTTTCAACGGTGTCTCCCATCCTAGTCTTTCAAGGTTTTAGAGCATTTTTAAATTTATTTTATAATTTAACACGTTTAGCAAACTCTTCTTTCTTTTAGGACGACTGAACTTTTTTGCGTTCTTGGAAATATGTTATTGCGCTATTGAAATCGGAATTTCTTCCGGTAGATTACGACGATCGCTTAATGGAGACAATTTGGAAGCGTACTATGGGAGCTGGGAGTCTTTTAAGACAACTTCGGTTAACGCATGTGAGCACTATGATAGTCAGTTGTTGTCTACTCCGGTTACCTGTTCTCTCGATATTTCTTCACTTTCTTCTTCGATATCTATTTCTAAATCTAATAATCGTGTTCGTTGTACTTCTAAAGATGCTCCACCTTTACGTTTGGTATCTTCTCTTTCTGATTTGTCGACCGGTTTGTCTTCGGTTTCGAGCTTTACCTGACTTACTAAAGACCAATGGTACAAGCAGTTAGTGGGTAAGGTATCAGCGTCTCCTCGCCGATTTTCTCGTTGGTTAGTGGTTCAAGATTTTCTGTGGAAACGAATACGGGTTTCTCCTGACGATAAGCATTTGAGGAAACTGGTCGTTCCAAACGACAAACGTAAGCCAATCATTCACGATCATCACGTCCACTCCACTTCTGGGCATCGTAGTGTCGCTAAGACGTTATTTTTTCGTCGGCGTCGTTTTTATTGGCCTCATATGAGACCAAAAGTGGCAAAGTATGTTTGCTATTGTCCGGTTTGTCGGGCGCAGAAAGCGCTTAGTTTAGATCAACGATGGGATCGTGTTACTGCTGGCTCTACATGGTCTATTCCTTCTGGACCAGCTCAACAAACTTTTTCGAATCTTTCTAAAGGTCGTAGATGTTCTACGGATGCGAAAGCTAGTTCTCTCTCGTCAACACCTTTTCGTTTCGACATTTCTGGTTGTGCTTCGTTGTGTTCCCTTCTTTTTCACCGGCGTTGCAAGCGTTGTAGGTTCTAATCTGTTTTGTTTCGTTTTAGGATCTCGACTTTTGACTATTCTTGTGGTTCTCGTCTATAGACTTCTTAATTTGGTTATTTGACTGTGTTGACGGTATTTTGTTAGTTATAGCTGGAATACTACCCAATTCTTCTCTCCAGTTTGCTGTACTAAATTTCTTTTTTTCTTAAGTTTTTAATCAATTTCTTTGGTTTTTTTTCTTAACCATCTTACTTCGGGACGGATTACTTTCTATTTGTATATAGTTACATCCGCTTGGTCGGCCATTTTGAGATTGGTAAGTCACTAGTAGGACTCTCACTTTGGTTTTAGTTTAGGTTTTTTTTCTTGTTGGGTTTCCTATTCCGCTTGTAGGCATTTAAGTCTTGGAGTAAATTTTCCAATTTGGGGACATTAATTGGTACGTTCTTGTTCTATAACTAACTGATATCTTTTCTCTTTCTTTCTTCTTCTTCCTCCTGAAGGTTTGCCCAATTGGGCGATTGGTTGGGCACCGTACTGTGGTCTCTCTTTTCGTTCTTCTACGGGGAAAAGAACGAATCAGGCATTAACATCAAGCTTTATTTTTCTCCGTCTTTCCTTATCTCTCATCTAATTTTCATTTGTTTCTTCTTAGGCCTATCTATGTTTTCTATGTACCAACCATTCTTTCTCTTGAATTCTCTTTGTGGTTTGTCTCTAGGGCGGTTAGTTGTGCATTGAAAGATTGGTCACTCCCTTTTGTTTTTTCTACGGAGAAAAGAACGAATCAGAAAATTACACCTTGTCTTATCTTTCTCCGTCTAAGTCTTTTTTTCCTTTCTTGTCTTCTTCATTTTTGATTTTTTTTTCTTTTTTTTTGCTTTTGAAGGTTTTTTTTAGAACCATTACCTCTTTTGTTTTTTCTTTTATCTTGGGTTGTTGCTTGAACACTTTCTTTTTTTTTTTTAGTAACTTCCTTCTTTAGTGTTCACTGCAACTGTGCTTCTTTTTTTTCTTTTCTTCCTCAGTTATTTCTCTCGCTTTATTGGGTTTAGTGGGTTTTTGTTCTATTGTGCTAGGGTTGAAGTTTGGGATAGACTGCAACGTCACAGCTGGTACTCCGTACTTCTACTTAGTCGGCATTTTTGATGTTGTCAGTCACCGTTATTTAGGATATTTCTCTTCTTTGGGTTTCTTCGGCTCTTCGAATATTCTAATCCGTTCTTCGGCATTTACATTCCAATGTGACATTCCGACACGACGAGCACTAACTCACGACGCTCAATTGGCAAGTGAAACTTTCTGTTCTTTATTGGCTCTTGCTTCCTTTTCTTTCTTTCTTTTGGTTTTTTTTTTGAGTTGCGTGGTTTGGATTTTTCTTGGATTGGCACTTATTTAGTGTAATGTTTTTGATGATTTTGTTGTTGTGACTCTTAGATTAAAGATTTGTTTTCTCTGCCTTTTTCGTAATCCGACTTATGTTGACTTTTAATCAGAATCTTCTTTTTGCTTGACATTTTTTCGTTGACTCTCTTTGCTTAGATGTGTTTGGGTTTTTTGGTGGAAGAATTTCATATAGTCTGTTGACGACATTTTGGGCAGAGCTGCCTTAGTTTTTTTTACTTTTCTTCTAAATCGCGTATCACAATTCAAGATTTGCTAAATACTTTGCATTTAGAGTTGGATTTGCATTTGTGGGTTTGGGTTTCATGGGACTTTAGGGCGTTGTCCGTGACCGTGATCTAAACTTCTTCTTTTTCTGTACTTCTTATTTTCTCTTGGTTTGCTTAGTATTGTCTATCAGTGAAGTCGGTGGGACTGCGTTGTTCTCTTGCTTTATAGCGTAACGACTGATGTCGACTTTTAACGAGTACCTGTTCTCATACTTCTCTTCTGTTGGTTGGAGTTTTTGGTTCCTTGGAGTATCATGCCGCTTCATGCGACTTTTGGATACATCTGGTTGGCGTATGCCTAAATTTTTATTCTTGACTTTAGTGTCTACTTCTCAAGTTTTTATGTTGCTAGGGGGGGGGGGATTTGTTATGTTAAAAAGTTAGTAGTTCAATTCGCAAGTATAAAAATTTCTCTTTAAGTATGAAATTTGTCCTTAGAATTCCCTACTCTTTCGTCGAAATGTCAAATTTTAGACAGCATATTTAACTTCACTTCTTGTAAGACCATCGACGAGCTCTGTACTTTTACCCTCAGTGCAGCCTTCACCTTTAGATCGTTGCACGCAAATATGCAATTACATTTGTAAAGGTAATTCGGAGTAAGTGGTGTAAATTTTTCTTTATTGGGGATTTGATTTGATTCTGTGCTAATTGTCTGTAGCGGATTTTGGTACCTACCACATGTTTACCGTTATTGCTAAACATAACTTGCTTTGTGTTTCTTACCGTACATCACTTGGAAAAGAAAACCTAAGCGTTACCAAGACAGCCCAATTACCCATTTTTGTACTTCTCTAGAAAAATTTTCTATAAAAGATGTACCCTTCATTTCGCACTAAACTATTATATACTACTAAACCTATAAATGGGAAACAACAGCCGGGAGTGTTTGGATATAGAGTTTTTAATACTAATTCATTGCCAAGCTCAATTTCCGTTCCTCTTGGAGAGATAAAGGGCAAACGAATTGACGCTTATTTACATGCCATAATATTTTTTCGAGTGCTGGATGTAAGATAACGCGATCGGGTCACTAGAAGCTATGTTTTATTAGCGCGCAGCAATTCTTGATAATGAACGATTTTGCTCATAATTTGTTATGAGAAAAAATTCTCTATAAGTCATTGGTTTTACTGATTCATCATCTTCCAGCGATGAAGAGGTTATGAGAAACAATTCTAAGGCATTTCATAAACTAATGGTAAATACAAACAATTGGTAAATTATCATACGACTCTATTCTTGTGTTTTTTTATTTTTTTATTGTGTATGTATTGAAAATTGTAATGAACCTTGTTCAACACCTTCCGATAATTTCAAGATTTGCGAAATCTGTGAATTTTTTGTAATAAATTCTTTAAGAAATGAAACTCTCTAAAATCTGAAACTGGTAACTATTGTTATAAGTTCATTACTTATTACTTATAAAATTCTTTATTGAAACTGCACTTATATAGAGGAATAGAAAATAAACTTTATAATAAAAAAATAAATTTAATATTGTGATAATTAGAATTAATGAAAATTATAAAAATTATTAAAATCTTCTAAGAGCAAATAAAGAACACAATGCAATCATCAATTTAACTAAACCAAAAACCAATTATATTAGAAAAAAAAGAATTAGAAACGTATTTTGATTATTAATAAACTTTGTAAATACAATAAAAATTAATGCTAAATTGTTCATTAAAAAAAACAAAAAAATTATTTATTATTTTAGTCAAATGCAATTTTACATTAAAAAAAACTATGTTTAAACAAATTAAACCTACAAAGAATATTCTCACATTTAATTTAAACTTTTTTGCAAATATTAAATTATTTTTTTTTACCTTTTTAATGTTTATATTAAATATTTTTGCAACAAACGTATATTAAATTTGTACAATAAACAACACGCTTTGTTTACTTTATAAAAATAATAAGGACATATATGAATAAAAAAATACGCATTCAAACACTGTATACTAAACAACAAAGTTTTTAATAATAAATTTTATATACAAAAAGGTGAGAAACTGAAGAAAAAGAGAAGTATAAATAATAAATTTATTCCAAAGATTTAATAAAAACAGTATTATACACAATTGAAACTTTCTAGCACTTTATCGTATTGTGTATTGGTAAAGTCTTTGAAAAAAAGGTACATTGTGAAATTCCCAACATTCTTGTCACGTAAAGGTCGCCAATTTGTTGGTTTTCTCATCTCTCAAATTTTCACTGTAAAACAGAAAACGGACTTTAAGTCCACTTGTTCGGTTTATGTTTTTAATCATACATACAATTTTTACGTGATGCAAGTATAAATGCGTCTAAGTCACAAAAACCGTTATTGTTTTCAAAATTTTTAAATTATGTATTTACAATTATAAGAAATTTGTTATAAAAATGTAAATGTCTGTTTAAATCGGATAAATTATGATGTGGAGCTACCCTTTCAACTTGCCATCACGCATAGTCCAAATAGTCAACTGTTTTACATTACCCCATAGTTTATCTCGACAGGGGTTTCAATTCTCTTTGATAAATTATACTGTCAAAAATAAAAAATGTAACGCTTTAAGGTTAAAAAAAAAGTTAAATAAACACATTGACAAATCTTTTTGTGAGAGTATTACATCGCATTTTTATCAACAAAAAAATCAATAATAAAGCAAAATGTTTAAAAAATTTACTATTATGTATTATAATTAACAATTTTATTAAAAACTGTTTTTTACGTTTAAAATTAGACACAAAAGAATTATTAAAGCAAAAGTAATTGAAGCATTTAATTTTATACGTTACAGAAATATATGGAAACGTTCGCGAAATCATGTACAATTTTTCTGGCTTTTAAGGCCGTTTGTTCTGTGTGAAATTTGTCAGTGTCTTGAGAAATAAGTGCTGTACTGGACTTTAACTTTTGAGCCGAAGTGCGCTCGATTGACTTTTAATTTTTTTGTCGTTTCAAGCATATCATATACA
This sequence comes from Aquatica leii, assembly GCA_035610365.1. NCBI lineage: Eukaryota > Metazoa > Arthropoda > Insecta > Coleoptera > Lampyridae > Aquatica > Aquatica leii. Next base: position 16,399,941 of record CM069432.1, read on the forward strand.
ATTTTTTTGCAAATTGACTATAAAATATGATCTCTCTAAGCCCAATAATTCTGAAGAAATAATGAAATTTTCCTACTACCATAACGTTTTTGAAGATCTAGTTTTGGTTGAAAATTTAAGCGATGAGAGCTGAAGATGAGGTAGAGAAACGAAACGTATAAACGTATAAACTCAAAAAACAAATTTTCAAAAGAAAAATAGATATGATTATAAGCGACTTTCGGCTTAGACCGCGTCGTAGTAAAACACCCAGACTTAGGCTTGATCCTAGTCTGTTCTTGAGAGCCAAAACAAGAAGTAGATCTTGGCTTTTGCCGTATTGTCGTTCGTGAACCCAAACAAACTGACGTTGCAGCTTGCATCTTCAGAGCGGTAAATGTCACTAGTGTGACAAGTTCTACTTCTTGTTTTGGCTCTCAAGAAGAGACTAGGAGCAGACCTAAATCTGGGTGCTTTAGTACGACGCGGTCTAAGCCAAAAGTCGTTTATAATCATAAACATAACCGTAAAAGCTTAAGATTTTATAGAAAAATAGATGTCAAGGAAACCGACTTCATAAAAATCAAAGCATTAATTGATTTGCTATGTTTGACTGGAGCGTACCGGGGGAATCGTCAGACTTTAGAGAAATTTTGGGAGTAGGCGTTGAGAAATTTGGATTTGTAATGAACATGATGCGTTTCAAATTCATCTTACGCTGTTTTGCTGATCTAACGTTCCAAGCTCAACAAAAGGGAATATGATCGGTTTGCTCTAATTCGTGAACTTTTTAAAATGTTACTATGCTGCCAACATTTTATCTTAGCCGATGCCCGTACAATATACGTCTAGAATATGGAAATCTACGACTGAAATCATCCGGAAAAAACATTTTGTATTAGCAACGACTCCAGTGACGTGGTGAAAAGAATGGCCAGGCCTCTTTATGGCATAGGGCAAAACATAACCACCACAAGTATTGTGCTCCTAGTTTCCTTGCTTTATAAAGATAATTTAATTGATCAGAATACAAGAGAGCAGAAAAGACCTGATATTATTACTTTTTAAATAGAACCAAAGATGGAGTGGACACAGCTGATCACGTGCATTACTTTCAGTGTGAGTCATAACACGGTGCCTTTGCTTATGGTTGTTTTCTGCGTGCCTGGACGTTGCTGGAATCAATTCTAAAATGATGAATTAGCTGAAACCTTTAAAATATTTCGGGCAAGGCAAAAAAAAGAATATTTCTTAAAACTTTGTCTCGTCAACTTATGATTGGACAACTAGCTCGACAAAGTCTGAATACAAGTGAATTGCCGATTCAGTTGCAAAGTTGCATGATAACTTTATGTCCTAGGGACGGGAAAGAGATAAACAAAGGACAAAGTGATAAACAAAGAGGGAGATGAAACGTGCAGCGAAAGGGGGTGGGAAATAATGAATGGGAACAGAGAAGATTGGGGGAGTATACGTCCATAGGAGGAAGGGGAAAATCAATAATAGATTTTGTAATGGCAAATGAAGAAACTGGTATAAAGGTAAACACATTTAAGGTGGGAGAAAGGGGAGTCAGACCACCAACCAATGGAATTGACAATGGAAGGAACAGATAGAGAAAAGAGAGAAGAAGATGAGGAGTACATAACGAAAAAAATGTTGACAGATGAGGGTATAAAAAGAAACTAAAAGAGAATGGGAAAAACGGTATGGGTAGGGAAGGGATTACAAGAGAGTGTGGAAGAAATAAAAGAGATGATGGTGAAAACAACCGAGAAAGTCAGATTCAGAAAGTGGAAGTTAGTTTCTGGTCGTTACCCCTAAGTTTTTTGCTAACATTGTAATCATTAACAAAGAGGTATGGCTGACATCGATGAATGCGTTTCTTAATAGTAACGTACTTTAAGGTATTTGTTGCCTTCAAAATGCGGATACACATGTAGGACTAGACGACTAGTGTGGAGTCGTTTTGACGTAAACTTTACCAGAATTTGCTATAAATCGATTTGCAATAGTTCGATAAATAAACAGTTAAAGTGTTAATTTTTAATCGTGCTACGAGGTCACGGACTGCGTGATAACGTTACTGCATAGCTATTGTTAAACTTTGAGTATCGTACGGTGTCCTGTAAATTAACATTATTGATTTGTGTCATTTAAATTAAAAAAATCTTTAAGTTGTTTCATTTTGCAACGCACAATTGAGATTACAACGTCAGAAAACAACTTAGGGGTAACAACTAGAAACTTCCACTTTCTAAATCTGATTTTTTTAATTGTTTTCTCCCTCATCTCTCTCATTTCCTCCACAATCTCTTGTAATCCCTTCCCTTCCCATACTGTTTTTTCTATTCTCTCTTTGTATCTTTGTATACCCTCTTCTATCAACATTTTTTTCGTTATGTACTCCTCATCTTCATCTCTCTTTTCTCTTTCTCTTCCTTCCATTGTCAATTCCAGTGGTTGGTGGTTTGACTCCTCGTTCTCCCACCTTAAATGTTTTTGCCTTTTCACCAGCCTCTTCATTTGTCATTACAAAATCTATTATTGATTCTCTCCTTCCTCCTATGGGCGTATACTCCCTCATTCCTTTTTCTTCGGTGTTTTCATTTATTATTTTCCACCCCATTTCGTTGCACATTTTTATCAGTTCTTATCTTCCTTATTTATCACTTTGTTCTTTGTTTGTCTCTTTCCCGCTCCTTTCCTCTCTTGTAATCCCCCTTCTTCCCCTATTCTTGCGTTAAAGTCCCTTCCTAATATTATTAATTTCTCCGCCTTCTCTTCTATAGTCTCTACTATGTTTTTTCTTGTCTTTTTTTCTTCTGCTGCGATAAACCGTCACTATTTTTATTTTTGTTATTCTCCACTGTATGTTCCTTTTTACAATTCCTCTTCTCTGTTGTACTTTCTTTTCCTTTCCTGATTCAACTATTTTTTTCTTATTCCCGTTATTATACCCTCCTTTGCTCTCCCTTTACTCTTCTCTCTTTCTGCATGTTGCACTACCCACTCAAATTCCCCGGGCAACTCTTTTTCCCACCACTTCTATTCCTTTTCTTCCATCCATGTCTTTTGTTTTCCCTCTACATCCTGTTCCTTGATGTACTCTTAAAAATCCTGTTCCTTGTTCTTTATTCCCGCTACGTTCCACAAAAATACTCTCAGCTCACTCATCTCTCCTGTGCTTCTTTACTTTTTTCTCTTTCTTTTTTTCCCTTTCCACTACTCATTATTCCTTTTCTTTGTCATTTCCTCAACCTTCTTTCCTGTATCGCCCCCTTTTCGTCCTTCAGTTTTTTGTCCTTTGGTTACTGATTTTCTCCCCCCTTTTCTCTGCACAAGCCCTTGTCCGTGTCGTTCCATATGTATCTTTTTTATTTTTCTGTATCTTACCATACTCTTTTCCCTTCCGCTCTTTTTTCTACCGTTATGTTCATTATTTCTCTTTGTATTTTTCTTTCTTCCCATGTCAAATCGTGATTTATATATATATATTTTTGTATTCCTTAATTTTTTTTCTCCGCCATCACTTTCTGATTTTCTTCTCATCCTCCCATTTCTGCCACAACTATCGCATTTTCCCCCTCTTTGTTTATTACTGTCACCTTTTTCACTTTTACTTTCACTAAATCCTTGTGTGGTTTTTCACTTCTCCGCCCCTTTATTACAATATTATTCTTCCTTTTCTATCTTTCTTCATCTTCCGCTTTTTTTTTCCAGTTTTTTTATTCTCTCTACCAGTTCCTCTTTTTTTTCTCCCACTTTTTTTCTCCTATTTCTTTTTTTATTTCTTTAATTTTTTGCTTTATTCCTTGCATACTTTCTTCCATCTGCTTCATCATAGAATACAGATATGTCAGCAGCAACTAAAGTACAGAAACAAAAGATTATTTAGCACTACCATGGTTTGATTAGGGATCACATAAATTCTATAGGGCTTTAACTATTTTTCCAAGAATTTGCCAATCCTATATATTGAGCAACTATACCAGTTTCCCGATACTCGCAAAATCCCTCTAAAAACTGACAAATTAGCAATGATATTTTACATCTGAAGTGTTGAACAGTTTAAAACGTGTATTATACTTAACCAAAACGTAACATTTAATGGGCAAGGCGTTGGTTATCAAGGTCGTTGCGGATCTACACAGTATTTGCTTAGCAGACCTGCTAAATATGGTTTTAAGATATTTTGTATGTGTTAATCAAACTTTGGATACGCTATCGATGACATAATTTATGTGGGAGTGCTATCTGTAGAACCACTGCATACGAGTTTAAAGCTTGAAGTTGTTCAAACCTAAGTCTGTAGTGCTCAGGATTCTAGATTGAACCTTACAATAAATAATTTCTTTAAAAATGTTCGATTCGCTATTAATTTATTAGAAAAAGATATAGCAGTTGTCGGTACATTAAAGCAAAACAAGCAAAACATTGCAAAAGAACAAAAACCCTGTAGAAATTGCCTAGTTTATTTTTGGATGTTTTGTTCTAAAACAATGCCATAGATCAGATGGTAACAACTTCTATTTGCAAGAAGCAAACTATACGTTGGCTATTAGAATTTTTAAAGATTAGTGATGCATCAGCTTTGTGCAATATGCAAAATCAGCATTTGTAATGAATACATTGTTAGTTTTAAATATTTTTCTAAAATTTGTTACGTGTCGTTAGTTATAACGTTTTACATTTACGTATTTTTATAACATTTTTAGTATGGCACTGGTACCGACAGGATAGAAGATTTTTTGGGTATTTTGATTTTGATAAAAACCTTGTCCGTTCAACTGTAATTAATTTCTTGTTATTTAATTTTTTATCGTTGTTTTTTTTTCACATTTTGATTTTCCTTAGAAAATTATACTTCATTTTTTCAAAGTCTGTCTTTTATACAAAATTACTAAAATAATTATTATTTCGGTTCTTTAAACGTCTGTGATAATTTATTTATTATTATTATTTAAAAAAAATTTTAATTTGTTTGAAAAAAATTAATTTAATATTACCTATTGTTTATTTTTAAATAAAACTTGTGAGTAAAAAAGCATTTTCTAATTAAAGTTTTTTACATCCGAAAAGTTTGTTCAATTTAAAAGTAATCCTCGTTTCCAAAACAATTTCGACGTTCCCGTATCTTACATCAAAAGCATATTGCAACTTTGTGTAAAAGTATTTTTTTCTCAAACACGTTAAAACGAAAATACATAGTAGATAGGATTCTAATCATTTGCTTCGACGCATTTATAGTATCAATAATGCATTGGTTTAGCATGAATTTAAACGATTTTTTTCTAAAATAAACATGAAAAAACAAATTCGAAATTTTTGTGTATAACATTTTAAAAACAATATTTAAATATTATGTATGTATTGCGTTTATGTTTGTTTATGTATACAAAAAGTTATGGGTTTTTGGCTTATTGACGTTTTAATTCAAAATGTTTCATATTTGCTTTTACGCACAAATGATAAATATAAATTAAAAATAAGTTTTACATAACACCCGTTAAATCAAATTCTCTAAGCTAATGTTTGTATTTTGTGTGAAGATTGAAATACCATACATTTTATTTACACATTTCATACATTAATGTGAGTAATCTATGCAATATAACAATTGTTTTATGCAATTTTGGTTTACTAACATTGTTATGTTAAAAGTATTTTGGTATAATTTTCGTACTGTATAAGTTTTGTCCCAGAATGTTCCCTTTTTGTTACATTCAGAGTATTAACTGTCAGTTTCATTTTTGAAATATGCATATTAACAAAAACATATTTCCGTTTTGTTAAACGCTAAAGCTAACGCTTGCGTCCAGTGAGGCCTTTCAATATTTGTTTTTATCCAAATTATTAATTTTAATAGTTGTGAGTCTTCTTAGTGTAAAAATTAACTTTTATTTTTACAATGCTATTTAATTTTATCGTATAATATTAGCGACTTGGGTCACCGCCACGTGCCTGTTTTTTTAGGAATTGTACATGTCAAGTCTATTAGGTACATCGAGTTGATAATTTAGAATCACATACGATTGTGGCAATTACCAGGCCTCAAGTCAAAGTATTTGAGTGATGGACAATTAATTTGAGAACACACGATGTTATAAGTGACAATTTTTAAAAACTTGACGCATTTGGGGTCATAGAGTTCATTGATTTAATTTAGAGTGAATTATTTGTGATATCAATCTATATCTAATTTTTATTATTAGATATATGTGATATCAAGTCTAATGCATGAAGATTTATTTGTGCCAGTACGGATTAAATTTATCACAAATGCGTTTTGTTTATGATTGCAAAAGTTGCTGCATTTTGCATTGATTGAAGTACACAATAATTAAATGTACGAAGGGTTGCCTACCCTAGAAGCCTGCAACCCCATTTTTATTTGTGATATTTATTAACAAACTCTCACGTACTCCTATTTGTATAGTTCTACATCGTTTTATTTTAACCTCTTTCTTTCTAGTCTTGCTGAAATACGTATAGTTGTAGTTATACTTGTGTCTTGAAATTTGTTTACTTTTATCGTTTGGCAGATATAAAAATATTTTCTTGTTTTGGCGCTCTTTGATTTATTGCAATTAGCACACTACCGATTGCATTTAAATTACGGGTAAATTCACGTAACAAGATACATAATATAAAGCATATAAAACTTGTTTTTTTCAAGAAATTTTGTGCAATAAAATAAATACACAAAAAAAAAAACTAAAACACAAATTATTACATACCAATTTAACAATTTTCTTTATTGTACTAAAATTATGACACGAAAACGTTTTATTACACAAACGCTTTGAACAGAAAGTAAAATCAATTTGATACGTCTAAAAAAACTGTTTTCGAACAAAGTAACAAAAAGGTATCAGATAACATCCGGCATTAAATTACAAAATTCAATGTTTTTGGTAGATACTTTGAAATTTATATAGAAAGTTCTAAACAAGAAGTAGATTTTTTATGTGGTTGTTTCTTATACAAAAAAAAAGTTGTAACATTGTGACAAATTGGTTACTAAATCAAATACAAATTACTCAAGTTCTAAAATTGGTGTAATACGCAACCTACTTATTTTCGAATTAAACAAACAAAAATCGAATATTAAGATCTTGATAAACGAAGTCAATTATATAGTACAAAATTTAGTAGATGCGCAAAAATAAACTTCAAGTTTACGCTGAATATTAAATACAGTTTTTAACAAAGATTGTTTTATGAAATAAACTTTTACATTATAAATATGAAAAACACTATTTACTGAGTTTTATTTTTTAGTGTAAAGCACTTTAATAATAAAATTTTAATAGAAAGGAAATTACAAACACTGTCGAAACTAGAATACTTTAGTTGCACTACGGAGTCTCCGCGTTTTAAATATAAAATTTTAATAAAGTTTTAGTAGAAGATTTGTGATTTAAAAAGTAAATTTTTCTATTCATTAAATCTAAGCACAAGCAAAAAATGTTATTAAAAACAAGAAATTTATTTTAAAAAATTTTTAGAATTAAATACAAGTATCTAGTACAAATCAATCACGTTATATGCTGCACTTTAAAGACAATTAACTACCGTCCAAAAAATGTAATGTAAAAAAAACAACAACAGAATATATGCCATGATCTTATAGAGAAAAAAATTATGTGTTAAGTTTTCTGTTAAGTTTGAATTGAGTTGTGCTGATAACAACGACGTCACCACAGCTAGCTGAGGTTTCGTTAATGAGCATGGTCGAGAATACTATAATAACACAAGAAAAAAACGGGCGCCACTCCTCTGTAACGATAGATTCCTTGATTCGGTAACGCCAAAGATACATACGAACCCACTGTCAAAGAAATTACGAGAAAAGCAAACTATTAACAACGAGAGAACTTAATAAATTTGTTGTATATTTCCCAATCAATAACAAAACTTTAGTACAATTTAATGACGAAAAATAAATAATAAAATCGCATTGCTCAAACATCACCAATTACATGCGGTTGCAATTCAGTTGTTCTGCAACGCCTTCAATTGAACGAAACGTTCAAAATTTCAAATACATTCAACTATGTGCAACAAAATCGAAAGTCAAATGGACCGCTAATTGTAGTACACGACCCCACCTTCATCGCGTATTATACTTCCAGTGGCGTGCTCGCTACCAACGCCGTACTAAGAACTTTGTTAAAATATGAAAATGTGAAAACTTAATGAGTAACGACACGTAACAAGTAAGGTTCATATAGAGTTAAGTTTACGTTGGTACCAGAAAAAAGTTGTTTGATTGCGACAAGTATAATTATATTTAAATAATTTAATACTAACAGTCCTCAGAAGTGAGATTGGCATAAAAATCTAAAAATTCAAGGCGTATAAAATGATTGATGATGCAATTACGAAGCAGTTAGACTGAGGAAAGTAAAAGAACGTGTTTGTAATTTTTGTAAAAATGAATGTAGGCTGAACACACAGAGATAAAGCAGATACAGAATATAAAATAGATGGTGCAATTCGGCGCCCCACCATTAGGTTCATCCCGTAACCACAGATGTACCTGGTGGTACGTCCGGAATCCATGCTGCTTAACAGCTCCTTCAGTTGGAGGAAGAGTTGAGAGATCAGGTTTCATGTTTGCAGCTTTGATAAATGATTTATAGCGGAATTCGTTGCGGGATATTTCTGTGGCTGGAGCGCTATACCACAAGAGAGTACTCATGATCCCAGCTGTCCCAATTGAGTTACGGGAAGAAGAACGGCTGACAAATACCTCAGCTGCCTATTGCGTGGTTTAGGACTTCTGGTACATTTTGACAAAACTCCCACTTTACTTTGCGATAGACTGCGGATGTTGAGTCACAGGCTGTGAATACATGTAAGAATAACAAATGGGCATTGTCCTTTATTTTCGACTCCAGTTGCAGCTGTTGTAAAGAGTATACGATAGTCTTCGTTTTGTCTCTTCCAGGTTTTACCAGCAGAATGTCGCGATCAGTTGGGATTTAGGCTACCAAGAGAACAGCTAAATCGACGTCCTCTACAACAACAGCTACAGAGAAAATTTGCGATATGTTGATAGCAGTCTTTACAATATCATCGTCAGCATCACCTGAACCTTAGAAGGAGTTTATCCTATTTTTCTGCAGCTGCATTATCAGCAGGTTTATTAGCTGACTCTTATTATGAAAGTTAGAAAGAAATTCTTTTTGTTTAACTTTTATTTCACATTTTAAACATTGATGTCCACAGATCTCCTGAGTCGACTTCATCGACTTTGTTCAGCTGTCTTTGTGGTCTCTGATGTGTTAGTGTACCCAGCAAAAATCACTGTACAACTTCTCCCACGATAATGGGTGTTTAGTAATCTAACGTAACGCTCACAAATGGTTGATACAGTTGTCTCTTTTTGCCAAACAACTTTGTAAACTAGAAATCCCCAATCAAAAACAAATTCAAATGTAGTTAAATCAACGTCCTTATCATTTTGTTTAAACAGTGTGTATAGTGCTGATTTTTTGCATTTCCTCATTCCACTTTCGTTAAAAAATTCCAGAAAGTAGGGAGGTAATGCATATTGAATATAATTCTTCAAATCCTCGTCCGAACTCTTGGTGATGGAAATCCGCTGACAAAGCAATAATGGATCCACGACAAGTTTGTCATTGTTAATTTTGATTGTCGAATTTATTAAGGAACAAGAAAGCGCGCGATCTTTCAGTGACAGTTTAATATTTGTAAATGGCAAGTTTTGTATTTTTACCATTGCCCGTTTGCAAATTGTAACTGCATCATGGCATAAGATTGTGTTATCTTACACGATTTCTGTCGCAATTGACATGATTTTTTCGATCCTTAAAAAAAGAGGGTGATTATCAAACCATTGTGTAAGTTTGCCAATGTCACTTGCGTCTCTACCTTGACAAGCTTCTCCAAAATTCTTGTGCTGTTTGCTTGATAAAAATCGAAACACCACAATATACTTCAAGTGAAACACATACATATGTCTTTAATTGCAGTCATCTCAATTACCCATTTACTGAGAGCACTACCTGTCATACCTCTACCACGAGTCACTCCACCTCGGCTAGAGAATGACCTCATTAAGGTTGTTTTAATGGTCATGTCTGACCACATACCGGATCAGAATTGGTCATTTCTTCTCATAGTGAAGTAGCGTTTGTTCAAGAACTTTCTCATGCTCATCTGGTGTCAACAGATCCATATCCTGTACATATAAGTGGCAAAACTTGGCATATGGAAAGTGTTCAACAGCGTAAAAATAAGATATCATTCGTTTACAGCAATTCAGGTGATCAAGCAAACCGCCAGACCTCTCTGCATAGATGTACTCTTTTATCAAATTGAGCCTGTTCATCGCTTATTCAAATTTTATAACCGCGAATTCGAGTAATTTGTTTTCGTACAAACAATTTAATGAGGGCTCGAAGAGGAAATCTGACGTAAGTGTGTTGAGGCATCTCTGCTCCTCCTCCGAGAGTCTAAAATCATGTTTGACAAGATATTTTCGACAAGAAAATGACCCCGTATTGCTCTGGCAAAGGCGTGTCCAGTCAGCATTTTGTCTACTGATAATGGAGCATAAATAGTGGATAAAACTTGTTTTAAACCAGCTCCCATCATAAGGTACCCTACACACCTCAAAAATGACATTAGCAGATGAAATCCGCCGAGACGTATAACACAAATCGATAGTTCAGTGTCTGATGTATTTGTGGCAGTTGCAACAATATCCTTTGCTTTCCAATATAGGGGTTACGAATTTTTTTTTATCTATTTCACACATTTTACGCGCAAAGTGCAGCGCTGTATAAACTGTGTCATATTTTGGTGAAGGGGCATTTATGAAAGGAAGAGTAATCACTCGAGTCTTTTTACTTGGTTTTCCTCTAGTTATACAATGCATGTACCCCTTCCATTTTGGGATTGCTTTTTGGCAACAAACCCAAGGATGTCATGTGGTGCAGGATGTGGTGGCTCTTCCTGTATATCAATTGGTGCCACAGACACATTTTTTAGACCGTCTGTTATTCGCTGCGTATGTTTCTAGCGGAATAATTCCGAGTTCTCCAGTTTCCGTAGACGTGGGTACCGTGTTCAATCTCAGTATTTGTGAGCATGTTTAATGTTTGGATAGATTGACACATTTAATCCCACCCATAGCGTAGAAGGTATTAAATCCGTCTATAGTAGAAACATTAAAATCCACGATATCAAAAACAAGTTAGTTGAATGCAGCAGGCTTGTAGGTTAACTGAGCATGGGCAATTGTAGATAATTCCAATTTTTGTGCTTCGTAGTATGATGAGCTGAAACCTAGACTTGCTAAAAGTTTAATCAAGTTCTTTGAGGCATATTTCTTGTGGAGTAGAAGGGAGATGCCTGTCAATATTGGTGACAAGAAGGTACGAGGTTTGACAACTGATATGATAGCATGTCCAATAGCAACACGCTTCTTTTTTGATTCCTTAGTTTTCTTGGTTTTTTTTAACATAACCTCCTTAAGAAAGGTTTGGAGGGATTGGGGAGAAAATCAGCATTCTTCAAAAAGTTATTTCTTGGTGGGTAATTGTTATAATTGTACACTTCAGTCTGAATATCTTGCTTTATTATCTCAGCAGGTTTTCGGACAATTCTGAGTCGCTCTTCTTTTTCATTACTTTCTCTCTGATCATACCAAGTGTTGGTTAGCAATTTGTACTCGGTGTCTCTATAACAAATTACTGGTACCTTGAATTTGTTGGATCCTGAGATCACATTATATGATCTTCATATCTTTTCAACAGTTTTGTTTTGATAGTTCTCCACTCAAGTTTCTTACCAGTAATAGCGTTCATAATTTGTTTTACAGTAAACTGACAGTCACTATTTCCTTCCAGTAAGTCGCTAAGCTGCTCCATTGCGTTTGAAACATAGTCTTCATACGTGGATGTTGAGGGTTTCTGGTATAACGGCCTCACAAAGTCCAACCGACAGTTATCATGATAGACAGCCTCTTCCGCAACTAAATTATTTATGGAAGAAAGACAACCCATCACTTCATCTCCCCATTGGCCATGTCTAGCTCGAGCAGCATCCATACTCGTTACTTGTATGTCAGTTTTAACGCGTCTTGTCATGATGTTAGTAACTGAAAGTATTTCTAATTTGGCTTCTTTCGTTCACCCGCAGCACTATTGGCAAAAAAACATTTTCTTTTGAAATCGAATTTAAATTGTTTGTTTCTCAAAGCTGCAGGCTCAAATGGTTCAGAGGATGTTGAAGTAGTCTGTTTCTTTAAATGAGCCTTGATATGTTGCGGTCTACTGCAATTTTTTCGACATTTAGTGTGAATGAGAAGGGTGTCCAAACTCTCTAAACAGGAGCTATAACTATCGCCCCTTTCTATACTTTGACGAGTCATAATATTTCTTTTTCTTCTGACTGTAGAAACACCATTGCCTGGTTCATCAATTGTTTTATCACACACAAAACACTGAGTAGCCATTGTGCGCTACACTGTCAATGTTCGCATAAATTAAAAAATTTACGAAAAACTGACGCAAATAACACCGACACAAAAAACCGTCTACAACGCTTGACGAACGTTTGAAGTAGACTGAAACTCAATACCAATAGAAATAATGTGTGTAAAAACTTCATCCCCCTCCAACCTTGTCATTTGAAACAAACCGAAGGTGAGTGAAGGTGAGCGTTGGTTGTCGGTTGGACTAGTGGTGCATTTACTCGTTGGCTGCGAATTGAGCGTGTTAGAAATTCTATAACTTTTGATTAGTTAAAGATAAAGTAGCAAAAGTGTATATTAAACTCAAGAAAATTGAATGTTCTACAACTGCGGCTTAAACAATTTTTCCCAGAAACGATTGTAAGAGGCAGTAGAAGCAAATCTTCGACAAAAATAGTGAGGTAAAAATGATTTTTTTTTTTAATTATTTATTTTCAATAACGTATATTTCAAAAACCGTCGAGAATTTGACAAATATGTATACAAAGAGTTTTATAGAAAATTTGATTATCTTCTATTTTTATTTGAAACATTTTTTTTCTACATGCACCGTTTTCGAGATATAAACAAAAAACCAAAAAATGAGACCCCTTTCCGCCTCCCTCCCAGGGGCGAAAACTTTTAATATGTTGAAGGATGGGGTCGCGACAGCGCTGGATTAGGCGCGCGCGCCTGTGATTAAGTACGCAAGCGATGAAACCAATATAAAACCGGGCCGGACGTATAAGAGTAGAGTTAAGATTCGACGTTTTGAACTCAAACGAAAGAACGATGGCGACGTTATTTTTTAAGTTAATAGTACCATTGATTATATACTGTTGTTATACTTATTGCTTTTTTATTAATAAATATTCAATCCTACAATGTTGTTACTAACTACTCCTAACAAAACCCTAAAGTCAAAAATTATCGCATATTCCATGCACTCTACACTCCTCTTTTGGGCACTCATTGGCTGGACTATATGGGGTATGTTAAAAATATGGTAACCAAATTAAATTTTATTTTTAAAATAAAGGAAGTTTTAAATCTTTGCAAATCAACAATGAAAAATATACCTGAAACCTTTTGGCCCATTTTTGTAGATCATGCTAAGAGAATAGAAGAAAAATTCAAAGAAGAATTTAATTAGATATAGAGGCTTTAATTTTAAAAATGATGATAGCAATGACGTAATGAAAACGATGAATCAGATATATCTTTATAACACGTTAAGAAATTCTTTTTTAGAAACAATTAAACAGTTATATAAAATATTTTGTGTAATTTCTGTCTATATAATTATATTCTTTTTACTGCTGTAGCACGTATGTATGCCGCTCTATAGTGATGCTAAAACTCATTTTACGACTGCACAAGCTCATCAAATTGTACGCCACTTGCGTGAATTATTATTATTTAAAAGTCATTATTTTATTATTTAAAATTCAAACTGTTTTTGCAAAAATGTCTTTTATTTGAACTTGTAACGTTTTTTTTTTTGAAATTTATATAATCAAATTAGGGTTGTTTCAATAAAATTTACTTTATTAAGTTAACATGTAATTTGGTGTAAGTGTAGTTGCCTAAATTGTTGCATTTTCTAAAATTGGATTGGAATTATTCCCAGTTTAAACGTCACAAAAATTTTATCTGACACCTGTGATATCGCAAAACTTGTGATAAAGACAGTCTTCTTTGAAAATTTTTCCAAAAACAAAGATGTGCTTTTCGAACGCTACTACTTTGAATCTGTGCACATAGTAGTAGATCGTATGGTTATTAAAGATCGAAGTGCTCAATTCTTTCGCATTCTGCGTATTTATGATCGCCTAACTCAAATTATCGATAGGGTCCTTTAGGTTCATTTAGGACACCATTACGCTTCGCGGATATTAATCACTCTTCAGAAGCTATTCTACAATTTATATATCCTTTTTTTACTTTATAAGGTAATCGTTACTATTATCGGCCATGTTCCAATTATCGTCATGAACATATTATTTATTGTTGAAATAACTTCTGAAGAATTTACAATTTTGAAATAAATACTGTAACTTATTTTCGAACTTATCGGGCCTAATTTCCTTAATATGGTTTAGTTGCCTTTCCTTTGTTAATCTAATAAAAAAACCTTTGCGCAGTCACGTTCCAACTGTGTGTAGAGTGGCAAGTTTTTCTACTTGGGTAAGTAAGTGGCAGCATCTCTTAAGAAATCTCCACATTTTATACTAAATGCATTTCATGCTTAAAACTGACTATTAAATAACTAATAAATGTTGAAGCTTATTGCATATATAAATTAATAAACTTTACGTAATTAAAGATATAAATGACATGTCGATAATCGAAACGTGAATTTTAAATATTGCTCCTAATCTCGCCATACAATATTTGGGGTATTGCTTGCATATTGCAAACGTGCGAAAATGGTGTTATATTATTATAAATAATCCCTGTGAAGAGACTGTCAATTACATACTAACAAGTATCCATTTGTCGTCATACCACATTTGCTTTATTTATTGCGTCCAACAGGTCACTAGAAATATGACGATTAAAGGGACACAACTATGGCGATGTCAGGAACGCGTATATGACGGTAATTGGGCCATTATGATTTTGACCTGTCGATATTTGGAATAATCCGCATGTAATTTCAAAACATTGAATTACAGTATTGCATAATTTTGCGATTGTTATTATTATTCTTTAATGTGCACAAATCTATTCTGTAATATACACAATTATCGACATATTGTTTTTGTATGCGTTACTATGTAAGAAACATACTTACAACTGTGACGGTATCAAGATCATAACTATGATGATAATGGGTACAGTGGATTTTTACAGCGGAAATTATGGCGAAAAGGCTCCAATATAGGGAAGAAGACATGATGAAAGCAATTGATGCTGCTAGAGAAGGCAGGTATGTTAGTAAATGCAATATAACCTAGAATGTCTCAAGGTCAATCCTAACCGATAAAATAAAAAGAAGAGTGCCAATTGAACGAAAAATTGGCCCTCCATTCGTTCTTAGTCCAGAAGAAAGAAGTCATCTGATGACTTGGATCTTATCTCAACGAAAAGCTGGATTTCCTGTTAGTAAAATTCAACTTACAGTGTCCAAATTCTTCTCGAAGAACTGAAACGGGAGAATCCTTTTCCAAACGCCGGGCGGCCAAAGCGGCATTGGCATGAAGCATTTCTACGGCGTCACCCAGCAATTACATTAAGAGTGTCTCAAAATTTAACATCTCAACGGGTCATTGTGAGTGAGCAGAAAATTCGAGGGTGGCTCAAAGAAGTTGAAAATTATATGAAAGAGCCAAACGAAGAAATTTTGCGCGATCCACGCAGAAGATTTAATTGCGACGAAACTGCAATCTTTTTAAATCCGAAGAGAGAAAAGGTATTGATACAGAAAGGACAAAAAACTGTTTACAATGTAGTTAATAACGACGAAAAGGAGTGTTTAACTACTTTAGTTGTTTGTAATGCTGATGGGGAATTACCGCCTCCCATGATTATGTACTGTTACAAGAGAATTCCGCAACACATAACAAATAAGGTTCCAAATTCTTAGGGCGTTGGTCAATCCGAAAATAGATGGATGACGGGAGCGTCATTTTTTGAATATATTTCAAATATATTTTATCCCTAGGTCTAGCAAAATAATACACATTTTCCAATAGCTTTGTTTGTTGACGGTCATAGATCTCATCTCATTATGCAACTGAGTAATTTTTGTTTAGAAAAGAGAATTACGTTAATAAGTTTATACCCAAATGCTACTCATATTTTGCAGCTTTTAGATGTGGCTTTTTTTCATCCATTAAAATTAGAATAGAGAAAGGTAGTTACAGAATGGAGGATTGAAAACAGAGGCGCCAAATTCATCAAAGAGCATTTTGCATCTGTACTAAAAACTGTGTTTGATCGTCTAAAAAACAGATTGCCAACAATAATTGCAAACGGTTTCCAAACTTACGGTCTTTTCCCTTTTAATCCAAATAATTTAAAAAAATCTTTGGAGTTGATAGGGAGCAAAAGGCGGTAAGTGACCAAACCCAATTAGGTAATAATTTTAGCTTAACATGTTACAGATGTAGTAGAAGAAAGTAGCAAAGTTTGAATATAAGCGATGTGACCAATTATGACATTTCAACTAACGATATTGAGTGGATGCTATTTTGAACGCTCCGATTTTATTTGAGGATGAATTAACGCCATTTACGATACGCGGGAATGTATTTCCAAAACGAAAAAATGGTACAAATAACATGATTAATAACTATATAAGGAGATGACTTAGTGTCCATTACCACAAATGAAGACATCTCTGAAAGACCGACCTCACACGACACCATAACAAATTGATGATTGAGTCAGTGCCAACAACAACAAAAGATCTAAATAATTCAGGCGTCGTAAATGTACTTGGGGACGAGAAATTTAATATTGAGAAGCGATCAGTACCAGTTACAACAAGTAAATAACTTTTTGATCGAAGCCCCCTAAAAGACTCAAATAGTAACCAAGAAAACCTAAGTATTCCAACGCTATTTAGAAGAGCATTGTTTTAGACACTATCTCAAGATAAAAAGCAGATATAAAGCAAAACGCAAAAGAAAAAATCCGTGCAGTAGCATCTTCCGCACAATGGCAAGAATATCATCAAAAGAAAGAAGCAAAAAAACAATTGAATATTTTAGAAAAAGAAGAAAAGAAGCAACAACAGTTAATAAAGCAAAAAGAGCGAGAAAAAAGCAAAATAAAAGTAAAATCCAAAAAAAGAAGCAAAAAAAGACTAAGGAAAGTTCGCCTGAAACATCTTCTAAGTCGGGCAGTGATATAGAAAATGCAAATACTAATTTTTCATCAATATACATAGGTGATTATGTGTTGGTGAAATATGACAATAAAATGTTTCCGGGGTTAGTGCTTAACATTTCTACTACAGACGGTGGTAAAGAATATACTGTTAAGACCATGACCCTAAGTAGGCAAACCCGGAAATGACTACAAGTAAAAGATATTTTAAATTACGAGGAAGATGATGTGATTAAACACATTGGAAAACCTAAACTAATTAATAAAAGAGGAGTCTATGAAGTGCTGGAGTGCAAAGTGTAAAATCTGAACTTTCCTCACTTGAAAAAGTATTTCACTCTTCCTTTAATATTCATTTTCTATTGTTATTATTATTATCATTATTATTTTCCAAGATTTTTTTATGTTTAAGAGATGTATACATTTTTTGAATAAACACTGGTATAACCGCGTAATTTGCAATTTGGATAGATATTGTTCATGCGGTCGATAAATGGATCTCACCTATGACGATAACTGGGACATATCAAATTTGAACTGGTCGGTAATTGGGACCAAGTGATCTTTTTTACTTTTATTTTTATTTTACAAAACTGATTTTACACACCTCACTAGATTTTGATGTACATATTAGACGATTAAACAAAGATTTCAGTAACATTGTTTAACTAATGTTTGCATGTTTAGTTTAACGAAGTGAGCCGAATCTCTTAAGTGGCCGATAATAGGGACATTGAAAAGTACCATCTTTATCATTACGATTATTTGCTTTTTAGAACATATGGCAACTTATCGATAAATTATCGTCCATTTTGTATCCAAATGACATTAGGTGCTTGGTATAATTCAATAATTAAGCACATCCATAATTGTATTAAATTTTGTCACATTTTTACTACAAGCCTACTAAGATCAAAGGTAATTTTCTTTGAGTTATATATGTTTTAGGCTTTTTTCCTTTGGGCACATTGGATTTTTGATTATGGCGCTGTCACGGTTATCGTCGCTTTCGCTTTTATTGTCCTTCATATGCTGCAACTACACGAAAACTAAGTTTTAGGTATAAGTATCAATAGTTTTGTAGTTTTTTTCCATTATTAGTTTATGTTATTAATGCACAAGTTAGTAAAAACAATGATAGTGAGATTTAATACTATTGTAAATTAGTTTATCTACGTATTTTATAAATAATTTTCTCAGTTTTTTTATGGCTAATCGAGTTCTGTTTCCTCGCCATTTGCTTACTTATTAATTTATAAAACAAGAAAACTGGTGTCGCTCAACTTATATTTATGTTTTTTTTATTATTCATACATTTTTCAAAATAGTCTCAATTGAACAAGTATATACAACAATAATGTCGTTTTATAAAAATCCAGTTTTAACAAAAAAAGACATACTTTTACTAATTAATTTGGAATTCTTCGTTTAAGAGGGGCATGTAAAACCACTTTAATCTATTTTTGTGGCAACGTTTCGTGCTAAAGCGAGCACTGTATCAGGCCAACTGTAATTTATTAAACTAGTAGGACAACAACATAGTAACAACAGAATGAATTAACAGATAATTTTTAACACATAAAACTTACAGAATAAAATCAAGTGGATCAATCCACCGACCAAGGACATCGGCAACTTTACGAGATAGTGTTTAATTAATAATAAATAAAACATTAAACATAAAATGGTCAATAATTAAATTTTTAAATTTTTTAAATAATGTACAACAAACAATTGACAAATATGTGTAATCAAAAATTTATGAATGTCAAGGGAAAGATAAGAATAAAAAGATAACACAGAACTGAACAACGATAAATCCAACCTATATAGTTATCTCACAATTTTGGATATTAAATTATTATAAACGCTACTTAAATTGTTGGTATCGTTGTTAAAATTAATATTATTATTGATGTATAGCATTTCGGAAACTAAACGCTTTTACAAGTTGTTTTCTACATCTAAAATTGTGGGATTGTTAAAATTGAAATTGTATCTCGTGTCTATATGATGTACAGCTAAAGCTGTATCGCCTTTTTTTGTGCTACAATCATATTTATGATTGGCCATCCGATTTTTAGCTTCTGTTTAGTTTGACCAATATAACACGCATTGCATCCACTACAGTCAAGCTTATACACTACGTCGTGTTTATCTATAGTGTTAGTTCAATCTTTGGTATTCCTGTACAGCATATTGTAAATGGTGTTAGTGTTATACATGGTTATTTTGATGTGAGGTGTTGTTAGTATTGGAATGAATCTGTGTGTTAAATTTGGGACGTTTATGATTTTGGTGTAAGTGATATTAGTATTAAGGTTAGCGTTAAGGGTAGTGTTAAGGTTAGTACTAGGTGGGTTAATTGGTGGTGAGATAGTAATAGTAGTGTCAGGGTGTTGTGCCAGTTGGTTGCTTACCAAGCTGTTTTATTTTATTTTATTTGATTTTATTTCATTTAGTTATTTTAGTTAGAAGTTAGTTAGTTGGTAGTAAATTATAGAAAAAAAAAACTGTTGGTTATTTTAGTTCGTAAAGGTTTTCATTATTGACAATACGTCGCGTATTTAATCTATCACATGATGTTAAAAGTTAAGCATGCAATCTTACGCTATTTATTTATATAAATAGGTAAATAATTGATCATCTAAATAGATAATATTTAAAATATTGATTTTCCGTAGCTTTTCTGTGGGATCTATTTGAAATGTAAATTTTTCGAGAATAGACCTAACCTCAGTTTCGATGTAGATGGATTATTGGAGAGCACATTTCGCTTGTCGAATGGCTTTATATTAAAATTGGAAGGACATATCCTTTAACATTACCGATGGTTGGGATTGCTTATTTGGGTTGCAATCGTTGTTAGGAGTTAACCTTCGCAATTTGGCATGAACAAGTTAACTTTTGCGTTCGTTGTTTGGAAATAATCTTTGCAGTTGTCGTAAGAAGCTAACCGTTGCAATTTGTCGTATCAAGTTATTGCAGTTGTCGTTAGAAACTAACCGTAGCAAATTGTCGTATCAAGTTATCGCAGTTATCGTTAGAAACTAGCCTCTGCAGTAGTCGTTGGAAATTGGATTTTACTATCGTTATCGTAGTTGGTCCAGGTTAGTTAATCGAACTAGGCCTGTCATGTGGAAGTAATGACCGAGAACCTCGTCAAGTTTCAGGTCAGATAATTTCGTTCTTAATTTAAAAATTTCAAGAAGGTCGAGAGCTGAACTCTCGAAAATTATAAATATTGATGCTTGTTTAGTTATAATTTATTCGTTCAGTTTGTTGCTAGTTGATTTACAAGTAAGAACTAAAGAAATAATTTAACCAATTGTTACATTCATTAGTAACATTTATAAAGTAAGTTTTATAGTAGTATTAAGTTTTTTATTCATCATCATCAATGGTGATATTTGTAAACCATATATATTGAAGAAAGCAAATAAGATTTAAGTTGATTTGTTGATTAATAGCTTTCTGGGAAGCGACGTACGTTGAATTTGCAGAAGTTTCTTTTAATTTTTTATTTCAATTATAATGCTTCAATAAAGGGTATAATTCAAAATTATAAATAATAGGTCTAAACTTTTATCTGCACATATATCTGTTTTGTACATAATTAAATACAATGTTATATCTTTGATTTATTAAATTTACAATTTATTTTAAATGATCAAAATTTGTATGTGTATTGTTGGTTGCATACCTTAGAAACTAAGTTTTCGTAATTGAATAAGAGTAAATTCAGGTGAGTGAGTGAATTTCTATTGGATAATCATTTCCTAGTAAATGGTAACAACGTGGGTTGTTGTCTTTAAGATTTGAGTCCCCCTTAATTGACAAAAAAACCAATGTGCAGATTCGTTTACATTTGTTTCCTTTGTATTCGAGTATTCGATTTGATTGTTTCTTGGTACATAAAATAATAATATGGCTCCCGAACTGTAGGACGATTTTAAAGACATTTAAAACACTTAGAAGTAACTCTACTCTTACTTGACTTACATTCCAAGTCTTCTTTGGAAAATTATCATGGCAAAACCTTCAAAACAATTAGCTATACTCCAATGTGAAAGAGAGGATTGCTTTGCTAGCATCCAATATATTTATGATCAATCAACTTCGTTAGATTCAAATAATTTGGCTGATTTCGGAAGTCAATATCAAAGACTAGAAAAATTGGAAATCGAATTTAAGGACATTAGTCAAAGAATTCGTGAAACAAACGTTTTGGTTACTGATCAGGATCACTTAGTTAAAGACTGTGACAAACCAAAATCGTTATTTTGTTACACTTGTCGAAAACCGGGGGTTACAAAATTAAACTGTCCCATTTGTAACATTGATCGTTCGGAAAACTAATCCGGAGGTCTGTTTTGAGAGTCAATCAGATTTCCGTACCAGATTCAGACTCTACGCAAAACCCAAAAATTGTTGTTAGCTCGGCGGTTTATCGCAAAACTCGTCAAACTAATCGATCGTTAGATAGACAACCTTCTGATGGTAAGGTCATTGGTCAGTCTGTAGTTGGGACTGTTGGTCAATCTTTTGATAAGTTTGTGAGTAAACTTCTTGTTGAGATTACTGGTTGTAATAGCGTTGTCGATACTAGTGACACCTTATTAATTAAATCCAATAATACTAGGAGGTCAGAGAAACTATCAAGTTTAGTTTTACCAGTTGAATATGGAGTACCGAAAAGGGGTGCCGATTCATTCGTAATTATCGAACCTAGTTTTGTAAATAGTTGTTGTTGTAGTTGTTGTAAAAACGGGTTATGTAGTTTTGATGATGCAAATTGTTGCACAAGTATTGGCGATGGCAGAGTAAGAAATTCTAACTAAGAATCCGAGTCATCCATTGATAGTCGTAGTTTTGTTGTCAATCGTTTGTTGTCAAAGGTCAAACCAATTTGAGATGGCAGTACTGTAGTTGTACAGACTAGAACTGCTAAGCAGTGGTTCATTCCAATTATTGTAACAAATGTTGGTAAATCCAAACCCACATATGGTATTTTGATTCAGGATCTAGTTTGTCATACATTGGTCGAGAAGGACTTAAACTTTTTGCCGGTTTAAGTTACACTCCTATTTCTACCAAGCCATTTTTAGCTGAGGCCGCAAACTCAGAAGTAATCAAGATTTCGGAAATGTATCATGTTTGGGTGAGAATTGGAAGCCGGAAGTTAAAATTGACTTTTTATTACTTACCCTCATTATCAGCAAAATTGTTGTTAAGTCTGGATAATATTTCGAAAGCCAGAATTTGCACAAATTCACACCTATATTTGTGGTGGTTTGAAAATGAACCCGAAAATATGTTTGAGTTTTTGTTGAACATTCCGAATGAAGAATTGCAGCTTAGTTATGGAATTGTTCCTCTTGCTGAAGGCGAAAGGGTTATTTTGGACAAAATAGTAACTAACGGGTTAGGAAAACTTGATTCTTCAAAAGATTTAACTTCAAAGATTTCACACAAAATTGAAATTTGTGATGCTGTACCTATCAAACAAAAGGCTTATAAATATTCTCCCGAATTTTTGGAAGCGATGTACAGCGAATTGGATCGTTTATTGGAAAACAATTTAGTAGAACCATGCACTTCACCTTGGGCTTCACCTGTGGTTATGGCCAAGAAAAGTGATGGTTACAGATTCTGTATTGATTTAAAAAAAATCAATGCGTTAACCCGTAAAGATTCATATCCATTGCCAAACATGACACATCTTTTAGTAGTCTTCGTCAGGCTAAATATTTGTCGAAAATTGATTTACGTCAAGCATTTTACCAAGTTCCTTTGGAAGATGAAACTAGTCGTGACCTGACAGCTTTCATTGTACTTGGTAGAGGTTTGTTTAGATATCGAGTCATGGCATTCGGTTTATCTAACGCATCAGCTACATTTCAGAGACTTGCTGATCATGTATTTGGACCTGAATTACATCCGTATGTTGTAGTATTCTTAGACGATATTTTAATTTGTACCCCAGACTTTAAAACGCATTGTCGAATGCTCAAGGAAGTTTTCACCAGATTGAGTTTAGCTGGTTTAAAAGTGAATCCAGAGAAATGCGAATTCGGTTGTAGGGAGGTAAAATATCTTGGTTATTGTGTTAACTCAAATGGACTCACAGTGGATCGCTTGAATCCGTGGTGTCATTTCCAGCACCGTTAAACGTGAAACAATTGCGTACGTTTTTAGGCATGGCAGGGTGGTATCGACGGTTCATACCGAACTTTCCTACCATTGTTGCACCGTTGTCGTATCTTTTGAAAGGTGGTGTGTTTGTATGAGTTGTTAATCTTTTATATGTAGTGAAGTCAATATGTCCGTTTTTGTAAAGTTACTTACTAAGTTTATTGTTTTTAATTTGAAATTTATTTGTAAGGTCTATGTCTATTTGTGTAATTTTAACAATCCCACAATTCTAGATGTGAAAAACAACTTGAAAAAGCGTTTAGTTTCCGAAATTCTATACATCAATATAATAATAATATTAATTTTAACAACGATATCAACAATTTAAGTAGCGTTTATAATAATTTAATATCCACTATATAGGTTGAATTTATCGTTTTTCAGTTCTGTGTTATCTTTTTATTCTTATCTTTCCCTTGACATTCATAAATTTTTGATTACACATATTTGTCGATTGTTTTTTGAACGTATGTCCTGCGTTATTTAAAAAATTTTAATTATTGACCATTTTATGTTTTTATTTTTATGGTATATTTATGTTTGATTTTATTCTGTAAGTTATATGTGTTAAAAATTATTTGTTAATTCATTCTGTTGTTACTATGTTGTTGTCTTACGAATTTAATAAATTACATTTGGCCTGATGAAGTGCTCGCTTTTAGCACAAAACGTTGTCACAAAAATAGATTAAAGTGGTTTTACATCCTAAACGAAGAATTCCAAATTAACTAGTGCATATACAGAGGAGGAGAAAGAACCTTTACCAGGCACACTTTTGTCTATGTACTACATAAATTGTATGTAATTTAAAAAAAATACAATTGTCGTAGCAGTTACGTAGCCAGAGTTTCAGTTAGAGGAGGTCTGGCTAGAAAATTTGTTTTACCTTATAAACAGACTAAAAAGTTTTGAAACTCCCGCCTGGTTTTTATTTTTGCAAGGATAGCTTTATTCGAAATTTCTAATAAATATTTCGAGAAGGGTTTGGTCTCTAAAGACTCCTATCATGGCTACGTCACCGGTTGTAGGTATTTAAAGTTGCAACTTTTCCTAATGAGTGCTAAAAAGTACACTTTGCATTTTTTAAATATAATTACAGCTGCGTTAATTAGAAGTAATTGATACATATATCTTATTTTTTCACTCCAAAGTTTTAATTTTATTTGATTTTAAACCCAAGGGTCAAAATTTTTTACTCCGTAAGTACTAAAGCTTTGAAATGTAAACAATTTTACATAAATAGTTGAATATTTAAAAATTAAGTAAAATGTACGTAGTGACAAAGTGTAACAATTTTAATTATGCAGTCGCAAATTATTAAAGATTTGTGACACATTACAGAAGTTTATGTTTATTAAAAGCATTAACCGCAACAAACATGCAGGTAAAATGTTCAACTGTTAATTAGAGATAATGTATTCATTAGTTATTTGGAATGGTTGCGTTGCATAACATAGTGACAAAGTAATATCCTTTTGAAGATAATTGGCAGTTTTGCCAATTGATACACAAACATGGTGTTAATTATCTGAAATAGCAATTGGCTTAAAAGCAATTACGTATTAAATTTAGATATTAAAAAACGAAGCGTTTATTTACTTTTGAAAATTTAAAAATATATTGTAATTTAAGATAAAAATAAAATACGTTTATTAACTCGCAACAAAAATGTGTTAGGCAAAATTTAATACTTTGGGCAAATACCAGTTTAGTAGAATATATTAAATCCATATTTCTCAAACATGCCATTATTAAAGCAAACCGTATTGTTATATAACACAATATGAAGTTACTATTTCTTGTCGGTTGATAAAATGTCAGTATACTGAGTGAACCACAAGGGAAATGTTACATACAGGTTTCTTGTATCGACCGGTTATCGTGTATCTCAACAATGATGGCTTACTTACTAAAATTCTATTATCGGTCGTAATAGGATTTATCGGCTTCGTAAAAATGAAAATGTTTCAATTTGCTACACGGAGTTTAGCTTAATTAATACGGATTACATTTATATAATCGCGTCATAATGTTGAGATGCATTAACACGTCGCAACTCGAGTCCAAAGAGCTTATGGAATAGTTTAGACATTTGCGTCCATTAGGTTTTAGAACTTTAAAGCACAAAACTTTGAAGGGCCAGATTGAAGGGATAGAATTAATCAGGTAATTTATATTGTAGGGTCTTAACTACAATGTTGTTAATGATTCTAACTAAAATTCATTTGTTGGTATAAGTTCTCTTTTCGTGCTTTTATTTAAACGAAAAACAACATAGTATATCTCTAAGCATAAATACAGTCAATTCAAAGCAATTCATTGTAAAGTTGGATATAGTAAAGGGAGTAGAATAATGATAAGCTGCTGCAATACAGCAAGTCTGATATAACGATTAATATTCTAGGAGTTTGCGAATTGGTTAATTCCATTCGGTACGTACATCTGGTATTGATCAGATACGGTAATGTAATCAAGTATTTTTCAGATTTTTCTATTTAAAATTGCCACAATTTTATATTTTAATTGCAATCAGTATAATGAATCGAATTTTTTAACTCTAATATTGTATAGAAACGCAATTAAAACAAAACTATAAAACACTTTGAGCTTAATATCACAAGTGTCTTACACAGAACATTAAACACCGTACAAAAAAAGGAAAAGCGTAGGTATACAAAAAGTTATAAAAATATACGTTCATTACGTGATTGCTAAGGTTTTAGTTTGTTTTTATTTACAACGTGTAATTTTCGTTGTGTAATACAAAATTAAATATTTTTTGTAGTAAAAACGTGATAAAAAAGTTTTTTAGTCACATTAGAATAACAGTAAATTCTATGTAAAAGCAGATGACAATAATAAAAAAAAACAATTTTGCATATTGATAAAAATGGCATATTTAGTCTTCGGTTGCCAACAGAAACATCTTCGCACACTACTCAAACAACCGCGTAAAATAGCAAGCGATAATATTACCAAAATTAATGTTAATTAATTTTAATGGCAATTACCAAATGTGACCTACTTTTTGAGAGCAATTTAATACTTAATGATGCTTCTAAGTTTACTTATTTAGCGTATGTTTTAATTGAAAATTGTGCAATAACAATTTAAGATTTAACGTTCATCAACTTCAGTTATAACAATAACATTAAATTATTAGAAACAAATTTGTATCTAAGAAAATTGATTTGTTAATGTTGCAAATTTAATATTAAAGATTTAATATTCGTATATATATTTTTTTAAAAGTTTGTAATAGCATTTTGATAAAAAATTGTTATCTGAAACACATGTAAAACTTCCAAATTAAGTATAAAGATTATTTTTGTATGTTTGAGCAAACTGCGTAAACACATTTTGAATCAACTGAAAACGCGATTTGCCACGTAAAATCTGGGAACTGGTGGCAAATTTACCTTTTCTTCCCTGAAACTAGCTCTGGGCGGGGTTCTTTCCTTCCGTCCTCTGGGAAGCCCAACCCAAAGGCCCAATCCAAATCCCAAACCCACACGCAAATAAAACAAAAAAAGAATGCTTGTTTGGCTATATATGTATCGCAAAGAAAACAGAAAACAAAATAAGAATAAATGATAATAATTAAAAGAAATATTGTATCGCAAAACAAAAGTATCTTAAGTAACTGTATAATCCCTAACTAAGCCCACCAAAGACCACAACCCACCGAATACGTAATAACTAAATAGTAAATAAAACCTTTTTAGGTAGCGCGGCTTACCTCTACCTCAATGGATGACGCAATCGAATGCTATATACAAAAACAAAGAAAAACTCGCCACGAAAAAATAACCGGTTTCTCCTAAAATAAAACTTACAATAAAAATTAATAATTTGCTAAATTGGCATACTCGGTGAATGGGACGTTTAACAAATGAGAAATTCGACAAAAAATACGTTTCAATCAAATTCGATGAAACTGACTAAAAAAATATTACACGCACGTTTAAAATTAGTGGTTATGTATAAGTTAGTCACGTTTTTATGTTGTCGGTTTTCTTTTCCTTCTTTTTTTCTAACCAGAATGGTACTTTATTTTATTTACATCTATTACCGTGCATTTCGTGACTAAACTAGTTAATACCTCGTATCGGTGGCTGGGATGGTCACCTGTGGATGAAAAAGGCATCCACTAATTAGTTCTGCTATCCTAACGTGTCAGTAATTAATTCCAATTATTCCAATAAAATATACTAAAACATGTATTTTGACAAGACACCCAAGACGATAAATCCACACGACAGTGTAATGTTTTTGTTACTGTTTATTGTATTTTAATTTTGTGGAGTCGCTACTTTTTAGGGCGAGGTCAGCCTTGAAATTCATTCGGTACTTAGTCTTTGAGTAGTGCGCTTGTGGGACTTAGTTTTGAAGCCATGTAGCTTTTATTTTACCTTATATCTACAATATCTTGATTTTAAAAAGTCTGTGTTAATCATACAGGTATGTTAAATTTCTATTTCAATACATGTATCTAATTTCCAGTTTCTAATTGTTTTAGACTTTTTTTATTACCGAAATTATCTTTGAGATTGCTGCTGCACCCATAATCCGAATCGATTTGGAATAACGATAAAACTAAAATGTAAAAAATCCTGATCGATTTTCTTTAAGCAAAATTTGCCTACTACTTGAGTTTTGTGCAACAATTTTTGGCATCCCTGGTGAGAAATAACATATTTGAATGAAACATAAAACAATTTAGTTTGCGAATTTGTACGAATTGTTTTTCTTTTGTTTTAAATATACCCCTGGATTAGAAATATCGTTTCTGTATCTGAATTGATTTTCTTTGTCTCGTATCGTATCTTTATCTAAAAGGTCTCTTATCTATGCCTTACTTTCTGAAAAAATGAGTTACAAAATTTCTATCAGAGGACAAACCCCTTTGTCTACTCAGGATCAACGTCGTAGACAGTTGCGTTCTATTCTGCATCGTGAATCTAGTGACGAATCTAAGGTTCTAGTGTCTACCTATGCTTTGAGCAAGATGCTCCGAAGTATCTGATTCTTTGAAAGATTTAACTTCGAAAATTTATGGTCCTTCTAATTTTTCTTCTGAAAATCCTGAAGTTAACCGTTTGCAGTACCGATTATCTCATGCTACCGACCGAATTTCTCGAATTATTGTCGAAAATGATGAAAGAAAAAATTTTGTTACTAAATTTAATGAATCTTTTCTTGATTTGGAAGGCGAATTTCTTTTCCGTTTGGATAGTGTCTCCGAGGTTCTTCAAGTAAAAGTAACTTAATCCAATTTTTAGAAAAAGTTCATAAATTACGCTTAGTTCGTAATATATCTTTCCAAGAATTATTCGACTCTGCCGTTGATCTTTTTGAAGAACAAGCTCTTATCTGGTATCGTTCTGTTTGAAATACCGTAAATAACTGGCACGATTTAGAAAAACTTTTGAAAGAAACTATTCTTCCATTTTCTTATAATGATGACCTTTTATCTGAAACAAACCAGCGTACTCAAGGAGAAAACGATAGTGTTGCAATCTTCATTGCTATAATGCAGGGTATGTTTAACAGATTGTCTACACCCCCCTTGGTTGAAAATCAACTTTGTATTGTAAAAAAAAATCTTCACCGTTTTTTTATCTCACATTTGGTCTTAGAGGATACTCCAACGTTTCCTATTCTCTTAGATATACATATGTCGTAAGTTAAAAAATAGTCGCCAACAAATAAAAACATTTTCCGCCACTTTCAAAGAAAGTGAATGTTCTCTTAGCTCCTGACTTTGCCTATACTGATGATGTCAGTATGACTGATTTAATCCCGGAATTATCTCTGTCTGCTGTTGGAATTGTCAAAATAATATAATATGTCCATATCTATTCTAACTGTTAATTACCTAAGAAAATTTTCTGTTATGGGTGTGGAACTCCCAACGTAGTTAAGTCAAAGTGTTCTTCTTGTTCCTCTAAACGTAATATGGTTCCTCCAATAACTGCTGGTCAAACAACTGTTTCTCTTCCAAAAAAACGAATCTGGCGCACGAAGAGATGCAGTGTGTCCCGAAAGTCCAACTCATCTCAACAAAAATATCTCCCGTACCATCCGAAAGAAAAAGTAAAATTGTCTAAAACCTGATTTTCTAAAAATAATGGTCTGCTTGGTTAAAAACCATTTTTAAGTTTTATCGTAACTCTTCCTCAAAAAGGTAACCTATTAATGCATGATTAATTAAACTTAGATATATGTATTGAAATAGAAATTTAACATACCTGTATAATTAACACAGACTTTTTAAAATCAAGATATTGTAGATATAAGGTAAAATAAAAGCTACATGGCTTCAAAACTAAATCCCACAAGCGCACTACTCAAAGGCTAGGTAGCGATTGAAATTCAAGGCTGACCTCGCCTTAAAAAGTAGCGACTCCACAAAATTAAAATAAAGGAAGGTTTACACGCAACATTTAGTTAAAATAATACAGATAATTTAAAATCAAATAATAACAGTAACGAAAACGTTACAACCGTTTGCGACAAGCCCCAATCGCACATGAAACTTTCCCCAAAATAGCTGGGTATGACTAAACCTAACATAAGTTGCTATAAACAAACATAACGTTAACTTTTGAAGATACCGAGGAGGAGTACATACCCAGGTGGTCGGCAGATAAGAATTGCACCGTGTGGAAGCTTAAAAACATCCCAAAATTAGGTATTTCAATTAAACAAATTTCGAATTCAATCCAAATAATTGCTACTAATTGACCGTTGCTTTGTAACATAATCCAATGGCTCGAGATTAATTTAATTTTTAAAACTACATAAGCTGACTTCCATACACTTTGATGAAAGCAGCTTGTTATCAACCAATGCCTCACCAAGGTAAGAT
Organism: Aquatica leii; assembly: GCA_035610365.1. Taxonomy (NCBI): domain Eukaryota; kingdom Metazoa; phylum Arthropoda; class Insecta; order Coleoptera; family Lampyridae; genus Aquatica; species Aquatica leii. The sequence continues at coordinate 16,430,312 of CM069432.1, forward strand.
AACGTAATTTCCTGTTTGATAAAATGATTTAAAATTTTAAATATTATGCAGGCCGGATTTTAACTTTACAAATTCCTCCCTAACAAAACTAGTACCTGTGGCTCAAAACAAAACAGTAATAGAAAAGAACTGAGGCTCACACTAAACACTACGTAAGTACAAAACTACTATCAAAATCAATCTTTGGAATTATCTTTCTTTGAGTCCTTTGCGTGCCATATACCTAATGACTTGCTATTTTTGTCGGATAACTCGTAAGTCCAAGGAGAAATACGTCGTTTAGTAACAAAAAGTCCTACAAATTTTAGGGCAAGCTTAGCATTAAAATGTTTGCTAGCATCTGACAGAACGCAATTCTTCTTCCAAACATGATCTCTTTTATTAAATGTAACCTAACGATGTCGTACGTTATAACCTATTCCACATCTTTTATATGCTCTTGTTAACTGATTTAAAATATCTTTCCTCAAATCTTCATAGAGCGGTAGTTTTGGTGGTAGGGTAGTACGGTCTGGTTCTTCAAGTACGCTGTTGTCATCTGGTGGCTTTCCAAATACGTCACCATAAAGTACATGTTTGCGTCCCCACAATGCAAAATACGGAGTGTACCTAATCACTTCATGCTTTGCCGTTCTTATAGCACAACCTATTTTTGCTAAATGTTTATTCCAGTGACGATGGTTTTCTTGGACATAGAATGATAACATTGTTTTTAACACTCGGATCACGCGTTCTGCTGGATTAGCTTGCGGATTATATCGAGCAGTAAACAAAATTTTTGTGCAATATTGAGAACCCAGATCCGTAAACATTTTACTTCTGAATTGTACCCCATTATCATAAACAATATACTGAGGAGTACCAAAAACTAAAAATATCTGTTCTTCAATGATTTTAGCGTGTCCGGAAGCTGTTGCACTATGTAAAAGAAAGAAAAATGACATATTCGAAAACGAATCCACCACTACTAATACATACACATTCTCTCTCAAAGACCGTGGCAAAGGACCAACCAACTCTATCAACAAAACCTGCCAAGGCCTACTAACTATTGCTCGATGGGCCAAACAACCAGGTGGTTTCGTTTGTTCTACCTTTTGCGTTGCGCAAACGTCACATCGCTTCATGTGCTTATTTACATCACTCCTCATTCCAGGCCACCAATATCTATTTGAATCCTTGCAACCGTCTCAAAAACACCACAATGTCCAGCAGTTGGAAGATCATGATTTTTTTGGGAACTTCTAACCGTTGCTCTTTTGGCACTACTAATTTCCAAGCACCCGAGGGCGAAACAAGAGCAGAAAATTTCGTGTGAACACGCTTATAAATTCGGTCGTTCTGGATAGACCAATTACGATACTTATGAGGAAGTGCTATAATTTTTTCACACATCTTAAGGTACAATAAATCTAATATAATATTATCCGATTTTAGAACTTCACACGATTCTAACTTGGAAACAGTTCTAGACAAAGCATACGGAACTATATTATCCAAACCTTTTCGATCTATGATATTTGCTAATCATACTGCTGTATCCTAATCTTGCTAATCGACCAGTTGGATTTTGCAATCTATTTAGCGAAATTAAAGAATGGTGGTCGGTAATCACTGTAAAGCGGGTTTTTTCTACATACGGACAAAATTTTTCAATTGCCCACACTACTGCAAGACATTCCTATTCCGTAACCGACTAGGGGCGTTCTGCCTTTTTTAATGAACTACTTATGTAACTGATTACCTTTTCTCCATCATGATGTTGTTGACTTAAAATTGCACTAAGACCGAAATCTGAGGCATCCGTTTGAATGACAAATAGTAACGCAAAATCTGGACAGGTTAGTACAGGAGCCGAAATCAACTTTTCTATAATGCTTTCGAATGATAGTTAACATTCCGATGACCAAGCTAACGGAATTCCTTTCTTAGTTAAATTTGATAGTAGAACGGCGAGGGACGAAAAACTAGGTATAAACCGTCTATACCAACTAGCCATTTCTATAATTCTCCTAACTTCTGTCACGGATGTAGGTACTGGAATACTCAATATAGAAACGACTTTATCCGGGTCAACATTCAAACCACGCCGATTTACTACGTAGCCCAAATACTTTAATTTCGACCTACCAAAAATACATTTTTCTTTTTTCAACGGTAATCCCGCAGAAAAAAGACGCGAAAGAACTAGTTCCAGCACTGCCAAATGTTTTTCAAACGAAGGTGTCGCAATAATAATATCATCTAAGTATGCAAAGCAATACGGCTCCAAATTGGATCCAATTATCCTATCAAGTAAACGCTGAAATGTTTCAGGTGCATTGTGCAACCTAAACGGCATACGCCTGAACTGAAACAATCCAAATATCCAAGTACTGTGAATGCAGTAATCGCCTTAGCATCAGAAATATATATCCAAACTGTACAAAAAGTTAGCATCTCGGAGGCGGTCTAAAATCAACGAAATATATGGTAGCGGGTATGCATCCTTCTCCGTAACACTATTGACCTATCGAAAATGTATACAGAAAAGGTATGTGCAATCTTTTTTCTTTACCATCACTACTGGGCTAGAAGACCACGAACTCTTTGCAGGCCCAACAACCCCTAAAACTAACATATTGCCTAATTCTTAATGTACTTGTTGTAATAAAGCAAGACTCATAGGAAAATACCTCTGCTTGATAGGTTCTGACGTTCTTATTTCATGAAATACTAAATCAGTACAGCCTAAATGATCACCATTATTGACAGAAAAAGATCGATTTACAATTGCTAATAGTGCTTTAGTCTGACACGCGGACAAACCTTCAACTGCAGTTATCTGTTCCACTAATGGAGTCTTATTCCCTTTAAATGTCTAATTGCCACTACGAAAATCAGGTACTACTCCCATTTTTCTCCAAAAATCGATTCCTTAAATCAAAGGCTGTGTAACCGAAGGTACAACTAAAGCATAAAAAATTCGAACTCTATTTTCTATACAAATAGGAACAGAAACTACACCAGCAATACTACAAGACAACCCATTGACTACTATACAATTCGAAACAGCAGACGAGGCTAACAATACCCCTCCTACACTTTCTAAAATGACCCATCCAGGACATCCAATAATCGTACGTGATGCTTCTGAATCTAATAGACCACAAAAAGGTATACCAAAAATAGTTATTTTCAGATAGGGTTGCTCATCACTCTGTACACTAGATAGTATAAATTTCAAAAAATATTTTGTACGGTCTTCTAATTGAAATAGATTGTCCGAGCTTTTCGAATCAATGGAATCAGTAACTCGGCCTACTGTTTCCTGCCAAAGTTTCCCGACTTCTTACATCCGTCACTATTCGGGCGAGTAGTTCCCGGTTTTCCACAACCATAACAATGCAATTGCTGAGACTTACGACAAGATCTTGCCGGATGACCAGATTCTCTACAATTCCAACAGACAATCGGTAAGTTCGAGGTAGATGAACTGTTTATATTACTCACATTAATTTCAGCAACAAAAGCTAGAACCTTTTCTAGACAATAAACATGCCAAATAAGACGTGAAAACAATCCATGCATAGCGGCAAGATATAAACCAATCGATTCAGTAGGACCCATAGTACGTGTTTTAATTTCTTCTAACAATTTATCGTGTAATACACTGGTTGAAATTCTTCATCTTTCAAAAATCTACCGACATTGAGCCAACCCGTTAACGAATGCCTATGTGCCCTATACAACAGAAGTCCATTTCCCGACAATAAATTTGATGTAACAACAACCAACTGTTCGGACGACACGTTACGCGCAACACACAATTCGTCAACTCTAACCAAAAATGCGCTTATGGACATCGAATCATTTCCAGAGAATTTAATATTCCATTTCGTAACTGGAACTGAATAAGACTCTGACTCACTACTGCTAAGCTCGTCTAATTCGTTTGGATTTTCAGGCGATATGCGACTCGGATAGGAATTGTCGGTAGAAAAGTCGTTCGCTTGAATTTCAGAATTTTTGACTCAAATTCGCTACGCAGGTTAATCAAATTTAACATTAATTGTCTTTGTCTTTACTGTTGTTTAGCATCAGTCGTACTCATACGCGCACAACGAGACAAGAAATGTGGAACAAGAGTAGACATACGCTTAAACTACCGAGGAGGTGTACATAACCAGGTGGTCGGCAGATAAGAGTTGCACAGTTTAGAAGCTTAAAAATCCCCCAAAATTAGGTATGTCAATTAAACAAATTTCCAATTCATTCCAAAGAGTTGCTACTAATTGACCGTTGCTTTGTAGCATAATCCGATGGATCGAGATTAATTTAATTTCCAAAATTACATAAGCTGACTTCCATACACTTTGGTGAAAGCAGGAAAACTGAAGAATGTAATCACAACGACCTTGTTATCAACCAATGCTTCACCAAGTAAATAACGTAATTTTCTGTCTGATAAAATGATTTGAAATTTTACAAATTGTGCCTGTGTCTGTGACCTCGTAGCACTATTAGAAATTAACACTTTAAATATACCGAACAATTGCAAATCGGTTTATAGCAAACTTTGTCAAATTTTACGTCAAAAGAGTGAAGCATAAAAGTGAATTTATCATTCTTTGAAATTGCATGTCAGCTTCAAGCGCTGGTGAAATGTTTGTGTGCGAGAAACCCAAAAACAGTCAACGTTATATGATACAAGAAGTTTTAGAGTCCCAGGGATACTCAAACTTTGCGGAGAAAATATGGTTAATTGTTATTATCAACATGACAATGCGACGATGCCATGGTGTCCTAACAACCAAGTGCCTCTGCTAGATTGGCACCCACAACTCTCCTACTTATCTTCTATTGAAAATATGTGGCACATATTAAAAAAGTGAGTTGCCGAATATCATTAATGTACATCAAAATAAATTAATGTGTACAATCCTGAAACACATTAAATCAGTTCTAAAGACGCACGGTGGCTCAATAAAATATTAAATTTATTAATAAAATATCACATTTAGTTGAAATATGTACATATTTTTAATTTTAACTACGATTTTTCTTCTATTTTACAAAAACTGGAGTGTGCATTTGCACATAGCTGTATAATTGGAATTGTTGGTTTCTTATTACTGTATACTACATTTACAAATATTGTTGACTTTATATTTTTTTACAGGCGTCAATTATAAAATAAATTTACTTTTTATTAGTTTATATGTGTTCTACTTGTATTCTTGCAGTGGTGTAGACGTGTAAACGAGCACTTGTAGTTATTCTCGTTCTGGTGCTTTTTTAATTAATTATAATTTGCACAGTAAATACTAGCTGATTTATACTAGTTTCTTTACCCACGCCACTCTCCGATATTAGAGCTGCAGCTGCATTTTTTCTTATTCAATAAATTTGCAGGTAATTGAAGTGCTTCATTCAAGTGCATCTTACATAGTACTTGAATAAATAAATGTTTTTTTCAATCCGACAAAAACTATCTATAGAAACCCAATGTTTGTTTGTGATGGTTTTATCATTCATTCTTTAAAGTAGATCAGAATTTTTTTAAATTTTGCAACTCCTGGACATTTTTTAAATTTTACAACTTTGCTATATAATATACTATCACACGCTTTTTTGTATTTTGATAGTAATGGAGATTGCATAACTTTTGTTTTAATTTTAATTTAAACATAATACAAAACTATCAAAGAAATTAGTTTAATTATAAAAAAAATACATGATATATAAAACCGAAACCAATTTTAAATAATACAATAACAAAAATACATTTTGCAAAGTTTAAACTTGTACTGTTAATGTTAAATAAATAAAAACCTGTAACAATTACAAATGTAACAAACTTTTTTAATAAAAAATGTTTTTGCCTAAAACTTTAATACAGTAAAAAAACAGTGTATAATTTTATATTCTATAAAATGAATTATTCATTTTTTTACTATAATCCTTATTTTAGCATTAAGGATCCAGGTAACTAAAAATTAATCTTTTTTTAATATTTTTCGAACCATATTAAATATACGTTTTAAAAACAGGCGTTAAAGTTATTTTCGGTTTGTAATTTCGATTTATTTTAAAATAAAAGTAATTTTTTTTAATTCTTAATCATTACAAATACAGTTTTTAAAGTACCATCGTTATCTGTAATTTTATTAGGTAAACTAAACAGCAATTTTTTTATTTAGCACAAATTTTATAAAAGCTTTAATAGTTCTCATCGAAAATTTTATTGTGGTGTGTTGTTTAACACTACCCGACGTCGGTTACCAAGCAAGTTAAGATTACGTGTTACATTCGTGCACTGATGCGTCTATTTGTAGTGCATTGAGCACTGTTTTATTAGTTTTTGTATGTATTCGACCAAACTCGTAATAAAATAATTGAATTATTTATTAAATCTAAAACTAGAAACTAAAATGTGGTTTTAAATGTAAACATTATTTATAAGATTGTGTTAAACTTAATTTGTTATTAAACAATTCGAATTATTTTCCAATTTTTATTTCTAGTTGTTTTTATATATTAAATTTTTTGTGAATTTAATAATGATGTTATTATGAATTTAACAACTTTAACAAAAAGTAATTATTAAATAATCTTAGTTACATTGCCAACGGCAATAATATAAATTATTTAATTTGTTATTAAAAAACTGACATAATTTTTTTGTTTAAATGCCTGCCACGAACCCAGTAAACACAAAATTGATAATGTTTAGTAACAGTTTCAAAACAAAAAAATTATGATTTACTCTTGTTTCAAACATAAAAGAAACCTAACTGCAATAAAATAGCTATAAGTCCATCGCTGTTTCACTTATTTGAATCAGTCTAGTTTCGGTATTTTAAATTCAATCGGTTGCAAACTAAATGTTGCATTCGGTTTACGTTTTAAAAGCTTCGTTCTTGAACTGATACTAAATGATCGATACATGTATGATTTTTTTGTTTCAATAATGAATTAAAACAATTCTTTCGATAATATAATAATACATATTCGAATGCACGTTTCAAATTTTATTGCACAATAAATATTTTTAAATACAATATCACATTGAGTTTTTTACATATTGCAACTTTCCTGGATGTGGTCTTTTTACGGAAGCCTCGAAAACTGCATCAGTTACTGTTGGGTAGCAACTTTTAACCGCATCTGTAACATAGAAATAAATATTTCATTTATATACATACATAATCATAGAGTTACACAAAATTAATTACATTTTTTTAATCAAAAACAACACAAACTTAATATAAATAGCACTTTAGCAATCATTAGAAAGTTATAAAAACACTATGAATACCTTTAGCTGTACATAATCGTATAGAAAACTTGAAGAATTGAACTGTAATTATAAATCATAAAGTATCATCAGATTTACGCAATAATCTACCTTAACGCAACCATGTGTGTTAATTTACATTTTTTTATACAAATTAAAACATGATACATAAAGAACAGAAATGATAATAATATCGATTACATTTATGGATTATAATAAAATGTTTCGACTTACCGTTTATTGTTCCATTTCGTAATTGTACACACAGCATCACTTATCAAACTGCAACCGAACAAGTGAAAAGATATCAATTTGCAGCGCAAGCGTTGACGACAGTAATCAAAAGTATAGCAACGACTAATGCTGACTAATCACAAAGTATTCGTTTTTCCTAGAACGATTCCACTGTTTTGAAAATAATTCAATCTTATTTAATTGATCTTTAAACAATTCTTGTTATTCAAAAAACATTCGGTTTTAATAAATCAGTTTTTAGACGGTTGCTGATTATGGGATAAAAATTGCAAGTAGTGAAACGGTTTAAAACTGATTGTGAAAAATCGGAACTCTTTCAATTTATTCACTGTCAGTTACATGTAAATGATATAAAAATGGAACTAACACGAAACAACGTAATGAAACAATTGTTTTAATTTTGTGACTGTAACAGTTTCAATCCGTGTTTACTGGGAAGGCTTATTCCATTTTAATTGTTACAAAAAAAAGTTATTAATACAGTAATAAAAATACGTCCGAATTTGTGCTGTTAATGTCAAATAAAGAAAAACCTGGGACAATCTAGTAAAATTCAGTAAAAAATGTTTTTCTCTAAAAATTGAACATACTTTTATATTCTGTAAATTTAATAATTCATTTAACACTGTTTGTTTTTAAATTAACTTTTTTTTAGTGTAATTATTGTTTAATTTTGGAAATTAATATTTTAAAACTTTTAAATGTTTCTACGGGTTATGATTTTGCTATCATAATTATCTTTTCTGAATAATTCTCGTGTTGTGAATTTTTCATAAACTAAGCTTTTTCGCCCTTGATAGTGGACATCTTCTGGTACTTTCAAGCTGGTTTATTCCAGACTCTAAAGATGTCCAACAAATGTTTAGCTTAAGAAAAATTTACAATGCGGAAATTATCCAGAACAGAAAATGGTAAAAACTTGCAATTGTTGTTAATTTTTGCATTGAAATTAGTTTATCCCCAAGGTATTTGACGTTGTGGTTTTAATCCACGGTTTTATTTAGAACTATTTTGAATTATGCGCATTTACAACAAACTTTACAACGTGTTACCACCCTTTTTCTTATCCGATCCCGTTGGTTACAACCACGTTACCACCGCTAGCTCAAATGACGGTGATTAAACGTAGTTGAAAATGCTATAATATATCAAAACGAAAAAAAATAGGCGCTACTCTGTGCGTATTGGTAGAATCCTTGGTTCGGAGACACTGTCACAAAAAAACTAGGGAAAAAGCAAACAACTATCAACGAGAAAACGTAACAACATGATTGTATATATTTTTCGATGGATAACAAAATAAATTCGGTGCATAATAATTAAAGAAACGGCCACATAAAACAACTGCTTTCTACAGAGATAAAAAATTTAATGCATTTTAACCATGGACAATCCATAACAGAATCAAAAATATACATCAAAATCAACGAAGCATTAACAGTTACATGCAGTCGCAAAAATTTAGTTTTAGACTATCGAGATGTGATCCTTTAAAACTAAAATAGCAACGTAATATTTACCCCTAAGTTGTAGTTCCTTAACGTGGTAGCTAGTACCAATTGTCACTTTAGTAAATAGTGCAAGCTTGCAATCTTCAAATAAAATTTATCAAACTGGCTTTGAAAATGAGTAAATACTTAAAGATACTCGATCGGATCGTTTACGTAACCTGCAACCGTTGTAGTTATTTAGAATAAAATATTAAGTAATAATCTTAGATACAATAAAAATATCTGACAGCTTAATATAAGTAATAACGTTTAAAGCTTAACATTATTGATCGAGGTCAAGGTCTCTTTTGTACTGTACCCACTGAGGTTAATTGTCCAAACTATGCGGAATTAGAAAATGGTTTATTAAGAATTAGACAATAAAGACAGGCAGTGAACCAGATAAATCTGGAAATAAAAAAAAATGACCTGATTGTTGAAGAAGAAGATTCTGCAAAAGAGTCAGAAATTTTCGAAGATGAAACGCTGATTCAACTTTATGAGGAACTTAAAAACAAAACCAAAAAAGAGCAGGTATAATATTTTTGTAAAAGGTAAGGACGATCCTCTTTGGAAACAACATATGGAAAATTGCAATATTGGAGATAATATGATAACGCTATTACCTGGAATTCAAGGAAAAGCCAAGGAAACGAGGATCATCATCGAGGTATGGGTTTTGATTTCTTCAGAAAATATCCTCAACAAAGTCGTTCTGTATAATATTACGTATATCGCTTAAAAAAAGTATGCTGAAACAAATAGAACTGCACGGCTGTAAATGCCAAAACTTAAAATCTTAATCTTATTTACATCACTGTAAAACTGAAAAGTAAATCTCGAGAATCTACTCGGAACAGAGGGATTTCTTTCAAAATATTTTGTGTGACAATGTCTTTAGAACGATTTATGTTTATGCAACAATACACTTATTTTGATAATAAATTGGCTAAGCAAAATTTGATAATCTAACCGCAATAAGATGGTTGTTTGAGGAATTCAACTATATATTACCTATCAATAAAATGTTATGGAGATTTAGAGGACGTTAGTCTTTCTGAGTCTAGAACATCTAAAATAAACAAATACGGCATAAAAGTGTATTCGTTACTAGATTTGTAACCGTCGTTTGATCTTTGGCCGTATTTCTTTTGTAAAAGACCAGGCATTAAAATTCGTTTTATTCACTTTGTGTTCTTTAAGATCTTTTAAATAACTTTGCGTTAATTTATTGTTTGTTATTTTACGTTTTTAAATTCTTCTGAATGTTTAATTGTCATGTATGCACTTGAATCATTTTGTTCGATTTTGTTGTCATACGTTTCAAGTACATTTTGTAATTTATTATTTCCAGTCTTTATTAATATTGAGTTTCAAAGATTAAAATTCTAACTACCTAATTCTTTTACTTTAGATATTTTGATTTTTGTAATCGTTGCATTTCTCGTTGTGAGAACACCAGTCCTCAAACTCGTGTTCTTGCGCGTTATTTGAAGTTTGCATCTTTTATGAGGATTTAGGCCACTGGTTTTAACTATGGAAGTGGTACCAAGCTTGTATAAATAAATAATTTTTGTTTTACGAGCAAAAGTAATGAAGAAGTGCATAGTTCATTTCCTACGAGATGGCGTTTAATACCGGAATGTTATAAAACTGTGCCAATTTGATTTATATACTTGTGGAAACAACTTCATAGTTTCCTACGTTTTAGCAGATTTAGAAAATATTTCAGACAATTACGAACTCTCAAGTTTAAATGGTATAGTCAAGATAATTAGTTTTACAATAAAAAATATCTATTTAATGCAGCTATAAAAATTTAAAAAATGGAAACCTAAACATATACATCGATTTTTGAATGCAAAATAAATTCTACGTGCACCAATAAGTATGGTATTTAGAAAACGTTTTGATTTGATAAAATAGTAATCAGCAACAAGAATATAAATATATTCAAAAAAATTGTTTAAGATTTATGAAAAAGTTTGCAATAACTTAATTTACAAGTCAACGTACAGAAACTAAGCACTTTCCTAGTAGCACAAAATATATGTACGATATTCTTATCATCTTGGTACAATATTTAAAATCGGTTAAATATTGCTTGGTGTAATAGATATATTCCTGATATTGTTAAAGTGTATAATACTAATATTCTAAAAATATATACGTACAATATCATTGTTCTATTTTAAAACCCTACAAATCTTTTCAAGGAGAATATTAAATTGAGACTAAACTAAAACTACAATAATTTTACAATAATAAAATACATTTTCTGCAAAGAAATTTTAGACAAGGTATTGTAATTCTGCTGTAAAATTACTGGTAATGCTAGTAGGTATTTATGATTTTAAAGGTCATCGTGTCCAAATATTTTTGTGGCATTCTAAACGAGTTTACACAAAGTACCTTTTAGTAAATTTTGTAGAATTTTTTGCAACATTGAAAAAGTATATTATCCCTGCGTTACTCGCACTAGAATTTGTTGCACCCTTGCTCGCGGGTGAGCGATTTGCTTACCAGTTAAGTTTATCTGTTTATTTGATATTTCCATGAAAAAAATACAATACAAAGCAACAACTAAATTTTATTGTAAGATAACATTTTGATATTTCACCGTTACTAACTATAAATCAACTATTTAGTTCTGAAAACAAAATTGAAATATTTATCAAAATTCTTAGCATTAACACAGTTAGTCACTATTAGAATGCACACAGTTAACACAAAAATACGTTTTATGCTCTTTGTAAATCGCTTTTTGACATTTAGAGCATTTAATACTGGTCTTCCTGTTTTTTTTCCTTGGGCAATATCTGCAATTAGGTCTTTTTTCTTCTTTAACTGGTGCGTTTGTTTCTTCAACCATCGATAGTGATTCTAACTTTTTCTAAATTTGTAATTTTAGTAGGTATGGTAAGTTCGTAGAAACACGTTCTGCCATATGTGGTCTCGTTAATTTAATAACCAATGTTTTCAAATATAAACGACGTCCATCGTTATAGTCTGGCATGTTATTTCGAAATACGATGTAACTGTTTATTCCGGTTATATTCAGCAATGAAAAAAATATAGTAGAATTCAAACTTTCAAAAAAATATAGTCATAGGCCATCTGCGGGTAATTCGTGATACTGAATACAAGTTTTTTAATCGGTCAACTACATCTACGCCGGCTTTCGTTAAATTATAAAAAGTTATTACCTCCGGTTTATAAGCCTCTACCGTTTCGGGGTCTATAGTGTCATTATCGTGCATTGTGGAGATCAGCAACACATTTTTCTTTTTCTTGGGCACGTAGAAAACTCGTATTCTTCCGTATAGTTCCTACAAAAGTAAGCTTTTGAGTTTCTAGAAGATCTTTGGCCAAGGGAACAGACGTAAACCATCGCAAGTTAAATTTCTTCCTGTGTTAGGAATTGGTTCAACAAGACGCTTTACAACACTAGCAGGACTGTTGTCTAATTGAAATGGACCTTCCGGTTGCTTTCCAGCGTAAATTTTTATTTTCAAAGTGTAAAAGGAGCGAGCATCGACCAGAGAAAAAAATTTCATTCTATACATATTTGGCTTACTTGGGATATATTGACGAAAACCGCAACGCCATCGACACGCTTTCAGCATCTCATCAATAGTGCAGTATCCACTTGGTGTGTAGCAAGTATTGCATCGCTCGTTAAACCAATCAAAAATTTGTCTTATGAAAACCAGCTTGTTTATTTCTTTCCGTTTAGTTCTGTTATTCAAATCGTCGAAACGAAGAACACGAAGTAATACATAAAACCGATTTTTAGACATCCGTATTCCATAGATCGTCTAAATTACTGTGTGACGATTTGAACACCTCTGCTAAGTCCAAAACAAGCTTTTATTTCATTTACATTAGTGTCCAGTACATCTGGCTCACGTGTATAAGTGGATCAAAGTTTTTTTAAACATGCATTAGTGCAATTTACAATTTTGGTAATGATTTGTTCAGTAAACAATAAACTCCATACTAATAACTAATATGCATTTGGATTTCGTGTTTGCAGTTAGCGAAGTTTAAATTTTTATATCGAGTTTTAGTGCAACGCAATACCATAATCAGATAAGTGCTTCTTAATTTTCTTACTTTTTATTTTTGCATCATGTTTTCCAAATATAGAAAAACAAAAAGTCATTTTGTAAATAATTTATGTTAACGCAGCGAGTACACCCTAAATTCGATGTTTACTTAGTTGGCTGTTTAACGTTTAAATAAAATAATTTTTTTGTAATTTCATTAATTCATACTAGTAGGTGAAAAAACAAACATGCGTTATATTTGGCAAAATTTAGAGCATTTATGTCTGGCATATATTGAAAACATATATTTAGAAGATATTTATAGCTAATATTTAGAAAACATTTATTTTATATAAATTATTGATATAACATTACAATAAATGGCCAATATAAAAAAGTGACATTTAAATATTTACCAGATGTTATTTACTAATATATTACTTACATTTTGTGCTACTTAAAATTTTCATTACTGTTGTTGCCAAATATAAATTATTTTAATTTAGATAATTAAAAATCAATTATATCTATTCTTGTTATTCATTAAATATTAATTTGAATTTTCATTAACTTACGAATTTGCAGGTACAGAAATAATATAGTATTTTAAGCATTTATGTGTCTAAAACCGATATTTGTAAAGATAAAACAATTAAGCATTGTTTAGTGGCAAAGCGGTTTATTAAATTAATACACAATACCGCAAATAATTTAATTATACTGTACAATACACATGTTACTTGATGAAAAACAAGTTAAATGCGCTCTTTAAAGAGAAATTGTATCTTAGTGTGTTGCGCTTAATATTATTTACGTTTGTTTGTATGCAATGATAAAGTTAATTTATTACAAAACGTAACAAAAATAAAAGTAAAAACACATAGAATTTTAAATTATATTTATATCCGTAAACAAAAATAATATAGAACTCGCAGACATAAAAAAATTAAACATATAAAGTGAATTAATTACTATTTATTAGTATTAATTCATATAAACTTTTGATAAATTGGAAACATCACATTTATGTTTATGTTACATCGTTACATGTATTAATTCGATTTGAAACTAAATTAATCAAATTATGGCGTTTAAACAATTTTTTGCGCCACGAGTTGTATACGCTTTCATTATTAATGTAGCACTTTTTTAACCGCAGGTAAATAATACTTCATTATGAACTGCAATTTTTTTATAATTCTATAACAGTTTTAAACAAAAAGCTTATCGATCAAAGGGAAGTTGTTTTATTTAGTGTTCGTTTAAGAATTTAAATCGTTAATTAAACAAATTAGTTCAATTTTTAAAAATAACGTTTATAAATAATTTTAGTAATTTTAACAAAAAAAAAAGCTTACATTATCTATTCATTTTTGTGTTGTAAATTACAATTACCTACCTCAAAAGTAGTTGTTTAAACTAGTGATCACTTAAGTTTTAATTTGAAATTATCTTAAATTTGAAATTTAATTTAGTAACAGTTATAGAAGTTTTATTAATTCTAATAGTGGAAAATATTGTATATAGACCACGGTTGAGAAAATTATTATAACCTACGCATCTAATCTGTTGCTGAGGTTAAAATAATACATTTCTCAACCTTGGTATATAACGCATTTTTGATATGACTTAATATTGTAAATATAATACCCAAGTAGCACAAAATATATGTACGATATTCTAATGATCCTGGTACAATATCTAAAGTCGGTTAAGTATTACTTGGTGTAATAGATATAATCTTAATATTATTAAAGTGTATAATACTAATATTCTAAAAATATATACGTACAATATCATTGATATGTTTTAAAACCTTACAATTGTTGTCAAGATTTACATGACATCAGGTAAATATTTGTTTTATTTTTAAATATGCTTATTTTAAAAATTATTTTTATGTGCGTATACTTTAATAAAAAGTAATCCAAAATTATAGTACGTAATCTGTTAAAAATTGTATAAGTAACGCAATTTAATTATTGAAAAATTGCACAAGGAGAATGCGTTTGAATTGAATTGAAAAACCAATTGCGTTATAACTAAAAACATAGTAATTTTACAATAATAAACTTTTTTGCTGCAAAGAAATTTTAGACAAGGTATTGTAATTTTGCTGTAAAATTACTAGTAATCCTAGTAGGTATTTATGATTTTAAAGGTCATCTTTTCCAAATATTTTTGTGGAATTCTAAACGGTTTACCTTTTAGTATTTTTCGTAGAATTCTTTGCAACATTGAAAAAGTTAATTATTTACCTGCTTTTAGGTACTGAGGTCAGAAACAGTTATAACAAGAATAAGGAAAGTTTTCTTTACAAATATGCATTAGGGTTTCGTGTTTGCGAAGTTTCAATTTTTATATCGAGTTTTAGTGCAACGTAGTTGTATAATCAGGTACGTGCCTATTAATTTTCTTATTTTTTATTTTTGTATCATGTTTTCTAAATATAGAAAAGCAAAATAATTTATTTTACCGCAGCGAGTACACCCTAAATTGAATGTTTGCTTAGTTGGCTGTTTAACTAATAAGAAACATAAATTAACGAAATGCTTTTATTTACGTAGCTATGGTCAATAAATAATAAACAACACATTTTAAAAAATATAAAAGTAAATATATGCAACAGTTTCCAAAACTTGTTTGAATATTATCTTTATTTTTTGAATAGCAATCCCAAGAAAATGCTTTTGTGCAAATTTAAAACTAATCGTGTTTGAAGTTTTTTGTAATTTCATGAATTCATACTAGTCGGTAAAAAGACAAACATTACAATATATAGTAATGTTTTATTGAAGTGATTAAATAAATAGAAATAACGCTGTTGAAATTGCTGTAAGTGGTCATACTTAAAAAAAATACATACCTTCATAAAGTTTCTTTATTGAAAAATTCATACTAAAACCATTTGTCGGTATAATTAATACCAGTTAAAATAATTTTAATACATTTTAATGCATTTCATGATTATTATTATAAAATGTAGATTTTTTTAATACAACTTGGTAGAGTCAATGTTAATTGTGTTTTTTTTTCAGATGCCATCACAAGAGGACATCCGAATGTAACGGATGGTACATACGTAATTCCGTTGCGTTATATTTGCCAAAATTTGGAACATGTATGTAGTACGGATGTAATATGTGATGATAGCAATAAGTAATTTTAAGATACAAATTTTTTTGTGTTCTTATTTTTTAAAGATGTTTAAAATGTATACAGATTTTACATTTATATTTTATTCATCATTTATAATTTTTATAAATGAAAAAATAAAAACTGCACAATGTGTAGCAATAAAAACCCAGATTAAATATCATTTGCAAACATACAAATATGTAGTAGGTATAGGTTTTACAAATATCTCACAAATAGTAGTGAGGTACATCTAGAACAGATTAAAAAGTAATATTTTCCATATATTGGAAATAAATATTGAGACGACATTTACATCTAATGTCTGTCATATATTGAAAACATATATTTAGAAGATATTTATAACTAATATTTAGACAATATTTATATTATATAAATGATTAATATAACATTACAATAAATGGCCAATTTAAAAAAGTGTGACATTTAAATATTTACCAGATGTTATTTACTAATATATTACGTATATTTTGTGCTACTAGGGAATATATAAAACACACACACTTTAAACCATAACCTTACGTATTTAGTAGATTAAAATGATTTGATGTAACAATTGTTTTGGTGTTTTGATTATGTAAATACTTCTTCAGACAAAACACATGTGCGCAATAATCTAACGTATAGTATAATTTGTTTAATAAATTTAAAAGTATCAACGTATCTAAAATTTAAGTTATCGAATTAATCTGTTTATTTTCTGTGCTGAAAATGAAAAAACTGCTATTGCTGCTTTTGTATCTGAGCTAATGCTATTTGAGAAACTTCTTTCAGATTCCTTGGCTACAGAAGATCAGTTTTTACCTCCTGTTACATTATCCTTGCTACTTTCTTCTAGACAAGTACCTGTCTACAAATGAAATACTAATTTCGCTGGTTTAAATTCCAAAGATAGTCTTATCTCTTTTCTCAAACAAACTAAAGATTTGCGTATAGTTAGACATGTTAGTTACGCCGATATCTTTACTTCAGCTGAAGGTTTATTTACTAACCCTGGTACCTTAATATTAGACATGAAGTTTCTAACTATGACTATGACTTACGAACAAAAATTCAAAATTCTAATCTGTTCTCGGCATTTACGTTCCAATGTGACATTCCAACACTACGAGCACTGACTCATGACGTTCGATTGGCAAGTGAAGCTTCCTATTCTTCTTTATTATTCACTTCTTTTTCTTTCTTTCTTTTGGTTTTGTTTTGAGTTACGCGGTTTGGAGTTTTCTTGGATTCGCACTCACTTAGGGTTAAGCTTTTAGGTGACTTTGTTGTTGTGACTCTTGGATTGCTATTTTTTTTCTCTGCCTTTTTGGCAGTTTGACTTGTGTCGATTTTTAATCAAAATCTTCTTTTTGCTTGAGATTTTTTTGTTGGTTTTCTTTGCTTAGATCTTTATGGTCCGTTTGGGTTTTTTTGTGGAAGAATCTCATTTCGTCTGTTGACGACTTTTTGGGCACAACAGTCTTAATTGTTTTTTTTTTACTTTTCTTCTAAATCCGCGTATCACGATTCAATATTTGCTAGATACTTTATTTTTCTGTTTACTTCTTTAGTTTAGTTAGTTTTAAGGACTTATACTTAGGGTTAGATTTGTATTTGTGAGCTGGAGTTTGAAGGGATTTTAGGGCGTTGTCCTTGACCGTGGTCTAAACTTCTTTCTTTCCTATACTTCTTCTTCGCTTGGTTTGCTTAGTATTGTCTGTCAGTTAATTATTTTGTGTATCGCATGATGGGAACCATAGATATTTGTCGTGTAATTTTTTTGCTATCGACACCCTATGTGTAAACCTATGCATTTTGTGTTACCGATACTTCCGGCATGTATTTTTCTTTTTTTGGTTACACAAAAACCAGTGTAACAAAGATTACTATTTCATTACAACTTTGAACCTTCTGTTTTGATCGAAACAGAAGTTTTATTTAGAAAGATCTAGCGTCTTTTAAATTTTATTTTTTTGAACCTCACCTATCTTCGACTAGTGTGAGTTGAACGTGCAAGGTTCGTAAGACCTATAACTTCCATTAGCTAACTGCATGCTTAAAAAACAAATTCTAAGTATGGTCTTTTCTATTTTAGTTTTTATTACTTCTGTTATCAGTCGTTTGCGCGCACTACTCTATGTACATATAATGTATGCTGTTACAATTAACTAGAAAACTTTTTTTTTGTAAAATATCATTTAACGGTGCGCTTTGGTACGCTTAGTTATCAAGATATTTGATGTTTGTGTTACATTTACCAATGTAAACTGTTCTTTAGGAATGTAAAAGGTACAAATATCTTGACCAATTATATATTTATTAGCAAGTTCTTTACAATAATCTACGCTAAATATACAATCAAATCTTTGAAGTATTTTATTTGCATCCGTTTCCAACTAATAACTCTTGAATATTTTTTATGTTATTTAGATGCTTATTTTTCTTCTTGTGTTTCTTCTGCCGATTTTTCTTCTGCTAATTTTTCTTCTTCAGAAGTGTCTGCACCACTCATGTATCGTTTTATTCCATTTGCAAATCTCGATAATCCAATATCCGACAACCGTTTGATTAAACAAGAAGAATAAAATTTGGTTTCTAAATACTCTTTACAAATTTTTTGATCGTTTTTATACTTTTCCGCCAAAGTCGCGCACAGTTCAGGATTGGTGAATCCATACACTGCTTCATGTTCAGCATCAAATTCCAATGCGGAAAATTGCTGCACTAATCGTTCTACTGCTGTTTGAGAATCGACAGCTTTGGTCCAAGTTTTTTCTGCATAGGCCATCCACATCTTAACAGTTTGTACTACCACTCAAGCTTTTATTAATACCTAATATATAGTTAATCCCTTCCAGCTCATTTCCTAAACTTTTTTTGATCTACTACACGTTTTTTCAATTCAACATCGAACACCACCTTATCTGGATAGAATGTTACCACTTCCAACATACAACAAACCACATCTGTTTTTGATAAAAATTGATCCAAAACATTAGATATGTTAGTTTTAGCATCTCCTGGTAGATCGAAAACAGCATTAATTACAGTATCATAAAAATTTAAAAAAATTCCTTTAAAACAATCTGATTTAATCGATAGTTTATGAGTACTGCCAATTTCCATATCTCCCAAAGAGATTCGCGACCTAGGTATACTTCTTCATTTTCTGCACCCACAATTTTTAATATTTTTTTTTTGTTCAATAATTTCAAATATTATAGTTTTCGTACCGACCTTTATGGGTTCACATATTGCTTCAGTACTTGGAAAACATCTATGTATTTTTTCTCGAAGCTCTAAAAACCACACCCATTTCTCTTCCGTAAATACGATTTCTTGTTTATAAGTTGCAAATATCGGACAAAAATGATTAGCACAATTTATTCCAACACTGATAAATTTACTTTTTGACTTATTTAAATTATAAACATTTTGATCAATTAATTGTATTGCACTTAACACCATATTACTGCCGGCTATCGATTTTTTCATAGTTTTTTGTTCTTGAATCGTTACATCACGATCTTTCATCTGTTGAACAAACTGCTTTATCTGTTCCATTCTTAACAACCTCTTTCTAAACCCCAACTGTATTGTAAGTACTCTCAATCGTCTTATATATACCAACAAAAAAGGATGACTTAAAGTTACTATGGCTCATTTAAAGCTTTGTGTGTAATCTGTGAAGAGGAGTAAGGTTACTCTAGGTCATTTAAATCTTTGAATGCAGGTCAGTGAGGAGGAGTAAGGTTACTCTAGCTCGTTTAAAGCTTTGTCTTCTTCTGTGTAAGTCTCTGAGAAGGAGTAAGGTTACTCGAGATCATTTAAACCTTTGAATGTAGGTCTGTCAGAAGAAGTAAGGTTACTCTAGGTCATTTAAAGCTTTGTGTGTAGTGTGTTTAGTTTAGTTCATTTTCAACGCTGCAATGATTTCCATCATTTCTAAATCAGTTGTGTTGAGTGCTTGTTATGGTAATACTCTTTATATAGTTCAACCTACAAACTGTGAAGAGGCTATTATTTGTTTTAAAGATAACCCACATCAGTGGTTTCAACTTATACCTGACGTGTTACATGGTATTAAAGTTTTTACTATAACAGCACCTAATATTCCGCATACAATTTTCCAGCTTTAACCATTACATTCACACGGATTGGCGTAAATGTGATTCGTTTAATAATCGCGGCATTATAATTATGCCAAACAGTGACACGTGTTGTTAGTTGTGTATTCAACTTTTGTGTGTGCGATGGTTCCGAAAATCTTTAGTCTGTTAATTTTCACCGCTGTTTTTAACAACAGTTTATATGTGCTACAACCACCATTTTGTACTAAAACTTATGCATCTTTTAAAAGTAATCCTACAAAGTGGTATAAACTAATACCACTAAATTTACACGGTGTCAGAGTTCTACCAATTGCAGAACCACAGGATTTTCGATTACATTTTTATAACAACAATTCAAGTTTTGTACAAACGGATTGGAACTCTGTGTGTTACATTAACTTATTAGACAAATGTGGTTCGACTAACTACACTTCTCTATCAACCATCTGTACCACATATGGTATACTATCTATTATACTTTAAATGTTATTACTTATGCTAATATTAACTTTTCTTATATATTATTTTGGTTCAATTTATGATTTATTGTAACTCATTATGTTAAGTTATTAAATAGACTGTACAATTAATAAATTACTCTATGTAGTAACTGTGTTTGAAGGTTAGAATAAATAAAAACTTTTAATCAATCTAATCTTCGGTTATTTCTATATAGGTTACGGAGAAGGAATAATACGCATAGTGAAGTATTACTATACAAAGTCTATAATACTTTCAATCGTCTTATATATCAACAATACTGTTTAGAACCAACAGGTTTATGGTGCAGTGGTAAACTCGCTGGTTCATAAACGTGAAATCCCTGGTCCGAGTCCAACTACATCCACCGGTTTTTTAATAAAAATATTTACAAAATATCTTCTTCTGTGTAGGTCTGTAAGGATGAGTAGGGTTATTCCAAGTCATTTAAAATCTTTGTCTTCTTCTGTGTAGGTCTGTGAGGAGGAGTAGGGTTATTCCAGGTCATTTAAAGCATTGAATGTAGATCGGTGAGGAGGAGTAAGGTTACTCTAGGTCATTTAAAGCACTGAATGTAGGTCAAGGTCTGTGAGGAGGAGTAAAGTTACTCTAGGTCATTTAAAGGTCAAGGTCCCTCCTCCTCTTGTCACAGAACTCTCCAACTTACCCTACTTAGGTCAATCAGTTTAATTTTATGTACGACGTGTTGCCTAACTGAAGGCAGCTTGCAATCAATCGCATCTATGTAATTTTACTTCGCTTTTCTATTCTAACCTAGTTTTCTGTGATAAAATAAATATATTTGTCGTTACAACATGTGCTTTGTCATTTATTCCTTTTTGGCTTTGAATAGATTTTAACGGTGTCTTCAATTCTAGTTTTCAATTGTTTTCGAGCTTTTTTAATATACTTTATGATTAGCACACCAAGACTTGCGATCCGCTTGCCGCATAATATCGAGCTAGCCGCCAGCAATTAAGTTAGGAAAAACTTATCGTAACAAATTTTACATGTTAAATTTCAATTTAAAAATAATACAATTTTGCAAAAGATTAATGCCATAAGTATAACCAAGTGCAAATATACGTATCTATAGAAATTTTTGTATAGATAAGCTGAATTATATTACATGTATTACTTTGTTTAACTTTGTTTTAGAGTTTGACGTACAACTAAAATCAAATTTTGTGTGTGATATTTAAAAAAAATGTTTTACGTAAACTTAAAAAATTTAAAACAGACTAGATAAAAAATTTACTTAAAATTTTAATACCGCTTTTAAAAACAAAGACGTTTACTTTATATATTAATAAATAAGTTAAATGTAAATACACTTAAAAGCGTTTTATTAAAAGCACGTTTGTATACTTTAACGTTTCATTACGTAAAATAAATTTATAGACTAACACTCACCTTTTAGTGATGCCTGTCTTTTACTGTATTACCATATAATCCAAATTATCACCTGAAACAAACAAGAAAAAAATCAATTTTAAAGCAAAAAAAAAATTAAATCTTACTGACATTGATTATTTATTTACTTTTGGGCCATTTTGAGCAGGTATATTAATGAAAAATGATGTGTGAGAAAAGTTTAAATAACGAAGAGTTTTTGATTTATAATCATTGCTAAATTAATATAAACAAATTTACATTTTGTACAAACAGTGCGACAAAACTTCATTTGCAGCAGTAACTTCTTTAACGATTCCTTTTGTAGATCAATACACACAAAGACAAAGAGCGTGACTTTATTTATGCAACTAGTACAAAAACATGCTATTTTATGCTATAACATTTAATTATACTACAAAACCAAAATTTTTATTTTTTTTAATTTATGATCCTTTAGCTAAAAATTAAACAAATTAGAAATATTTGATTTAATATTAGGTACCAACATTCACACACAACGTAGGCAAATTAACTTAATTTTCTGCAAAAATAAACAAAAAATTCAAACGATGTTATTACGTTTACTTAAAATTACTAAAAAATGATTAATCGTGTATATTTTGTTAACAAAACTTATTGAAATATAAAAGATTAATTTTGTTTATATTAAAACTGCATTAATAATATTTCTAAAAGTAACATTAGGACTGTATTGTTTTTGACACATTAATAAAAAGTAAAATTAGATTCTTATTTGTTGTATGTTTATATTTTAAAAAGGTTTCTTGTTACAAATTCAAATTCATATTTTATTTTATTTAAAAACATATTGTAAAAACTTTATATTATTTACAGTTTTTATTACTTTTTTTTAATTATTTTATTTTATAATTTTTTTTTAAACTATTTTGTATAAATTTTGTGTTAGGCACAACACGTTGACTTTTTTTGTTATTGTTTATCTTTTAACGCCCATTATAACACGTGTATCCTATCTTTAAAACAATTAATTTTTTTACAATGTCAAAACGCAACTTTAGTACGCGTTTTTAAATTAACTTATACGTCCTATGGGAAAACACTAATTTAATTCAAATCAGATTAAGGCCAGTATACAAATTTTATATTATTATACCCTAGAAATTACGAAAAATATTTTTAAATTATAATACTTGTTCTCAGTATTTTTTAATTACAAATTTTGTATAAAGTTTGCAATTTAAAATTAATTAATTTAATCGTCAGTTATTTACTCAGTTAGAAGAAAAAAATTGTATTAATTATAATTATTAATTAACATTAATTAATAATTAATCTTAATAATATTGTAAAATAAGACAAGTTATTGAAAATTAAAATAATCAATATCAAAAAACAAAATAATTAAAAAAATTAAATTAAACGATGTAGAAAAGAATATAATACTTAGAAAAAACGTTTAGACTAACAAAAACTAATAAATAAATTTTTGTACGTCCCGAGTTTCTTTAAATTTGTGCTGTGTGCACGTTACTTTAAACAAACGGCATTTTTAGGAAGGTACTATACCCCAAAACTATGTTTCAACCTTTTATTATTACTCCCAACCGTCATTACAATCACGTTTATTTTACAGGTCAAGTTGACATCTGCAATTTTGATAATAATAAACATTTTTGTTTATTTGTAGAATTTAAAAATTAAGAAAAGCAAACGTATTAATTTTGTATGCAGTTTTAGTCATTCTATTATAACCAGTCATATAAACGTAAGTAATAAAAATAGTAATTTACGTAGCGAGCGTCGAACGTAAAACATAGCATAACTAACGTTAACAAAACGCTAAACCTCTCGCTTAAAACCATTTTTATTTAAATAGTAGAATAATAAGACTGACTTTTCTTTATTAATAAAATATGCATTGATAGGGCGTAGTAGACCTAAGTAGACAGATGTTTTTTGTTAATATTTTTTATTTTGACTGTAAAAATTAAAAATATAGCCAATGGTGCAAACCAAAAATTCTTGTTTTGTCACATAAAACAAATAATTTTGTTTCAGTTAAAATCGCTAAGACTAAGTCTAAAACTCCAAATGCCATAGTTAATCTAGTTTTAAATGCAATCTCTCTAGAAATTGTCGTTAGTACATTAAGCGGGACGTTTAATGTACTTTTGCAATAAAATATACGGAAAATCTATTACAAGAATTTTCTCGTAACTTAAATGTAGGCAACTAGCTCGATATAATTTGATAAACGAATTGTTGCAAGTCTCGGTGCGCTAGTTTTATAATAAATTAAGGCGCCAAAACGGGTGAAAACTAGTGATAAAAGACACAATTTAAATCTATCCAACACTGAGAGAAAATCAAATGACAAAACGCTAGTTATAACAACAAATACATTTATTTTAACAATAAAAAAAGAGAAGAATACATGCAAAGCAGTAGTAGGCGTTCCGAGACGAAAATTATACCGTACGCAATCTATATCCGAATACTTTTAACACAACAAATTTCTCCCCAGCAACATAAAAACTTGTTAAGTGTGCACTAGCTAAAATAAAGAACAGAAAATTAAACATACGCCATGGACAAAACCTTAAAATCCAAAACCAACCCAAATACAATAGCACCCAACCCAAGAATAAACGTAAATAAAAAATATTTTCCTAGTTGAGATTTTAACCAACAGGTATCAAACAATAGGCACTCGTTGCAAAGTTGACAGAAGTCAAAACACTAGTAAAGTCAGAAAATTGACGTATCCCATAGACATGAAGCATTTTGATACGCAAATTTAGAAAGAAAAAGTCTAAAAAGAAAACTAAGACGGTTGTGCTAAAAATTCGTCAACAGGACGGTATGAGATTTTTTCACAAAAAAAACTAAAAAGATCGTAAAGATTCAAGATAGCAAAACCAAACAAAAAAATATCAAGCAAATAAAGATTTTGATCGAAAATCGACTACTTAAAAGCCAGAGACAAAAATCAATAACCCATAAGCCACAACCGCAACACACAATGCAAAACCAAAAAAAAAAAAGAAATAAAAAAGTAAGAGTAAATAAAAAAGTATAAAAAACTTCAGTTCAGTAATAGAACTAAAAAGCCAAAAAACGGATTAGAATATTTCAAGAGTAAAAAAAATATCCTAAAAGTGACTGAATACATCAAAAATGGCGACCAAACGGAAGTACGTAAAGTACCAAAAGCGACGTTGCAGTCTAGTCCAAATTTTAACCCAAACACAACTAAACAAATACCCACTAAA
This sequence comes from Aquatica leii, assembly GCA_035610365.1. Taxonomy (NCBI): domain Eukaryota; kingdom Metazoa; phylum Arthropoda; class Insecta; order Coleoptera; family Lampyridae; genus Aquatica; species Aquatica leii. Next base: position 16,455,764 of record CM069432.1, read on the forward strand.
CCTAATAAAGCAGGAAAAGTAACTGTGAAAGAAGAAGGCAAACAAAACTGCAGTAAACACTAAAAAAAAGAGTTGAGTTAAAAAAGTGTTCAAACAACTAACCAAGATTTAGAATAAGCAAAACAGACAATCGCCTTAAAGGCAAACTTTAAGAAGTAAAAAAATAGTAAAAAAATTAAAGGTAAGAAAGAAAACGTACAGTGGGAGAAAGATAAGACTAAATGTTTCTATGTTCAACTAACCACCTAAGTGGCAAATCTTAAGGAGAATCAAAAAGATGAAAAAAGAAAGGTTGGCAAATAGAAATCTTCTAGATCCAAGGAAAAAGAAATAAAAAATAGAAAAGATAGAGAAAAATAAAGTTTGATGATAATGCTTCCCGTAGAAGCACAAAAAGAAAGACCACCTTAAAATGCCCATCTAACCGCACTAAATATATAAAAACAGAAAACGAAAGAGAAGAAAAAAAATATCACAGGAAACTCATGAAAAGAGAAAACCAAATCCAGAAACTAGAAAGAATCCAATCTAAAAATCGACTAAGCGGATATAATTATATACAAACGTGAAGTAAGCTAAAGAAGAAAACGTAACCAACAAAAATAATATTGGTGACAACAAAATGGGAGAAAGCAAATAGACAGGGTCTAAACCACAACCAACAAGATACCGTGTTGAAAGACTCAAACCACCAAAACCAAAAAACAAAATCCAGAGGAATAGCAGAAGTCACAATCCAAAAGCACAAAAAGTGAACTAACACTTACGACGCTTGCGACGCCGATGAAAAAGAAGGAAACGATTAGAAGAAGAAGACAACAAAGCACAGTTAGCCGCACTCTAACCGAATTGCTTTGTTGTGAGTTTAAACGAGAACAATAACGTATGAACTTTAGGTCTCATATGAGGCCAGTAGAAGTGGCAACAGATAGTTTCTAAGGTATCAGATATAATATGGCGATTCTGAATAAACTGCTTCCGCTGTTCCAAAGAAAGGATCAATATCGAAACGCAAAGATCAAAATAAGTAACACGTTCTCGTTTACATAAAAGATGTTTCCCAACACGACAACGAGAAAAACGACGAGAAGAAGCAGCAACTTTAGACACTACACCTAAGTTCCAAAAATCAGTAGTAGGTTTAATAGTCTTAGAAACTAAAACTGAGTTAAATGGAAGAGTAAGAAGAGAACCAACAGAACGTAAAAGGTTATCAGCTTGAGAACGACAACAAACACAAGTATTCGAAGTAGGAGTAGATACAGAAAAACAGGATTAGTAGAAGAAACGGAAGTAGAAGTCTGACTAGCAAAGGCTACAGATGATTCTAGAACTTCCTCACTGGTCTCTGATAAAAAGTTAAATAAATTGCGAAAGTTCGACTCCAAACGTTTACCTAACGATACTAACTGCAAAATAAGTGTGATCTCAATCAATGTTAACGAAAATTGATAAAACGGCGTCAGATTACGACAATGATTTTGAGCGGTATTGGCTTTGAGGCCGCTTCTGATAACTGAAGAAAGAGGGATCGCATAGTGGGAACGTACTTACGATAGATTTGGACATTCTACAAACGTAAAGAAGTTTAGTTTGCCTTAAAACTTCAAAAGCTGAGAGGAAAAGTTGGTGATGTAAGACACCACAAGACAAACACAACTCGTCAATACAAATAAGAAATTCAAGAAGTACGAAAGGGTTTTTACCAAAAAAAAAAAAATTGCTATCCGCAGTTTGTTTACGAATCCAAGTCCGAAGAAATAAGAAATTGTGGGTTTTTGTCCAAAGAATACATAACTAATACAATAAAATCTAAAAAAAAAATTGAATGAAAGTAACAAACCAAAGCAGAAATCTGCTAACACGCGTCTGCCTAGAAAATGAAGTAAAACTTCAAGTAAATCAACCCCATTAATAATAATCAAGAATTTAAAAAAATCAATAAAAGAATAACCGCATAACCAAAATCGAGCCCTGACAGGTTGGTAGGTAAACGTAGGCGATTAGCTCAATATAATTTGGCAGGCGCGTCGTAAGTCTCTGTGTGATAATTTTAAAATAAAGTAAAAAAGCGCCAAAATGGTTGGAAACTGGTAATGGCTGACACCGTTTAATTCTATCCAACACTGAAAGAAAATCAAATGACAAACCAATAAATATAATTTTTTTTCACAATGAAAGAAAAAAGAAAATAAGCAAGGCAGAATTACATATATAATAACAATTGAAAGTTCGTCAATAAATATCACAGTTATAACGTTGATACAAAATCTAAAGGGTATGACGATATAAGTTAAAATGTAATCAAAGAGTTAAACTTTTTTAATTGGATGCGAAACTAGTGAATTTGCAACCCGAAACAAATCGCATAAAAAGAAACCGTAATTATACAAACAAAAGTTTGCGTTTGTTAGTCGTATCTGTATCTACGTCGCAAGTAAAGAAATGGTATTCACGAATATCCATTCATGGTATTAGCTATCGGCATGCTTAAAACGTTCCCTAAAATCGCTAAAAAGCATTAAGAAAGAATCAGATATAAAATGATATCATAAGTAAATTGCTTTTAGACAAACAATGGATTGTCCTAACCGAATACGTCAAGCTTCCGAGTGACCTTTATTACTTCTATCGCAGGCGTGCTTCTAAGTTTATTAAAAAATCACAGGAAGTACGGCAGCGACTTACATTTCGGTAGTGGTGTAATTAACCAATATCCCCATGAATACGTGCTTTCAGTTATCGTTTCCAGTGAAAGGTGATTAATTGACATGTACCATTTCAAAGTGGCAAACACAAAGCGGTATACCAAGTCGGTTTTACAATTACAAAAAATTCAAATTACGTCACAAAAATAGAAATTAATTCTTACCCCAAAAAGACATTTACATATAAAGCAAAACTTATAGACCCATTCATAACGTGAATGAAAGTTAACGCTCTGAATGTATTAAAAGTTGGTGTTTCGGTACGAAACTTATACAATATGTAATTTATATCAGAATACTTTTAACATAACAAATGGCTAAAGTAATTCACGCATTGTGGATTTGACTATTATTTGAAAAAAGATATTGAAAAATGGTTAAGGTATTGACTTGTGGAAAAATGGAATCTGTAAAAGAAGCAAATACCAAAACTGTTTTTGTGTGGTCCCGAGAAAAATGATACTACAGTTTTCTAAATCGTCACAAACAAGTTTCTCAAAAAAAGCAAAATACATCTACAAGGGTGCAGGTGCTGTTACTAAAGAGAAATTTGTAAATGGTTTGATAAAGTTAATTACACTTTAGAAGATGGAACAAACTATTTGGAAGAACCACAAAGAATCTTCAATATAAACAAAACATTTTTAGCTCCAAAAAGCGGTCGTGTAATTAGACTAAAACGAAAAAAAATTACGACAAGCAAAGTGCCACGGACAAAGAAAATATAACTTTGTTGTGTACTGTCAACGCTGCTAGAAAATTTGTTTTACAATTAACACATTTTAAATATGAGAGAATTCCAGCTGTTTAAAAAAAGCGAAAACTGTTAGATGACAAAGTTTTTTTTCAACAATTTTGTACCATTCCTTAGAAAATCTAAAATTCAGTTTTCAGTTTACATGGATACAAGATCTACTTGCCTTATTACTTAAGTAAGTAGTGTGGAAAAGGATCAGACAGTGATTGAGCCACTTAAATCAAAATGGAAAACTTTTGTGCAAATATATAAAATTGGAAACAATGGTAATCAGTTACTTTAAATTTATATCTCTTTTCGGCAGATGCTGTTGATTACTCATCAAATTTTGAACGTTGATCTAGCAGTAGTATATACGAGTTCGTAGCGTTCTCTCAATGATAATTGTTTCATTTTCTTCTAATTTCTTCGACAGTAAGTTTATATGTACCCTTGGTGTCTACGACCCAAAAATTTTACAGGTGCGCACGGAGTAGCGTATATATTTGTTTTTTTGGTATATTATAATATTTTCAACTATTTCCTTTCAATGGCATCTAGCCGTAGTGACGTGGTTGTTCCCATAAAACATCCAAACTAAAAACACGTAATTTATATTCCGATTCATCTTCAGAAGAATACAAGGTAGAAAGTGACAGTAGTGAAAACGATGAAAATTATTTCGGCATTTGGAAAATTAGAAAACAAAGATCTAAAATTAAAAAATTGTCATACGTTAATTTAAAAGTAATTGGCTACAATACTAAAAGTAACTGCACCTATAGAATATAACATACAATGCTTTAAAAATCTAAATAAACATAAAACAGCGTTCGAACCTATAGAAAATAATGTTTCTATTATTGGCAAACACGATATTCTTGGAAGATTAGAAGATCTCTAAACAGGTTTACACAAAGTACCTTTTAGTTAATTTAGTAGAATCTTTTGCAACATTGAAAAAGTATATTATTTACCTGCTTTTGGGAAAGAAAGTTTTATTTACTAATATGCATTTGGATTTCGTGTTTGCAGTTAGCGAAGTTTAAATTTTTATATCGAGTTTTAGTACAACGTAATTGTATAAACAGGTAAGTCCCTATTGATTTCGTTATTTATTATTTTTGTATCATGTTTTCCAAATATGAAAAAGCAAAAAGTCATTTTGTAAATAATTTATTTTAACGCAGCGAGTACACCCTAAATTCGATGTTTGTTTAGTTGCTTGTTCAACGTTTACAGAAAATAATTCAAGGAAATTTCAACGGTCATCACTAATAAGAAGCATAAATTAAAGAAATTATTATTTACGTAGCTATGGTCAATAAATAATAAACAACACATTTAAAAATATATATATATATATATATATATATATATATATATATATATATATATGTATAGTGGTCAGTTTGAGGTCTCTAAGAGTTATAAAAGCGGAAGTTCGGGGACTTTTTGGAAGTTCGGGGACTGGCCCAAACTTCCAGTCCTCAAACTTGCCACTTTATGACAGCAATGAGTCCTCAAAGTTCCAAACGTAAAATCATAGGATGTGAGTAGTTTGGGGACGCTATTTTGATATTAAACGAACGGTTTGGGGACAATATTTTGCACGCAATGTGATTCCTTTGGGGACTTTAAAATGTAATAAAATATTACTTTACATGACTAGCTTAAATAATTTATTACTAATTATCACTAATGTCCAAAAATAAAATAGTATAAAGTTTTGGGAATTTATTAATTTACTATTATAAAGTTTCAAAGAATTATGATAGTTGTGTCGTTCCATTCGGATTCGTTCAAGCAAACTGAATCCACTTGATGACAGGGGCCGGACCAAATCCGTCTTGTGTTATGAATTCGGTCTGTCCGGTGGATTCGGTTTGTTAGATACGATAATACCTTTGAGTAAATTGATTCATGTGTTAATGAAATATCGAGTGTGACTATTACATAAGAACGTATTTTTTAATTTAAAAAAACTCAACGTTAATATAATTAATTTAGTGCAATTAGCATTATTCTATACTTTAATTGTCATTTATTTTGTAATATTATTATATAGGTAAACATTAAATATAAGTAATGAATTAAATTGAAATGATGTGACTTTACCTGTTCATATATGCATCGTTCATAAATTTCATTAGAATTAAATGAATTATAGTTTTCGAGCATTTATATCACTAGCGTTAAGAGGATTTAGTAGCAGCCGCCATATTTACTAAACTGCGGAATCAATTTACGACCTTATTATAAAAAATTTTTGAATTTTTGTTTTTATGTATTGTTAGAAACTATCAACAGAATGCCGCAAACTTCATAAGTTTGAAAACAACAAATACATTTTTTTTTAACTTTTTACAGGAATCTTATACATACATTTTACATAGGTTGCGGCACTTTTTGATATAAAATAAACACATTTAGTGAAGACAAAAAAATTGAAAATTTTCTTAGTTTTTGCGTAAAAGTTTCTTGGTAAATTTAAATAATATGCTGTAAAATGCTGCCACCTACAATAAAGCAAGTTCAACTAATACGATCTAGCAACAACGCGTTCAAAAAGTTAGGATTGTGATTTTTACAATGTTATGTCTAGACGAATACTTTCGTTTCATTGATAACGTTATTATGCCTCAGCATCTTTACTGACGAATTAATTCGTGTTTTCAAACTTCAAATTGACTTGTGTCAAGTTCTAGTTAACTATTGTATTTCATTAAAAATAGCTTGATTTGTAAAATAGGTGCATTTTTTGGCAAAAATTTCACAAAACTAAATTATTGTAACGTTCAGCTTTGAGAGCGCTCGCGAACTTTTTATCCACTTCCAGAACGTTTGGGAAAGCTGTAGACAATTATCGGGATAGATAACGGAAATATATAAAAACGGTGTAGAGAGAGCATAGGTCAGTTATTCGCAGTATAGATTCATAATTTTGATCTATTTATATGTATCTAGATACAATTAAAAAATATATAAGTTATATGTTTCTGTATATAAATAATTTTTTTATTTAAATTATTTAAATAATATTTATAAAATATTGAGTGTCCCGTAAAATTCCAGTTACAATATGTATATTTTTCTTCAGTAATTTCCTGCATTCTATAGTAGTTCTTCAAATGAACTCCATCTATCGTTGTTATTACCTAGATTATTTAATCTATTATCTGTTATCTATATAAAGTTTGAATAGTTTATCTATTATCTAATACTAGATCATTTTTGAAAGAAAAAAAATTATCTCTGTCTATATAATTTAAAAATTATCTATTTACAAAACTGGTTATTCGAAGTCGGCATGTGTTAAGAAGATGTTTAAATAAATAAGTGATTAACGCGTGTGTTCGAGATAAATATAACGTTCGTGCCTTTAATGTAAACAAGTGTCAATTTTAAGATAAACAGAAGTTATCCGCGGACATTATTTTTCAAGTGATTGTAATACATAAATTCGTGTAAGTATTTTTTTTCGTGTAGTTATAAACGTGTAAAAATTTTCTGTATAAAAATAAATTCGTTTTAAGTTTGTTATATTGGTGATACAGGTGTGCGGTATTGAAACCCGGTGAAATCGTTTAAATAAATAAAACTTTTTAGTTCGCAATTTGCGTGTTTGTTTATATCGTGTAGTTTTAGCTGTTCAAGTTCGTTAAAGTAGTGTATTTAAACTTTTTATTCGTGTTATAATTTATGCCGGTAACTTGTTATCAAATTAAAATGGATGCAAAAATATTTAAAATTCTCGAATCAGTAAATAAAAAAAGGGAGAAAATTCTCAGAAAATGGAAGAAAAACTATCCGAACATTCTGAAAAAATGGAAAAAAACTCTAGAAGTGCATTGATAATCAACTAAACACTATTGAGGAGCAAATACAAATTATTATAGAAAATTAAAATAAAATTGTTTAAGAAGAAACCCAAGCAGATACGTTAAATTTAAAAAAAGAAATATGTGAATCTATGAATGACAAAAGCTGTACGAGATAGAATGAAACTGCTTGAAGAAAAAATGAACCAAATGATTTGCCATGGTGAAAGAATCGTCACAAACGAAGATTTATAATGGATTCTGAGACAGCGAAACGCAGCGGACTCACTGATGATGTTTTAGTGCATACCTTGCAGTTTGAAACAGCGAAAGAAACATCGCAACGAGACGGTCATAAACTCCGCTGTGCTGCAGAACTACCCGCGCACGCACTAGAAAGCATCAAAGAGGTAGCTTTGAACTGCGGCGAAATAGATCATGCACCACGACATTGTACTAAACCCTAGAATTAAGACACGAGTAGCGCTCGAAAATTTGGAATGAATTGATCAAAAGAGACAAAAGTTAATCTTATCTAGTCATGTTCCGGAGATTACCATTCAAATAGCCTATAGAACAATTGCATAGCATTTATCTCGATGACAGGGTCAATAAAAAAAAGTGTTCATTTACAGGTTGACACGGAAGCGACAAAAACCATCGTTCGTCCTGACATGTTGTTGGAAAGCGAGAAGGCATCACCAGTAACAGTACGACTTCGAACAGCGACAGACGAAGAAATACCTACTAACGGACAAGTACAAGTGACCATTGATTTGGGAAATGGAGTACTCGACCATTAAGTAATGATAACCGACACCACGGAAAAAGTTATCCTGGGAATGAACGTTATAAAGAAGTATGGGCTCCATTTGGATATGAAGAACGATGTCCTGAAGATCGACAATCAAAAAATTACTTTTCATTCTTCAGTGAAAGCAGCTGTGCGAGACTTATTGAGTGAGAACGTGACTCTGCCTGCAAGGACTAAAAGTGTGGTGATAGCACGTCTGAATGGAAGTCTCTGGAAAGGCTACATTCGCGCGATTGAACCAATGGAAGGCCATTTAGTTAAAAAGGGACAACTCGTTGGCAGAACTTGAGTACGACTGAAAAACACGACGCCAGTAAGGATCTTAAATGTCAACTCAATACCATATGTTTGTTGCAATGTTGTCAGATCAATATCTTAGGGGAAATACAGAATGGAAACGTAAGGGGCTTGTTTATTTAAGTTTGCAAAAATCGCGTGGTAGTAAATCCTCTTAAATGAGTGATATCGAAAATGTATTGTAAAGATGAAACAGATCTGTAGCCGGATTAGAACAAAATGGAATGAAATTACTTGCGGACCTACACAATCGTTAAGTTAGTAATCAATCGACATCGAAAATGTTATATGAAACAGAAAACCTGAACCTGGATTGTCCATCACTAATTTAAACTGAACACTAACTCTTAATTAATTAGCAAACTTACTCATCATTTACGCTAAAATTAAGTTTTGACAAAGGCCTACATGAAATTTAAACTTTAATAATAATCACGAAGGATGAATAAAACGTCATTGTAGAGAGATATATATTCAAAACAATAAGGTAAATTGGCAGAACACTACACATAAGGTAACAAACGAGAAGTTACAAACATCGATGTTATTACTTGTTTACTTTTTGTCAGTACAACGTAACACACAAGATAGAAAACTGACAAGATCACAGTTAGAAAAAAAAGAAACACAAGATTTGTGCTTCTCTTTTCAAATGTTTGTAAAAATAGATGACATCATCTTCATGTTCCATATAAAGTAAGGACATAAAGTCCGCCACTTTTACTCTGATTCCGAACCATTGCATGCACATAATGCCATGAGTCAGTTATCTATTTCTTTTAACAAAAAATGGCAGTCACAGTTATTAAAATTAGAGCTGAGTGTTGTTTGAAAAGTTTTTTTACTAATGGAAAGGTAAATCAACACGGAAAAAAAGGTTATGCGGAATTGATATGTATCATGCAAAAGGCTGTTGGTTTTGAGTCAAGCCGATGTACGCTTGAATTAAACTTCTATTTTATTAGATTGTCGCTGTAATTGCATTGCAATAAGAGATTTAGTTTAAATTTTAGTACATTTACGTTGAATGTTATTTGAACGTGGATCAATTTTAGAAGAAAAGCAAATGCTTTAAATATGAAATCGTAATGATTAAATTCAGTATAATATTTCTCTCCGTGAAGTGACACCTTATTTTGAAGAGCCTTTGTTAAATCAAAGTTGCTGATTGCTTTTGTCTTTTATAAGTTTGTTTTCGTGTAAAAAATTTCACGGCATTATCTGTAACCGTTTGAAAGTTAGAATGGGGGCCGTGTACTTTAAGTCCTCGTCATATATTATGGGTTAAAAAATTTCCGTAAGCTTACATATAAGTCTGCCAAGCTAATTAAAACTATGAATAATATTCTTAAAATATAGGAAGTTTTTAGCCAGTAGCATTATGTAAAATTCAAATAATGCATTCCGAATAACAAATTTCGTTATTGCAATTTGAACAGTTTACAATAACATTATTTATAACAATGTTATACAACGTTAGAGATATAATTAATACCTAATTTACTCAAAAATTGGATTGTGGCAATGGATAATGTATCAGATCATAGTATTTAAATAAATCAAAACATGCACAACAATCATGTAAATTCAGTTAAGGCTGGGGTTCCGTGAAGTGAAAAGTACCTCAAGACAAGAAAAAAAAATTAGAACCAGTAGAGTGGCTCCGTGGCTACGGTAAAACGTGGTAAAACGATAAAACTGTTCATATAAATTTTTGGCTTTACGCTAATAGATGGTGCTGCCGTAAGATGAAAAACAGACAAAAAATGCAGGAATAGGAAGGAACACTTTAACAATGAACCCGTTGTCTTTTACTGTGAATCTACTTGTTATCGTCTGTATTTCAAAACATTATTATATCAATTACCGAAAAAAAAAATTTCAAAATAAAATCTAGTTAATAGTATTCGGTATTATTTCGTATTGTAATAAGAGACGGTAGCATTACATTAAAAAATTAAATTTAAATTTCTTGTTTTCTTGACAAGGTAAAAACAAATAGAGAAGTATTTTATCAAAAATAGTATTAGATGGTATTTTTATAATTTTTAGGAAAAGACATGCGTCCAATTTTAGGTGTTTAGAAGCTGTTTACTTTATGATTTATGGATTCCATAAAAATTATACTGACCGAAAAGCGGCAACTTACTCAATCTGTTCGCTATTTGGTTACCTTATAAATGCAAACGGTGTGACATGTTATATATAGTCATACAAATTTCTTATACTACAAAGTAATCTTATAATTATTGCTGAAAAAATTTATATTTTTGCAAATACATAAGTAAGCTGTAATTATTACGATAAAAATTATAATATTTTAAACACGTCCATTATTAGAAACAACACTACATTAAGTGACTAAAACCATTGTATATAAATGTGTAAAACTAAAGTAAAAGATGAAAACTGCAAATAACACAATTCTTAGAAATTATTTACAAACAAAAATTAGACAATGGTTACGAAGTTTTATTGCAAATTAAAGGGCCAAAGAACCTTTTTGGATACCACGTGTTCCACAATACAGGGGTTGTTGCTTCGCAAAGTACAGTTATTCTTTTTCTTGCCATCTGTATTACAAAGCATTATATTCTGTAAACACTTTCATTTTTAGATAACGGATCCGCATTCATCAGTTGTACTACGTTTGTTTTTGTAAAAATAATAACATGATTAGAATATTTTTTTTTATCTGTCTAGAATATAGAAATCAACCAGTGTCAATTTGTTTTGAAATAGTATATGGCGCTTTTAGTGAATAAAAACGTTTCTAGAACGTGTACCTATAAAATGAAATTCATTTTTATAATATTCGAAATGTTGCGAGTAAATTAAAAAATACAATTTTATTTTTGCCAAAAATGTTTTGAAATATTTTCTTTTTTTTTAAATTACTTTATTCTTAAAAATTACAGAAAATAAACATGGCTAACTTGACTACAGCAATGTTAAATAACACAACTTTAAACGCTTTTCATTCGTTTATTACACTGTCGTAATCCACGGAAAAAATGTTTCAAGTATGCTATTTAACTTTTAATTAGTGTCGTGAATTTAACACAAACAACTAGTGATGTGAACTCTCTTTAAGATTAGCGTTTTACATCTTGTGTTCTTGAAAACTATACACTTTGTTGAGGTGTAGAGTAAAGATAATCCTCTTAAGAAATAATAACGGGAAATGGAATTATTCCATTACAATATACATTGTTAATATATACTGTTTTTGACAACTTAGCAATACGTTCTTGCTTTCTTCCCATGAAAAGTTTAACAACAATGCAGTGAACCTAATTAATAGCCCGCAATAAGAATTTACACTCTTAGATCTATAAGATCATACACCGACAAAGAACCCTAAATTGAAAGTTTAAGCTGTATTTAAGATTTATATTTAAATACGTACATGAAAAAAGTAGTTAACATAATATTTAAATAAAAATATTATATTGCATAACGAGAGTTGTAAGAATCTTATTATATGCGAGTAAAAAAGCGACAATTTTACAAGCATGTAATAAGCTTACAACTCTAGTTGTGCACTATACTTTTTCTACGACATTTTCGTTCATACAAATAAAAAACATAAATAAAAAGTAGTTAAACACATTTTTTTCCCTAAATGTATATTTTGCAAATTATGCCTAATTGTTCTCAGGTGCTTTTATTATATAATATTTTAGGATTATTGTAGAATACAGTTATATCAAAAACTAATTGTAATTTTTTTAATAAGATAGTTTATATTAAATATTATTTGAGATTTTTGTTGATAAGGTTATTATTTGTGTTTAAAACCGGCAAGGTTAAGATAATCTATTTCATTTAGAACTTATATTTAATATTGCTATGTAAACCGAGTGAGTCACTTTAATCATATTTTTTAAAATTTAGTAAAATCTTTTGATATTATTAAGAAACCTACAAAAGTACTGTTCGTATACTACATCTTCACGTGTACGACGAACTTTCGCTCGAAATATTTTTTTGAAGAAATAACGCAGTAAACTCAATATAAAACGTCATCTTAAAAATAGGGCATTAATGAAGTAATCTGTTTTATTATGATTTTGTTTAAATAATTGTTTTTAACATAAACGTGAACAAATACTAAACGTTTTTGTTATTTAATAATTATGTGCCAGTATAATTCAATTTTTAATATTTGAATGTTTATTTTAAGCACACAAAAGGGAATATGTATTTTCGTGGCTGAATGATGCCTTACTTCGCATGGGTAAAACCGGTGGTTATTTTTTAACTCGATATTCGTTGCACTTAGCTTTTTTATCATATTTGTGTTAAAGTGATTTAAATTTTTGGTAACGGATACGTGACTTTTTTAGAAGATTTCGAGCAAAATATAAGTTATTTGTCTTATACCTTACAAAAAAAAGTTAATTGTTTTTTGATTGTAATCATATTAAATATTTATCAATACTTTCAAATATTTTTGCATTTCCCGTTTAGCAGGAATTGCATACTACCGATTAGGTTAATATTTCCAAGTGTTTAGGTTTTACATTGCTTTAGAGGTTTTTGCCATTACGTAACTGCATCAAGAGCAACGAATATTATCGTTTTCGATTAGGGCAGTACAAAAATACGAAGTTTTTCTAACAAATAAAAATATAGTGGTATATTTTAGTAAGTTAATATATTTGTATCTAATAGAATTAATAAATTTCAACAGCACTCTTACTTTCTTCTCTCTTTGTATAAAAGAGGGTAAGTTACTGCAACAAATCATTATTCGGTTAGTGCGGTATAGTTTATGTATTATATTCTATTTTTGTTTGTATTTTTTTAACCGGTTTTCTATTACTTGATAAAAAATACTAATCGGAAAATGTTTGTTCTTGTGCAATACCTAGATGATTCTGTATATTATGTGTGTACTATATCAAATGTGAAAAATAGAAAAGACGGTATAGCTGATGTAAAACTTGGAAAATTAGAAAAATGTAAGTAAACGTTTTTCTATTTTTTAAAAATTGTATGGCATTTTTTAGTTTGTTATTGTGAGGAATTATTTTCCGATTTTAGTTCATGATTCTCATCTATTAAAAAGAAATATTACAACGTTTAAAATCAATTATCTAAGTAGGTACACATAATTAGAAATAAGGTAAAGATACAAAATTACATCAATTTTAAGCAAATATGTATAGTAGGGTCCGTTTGCAATTTGGATCGCCTAAGGCTGTGGTCAACTGGAGTTGACCTTAACCAATTAGTCATTCATGTGACGTATTTAGAAATATTCTTTCAGATTTTGAGTACTGAATTTAAGTTATACGTAGATGTTATTTGTAAAATTTTTTTAGTTACCTATCTATATTTTTTATTGCCAATTCGATTTTTGTTTCTATATATTAATTAATAAGTATGGAGTTTTTAAGTGCGGTCCTGAGATAGTATTTAACTACCTCTACAGTTTATAAAAGCATCGGTAATCCTATTAAATGCTTCCAGACAATAAACAAATTTAAAAACCTTGCCTAAGGCGTTCCAAATTGCAAACGGACTCCACTATACTACAAGTAAATCAATTAAGAACATATCTAAATTTTGACAATTTTAAGTAGTCTAATGAAAGCAGTTCCAGTGAAAGCAGTTCCGAAATTCAAATTGATGAGACAGATTCTAACGGAATCACTTAGTTTACATTCTAGTAACAATAGAACTCTTGAAACTGATGGAAAATCTTCAGATGCACAAGAAATGGGTAAATACTCTTTAAAGTGTTTTTCTAAATTTTTATACCAAAAAGTTGGTGGTTATTGAATTCTTATTATAATTGTAATTTCAAACTATGTACATCTCTCAAAAAGATTTTTTTACCGCTTCTAACCACCACTAAAACAGATTAACTTTTAACGTTTAGTTTAGTATTCCTCAAAGTAATGTTATAATTGAATCGCTTATTTGAGAAACCCAATATGTCCCAAAAACGTGTTTTGAGAAAATCAATAAAAACTGTTTATTATCCGTACAACTGGCACATTTTTTTCAACAATGTTTAAATATTTTTTTACATTAATTTGTATGTGTTGTACATGATTTGTGGTCCAATTTTAAAACAACTTTCAGTTTTTTTCAGGCAATGAATATTTGGACATATAGTGTTTCTCAAATAAATTTTCAAATAAATTAGCAAGCATCATTATTTCATAGAATAAAACACATCGCTTGTTATTATATTTAATATTTTTACTTGTTATTATAAGTATTATTAATATTGTCATGAAATCAAGCGAAAACTAATCATCGTCAGCATTAGTTACAGGCCAGGAAAATATCTCCTCGTAGAATCTTCCCACTTCTTCTATGTCCATCTGTAGATAAGGTCGAAATTTCTTTATGTTTTCCATATTTTTCTTTTTAATTGGAATTTTCTTATTTGGATAGGCAAGAATAGGTGCTATTTCAGTAGGTAGCGTTCTCCGAGACAAAATAGGAAAACAGTCATATACCAATCCATCGATGAAAGACCTTGCTACAACGCATCCTGGTTGCTCTCTGCTATGTGTAAAATGCATATAAGACGCAATACCAAAGCTTACTTTCTTTGGCTTAAGAGAACTAGTGGTTGCATTTTTGGAATTATTACTATTAATGCTAAAGCAATTTTTTTTATAGTAGTTTGGCCACCATGATTTAAAGTCTTTTATTATATCGTTGTTCTCCATTAGACAGACGGAAAACTTTTTTGCAGGCTGGATGTTACAATAAGTTCCACATATTCTTTTTAGAGTGTAAATTTATCATTCTTTTTTATTTTGCGTTTGATGACAGCAAAATCTCTGTCGCAAGGCATGTAAGAGTGTCCTCGAATAGGGAAATATTGATTAACTGATTGGAATCGACCAGTTTCAACAAGAGCGGCACACATTCTTATAAGGCAATGATTCTTATTTTGCCCCCTACATCCATCTGAGAATATATGCAAGTGTTGAACGTTTTTTGGTAGACAGGTTTTGATATAATTCATTATGAATGAAGATACTTCGTTTGCTCCTTTCCTACCAACACCTTCATGATACACGTGTAACAATGCCTTTCCCGTTTTGAGATCATGTATATCAAACACACTGACGGTCAGCTGATGCAGATAGAAAGTCTCTTGAACTGGAATCTGTGGAAGAAAAAGATTCTGCATGTAGTCAATACAAATTCCTGCAGTAGTGGGACCATTTTGTGTTTTTACTTTAATCTCGTCCATTTGACGAAAAAATTTTTTTGCCCTTCTAAGATGCACTAATTTTTCGGCAGCTGCAACCCTTTTGGCAGTGTCGTTTAACATTTTTGAACTTATCTTTACTCCCAACACTTGCAGCAAGTGTCAACCTGCGGTCTTCCGAATGATAGACTAAATCTTTCTTTAAAAATTTTATAGTAGAAGGAATACTTTACTTTAATCTCTGGATGGAGTTCTTCAAACATTTTATGCATTTGACGAATATTCAATTTCTCGTTCAAGTATTGTTTTTCGTCTCCGGTATAGTGAGTATTTTTTGTAGGAAATGACTTAATGTGATTTATTATAAGCTGCACAAGGCTTATAGGTTTAGAGTTTCCAGGAGCTTGCCTGCCTCTCATATCACGAGGTGATTTTCCACAAGATAAAAGTCGGCATAAACGATACACCCTGTCATGCGTTATAGCATGTAAACTTAAAAGAGCTTGCTTACACACTTCTATTCTCTTTATGCTTGACATAACGGAATTAAACGGTACTATGAGGTTTTTTAAAATCATCGTCTTCTTTTCTGGACCGTTGACGCTTTACAGGAACTGAATATAAAAGACCCTGGAGGTAGGCATCTTGTTCATTTTTAGTTTCAAAAGAATAGAATTTTGTAAAAATTTCACTTTTTTCCGCATCTGTTAACTGATCAAAACACTTCTTTCTACATCTAAAATATCACAGAAATAAAAGATATTAACAACGTTATCACATACACCGATTGTAGAATTTATTACTAAACATAATAATATATTAGAGGTTAGAAAAACTTACGTGCAAGGATTTCCTATTTCTTTTTACTTATCGATTTTCCAGCATAATTCACATATTGCTGACCTTCCACCCGAGCTTTTTTGATTTTCTCAGATTTATAGATCATTTGTTTAAGGCCTTTTTTGCGTTTAGGAATCGCAGCATCTAAATTTTCACAGGCTGACGTTTCCATTTTTAATAAAATGGTATCAAGTATGTAGGTTTACAACCTCAGTTTATTAGAGAAACACAACATGTCCAACACTTGTTGGGTTTCTCAAATAAACGTTATATTTAAATAGTATAAAGAGCCTATGCAAAGTTAGCTATAAAAATACGGATCCCATTTACAAATTTATATTAATCACATTTTTAATCAAAACCAAATACGTTGTCAATAATAAATAACATAAATACTTGGCGTTTATTAAAATTTATTAAAAAAATTAACCGCGCGTTTTACTACTACGTGTACAGAGGGGGTCGTGGCAAAGTTCAGAAAAGAAATTAGTAAGAGACGTTTTCAGTAAGCATTTTATAGATGAAACATTACCATCGCTACATGAATGGGAAGACGTGATAAAGTCCAGTAGGGTTTTAAAAGGTAGATGCCCATGTCAAATAAAGGCTTGGGTTGCCGGAGAATTAAAAAGAAAGCACTGTAAAAAAAGAATAAGTTATACTGAAAATATTAAAAGATAATTTTAGAAAAACTAAGATGGACAAAAGAGGAGATTACAATAATGAAAAAATCATTTGGACATCATTTACAAAATCTTACATTACCTACATTGCCAGAATGCGAACAGCTGTTAGAGAAATATGACATTTTCAAAAATCGAGTAGCCACTTCTTTAAAGGCCTATATTTATAACGAAATTACTAGAAACAAACGGTTCGACAATCAGTAATTGTAGTTCATTGTTATTGTGTTGTGATCAGTATTAAAATGTATTGTTTCTAATTATTATTTTTGTTCTGTTAACCTGAAACTTTTAACAACATTTAGGACGTGAAATTCTAAACTTCTAAAAAACAATAATAAATCTATCGTTTGATCACTAGACTGGCATTCTGTATATTATCAAACATTATTTATTAATTCAATCTTAGAATTATATCTTACATTAAAAAAATATTTTTTGTTGTTAATGTTTAATTTTATAAATTACTGCATAATTATAATACAGAACTTGAGATTTTAATTATACTTTTTAAGTTGATTTAGGAAGTATTGAATTTATTTCTGCCAACTGGTTGGTAAAACTGTTTATATTTTTTTTCTTTATTTTTGAACAGGATTTGTTAAAATATATGCACTCGTACAGAACTTCTTCAAGCGTTTTATATTTTTCCTTCAAACATTTGTTGTATTGTATATAAATTTTCATTTTTAGGATAACCATAAACTCAGCTTACTCATAATGTGGCTTAATTTTCATCTTTAATTAATTTGCATGCAATCTTATCTGTTGATAGTTTTTTTTAAATGAAAATTGCACATTTAAATTGACTCATATTTAAAATTAAAAATTTTACATAAAATTAAAGAATATAAAAGTTTAAACTTGCAGTCTTGAAGACTTTAACTTTAAGTGTTTTTACTCATAAGATGGTTTCTGCAACAGCGTACTATCCATTCTTAAAAAAAATTAAAAAAAACAATGTTCATTCTAAGAAAACTAGATTCAATTTTAATTTTATTTTACCTAAACATAAACCTGCTATGTTTTTAAGAAACTTTGTTTATAACGCAATTTCCCTTTATAATACAGTACCTCAGATATTTAAACTTTTGAAGGTTAATAAATTTAAATAAATATTTAAAAAAACTATTATTAAGCAAGCAATAACAATTTACTTTATAATTCACGCATTAGAGAACTGTTTAAATGCAATTATTTTAATTATTTTTATTTGATATTAGTTATATTCTGATTTTGTTTATGTTTTTACATGATAACATAAACATAAGCTTATATTAATTTTGAATCTCTCTTAATATTTATTATTTTATTTTTTTATTTATTTTTTATGAGTCATCTCTTTATATAAAGTGATTTACTTATTTTTATATTACCGTTTCATTTTTCTGGTTATAGGTTGAGTATGCATAACCCTGCAAGACTTCACTTCTAACCAGGAAAAGAAACTACTTTAAAAATGCTATTAATTTTAGAATTTGTTTATTAATTTTTCACTATGTTAATAAAAGACGATATTTATTTAATTATTATATTTAATGTTTTTTATGTATCTCCCCTTCTCATTTGTCTTCATAAGATTATTACAAGACACTTTGGTACTTACTGGTTTAATATTTCAATGTGTACTTGTGTACTTAAAGTAACCACTTAATGACAAATATCATTTTGTCCCCATACTTCACATTTCATATATCACAAATATACTTGTATATACTTGTATATACGTGTATATACAAGTCTCCAAAGTTCCCATTTGACAAACATATATATATATATATATATATATATATATATAAGTAAATATATGCAAAAAACAGTTTCTAAAACCTGACTGAATATTATTCTTATTTTTTGAATAGCAATCCAAAGAAACTGCTTTTGTGCACTTTTAAAACTAATCATGTTTGAAGTTTTTTGTAATTTTATTAATTTATACTAGTCGGTAAAAAGACAAACATTACAATTTCTGTAAGCCATATTTAAAAATATATGTCTTCATAGAATTTCTTTCTTGAAAAATCTAAACTAAAACCATTTCATACCAATTAAAATAAATTTAATACATTTCAATGCATTTCATAATTATTATTATAAAAAGTAGATTTTTTAATACAACTTGGTACAGTAAATCTTAATTTGTGTTTTTTTTAGATGCTGTCGACGACATTATAATGTAACGCATTTTACATACGTAAATCCCTTGCGTTATATTTGACAAAGTTTAGAACATTTATGTAGTACTTGTAATATGTGATGATAGTAATAAGTAACTTTTAGACACATTTTTTTGGGTACAGGTTTTATATTTATGTTTTATTCATCATTTATAATTTTATTTTGTTAGTGTCATTTTTATAAATAAACGTGTTTTTACAGAACATCTGCAGTGCTTTAATACGGTTTAATAAAAACTGTACAATGTGTAGCAAAAAAATCCAGACTAAATATAATTTGCAAACATTACACATATGTAGCAGGTATATATTTTACAAATATCTCACAAATAATAGTGAGATACATCTAGAACATATTAAAAGGTAATATTTCCCATATATTGGAAACAAAT
This sequence comes from Aquatica leii, assembly GCA_035610365.1. Classification (NCBI taxonomy): domain Eukaryota; kingdom Metazoa; phylum Arthropoda; class Insecta; order Coleoptera; family Lampyridae; genus Aquatica; species Aquatica leii. The sequence goes on from CM069432.1 coordinate 16,475,418, forward strand.
GTTGAGACGACATTTACATCTAATGTCTGCAATATATTGAAAACATATATTTAGAAGATATTTATAACTAATATTTAGAAAATATTCGAATTCATCTTCAGAAGAATGCAAGGTAGAAAGTGGCAGTAGTGAAGACGATGAAAATTATTTAGGCAATGGAAATAACAAAACAAAGATTTAAAATTAAAAAAAATGTCATACGTTAATTTAAAAGTATTTGGCTACAATGCTAAAAGTAACCGCACCTAAAGAATATAACATACAATGCTTTAAAAATGTAAACAAACATAAAACAGCGTTTGAACCTATAGAAACTGATGTTTCTATTATTGGCAAACACGATATCTTTGGAAGATTAAAAGATCTTTTTGTAGAGACAGATTGCAGAAAGCTTAAAACTGTATTTCCAGGTCTAGTGCATGTGTTTAAAAAAATTAAAGAAAAAACTGAGAAAAACATAATAATTTGGAATCAAGCTTTATTACACTAAAATATATATATAAATTTTCAGAAGAACTTGATTGTTTTAATTAATGTACATATATTGTATGGTTTTCAATAAAAATGCATCTCTAAGCAATTTCACTTTTTTTAGAATTAAATTCGTATACATTGCTAAAGTGGAGAAAATATATATAAAATGTTTTTATAGTGATCAATGATCTGTCTTATAAAACGCATAAATTATAAAAGATTAAAAAGACGTTATTATAAAATTTTTTTAAGCAAACGGAGCTTAGAATTCGGTGTATTAAATCGTTCTTAGTTTTGTTACATTATTTACTTTACTTTGTTACTAACTTTTAGTGATTCGAAGGCTTGTGTAACGAAACGATAAAACGCTTAGATGAAACAAATCTGGAATTTACGGTGATGCCCAATTTCACTTCATTTTTTGTATTTTTTGGATGCAGTGTTTATTATTATTATTAAACAAGATATTCCTTATGATACATTTTATGTTTTAAAAATATGTCTTAATTTTACTCAGCAGTGATAAAAAATAATTATAAATTATAGTAATTGCAGAATTAGATCCGCGCGAGCTTACAATATAGATGAAAATTACACATAAACAATTCATTGAACTTAAAATAACCAATAAACTATTACCCTAAAACGGTGCAAGATAGAGGAAAGTTGCAAATAAACATTTTTATAAAAGACAAAATTTACTACAAAAGAGTCCGCGGGAATGTATAATTATATCTAAGAGTTTAAGAATTACAGAATTTTAATGTAATGTAAGACATTTTCGTGCAACTTTGCACAATTGTATTTTCTAAACTATTGAAGGTATTTATACCCTTCCGTCGACTTTTTTAGAGTAAATTTTGTCGTTTATAAAAATATTTATGTGCAACTTACCTCTATTTTGGACCGTTTTAGGTAAATAATTTATTGGTTTTTTTAAGTTATTAAGCAAACAATTTCAATACAAAAATTGTGGCGGTTTCGATGCAGGCATGATTTACAAGAAAAACAACTCTTACGACACCGACAAAACTACCCTTAGTCGCAAAAAAAGCCGCGGTGGTCACCAAAAACAACTCGACCGAAACACACATGTTCTACTAAACCGATAATTTATGTTCAAACTTTAAAATGCATAAACGAAATAATTTAATAATAAAAATAAAAACTATCAGCAATTACTAGTTTAAGTCACAAACGATTTTACTCTAAAATAATCAACATAGGACGAAAATATGTAAAATAAAATTTGAGTAGATTTTAAATGTTTAAATTGTATAAACAGTCAAGTAATTGTACAGATTATTAGAGTTATAAATCAGTTAAGACTAGAGAGAGGATTCATGTTATGGTAAAGTTCATTTTTTTAATGATTTTTTATAGTCAGTAGCCCATTTGTTTAATATTAATACGAGAAAAAATTATAGAACCGGTAAATTATTAAATTGTTAAAGGGATTCATTCTTATTGGTCAATTTGTTAAATTTTAAAATGTATTTTTTACATATGTTTCGAACTTTAAAATAATGAAGCTCATCTTCAGAAAAGTCTACAAAAAATATTTACAACTTACAAAAAGTTAACATTAGAAAAAAATTTTTAACTTACATTTTTCTTTAAATGTCCAATATGAAAATTTGTAACTAGATAATTAAAAAATGTAAGTTTTATAAAATGTTAAATGTAAATTATTTTAAAAAAGAAAGATGGTGCAATGTAAAAACAACTCTAAAGAAATTTAAGTTTAAAATAATAATTGGAATTTTGATCGTTCAACAAAAAAATTTTATTTGTTATTTTAATATAAATTAACTCTAGTGATTCAAGAATTTGTTTGTTATGGATGTAAGTTGAAAATTTTTTTCTAATCTTAACTTTTTATAAGTTGTAAATATTTTTTGTAGACTTTTCTGAATATGAGCTTCATTATTTTAAAGCTCGAAACATATGTAAAAAATACATTTTAAAATTTAATGAATTTATTATTGGTGAACTAGTAATTTTAATAATTTAGTAAATTTTTATTCCATTTGAAACACGCAGCGCCGCCCAGTAACAAAACGTCGTAACATCTTAAGGGTAGAAAGAAGCAGAACGCCGCTTTCAACAAATTGAGTAAAAAAAAAGTCAATTTGCAGATTTGGTACTGAGAAGGTTTGTGAACCAATCTGAAAAAAGCGTTTTAGGAAATAAAGTCAAATTGCGTACAAAGAAGGAATAGAGTTTTAAACAAAGGTTTTAAAAACCCTGACGCGGTGCAAAAACGAATAAAGTTGCATACGGGAGTTCTTCTTTACGCGCTGGTTTTTTTACCTACTCGAAAAAGTTATTAACGCGCTGGTTTTTTTTACATATCCGAAGAACAGTTACTGACAGGTGGTGTTTTTTTCGTATTTGCGAAAGAAGAGTTACTGACAAGCTGGTTTCTTTCACGTACATTTATTATTTTTCTTTGAGTGTACGTTTTGTATAAAGTTATTAGTTAGTGACAAATTGTAACGTCTAGTCAAGACCCAACAAACCGCAATACGTGATCTTTAATTTGAGGTTTAAGCGCCATATAAAAAAGTCAGAGGTTAGTTGAAATTAAATTATTTGTTCAATCGGAAAAAGGTATTACAACTTCAAGTAAATTAAAATTTCTACTAAGAGAAGAATTTGAAGAAAAAATTAATAGCTCGCAGGTTCACAAACTGTTAATGAGTCGAAAAAGAGAAAAGAGGAGTTGTCACAAGAATATGTTCTAAAAATGAGAGAGATAGGCAGCAGAGCTGAAATTGAACCGGAAGTAGTGATGCAGTACACCATTGACGGAATAATGGACGACACGTCAAATAAAATTGTTTTATACGGAGCTAAAGATTTTCAAGAGTTTAAAGAAAAAGTAAAATTCTATGATACAATAAAGTTTAAAAGTGCAATTACGCAAAAAAATTCAGCACCAAGCACATCATTTAGCAAAAAAAGTTATGCAAACACACATAACAATGATAAACAAAAGAGCGAGAACAATTTTGAACAAGGTATTTGTTTTAATTGTGGTGAAAAAGGACATCGTTCAAAAGATTGCCCTTCGAAATATAAAGGAACAAAATGTTTTTGTTGTAATGAATTTGGACATGTATCTACATCGTGTAAAAATGATTTCAACAATAAAAAAGAAATGACATCTGAAGCAAGCGTTAGTACATTAGAAGTAAGGTCGCGAAACCACATCAAATTGACTATAGACGAAATAGAAGTAATTACTCTGTTTGATACAGGCAGCGACCTTGAAGCAATCAGGCAAGATATTTTTGACGATAAGTTTAAGAACATACCATTGCGAGAAAACTTCATTGTTCTTACGGGAATTGGTGCAAGTAAGGTTAAAACTTTGAGATCATTTTGCAAAACCGTAATTATAAATAACGAAACTTTTGAATTAACGTTTCATGTTATTCCTAAAAACGCTTTAAGGCAATTATTGGAAATAAACTACTAAAAGTATCCGAGATTGTGTTGAGAGAAGATGGTATTCTAGTTCACAAAAAAGAAGAAATTAATTTTCTAATGCAGATTCGACTAGAAAACGAAGACTAATGTGTAAATACGGATCACATTAAAAACGTAAAGCATAAAGCAGCAATCGAAGAAATTGTGAAAAATTATATACCAAAGAAAACAAAACGTACGGAAGTCGAAATGAAAATTATTTTAACAAATTAAGAGTCTGTTTACCAAATACCTAGAAATTCGAGAAAAAAAAGAAAGGATAAGCAGATACAAGAATGGGTAGATAATAATATCATAAAACCTAGCTGTTCCGATTTTGCCAGCCCCATAGTTTTAGTTAAAAAGAAGAATGGCCAAACAAGATTTTGCATTGACTACCAGCAACTGAATAAAAAAATTATTAAGGATCGTTTTCCAAAACCGCTAATCGATGACGTATTGGATAAATTACAAGATGCTAAAGTTTTTAGTACTATAGACTTAAAAATTCCATGTTTCAGTTGCAGAAAATAGTACGAAACATACTTCATTTGTGACTCCCAGCGGCCAATGTGGGTTTTTAAGATGTCCATTGGGATTATGTAATAGTCCAGCAGTTTTTGATAGATATGTTTATCAAGTGTTGAGAGAGTTGATAAACCAAGAGCTTGAAGTTGTATACATGGACAACCTAGTTATTCCATCAGCGTCTAAAGAAGAAGGGATACATCGGTTAAAAATAGTGTTAGATGTAGCACAGAAATATGGTCTTAAGATTAATAAGACAAAGTGTCAATTCCTTAACCATAAAATAGAGTTTTTAGGACATATAATAGAAAATGGCACAATTAAGCCATCAGTAGCAAAAACCATTGCTATCAAAAATTATCCTAAACCAAAAACGATTAAACAAATATAAAGTTATTTAGGACTTATGGGATATTTTCGCGAATTTATAAAGTCGTACGCACTAATTGCAAAACCGTTGAGTGACATTTTGAAGAAGAACCAAAACTTTGACGAAAACCTAAGATTTGCGTATCTAAAATTGAAGGAATTGCTTACCAGCGAACCTGTTTTACATATATTTAAACAAAACCGTGATACAGAACTTCACACAGACGCTAGCAAACACGGCTACGGAGCCATTCTGTTACAAAAGTTAGACGAAGACGGTTATTTTTATCCAATTTAATACATGTACAAAAAGACTATTCCCGCCAAAGAAAAGTACGACAGTTATCAGTTAGAAGTATTAGCTATAATTCAATCAGTTAAAAAATTTTGGGTTTACTTACTAGGAATAAAATTCAAAATCGTTACTGACTGTTGTACATTTCAGAAGGCAATGAACAAAAAAGATTTGACGACAAGAGTAGCTAGATGGGCCTTGCTATTAGAAGAATTTGAATATTCTATTGAGGACAGAAAGAAAGAACGTATGAAGCACGTAGACGCTTTAAGCCGATACTCAACAATTATGATTATAGAAGGTTACAAGCTGCTCAGCAAAACGACACAGCATTAAAAGCTATAATGAAAATTTTAAAAACAGAACCTTATAATGACTACATTTTACTTAATGGAATTTTATACATAGAGCAAAATGGGGAGAAATTGTTAGTGGTACCGAAAACCATACAAACTGAAATTATTAAAGACGCACATGGCCCTAGTCATTTTGCATTAAAGAAAACTAACGGATTAATTTCAAAGGCGTACTATATTCCAAAAAAAAAAACGAAAAAATTGAAGAATGTATTGCCGCTTGCATTCCATGTATTTTAGGAAATCGTAAACAAGGAAAACAGGGAGATTTTTTAAATCCAATACGAAAAAGCGATATACCATTAGACACTTATCATTTAGATCATTGTGGACCATTTGAAACGACGAGGAAGAATTATAAATTCATTTTTATAATAATAAATGATTTTTCAAAATTTACATGGATTTATCCAACAAAAGCAGTAAATGTTAAAGAGGTCATAGAGAAATTGACTGCTCACTAGATTATTTTTGGAAATCCAAGGAAAATAATTACAGATAAAGAAGGTTGCTTTAGATCCAAAGATTTTGTCTAAATAAAAATATTAACCACATTCAAATAACTACAGGTGTTCCAAGAGGTAACGATCAAGTCAAAATTACAGTTCAGACTGTTATTGCTGCATTACGACGAATGTCAGTAGAGAAACCAGAAGAATGGTTCAAACTTGTGCCACTGCTGCAACAACATTTAAACAATACTTTCAGTAGAAGTATTATTAATAATCCATTTCAAATCATGTTTGGAGTTGAGCTACGGCGAAGAGAAAGCCTCGAAACAATAGAGATTCTTGAAGAAGTTGCTCGAAAGATTTTTGAAGATCAACGCAATGAGATGAGAGCAAACGCTAATGAAACAATTAGAGAAAACAAAAAATCCTTCAATCTTAGACGTAAAAAATTACATAATTATCAAGTAGGCGACATTGTTGCTATAAAACGAACGCAATTTGGTTCTGGCATTAAACTATTTCCACGATTTTTAGGTACATACAAAATTATTAAAGTAAAGTTAAACGATAGATACGAGAGAGAAAATAGGAGATGGAGAGGGACCTAAAGTATCATCATCTAGCGCCGACAAAATTAAACCGTGGAATCGGGTAGGTGAGGATTATTTCTCATCTGAGTCAGATGACGAGCAGGTGTAACCGGCGTTGAAATTTGGTCGTGAATCTTCTGTAAAAGACCCCGTATTCAAGTTTGTTTTGCTTAATTTATAAGCGATTGAGTAGTTCCGTGAAAGCATCAAAAACGTTCACTGGTTTAATTTTATTACGTCAATTGAAGTTGATTGTCAAATTTTGTATTTAATAATTATTCCACAATTATTATTGGTTTATTTTTTTTAAACGCATAAAGGTCCGTGGTCTTTATTACGATTTAGTATTTTATTTCTGGTTATTGCATTGGATTATTTATCTAATTAATGGTTTCCTTTCTGTAATGAAATTTGATACATTTTTCTTAGTATCTACTTTTGTTTATTTTAAACCCATTTTCGAGCGCGATTGTATCATTTGTTAATTTAGTTGAGTAAGCAATTTTCGTGAGAATGTTCTTTTTTCAATGTGCGTACGTGACGTGACGCATGTGGTGACAATATTTTTCATCTTTGTTAATTTACTTTGTTTAGTGTTCCATCTTTTACAAAGATTTTACGGCGCAAATTTATTGAACTAAGTGGAATTACGAGGTGATATAAGGATTAAAATTTTGATTTTGAAGGAGATTTTTGGTGGCAATTAAGAATACCGGGTACCGTGATGTAGTCAAGTGATCGGGGTGCCTTTACCCTACCGTTATGTAATACCGCGGAACTTAAATGGAACCGTGAAAATTAAGTGTGGTGGTGGAAAAGTTTGGTTTTCCAATTTCGTAATTTTACGGGTTAATATTCTTCATGGTTTCCAAAATTACGCTAACGTTTCGAGTTGGATTGGCTATCAAAGTTTTGTGTTAAGAGGAAAATCCAGTCTTCGCTTTTGTGCGGATTCACGTTGGTATTAAAAGAAAATTCTTCCGCCGTCATTCCATTGTTTGAGGTACCTTCCAACGTTTGTTCCCGTAGACAGAATCAACCACAAGTTCTTTCCTGGAGTTACAACGAGAATTCAAGGTATTTATTTTGCACCATTTATTGAATCGTGAAGTTCTTGTTTACGCGATTGTGTTTTAAAAGCTCTGAGTTCCTAAGAGAAAGCAAAAGTGTCGCGAATTGATGTACCAATAATGTAATTAATAATTGTTAGTATTTGTCGAAAATACGTGATAAAATTTTCGTTGAAGTAAAGTTTTATATTGGACGTAATTGTGAAAATTTACGATTACAAATTTTCGTCTTTGTTAATAACGAATTATTTCGTCTTATATATTTAAGTAAGTTCTTTTATGTAATGCGCCCACGTCCGTGAATATTAGGTAATTAAGATTTGTCAATTCTGTATGTTTTTTTTTTGTTTTTGTGCAGTTAGTCAGTTAACTTTAACTTTTTTTTTCTTTTGTTTATCAAACGTTCATTTTACGTACAACTTTTTTTTGTTGTTTGTTGTTTTGATTTTGTTGATTTTAATACTATTATTTTATTTCATTTTGTTTTGTGTGTTTAAATAAGTTCAAATAAATTTAAAATAGTTAAATTGTAACAAGCTTTTAATTCCGTCGGCCTCCGCGTGTGTAATTTTACTAAATTATTTCAGATTTTAGTGAGATACACTCTAATAAGGTAAGTCCATTTAGAGTGTATCCTTCAGGAGCGGGTTCGTGGTTGGCAAGGGCCAGAAGTCCATTAAGCTTTACTCCTTCCTAGCGCCCTTTGATTATGACTTTATTACTTTTCGATTTTGTGTCTTCGTCAAGATTATCCAAATCAATCACGAAATTTTGAATATAACCCACCTCGTCTCCACTGAGCAGCGGCATAACATCGTTTATGTTACCTTATTTCAGGCAGTGGCATTGTTTCAAATTTTGCATATAACACAGGATGGCCGAGATGTGGGGTTGACCTTAGAATAATAGAAAAACGCAGGTAGAGGGTACAGATGACGAGACGACCTAACGACGTAAAGACGTATAGACGTGCGCTAAGTTGTATTGTTATTGTTAAATTGTCAGTGAATAGAATCATTATTATTAAAAAATCAACAACCATCTGTAAATATTTTGTAAATAAATGTTACTTAATTAATTCAAGTGTATTGAGTAAATTTAAACAACCCATATACATATATATTTCTTTGAACCTATAACAAATACAATTTTCTTGTCTTGTCATAAGAAGGAAGAAACAAGAAAAAAGTACCGGTTACATAAGCTAACTCAATCAATAATTCCAAAACGAAGAAACAAGTTTACATTCATTGACGTGTGTTTGTCACAATTTGACGTTTAAAGCTGAAGGCGGTATAATGTACTCGACTGAAAGTAAAAATTAGTTAGCAATTTTAGTTATACAAAAAAAAAACAAGTAAGAGCTGAACATAATTAAATCGCTTAGGGCTTAACGGAAAGTCAAGTATGGTTTATAGTTCAATTTATATAATGCCAATACATACGTAATTCAAATAGAGAATTTGATATACATTGAATTACATTTAAGTTGTGGAAGAAAGTTATGTTGAAGAGAAAATTTCTTATTATATTTCATTACGGTCAAAGCTCCCTATTTCAACCTGTGCCATCCGCCTAAACTACTTTTTAAGAAATAGAATTTAATTAATTGCAAAACGGTGCATCTTCCCACTTTCGTAAAATGTAGGATTGGATAGCGACCCCGGCCTATCTTTACTGCAATACGTTATTTTTTAGCCAAAATAAAGATGGCGTCGTATTGCCATTTTGTTATCTGTCAGCAATTTTTAATTTTCACAGAAAACTGTCTCTAAGAACTTTCAATAAACAAAATTTTTCATTCCTAACTTACTTTGCCAAAAGCGTAATAGTAAACGACGTGTAATTAAGTGAGAACATACAGTTCAAAGAAAACCGAAGCCAAAACCATCTGTTTGTAATACTTTTGTTACGGCACAAGTTTGACATTTCTGAATATTTTCCAAATTCGATTGAAATCACATGTAACTACCGACTAAAATAAAGTCAATTACTTTTAATTAATATATTTTTAGTATATTTTTAAGTTAATTGTCAAATATACTTCTTATCTAAAATTTTTACTTAACAAACAATAAATTTAAATTTATATAGGGATAACGCTTATTTTATTACTATCGTGGGTCTTAAAAATAAACATTTTTAAACCTAATGAGTAATTAAATAAATAAATTTAAAAAAACATTAATATTGCATGTACGTCACTTAATACTAACGGTAAATAAATAATTATTAAACAACATCAAACGAATGTAATTTGTGCAAAGAAGTGCGCATTTAAATATAGTGTATGTGTAAATATAAAAAAAATATACACTCATTAAAGCTTTTCCTGAGTACATAAACGTTACAAAAAATTTGTTTAAGGTGCAAGTTGACAACAATTCAAATTAAACTGAAACTTATAATAAAAAAAATGACTGAAGTTATTATTAAAGTATTAAATTATGTAACTACAAGACTTTCTAATAACCATTCACAAACTTTAAACATAAAATGTATTTCTGAAAAATTTTCCTTACGTTAATACACCAATTTAAAATATATCGGTGTAACACATTTTTAAATTAAACCGATACAAAAAGATATCATTTAAAATCTTGTCATTTACGAGCAAATTCAATATCGTAAACACGTAGTAATCTAACCAGTCAGTGTCAAAGATTGCTATGCATGCTGCATTGCGCTCTCTACACGTAAAGAATTTCGATTTCTAACAGTAACACATCTGCTAAAGACTATTTTGTAAGATTTTCGAGACTTAAAACTTCTTTCATCGTTTTCTTAAAAAAAACTTAACTTCATCTTCGAATTCAAAATAACAAAACTTAGTGTTGTACGTGTTTAATCTTCAACTTCATCAGACGACTTAAAAGACAAGATTAAATTAAAAACTTGGCACGTTAGAAACGTAACTCTGAACAAAAAAGTATAAGACTAAAGAAACTTTGTTAAAATTTTAAGGCTTTTTTTTTGTTTCGTTTGGATCATCGTTAAGCTAAAACCACAAAATTAGATTTTTTTTGTGTTATTAAATTTTATTGCACTTTTATATATTATTTTAAACATTTTTTATTTTTTATATAATAATAATAAAATTTTAATAAATGTAAAACAATGCTGTTTCTAAAATGATAGAAACTGTAAAATTTACAGAAATAATATTATTTTAGTGACAATCTTTTTTATAAATTATTAGGTTCTAATTGACAGTCATTTTCATAAGTAAGCTGCGTATTTATACTATAAAAAATTTAAAACAATTATGAATCGTAACAAAAATGAATAAATAATAACTTTATCTCGCCTAAATGTTATAATCAAATTACTACTACAAATAATTTAAACAATACAAGTTTTTAAACTAAAATTCTACACAAAAACAAAAATTTAAATAATGGAAACAATTTTACAAATAACAAAAAGCAAGAACAAAAACAACTCAAAACATTTTTTTAAGAAAAAAACCCTCAAAAGTCAAAGAGAATAGTTATAAATCAAACCAAAATTAAACAAACGCAACCTCAAATGAAGAAGGCGACAACAAGTAAAATACTAACAACGTGTTTCCAACCACGCTTTGCCAGATGGTCTTGCTGATAACAACCACAACACCATGGCTAGTAGAAATGTCAGTGAGTAGGTGTGGTTGAGAATGCTATAATTTAAAAAAAAATAGGCGCTACTCTTTGAGTACCTGTAAAATCCTTAGCTCGGAGACACCAAAAGTACATACAAACCCACACCCAATGAAATTAGGTAAAGAAAAAAAACAAACAATTTACAACGAGAAAACGTAAGAAATTGCAAACGCACATATAAAATTAAATAGATAAGAAACAATAGTAGAAATAACAAAATTATTTCCAATACATTCCCAAATGACATCGTCTACATACATAAGTCATTTCTTAATATATGTTGACAATAGTAGGTGTAATAAACCCATTGAAACCGTTGTCCTAAACGAAAAATATGTTTTTTTTCTGGAAGTATGAATTTTTGAGACAGCATTCTAGTAGCTTTATTATTCTTTCAACTGGTTTTTTCTTCTAGGTTTTTGCTTCTTTGAATGATTTCTATTGCTTCTTTTAAAACCATATTAGTGTATAGATTTTTCACTTCACAGCTGACTAATTGATCTCGTTGTTTCAATTCTACCATCCACATAATGTGAACGAAATGTTTTTGACAAAAGCTGAGCTGTTGTCTTGAAGTGGTTGCATGATCGGTCAGATGGTATGTAAGTCCATTATAAAAACTGGTTATTGGCCAAAGTTGCATGTTGTTTTTGTGTATATTAAGTAGTCCATACAAATTCAGAAGTTTGCTGTGATGCAACGTCAACGTAGTTTTGGATTCTTGGTGTTAGAAACCTCTCGTATAGTTTACAGTTTTGATAGATATTTATCTCTGGAATTGTTGTTGTATCTTTGTTCAACCTTCGGTAGTTTGCTTGTTGTAAATGTTTTGATCGTAGGTAATAGAGTTCATAATTATAAAAATGTCTCCGTAGCAATAAAAAATTGCAAAACAAAATACAAAATTATCATCGGAAACTTTAACGCTAAACTTGACAAAAAACAGAAAAAGAGCACATACAAAAATGCACGATAAGAAATACTATACAACTATTTAAAAATTAAAAAACTTATGAAATGAATACTTTCGTCCGAAAGAAACCCCAAAATAAACAGACTTGAATCAACCAAAATCTGAAAGTACTGATCCCTATAATGACAAAATAGAGTAAAAAAATCGCACAAAAGTAGTATCAAAAGCTAAAAGCTTTCGCGTTACAGCATTGTTAGCAATCAAGTGTACGAGCCAGATCAAATAATTCCAGATTTTAATTACCCTTTTAAACACAACATAACCGTCGCGTCACTTCCAATTTCTTTACATAAATAAATTAAAATACTACGATAGTAACCCCATTAATAACTAGTTAATTTTTAAAACTATAATTAGCAATTTAAATTTACATAAAATTAACGATACCCGAAAATTTAATTTAGATAATTTAGAAACTAGCACAATGAGTATTTTATGCACCAAAACAAACTCGTTGAAAACAAACTCTAAGAAGTAATAAATACCTTACGTCCCCTATTGGTAAATAATCTTACCGTTTTTGCGAGTAGTTATGGTTGACATGACTACCAACCTCAATGGCAAAACCTCCTTAATTAGATAGACATAGCAGTAACAAACAAGAGCTAAAAGAAACTTGAAAAGTGTTATAAATAAGTATACGGAGTACGTGACTTTAAAGTAAACAATAAGTGTTAAGTTAAGTTAAGTTAAGTTAAAGTTATTCGCGGACTATTAAATATCTTTAGATTTAATTAGTTCGCTTACTTATAAACGTGTACATATTTTTAGTGTAAATTTTTTTTAATAATAATCGTTACAGTGGTTCACACGTGTGGGGTTTGCGATTTTATTCTAAAAATAATTAGGTAATTTAATATTCCTCCCGTAATAAAAACATTGATTGCGTAAATAATCAAACTTTAGTTCGCGATTTACCTGTTTGTTTATAGCGTTTAATCTTAACTGTTCCATTTTGTTAAACTAGTGTCGGGCATTATTAAAATTTAGTGTTATTAAACTTTTTTTAATTATTATTCGTGGTTAAATTTATGCCGGTGACGCGTTTGCAAACAGTTAAACTGGATTCAAAATATTTGATTCTCAAATCGATGAATAAAAATATGGAAGAAAATAATAGGAAAATGGACGAAAATTTTCAGAAAATTGAAGGAAAACTATCCGAACATTCTCAGAAAATGGAAGAAAATACTAGAAAAATGGAAGAACATTCTAGAAGTTTAAAAGAAGAAATACGAACGAGCATGGAAAATCAATTAAAGACTATTGAGGAATAAATACAAGTTAGTGTAGGAAATCAAATTAAAATGGTTCAAAAGGAAACTAAAGCAGACATGTTAACTTTAAGGAAACAAATATGTGAAGTTCTGGAAAACGGAAAACAATCTATGAATGACAAAATAGAAGAAGTAGAAGACAAATTAGAACAGAAGAAAATTCAAAAACCATAGTAACAAACTAGAAAAAAATTGAGAGAAAGAATGCAATTGCTTGAAGAAAGACTGAACCAAATAAATTGTCACGGCGAAGGAAGCGTCACGAGTGAAGATTTAATAATAGAATATAGGGAAGAAACTACTCACAAGTTGTCCTCCAAATTTGATGGTAAAGTTGCATGGTCAACCTACTACAAGCAGTTTGAAGCCGCAGCTACAGCTAATGGTGGAAGTAATAAGCAGAAAGCGACGTTTTTAATAATGTTTTTATGTGAAGAAACTCTTGGAAGCGTGCAAACTGTTCCTGACAAGAAAATTACGGACTTTTAATTTCACGCTTAGAAATGACATCGCCAGATTGACACGGTTTGCGTATCCTACAGCGCCAGATAACTTCTTGGAGCAGGTGGCTATTCAAATCTTTTACAACGAAACGCAGCAGACTCTCCGGCAGACATTGGATGACGCTTTGGTGCACGCTTTAGAGTTTGAAGCAGCAAAACAAGCATTGCAACGAGATGATCATAGACTTTGCTGTGCTAGAAAAGTACCCGCGCAAACACTGGAAAAGATCGAGAGTTGTAACGTTAAAAAAAGAAATTAGTAGTTCAATTCGCGAGTATGAAAATTTCTCGTTAGTATGAAGTTTGTCAGGAAAGTTTTTCTGCTCTTGCGCCGAGACTGTCAAATTTTTTTCGATCGCATTATTAATTCATTTTTGCACGAGGTCATCGATGAGTTGAGTACTCTACGCCCGGGTTAACTTTCACCGTTAGATTGTTTCACGCTGTTATCTTAATATGCAATTACTTTTGGAAGGTTGAAACGAGGTGAGTGGTATACAATTTTCTTTATCGAGAGTTTAAATTGACTTGACTAATTTTCTGTAGCGGATTTTGGTAGCCACAAAATGTTCTTTGTTATCACCGAAGATAACTAGCAGGTGGTCTTGTTCGAAATATTCTATGACGTCGCAGTATTGATACGTCCTTATCATAGCCACCGTCAAGAGTTGAGAACAGCCAGGACAATCCGTTCTTTTGCGATTTAGTTGGTTAAGTCGAAGGGAAACGCTGCGCACTTGCGTTCTTAATAATTGGATGCTTAAGAAACCTTATTTGTGTTAAAAGTATATGCTCGTTCCGATTTGGGTTTAATATTACTTTTTAGGTACATCAAGTACGGAGATTAGCTAATGTCCGACTGAGGTAAAACCTAACTGTGAGTATTACTACTATCAATTTTTTTTTATTTGTATTTCGGGGACTAGGTCGTTTATGGCCGTACGTGCATGTTAAATTAACACAATTAATATTATATTTTTGTGTTTCGCAAATTTATCAGTTGTGCACATCAAATCTTAAAGACTTAAATTGTTTGGTTTGTCTACAATTTAAATATATGTACTTATAAATTCAGACGCTATGTTTATGTAACTATTTAGTTCGACAAGGGCAGTTTGTTATACGGTGTGTTGATCGCCACTCGGCGCAACTTCTAATTCAATCGGCCTACGTATAAATTTTGTCGAGAACTTACGTTTATGTGCTTTCTTCAACTTCTGTGATATAATAAATATATATGTATATTCAGTGTTATTACTTTGTAGTGTTATTTATTCTTCTCTTACTACGTGGAGAGTTAGACGGTATCCCCCGAATTTAATTTTTTATCGTTTTGGCGCCTTTTTTTAGATTCACGTTATAATCACACATAACAAAGCCTGAAATCCCTCTCCGAAAAAGCTGTGCTAGCCGTTGCTTTGTTTGGTTATGAGAAAACCGGTGTGACACTTTATTTTTGACAGATCAACTCTAGAAACCTGAGTTTCTCGTAACAGAGTGACGTTTTTGAACTGCGAGTTCACCGAAAAAGACAAAAGTTAGTCTCATCAAGTTAGGTTCCTGAAATTACAATTCAAATAACATCGCCGATAGAACAATTGAATAGCATTCATCTCGATGGCAAGATCAATGGAAGAAGTGTTCAGTTACTGGTTGACACGGGAGCGACAAAAACCTACAGTCGTCCTGACATGTTATTAAAAAATAATAAAACATTACTAGTAATAGTACGACTTCAAAGGACGACAGGCGAAGAAATACCTACTCACGGACAAGTCAAAGTAACCATTGGTTTGGGAAATAGAGTACTCGACCATCAAGTACTGGTAGCCGACATCATGGAAGAACTTATCCTGGGAATAAACGTTATAAAGAAGTATGGGTTCCATTTGGATATGAAGAACAATGTCCTGGAAATTGATAATAAAGAAATTCCGTTTAATTCGTCAGACAAGGCAGCCGTGCGGATCTTATTGAGTGAAGACGTAACTCTGCCTGCAAAGACTGAAAGTGTGGTGATGGCACGCCTGGATGGAAATCTCCGGGAACGCTACATACACGCAATTGAACGCGACGAGTGAATAACACGATGTCAGTAAGAATCTTAAATATCAACTCAGATCCTGTAACGTTGAAAAAGAAGACCGTGGAAGGCCAATGCAATGCAATGATCTCAAATTGTTTGATGCGTAAAATCTAACGAAGATACGTAGCCAAAGAAGTGCCCAGAACATCTATTGGACATTCTTACCTCCAAATGCTAAAACCTCAGCCAAGACTAGCTGGTTAAAGTTAAAGTGTTGATCCAAGAATATCATAGTTCGCGCTAAAGAGTGGTTCCAAAGAAAGAACTAACTGTTGTAATGAATTTGAAGGTAAACGAGCCCTGTATATTTTTTATATTTTTTAGTTTAGGGACTTTAACCAATAAGAAACAAGTTAACCTAACTTTTAAGTTCCCGTGTATTGGGGTGTGTTTTCTTTTGTAATCTTAGCTAATAAAACCATGTTAAATATTACCATTGATATTGCCTACAACATCTTATAAACAACAGGTTATGGGCCCAGGCCTACGCTAAATGCGGAGTAATTCTTAAGTCGTGTTTTAAATGTGTTTTTTTTTCGAATCAAAAAGAAGTCGGGTTATTAGCTGCGTCCGATTGAAAAACTAAAAGGTCGCGAAAACTACGATACTTGGAAGTTCGCCGTTCAAACATATCTTGAACATGAGGAACTATGGGATGCTGTGTTAGGTACTGAAACAGACACAAAAAAAATAATAAAATCACGGTCTAAGATAACTTTATTAGTTGATCCCTTGAATTACATGCACGTACAGTCAGCAAAATCTGCTAAAAACGCATGGGACAACTTAGCAAGTACTTTTGAAGACACAGGCTTTACAAGACGTGTAGGACTTTTGCGAGTTTTGATAACTACTACACTTGAAAACAGTAGTTCGGTTGAAAAATTGTTGAATAAAATAATCACAACGGCAAATAAACTCTCAAATATTGGGTTAAAAGTCAGTGATGAGTGGATAGGAACTATACTTTTAGCAGGTTTACCAGACAGCTACAAGCCGATGATGATGGGCATTGAAAGCTCTGGCACTCCAGTCACTGCTGATTCTATAAAAACCAAGCTTCTACAAGACATTTCTGTGGTCGCGAGTAAAACTGGCAGGAAATCTGTTGCCTTATATGGTGCCAATGGTTCAGGTAAAAATAAACAGTTTTCAAACAATCGTTATAAAAAGTCAAAAGGTGTTCGATGTTACCAGTGTAATAAATATGGTAATTTTACAAGTAATTGTGACAAAAAGAAAAACAGTTCTGAAAACTCCGCTTAATATGTAACCATCGTTTAAAAATCGATTGGTTGTTTAAGTAATTTTTGGTAACGGACACAGTATTTGGATTGACGATTTTCATTTAATGTATTTTGAATTTGTTTTAATGTGAATTTTAGATTGAGTTTAATAAGTTATTTTACGATTTTAAATTCAAAGTTACAATGTAATTGTTGATAAAGTTTTGTATTTTGTTACGCCGTGAAAATTCCAGTTGTGAGTTATGTTTTCCTTCTGAGATATAATCGTAATTAAATCTATTTTCGCCGTTTGTTTATTTTAAGTTGGTTTAGGAGTTCTTTGTTCGAGTACATTCGTACTTGAATTTCTTTATGTCAAACGTTTAGATTACGTGGAAAAATTAAGTCGTTATCTTAATTTATTAGGCAGTTTAAATTCTTGTAATATAATATTTTGTCAAATTGACAGTTTCACGTATAAGCGAAACGCTGTGTCCTAATTATATAAATATGACGTAATATGTTTGTTTGCCTCTTTATTGCACTTCTTCGCGAGAGTATTTTGGTGTTTGAAGTTTCGAACGCAGCCTTTGTGGAAAGGGCAGTCGACGAAAGTTGATATATAGACGTGTTTTTGGTAAATGTGAGAGTGGGAAGTTAGTTGGTTGACGGTCATAAAAATGTAGATCACGCAGGTGATAATTCACCTTTTCTAATAATTACCGTGGAAGTAAAAGAAGATGGTGCAGTGAATTTAAGTGGAAAACTTTCCTTTTTCGTAATTACGGTTAATTAAGATCACTGTTTTGCCTAAATTAATATCGCATGTTTCGTTACGTGAATTTGTGCGTGAGTTTGTTTCGCAATCTCATCCTTCGCCTTGGGGGCGGATTAATAAATCTTCCACTGGTAACCTATTGTTTGGGAAGCAGCCAAAGTCCATCGAGGTGTTAGCTTTCAAAACCACTGGACCAAAAGTTCGACCGGTATCACCAACTAAGAATTAAGGTATTTATCGATTTTGTTGTTTGATCGTGCAGTGTCCCGCGATTAAAAATGCAGTAAAAGCTTTCAATTTTGAGTCAATTGAAATTACGACTAACGTTGAATTTAATTATTTCAACGAACACGTATAGTGTTTGCGCGAAATTAAAATCAATTAATTTTGTTTTGGTGCGTTTGAGAAATAATTCGTATTTCGAATATATGATAATGTAACGACTTATAAACTATATTTTGTTTAGTTCGAATTAAAGTTCTAAAGTTATAAACTGTATTGTTTTTTTTTTTTGTGTGTGTTATTTTATTTGTTTGTTATAAATATGCGGTCAAGATCTTGAGATTTAATTATATTTGACGTCGAATTAACGCTATTGTAGTAGCATTTCTTTTTATAAATTTTAATGTAATGTTTTGTGTGTAAATTATTCATTTTTGTTTGCTTAAGATTATTTCATTTCTTTTATTCAAATTTATTTGATATCAATTAGTACTTGTTATTTTATTTTGTCTTGGTTTTAAATATTCATTCAATAAATGTTAAATTGTTAAATGTAAAGAGCTTTTATTCATTTAGCCGCCGCATACGTAAATTTTTGTTTAAGTGTTTTTCAGAATTGTTATAACCCAAGGTAAGTTCTGGGGTTATAACCAACCGGTTGAGCTTTCAGGTAATCAGGGGTTTGAAAGCTTCCCCTTATAGAAATCCTTGATTGGCGCCCTTACCGATTATTTGACTATTTTACCGTTCTAGTTCCATTTTTACGACGATCGCGTTTCCAATTTTTCACGGAATTTTAAATAAAACCCACCCTTCTCCATTGAGCTAGTGGCACAACCCCCGTTTATGTTACTTCATTGCAGGCAGTGACTTTGTGTTAATTTTGGAATGTAACATAAATAATTTGGCGTCTCCAGCGTGTGGCCTTTTTCGAATTTTAGTTTGCCTGTTAAGTTTCGTGATTTTTGGAAGATTTTACCGTTTTGTAATTTCATTTTAAAATGGGTTACAAATTGATTGTTGATCGTTTATCGCATAACGAATTACGTTATGAAATTTTGATTAGAGGTGGTGATGCATCTTTAGGTGTTGTCGTATTACGAGGTTTACTCAAGAATTTCCTTATTGAAGAAGCTACCGGAAAATTATCTCGTCCCGTGTATCCGTTCGATTTTAATGCAGATAAGTTAGCGATTCGTGAAGGTATCGATGAGCTTAGAAAATTAATAGATTCATTAAAAATTACTCCAACTACAAAAATTTCTTCTACAATTGAAACCAAAATTAAATATTTGTTAAACCGTATTGGCAATTCAATTCCTATTCAAGGTGACGATTCTCAAGTTAAAGATGAGTTTTTAAAAGATTTAGTTGTTTTAATTTCGCAGTACGAACTTTTGGATAAGCAAATTGTTGTTTCAAATCCGTCTACTTCCGCCGATGAAGTCATCGAACCTGTCGTTCAACCTTCTGTAGTTGATAACGCTTTACCGACGTCTTCTGTTGTTAGTCAAAATTTTATTAGTCATGTTAAGAGTATTTCAGTTTCAAAATGGAACTTAAAGTTTTCAGGTGACGCAAAGTCAATTTCATTGAATGCATTCTTAGAACGAGTTGCCGAACTTCAATTATCGCGTAACGTTTCAAGTCATCAGTTATTTTTGGAGTGTACTGATCTTTTTACAGGTCATGCATTGATTTTTGTTAGGTCTATTCGTAATTCAGTAAATTCTTGGGAAGACTTAGTTAAGTTTTTACGTGAACAATTCCAGCCTACCGATTATGACGAGCGTCTTATTGAAGAAATTAAGCGTCGTACTCAAGCTAATGATGAACCAATGGGTATTTACGTTGCAATTATTCGCAACATGTTTTCACGTCTCGATGAGCCTTTTTCTGAAGAAAAGCAGTTAAAGATTTTATTAAGAAATATTTCTCCCGTTTATCAAACTCAGCTTGGTTTGTCGTCAGTTACTTCAATTGAGGAGTTAATTAAATTTGGTCGTATTATCGAGGACCGCATGCAAGCCATTGAAGCTTACACGCCTCCATCTCGTAGAAAGCAGGACATGGAGCCTGATCTCGCTTATGTAACATCTCAAGTTAAGGACATTGCAGTTTCTCGTTCTTCGAATAACGTTAGTAGTGGTGAAAAATCTACACCACCTGTTAGACAAAATTTACGATTACCGTCTTCTAGTATCGCACCTTCTTCACGAAGGTTAGCTATCGTTAATGCGCCTGCTTCTTCTAATCGAAGTAGTCCGCAATTATGTTGGAATTGTAGGAAGCCAAACCATCGAGCTGCTTCTTGCAAAAGAACCTAAGAAAGGTTTATTTTGTTATCGTTGTGGAAAATCTAACGTTACGGTCCGCACTTGTTCTAAGTGTTCGGGAAACGAGTAAAGGACGTACTAAGAAGCCGTTTAGTGACGTCAGAGGTTAAAGTTAAATCGGCTGTCTATTTTAATAGTTTACATTCTTCGAAGAAAAAGAGTTTTGATAAGAATAAAGTCGTGTTAGATTATGTTTTAGAGTCTGCTGAGTCTGACGAAAGACCGTTTGTCTACGTTAAAGTTTTTGGTCACGAAATTTTAAGTTTATTAGATAGTGGCGCTTCTCGCACTATTGTTGGTTCTAAGGGTTGGGAAATTTTTAGTCAATTAGGTTTAAAGTTAAATAAGTCAGTTAAAGTTAATTGTATTGTAGCTAATGGTAAATCAGTACAAAGTTTAGGTTCACTTCTCGTCCCAATCGAAATTAAAGGAAAAATTGTTGTTTTAGAAGTTTTAGTTGTTCCTGACGTTCCGCATAATTTAATTTTAGGCGTTGATTTTTGGAAACAAGCAGGTATCGTTCCTGATCTTAGAAAAGGTGAGTGGCGTTTCGAAAATATGGACACCATTTCACAATTGGAAGATAAAGATTCCGTTATTCAGTCTCGTCTCGATCTTTCCTCAGAACAGCTCAATCAGTTAGACAGTTTAGTTAGTAATCATTTTTCTTCGACGAATGAAAATTTTGGATGCACCAACTTGATCGAACATCAGATCAAGACTACTTCCGAACCAATTAAGCAACGGTATTACCGAGTTTCGCCATTTATCCAGAAACAAATCGATCTGGAGTTAGAGAAAATGTTGAAGTTAGGCGTTGTAGAAAAATCAAACAGCGCTTGGTCGAGCCCGATCTTATTGGTGAAGAAGAAGGACAACTCTTATCGCTTTTGCGTGGACTTTAGAAAAGTCAACAAAGTTACCGAAAAGGACGCTTATCCTTTACCTTACGTTTCGTCTATTTTAGATCGTCTTCGTGACGCTAAGTTTATTTCATCTCTCGACATTAAGTCCGCTTATTGGCAGATTCCTTTAAGCGAAGAGTCTAAGCAGTATACCGCTTTTACAGTTCCGAACCGTGGGTTATTCCAATTCACGCGCTTACCGTTTGATTTAGCTAACGCACCAGCTTCTTGGCAGAGGTTGATTGATCGAGTTTTAGGTCCCGAATTAGAACCTTACGTTTTTGTTTATTTAGATGACGTCATTATTTGCGCTCCTTCCTTCGAGAAACACATGGAAGTGTTAACTGAAGTTCTTCGTCGCCTTAGAGAGGCTAATTTGATGCTAAGTAAAGACAAATGTCATTTTTGTAAACCTGAACTTAAGTATCTTGGTTTTATAGTAAATTCTACTGGTTTGTCGGTTGACCCGGAAAAGGTCGATGCAATTTTGCGTATTCCAGTTCCCACTGGTGTCGCTGAAGTGAGAAGAATTATAGGCATGGCCTCGTGGTATCGCCGATTTGTACCAAATTTTTCGACAATTATCGCTCCATTGACGTCTCTGTTAAAGAAGAATTCCAGCTTTAATTGGACTAGTGATTGTGATGAAGCCTTTCAAATTATTAAGAATTGTTTAGTTTCCGCACCTATTTTGTCTTGCCCCGATTTCAATGTTCCGTTTACAGTTCAAACTGACGCTTCTGATTTTGGTCTCGGTTCAGTTCTTACACAGTTTATCGACGGTGAAGAACGTGTCATTTGTTATAATAGTAGGTCGCTCACAAAAGGTGAACGCAAGTATTCAACTACCGAAAAGGAATGTTTGGCTGTCCTGTGGTCTATTGAAAAATTACGCCCTTATCTTGAAGGAACAACTTTCACTGTAGTTACCGATCACGCATCATTAGTCTGGTTGCACAATTTAAAGGAACCTACCGGTCGTCTAGCACGATGGGCTGTTAGACTTCAGCAATTTGACTTTACGATCATTCATCGTAAAGGAAAGGATCATGTCGTACCTGACGCACTATCTCGTTCAGTACCAGCTATCGACAACATTACTACCGATTGTGACACTACCGAACCTAAGTCTTCGGACAAATGGTTATCGAAACTTATGGAACGTGTACGTTCGAAACCTAACGCTTTTCCACAGTGGAAAATTAGTAACGGAAAGCTATTTAAGCATGTTACCGTAGACTATCCCGATCTTCGTTCTGAGAATGACAATTGGAGAGAAGTTGTGCCTAAGTCTAAACGACTCGAAATATTGTCAAAGTTTCACGATGAGCCTACCGCTGGACACCTTGGTATCTTTAAGACTCTCGAACGAATAGTTCCGCTTTATTATTGGCCTAAGATGAAGGCTGACGTCATTCGTTACATCAATGGTTGTAAAGTTTGTATCACGCATAAGCCAGAACAGAAACGTCCTGCTGGCCTTATGACCCGTCATCCTATTGTGGACAAACCTTGGCAGTTGATCTCTACCGATCTTGTTGGACCGCTACCGCGATCTAAGAGTGGTTATTCGTATATTCTTGTGGTTTCAGATTATTTTTCAAAATTTGTTTTATTTTTCCCGTTACGTTCCGCTACTGCCGCAGCAGTTACTAAACGTCTTGAAGAAGATGTATTTTTAATGTTTGGAGTTCCTCAATATCTTTTGTGTGATAACGGCACACAGTTTCGTAGTTCAGAATTTACGAAAATGGTTTCGTCATATAAGTCCAAAATTATTTTTAACGGTAATTATCATCCACAAGCGAATCCAACCGAAAGAGTCAACCGAGTCATGAAGACAATGTTATCGTCATATATCGAAGACAACCATCGACATTGGGATAAGTATCTTGCTAAAGTAGCATGTGCTATTCGTACCGCTGTACATGAAGTCACCGGCTTAACGCCGTTTTTCGCCAATTTCGGACGTGAAATCTGTCTCGATGGATCACGTCATGGAAAAACTACCGACTCCGACACTATCGACGATCTAGCTTTTGCTGATCGTACCTTTTTGGCCGAAAGAGGCCCAGCGTTTAGAGAAGTTTACGTCGACATTAAGAATCGCTTGAATGCCGCTTATGTCCGCGCTAAACATTATTACGATTTACGTCGTCGTCCAGCACCTTTTGAGGTGGGAGACACAGTGTGGCGGAAGAATTATGTCCTTTCTGATGCATCTCGATATTTCTCGGCCAAACTGGCACCTAAGTTTATCGGTCCGTTCTACGTGAAACGGAAAGTTTCGTATCAGACCTATGAGTTGTCTGATGACACGGGAGCATCAAAAGGCATATGGAACGCCAAGGACTTAAAGTTGAACCCGACTGGGGATAAATAGTTTTAGGTTTTACCGTTTGATTTTTTTTCTTTTGTTTTAGTTTCTTTTTCGTTTTTAGGTTAGTTAGTTTCGTTTTGGGTTCCGTGTAGAGACGGACTAAGAATATTTCTCTACAGTGGGGACACCACTTGTCGTAAGAGGCGACTAAACAACGGTTCTTTCATTTCCATTTTTCTTTCTTCTGCTATCTTGTCTGTCCTTATCTTTTATTTCTGTAGTGTTTGCGGCTAGGTGCCATCGCTCGGTGAGGGCAGTAGTTGTGGGAAAAACGCAATGCGCGGATCTCGTGAAGCGCAGCGCGCCCTCTTCTATTGTGCAGCATCGAGTGATCTGTGTCGAACCCAAACATATGCTACCCTTCTTTTATCGTTTAGTTTTCGTTCCGATTAGTTTCGTTAGGGGTTCTCGATGATTGCGAGATCGCGAGAACCATAGGCTTAGTTTCGTTTTATCGTTATCTTTACGTTTAGTATAGTTTTAGTTTTTTTTTGGGTTATGGGTTTTTCGTTTCGTTTTGGTTTTTCTTTTATTGCTTATAGAGTGATTTAAGAAATCCCTCTTTAAGTAGGGGAGGTGTAACCATCGTTTAAAAATCGATTGGTTGTTTAAGTAATTTTTGGTAACGGACACAGTATTTGGATTGACGATTTTCATTTAATGTATTTTGAATTTGTTTTAATGTGAATTTTAGATTGAGTTTAATAAGTTATTTTACGATTTTAAATTCAAAGTTACAATGTAATTGTTGATAAAGTTTTGTATTTTGTTACGCCGTGAAAATTCCAGTTGTGAGTTAAGTTTTCCTTCTGAGATATAATCGTAATTAAATCTATTTTCGCCGTTTGTTTATTTTAAGTTGGTTTAGGAGTTCTTTGTTCGAGTACATTCGTACTTGAATTTCTTTATGTCAAACGTTTAGATTACGTGGAAAAATTAAGTCGTTATCTTAATTTATTAGGCAGTTTAAATTCTTGTAATATAATATTTTGTCAAATTGACAGTTTCACGTATAAGCGAAACGCTGTGTCCTAATTATATAAATATGACGTAATATGTTTGTTTGCCTCTTTATTGCACTTCTTCGCGAGAGTATTTTGGTGTTTGAAGTTTCGAACGCAGCCTTTGTGGAAAGGGCAGTCGACGAAAGTTGATATATAGACGTGTTTTTGGTAAATGTGAGAGTGGGAAGTTAGTTGGTTGACGGTCATAAAAATGTAGATCACGCAGGTGATAATTCACCTTTTCTAATAATTACCGTGGAAGTAAAAGAAGATGGTGCAGTGAATTTAAGTGGAAAACTTTCCTTTTCGTAATTACGGTTAATTAAGATCACTGTTTTGCCTAAATTAATATCGCATGTTTCGTTACGTGAATTTGTGCGTGAGTTTGTTTCGCAATCTCATCCTTCGCCTTGGGGGCGGATTAATAAATCTTCCACTGGTAACCTATTGTTTGGGAAGCAGCCAAAGTCCATCGAGGTGTTAGCTTTCAAAACCACTGGACCAAAAGTTCGACCGGTATCACCAACTAAGAATTAAGGTATTTATCGATTTTGTTGTTTGATCGTGCAGTGTCCCGCGATTAAAAATGCAGTAAAAGCTTTCAATTTTGAGTCAATTGAAATTACGACTAACGTTGAATTTAATTATTTCAACGAACACGTATAGTGTTTGCGCGAAATTAAAATCAATTAATTTTGTTTTGGTGCGTTTGAGAAATAATTCGTATTTCGAATATATGATAATGTAACGACTTATAAACTATATTTTGTTTAGTTCGAATTAAAGTTCGGACATATATATGTTATAAACTGTATTGTTTTTTTTGTGTGTGTTATTTTATTTGTTTGTTATAAATATGCGGTCAAGATCTTGAGATTTAATTATACTTGACGTCGAATTAACGCTATTGTAGTAGCATTTCTTTTTATAAATTTTAATGTAATGTTTTGTGTGTAAATTATTCATTTTTGTTTGCTTAAGATTATTTCATTTCTTTTATTCAAATTTATTTGATATCAATTAGTACTTGTTATTTTATTTTGTCTTGGTTTTAAATATTCATTCAATAAATGTTAAATTGTTAAATGTAAAGAGCTTTTATTCATTTAGCCGCCGCATACGTAAATTTTTGTTTAAGTGTTTTTCAGAATTGTTATAACCCAAGGTAAGTTCTGGGGTTGTAACCAACCGGATGAGCTTTCAGGTAATCAGGGGTTTGAAAGCTTCCCCTTATAGAAATCCTTGATTGGCGCCCTTACGGATTATTTGACTATTTTACCGTACTAGTTCCATTTTTACGACGATCGCGTTTCCAATTTTTCACGGAATTTTAAATAAAACCCACCCTTCTCCATTGAGCTAGTGGCACAACCCCCGTTTATGTTACCACATTGCAGGCAGTGACTTTGGGTTAATTTTGGAATGTAACAAATATTCCGCATTTACTGTGTATGAAAAAGATGATATGGTATGGTATTTGGACTCTGGTTGTTCTGCACACATGACAGCAAGTCAAAATATTCTTCGGGATGAAAGAAAATCTACCAAACTAGCTATCACTATCGCCAATAATAAAGAAATGTCTACAGACACTGTAGGTAATGTAAACTTATCATTGTCAGTAGATAAGAAAACATCTCAAGTTCAAGTAAGTGATGTATATTTTGTTCCCGAGTTGAAGGTTAATTTATTATCGGTTAGTCAAATTGTCAAGAAAGAAAACACTGTATTTTTTGACTCTGTTGGCGCAAAGATTCGTAATTCATCAGGCCAACTGATCGCAAGTGCTAGTCTTCATAATAATTTGTTTAAAATAGAGACCTTATCAACCACATCTTATGGTTCAGCGATGCTAAGTGTTTCTTCTGAAAAACAATGTAATTTGTGGCACAGGCGATTGGAACATGTTAATTCGACTAGTCTCAACAAGCTCAAGAATGGACTTGTTAATGGTATTGACTTTTCTGATACTTTTTCGACAGATTTTGTTTGTGAAGTTTGTGTAATGGGTAAAAGTCACCGTCAACCGTTTAAAGCAAGTGAATCATCATCGTCAAGAGTACTGGAGTTGGTACATTCAGACCTTTGCGGACTGATGCAGGAAAATTCACTATCTGGTTCTCGTTATGTACTTACTTTTCTTGATGACTACAGCCACCAAGCGTTTGTTTATTTCTTAAAAAGCAAAGACCAAGTGTTCGAATATTTCAAGATTTTCAAAAATTTTGCAGAAACACAAACAGAAGAGAAGATAAAATCATTTCGAACAGACAATGGTGGAGAATACTGTGGAAAAGAAATCGAAAACCTAATTAAGACTGCAGGTACATATACTACATCAAACGTCAGTACCGTACGTTTCTGAACAAAATAGAAAAGCGGAAAGGCTCAACCGTTCAATTATGGAAAAAGCTCGTTGTTTATTAATCGAAGCAGGGTTGCCGAATATATTTTGGACTGAAGCAGTGTATACATCAGTCTACATACTCAATCGTTTACCAAGTAGGTGTGTAAAAAGGACTCCTGAAGAATTATGGAGTGGTAAAAAAACAACAGTGAAACATACCAAAATTTTCGGATGCAAAGCTTTTTCACATGTTCCTGCTCAGAAACAAAGAAAATTAGATGCCAAAGCAACTTCTTGCATCTTCGTAGGTTACAGTTTAGAATCGAAGGCGTATCGACTGTACGATCCAGAAAAGAATTGTATATTCCTATCCAGAGACGTCCAGTTTATAGAAAATGAAAAGGGTTCCGTATTATTAAACAAAAATAGCAGTCAAAATGTGAGTGATTTTTTCTATTTTCCGAAAACTACATTGGCGGAAAAATATATTTTAGAAGAAAATTCTAGTGCAACTGATTCAAGTTCTTCTGAAGAATATGCTGAACCAGATATTTCAGAAGAAAAAAAAAGAGATGAATGATCAAGAGGAAGAAGTTGATCCCGATTTTCTGCCTCCGGTAACGGTACCAGAACTTCAAAAAGAATTATTTCCCCCTAGTCTAAGACCTCAACGTACCAGAAAAGTACCTGAAACATTAAAAGACTTCGTTACCTATTCAGCAGTAAATAACGAAGATCCACTTACCGTAGAGGAAGCTCTCAATCGTTCGGATGGAAGTTTGTGGCTCGAGGCGATGCATAACGAATATGATGCCCTCATAGAAAACGGCACATGGGACCTAGTTGATTTACCACCAGGTAAAAAGGCACTTAAATGTAAATGGATATTTAAAACCAAAATGAAAGAAGGTCATTCTCAATATAAAGCAGCGAAAGGGTATCGATTTTGAAGAAACGTATTCTCCAGTTATTCGATACACTTTGTTAAGATATTTGCTTGCGTTTGCTGCAGAACATGACCTTGACATTGACCAGCTAGATGCAGTTACAGTCTTTTTACAAGGTGATCTGAGTGAAGAGATTTATATGATTCCTTCAGAGCAGTTCAATCACACCAATAAAGTATGTCAATTGAAAAAATCTTTATATGGATTGAAACAAGCAAGCTGCTGCGGGAATCAAAAATTAGATCTTTTTCTCAAGAAAATTGGCCTCAAACAATCAAAAACAAATTCATGTATTTATTACAAAATTACAGAAAAACTTAAGCTAGTTTTGGCAATATATACGTAGATGATATGATCTTACTGTCAGATAATCAAGCAGCCAAAAATAATTTAAAGAATCAAAGCAGTTGGAAGTCTATTGTTTGGCACACAAATTTCTCGACCAGATATATGCTATGCAGTGAGTTGCGTTAGTCGTTTCAATCAGAACCCTGGACTTGCGCTTTGGGCTGCTGTCAAACGTATCCTAAGATATTTAAAGGGAACAATTGATTATAACCTTGAGTTTAGTGGAAAGAAAACTACAGGGTCGGATATAACAGGATATTGTAACGCTGATTGGGCCACCGACCAAGATGATCGACGTTCAGTCAGTGGCTATATTTATTTTAAGAACGGCTCACCTATTTCCTGGAATAGCAAAAAAACAACCCATTGTAGTCCTTTCATCAACCGAAGCCGAATATATGGCTATGTCGGCAGCAACACAAGAGGCTCTGTGGCTTCGTGGATTAAGTCAAGAGTTGTGCGCTAGCTTCGATTCGATATTGTTATATGTGGACAATCAGGGTGCACAAAATTTAGCGTTGAATGGTGCCTATCAAGTTCGTACCAAACGTATAGATTTGCGCCATTATTTTATAAAAGAAAAAGTGACTAGTGGACAACTATGCTTAAAATATGTGTCGACAAAAGAAACGATAGCCGATTCTTTTACGAAGGCTTTAGATAAAGTAAAATTTTTAAATTGTATTAAAAATCAGGGACTTGTTTCAAATAGAAAGGGTGTTGTAATGAATTTGAAAGTGTAAACGAGCCCTGTATATTTTTTAGTTTAGGGACTTTAGCCACTAAGAAACAAGTTAACCTAAGTTTTAAGTTCCCGCGTATTGCGGTGTGTTTCCTTTTGTAATCTCAGCTAATAAAACCATGTTAAATATTACCATTGATATTGCCTACAACATCTTATAAACAACACTAACATGGTAAGACATAAAATTAATACCGGAGACGCTCGGCCGATACGACAACATCCACGCGGACTTTCTTTGGCGAAAGGAGAAATAGCCAAACAAATAACTACGGATATGTAGAGAAAGCGTGATTAAACCTTCAAATAGCTCGTGGGCGTCCCTAGTGGCACTCGTAAAGAACAAGAAGAAGAAAGATGGATCAACTAGGTTTTGCGTAGACTACAGACAACTAAACGACGTGACCAAAAAGGACAGCTATCTTTTATCCAGAATTGACGATACGTTAGACACCCTGTCAGAATCCCAGTGGTTTTCTACCTTAGATTGAAAGAATGGTTACTGGCAGGTAGAATTGGAACCCAAAAACAGATTTTACGATTGGAATTGGTTTGTGGCAGTTTACTGTGATGCCCTTCGGTCTGAGTAACGCTCCTGCAACGTTCGAGCGTTTGATTGATACCATATTGCGCGGACCGTTTTGGAAGACGTGCTTCGGTTACCTAGACGACGTGGTCGTGGTTAAAAGGTCGATTGAAGAACACTTGAACAATTTGAAAGAAGTGTTCCAGCGACTACATGGGGCAAACCTAAAACTGAGCCCAAAGAAGTGTCACGTATTTAAGAAAGAAACACCTTGGCCACGTCGTATCTAGAGATTGAGTAAAGGCTGACCCAGACAAAATCCGAGCAGTGCAAGCATGGCTAAGACCAATTGAAAACATCAGGTTCAAAGTTTCCTTGGGTTGTGCACCTATTATAGACGATTTGTTTCCGGATTTGCCAATATTGCCAAAGCTTTGACAAAATTGACCGAAGAAAAAACATAATTTAGATGGAATGAAGATTGCGAAAATGCTTTCCATTAACTAAAACAAACCGTAGTCACTTTGCCAATTTTGAGTTATCTAAGAGATGTAAAATTGTTTTGGATACGGACGCAAACAATCTATCCATAAGCGCAGTCCTTTCGCAGGTTTAAAATGGACAGCAGAACTGATATAGTTGATGATGAATGGAAACTTGAGCAGTTGCGTCGCAACAAGAAAACGATCCTTAAATAAGACTACTCCTGGACTGTAAGGAAAACGGTTGACTAATAACCTGGGAAGAAGTGAGTGTTTTGAGCAGAAACATCAAAACGTACTGGCGCAATGGAACCCTTTGATAGTAGAAGACAGTCTTTTTAAGCGATCCCTAGAAAGTGTCGAGAGTGGTAGTGCCAAAGAACCGCGTGTCAGAAGTGTTGAAGCATCTCCACGATGGTACATTAGGAGGACACTTTGGCATTAAGAAGATATTGGAGAAAGTTCGAGAACGATTACAAACAAACATTTAGGGATACATTTTTCCTAACCTATGTTTGCTTTTGTCATTGTATTTATAATTAACAAAACTTTATTAGTATTTGTTATTATTTAATGTATACAAATCTGATTAATTTTAAATTATGAAACGTTTTTGCTGACGTGTATGTTTTTTAAATGAACTAACGTTTTTGACACTAACTTAGACTTGTCAAATTTTTAATGTTTATTTTATTATTTCCGATTTCTAACTCAAGGTCACAGTTCACTACATAATGAAACGCCTCTACTACGAATAGTGCTAAATGCAATTCGTTTATATTGCAGATCAATCACGGCGCGGCGTTTAAGATATAATTTTGTAAAACTTTTGTAAAATAATAGTTGCGCTTGCACTATTACTAAAACTGCATTCACATTATTAAATTAATCTGTTAACATTTAGGTTGCAAACATAAAGTCTTTTGCAATTGTAAGATGTTTTGAGTACGTAAAAGCTACATTGTTAATTGTTTGATGTTCCGCTTTACAGTCGTATGGCGACGTCTTCCTAAAGCTTTATTTTAATTTAAAATCAGTACATAATTAGTTCTCTTGCGATTAAAAGTACAATAACTTTGTATTACGTTTAACAACATACCAATACAGTGTTAGTTAACTGTTTTACAATGTCTGATTTTGAAACAAAGAAGTTTACATATATCAATAACACAATTTTCAACGATGTATAAATATAAAACATTTTTATAAAAATTTTATTTATAAAATATATAAATTTAGTGGAATCAATTACCTTTTATAATAAACAATTTTAAAAAAATATAAAATAAAAACATAAAAATAATAATTTAAATTTTTTTAAGTATTTTTAAAAAAATAAGATTTTTCTTTTTTTGAAACAGTGAATCAATATAACTATAATTTAGTCTATGCAATTACGTTATAAATTTTTGGTTTTAACGTTACAATGAATCTAACGAATTTGATTTTAATTACTACTTTGTAAATTGTTTAGGCGCAACTACGCAAAATCTAAATCTTCTTTGGATGTTTAGATAATTAAATTTGCACTAAAGTATTTTAGTGCTCGTTGACATTTAAGTTTTGCAATTTTAAAGTTACAAAACTAATTTCAGACATTTAACATTTTTTTTTATTTCTTGAGAAATTGTCAAGTGTCGACTATAAAATGTAATCATGTATATATAAGACCTTGTACACCTTGCACAAACAGTTGTAATTGTATTTTCAAATATTTAACATTAGTATTGTAATAATAATAAAATTAATCCTACTGCTGATGAGTCCCAAAAGAGCGAAACGACCGTTTAGTAGTTCACTCTGGTGGCGTTTGCACAATTGCATTGACATTGCTTACCCCCAATGTCCTTTTACGTTGTGGTTATATCTCGACGAATTCTTCAAAGCATATTTTATTTCAACGTGTCATCACAGTTTATAGCTATTTACAGTAAATAAAATTATTTTTTTTAAAACCGATTTGGATTAAATGGCGCAGTCGGTAGGATTTCCGGGATTCGCGTATCGAACGTGAGTTTACGTGTCAACAATTGACTGGAAATCGAACCAAAAATTTGTGACATTGTGAAATTGTGCAAGTAGCTCCTTAAAAATCAGGAAACCATAAGAACCAGTGCAACAACTGTGAAACGAAAAGAAAACCGAATTTAAAACGAAATCGTCCTAATTCGCAAGGAGGATCTAAAGTCAATCAAGGAACGAAACAATTTTATTGTAAGTACAATTTATGGAAGCTCTTTGCAAATTTGCAAAAATTAGAAATCCTTTCAACTGACTTCAATCAATTGCCAATCCCCAAACAACTAACATGAATAAATTCAAAGCTAAATTCTTACAATGTATCCCAGAATTTGATCGGAACCTTAACGAACTAAATAGATATTTATCAATAATTAAACAGTTTTACGATGAAAAAAAACTGGTGTGGCCACCACACGACTTTCCTATAAGGAATGATGAAGACATGTATTTTTACAAGGTTATGTTGTCATAAAACCACTTTGAAGTGATATGTTTGTATTAAAAACGATTAGTAAATCGCCAATTAACCAGACTTTTGTGCAACCGGCTATTTATTTTTTCTAAAAAAAATTGTCGCAAGCAGGATTCGAACCTAGATTATAACAATGGAAATCATTTTAAGTTATAAATTAAATATCTAATAAATTGTTAATGTTAGAAAAAAATTTATTTGAATAAACTGTTACGAAGAATTATCTTTATAAGAAACTGTAAAAATATTTCAAATAATTTACATTCGTACAAAATTATACAAGAATAACTGTTCAAAATGGCGAATGCACCTACTTCCGGTATCTTTATCAGATCTATCTTTGTATAAAGCCGAGAGAATATGAAAATCCAGCTCTATATCAAATTTCAAGTTATTAGGACTTTTGGTTCGAGGGTTATCGTGGGTACATCGTTACACACAGACAGACACCCAAATTTTTTTTGTCAAAAATATCTTTTTCTGAATTAGGAGACCTTGAAACGTAAACTTATGCAAAAAAATATTTTTTTTTAAATCGTCGCAGACAGGATTCGAACCTAGATTATATAATGAAATTCACTTTAAGTAGAAAGGGCCCACTATCCCCTCCACTTTTGACGTCATTACTGACCTCGGAAGGAACGTGGGCGACTTTTGTGAACGTGTTTTTCTCTCTCTCACAATGAATTTTTTTCTCTCTCACACATTTTTTTCTCTCTCACACATTTTTTTCTCTCTCACACATTTTTTTCTCTCTCACACATTTTTTTCTCTCTCTCACACAATGAATTTTTTTTCTCTCTCACACCTTTTTTTCTCTCTCGCACATTTTTTTCTCTCTCACACATTTTTTCTCTCTCACACATTTTTTCTCTCTCTCACAATGATTTTTTTTCTCTCTCATAATTTTCCTTTTTTATTTTACATCATCTGGTAATTTTTTATGCGTCATAAAACTAATGATTCGAGTGAGAAGGAAAATATTTTTATTAAAAAAAGCTGCTGGTGTAATTGGATTCGAACTAGGGCTTTCTCGATTACAAACCAACGACTTTGGCTAATGCTCCACGAGGGCATTGGATTTAAAACAGTCAATTTAATATTGTATACAAAAATTGCAAATTTAAAAATTAAGTTTTAATGTGTAATAGTTCTATAGTAGTTTTAGATTAAGAATTATTAAAATTGTAAACTGAAAAATAACAAAAATTAAGTTGCGCGTTAATTTTTCAAAACTCAAGTTTTAGAAATTAGAGATAATTAATAATTCTAATATAAACAAAAATTTAAAATAAAATTTTAAACAATTTTAAACGAGTAAAACAAAAGAAATTAAAAAATTTGCGGTAAAAATACTTTTCAAGATAACTGAATCATTTTAAAAATGGCGACAAAAAAATTTAAAACAACAATAATTTTTAACAGTTGGTACTAAAATTAGTTTTAAAACAGCGTAATAATTTTAACAGTTGGTAGTAAAATGTTGTTAAAATGACGGGTTCATTTTAAAATTACAGATTTGTTACTCATATACAAAATCCTATAAGTTACAATGTTCTAAATTTAAAATCAAGTATCTAATGTGTAGAGTAATGATTTAAAACAATAATTTGAAATCAAAATTAAGCTTAAAAAATAAAAATCGAAGCAGTAAAGTAAAATAATATAAACAATTTAAAAAAAAATTAACAAAGATGGACTTACCGTGCGGTAAAAAAAATTTACACAAGCACTTTTTTAAATATGGCACTTTAATTTACTATTATTTAAACGCACATGCTAACACACTTTCCTCTAAAACCGAACTGATTGCAATTAGAAAAATTTATTTTACCCCTACTTAATTACTTGGTTAATGTCATTGTGAGTCAAAAATCATTCAATTACTTGAAAATTTGGAAGTTTTTATTAAGAAATGACGCACAGTTTTTGTTTTCACGTTATGTAAAAGGTTTTTCCAATTAAATTTTCAAATAACAAGAATTAAAAACTTTATAGCTAAATTTTATGTATAAGAATGTATAAAACAATAATTAAAACAAAACACGTGACAACAAAAAACATAGGAATTGCAAGTAATTATTAGAGAATTTACTCGTGCACATTTTAACAGAAATGATTCACACATTAACTTAAGCCCAATTAACAATCTTTAATATTTGCCACGAAAAAAGAAATATTACGTGCTACGTGCAAACGAACAAGTAATGCAAATTGCTACAGAGCAAACAACTAAACCGAATTGTTTGTTTAAATTAAAAAAAGTACTGCAACTAAATTGTAAATTTTACCTAGTACAAATACTTGTTTGCTTATGACAAATAGAAATTTTAGCAATTACAATTAACGCAAACTAAATAATTATTGAAAGATTACAACAATTAATCACCGAAGCGCAATACTTTTAAATGCATTATTCCTAGAAAAAGCAAAAGCAACTACATTAAACAAACAAAATGCACGTTAACTAACTTTGGTAAAATAAAAACAATTTTCTAAACTTTAAATACGTAAAGTTAATAATAAGAATTTTCAACATTTTTGTGAAAACTGTACAACCAACAAAAGTGCATTAACAATAATTAGTATTCAATGTTATAATAATTAATTCCGTTGACGCATTCCTCAATGTAGATATTTTATAAAAGAAAACTTGAATTTTTATATCTTAAAAACGCACAGAATCTTATATCGCAAAAGCAACTACATTAAACAAACAAAATGCACGTTAACTAACTTTGGTAAAATAAAAACAATTTTCTAAACTTTAAATACGTAAAGTTAAAAATAAGAATTTTCAACATTTTTGTGAAAACTGTACAACCAACGAAAGTGCATTAACAATAATTAGTATTCAATGTTATAATAATTAATTCCGTTGACGCATTCCTCAATGTAGATATTTTATAAAAGAAAACTTGAATTTTTATATCTTAAAAAACGCACAGAATCTTATATCGCAAAAAATACTGTAAAAATATTAACGAATCAAATATTGATAGCAAATAAAATATTACAGAATTAATATGGTTAAACTAAAAGTTTCATGTAATTAGGAAAAATCAATTAGAACAAGTTGCGTCAAATTCCATTTCACCAATAATTGTATAAAAGCGAGTATTTTACAATAAAATGTTTAGTATTTGTTACAATTGTGTACAAAAACGCTTCTCTTTACGATGTCTGCTTCAACAATTTTAAATTTGTTCGGGTGTGGAGTGTTCCGAGAAGACGAGTTAGTTCAGGTGTATGAAGACATCTGCGAAAGGATGGTGCTTCATGGAGAAATTATCGACCAAGAAGACGAGGTCATACTTATGCGTCTTATTGAAAAAGTTACCGCCATAAAAGTAAGATTTCTTAAAATTTATGTAATCTGGTAATATTAAGTTTTTAATTGTAGAGTAACCTGGTGACACCATCTACGACGTGCCAACCAAATGTAAGTTATTTTGAACTCTTAGTAAATATTTTATTTATTAGTTTTATTATAGGATCTTGATGAGTTAACGACTAAGATTCTACCATCTACATCGCGCTACGTCGATTATTATGTAAGTCATTTATCATTATTATTTACTATTTCACCTAGAATTAATTTCAAATTTTAGGGCCACGTCGGAATGGGTTACCCTAGTACTTTTCAACATTTTACATTTATTAACCAAGGAGAAAAAAAGGTTAAAAAGTTTAACGCTACATGTAAAACCTTGGTGTTTAAATTTAAAGACGTGGCTACACCCATGAATCCGTTGGTCTGGCTAGAGGTAAAATATTAAACTTAATTTTACTATTTTATTTATAAGATTTTTGTTTTAGAATGCATTTAATGAATTGATGGGGCATTTGCTAAAAGATGCGGCTCCGGCAGATCGCGTAGGTTTAGTGCTGCGGAACGACAATTACCCAGAGAAGCCGGTGGGTATATCGTTTCGTCGTGTAGACCAATTAAACGCAAAAGCGGTCATGGCGACATTAGAAAAAGTTTTGCAGAGCAACGCCAATTTTTTTGCTTCTGACGCTTTACGTTTGCATATGGATAGAATTACTCTTCCTGTAGGCATGGGTCGCGACAGGATGACCGGAGTTACGTACATTGAGTTTTGCAGGCGTAAGAAAGGAATAATCGTCGTTGAAAATGCCGACACATTATGTCTAGCTCGTGCTTTGGTCTTATCAATCGCATGGAGAATCAAAGATCCACTATTATACAGTCTTCAATTAGCTGGAAACCTCCAGACCAAAGCGCGAGCTGAGGACTTGTGTGCAGCTGCAGGAGTTGATCTAAGTAACGGCGGGACTCGCGAACACATCATAAAATTTCAAGATCACCTTGTAAATTACACAATTGTTGTATACAATAATCGTTTAGGTAAGTACTTCAATTTTTGTAATATTTATATAACCGTTACAAAATTGAATGGTTTTAGGTAAATCAGTTTACTTCGAAGGCCCTCGTAGCAGCGATAGAGTAGTTTTAAATTTAATTTTAGAGAAAGGCCATTACAATGTTATTACTAATTTATGTTCAGCGTTTTCGACTAAATACTTCTGCGAGATGTGTAGGATACGTACAGACAACAAAAGAGCTCATAAACAGTGCAAATATATTTGCCCGGCTTGCCATTCAACACCTCCATGCAACAAAGATCTAGAAACTGTATTATGCAATTTATGTAACAGAGATTTTCGAGGCCCTGACTGCTTTGCAGAACATTCCAAGAAATTGTGTAAGATTCTTACAAGGTGTAATTCTTGTCTTAATAGTGTGTGGTTAGATAAGTCTAAACCTCATAAATGCGGGTACAGTTACTGCAACAACTGCGGTGCTGAAAAACCTATCCGTCACTTATGTTTTATGGCTAAAAATTCTTCTAAAAACTTAAATAAAAATTTTCTTTTTGTGTTTTATGATTTTGAATGTCGTCAGGATACTTCAGTAGTTGGAACTACAAACATGTTCTTACACACGCCAACATTATGCGTTGCTCAGCAGGTATGTCAGTCTTGCGTTAATAATGAAGATATTAACCAAGATTGTTTTTGCTGTGGGAAGCGGCAACATATTTTTAAAGAAGATCCTGTCGACAATTTTCTAAATTACGTTTCGGCTCTAAAGAAAAAAATTAAAAAAGGAGACATTGTGGCGTTGGCACATAACATGAAAGGGTATGACGGTGCTTTTGTTTTGAAGGGGTTGTTAAAAAATACGAATGCTTGGAATCCGAAAATTATATCAACAGGGACCAAGTTAATGTCAATTAACTGCGACGGAAACATCAAATTTATTGATTCGATTAATTATATGCCAATGCCACTGTCTAAGCTTCCCAAAACATTTAACTTTTCCGGTGGTAAAGGTTATTTTCCACACTTTTTAATACTTTAGATAATCAAAATTACGCTGGACTTATCGCCCCTGCACATTCTTACGGGTGTGCAGAGATGTCAATTTCAATGCGACAAGATTTCTTAAATTGGTACGAGCAGCAGGTACAAAATAATGTTCATTTTAACTTTCAATTAGAAATTGTTAAATATTGCATTGAAGATGTTAATATTTTACGAAAAGCCTGCTTGGAATTTTGGACGCGCTTTACAACATCCAACGGAGTCGACCCTTTTCGAGAATCTTGCACAATTGCTGGAGCCTGCAATGCAGTTTACAGACGGAATTTTCTTCAAGAAAATTCTATAGGACTCATACCCCCAAATGGCTACAGAATGGCTGACAAACAATCAACCATTGCAATTAAATGGCTGCTTTGGCTCGAACACTCTTTAGGAATCAAAATTCAACACTCTGGAAATAACCGCGAAGTTAGACTGAAAGAGGGTTTTTTAGTTGATGGTTTTTGTGCGACTACTAATACCGTATACCAGTTCCATGGTTGCTATTTTCACGGCTGCGAGACTTGTTTTCCAGACCAAACAGCAAAACTCTGTGGTAACAAAAACGACACAATGTTTGCAAGGCGTGAAAAAACTACAGCTATATCAGCCCGCATCCGTTCTTTTGGTTACAACTTGGTGGAAATGAAGGAGTGCGATTTTAGGAACTTTATCAAAATTAATATTCAAGCTAAAGAATTTACATTAAACCATGCCATAGTTCGAAACGAACCTCTGCATCCTCGTGACAGCTTCTTTGGGGTCGAATAAACGCAGTTAAATTATATCACAAGGCAGAAGAGGATGAAGTAATCCGGTATCTTGACGTATGTTCACTTTACCCTTTTGTAAATAAATATGGAAAATATCCGGTTGGCCATCCAACAATTCATGTTGGTAACGATACGTGTGCCAAACTACCGTTGGATACCATCGAAGGCATCATAAAATGCATCGTTCTACCGCCATCAAATTTGTACCATCCTGTTCTGCCTTGTAGAATGCATGGTAAACTTATGTTTATTCTTTGTAGGCTTTGCGGTGAAAACATGTTATATAACGATTGCCGCCATACAGACGATGAACGTAAGTTTACAGGTACTTATGTTGCGGACGAACTCCGAGAAGCTTTGTCACAAGGATACAAAGTGTTAGAAATTTTAGAAATTTGGGAGTATGAGATTGCACAATACAGTAAAAATTGTAGATCTGGAGGATTGTTTACATCATATGTTAATAATTTTTTAAAGCTAAAACAAAAGTGTAGTGGATGGCCTTCATGGTGTACGGATGACCAGACCAAAGATCGGTACGTAACTGAGTATCTCGAACGAGAGGGGATTGCGTTAGATAAGTCGAATATTTCTGTCAACCCCGGTATGCGATACATCGCTAAATTATGCTTAAATAGTTTTTGGGGCAAATTTGCCCAACGCGAAAATCTAATGCAATCCTCTATCATACAGGACCCTTATGATTTATTTAAGATGCTGACCGACCCTTCGGTGGAGGCTCATTCACTCACTGCTGTTGATGATGATACCGTTATTTTGAATTGGGACAGGCCGGCCGAAGGTATTGTACCATTAAAAACCGTAAACGTAGCTTTGGCCACTTACACCACAGCCAATGCACGATTAGAGTTATACAAATACTTGAAAAAGTTGGATAGACGTGTACTCTACTTTGATACAGATTCGATCATTTTTACACAAAAACCGGGAGAATGGGTCCCCGCAACAGGAGATTTCCTTGGCGATATGACTGACGAGATCGAATGTTACGGTCCTGGAAGTAAAATAGTTGAATTTGTTAGCGGAGGTCCTAAAAATTATGCATTTAAGGTGTTTTCGACAAAGTCTAAGAGTTATGAATACACATGTAAGGTAAAGGGTATTACTTTAAACTTTAAAAACGCACAGGTTGTCAATTTCGAAACCCTTAAAAGCCTGGTTTTGGATCAAGCAGAGGACACGTATGTTCAAACGGATCGACGTATTTGTAGAAACTCCATGTACGATGTTCTATCACGTCCGGAGAAAAAAGTGTATAGAGTAAATTATACGAAACGACGTCGACTCGAAGACAGTGTGGACACACTGCCTTACGGATACCGTTCATAACTTTGTAGTGGTTTTCTCATTTTACTGTATATAGTGTATTTAGGTATCTATTATATGTTTTAGTTATTATTTTTAATTTGATCTTTATAATTTATTTTGGTATTTATTGTAAATGTATACATATTTAAGCGTTATTCACTTTTTATCCTTTTTTAATAGTGAGTATTTATGTATTGATTTGTTTTATTGTGTTATCTTTTATTGTTTAAATTTCATTACATTTTATTATTAGTATTAATATTGTTCTTATTTATTTGTAAATGTCTAATGAGTTCGTTAAATATTTTTTGTAATAAAAACACTTAAATAGCAACTAATTGTTTTTTATTTTGTTAATGTGTACAAAAAATCTTATAAAATATCTAATACATTGGTTTTTTAAAATACAAATTATACAATAAACTAATGCATACATCGTTTTTTATTAAATCATTATCAAATATTTCTAAAAATTCTATCATATTTGTATTACAAAGTTTTAAATATAAATATACAAGACAATATTGACCGCAAAACATAGAATGAAAATCTTGTAAAATTTTACAATTAAAAGTCCAAGTACAACAATTTCTTTCCAAAAACTTTTTATGATATCCTAGGGGCGGTCTTCCAAAAGAATCAAAATATTCTCCATGTCCATATTCATCAATGTAAAACGCTGCCCAATGTTCACCAGGTAATACTACTAATAAAATGTAATGAAATTTAAACAATAAAAGATAACACAATAAAACAAATCAATACATAAATACTCACTATTAAAAAAGGATAAAAAGTGAATAACGCTTAAATATGTATACATTTACAATAAATACCAAAATAAGTTATAAAGATCAAATTAAAAATAATAACTAAAACATATAATAGATACCTAAATACACTATATACAGTAAAATGAGAAAACCACTACAAAGTTATGAACGGTATCCGTAAGGCAGTGTGTCCACACTGTCTTCGAGTCGACGTCGTTTCGTATAATTTACTCTATACACTTTTTTCTCCGGACGTGATAGAACATCGTACATGGAGTTTCTACAAATACGTCGATCCGTTTGAACATACGTGTCCTCTGCTTGATCCAAAACCAGGCTTTTAAGGGTTTCGAAATTGACAACCTGTGCGTTTTTAAAGTTTAAAGTAATAGTTTTTAGTAAAGTTTTTAATGGTACAATACCTTCGTCCGGCCTGTCCCAATTCAAAATAACGGTATCATCATCAACAGCAGTGAGTGAATGAGCCTCCACCGAAGGGTCGGTCAGCATCTTAAATAAATCATAAGGGTCCTGTATGATAGAGGATTGCATTAGATTTTCGCGTTGGGCAAATTTGCCCCAAAAACTATTTAAGCATAATTTAGCGATGTATCGCATACCGGGGTTGACAGAAATATTCGACTTATCTAACGCAATCCCCTCTCGTTCGAGATACTCAGTTACGTACCGATCTTTGGTCTGGTCATCCGTACACCATGAAGGCCATCCACTACACTCTTGTTTTAGCTTTAAAAAATTATTAACATATGATGTAAACAATCCTCCAGATCTACAATTTTTACTGTATTGTGCAATCTCATACTCCCAAATTTCTAAAATTTCTAACACTTTGTATCCTTGTGACAAAGCTTCTCGGAGTTCGTCCGCAACATAAGTACCTGTAAACTTACGTTCATCGTCTGTATGGCGGCAATCGTTATATAACATGTTTTCACCGCAAAGCCTACAAAGAATAAACATAAGTTTACCGTGCATTCTACAAGGCAGAACAGGATGGTACAAATTTGATGGCGGTAGAACGATGCATTTTATGATGCCTTCCATGGTATCCAACGGTAGTTTGGCACACGTATCGTTACCAACATGAATTGTTGGATGGCCAACCGGATATTTTCCATATTTATTTACAAAAGGGTAAAGTGAACATACGTCAAGATACCGGATTACTTCATCCTCTTCTGCATTGTGATAGAATTTAACTGCGTTTATTCGACCCCAAAGAAGCTGTCACGAGGATGCAGAGATTCGTTTCGAACTATGGCATGGTTTAATGCACATTCTTTAGCTTGAATATTAATTTTGGTAAAGTTCCTAAAATTGTCTTCATTTCCACCAAGTTGTAACCAAAAGAACGGTTGCGGGCTGATATAGCTGTAATTTTTTCACGTCTTGCGAACATTGTGTTGTTATTGTTACCACCGAGTTTTGCTGTTTGGTTTGGAAAACAAATCTTGCAGCCGTGAAAATAGCAACCATGAAACTGGTATACGGTATTAGTAGTTGCACAAAAACCATCAAGTAAAAACCCTCTTTCAGTCTAACTTCGCGGTTATTTCCAGAGTGTTGAATTTTGATTCCTAAAGAGTGTTCGAGCCAAAGCAGCCATTTAATTGCAATGGTTGATTGTTTGTCAGCCATTCTGTAGCCATTTGGGGGTATGAGTCCTATAGAATTTTCTTGAAGAAAATTCCGTCTGTAAACTGCATTGCAGGCTCCAGCAATTGTGCAAGATTCTCGAAAAGGGTCGACTCCGTTGGATGTTGTAAAGCGCGTCCAAAATTCCAAGCAGGCTTTTCGTAAAATATTAACATCTTCAATGCAATATTTAACAATTTCTAATTGAAAGTTAAAAATAACATTATTTTGTACCTGCTGCTCGTACCAATTTAAGAAATCTTTTCGCATTGAAATAGACATCTCGTCACAACCGTAATAGTGTGCAG
Source organism: Aquatica leii (assembly GCA_035610365.1). Classification (NCBI taxonomy): domain Eukaryota; kingdom Metazoa; phylum Arthropoda; class Insecta; order Coleoptera; family Lampyridae; genus Aquatica; species Aquatica leii. Next base: position 16,518,473 of record CM069432.1, read on the forward strand.
GAGGGATAAGTCCAACATAATTTTGATTATCTAAAGTATTAAAAAAGTGTGGAAAATAACCTTTACCACCGGAAAAGTTAAATGTTTTGGGAAGCTTAGACAGTGGCATTGGCATATAATTAATCGAATCAATAAATTTGATGTTTCCGTCGCAGTTAATTGACATTAACTTGGTCCCCGTTGATATAATTTTCGGATTCCAAGCATTCGTATTTTTAACAACCCCTTCAAAACAAAAGCACCGTCATACCCTTTCATGTTATGTGCCAACGCCACAATGTCTCCTTTTTTAATTTTTTTCTTTAGAGCCGAAACGTAATTTAGAAAATTGTCGACAGGATCTTCTTTAAAAATATGTTGCCGCTTCCCACAGCAAAAACAATCTTGGTTAATATCTTCATTATTAACGCAAGACTGACATACCTGCTGAGCAACGCATAATGTTGGCGTGTGTAAGAACATGTTTGTAGTTCCAACTACTGAAGTATCCTGACGACATTCAAAATCATAAAACACAAAAAGAAAATTTTTATTTAAGTTTTTAGAAGAATTTTTAGCCATAAAACATAAGTGACGGATAGGTATTTCAGCACCGCAGTTGTTGCAGTAACTGTACCCGCATTTATGAGGTTTAGACTTATCTAACCACACACTATTAAGACAAGAATTACACCTTGTAAGAATCTTACACAATTTCTTGGAATGTTCTGCAAAGCAGTCAGGGCCTCGAAAATCTCTGTTACATAAATTGCATAATACAGTTTCTAGATCTTTGTTGCATGGAGGTGTTGAATGGCAAGCCGGGCAAAATATATTTGCACTGTTTATGAGCTCTTTTGTTGTCTGTACGTATCCTACACATCTCGCAGAAGTATTTAGTCGAAAACGCTGAACATAAATTAGTAATAACATTGTAGTGGCCTTTCTCTAAAATTAAATTTAAAACTACTCTATCGCTGCTACGAGGGCCTTCGAAGTAAACTGATTTACCTAAAACCATTCAATTTTGTAATGGTTATATAAATATTACAAAAATTGAAGTACTTACCTAAACGATTATTGTATACAACAATTGTGTAATTTACAAGGTGATCTTGAAATTTTATGATGTGTTCGCGAGTCCCGCCGTTACTTAGATCAACTCCTGCAGCTGCACACAAGTTTTCGGCTCGCGCTTTGGTCTGGAGGTTTCCAGCTAATTGAAGACTGTATAGTAGTGGATCTTTGATTCTCCATGCGATTGATAAGACCAAAGCACGAGCTAGACATAATGTGTCGGCATTTTCAACGACGATTATTCCTTTCTTACGCCTGCAAAACTCAATGTACGTAACTCCGGTCATCCTGTCGCGACCCATGCCTACAGGAAGAGTAATTCTATCCATATGCAAACGTAAAGCGTCAGAAGCAAAAAAATTGGCGTTGCTCTGCAAAACTTTTTCTAATGTCGCCATGACCGCTTTTGCGTTTAATTGGTCTACACGACGAAACGATATACCCACCGGCTTCTCTGGGTAATTGTCGTTCCGCAGCACTAAACCTACGCGATCTGCCGGAGCCGCATCTTTTAGCAAATGCCCCATCAATTCATTAAATGCATTCTAAAACAAAAAATCTTATAAACAAAATAGAAAAATTAAGTTTAATATTTTACCTCTAGCCAGACCAACGGATTCATGGGTGTAGACACGTCCTTAAATTTAAACACCAAGGTTTTACAAGCAGCGTTAAACTTTTTAACCTTTTTTTCTCCTTGGCTAATAAAGGTGAAATGCTGAAAAGTACTAGGGTAACCCATTCCGACGTGTCCCTAAAATTTGAAATTAATTCTAGGTGAAATAGTAAATAATAATGATAAATGACTTACATAATAATCGACGTAGCGCGATGTAGATGGTAGAATCTTAGTCGTTAACTCATCAAGATCCTATAATAAAACTAATAAATAAAATATTTACTAAGAGTTCAAAATAACTTACATTTGGTTGGCACGTCGTAGATGGTGTCACCAGGTTACTCTACAATTAAAAACTTAATATTACCAGATTACATAAATTTTAAGAAATCTTACTTTTATGGCGGTAACTTTTTCAATAAGACGCATAAGTATGACCTCGTCTTCTTGGTCGATAATTTCTCCATGAAGCACCATCCTTTCGCAGATGTCTTCATACACCTGAACTAACTCGTCTTCTCGGAACACTCCACACCCGAACAAATTTAAAATTGTTGAAGCAGACATCGTAAAGAGAAGCGTTTTTGTACACAATTGTAACAAATACTAAACATTTTATTGTAAAATACTCGCTTTTATACAATTATTGGTGAAATGGAATTTGACGCAACTTGTTCTAATTGATTTTTCCTAATTACATGAAACTTTTAGTTTAACCATATTAATTCTGTAATATTTTATTTGCTATCAATATTTGATTCGTTAATATTTTTACAGTATTTTTTTGCGATATAAGATTCTGTGCGTTTTTTAAGATATAAAAATTCAAGTTTTCTTTTATAAAATATCTACATTGAGGAATGCGTCAACGGAATTAATTATTATAACATTGAATACTAATTATTGTTAATGCACTTTCGTTGGTTGTACAGTTTTCACAAAAATGTTGAAAATTCTTATTTTTAACTTTACGTATTTAAAGTTTAGAAAATTGTTTTTATTTTACCAAAGTTAGTTAACGTGCATTTTGTTTGTTTAATGTAGTTGCTTTTGCGATATAAGATTCTGTGCGTTTTTTAAGATATAAAAATTCAAGTTTTCTTTTATAAAATATCTACATTGAGGAATGCGTCAACGGAATTAATTATTATAACATTGAATACTAATTATTGTTAATGCACTTTTGTTGGTTGTACAGTTTTCACAAAAATGTTGAAAATTCTTATTATTAACTTTACGTATTTAAAGTTTAGAAAATTGTTTTTATTTTACCAAAGTTAGTTAACGTGCATTTTGTTTGTTTAATGTAGTTGCTTTTGCTTTTCTAGGAATAATGCATTTAAAAGTATTGCGCTTCGGTGATTAATTGTTGTAATCTTTCAATAATTATTTAGTTTGCGTTAATTGTAATTGCTAAAATTTCTATTTGTCATAAGCAAACAAGTATTTGTACTAGGTAAAATTTACAATTTAGTTGCAGTACTTTTTTTAATTTAAACAAACAATTCGGTTTAGTTGTTTGCTCTGTAGCAATTTGCATTACTTGTTCGTTTGCACGTAGCACGTAATATTTCTTTTTTCGTGGCAAATATTAAAGATTGTTAATTGGGCTTAAGTTAATGTGTGAATCATTTCTGTTAAAATGTGCACGAGTAAATTCTCTAATAATTACTTGGAATTCCGATGGTTTTGTTGTCACGTGTTTTGTTTTAATTATTGTTTTATACATTCTTATACATAAAATTTAGCTATAAAGTTTTTAATTCTTGTTATTTGAAAATTTAATTGGAAAAACCTTTTACATAACGTGAAAACAAAAACTGTGCGTCATTTCTTAATAAAAACTTCCAAATTTTCAAGTAATTGAATGATTTTTGACTCACAATGACATTAACCAAGTAATTAAGTAGGGGTAAAATAAATTTTTCTAATTGCAATCAGTTCGGTTTTAGAGGAAAGTGTGTTAGCATGTGCGTTTAAATAATAGTAAATTAAAGTGCCATATTTAAAAAGTGCTTGTGTAAATTTTTTACCGCACGGTAAGTCCATCTTTGTTAATTTTTTTAAATTGTTTATATTATTTTACTTTACTGCTGCGACTTTTATTTTTTAAGCTTAATTTTGATTTCAAATTATTGTTTTAAATCATTACTCTACACATTAGATACTTGATTTTAAATTTAGAACATTGTAACTTATAGGATTTTGTATATGAGTAACAAATCTGTAATTTTAAAATGAAGCCGTCATTTTAAAAACATTTTTACTACCAACTGTTAAAATTATTACGCTGTTTTAAAACTAATTTTAGTACCAACTGTTAAAAATTATTGTTGTTTTAAATTTTTTTGTCGCCATTTTTAAAATGATTCAGTTATCTTGAAAAGTATTTTTACCGCAAATTTTTAATTTCTTTTTGTTTTACTCGTTTAAAATTGTTTAAAATTTTATTTTAAATTTTTGTTTATATTAGAATTATTAATTATCTCTAATTTCTAAAACTTGAGTTTTGAAAAATTAACGCGCAACTTAATTTTGTTATTTTTCAGTTTACAATTTTAATAATTCTTAATCTAAAACTACTATAGAACTATTACACATTAAAACTTAATTTTTAAATTTGCAATTTTTTGTATACAATATTAAATTGACTGTTTTAAATCCAATGCCCTCGTGGAGCATTAGCCAAAGTCGTTGGTTTGTAATCGAGAAAGCCCTAGTTCGAATCCAATTACACCAGCAGCTTTTTTTAATAAAAATATTTTCCTTCTCACTCGAATCATTAGTTTTATGACGCATAAAAAATTACCAGATGATGTAAAATAAAAAAGGAAAATTATGAGAGAGAAAAAAAATCATTGTGAGAGAGAGAAAAAAAATGTGTGAGAGAGAAAAAAAATGTGTGAGAGAGAAAAAAATGTGCGAGAGAGAAAAAAATGTGTGAGAGAGAAAAAAATTCATTGTGTGAGAAAGAGAAAAAAATGTGTGAGAGGGAAAAAAAGTCATTGTGTGAGAGAGAGGAAAAAATGTGGGAGAGAGAAAAAAATGTGGGAGAGAGAAAAATTCATTGTGAGAGAGAGAAAAACACGTTCACAAAAGTCGCCCACGTTCCTTCCGAGGTCAGTAATGACGTCAAAAGTGGAGGGGATAGTGGGCCCTTTCTACTACTTTAAATTGTAAATTAAATATGTAATAAACTGTTAATGATAGAAAATTTTTTTATTTGAATAAATTTTTAGTATTGTGTCGATAAGAAACTATAAAAATAATTCGAATAATTTACATTCGTACAAAATTATATAAGAAAAACTGTTAAAAATGACGGATACACCCACTTCTGGTTTCTTTATCAGACCCATCTTTTGATCGATTCCGGATCAACAAAATCGTTTAATGACCCAGAAATTGCGTTAAAATATTTTCCGAATCTTATAAAAAACGATCTATTTATAGTTTTAACAGTTTTTTAGAAATCCTCGCATAAGTACAGTACACTTACACCAGCTTCAGAAATATTTCAATTACCGAAAACCAAACTATTAAAATTCTATTTGTTTAAGTTTCATAACTCATGTAATGGTTTAATAGAATTAGATAATTTTTAGAAGCAAATTTAGACTGCAAAAGCGACTATCTAATGAGATCACATAGTAAAACAAAATTTCTATTTCATTCCACTCAAAAGGAATTAAACTCAATTACAGTAACTCCTAGAATGCAGCAAGTTATTAAAATTAAAACTTCAATTAAGGAATCTGAAATTATCATTCCCCATCAAAAAATTCATAATTGCAAATACCCGAATGTTTCATTAAAGCAAAAAATGGCGAATCTTTAACTACGATTTTAAACAATACTATTAATCCAATTACATTAGATTATTTGCAATCCATACTTGTATAGAACTTTGATGGAACGGAAATTGAAAACTTTGACCTAAATCACATCAAAACTAATTGTTTTAACAACATAAATATTAATCAAATCAGAACAAATCACTTAAACGAAGAAGAAAAACTAGCAATCATAAATATCTGCCAATAATATTCTGACATTTTCTACCAAGAAAATAGGCCACCTAATTTTACAAATAAAATAAAAGATAAAATCAGAACGACTCACAAAATCCTTACTTATGCGAGACCATATCGATACACTTTCATTTACAAAAACAAAATCCAAAATAAAATTAAAAAATGTGTTACGAGACGCTCGGGTTTCTAGAGTTGAGCTGTCAAAATAAAAAGTCCCACCGGTCTTCTCATAACCAAACAAAGCAACGGCTAGCACAGCTTCTTCGGAGAGAGATCGCAGGCTTTGTTATGAATGATTACAACGTGAATCTAAAAAAAGCGCCAAGACGATGAAAAATTAAAGTCGAGGGAGACCGTCTAACTCTCCTCGTAGTAAGCGAAGAATAAATAACACTACAAAAATAATAACACCGAATATATATTTATTGTATCACAGAAGTTGAAATAGCATAGAAATGTAAATTCTTGACAACATTATACGTAGGTTGATTAAATTAGAAATTGCGCCGAGTGGCGAGCAACACACCGTGCAACAAACTGCCCTTGTCGGACTAGATAATTACATACATACATATAGCGTCTGAATTTATAAGTACATATATTTAAATTGTAGACAAATCAAACAAATTAAGCCTTCGAGATTCGATGTGAACAACTGATAAATTCGCGAAGCGCAAAAATACAATTAATTGTGTTAAGTTAACATGCACGTACGGTCCTAAACGACCTAGTCCCCGAAACACAAATAAGAAATTGAACGTAGTAATACTTACAGGCTTTACCTCAGTCGGACTGTTAGCTAACCTCCGTACTTGATGTACCTAAAAATACTATTAAACCCAGATCGGAACAAGCATATACGTTTAACACAAATAAGAAAGGTTTGTTTGGCATCCAATGATTACGAACGTAAGTGCGCAGCGTTTCCCTGTGACTTAATCAATTAAATTTTCCATGTATGTCTTCGTAAAAGAAAAGGATTGTCCTGGTGGTTCTCAACATTAGACGGTTGATATGATAAGGACGTATCAATGCTTCGACGTCAAGGAATATTCCGAATAAGACCACCTGTTGGTTATCTTGATTGATAACGCAGAACAATTGGTGGCTACCAAAATCCGCTATAGAAAATTAGTAGGTGTCAATTTAAACCCTCAATAAAGAAAATTGTATACCACTTACCCCGTTTCAACCTTCCACAAATAATCGCATACTAAATTAGCAGCGTGACACAATCTAACGGTGGAGGTGAACTCGGGCGTACAAGTAACCAAACTCGCCAAAAATCTAATGTCAAGTGAATTGTGAATATGCTGTCGAAAATATGACAGTCTGGCGCAAGAGCAGAAAGGTCCTGACAACTTTCATAATACCGAGACATTTGCCCTACTCGCGAATTGAACTACTAATTTCTTATTTTAACGTTACAAATGTTAGATTCTAAAATTATCAGACCCAGTACATCACCTTGGTCCTCGCCCATTTGGGTAAATGGGTCCAAAAAAACTAGACGCATCTGGACAACAAAAATAGCGCGTAGTCATAGATTATCGACAGTTAAACTCAAAAACCGTTGATGACAAATATCCTTTACCTAACGTTACAGACCTACTAGACAAATTTGAAAAATGCCAATATTTCACAACCACAATCAAGCTAGTGGATTTCACCAAATTGAGATGAACAAAAAAGATGTTGGAGGGAAACAACTGCATTTACGACAGATAATGGACACTGGGAATTCTTAAGAATGCCCTATAGATTAAAAGGTGCTCCTGCTACTTTTTAAAGAGTTATGAATCACGTTTTTTGTTGTATTCAAAACGAAGAATGTCTGCTCTATTTAGACGACATTATTGTTTTCTCAACATCCCTCCAAGAACACATCGACTGACCTAAAAATGTTTTTCAAAGACTTCGGACACGCATTTCCTAATTTATTTTCATTTATTCTTATAGAGATACGCGTATTTCGTATTACAAGTTTTGCTTCAAAAAGTAATTACATTTTTCTTAATTGCAGAATGGCATCACAAAGAACTCAAAATATAATAGTGTTATCTAAGCAACAATCAGATAGTGCTTTTATGGAATTTATAGTTGGAGAAACTGGCATTTTAACACCAGCAAAAGATGCAAAATTTCCCCGTCCCAGTCTTTCAGAAAAATTTCCTTTTTTAAATTTGGGGACTTCGTCACTAATAAACGTGAATGAAACTGGTCAAGATTTAGTGGATGTAGATTTGGAGAATCCTAATATTATCTCAACAACAAATTTTGGTGTGCTAGAAGACGCACCGATAATTATAATTGCAAGTCAAGTCGACGCCAATTTTAAAGGAGGGTTAAAGTTAGCAGCAACAGACGTAGAATTGTCTAGTGTTTCAGAAAAATGCACTTCTTTAAAATTAACAGGAGTTAGAGTTAGACGCGCCGATAATCAATTCAAGTCAAGTGGAATTAGCTAACATCGAGAAGGAAAATCCTGACGTTTTAGAGACAGCTATTAACACAGACAATCGTATTTTAATTGCAAAAACCAGAAACAGAAGAAAAGTTTCCGATGGGTGGGACTATAACGTCAATAAACACAAACGTGCAAAAGGTTGTCCATATCAAGGCAAAAAGAAAACCGATCAAACTTGGGATTATAAAGTAAACAGGCCAGAGAAATTTTTATCTAATCCATGTAATTGTATTCTTAGTAAAAGGATTTCTGCCATACAATGCCAAAAACTTTCAAAAGAAAAACGCATAAAAATTACTTTGAGTGATAAAAAAGTACAAGTACAAACTTTGGTAAATGTGAATACGTAAAACGGCTAAGAGGACAGAACAACGAATCTAAAAGAAACTTTTCCATTAAATATTTATTAAAAGATGACCTAGAAATCATACGAGTGTGCAAGCGTATGTTTGGAAGCACGCTAGGTTTAAAAGAGACGATGGTTTTAACCTGGATTAAAGAAAATATTAAATCAAGCCAAGAGTTAAAGCAGGTGAACAGGAAAAGCCAAGTAAGAGAAGCAAAGTTTGCTAAAAAAATAACCTATTTACCAGTTTTTTCAATTACCACTATTGTAGGTCTTCTTCCACTAAAATGTATATTGAACCACTTTGGCGCTCTAAAGGGGAACTATACAATTTTTTTAAGAAGAACTATTGTGTTGAACACCGAGTAGAATGTGCATCTATATACACGCTTACCAAAATATTCGAAGAGTTGAACTTGACCTTATACACCCCTAAAAAGGATCTTTGTGACGTGTGCGAGGGTTATAAAACTAAAAATATTCCTGAAGAGCAGTTCCAACTTCATCAACTTCTAAAAGAAAAAGCACGTGCGTCAAAAGAGAAAGACAAGGTGTCAGCTGATTTATCAGTACAAGTGTACGTTATGGATCTACAAAGCGTTTTACTAAGTCCAAAGTCAACCGTTTCCGCCATGTACTATAAAACACAGTTAATAGTACACAATTTTACAGTGTTCAACCTGAAGACCAAAGAAGGTTTCTCTTTCCTTTGGAACGAGAGTGAAGGGGGTTTAACTGCAAATGAATTTTCACGCATAATTACGTACTTTGTTAATTAAAAAATTAATAAGGCTAAAGATACTATACAAGAAATGATTTTTTATAGCGACGGATGCACAAGACAAAATCTAAATGCAACTTTGGCTAATGCTTTCGTAAATTTAGCAAGGCGGCACAACATAGTTTTTACGCCAAAGTATTTGTTGAAAGATCATACTGAAATGGAAATAGATTCCATGCATGCCACTATAGAACGGCAGATACGTAATCGAAAAATAAACCATCCGGCTGACTATGTCTACTACTGTCAAAAGGCAAGAACAACCCCATCACCATATAATGTAAAGTACCTTACTCATACCTTCTTTAAAACTTTTGATGATTTAAAATTTTACAACTCTATACGTCCAGGTAGAGCCGTGGGAGACCCTGTGGTCGCAGACATCAAGATGCTCCAATATTTGCCAAGCAGTGGAATTCACTATACATTAAGACATTCGGAACAACTTCGAGCGTTAAACCAACTAATAAATAAAAAGGTGGATACATGCGAATTCGATGATTTGCCTCTCTTATTTAACCCTGCGGAGGTCGCGGTTGATCTGAGAGATACATGCAATGTATCTTCTTGAATAATTTTATATGTAGTTATTCTATGACGCTGCGTTTAAGTCTAGCTGCGCATGCGTATAGTACATTTCACATACCGCAGTGACTTTGGCGTCAGTCAGTTTCACGCTGTTGCAAAGTGCAGTTGTTTGCGGAGTGTACCTTTATTGAATCTGAGAGATACCGCGACCTCTAGATTTAGTGTTGACTTTGGTTGCTCTCTAGTGTTGTTTTTCGTGATTATCGAATACTTGATCACCAAAAATGTCAAAAAATATGTATCGTCTGGACAATGCAAAGGACATTGAAGAGCTACAGCGTATGTTACTTGAGTCTGATGATGACGATGACAAGTTTGAATTTGAAAATGAAAGTGATTTGGATGCAAACGATCATGTGGAAGTATGCTCTGAATATTCTGGTAATGAAGATGTATCCGGTGGGGAGAGTGAACAAGAGACGAATGAGAATGAGTATGGAGAGTGTTATTAAGGAAAGGATAATGTATCAAAGTGGATGAAGAAACCAATAAATAAATATCAAATTAGAAAACAACCACAAAATATTTTATCTCAACTGCTTCTAGTGCGGCCGAGAGCAAGCAATGCAAAAACAGAGCTAGAAACTTGGAACTGCTTCATATCAGAAGATATATTGGATATGATTCTTATCTATACAAATGATTATATCGATTCAGTAGCAAACAGATATTCAAGAGAGAGAGATGCAAAACGAATTGACAAAGTAGAACTGATAGCATTCTTGGGTCTTTTACATTTAGCTGGTTTACATCGCAACAATCGCCTAAATTTACAGGATTTATGGACTACTGATAGTAGTGGTATTGAATTGTTTCAACTTACAATGTCATTACGTCGATTTAGATTTATCCACAACAGCATAAGGTTTGATGACAGATCGACACGTCCAGAAAGAGTCAAGGTTGATAAGTTAGCAACTGTAAGGGATATGTTTTCTATATTCGTAGAGAACTGCAAATCGTGTTATTCTATGGAACAAACTGTAACAATCGATGCAATGCTTGCCGGTTTCAGAGGAAGAACTATTCTATACAGGAAATCTTGAAATTTATGCAGGCAAGCAACCGGAGGGTCCATTTTCTGTTAGCAACAAACCATCAGATATAATCAAAAGACTTGTAAGCTCAATTTACAATTCAGGACGTAACATAACCGCCGACAACTGGTTCACTGACCTAAGCCTTGTCACTGAACTAAAGAAAAGTAGGCTATCATACGTAGGTACAGTTAGAAAGAACAAACGTGAGCTGCCACCAGAACTAGTGAATACAAGAGACAGACTTGAAAAATCCAATATGTTTGCTTTCAGTCCGAACTGCACACTTGTTTCGCATGTGCCAAAAAAAGGGGAAGAATGTGATTTTAGTCTCAAGTATGCATTTTGATGATACGGTAAATTCAGACTCTCAAAAGCCCGAAATAATTGAATATTATAACCAAACCAAATCAGGCGTAGATACCGTAGACCAAATGGTTAGTTCATACAACGTTGCACGAAATAGCAGAAGATGGCCTATGGTTATTTTGTACGTGATTTTGAACATTGGAGCCATAAATGCACAAACCTTTCATATACTCAATCAGAATGTGAAAATCTGACGCAGATTGTTCATCAGAAGTCTCGTAACAACCTTAGTTTCGGAAGAAATAAGAAGGCGTTCAGAAGTTACAACAGGTGTACACAAGCCTTTACAGCTAAAACTCAGAACATATCAACAGACCAATAGTGAAGATCGTGAAAATGTAGCAGATGCACAGAACAAGTGGAAAAGGAAAAAGATGCTCTGCTTGTTATGCATCAAACACAACTCGACTATACAAATATTTTTGCAGGTCTTGTCAAAAGTTTTTATTTCTTCAACACAGCAATATTGTTTGTGCCGGATGTTTCAGTCGGTTTGCCAACTGAAGACTCAGATTGGTGCATTAAAAAAACATTTGTTATTGTAGATTTCTAGGTATGAATTCTGTATTTATATCTTGGAATGAACGACTTAGTATTTCCATTGCTCATTCAAATTTGCTTATTTTATATATTATTTGATGGATAAAATATGCGTTATTTTCATTCAGTTTATGTGAAAATACATTTTGCAGTTTTATACATTACCTAAATACATATTGTATTAAATAAATAAATAAATAAATGTTTTACATGAGAATTATTTACTTTAAAATCAGCATTATAGACTCATATTCATGTAGTGTATCTCCTAGATACACCGCGACCTCTCTAGAAAATATCGGGACCGCGACTTCTGCAAGGTTAAAGAGCGCAGAAAAAATAAAAAAGAAAAGTACTTTCACTTAAAAATCTTAAAACAGGGTCTTGGAAAAAATTATCAGAAATTTTATGATGGACTGCCATATGAGTAGTAATCTATTTAATTTGTTTCATTTTTTTTATAGAATCATTACAAATATTTTAGTAGAAATGCTATTTTTGTTTTTTTATACTACATATTAGTTATTATGTAAAATTTTATTAAAACATGTATTTCTTTATTCCTTACTTTTTTCTGAAAACCACGTACCTCCAAAATTTTCTTCATTTTATTTATTAAATCTGGTGTCCTGTTTTCTCATTATATAAAGTTTGGACATTTAATCAACTTTCCAAAGACCATAACACAGTTTTTTTAATCTCCTGTAAATTCTATTCAGATGGATTTGCGCGCTTTTCTTACTAAGGCAATGATATATAGTGTGTCCGAAAAGTATGGAATATATTATACAGGTAGACCTTTGTCATTAAGTAATGTGAAACGAAAAAATGTGTTCTTGTCTGTTGAGGAAAATCCACAAATTTCTGTTCGGCAAATTGCTAGAGACCATAATTTGAATAAATCGGCTGTACATGACATTTTAAAAAAAGAAAAATTTCATCTTTATAAAGCTTGTGTAGTTCAAGAATTATTTGAAGACGATTTGGACAGAAAGCTGAAGTTTTGTGAAACAATAACAAACAAACTTGAACGAGATGCACATTTTCATAAAAATATCCTTTTTAGTGATGAGACCACGTTTAGTTTAAACGGCACAATTAACAAACGAAACACATGTTACTGGTCTTCACAAAATCCTCACTGGTATCTAGAAGGACACACCCAATACCAGCAGAAAGTCAACGTCTGGGTAGGAATGATTGGAAGTCAAATTTTGAGGCCATATTTTTTTGAAGGTAGTTTAACGGCGAATATTTATCTCGATTTCTTAAGATTTGAGTTAGTTCCTGCTTTGGCCGAGTTATTTCCACATGAATTAGATCCAGATATACCTCATAACAGAATATGGCTTCAACAAGACGGGGCACCTCCACATTTTGGAATTAATGTCCGCCACTTTCTTAATAATACTTTTCAAAATACATGGATAGGCAGAAGAGGTACGATAGAATGGCCTGCTCGCTCGGCGGATTTATGTCCACTAGATTTTTTCTTTGGGGCTATATTAAAAGCAAAATTTATGTAAATAGACCTGATAATGTTAAAGATTTGAAAAATCGCATTAGAGTTGAGATAAGAGCTATAACTCGAGATATGATTTCAAAAGCAATCGATGGTTTTAAAAATCGAATTTACCACTGTCAAATTATGAATGGTTTACATTTTGAACATTTATTGTAAGTTTAGTTTAAATACATTTTTTTGTTATAACAATTTTATCTAAAGATATTTAAAGTTTAATATTTGCTATTGTGACAGTGCATTCAATTGTTTCAATACTACATATTACGTACCTGATTAATACTGCTCAGTAAAATAAATTTGTTAGACATGTCCTTGTTTTTCTTGAAAATTTTTTGATGTAAAGGTATTCAAGTTTCATATGGTTGAAAAGAGAAAAAAAGACTCTATCAAATGAGTATAATAAAGACGTGCCTTGCCATTTAAAAAATGTAAGTGTTATTCGTTACGATTTTGTTTACAGCAAAAATTTAAATTGATATCTCCCAGGTGGTAGATAACTAACTGATAAACAACTTTTATTTACAACTTTTTCGTGTAAAGTGCATATTTATTGACCTGTATAATATATTCCATACTTTTCGGACACACTGTATATTTATTAAAATATTAATACCTGGATATTAACCCTTAAAAGGTGACATGTTGCATTATTAAAATAATATATTGTTTTGTTTTTATTTGTCGGTCAGTTTCGTTCTGTGATTTATAAACGAGTATTTTTAATGTTTTACATGTTTTTTTTCATATTTTTTGTGCTCTTGTATCATATATTACATTTAAAACTACAATACAAAAGTTTTGAGTTGTAATACTGTTAGAAGATATTTTTGTTTTCTATAAGTTTATAATTATGTTATGTACCTCAATGAAAAAATACTTGTATGACTTATGGCTTGTACTTGTAAAATATAAAAATGAAAATAAATTTATGAAAATACTTTTTAAAATTATTTTTCAATAGTGGATAATAATACCTAACTAAACCCGTATCTGTACTCACATATGAACGTAATACAAATTTGGGGCATTATTTATTATTATTATTATTATTATTATTATAAATTATATAAAAATTTTTGTAACAACTTTAGATTTTAATAAAACTCCCAATAGAAATTAAATTTGAAAATGTTCTACTTATTGAAAAAAATAGGTAACTATTCAGTTGATAACAAAATTAGATTCATTTTACACATATCTATAACTTATCCATTTGAATTAAACTTATTCCATTTATACTCGGTACCAATTCCTGATAAAAATCAGTTTAAGGTAATCATACCAAAAAATTAATTTCTGGTCATGAATGAATTGTACTTTACATATACAAATAATTATCGTACGAAAATTTTACCACAACTATATTTATGCGATGGCGTGAAACCGCAAGGAATCCAAAATGATGATTTATGCAAAATCCAAATTTTAAATATAAAAAATACTTTCAGCTGTCGACAAACAAGTGTTCTTACACACCACTGATCGTCGAGGTTTAAAAAAAATCGAATTAATGGATAATTGTTTTACCAACACAAACTACCCTCTAACTTCAATCTCAACAACAAGAAGAAATTACAACACTCAGAGAAACATATTTCATCGAAATGCCAATTGGCTGCCAACTCGAAACTCCGTTCCGAAAAATGGAAGCAAGAAATGTCTAACTAACCCAGGACAACCAATTCTACTGCCAAAATTACAAACCTACCAAAAAACGCAATCAAAAGAAAAAATTCAATGTTCAATACCCCAGATTTTTGGACATTAGTAATTTATGCAATATGCATTATTTTCATCGCTTAAATTGCCTTCAACAACCTGAAACCAAAATTTTGTGAAAAAAAGGAAACTGGCTGAAAGTCATTCAACTATAGAACTTTCAAATGCTCAAATCCCACGCTGACACGATCGGTTAATTGTTTGTTTTAAATATTTTATTTAAGGAAACTTCGACTGGAAATACCGTACACGGAGTTTCATCAGCGAAGTAATAAAGGTAAGATTTTTTTTTGTATTGCAAATTTGTAATTACTGTCTTGTCGAATCCTGATCGCTGTCCCGAATTTTTTTTCTTTTTGTTTTTTTTTGCGAACCTAACGTAATTAAATTATTTTTACTATTTTTGTTTTAACACAAGGTAAATTAGATCCTGTATTTTTGTAATATGTGAAATCTATTATCGATTGTTTTACTCAACTTCACACATATTTTGTTTGCATAATTCAAAATTGAATATTTTATTGATTATTTTGTAAATTTCCATTTATTCTAAATTCATTATATTTACATCAAATTTACTGAATGCTATTTATTGCTTAAACTTCCCCGTTCTCTTTAAGCAACCCTTCGCTACTACTAGAGAACGTTAAAACGAATTTATAAAGTTATTTTAAAATTGTTTCTTGTTGCTACTATTTGACCTAAAGATGCAAAATATATAAATTTTATTCCAAATACTTTTGAATCTCGTAAAATTTTATTATTCAATACCTTAATAACCGATTTGAAGCATAAACTAACAGTAAAGTCGTAAAATATTTGATATCTTCACATAACAGCAATACCCTAAATGTGAATATTGTTACAATGACACGTTTATGCATGTATAACCTAATTCCGACGTTTTTCTAAATTTCTCTTATATTTAAAAGTAATAACGTTACCACAGACAGAAATAAAAATTTTATGATTGAGGAATCTTCTATAACCCAACACAACGCGCACTCAAAGAAATATCATCATGTTTTTGATAAGTAACAACGTAACTGCAATATCTTAAAAAAAATTAATTTACTTTATTAAACAAGAATCAAAATCTGGAGCACGTACTTCGGTTAGATCCAAGTAAATTTGTAATAATAGGAAATTCTAGTTACAATCATAGCATGCAAATTTAGTAATTTCAAAAGATATTAACTGGTACACTTTCTTAGTAATTTATTTAATTTTAGTAATTAGTAAATTCAATTAATACAATATTAACTTATATTTAACTGGCACGTTTATGTTACCTTGTTGAATTAGTGTATTTTTAATTGGCTTATTAGGATTTAAAAATATTTTTGTTACAAAATATGTTTAGGTTTAACACAAAAACTGTACCAAAACTATATGGTCAGGTAAAGATTCAAATAAAAAAATGCACATCTATCAAAAAAAAAATTAACAATTTTGTTATATTAAAAAAAAATTGAAAATAAATTTCTAAAATGTTTTTATAAATTTTTTAAGAAAATTGTTAATAGAACAATCATTTAACATTTTTTCAAAAGAATAAAAAATTTTACCTTTCGGGGAAAATTTTGCGAATTCACACACTTCACACAAAAAATATTTACGGTTTACGCGACGCAAACACCGAAAACAAACTAACGTTTAGAATTTCGATAAACAAAGTTTTGCTTTGTTTTTATCGTAAATTCTTGTATACGCTCAAGTTAAGATTATTATTGTCATGTCAACGTGAGTCATTTATTGATAACCTTTAAATTATTTAAAGAATTTACTAATGTCTGTCTAGAAAAATACTTTGATGTTTTTGTTTATGTTTATTATTGTAACGTATAATACACGAGATTAATTTAAAATATAAAATTTATTTTTTACACGAACAATCTTAATTAACAGTTTTTATCAATTAAAAAAGCAATGTATAAGGCGTTTCATAATTTTTTTTACCACGTTAAAGAAAAGCTGGTCATTTTTTTTAAAATTATGTTTAGCTGCTTGAAAACTAAAATTTATTGTAATCAAATTGAGGAATGTACATATATTAACCGAAAAAATTAATAAAATTTTAGCAAACGATTCATCGACAAACAATGCACATAAAATCGTACATTTTCCGTGTTATTGTAATATATCATCTATAAATTTCGTGTTTTATAACAATCGTTTTTGCT
The DNA here is from genome assembly GCA_035610365.1 of Aquatica leii. NCBI lineage: Eukaryota > Metazoa > Arthropoda > Insecta > Coleoptera > Lampyridae > Aquatica > Aquatica leii. The sequence continues at coordinate 16,535,737 of CM069432.1, forward strand.
TATAACTGCGATAATAAATTACTCACATAGTTTTGTTAGATAAAGTTTCCATCTTGCAATAAATATTTCTTGTCAATACTAGAAATACAAAAATAGTATAGTAGTATAACGAATAAAAAATGGTGGTTATTGCCAACGAGTATGAAAGTATGCAACCGAGCCGAAGACAGAACTGCAAATCATACGAGTTGGCAATGCACATTCCTTACGAATTATACAGTTTACTTTTTCTAAGACTATTTATTTAATTATTTATTAAAATCGAATATAAATTAAATTTTTTACAAGAACAAATCACGTCAATAATAAATAACTTGTATATTTAAAAATTTGTGCTGGTAATACCTAAAAAGATAATTAAGAAATTATATTTCAAAACTTTGTATTTGCTTTTATACTTGTTGCATTGTTATTTAACTTCTCAGTTTTAGCTAGTTCTATTTAAAAGAAATCGTAAGTATAATTTACATGCTTTAATTACATACAATTTTAGTTACTATTTTAATTTTTTGAATATAATAAATCTACTTGTTTTTGTTTCTTCAAAGTATTAGCTTCTTTTTTTCTTTCATTTTCCTTCTTAATTTCCTCTTTTTTTATATTTTAAAAAAATGATTTTTATTGATTTTTAAAAAATTTTAAGGTTTCGCAGTTTTCTTGGTTACGATTATAAGCAAACTTTGGCTTGGATTGCGTCGTAGTTGAGTATTGAGACTTTTTAGACCTAGTCTCTCCTTGAGAACCAAAATAAGAAGTAGAACTTAGCTGTTGTCTAAACGAAATGACGTTTTGCAGGACATTGCTTGTATCTTTGTAGTGGTAAATGTCAGTGAAGGAAAAATTGGTAAGTGACGGTATTACATCATTAGCCACTAGGTAATTAACAAACTTTTACTTTCTGTTACCGCTTGACTAATTTTGTTTTTTTCGGAATAAGACTGTGTCCTGTCCAAGAAGGTAGATTTTTGTCTTAGAGGATGCAGTACTGGTAGCCAGGATTTGTTGGATTTTAAATTGTTTTCTCGGCTTATATTATATTAATGTTTCTTCTATTTTTACAGTTTTGCGGATTAGTCTAAGGAACTAAAAAGGAGTGCTAGCAAACACTTTAGTTTGTTCAAAGTTTAGCGTGTGTCCTTAGTTCTACAAATATTTTGCCACGTAATTGTTAATTTAACGGATACAGTTTTAAATTAGCTGACCACATACTTATTAAAGAGAAAGACAACACCGATAGAAAATATAGTAAGTAAAGCAAAATTTGCAATACCTAAGGAGATGTTTGTAACATAGTAAGAAAAACAAAACCGACACACTCAAATATTAACAGGCAGCAGCAATACGGTTACGTGAAAACAAGGACATTTTAGTTCTGAGATCAAATAAAAGAAACGTTGCAGTTGTTATAAACTTACAAGATTAGAACGAGAAAATGATGACCTTACTCTCGGAAGATTGCTACAAACGTCTACCAAGAAATCTTCTCTATGCACTAAAATAAACTCCGCCCCCAAAAATTTTACTACTATAGATATTAACAAAAAAACAAGCATGAAAAATCAGAAATCTAGTTATGCCACGAACATACGGTCTTCCCAAGGTACACAAAAAAAGAGTGTCTCTTTGACCGATAGTGAATACCATCGATTTACCGACCCAATCGTTGACGCGTTATTTAACTAAGAAACTTGACAAGAAATTCAAAACCATTAGCAACGTTTGACAGCCGAGTCATCTTATTGTATAAGCTATTATATATAGAAAATAACGCCGTACTTCAAAATAGCTCTGATTAAAATTGCGGGATAAAATTGGACAAATGCCACCAGAGTGAACTACTGGACGGTCGTTTCTCCCTTTGGGCCTCATCAACAGTAGGAGAACACTGTAATGTAATTTCAGCAAATTCATTTGTCGATGCACTGTGGGAACTACATTACACTATTCTCCTACTGCTGATGAGCCCTAAGAGAACAAAACAGCCGTCCAGTAATTCACTCTGGTAGCATTTGCACAATTGAATTGACATTGCTTTACCCCCAATGTTGTGGTTTTATCTCGCAGCTTATCGCCGTTATGACTTATTTTACAGAAACACAAAAATTTATATAAAAAATTCTACAGATTTTAAGAAAAGTTTCAGATTTTGTGTATAACAAAAGAAGATGTTCTGACATAGTATCTTTTTTTACTAAAGTTCCAGTCGACGAAGTGTTGTTTTCGTGCTCAAAGAAAAACATACTGTCTTAAGAACATTTTTTTCAGTTATAGTGAGTTAGTTATAGTAGTATTTTTAATACTGAAATTATGAAGAATGTTCAGTTGAAACCAAAAACTTAGTTTAGATATGCTGATGATACGTTTGAAAGCTGGCGCATTCTATTTATAGAAAAAAACCGCACGGTAACATATATTTAAACGCCAAATCTTACCAACATCCAGTATGGAATACATGTGTGAGATAACGAAAATTTATAGACTGTTGAAGTCTCTTCAACAAAATGGATACGGGTTCAAAGAGATTCATAGAGCATATGAGAGAGCAGTCAATCAAAAAGTCAAAGACCATCTTTTTACTAACACCGCTTGTCCTTTTTACTTCCCCAGACAAATCCGCAAAGCTGTGGAAATAAAATTACATCTATGTAATATAAACCAGAAAGACAGTTTAAAACTCAGCAAATCCTAAGTACCAGTACTGCACCTTCTAAGACAAAGATCAACTTTCTTGGAAAGGACACAAACTCTTACTGCGAGTTATAGCAAAGTCAATCAAACGGTAACGGAAAGTGAAAGTCCGTTAATTACTTGATCCTTGAAGATATAATACGGTCACTTACAATTTTTCGTTTAGAGACATTTACCACTTCAAAGATGCAATGTCCTCCAAAACGTCAGTTTGTTTGAGTTTACAGACGATAATATGGCAAAAACCAAGTAATACATATTGGTTTGACTTTTAAGGAGAAACTAGGATCATCGTTGCTATAATAATAATTTTTTTTCCGTCTTCTTTACTCTGTCTCTATTTTCTTTTTTATTCTCTTTTTCTATGTTATACTACGTCTTTTCTAACACTTAGTTCTCAACTTCGGAATTGTTTTCTACGAGTTGATTCTTCTTCTTCTTTTTTGATCTCTAGCTGGCGTTTGGTTTAGATCGGCCCTTAAGCCCGTACGCTCCTATGGGTGCCAATGGTTGTCGAATGTTGTTTACGAAACTTTTCATGCTTGACGGTTCATGGTTGTGCTCCTAGCCTTTTCAATGTTTAGCCGGCGATTTCTAACATCTCCTTCGACCTGCTTAATCCAGATTTTTTTTGGCGCTGTTCGTTGGACTCTCCAGTAGGCGGGTCAATTTCGCCAGAGGAGTTTGTGTGGTAAGCGGCTGTCATCCATTCTGCATAAATGTTGAAATCATCATAATCGCCTTTTCTGGACTTGTTCCTCGATCGTCGGCTGTTCGCCACATCAACGTCGAATATCCTGGTTTCGGATTTGGCGTAAGCATCACATTTGGAATAGCTCAAGTGTCTCCAGATCCAACTTTAGCATTGTCTAAGTTTCCGATGCATAGAGAAGAATTGGCAAAATCAGGGTCCGGGAGAAGCGGATCTTGGTCTTGGTGGTGATGTTGGTTTGCTTCCACAGACACTACTTCAGTGAAACTAAGGCCGCAAAAGCTTGACGAATTCGCGCGTGGATCTCTGCTGTGGACGCTACTTTTTTCTCTTGTACTATCGACCCCAGGTACTTAAATCCTTAAACTTGTTCTATTTGGACGCCATCAGGTTTCACTATGGCTGGTGATCCATCCGTTGTTAGCACCTTTGTCTTCCTTGAGTTGATCTTAAGACCGTACATCTGGGCAGTGCAGGCGATTTTGTAGAGGGTGTTCGTTGCCTCAGCATCATCGTCAGCAAATACGGCGCTGTCGTCGGCGAACATCGAGTCTGTCAAGACGTGGTCGTTGTCGAGCTGGACGCCACGTTTGTCTTTGAAAACTTTCTTCATTATTGCGTCTACCACGATGTTGAAAAGTTGTGACAAGACGATGTCACCCTAGCGGAGCCCTGTTCAAATGGTAAACTGGTCGAACAGCTCATTTAAAATCCGCACTTAGGTGGTTGACCCATGATAACTTGTTTAGAGAAGACTGATAATCTTCCGAGGTATGTGCTCAATCTCCAGGGCCTTCCATAAGACTGGCCAGTGGATGCTGTCGAATGCTAATTTAAAGTCGATAAAGATTATGAGCGTTCTTTTTCCGCATCGGATTCTTTCCTCCATTATCTGCCGGATGACGAAGATCTGGTCGCAGCATCCACGGTTTGGTCGAAACCCTGCTTGTTCTTCCCGGCCGGTCTGCTCGCGATATCTTGATAATCGCAGTTGAATAATCTTCGTGAAGACCTTGCCAACGATGGAGAGTAGGCTAATGCAACGATAGTTTCTGCAATCACAGCTATTACATTTCTTGTGAACAATTGTTGCCATCTTCCATGTTCGTGGAACCTGTTCGGCATGCCAAATGTTCTGGAGGAGTGAGCAGAGGCGGTGGAGCAAAATGTCCCCTCCAGCCTTGATTGCTTCTGCAGTGACTTTGTCGGTGCCTGGTGCCTTGCCATTTTTCAAGGATCGGACAGCTGCCTTTTACCTCATCGATACTTGGTTCGACCTCAAACATGTCAAACTCTTTCGGATTGATGTGCAGTGGCTTCGCTGGAGGTTTTTGGGGCGCATCGTAGTTGTACAGGTCCCCGAAAAACGTTCCATCAACATTTCGGATGTTGTCGTTTGTCGATTTCGTTTTTCCGTTCAGTCGTCCATAAGTGCGATACAGCGTATGGTACTCGTGTTTTGCGGCCGCCTTTTCCAAGTCGGCCGCAACTCGGTTCCAATGCGCCTCTAGTTCCTTTCGAAACCGTCAACGGATTTCTTGATTGAGTTGCCGATATCGCTAATGATGGCTCCTTTCTGCTCTTCTACCATGCTCAAACTTTCATTGGAGATCCATGGTTGTGTTTAGTTGCGGATTAGTGGGCAGTTTTGCTTGGCGCATTTCATAATGGCACTTGTAATTTTGTGCTCTTCAACATCGACGTTCTGTTGTTCGGACAGCACTGCGAAACGGTTGGATTGTGCAAATTGGAATTCTGTCTTGCGAGCGGGATCCAAGAGACGCGTCCAGTCAATGGTCGTGAATTAAGTTCATCAAACCGTAGTCTAATACTGCTGAGTCGATGCTTGCAGGATTTCTCCACGTAATTTGTTACTTCGCAGGATGCTGGAAGTGGCTATTCCCTTTTTTTTAATTTACAAAATAAAACAAATTATGTTTATAAAAAAATACTAAATAAAACTTAATTAGCTAAATTTGTTTCTTCCGATAGCGGTAATAGAGCCATTACCTAGGGGTTCCTGCGGCTGCTCTCTATCGGTCCTTTTGTATATTTAAGTACCTGTAAGAAAAGAAGGTTAAGATAACCACGTTTTTGGTTCCTGTGTTAATTTAGTAAAATACGGTGATCTGGCTGGTAAAAACGATTGAAACTAAATAATATGAAATTCTAGAAAAATAAACGTAAACTAAAAAGTGAATTCGGAAACTGAAAAATGGCAGAAAATAAATCGGTCAGACGAAGTTGAAGTCGCAGTTCTGAAATCAGACAGAACAGGATTGGAAGTTTACAACACACAGTTACAACTGTGGTAAGGAAGGTCACAGCAAAAGAGAGTGTAAGGATCGCAAAGGTTGCCCCTTATTCAAAGTGCAAGGCCATACACTGTGGACGGCGACCGGTCCCAAATTTATTAGAAAGGGCAAGGATGCCAAAAAGACCGAATCAAAACAAACCGCGGCAGAAGGAACAGTCCCGATTACCACATAAGGCATGGACAATAATCTACATATTATCCAAATCAACGTGAGCAGAAGGAAAGCGGCACACGACCTGCTACTAGCGACCCCTAAAGCTAACAATCAATAAAATAAATAAACATCAATAAATCTAGGGTGCCAGTTGACTAATGGACCATGAAGGATCTTTGACCATCGCCATTTTGAATAGATCACTGAACATACAAAGATATGAGACTATGAGGAGGGCAGTCGCAGTGGAGATCAACAATTCGTGGCTGTACTCCTGCTACATCTCGCCAAACTCTACCCTTGATGACTTCCTCGGACTCCTTGAGGACATCAAGTGCTCATTAAAAAATTACAAGAAACCTGCCATAGTATCCGGTGACTTCAATGCTAAATCGCCCGGATGGAGAGAAGATAGAGAGGACAAAAGAGGTAGAACTCTAATGGAGTGGCTGGCGTCACAAGACATGTACGTAATAAATGTAGGCAACGCCCCCACTTTTTCCTCACGCGGGTGCAATTCTATAATCGATGTTACGTGCGCGAGTGCCAGATTAGCCACCAAGCTCACGGGATGGAGGGTGAAGCACGACGAACAGCTAAGTGACCACAACTACATTACATATGAAATAGCCACAGATCTGCTACCTCCTAGCCACCGCCACTTCTTCCCATCATAGCACATTAATAAACTAAATAAGGAGAAACTCAGGAATTCTTCTAACCGTCTTACACACCTATGCAACAAAGTAACCCCGGAAATTATGACCGACATAATGGTTCAGTGCTGCGATGCCAGCATGCCTCGACGCAAAGGAAACAACCATACTGCAACTGGGATTTACTGGTGGAACGACGACCTGGCACGTCTTAAAAGAGAATGCCAACGCGCTAGAAGATCATTGGCGAAAGCCAATAAGAAATCCAACGGCCGATTAACTACAAAAAACCACCAATACAGGGAGTGTAGGAAGGAACTTCATAGAGCCATATATGCTGCCAAAAGAACGGCATGGTTAGAGCTCTGCAAAAGCATAGACCGCGATCCTTGGGGTAAGGGGTATAGAATAGCTACGAAAAGGTTGAGGAAAACACAGCCTGGTGCTCAACCCAGCCAACAACAACTGCACATAATAGTAAAAGAACTATTCCCAGAGAAACCGTTGAGAACTACCACCAAGTCTCAGTCCCCGTACCCCATATCCCCTTTTACAAATGAGGAAATAATTGCCGCGGCCAAGAACATGAACAGCAAGAAAGCCCCTGGTCCAGACGGCATTCTGGTGAAAGCTCTGGCGGAGATCGTTATTAACAATCCTGCATTAATTGCCCAACTAATGAACCAGCTTTTACAGAGACAAATATTCTCGGACGTATGGAAGAAGACTAGGCTCGTTCTATTAGATAAAAGGAAAAAGACTCCTAACGAGGCTAGCTCTTATAGACCTTTATGCTTACTCAACACAACCGCCAAGATGTTCGAACATCTTATACTCGGAAGACTGAAATCCAGCATCGAGACGGCAGGGGGTCTATCAGAACACCAATATGGCTTCATGCGGGGCAAGTCAACCATAGATGCTTTTGAGAAGGTTGACCAATGGGCCAGAACAACCCGAGCAGGAACATAAAGAATTCGCAAACTATGCGCCCTGACCACGCTAGATGTTAAAAATGCGTTTAATTCACTAGCGTGGCCAATCATTATAGAAGCTCTTAAAAGCAAGAACAAACTATTAATAGTTTGTTCGTCTTATTGTTATGTTGTAATTTTCCTCTTCAAGGCGTTAATTTGTTCATTATTTGTTTCGTTGTTGTTAATTAGTCTGAAGATGACCTAATCAAAATTTATAGTGTCGAAACATGTCACTTTTAAAAATATAAGATTAATGGCTTGACGAAGTTTCGTTTTATTTATCTATAATAATGTAATTATATTTACTTTTTACTCTGATGTGCTGTGGTAGCTTCTTTTGTGTCGCTTTTTCTAAAACGCAAAAACTTAACTAGATTGGTGTTATTAAATAGCTTTGTTTTTGTTTAGAGTCAAAAATTTAATTTGTGTGTAAAATAAATGCATTTTTTTGTATGTCTGACATTTAAGTTGGTTATATAAATTTAGTAATGAAAATTTTAAAACAATGTAAAATTCAAACTCATATAAGCAAAACCATATACTAAAATGTTACAGTACAGAATTTTATAATTAGCCTAGACAAAGCTTTTATTCCGTATTTTTTATCACGTATTATTTTTTTTAAATTTATATTACAGATAAAGATTAATACATTTCCAAAGTAAGTTGCTTAAAATGTAGTGATCAGAGGTTAGTGCGACGTCTTACTCCGTTTGGCGCCTTACCGATTTTTGAGCATTTAACCTTATATATTATTTTTGTTTTCAATTGAATTCTTAAGCAGTCACGAAGTGTTGAGTATAATACACGCTCATCTTCACTAAATAGCCATAAATGCCTCATTTATGTTACTTTCATACAGGGAATTTTTGTTTTAACAGCTTTTGCATACAACAGTGTTTATAAAGCGTTTGTTTTAAAAATGGCAGAGTCTTAAGAACATATTACTTTTTCATCTATAAATAAAAATAAATAGAAATTACTTACCAAACAAGTTATACATTTTTTTATAGATAGAAATTTGTTTGTATCGTATGTTATGTATTTAATGTAACAGTATGAGACAGATTTCGAAATTCTGAAGTGTTATAAGTATAAACATAAAAAAACTCAAGGCAAAATATTATTCGAGTCGTCCATAAAATCATGTTAGATTTTTTTATTATTTTTTTTTTCAATAAGTTGCAAATTGGAACAACATAAAAACTTAAAATAATTTTATTAAATAAAAAACTTATTTTCCTAAACTGTATAATTCAGTAACAATTAATTAGAATCAAATGTTTTTAAAAGCAAAAAAAAATGTAACTTGACTTGGTGTTAACTGCAATAAAAATTAAAATTATTATATTATAAATTTATGCAATAATTAAAATACTAAATTAAACTTTTTACAATTAAGCGCCGGGTTAGACTACGTCTTTGTTTTCTAGGCAAGTCTCCAATAATTTGAAATTCCCAATGCGATATTTGCATACAAATGTAATTGGAAAAGCTATTAACTTTACTACTAAACCATTAATCTACTTTACTTTCGCTATAAATTTAAGCTTATAAAAATATTTATGACCAAATATAATATTTAATTACATTTAAATAAGACAATTAAACAAAAAAATGTTTTATTCAATTGCATAAAATTATAACTCCTAAAAGTTATTGTAGTAAAACGGAGAAAAAAAGTTTAAAATTTTAAATTTTGTTGAAGTTAGAAATAAGAACTACCATTCAAAGATAAATAATTAACTTGTTCTACGACTCTGATTGTTTTCTACTTTCTAAAGTCCATTTTCTAGATACAAATATAGAATGGTCTGTTTCTAACCTCAAGGGAAATCTGTGTTTGTTCAGATTCTCAGTTGGTTTTCAAACCCTATATAACCGATAAAAAATGTTTTTTTTTGTACAGAAGGTAGATAAATTGCGACGCTGGATTAACTGTTTTGTGGTTTAAAAAATAGTTCAGTTACATTTTTAAAAAGAAAAGATACTTGTTGAGATTTATTTACTATATAAGATTTTAAATTGTTATAGAAGTAGAACGATGGTTATGTAAAGACCGTTGATGGTCTGAAACATTGATGCTAATATATTTAATGCAAGACGCAGTGCTTGCAACAAGCTTAAATAAATTTTTAGTTACACTTTAACGTCAAGTCGAATCGCATGAAAATCATTATTGGGTAAATGGCTTTAAAACAATCTTGCAAATATACATTCTCACAATTTCTTTGAATAATAATTGTTTTACATTTTTATTTTATTCTGTGTTCATCAAACTGTTCTAATTAAGTAAAGATCAACTATTTTTGTTATTTTATACTTTATAACTTCAACTTTACAATTATGATAAGATTAATAGAATTTTTAAATTTTCTGAACAATAAATACGAACCACGGTGAAAAATTGACTACATGTACCTTATAAAATGTAATTAAAAAGAAGATAAATATCAAATTTTGAGTATAATTGTAATGTTAATTTTTTGGATTTTTTAAATTTAAATTTAAAATTTGCAACTAAAAAAATTATTAACTGATTATAAAATAATGCCAACAAATCATTTAATTAAAAATGCATATTTTTAATTTTAATTAAAATTAAATATTAACGTGTTTATTTAATCTCAAACATTTATAAAAACGAGCAGTAAACACTGTATCTTCCTGTTATAGATTAAACTGAAATTATGTTTTCAACATGGTTTAGATGCAACGTATTTAAAAATTCAATTATAAACAAAGTAGAGTGTTTATGTACAATTATACATAATGTTTACATTAACCATTTTGCATTATTAGTTTTAACATTTTTATTTTATTGTTTTACTTTAATAAAACTGTGTAATTTAAAAACGTATATTTATTTTAAAGAATTGTGTTGTAACAAATAAAAAAATAAATAACACTACTTAAACGAAATTTACATAATATAACTTTATAACATTTGAACGCAAAGAATAAAATTAAAAAAAAAACAAAACTACCAAAAAAACAAGATCGATCAATATCGATAGTTACTCCATTTTATAGACCTACCAAAAGTCCTTATCAGCAAGATAAAAAACTGTAGTACAGCCGTAACAATTAAATTATTTCGTTAGTAAATGTAAAAGAAATTCAAATCAAACGTAGAATTTATAGAAATATCCTTACCTAAAACAAGTTCCCAATTATGTGCTAATAAGAAACTTTACCTTTGTGGTTCCTTATGACAATCGTAAAATACTTCATTTCCAATTACACAAAATTTATGAAAACCGTAGATACAAAAATTGCAAAAAACAAATAATAGAGTAATTGTTATAAGCATCTTAGTACTAATGTCTAAATTACCGTTGTTCTTTATAACAAGAGTGTAGCGTAACTGCTTGTCAAATCGTGTATTTGATTCGATTGTAGCAAGATACTTGAGCACTTTGCTAAGGATATTTATTACAACATGATGATATAAAAAAATTGACAATGTTTAATCTAACGTCTTACTTTACAGACGGCTTAACGATAACTGACACATGAACTTCCAAAACCACATAGGTAAAGGGGTCGAAAAAGAGAACAAAAGGTCTCAAACGGTCTTAAACAATATATACAATGAATTTCAACGTCCGGATCCGGTAATGTTGTTAAGGGTCTTCCAACCAGGAAGTGCGCAGGCGTAAATGATTGAAGGTCATTTGTGTCAGATGAGAGAGGACACAAAGGGCGAGAGTTAAAGGTAGCTTCTATCTGTGAAAGCAAAGTACATAGCTCTTCAAATGTCAGAATACAGATTCCTATAACACGCTTAAAGTGATGCTTGCAGTACTTGATGCCTGCTTCCTACAACCCTCCAAAGTGAGGACTGTGTGCCGGTGCAAAATTCCAATTAACTTTTTCGCACAGAACGGCCTCGGGATGTTCTTATCTTGCGACCGTAAAAATTTACTAAGTTCCCGTATTTCGGAACTTGTACTATCAAAATTTGTTCCGTTGTCAGAGTATACATGTACGAGTTTGCCACGGCGCGCTACAAATCTACAAAAACTCAATTAAAAATATTCTGTTGATTAATCTGTCACCAATTCAAGGTGAGAAGCTTTGGTTGAAAGTTTGACCAGAAGTAGTCCAAAATCTATCGCGTAATGAAGATAGCAATAACTGAGAACCCGCGTGCAACAAACGAGTATGCTCACGCTCAACGATAAGCTTTGATAAGGAATGCTTTCCCGGTAAGAGAACAGGATGTTTCTTGTCGAAAGTAAATTGGGAATTTCGAAGCCTACCGCCAACGCAAAGGCATACTTTGGAATCCATAAATGGGCTGAAGCCCAGCAATGACGGAATAGTTTTTAAAGGTTTTTTCTGTGAAAGTTGTTTGACTTCATTAGGAAACGATTTTGTTTGAGCGGCTTTAATTAGAGCTAATAGAGACCTATTAATTTCCATTGGGGCTTGAACAATTCTTGCTAAATCGCAACCAATATAAGATAACTCGTTTGATCCTGGTGAGACTTGAGAAGTCTGAAAATGAAAAGGATCGCTCCGTTGTTACTAGGCACAAAAATTGTATCTTTTTATCAGCGAGCTCTGCTTCGGTAGACTGGGTAAACCAAGGTAAAGCCTGCCACCACATCGTGAAGGTTTTTTGCATTCGGGGCGTGGTTTCCCTAGAGAGTAAGTCAGCAGGATTTAATTTACTGAGGACGTGACGCAGACGAAGGTCTTGAGTAAGTTGGGACTGGTTTTCAACCACCCAAAAACGATGTTAGAATCAGACCGCAGAAAACGTTTGAATATTGGAGCATCCAAGGCCTTTAGAAAGTGACCTGAGAGTTTAGCTAAAATACAACTCAAGCTTGGGTACAGTTAAAGGCTTAAGGGAAGCAGCCCTTGATTTTGCGCAGAGCAAATTAACGTGAACTTGATTGTCCAACTGAACGCAAATAAATACATGCACCAAAGCCACGAGTGGATTTTTACACATGCTTGGGAATCTTTTAATCGTATAGATCTTCAAGTTCGCGATAAGTAGTCCATATGGACTGAATGCTATTCGGGACTGGGTTGTCCCATGATAACTTTTCCAACCATAATTTTTGCAAAAGAATTTTTGCTGTAATAGAACAAAGCGATGGAAGACCGAATAGGCCAGAAATCTGAGATACTTCTGATAAGATCATTCGTTTGGTTGTTGGTCCCTTAGTAGAAGCAAAACGGGATACAGAATACCTAAGGTGATCAGTAGGAAAAGACTAAATCAGTGGTGGTACGCTCTTGGACTTCAAATTCATAAACACTTGAATGCAGACCAGATTCGAGAATGCCGGATAAAATTATTGGATCATTAGAAATCCACTTCCGCAGTTCAAAGCACCCTGAACGCAAAACATGAGTAAGTTGTAAACAGATATCAAGAGTTTTATCAAGGCTATCAGCTCCTGTCAGCAGACCATCAACACAAAAGTCTTGTTTAATGATTCGAGAAATTTGTGGATTACAAACTTCACAATCGATGCCTAATTGGAATAAGTTACGAATTGCCAGAAATGAAGCTGAAGCCGTACCATAGGTGGCAGGGTTGAGATCGTATGATGATGATGAACTGGATCTAATAGTGAAAAACGCCGGTTATGTTTTACTTGAACCTGCATGTACATCTTTTCAATATCAGAAGAGATTGCACAAAAATACTTGCGAAATCGTACTAAGATAGATAATAGATCTTGTTGAATTGTGGAGCCTACCTTTTCTATGCTGTTAAGAGAATAGCTAGTTGTGGTTTTATTTTATTTTTTTTATTTATTTCAAGAGGTAGTTCGTCTAGTGCCCCTGCACTGCGGTCTCCTTGGTCTTTTTGTGCACCTTTGATTTATTACTTTTTTTTGTTTTTTGTTTGATAAGGCCACAGTGCCCTGTAATTAGTCCCGTGAGTTTCCTTCGTTTTTGACGACTTATGCTTGATAGTGCAGTTTAAGTGTTTAATTGTGGCTCTGTAAGAAAGAGTTTTGCGTGCCTCATCCCTGAAGAGTTTTTCCATAGTTTTTTATGCTTCGCTGCAAGTTTGCTGCGAACTATTTCTTTTCCAATCTCGTATGCGATTTGGCAAACGGGTTCAGGTCCGATATATGTCCCAGTTGTGACCTTTTTTGCTATTGCGTCCGCTATTAGGTTACCCTTTACCTTCTGGTCTTTTAGTATCAAAATGAGTTGCACAGGTTGGCGAGTTGCCAATATTTCAAGACTGTTTATGCATGCCATAATCAGTTTGGACTTTATTTATTATAAGTGTTGCTTGGCTCTCAGACATAATCGATATCGGCCTATTTGTGTATGATTTTGAGTCGATAATGTTTCTGACACACCAGTCAATAGCAGCAACTTCAGCTTGGAAAGCGGATGCATATTTACCCAAAGCCAGCAAAAATTGCTGCTCCGGTACCGTTGCGATTTTTGGCCCCATCTGTGTACCAGATAGTTCCTTTAACTGCGCCTGGGTTAAATGTAATAATTTTTTGGATTTCATAATTAAGATCGTTTCTTCACGCAGCGCGTTGCATATACCCGGTTTGTTTTTCCCGGTGATTGACGCGTGTTCAGTAATGTGCAGCCTGTATGCTGCTTGTCTTACTTTCATCATTACAACGAGGTGTAATAGTGGAAGTGAAAGTAGTGCTTCCATGGTTGCTGTGGGCGTGGTTCTCATCGCTCCTGTTATCAGTAGACATGCCATTCTCTGTGCTTTGCTTAGCTTTGCAGCTGTGCTTTTCGGGTTTGGTCATTGTGGGTTTTAATCCCCATGTGTGCCCGACCATCCGTTTGGTTGTATTAAGAACCCTGATGGCCTTTGTTGTGACTTTTTCTAGATGAGCATTGAAAGTCAGTCTGGTATCAGGAGTAAGTCCCAGATATTTGACTTCTTTTGTCATCGAGAGCGTAACTCCGTACATCGTAGGTAGTTTTATGTCATCCGTTTTCTGTGGTTTGGTAAACGGAACAATTGTCTTAGTTGGGTTTACTCTTTTTTGCACCATTTTGCGACAGTGTTTAGTGCACTTTGCATTATGTTCGATACAGTTGCCCCAAAGTTCCCGTTTGTGATAATTGTGAGATCGTCGGCGTATCCTAAAACAAATACCCCGCCCGTCTACTAGTTCTTGTAGTAGGCCGTCCATAACGAGGCATCACAGTGATAGCACCGTTCTTTGTGGGCATCCGCCAGCCACTTTGGTTTTCCCAGTCCTACCGTACAAAGTAGCTGTTACCGTCCGATTCCTGAGCATTAAGTTGGCCCACTTTTGGACTAGAGGTGTGATTCCTTTTTTTCCCATTGCCTTTGCAATTGAGGTAAAGATAGTATTGTCAAATGCTCCTTCAATATCTAGAAAAGCACCTAATGCAATATCGTTGTATTGGATTGTATTTTCGCATCTGCTTACTAGTTGGTGAATTGCTAGCTCGCAAAATTTTCCAGATTAGTAAGCATACTAGTTTCGGTGCAGATGCGAAGCCGGCTGTGAGAATTTCGCATACTGCGTTTCGAAGAGCAGAAAATCCTTTTTGCAGCATAATGGGATAAATTCTTTTCTGTTGTTAGTTTGCTGGAAATTGTTTATTTTCCGGTCTCGTAAGCAATTCCGAAAACGGGTTCACGTCCGATATGTGTCCCTGGAGTAGATAACTTTACATTTAATATTGAAATCATAACTAAACAAGTTATAAAATTATTCAAATTACCAGTCCACCAATAATAAATTCGTTAACTTTCAAAATTTAATTTTTACATGTGTTTCGAGCTTTAAAATAATGAAGCTCATCTTCAGAAAAGTCTACAAAAAATGTTTATAGCCAAACTTGCCGAACACGTTATGAAGACTTTATATCTCCAAATTTGATCTTGTTATTTATGGTCTGGTTAGGCAATCACTTTGGGATAGATAGAAACCAATTCAAGTCTATTAAAAACGTTTGTTCGTAATCGAATTGTTGAGATCCAACAACGTTCTTCTAATGCATTCTAGAGGCACGTGTCAACTAAAACAAACTCTGTTGATCTACTGTCTAGAAGGATTATTCCTAAAAATCTAAAGTTATATTAACTATAGTGGCATAGCCCAACTTAGTTAAGTTGATATTTATGAGCTTACAAATGGGCTTACATGTTTAATTACAATTTTTCAAACGCATCTCAAGCAAGGTCAATTATCAAAAGAGTTCATTGCTCGTAATACAGCTAAATCCTTCTTAGATACTGACGGCATCATTTGTTTTGCTGGCAGACTTCAGAATTCTTAATTTAATTTTGATAGAAAGCATAACTGTCCTTATATCAGGCAAATATTGTCTAACCAAACTGATGGTTGTTAAAGAGGATTTCAGAATGTATCATGCAAGCTTCCAATTACTTTTCTTTTCTTTCCGAAATAGATTTTGGATCACTTCAGGAGGCTGGCTTGTAAAACAAGTAATTTATAAATGCCTAAAAAAAACAGCCTATAATAGGTAATCTGCTGAATTTTCTGGTGAATCTTGCGCCCCATTTTTATACGACAAGATTAGATTATGGTAGACTGTTTATGATTAGTTAGTTTGTTTGGAATTTGTCACTTCCTTGTTCACTGAATTATTTATTATGACATTTAGGCGTTTTACTTGACGTCAAAGAAAACCCATTCATGTGTATTCAGATGACACAAATTTCGTAGAAATCAATTCCGATAATAAGTACTTGAACTCATTTCTTAAATCTAACTGTGATTCTATCACTGACCCTTGCTAGTGGAAGTTGTTACGAGAAAATCAGGTTCGTCGTGTTGAGCAGCCAACAGTGGGAAGCGCAGCTTCTCCGGAGAGGGATTGCAGGCTTTAAAATTATAACCTAAATCTAAAAAAAGGCGCCAAGACGATGAAAGGTTAAATTAGGGAGATACCGTCTAACTCTACGCGTAGCTGAAAAAAAATAAATAATACCACCGAAGTAATAACACAGAATATATATTTCTTTTATCACAGAAGATGAAGAAGGTACATAAATATACATTTTTGCAAATATTGATACGTGAGTCGAATTGATTATAAGTTGCGTCGAATAGTGAGCAACACACCGTACAACAAGCTGACCCTGTCGATCCAAACTTTTACATAAACATAATGTTTGAATTTATATTCGCAAATTTTAAAATCGTAGACAAACAAACAATTTAAGCCTTCGAGACGCAACGCGCACTGCATATCAGTTTGTGAAGCACAAAAATATTATTAGATGTGTTAACCTAATATGCACGTACGGTCATAAACGACATGACCACCAAAGCACAAATCGAAAAAAAATTGAAATAATAATACTCACAGATAGGTTTCATTCAGTAGGGGATTAGCTAATTCCGTACTTGAGTTACCTAAAAAGTAATATCAAACCCAATATAAACGAACTTATAATGTTAACACAAGTAAATGGTCTTCTTTATCATCCAATAATTTAAGAACGCAAATGCGCAGCGTTTCCCTTCGACTTAACAGAATAAGTTTTCCCAATTTTTGTCGTAGTTCATCTCCAAAAGAAGGATAATCCTGAAGGTTTCCAACCTTTGACGGTGTATAAGAAATAACGTTATCATTAACGTGACGTCATAGAAGTTTTCCAACTAAGCCACCTGCTAGTTATCTTCAGCGATAACGGTAAACATGTGGTGGGTACCAAAATCCGCCCGATTCATCCTTACAAATTTAATTGCATATTCGCGTGAAACGATCTAAAGGTGAAAGTTGCACCGGGCGTAAAAGTACAGAGCTCGTCGATGGTCTTACAGAAAGTGAAGTTAAATATGCTGTCTGAAATTTGTTATTTCCACGAAAGAATAGGGAATTCTAAGGACAAATTTCATACTTGAAGAGAAATTTTTATACTCGCGAATTAAACTACTAACTTTTAACATAACAAAGTAGGGATTGGCATTTTACTTTACCACGTAGTACAGATTTTAGTGGTCTGTAGGAACATTAAGTCAGCTAAACAACATATAAAAACAGTTTTCGGCAACTCAAAATAAAAAATTTTTAGTATTTTTTAAACTTAAATTTGCTTGCGTTTATTATATAAAATATTATAACAATTTAGTTTTTATGTGTCACCTAAATATACGTACGCCAAATTATTTAGTTAGATTTAAATACATACATTTACAGTAATAATAACTATTATGTATTTTATATAAACTTATTTTAATATATTTCATTTTATTATAATAAATGTATGTGTTAATTTTTACGATGTAAAAAAATTTCGAATTAGTTATTACAACAATTGCAGCAATATACGTTCAATTATTTCTTCAGCGCCCAATTTATCAAAATACATAATTAATTTGGGTAACGTAACACATTATACAATAATTACAAAATTAATATAAAAGCAATTAAGTTAGAAAATTGAACAAGCAAACAGAAGCCTACGTAAAGATAATTTACAACGTCAATATAATAAGTTATTGTTAGTCAATGAATGTTTCTAATTTACACATATTACCTTTTATTATTACACGATATGTTATTTAACGTCTCTTTAAAATAATTTTGCACGTGTTGTTTTATTATTGTGTAAACTTGCTACCAAAATAACTAACGCTTTTGCAATAAAGCTCGCCCCCCCCCTTCCCTCCATGTACCCGGTTACTTTTTACGACTTGAACTTGTTTTTTTTTTTTTAGTTTTTGTATCACTATAGGCTTGAGATTCATATTTTAACGTTGATTATTACTAACTAAATAATTTATTTATACTAAAAATATGTACACATTTATAACTAACCGAACTAATTGAATCTAAGAATATTTAATAAAAACACTCACACTAATTTATATATAAAACTATCACACAAAGATAAACTTTAGTTTAATACTTATTGTTTACTTTAAAGTCACGTACAAGGTTATACTCCGTATATTTATCTTGAACACACGCGTTAATCACTTATTTTTTAAACTTGAACAAGCTTCTAAACACTGCCGTCTTCGAATTGCTAGAATAACTGCCTAATAATTTGTTTTTGTCGCATTTATACATTTTGTCCAAACGTTCGAGAATTTTCTATATCTTTGGGTGAACGTTCTGGAAATGCACCAAAACCTCGCAAATGTTCTCGGGTTTGAGAATAATTTCTCGAACGTTTTAATATTTACTCTAAACTAAGTACATATTAAGTCGTTTTTATATTATCTACAGAAATATATAAACTATTTATATTTATACTAAAATTTAAACGCACGTATAGGTACCGGTGTACCTATATATAGTTTGCGTACCTTAAGATATTCTCTAATAAAAATAATTTAGGTAAGTAACTAGTGTAGTCTGAAAATTTATTTTTTATAAATTATTACAGTATATACTCTATGAAGATTTATATACATTGTATACATATGCTATGAATGTCGTCGCAAGCAAGCCGATTTCAGATTGTACAAGATTTTCTAGTTTTTCTTTGGAATTAAGTTGTTGAACGACCGATGAAACAGCTCCCCACATGTTAAGCTCTTCCAAAAGCCTCATTTGTTGTGCTGGTTGTGGAAGTGTAATTGAGTGTCTTAAGATGGCTTCAATCCCAAATCTCGTTAAATAGTGTCTCAAAAACTTGGGAGCTTTTGAACGTTCTTCAATTTTTGGGCAGAGATAGTTCCTTATCTAGACCACCAAGGAAAGTCCTTGACCTGGTAGTTTTAGGATTGTTTCTGAAGTGTATGATGTAGGCAGCAAAGGCTGTTACATCTATTATATTAAGAAATATGGCGTGTGGCCAACAAAGAGTCTTTCTTTTTGTGGAATAATGGGTGACTATTTTGTCCATATTATCTACGCCACTCTTAGTCGGTTTTTGTTTTTATCATTGTTATCCTTCCTTGGCACATAGGAACAAATGCTAACTTTGCCATCCTTGCTGAACCCAAATCTCAAAGAGTGTTCTTTCTTCTCCATACTTTTTTATTTTTTTAGGATGCTGGACTTATTTTGCTTCAGTGTCCTTACCATTGAGAGATTCCAATAAAGTAACCGGTGAGCCAAAGGTAACGCTGTAAAAAAATGTTTATTGAATCGGTAGCACAAATCTTTAACAACTGTTTAGTTCTTTTTTGGTATGCATTTAGCCAGTGATTAGATAAAGTGTTTTTGCATCACAAACCTACCAAACCTTAATGCCGCATTTTGCACGTTTGGACGGAATATATTGCGTAAATCTAGTCATCAACAGTAACATAATCAGTTGGAACATATTTTGATGAAAAATTCGCATTCCACATCAACCAGATATCTGCAATAGCTGCAGTTTTATGTGATTTCACTCTCTCACTTCTGATGATTTCGTTGTCAAATCGGATAAACCGGCATATCTCACAAAATTTGTTCATCACCATTGCCGCTTGTTAAAATGGATACGAATCAAAATTCTATAAAACTCAAACATGTTTAGTATTAGAATAATAAACGCTTAATGTTATCAGTATCCTAATGTAGGCGTAAAGTTTATTCTGGTTCAAGTGTTTCCACTTCTTCTTACGTTTTTTTTGGGTTATCAACTTCTGGTAGACACGATCGGTTTTGGAAATATCAAGAACTGACAAGTGTTGTGCTGATGACACGAGTCGAGGTTTATGGCGGGCTATGTTGTGTTTATGTACACAAGTAGCTGTCGGTGGGTTTTTCTTCCATTTAGTACCATGTTTAGCTACCACAAAAGATTCCGACCCAGCGTCGTTGTCTCTTTCCCTTCAGATCAATTTTCCACTAGTTGTATCTGATTATTTTTGCCGGCAAAAACATCTTTGACGTTCGTTAAATTTAAAGCATCGTCCTCTGAGGGTTGTGAAGGTAGTCATTTGTTCTCAGAATCTTATTGATCATATATGAGATTGCTAGAACCGGATTCCTATGGCACAAAGGCTGTATTGAACGGTAGCGTCCACCAATGTCAGAATGGCGGTGCTACGCCCACTACTTTTTACGCTACACCCAAACGACGGTTACTTTGTAGACGACACTCGTATTTTGACGTGTGGCATATGAAAAAATCGTTTGGGTAGAGTGCATTTATATTTTACGGCGATATGTAAATTTTCTTTTATTATCCTAGCAAGATTGGTCATCCTCACGTGTTTGTTACTTCAGAAAATCTTAATGGCTGCTTAATTGGGTCAATAACTAAAACATACACAAATGTAGAAATTAAAGCGTACTAATTGGATGTTAATCATGTCGGCAAAGAACCTTTGTTAGATTGTCCAATTGACTTCATCGAATGAAACTTCAGCTTATTTGTAATAGCATAGAAGTATATTCATCAGATTAATTTTTAGCGTTTTTAGAGGAAAATTTTGGGTATGGTATTAGCATATTGTGAAAACTGAGTAAGCGCCCTACACATATAAGTTTTTTATCTACTCAAAATTTTAGTTTTAACGTCATTACAAGATCCAATAGATTACGTTTGTTATTGCTGTTTTTTTTTAGGAAGTTACGTATGTTTTGCTTACCGTTTAGCAAATCCGATATGGCAACGGTATTCTTTCTTCATGCATTCTAAAATCCTTTGATCCGTACGTTGAAATAAACTTATCACGTTTGAGAGAATTCCATCACAAGTTTGCTCTTCTTCGTTAGGGTGACTGCCTGCATTGTCGAAAGTTAGTATTGCCTTTATGGGTTTTTTTCAGTAAAGTTTTTATAAAACCATGAAGTAGTTTTGTCTATCTAGGTTGATTTTTGGATAGTGTAAGTTACAGTTTTACGTACACTTAACCGTAACTTAGCGGAGATAGCAGCTTAACACTTCGGAGAGTGAGTCGTAGGTAGTACTTGATGTGCTCATTACAAAATGATTAACAGCGCCAAAACAGGGAAATACACTATAGATCTTGTTTACATCTGCTTCTACTTTATGCGTTAGTAGTGGGAACATTTCACCCCATTGTATACCATTTTTAGTCTGTGTAACAAAGTTATCGTTAATTATCACCCCGAACCAGCTAAATTCAATACAAATTAACATTGGTTCTTCGTCGCCACATATCAAGATCGTGATTTATCTATCGATCCAATTAAACAGAAGAAAATTAAGATTATTAAGCTGTTATTCATCCGTAAGCAAAAAACCGCCGAAAAATTCAACATTCTCGTTGCTCGTCTTATCGTTGCCCGTCTTTGCTATCTGCCGCAAGTCACCTGCATCAACAAGTAAATTACGCAAATTATTGGCCTATTCCTAAATACCTACATTGATACAAAATGTTTTAACATTTCGCCCAACATTCAGTTAGCTGATCCTGTGTTGCAAAATGGTAAAATCACAAGTTCTGGTGTTCCTACGTTGCATCAAACTCACTTAGGATGGCTATTAGGTGGTACTATAAATAGCACAATGTTTTGACCTTTTCACTGTGATTTAGTTCAAAATGACAGCTTATTTGAATTCATGAAAAAGTTTTGGGAAGTCGAACAGACATCAACTACCAAACCTGTTTCTGTTAATGATGCTAAGTGTGAAGAACATTACAGACAAACTACTAAAATGGATAAAGATAGAAGATACATTGTTAACATCCCATTTTCTCAAAGTGCTGACTTGTTAGGTGAGTATTACTCTATAGCTGAGAAACGATTTTTAGCTCTCGAAAATCAATTTAAAGCCAATAAAATACTTTATAAGCTGTATGTTGACTTCGTGAACGAATATCAAAGTTTAGGTCACATGTCTGAAGTAAACCTGTGTTCTGTGTTTGTTAACCCGTCTTACTTTCTTCTTCATCATGGCATGATTAAGAAGAATAGTACGACAACAAAATTGAGAGTGGTTCCACTGTAACGTCAACAGGGCACTCTTTAAACTCATTGCAAATGATAGGACCCACAATTCAAAGAGACTTGTTTTCTATTTTATTAGACGTTCGTAGATTTCCTATTGCTTTATGCGCCGATATAAAAAAAATGTATCGTCAAATACTAGTTGATGAAACTCAAAGACCACTACAAAGAATATTATGGCGTAGTGGTTCTATGACTTTAATATTAACACAGTTACATATGGTACTCCGTCTGCTAGTTTTTTGGCTACACGAACACTTCACGAAATTGCTTATAAATGTGAATCTTTGAACCATGTCATAGCGGAAATCATTAAGGAACATTTTTATGTGGTTGATGTCCTTTATGGAACAAATACTTTAAATGAAGCCATTAGTACTGCTGAGACTCTTAACAAAACTTTACAATCTTCAGGATTCAATTTGAGAAAATGGATTTCTAACAACTGCGAATTTCGAACTCATCTAAACTTAACCAATCCTAATTAATACTCGGCAATACATCACAATCAAATACTCTTGGCCTGATTTGGCATTTCGAAAGAGACGTGTATTTGTTTCCCGTTTCCTGTAATCATCAGGCTCCTTTACAGAACACTGCACTGACAAAACGTCAAATTCTATTGGAAATTACTCATATTTTTGACTTTTCAGGCTTACTTGGTTCGTACACCATACAAGCAAAAATTCTGATACAAACACAGTGGCTAGAAAAAGTATCATGGGACAAACCCCTTTCTAATTTCATTCTTTCTAAATGGCTAGCTACAAAAAATGATCTTTATTCAACCAATTCAATAGCAATTCCTAGAAGAATTTTTTGTAATTGCCCTACTCAAATAGAGTTGCACGAATTTTCTGATGCTAGCACGATAGCTTATGGTGTGTGTTTCTATGTGCGTTCAATCAACGCGTATGGTTAAATACTTAGTCAACTTCTTTGCTCAAAGTCCAAGGTAACACCCCTAAAACCAATTACTGTTCCACGACTAGAACTATTACAGTATCAAATGTGCTATAAGGCTGAAGTTTAATCAATGGTTCCGTTGGAGTGATTCTTCAATTATTCATGGGTGGATTCGACTTCCTCCACATCAACTAAAAGTGATCCAGCCGATCTACTATTGCAAGGCATATCTCTTTCCAAGTTATGGTGGCATGGCCCTCTTTGGTTATCTCACACTTTTGATCTATGTCCTATTTTAAGCATAAATCTAGCAGAGTTACCCAAAATCAAACCCAATATTTCTACTCTCGTAACTTGTGAAGTTGAAAAATTTTCTATTGAAAAGTTTTCTAACCTAGTACGTACTCTTAAACATGTTGTTGCATACTGCCTTCGTTTTAAAAACAGTTGTACAAAATCTATTGAAGAAAGATATCTACAATCTTTAACTTATTGAAACGTTCGAGAAGTTATTTGCAAATGCAAGAGCCTTCTAGAAGCTGTTATCCTTCTTCTAGAAGATATACCGAAAAATAGGGAACACTCAAGAAGGATTTCCTTATGTGTATATATACCGACGAAACAAATCGTAGGTCCGTTATTTCCGTAATGCGAAGCCTGCAGTGTTAAAAAGATTATTCAAGTCTAAATAAATAAGTCGTTAGCACGTGTATCTAGATCAATATACCGAGAATAATCTTGTACGTGATTTTAGTGTAAACAAGTATGTGAAGATATCCGCGGACTTTATCTTATCTTTGTGTGAGTGATATAAATTATCGTGTAAGTGTTTTTATTAAATATTTTTAGATTTAATTAGTTTGGTTAATTTAAAAGTGTATATATTTCTAGTATAAGTAAAACATATTTTTAGTAGTTTAAATAAATTAGTTTTAATAATAAAATTTGTAACATTATAAAGAAATTGAAAATTCATTTCGTGTTTTACTTAAACTTTCGCAAACCTTGCATTTCTCTAAAGAAAAACACTTGAACCAAAAATAGATTGTTGTCTTTAAGTCCATTTCTGGATTATTAAGGTATCTTACGTGTAGGAGGTCGTCTATCCAACTCCGAAGATAGTTTTGACAAAAAGCACCCTATACTATTAAGTAGTAAAGATCTTCTTACCAAACTCATATTAGAACACGAACATTTACGTCTTCTGCATGTGGGCTCTCAGCTTTTGTAAGCTACAGTTCGGAGCAAGTTTTGGCCATTATCAGGACGAAATTTGGCTAGACAAGTCGTACACAATTGTATTAAGTGCTTTTGGTGTTCCCCCAGATTTATCAATCCCATGATAGGAAACCTTGCCCTTCATTTCCATTTTTTTAATGCTGGATTAGATTACGCTGGTCCAATACGCGATCGCAAAGCAAGATACTACAAACTTCTTAAAACTTATATATGTGTTTTTGTTTGCTTTGCCACAAAGGCTGCACACTTGGAGCTTGTATCTAATTTGACTGTAAATAGTTTTATAATGTCGCTTAGAAGATTTATTGCTTGTCGTGGCAAACCAGCCGACCTTTATTCCGATAACGCAAAAATTTAAATTGCATAGGTTACTTAAATCAATTTAATAATAAACTGGAAAATAGTGAAATAAAATGGCACTTTATACCTCCTTATGCTCCACATCAAAGTGGACTATGGGAATCTTGCGTTAAATCAATTAAAGGTCACTTGAGGCGTATTTTCGGTAATGCTTTATTTACCTTTGAAGAACTGTGCACATTGTTAAATCAGATAAAAGCTGTGTTAAATTCCAGACCTCTTTGCCCTCTGACAACTGATCCTAACGATCTTACTCCTCTTACACCCGCACACTTCTTGGTGAGAAGACCGTTAACTGAAGCTGCCGATCCCAATATACAAACAGTACCAAATAATTGGTTAATTCGTTACGAGCTTGTGCAAAAACTTCATCAGCATTTTTGGCAACGATGTTCATCCGAATACTTGTCCGAGTTACAATGCAATCAAAAATGGCAACACAATGCCACAAATTCAGAAGAAGGGGATCTCGTGATTATAAAAGATGAAAATCTTCCTCCGTATCAATGCGCATTGCTAGAATTCAAACAGTGCATCGAGGTGGTGATCGCATTAACGCGTAGACTTTGAAAGCCGCCACTGGTGTTGTGAAGAGAGCTGGTACCAGAATCTTCCCACTGCCCAAGGACCTAAGCCAGTGAAATTTTTGTTTTGTTTATTATTAATACAATACCTTTTATGTATTTGTATTTGTGTGTTATTAAAATTTGTATTTCAATGCTGGGGGGTATGTTAATGCTTTACCTTAATGCGTTAGTAGTGGGGACATTTCACCCCTTTGTATATCATTTTTAGTCACTCTGCAATTGTAAGCTTAAGAGTTAACATTAAAAGTAAAGAATTTATTTTAAATCTGTGTAACAAAGTTATCGTTATTTATCACCCCGATAATTCAACACAAATGAACACAAATATAACAACAAATATATTTATTTCAACGAGAACAAAGAAGAAGAAAAAAGTAGAATCAATCAAATAAATTTCAACTAAAGGTTCCTGAACAAAGGTTGCAGTACACAAATATTACAGTTAATAATAAGGCAAGCGTCTTAGATTAGGTAACACTTTGTATATATAAGTAAGCAATTGGTTTAAAATTACATCATTTAAAAAAGTTTTCAAATATGCGATTAGCTAATGACATTTCTAAAACAAACCTTCTAAAATTTCTGCAAATTAAACTGATACATATATACACAGTTACCAAAAATAAATTTGAAGTTGTTTTCATAATTTAATAAATCAAGAAAAGATGCATAAAATATTGAATATAATTTATAAAACTATTTAATTTATGCCACACAAAAATAGAAAAAAATTTTAATAAAATCTTTAATACATCTCTTACATATTTATTCAATGACAATATTATGTAAGGTATTTTGTTAACAAAAAAACTTTCAACATTTGTTTAAGAATTTTGATTTATTAAAAGTGTACCTTTCTTTTGTTGCTTGTATGTTTTACTTTAAACGTGAATAATTTATGCATATACGATAACTAATATACTCAAAAAAATTATCGAAAAAATACGTTTCTTAAACGTTAAATTGTACGAAATAATTGTTCTTTTATCTAGTCCATAACTACGAGATTCTTAAAGAAGTTGCCATAATAGTGCGGTCATTTACAATGTATTTTTATATCTCGTCGTATAATAAAAAAATTGCGAGATTGCGTTATAAAAGCAACAATAAAATTAATTACGCTGTAGTAAGAAGGTGGCGGCATCAAATTAAGTAATTAAAAATTATTACGAAAAAAATAATTAAATAATGAACTTTCCACGAGCTTTATTTTTACGATAGACGATTTGGGATAAAAGAATGCTGTTATAGACAACATTCTTTCAACCGATGTAATTCTATTCTTTCATAAGGTCAAGCAAACCGAACACTGTGCGGACGTAAACGTCAATAAAGTAGTCGAAAAGGAAAAAGAGTAAGGATGTAACCTCGTAGAATATAACGTAATCGGTTTACGTTAGGATTCTTATCCAGACATTTATGACATGAAGTCTGGTGGTCCATTGCGTTATTAGCACATAGCGTTCGACATTATCGTCATGATCTGCACGCTTTTGTAGAAGTTTTCTGTTATTAACCTAAAAATAAAGAGGATAGGAAACTATTTCACTTTTATATGAAATTTTTAGGCGGTTTTACGACACTACTAGAATTGAATTTTTTTTAACGTTTTAATATGTATGTTAAAATGTTAATAAGTAAATAAAAACAAATTGTAATATGTAAATTTATGTATAAATATTTGTATAAACACGTTCGAGCTGCAAAACAAACAAAATACTATTTTCTGTATAACACTGTACAGGGAGTGTTTTGCTACGAGCTGCAAAGAACGACAAAGAACAAATTGTGATGTCATCCTTTATGAAGGTCCTAGCTGGGGCACGTTTAGGTCATATGGGATTCATAACCCAAAAAAGGAAGATCACGTGTGTCCATCTGCATTTTATGAGCACATAAAGACTACATTCTCTACTTTTTTCATTTCAGCTTACGATACAAAAGCTTCTTTAATAAATTATTTGAATTGGAATATGTAATATAATAATAATAATAATAATAATAATATAAGCGTAAAGTGTACAAAGATACAAATTTACATGAGTAAATTATTGTTAATTTCCCTTGTTTTAATCCAAATGTTAAAACAGTTCGCATGTAATTGGTGTATCCCCTTATCTTCTGATGTTTCAGATGATATAGAGATACCGCAAAAATATTACTCCCACGCGCACAGAAATTAATAATTTTGAGCAAAGTTCAACAAAATAAATTCAAAGTTTAAGCGTTTTTCTTAAAAAAAAAGTTTATCATTGAGTTATTTAAAACAAATTAATTTAAAAACTAATTAAAAGTATTAATAAATTCAAAAACTTTAATAAGTACAAATATAACATTTAATTAATTAAATTAATAAATAATTTTAAAATAGAATGCACGAATAAAAAAATTAGAAATACCAGAAAGAAACGTTAGAAAACAGAATTACTATTATTTATTTATTGTTTGGCCTGAGTTGGAAAATTCCCAAGAAGTAAAAAAGAAAGACACATTAAAACTAAACATTAAAACTATTGCATCTGAATACCATCAAATTGAGATGGATGAACAACCACAACCAAAAACCGCATTGTGGTGTAACGAAACGGCAGAAGTGGTCGTAATTGACCACTAGTTTCCAAACTACGCTATTCACACCAACCGAACTTAAGTTAGTTGACTAATTAATAAATCGCTAAAGCCAGGATGGCTTAAAATTTGTTAAGATTTTGACTTGATACACCCACTAGTTTCTAGATTATATTTTAAACTCCAAACGTAATTGAATTGGCGGATGAATTGATCGATCGAGCCGGGATAGCTCAGATTATTTAAGACGTTTGGAACTTCTAAGGGTTGACTGATTCTGAATGTGTTTTCTAGAATTAAAAACTAGATTCCAGTTTGATTTTGTCATTTCAAACAATTTTGCAACACTCCGTATATTGCTGTCACCGTAAATAAATTGTCATAGTCATCGACCTTTGTAATTGCAACGCAAACATAACTAAGTAACTTTCTTGCTCGTCCCGTGTGTACCTTAATTATTTTTTGTAGAAAAGCATCGGAAATCTTTTGAAAAAGTGTTTCAAATGAATTTTGTAGACAAGAAACCGAACTTTTAAGGCAGGTATTTACTGAAGACAAAATTAAATCTAATCTAAAGAAAATCAAAACAAAAAAAAACTACTTTTGTTACATACCAAATTTGTTAATAAAAGAATTTCCTTAAATTTGTAATATAAACGATGTTTACTCAGAGCTCAGTGAATTTATTAACGTTTATAGTTTTAAGTTTCACTAATTTATTTAAAGAGTTTTAAATAGTTAAGAGTTCTTAAAGCATAATTACCAGACAAGGACTGACAGTCTGCTGGTTATTAACCAAATGCATTTTCTTTTATAAATTTGGTACGTACTGCCTACAGAACCTTACAACAAAGAAATCCACATAAAATTTTAATCCAACAGAGATAAAAAAAATCAGGACGCACTACAACACGTGCTTTAAAAACGACTCCTAGATGAGTCAAAAAATGTGCTTTATCAATTACAGGAAATATTAATTGCCAAAACGAGACGTTTATATAAACACAGTTAACAAGGAGTACAATTTACAGCCTTCAGCTTATTTCTCAATTAAATAGTAACTGTGTACGTTAACTGTATCCAATCGAGCATTCTTAATATTTAATTTTATCTTAATTTTAAGGTCAAGTTCGTCAAGTCGATGATTATAAGCTTACACTCCTCGAAAGTTCAAAAGTGGTATTACTAATGTAGCATGATTACTAGCTAACTGCGTTAGGAAATTTTATATCTGGGGTAAGTCTCATATTATTATAGTAATTTAAACGTTCACACCTCACTTTTCAACTACATTGTCGCGATTGCATATAGTTGTTAATATTTCATCGATTTGATTTACAGTTTCATAGTTATTTATTCAAGTTCGGGTCTACCAATTTTGCTGAGGATGTTAATATCTCGCACAAAACGGCAGAATGTACAGCAGAAAAGATGGCGTCTAATATTTGTTTAATGTACGAGTCGGAAGATATGTGAATTTTTTTAAATTATAAATAACAGTGATTAACAGGTGTACAAGATTTTGGTTATTCCAGGTAACGACAATGGTGATATTCTTTTGATCAGCGAATGTTGACTCTGGGTGTTTATGCAACTGCCATATCAGTAATTGGCGTAATTTATATACGATAATCAATGCGGGGGACTCTCTCTTTGACAATTTTTAATTTAATTAATTTCAATCGGTAGATGTATTCGTACGTATTCGTTTATTAGCATTTATTGTTTTAATGAAGGAGTTATTCCAAAGTCATTTGAACTCTGCCGACGGGCTTCAATTAACCCTCAAGTAGTTGCATTAACTACCTATCGTATTCTCGGGAAGGACACGCTTAACCAGACCAAGATATATGGTGTTAAGCCACCGCCAATGCGATCATTAGTTTTGATGAAATGATGCTAGTAAAATTGAATTAAAACCGTGCAACAACGGGTGAGTCTTTGAAAATGAAGTAATCCAGGTACGAGCGGTTGTCAACTTTATTTGGGGTTTCAAGTGTATATACGATTACGGCGAGAGGATCTCAGAAAAACTTTTACCGGAGACGGGTTTCAGAAAGCAGATTTTATCGGGGACAAATATAAAAAAACAAGCGACGGTAAAGCTGGACTTGGAGTCGGTAGGGTATACCGCAAAAGTGTCAATTTTATGCGTACTAATTGTCAAATTGTTTACAACTTTTTTTACAACTACAAAGCCGGTTTCCCAATCATTACATGGTGTTATCATTAATTGCTCGTGATTAAAAATTGTTAAAATTTGTCTTACTTTATGTAGCACTTACTGCTTTTTTTTATTTGTTAGAAGACATCAATTGGTATTTTATTCGATTAAAAGAAATATATAAACGTTTTGGTACGTTCTCGCGTTGATACCCTTGGTATCTTTGAGCCAACTCGCAAATTATTAACTCTCCGGTTGACGGGCTAGGTCTGTGAGGCTCAGACAAATTTTTATTTCTGTTGTATTTAAAAAAAAATTTAATATCTTTAGTTTTTTGGTACCTTCCTAACTTTAATAAAGACATGTTTTTCTTTATTTGTCCTAATTTTATCAACTGTCGTTTGGCTGCTACAAGGGCTTTGAGCCTGTCAGATCCAACCCATGTATTTGTGTAAGTTTTTTCCTACAACTTATTTTTTCGTATTTTGTAAAAAGACTAATTTTGTGTCGTTTTTAGGCATAAAACATTCTTAGGGCCTTCCCCTAGTATCTAAATATTTACGCAGAATATCTTACATGCGGGATTTATTTTTCTTACTCTAAATAGTTTATCCTAGTTCGTACTATATAAAGCACGACTTTTGTTTGGAGTGGTAAATGCTTATAAACGGAAAATTATTAGACTACAAGCACTTTACGATGAAGTACCAACCCTGGAAGTTTCTAAAGCATCTGAGTCAGAAGACAAAGATATAATTAGCGAACACGATACAGATACGGAGGAAGGAAAATCAAATAAAGATGGCAACCAATCAGATACTTCTAGTAAAGCCTTTTGATCTCTGTATTTTTATGGAAGAGATGGAACCAAGTGGGAAAATCATGCTCCACGGCAACGAATTCCAACAAGGCAGCAAAATATTGTTACCCAATTGCCTAGTCTTTGTGCAGATGCAAAAAACGCAAACACGCCAATTCCGTGTCGGATGCTCTATATACAAAAAATTGCACAAAGATACAAGAATAAATACGACGTTGTACTTACTAATAAAATGGAAATGAGGGCGTTTATTAAAATTATACGAATTTTGGCCCGAGGAGTGTTTAAGGCTCAAATTGTTTCCTGTTAGCTTATCTCAGCAAAGATTTATGTTACCGATACAAGGGATAAGCGAAATAAGTTGAATAAACTTGCTGCCGTTAGAGATATATTTGAAAAATTCAACGAACAGCTAAAAAAACATTATAGTGTGGGTAAATATGTAATTAAATATAAAATTTTGTTAGGATTTCGTGAAAGATGTGGCTTTCGTATCTAGTATCTACATTCCGAATAAACTAAACAAATATGGGATCAAAGTATTTTCTGCAGTGGATGCAAAATCATTTTACACGTTGCACTTGCAAATCTATGCTGGAAACCAACCTGAAGGTCCCTTTTAGATAGACAATTCTGTAACAACTGTCATTCTAAGAATGACGAACCACATCTCAGGAACTGGAAGGGATGTTACCATGGTTCGATAGTTTACTAGCGTGAAAGCTGTAAGTTGTTTGTTGTATGATCACCGTCTAACTGTAGTTGGTACAATACAATCCAGTCAAAAGTCGTTGCCAAAAGAACCATGCCGATATGACGTTTACTTCATATGTCCGAAAAAAGTCAAATAATCTATTATTTGTATCGTCAAACACTACAATGACAAAATAAAGGATAATACTGGTGATAATAAAAAACCAAAGCTACTAACATTGTACACTTCCACAAAAAGCTGTGTTGATGTAGTCAACAGGATAGTTACCTTGAGATACAAGAAAATGGTCATTGGGTTTTTTTTCGGCATGCTCAACGTAGGAGCAATCAACGCATTTATAATAAATAAAACGAACAATCCAGATGAATTTTCAAAAAGTAGACAACTATTATTAAAATACATTCAGTTTTCCCTCCCACCACTTTTGCGAATTAAATTAACTCGCGGGGTCAATTAAAATTAATTCGCGGTGTTGCGTTTTAGTCCGCGGCTTAATTAACTTTTACCCGTTTTAATTCACGTTTTCGTTTTAATCGGCGGTTTAAAGCGCGGTTTAATTCAAGTTTTCGTTTTAATCAGCTGTTTACGTACATTGTCTTTGTTGTAATGCTTTAAATAAGGTAGACACTGCTGTAGTTTAACGTTTTCTTGATACCTTAGAGGTAAATCATCCGACACTTCTTTTAATTCGTACGCAGGTACATTATTAATTAGAAATTTGATTGGAAATGAATGTAGATCCCATTTTTCAAATTTTTTTAACGGTTTTCTTATACCGCTTGTACGAGAACAATAAGCAAGAATCACATCACCAACTTTATCTATAACAGCTTCTACATACATCTTACCCAGACAACTCACAACATCTTCAAAACGTCTGTTTTATGCCTGCTTTATGTCTGAACGTCCGTGGCTCTAAAAAAGACATCTTAACGATATCTACTATAAGGCGTCTTAAAGACGTCTGACTTAAGACTGTTTAAAGACATTTATTTTAAAAGTTCTTCAGAGTCTTTTTTATAAATAGCAGAGTTGTATCAAAAAGTATGTTGTAGCCGTTGTCGGTAGGTGTATTATATTATTTTAACGTTTGGGAAGAAATAACTTTAAGTCCTTTTAAAATACACTACGGGAATGCATTGTGGGATTTAACCTTAACTTAACGTATAACTACAGTACAGTGGAATAACGTACAACAGAATTTTAAGCTTAATTTAGATATATCTGGCACACAAATATCTAAATTTACTTAAAAAATGTCGAAGGTAGCATAATGAGTTTGCAATGAAATACTTGATAATGAAAATGATTTTTAAAATGCTGTATGTTGATATTCACTCCTACGCCTATAGTAATTATATTTAAATGTCAAAAATAAAAAATGATTACTTTAAAGATTAAAATAAGCTAACATACACAGTTAATTTCATGTTACCTATTGCTTCTACTAACAATTTTGTTCTTATGTTCGTAATTTAAAACAGTTAAACGTTTTATTTTATCTTCTTCTTAGGTTACTAAGTTATTCAAGCTAGAAGGATCATCCAGTTATGACAGAAGTTCTTTTATTAAAAAAAAGTATGACGTACAATAAAAAGTGTTTTATTGCATGTGCAGTTTTACCCAAAATATTTTTTGTCCTAAACGTGTTCTGAGGAGATATCCTAAAAATGTCTGAGTAAGATGTCTTCATGATGTATAGTTTATTAACATTCGACGTCTTCAATATATCTTAAAGATGTCTAAAGACGCAATGAGATGTTTGAATATCTTGGCTTAACATACTGACAAAATTTTAGCCTTCAAATATTTAAAGACCAAGACAGAATTTATCGTGGTGACGTCAGCTTCCTGGAAACGTTTTCTGCTTGCAACAACATGTTGAAAGTAATCGGAATATACTACAAAATTAATTTTGCTATTATTCAGATTTTTATGTACTTATAGACAGCACGGAATACATTGTGGTGACGTCAGTTTCCTTGAAACGTTTTCTGCTTGCACCAAGATATTGAAAGTGTATTATAAAATGTATTTACTATAATTCATATTTTTAGGTACATATTCACCGTTTTTATTATTAATTAGTGCTTTGTAAATTACATATCATATAATTGAATTATGAATAACGTTTTTTGTATATTGGTATTCGGTAATGTGGTTCCAAAAGACATTCTAATTTAGAACCAATACTGTTTAGCTAATACATATTAGATCAAATTTTGCAGTAAATATTACATAAAAAACGTTTACTCTTTGCTAATGACCTAAAAATTTTTAGAAATGTAAAATCGATTAAGGATTGTAATGCAGTACATGATCTTTAAAACATTAATAACTGGTGTAATTTAAACAAACTGAATCTTAATTTTGATAAATGGATATTGTTTCTTTTAGACGTAAATTGGTCACAACCGAATGTTGTTATTCTATTAATAATATACCCGTTACTCGATGTAAAAATATTAAAAACTTGGGTGTTATCTTGTTATCTTACTTTCGATTTACATATTAACACAATTTGTTCTTCCTCTACAAAAATGCTAAGATCTATTATTTGTAATTTTTGATATTTCTTTAATAATTAAGTAATATATGCATTATACTATGCATTTGTTAGATCTAAGCTAGAGTTTTGTTCCGTATTATGGTTAAAAAAAATTGGTAGTTCAATTTTCTAGTATAAAATTTTTTTAAGTATAGAATTTGTCCCTCGATGTACGCTATTCTTTTCTTTGTAGTCTGTGACCTGCGTTTGTTATTCAGCAGTTTTCTTTTTATGTTAGGCCCCGTAAATCGATTCTGCTGTCTGAGTTTTCGTTTTTTTTTGTTGTTTGGTTTTGTTTTTTTTTTTATCGTTTGATACGGTATTAGCATCAAGAACGTTTTGCTCGTTATTTGTGAGGTTTAAGTTTATTGGTATTTACTTTTAAATGCATAAAGATCCGTAGTTTTGTTTTTTTGATTTAGTACTTTACTTAGCTATCTTCGTAAAATAACAATTCTTTATAATTTACGACTTCCTTTTTGAATGTAAGTTGATACATTTTTCTTGGTAATTACACTTTGATTAAGCTCTATCTTGAACCACCTGCAAAAATGCAAGTCTCAGCGTTCTTGTGAGAAATATTTTCGTCGAGGTCTACGTGAGGAGATTCACGTGGCTAATTATAATTGCCGTCTTTGTTAAGTGCGTTTGTTTTGATGCTCTATCTTTTACGTAGATGTTACCGCTCAAGCGGAGGGAATTTGGTGGGAAGACGAAGTGTTAAATATGAGAGTGTTTGGTTTTTGGGGAGGAATAATCATCAATCGATCGTTGGTCGCACTTAAATTACCGGTTACCGGGTGGTAAGGGTACGTTAACCCTGTCGTCATGCCGTACCGCGGAAGTTAAAAAGAAAATTGGTACCGTGAAAATGTAGTGTAGTGGTGGAAAAGTTTGATTTTTATCTTCTTTTCAAAGTTCGTAATTTTCGGATTAAGCAAATTTCACGGTTTCCATAATTATAACGCAAGTTTCAAGTTGGATATGCAATCGTTAGGTTGTACTGTGTCCTGTCTTCCCCTGTGTGCGGATTAAGTGTTAAAAAGGAAATTCTTCCGCCGGCATAGAAAATTATTTGGAGTACCGTTTCGATTGACCACTTCGGCCATAACCATAAGTACGTTCCTGCAGTTACGACGAATTCAAGGTATTTATGTTGCACCATTTATTTAATCGTGAAGATATTATTTACGTGTTTTAAGTGTTAAAAGCTTTGAATTTTCAAGTAAAAATTACAAGTGTTTCGAAGTTAACTTTAATGTAACTAATTAATGACCGTATTTTACGGTACTGTTTTATCCCAAGTTTAAAATTTATTAAACGGGACCGAATTATCGATTCAAACTTTATATTTATACGTTAGTTTTATAAGTTTATTTCATTTTGTTTTTGAATTATATCGACGCACACGGCCGTGATCATAGATGTTTTAAGATTGATTAATTTGTGCTGTTTATTTCTTTAAAATTCTGTATTGTGTATCTTATTATTTTGTTTGTGTATTTATCCCATTATCTTTGAATTTGTTTTGATCAAACTTGCATTCACGTATTATTTTTTTTTATTATTTTGCTACTGTTTTGTGTATTTTTTTTTGATAATCTCAATTCAATTATTTTATTATTTTATTCATTTTGTTTTATTTTGTTCAAATAAATGTTAAATTGTTAAATTGTAAAGAGCTTTTAATTCCGTCGGCCTCCGCGTGTGTAACTTTATTAGTTTATTTTAGGTTTTAGCGAAATGCACCCTCTAAGGTAAGTCCGTTGGGGGTGTATACTACAGAAGCGGACTTATGGGTGGCAAGGGTCATTAGTCCATTAAGCTTTACTCTTTCCTGGCGCCCTTTGATTTCGACATTATTATTTATCGATTTTGTGTTTCGTCTAGTAAATCCATTTCGATCACGAAACTTTTAAATAAAACCCACCCCTTCTCCATTGAGCTAGTGGCACACCCCGTTTATGTTACTACATTGCAGGCAGTGACTTTGTGTTAATTTTGGCATGTAACAAGTCGGCTGTCAAAACAAATTCATTTGGTGCTAACGTTTTGTAAAATATCTTCATAAGACGAGTATAACTCTATAAGATCTACGTTAAAAACTAAAAAAACCGGAGACAAGAACTTTTCTTTGAGATCCTACTCATGCGGCAAACACCTACCCGATTTTCTTATAACAATTTTGTTCTTTTTATTTCTTTTATCGATTTTCTTGAATTGTGATTTTCCTAGGATACCATCATTCAGTGGTAGTTTAGTTAGGAAATTTAAAATAAAGTAGCATATACTGTTGGTTTGACTTTGCTGTGGTTGTCGATTTGCTTTTGGCTTAATTGGTTTTCTAGTTAGACGTTTGTTAATTATGTATTGTTTAGACGAGGAGGATTCTGTTAAGTGCATAAATTTAAAAATGCACTACCCTGTATATTGATTTGATTAAAATTACTTTTCCATTTCACGACGCCATCTATCGTTGGTTCCTTCGTACTGAGAAGACGATATACGGGTCATTTTTGACTTTAACATTGTTCATGTTATAACCTATGTCTGCGTGAATTAAAAATCGTTTTCTTAAAACATCCACGTGTTGTGACACGATGGGTAATGAAAGTATTTTTAATTAACTAATTTAATCCACGCAGGCGCCATGTGCTACCTCCTAAATATGGGTGTTCTTGTCTTAGTTTAAAATCTATAAGGGAAAGATTATAATCGAAAGCTGTAGACCTATGAACGCTGCGATACAAAGGTAGAATCTATCTTTGGAGGCAATCAATATCTAAATACCATCGTGGACGATTATTTTCAGGAAGTTTGATTACAGGAAGCCAGTAGGAAAACGTTATCTGAAGGTACACCTGAATCTTGGTAAGTCAATTTTTGATTTTAATTATTCGCTGTCGCTACGCTGCTACTCATAAATAATCCTATTTACTACTCGTGGCAAAGCGTCCGAATTGATTTGCTTCTTATTATTATTATTACTAAATTAGTTTAAGTAAATTACTATCGCATGCTGATTACGTCAACTGTCAATTATTACTATTATTAATATAATTTACTTACAAAGACTTTTTATATGTTCTGATGGTTACACTTTTGCTTTAAGTGTAGAGTAAGTTGCCGATATTGCTATATTTGTACTCGGACTAAAATTATCCTACTCATGCGGCAAACACCTGCGAAACCAACTTTCATTGAATATGTACAACAGCATTCGATAATCGGGTTCTGTTATGTGTACTTCTTTGAGCAGTAATTAACAATTTTGTAAGTGTTTGCCGCATGAGTAGGATCTCGAAGAAAAGTTCTTGTATCCGGTTTTTTTAGTTTTTAACGTAGGTCCTATAGAGTTATACTTGTCCCATGAAGATATTTATCGATATTAATCCCTCATTATTCTTTATTGAATAGAAACATGTGGCCAAAGCGTGGCGGAACGGATATCAAATTAACAAAAAAATTACAAAAGAATCCTAACGAAACGGATGTAAATATCTTACCCTGTGACGAATGAATTACTGCAAACACACAATGAATTCACAATTTGATGTCTATTACATAGGATGTAATTAGAAAACTTGCAGTCTCTACGCAAAGCAGGCCATTTTCTGCAGTTGTCAGCTTAACGACTTCGTCGTAACAATGACAGACACAAGAAAAGATTGGCAGAGTGCGTCAAAACCGGAATCTAATTTTAATTCAATATACAGGGAATTACGTTATAAAAATTTTGCACGTAACAATACTCCACGTGAATATGTAAGCGAATTTTGTGTAGTTTTTTGTATTGAGGGCTTAAATTAATTCTTTAACGGGTCCGATCCTTCCATCTGTAACCTTATCAGTGACGTTTGTAACACCTGATACACCTGTTTGTTGAAAAGTTCCATGACGTCGCGTTATTGATTACGTTATTTCTTATACATCGTTGTAAACGAAACGGCAGAGGTGGCCGTAATTGTTTTAGAAATCATATATGAATTTGTTTCAATTACGCGTGAGCTTTGGACGCTCGGCTACGGACCACCTCTACCGCTTCAAAGCGCGTGACGTTCTCCTGCTTAAAAGTATTCAACCGAAACGAAACACCGAATAAAGGCCGCCGTCAACGCTGAAAATGCTTTCTCTCTGCCAAGACTCGTTCCTGGTAGAATCTCTTTCTAACGACCTAGTCCTGGTGGAATCCGACCTGTGTTTATCCGATTAATAATTTGCTTCCGAATGCTTTTGTACCCGGCTAACTGTCTCCCAAATAACGAAGACCAGCTTTCGAACTCAAATTTTTGTGTTCAATTTTCCGTTTTGTATTAGAACGCCTGTTACGTCGAAACGCCCTCCCTCAAGTTGACCACAGTTTTCCCCTTCACCTAGTAGTATTTGTTATAACCGAACCACAGTTTGTTAGTAAATTGACAAATCAATTGCGCCAGGCTGGTGTAGGATTTGTTAAGCGTAAACTAAATCTCCAGTTATTTTCAACCCTCATCGTAGGTTGGCGCGTTGAAATACTGATCAAACCAGGCTGGCTTAAAGTATTTCAATACGTTTGGCATCGCTACGTTTTGGTTTCAGGCTAAGGTCTAAAATTCACCATTCCAAATCAATAAGTCAGTTTCAAAACACTCAAACCCAGTTAACCGTAGCAGTATATTACCTGGAATACTTAATTAATTACACCTAAGTTTTAACCCATATTACTATACCTGAATAATTTTCCTCCCTGTAATTTCCGTACGTATCCCGGTTATTAACTTAATTTTTAGCACCGTTCTCGAAAAGATTGCAACAACGCCATTTACGTCTAATCATTTTCTTTTAGGAAAAATAGTTTTTTTAAGGTTAGATACAAGTCGTGGACCGCATTCAACGAATCCCAATTTCAATAAATTGGTAGGCCGCATTCCATAGAAGCCCGAAGTTAATAATTTTAGTAAAATAAGTTATTTGTTATAAGAAGGGGGAATAGAACTTGTTACGTACATAAATTTAAATAATGCATTACCCTGTATATCAGTCTAATTAGAAGTTGCTTTTATATTTCTTGACGCCATCTATCGGGTTCGTTGGTCACTTTGGATTGAGCAGACGTCATTCCGATGAGACTTCCGGCATTTTGACGGTAACATCGTACCTGGTAATATCTAGGGTTGCGTGAGTGAAAGTTCGTTCTCTAAATTCATCCACGTGTTAGGGACACGATGGAAGTTATGTAGTTTCTTTAAATAACTAATTTGCTCCCGCAGCGTAAGTGATTTTATTTCTTTCTTTAATTAAAGGTAATTTTTATATCTTTTTGGTTAGCCGCCATGTGCTACCCAATAACTAAGGGCATTCTGGTTATAATTTAAAGCCCACCAGGGAAAGTTTGTGATTTCGTTGCGATCGTGGGGTGTTCGTATCGTCACCGGCTATTCTTACCACCATCCGGCCCATGAATTCTATCCGATACCGAAAGACGAGAGAAAACCCTCGACGAATATTGTGTTGGAAACGATTCTAAATATTTATAAGGCCTACTGTTGGAATTAATTAAATCATAGAAAAAGGGTATAACAGCATCCGACGTTCGGTTTGTGTTATGTGTACATTTTAAAATTTAAGTAATGACTTTGTAGATTTGGATTTCGTGAGCTATTAGGTTGACACGGATTGTGATTAAAATTACTTACAGGGTACGGGTCGAAGGAAGTACTTCCTCCGCACAAAAGGAACGCCTGTATTGGTGGTAAATGTTTTTATAAATTTTCTTTCGTCGTCAACGAGGTTACTCACGAAACTTACACTAATCATAACTTCGTACTGATTACCGTAATTGTAATATCATTAGTTAGTAAATTTGCTTATACTACGTATGCTGTTTATGCTTATTTGTTGTGATAATTTAATGTTAATGCTATACTAATTATTTTGCCTTATTGTCGTTAATGCCATATTACTAATTATGTAAACGATATTTACTGCGAACTATTCGTCGCCATGTTCTTCACTTATGTCATGTAAGTTGCCTATCCTACTGTGATTCGATGTTGTATATTCTCACTAGCGTCTACTTAGATGTGGCTATTTAACTTCGACTATATTTAGATATATAAGATATAGATATATTTGATCGAGTAATTAAAGTGCAATTGTTATTAACGATTTAGTTTTTCTCTTTTATTCGTTTCTTTCAGCAGTTACGAACTTAACATCTAGTTACAAGTTTATTACCATTTCTGTTGTGAGCAGACAGACGTACTTTTGGATAGGCTCTGGCGCCCTTAATTATCTTTTCATTATTGTCTAGGAACCCTACCCTCTCTCCGACTATTGAGAGTTGGCCGTGCAGGTTCGTAACCAGCAAAAACTTGTAACAAACTCCATCACTTGTACATATTTATTGTAATAATTACATTTTTAAGTTATAGAATAAATTTATGTTAGTTGTGTTCAAATTAATAACGCTTTAAATCCAAAGCCAAGACTGTGAGCCACCGGGGTTTTACGCCGTCAAGGGTTGGAAACCTTCAGAATTATCCCCCGTTTGGAGATGGACTACTACAAAAACTGGGAAAACTTATTCCGTTAAGTCGAAGGGAAACGCTGCGCATTTGCGTTCATAAATGATTGGATGCTAAAGGGGACTTTTTACTTTTGTTAAAATTATATTGGGTTTAATATTACATTTTAGGTAACTTAAGTACGGAATTAGCTAATCCCCTACTGGATAAAACCCAACTGTGGGTATAACTATTTCAATTTTTTTTCGATTTGTGCTTCGGTGGTCATGTCGTTTTTTTTAATAAAACACAGGTTAAGTTTAAGAAACCGAACCTGTCTAATGGTGTGATTCTTAATCCACCCGTCAACCGGAAGGTTAAAAAAATTACTCTTTGTGTAATTGTGTATTAAACAAAAAAATAATTTACGCGCTAATAGTAAACTACTAAAATGGGATTTATTAATCCGTAAATAATTTTTTTAACAACTCATAAACAGTTATATTTTTATTCAACTACAAAACGGCTCGCGTATTGTATTAAATCGACAAAAACGAATTATTGCATGTTTTTGATTTAGAAAACAATCATTCGAATTCATGTTTATAAAAGAAGCGTTTCCGGTTTACCAAACATGCAATTCTACCTTATTAATCAAATAAGAAAATATAGTTTGACAGTAGTTTTCTACTTCTTTTGCGAAATTATTAAATCACTACGATCAGTAATCTTTAGCATTTATTTTTAAATGCAAAATAATTTACCTAAAAATCTTGCTGGGGCGTTAAGTAAGAAAAATATGATCTATTGTTTTTTTTGGATTTTACATTATATTGGTGTAAGTTGACCCAAAATAATATGTTCAATAAACATGTTTTTACTTATAAACAACGTCAAAAACTGTTTATCTAAAACTGCACCTTGTATTTGGTTACGTATAATGTTCGAACATATTAGTATCATGTTTATGATGTCGTTTACGTCTATGTACATACACGCTATCGTATGTAACTGAATATTTTACTCGACAATAACAATGTAATAAAAATTAATTACATTTATATGTGAAAACAATTTTTTGTAAAATATATATTTCAATAACAGTTTTCGGTGATATTAAAATAACTAATTTGGGTATTTCTGTGCAAAGACTAAGACAATAGCACGAAATTTAATAAAGTCAAACGTTAATTATCCTGTTCAAAGTATGTCTCTTTTCGTATTGATACAACGTTGCTTTGTTAAAGCATTGCTCTTAATGAATGCGTTGGGGTTGGTTTTCGAGTTCGTCTTGAGTATTCTCGTCACGGTGGTTTGGATGGCTAATGTAATATTAATGAGTCCCTTTCGTTAGAGTATTGTATATTAGAAATAGAAAATAATTGCCCACGCCCTTTGTCAAACACCCAAAAATTCATGGCACGCAATGATGTAGCGCGTATATTCATACACTAATACAAATCACAAAAATTGTTGCACAAGCATTTATTTGTTATATAAAATTATTAAAAATTTTCTAACACAAAATAAATGTTTTTGTGTTGTTTTCATGTTAGTTAAATAACGTGTTAATACTATGAAGCAAAATTAATGTGTACTTTAGAGAAATCAATAAATGTTTTCAGTGTGTACGCATTTTTTTTTTCAGGGGCGGAATATTTTAAATCGACAACAACATCATTATTTCAATTTATTCAACAACGTTTATAAATAAAATCTAATTTGTAAACGGAAGTATTTTAAATTATTTTTACAGTGTTAATGCTTTACGTTTTTCTGATTAGAAGTGGAGATCTTTTACCTCTGTTGTAATTCAGTAGATAGTCTGTCAATGTCAAATCATAGCAAACACAAATTGTATACTTTGAGGATAAGTGTTTGTAACCGTCGTTTGATTTTTGCACGTATTCTCTAGTGAGAGAACCGGTACTTATTGACTTACATTTCATCTCTTTTGTAACATTTCTTTTATTTCCTTTTGTACTATCGAAGTATTTAACGTTTTCGAACTAATAATAATTTTTTAGGGCTAATTGTTTACTTATTTAATTTAAAAAATTACAAAGTTTTGAAGTTGAACTAGAAACAATCAATCCTAAGAGAACTTGATAATCAGGGCAAGTTCATTTTGCTACAGCATTTGCTCGAAAATCTAAAGAAAAACTACTACAAAAACTGTAGACGTAGGATTTAAAGATTAGAAAATAGCAAGTAACCATGTGTCAGATAGTTCATAACTACTGTCTGTGTTGACATTGTTGGAAAACTTACATTCCACAGATATTGTTATTTATCTTAGTTTTAATTTTAATCTTACAAGTACGTATTTAGTGCATATGCACTTAAGTCATTTAGGTCAAGATTATTGTCGTAAGTTTTGAGTACATTTTATAATTTAACGGTAAAAAAAACAGTTTAGGAATTTTAGGAACAACAACAACAGCGCAGTAAATAGTCTGGAAACTAAACTTCAAGATTGCCGCAAAAATCTAAACGCAAGATTAAATATTACCCAAACACCATTTTGCCATTTAAATAAAAAATTTTGTTGATATTGCTTGCAATATAAAATCAAACTACTTTAAAGATAAGCTCAAATTATTCTTCGTTTACATAGACCGTAGCTTTTATTTTCGTATCGTAAATTACTAGCGTATTACCGTTTACTTACATTAATGCAACGTATTTGAACATTTTAACGTACCCAAAAAGCTTGATATGCTTTTGGATCCAAATTGCTTTTAACAACTGCTGCAGGATTGTTCAATTAGAAGTCCTAGTCTGCGTACGTTGTATCAAATTTATTTGGGATAGGATGCTACTATATGTATAACAAAATTTTATGGTTCATTCACTGTCATTTAATTCAAAATTATAGCTTATTTGAGTTTTGGGAAGTTGAACGGACACTAGCAGCAAAAGTCAATTGATGAAGAACAAAGTACTTCATAAGCTGTATGTCGAAATATAAAAATTTAAGTCACATGTTTGAAGTAAACTCGTTTTCTATAGTCCTCATTTCTTCATCTTTGTTTTTTTTCATCATGGCATAATAAAAGAGAATAGTGCAATAACATTGGGTTTTAACTAGTAGAAAAAACTCAAGGATTACTACATGTGTTATGCTAAAAATATTACGGTGTGGTTTTTGTGCTGTATAAATTTTGTCCCGGGACGTGGGTTTTTTTGACATATAGTCTGTTAGGGTGACCTATGGTTACATATTAAACCGCCTACTTCCATTTTGTGCAGAACGAAAGTCAGACGTATGTAGTATAAAGCCCATGAGTTTGTATGGATTTAAATATCTTAAATCATCCACGCTAATTTTGAATAGTAAATGATGGTTTAAGGTGTGGTTGTTATGAAGAATTCATCAGGGTAAAGATGCATTGTCACTTTATGACAAAATTAAATTTTTTTATTTTGTCATTAGCGACTTTGGTCCCCGGCTCATGTCCTATTAATTTTAGTTATCTGCAAACCTTCTTTTAACTTTAAGATACTGGCACCTGTTTTTTTATGCTGACCAATTCTTATCATGACGATATGGAGTATTAAGAATGGATTTGATTGTTACGTTTACAAACAAATTGGGAGGCGCATTTACCGAAATCTTTATGTATGTGATAATTTACTTTTTAGAAATGTTAGAAAATTGTCTAGGAGGTGCCGTTAGCTAACAGCATACTTCGGAACAAAAATTTTTTAGCTAGCACTTTACTAATGCGCCAACCTAATTTTTCTACTCTCGTAACTTGTAAAGTTGACACATTTT
Organism: Aquatica leii; assembly: GCA_035610365.1. Classification (NCBI taxonomy): domain Eukaryota; kingdom Metazoa; phylum Arthropoda; class Insecta; order Coleoptera; family Lampyridae; genus Aquatica; species Aquatica leii. Next base: position 16,580,240 of record CM069432.1, read on the forward strand.
TTATTAAAAACTCTAATTTACCACTCTAAAACATGTTTATTATTTTTGATTTAAAAACAACTTTACAAATTCTATCGCGAAAAGATCGTTACAATTTTTAACTCCTGTCAAAAATTTTTGGAGAACTGGTATTTCTCTAAAGAAATTAAAACCTATCTAACAAAAACCACTTTGCAACAAAAAAATTGATTTGTATTTTACATGTGATAGTTTTGCTGGGGTAAAAATTCAGATTTAGTTTATGACGCGACCTAACTTTCTCGTATTACCACAACAAGTTGGGTTACTTTGTAACCGGCGTTGAAATTTGGTCGTGAATCTTTTGTAAAAGACCCCGTATTCAGATTTATTGGGCTGAATTTTCTTTTATTTTAACGATTGATTACTGTGTAAGCATCGAAAACGTTTTACTCGTTATTTTATTACGTTTAATTTAAGTTGATTTGTATTTTATAGTTATTTCACAATTATTATTGGTTTTTTTTTTAAACGCATAAATTTCCGTGGTCTTGTATTTGATTTAGTGTTTTTACTTCTGGTTATTTCAATGGAATACCAACTCTATCTAATTTATGACTTCCTTTTTGGAATGTAATTTGATCAATTTTTCTTAGAATCTACTTTTGTTTATGTTGAGGTCATTTACGAGCGTGATTTGGATCACTTGATAATTTAACTAAGTAAGCATTTTTTTGAGAACATTTCCTGTCTTTTCGTGTGCGTACGTGACGTAACGCACGTGGTAACAATATTTTTCATCTTTGTTAAGTTACTTTGTTTAGTGTTCCATCTTTTACAAAGATTTTACGGCGCAAGTTTATTGAATTAAGTGGGATTACGAGGAGTTAAAAGGAGTAAAATTTTGATTTTGAGAGAGATCTTTTTTTAGTCGCAATTAAGAAATACCGGGTTCCGTGACGTAGTCAAGGGTTCGGGGAAGTTAAACAAATGGTACCGTAAAAATTAAGTGGTGTGATAGGAAATATTGGTTTTCCAAGTTCGTAATTTTACGGTTTAATGAACTTCATGTTATCCATAATAAAGCTCACGTTCGAGTTGGATTTATTTACGATGTGTTATGCTGAGAATCCAATTTTCGCTTTTGTGCGGATTTCAATGCTGAATTAAAACATATCTTCCGCCGTCATTCCATTGTTTGGGGGTCCCACCGAACCTTCAGTCGACTACAAGAACACCTAGACCGTCCCGGGGTCGATCTAAACTCGAAAGCTTCTGGAACCACTGTGCCCAGCAGTTTACCTGGAGTATACAATTGAGTAAAGGTATTTATTGAATTTGTTATTATCGTAAAGTGAACCGCGATCGTTATGATTAAAAGCTTTGATTTGAGTCGACTGAGTTACGGCTAGTTATAATTATTTCAAGAAACACTTGAAGAAGTTTGCGTGAATTTCGCTTTGATTAATTAATTTTGGTTGGTGTTTTGTAAAAAAAAAATAAGCCGTATTCATGCATGAAAGATAATGTAACATGTAATTTTTTTTCTTTAACGCTGAGTTCGAAACCAGAGTTTCGGACGTCTATTTTATGACTTTTGTATTTTTTTTTGTTGTTAAATTTACGGATTAAGTATGCGGACAAGGCCTTGAATTTTATTTTTATTTGTTTTTGAACAAGTTAGCGCTTTATTTTTCTATATATATTAATTTTTATATTCAGTTTGTGAATTTTGTCTGGTTTATTATTATTTTATTTATTATTTTAGTAATTCAATAAATGTTAAATTGTCAAACTGTAAAGAGCTTTTATTCATTCAGCTGCCGCGTACGTAAATTTTTAAGTACATTTCAGAGTTTAGCAAGTTACAACTCGAGGTAAGTCCAGGGGTTGTAACCAACAAGATCAGCTTCTGGGTTATCAGGGGTCCAGAAGCTATAATCATCGTGTCCTTGATTGGCGCCCTAACCGATTTTGAGTTTTTTTTAACCATTTTATTTCGATTTTATGTCAATCTCGTTTCCAAGTTATCACGGAATTTTAAAATATAATCCACTCCGTCTCCACTGAGCAGCGGCACAACATTGTTTGTGTTACCTCATTTCAGGCAGTGACATTGTTTCCAACTTTTGCATGTAATAACTTCTAGGTGTCTGCCTCTTAGGAATTGGTAAAGTTTTTCTCAAGTACCTCTCTTTTGAGACGGTAAATTAAAACATGTACGTATACAAACATTAAACACAAACACCACTTTTAAGAGCTAACTTAAGGTCAAGTTAATGGGATATTTGTGAGATGGACAAATAATTTTGAGAACTTAGTGGCATCTCTGCGATGTTAACAATAAAAGTCATCTTGAAACTTGACGCATTCTGTTTATATTATTGGATAACTTATTTGCAATTTATTTATGATATTATATATCTATTTTTACTACACTTTAAGCAATTTTAAGGAAATGTTTGGATACGTCATTAGCTAATCGCACTTAGATACATATTTGTGTTACGATTAGTTTATGCAGATTTGTTTGTGTAATTACCTTTTGTATCAAATTATATTTTCATACTTTATTAATAATAACCCATATACCTACGTGTATAAAGTGTTGCCTACTCTGCCAACGCTAGAATTACTTGTCTTTTCTTATGTTATCATACAATTTGTAATACTGATTGTTGCTTCTATTCTATTTTACTGCTGCCATAGCAATAAATATATTTGTTGTTATACTTATCTGGTTTGGTTTGTTTGCTTCCAGCGTTTGTCAGATGTAAGCGGGGATCTGAAGTGTATGTTTGTTTTGTTTTGGCGCTCTTTTAAATATTTTATAATCAGCACATCGGCAATTACATTATTGTTATAAATAAATAATTAACTGTTATTTATTGTTAATTTGATTTGATTGATGATTTAATTATCATTAACGCATATTTTTTCCGTAATGTTTCTAACAATAACTGAACTTTATTTCTAAAAAAATTAAAACTTGTATCTTTACTTGGTTGCAATGATACAAACTGCAGAATGCATAACCAATTTTATAGAAGAAATCCTAGTTGCCAAGTGGAAAATGTGACATTCCTGTAGTAAGTTCTTTAAATTATTTTAAAATATTTCTACCCTCAGGATACTTTATTCTTACACATTATTATTACAGTAATGCAGAATACATACAAACCGAAAAAGCAACCATCGAAAGAAAACCAGAAAAATTACCAACATCATGCTGATTTTGAGAATTTGAATAATCGAACGAAACGACCAAGGACTGAGAAACTTCGCTTAATGCACACTACATCCGCTATGCACATAAGCCTTTGTGCATTGAGCTCTGCTCAAACTTCAAAGTTATTGAAAGATATGACTTTAAAAATGCCGGACCTGGCCCCTAAGGCCAATAATTGTTAATAAAAAATAGACGAATACAAACCCTAGAAAAACAGTTTACCTTTTGTATAAAAAAATGTTAGTAGCTAAGAAGCGCCGTGATCCCGATTTGTTACCTTTTACCGTGCGCAAAAGGAGAAGCGCAAGCATATTGCTAATAGGCTAAGACAAACAGCTGTAAACATCGTCATTGCTTTATATTCTAGCTATTAAAATAATAGTAAACTGATATTCAGGGGTGGATGTGGCAGATCGACGAATCACTAGTACAAACAAAGGTTGATCAACGAAAGTAGTTGCGATGCTTACGATTTTTTCACTTCCGCTGTCGGTAGTAACAAAATCGTGATTTAAAAAAACCCCAAGGTTTTGTAAACGCAATTTTGTAGTCCCATAAGACTACAGTTTTTGAGAGAAAGCATAAAAACACCGTGCAGAAACAACATTACATTCGACGATATCGTGAAAATTTTTCTCATAAATGCAGTTGGGCAAAAACTATAGATGTTTTTTGTCGACCCCTCTTATCTTCGGGCCCTGTCATATCCAAATCTCCAGGATCCAAAAACTTTGATTGGCAAACCGTTACTGTCCAAAGTTTTGGATCTGCTCCACCCTCTCCCTGCACATGTTTCCATTAATGCGAACGATGAAAATAAAGATGAATCATAGCAAGTTAAACGACGAGGATTTAGATTTTTGCTAAGTATTATTATATAGTGTTTACATAAACCAGTTTTCTTAAATTTTGATAGGTTTTTTTGTTTGCCTAATAAATACTCGAGTACAGTTTGTACACTTAATTTTATATATTCTTGACTTATTTTGTATTTTCAATAGGTTTTTAAGATTGCTCAACAAACTTTGTAAACGTTATTAGAGCTTGTGATTATTCTAAAATATAATTTTTCAAAAATAATAGAAAGACCTTTGGAATATGCAAGATGAGGTATGTGTAGCAGTTGAAATCAGAAATAACATTGTCGAATTATCCATTTAACGTAAATTCTTTAATTAAAAAAAATATTTGTTTAAATTATGACATTTTGTAAATTTATGTTTTTACAAGCTTATAGGTCTTACAAACCTTGCACGGCCAACTCACGCAGTCGGAGATAGGGGAGGTTCAAACAAAAAATATTTAAAGAGCGCCAGATCTTTTATAAGTAAAGCTTCTGTTTCGATCAGGACAGAAGGTCCAATTTTAGGTTCTTAATCCTTGTTACACTGATGTTTAATGTATAACAAGTATAATTTAATAACGTAGATTATTAACAACGAGCTCCCGAAATTTTGTAGTACATTCAAAATACATAAATGCCGGTAGAAATCTACAAAATTGTTAATACTAAAAGAAATTAGATATAAAAACCCAATGTATCGAATGCTGTTCCTCGCAATTAATAAAAGGTTGGTATCGCAATCGACTGACGCATAAGAAGAAATATCTCGGAGACAAATTCTTGTCGAGACTGGTTTTTTTTTGTTTGAACATAGGTCTTCCAGAATTATAATCGTTTCGTAAAAGTATTTGCTGATATTAATCCTTCATCGATTGATAATGCATCAAAACATGCAGCCAAAAACGTGGCGGAACGTGCCTAGACGTGCTATCAAATTAAAAAAGAAATTATCAAAGAATTCTAAAAACTAATACGAAAATCTTACTTTGTGATAAATAAACTACTCGAAATACGTTCTCAAATTAGAATTTTATATTCATTAACGCCGATCTTGTAAGATTTAGAATGATTGATCACAAGCACGATTTTAAGTATTTGACGGTTTGACGCCTTGACAGGAAATAGAATAAACTAAACTCGGTGGATGGCGTCAAAAACAGAAATCTAACTTAAAGGTAATAAATATACAGGGTATTACATCAGAAATTAATGCACGTAACAGCAAGATAAAAGCGTGGAGCTTAGATAACAAAACAAAAGTTAAAATGAAAATAGAAATTTAAGCATACGCCAAGGATAAAACCCTAGAATCCAAAACCAACCTAACTACAATAATACCCAACCCAAGAAGAAACTTAGATGAAAGAGGTTTTTCCAATTTGCTAAGCACTACCAACCAGATGTGTCCAAATATCGCATGAAGCGGAATGATAATCCTAAGAACCAAAAACACCAACCAACAGAAGAGAAGTATCAGAACAGGTACTCGTTGAAAGTCGACATCAGTCGTTACGCTAGACAACAAGAGAACAACGCAGTCCCATAGACCCCACTAACAGGCACTATTAAGCAAACCAAGAGAAGAAGAAGAAGTATAGGTTTAGGAAAGAAAGAAGTTTAGAACACGGTCAAGGACAACGCCCTAAAATCCCTTGAAACCTTAGCCCACGAATACAAATCCAACCCTAAATGTAAGTCCCCAAAACTCAAGAAGTAAAAAGAAAAACCAAGTATCTAGCAGATTTTGTCATAAGCGGATTTAGAAGAAAAGTCAAAAAGAAAAACTAATGCAGTTGTGCCCAAAAAGTCGTCAACAGACGGTATGAAATTCTTCTACCAAAAAACCAAACAGACCCTAAAGATCTAAACAAAGAAAACCAACGAAGGAATCTCAAGCAAAAAAAGATTCTAATTAAAAGTCGACACCAGTCGGACTACCAAAAAGGCAAAAAAAATCAGTAATCCAAGAGCCACAAAGTCACCAAAAAGCTAAACACCAAATGAGTGCCAATCTAAAAACTCTAAACCGCGAAACCCAAAACAAACCCAAAAGGAAAAGAAGTAAAAGTCAATTACGAAGAACAAGAATCTAGCCAATTGAGCAACGTGAGTGAGTGCTCGTTGTGTTGGTCACATTGAAACGATGACAAAAAAGAAAACGATTAGAAAAAGGAGACAGCAAAGAATAAGCGGAAGTGATAGACAAAATGGATGTAAGAGTAGTGGCTTTTACATAAGGAGAAACAATACGATCCCTATGTAGACGTGTAGACTTTGTAGCAACACCAGTGTTGGAAAGCTTCGACGTTGCTGGCAAGGCGTGACGTAGCCTAATCTGATTGCTTCGTTGTGAGTTCAAAGAAGAACAATAGCGTATGAACTCGGGAACTTTAGGACTTATATGAGGCCAGCAGAAGTGACAGCGAAAAGTTTCTAAAGTGCGCTTAACACTGCGGTGATCAGTCAAATTAAATGTGGTGATCCTGAATTAGTTGCTTGCGCTGGTCCGATGGTACAACTAACTTCCACACGTAAGGATCAGAAGAAGAAACACGTACCCGTTTACATAAAAGAGAGAAACGACGAGGGGAAGCAGTGACTTTAGATATCATACTTAAGTACCACGGATCAGTAGTAGGCCTAATAATCCTAGAAACTGAAAAGAAATTAGAAGGAAGAAAAAGAATAGAACGAACAGTACGTAAAGGCTTGTCACCTTGAGAACGACAACGAACACAAGTATTCGAAGTAGAAGTAGATACGGAAGGAGAAAGTGTAGAAGTATGAAGAGAACAAGTAGCAGGAACAGCAAAAGAAGCAGAAGTAGAAGTCTTACTAGCGATGGCTACATATGACTCTTGAACTTTGTAACCAATCCCTGTTGAGAAATTGAAAGAATCACGAGAATTGATGTTCGACTCCAAACGCTTGCCTAAATATATTAATTGAGCTAAAGGAAGTTGATAGAACGGCGTTAGATTCCGGCGAATAACCTTGAGCTGCATTTGCTCTGACACCAATTCCGATAGCTGAAGAAAGAGGTATCGCATGGTGGTAACGTAAGTACCAATGGATGCATCAGGCCCCATAGTACGCTTGCGAATGGTCTCCATCAAACGATCATCGTAATCTACAGGCAAAAACTCCGACTTCAATAAAAGTACTAACATCATTCCAATTTCCTAAGTTTGTTTCTAAATGAGAGTCCAAAAAAGTAAGAAATGGTGGTTCTTCATCTGAAGAATACATTGCTAACACACTTAAATCACAATAAAACCTAAAACAAGAAACTAAGCAAAGCAGAAATCTGCTAACACATTCCTGACTAAAACTCAAATCAAAGCAAAGTAAGTACAGGAGTATCACTAATAACTAATCCAGTAAGAGAAAAAAAGGATTAATCGACGTAGTCAAGTTATTCCAAAAATTAATGCAAAGTCCACCGACACGTCTCTGACCAAAAATCCAATTAAATGAAAAGTAAGTAAATTACTAATATAAAGTCAATCCAAAGCACTAAAATAAAAAAAGTAAAAGTTAAGGAGGTAACACCGACGTTAAGTCTTGCAGCAATAACTAAAAAAGCCAAGTAAAACTTTAAGCAAATCGAACCCACTAAAGAAAAAGAAAAGGTAAATGAATGAATAAAACTAGAAGAAAATATCAAACCCACAAAATCGAGCCTCTGAAGTTGGGACAAATTTGGCTTTTGTTGCAAGCTTATAGGTCTTACGAACCTTGCACGGCCAACTCACACAGTTGGAGATAAGGGAGGTTCAAATAAATAATATTTAAAGGGCGTCAGATAGTAAAGGAAAACTTCTGCTTCGATCAGAACAGAAGGTCCAATCTTGTAACGAATTTCAGGTTTGTAAGACTAGTAACAATGTTAATCATTTTTAATTTTACTCTAATTTTAATAGTAGTAATTTGCTTACATAAACTAATTTTAAATTTTATAATACATTTCAATTTTTTATTTATATAAAACGAAAAGTTTTGCAATATGCAAACTAGAAATATTTCTCAACTACTAGTAAATTTAACAGTTGTAGACATCTGCCTTTGGCACATCACTTGATAAAGTATTTGAAAAATTTTTGCAAATAAAATTGCCAGTGCCCGTACAATATGTTCAAGAAAATATTAGTCTGAATTGTATTGCAAAAATAAATTCTTAACAAAAATATATAACAAACATAAATACCTACAATATCTTACATCTGCATGATATACAATAATGTTCAACGTCATATTTTTATCTACATTGTTATTTACTGCTTACTTTTTAGCATTCTTTGTTAAAGTTTTAAGACATGTAAAATATACGATCGTATCTTAAATAATTTTTATAAAAACCTCTGAATTTATTTAGATTTTTATTAAAGAAAATATATGGAAAGTTTGAAAAGCGCGACACTAAATGCATTTTTGTTGTCAAATTTAGAAGTGGGTGGGTTTGTCCCGAATTACTCGACGAACAGATTAATGATGCTTAGTAGGAGACATTTAAAGCAAGAGAGAAGAAAAACAACGATAGAAGAGGATATTTGCGTAAGGAAAACCAATAAATATCTGAGAAACTCGCTCTATTTGGCAGTCGGAAAGTGACTTCAGAAACTTTAGCAATGTAAATGCAATCTAAACTTGGCTCTGCCTTAATCGGGCAGATGTGGTAGTTATCATTAAATGAGGAATATGAACTGACACAAAAGTCTATATTTAATAAACCAGAACTTTGCATTGCTATGAATTCGTTAGAAATTGACATATTTCACTTGCATATATTTAATTTAAACGAAAGAACTCGTTTCGTATGCAATGAAAGAAACATTTGCAAAGTTTCTCATAATGTATTTTACATTTTATATAAACTACCATCTTAAGTATTGCGAATTTACAATTCATTGCCCAATTCGAGATCGTTTTAATGACAAAAGTTTAATTTAAACATTTTTTTACGTAGCGTTACTTGGTTCGCGTAATTAACTTATTTATTTCAAATAAAATTAGCAATAACTTATTTAACAGTTTGTTGAAAAGTTGTTCGATTTACATACAACGCCTGTAAATATATCAATTATAGTTACAGTTAAAATCGTTTGATAGCCGTAGCTAATCCTCAATGTGCTGCTTATAATAGAATTAAAAAAGCACCAAAACGGTAGAAATATCCACTACAGATTTTATTTACATCTGTTATGATGTAGACCCTTTAGATTAGACAACTTCTCGTACATATAAGCAAATCAAATGGCATAACATTAGGTTCAAAAGCAGTTGTGAATACCACACAATTGTTAATTATAAACAAATTTATTCTAAACAAAACGCACCGCTTAACTTAAGTTGTATACTTGGTCGTGATAACAATCGTAATATGTACGTCCAGTCATGCGTGCATACGACTGACCTCAAAACAAAAATAAATTGTATATAAGAAAGAAAGTATTTACAATTATGCGTTTTCGAATATGCGATTAGCTAATGGCACATCGAACACAAATCTATTAAAATTTCTGTAAATTAAACTGTTACATATATACCCAGTTATTACAAATAAATAGCTCAGTTTCATGCGATAGATTAAAAAACCAAGTGCGTTAAGCTTTCCGAAGTTTGTCGTAATCACACAAATCGAAACAATGGTTTCAACGTCTCCATCTAACATAGGTTGTCAGAATATGAATCCAAAACAATTCTCAATAATCCGTGCGTGTCTTATTAGATTGTCATACGAATTTATCAGGATAACAGAACATGTGTAGGTATTCAAAATTGCTACGATAACATCAAATCGCGTCGTAAAATAAAATGCATCTTTGCCCCAATAGATTTCTCAAAACAAGCAGTTTATTTATTCAAAATCAGTACGGATGATTTGAGATACTTAAGATGTGTAAAACCCTGGGCACAACATTAACCATACATGTAATTTCCTTAACGTACAAAACTAAAGTGTCCTTATTGACCTTCGGTATGTAAAATGACGTATCATAGGGCAAAAGTCCTACAGTACAAAAACCACACTAAAATATTTTTATCTCAACGACAAATACACAGTGCAAATGACAAACGAAACCATGAGAGTCATCTCTGGCACTATAAAGTCCACCCCAATACAATGGCTGCCGGTGCTGGCTAATATACCACCTCCCTCTCTGCGGCGCAAATCGGCACTCTTGAAGGAATGGCAGAAATGCTGTGAGAACAATCAACTTCCCATTCACCAGGACTGTACCCCACAGGTTGCTAGATTAAAATCCCGGAAACCTCCTTGGAGACTTGGCCACCAGCTCACCAATGAAAACTTCGACCTGATCGACGCATGGAGAGAAGAGTGGGCCGCATCAAACCCGGACAGTAATCACCTGATAACAGATCCAGCAGAACGCCCCCCAGGGTTTGATCTCCCCAGAAAGGATTGGGCAACTCTGAACCGGTTAAGAACCAACCACGGCAGAACTGCATATTGGAAATGCAAATGGGGACTCGCTGATAGCCCTAGCTGCGATTGCAGTAACGCCCACCAAACCCCTCAGCACATCGCCATGGACTGTCCCGATAGAAGATATCCAGGCTCTCTGGCGGAACTTCACGAAGCAGGCGCAGACGCGGCCCGTTGGCTCAAAGAATTGGATACCCACATATGAAGACCTAGTCACTCAACAGCCTTATATTGTATATATTATTTGCAATGCTCTTGTTTTAGTCCACCCTATTTGTTTTGTATTCATATACCTGAGTTTGTTTTGCTTTGTTGTTTTGTACTTTTTCTTTTTTTTTTCTTTATTATGTACACGATCTTGTCGGTTATGCCATACGAAATACATATAGTACAAAAGTCTCTTATCATGTTTATACTCCACCTTCCTTGGTACCTCTGTTCTCTCCATTGAGGACAAACAAAAATCGTGTATTTTATGTCGTCTACTGCTTCACGGTAGATACACTTGGGGTTTTTTATCCTTTAAGTAAGTGCTGAGACAACGGCGTAGAGTTAGTACTTGGGTGAGGTAGAAAATTAGGTTTCCAAACTTTCTCCTTACACAATATTCTATGTCGTTAATCAAGCGATGAGTCGATTTACTCTTCTGGCTGCTTTGCCACATGACTTGCCATGCCGTTATGGTCACGTCTCTTGTCTTTTGGGACCGCCACTTGTTTTTGCGCATTCACTGGTGCTCAGCTAATAGCAGATCTCAAGCAAATTCAAACAGGTAGCTGTGCCGCCTGCGTAGCTAACCGTTATATAATTCTTATGAAAGTCCGACCTTGTACTATTGACCATACCTTGATACTTGTCGAATCTCATCATCCCGGTTCATACAAGTGTTGCATATAGCAGCGTAGAGCTCATCGCCGTGTAAATAAGGCGGCGCTTCATGGTTTTAATGATCGCTTTCTCTAGGTGGGCTCTATATCTAAGATGCCTGTCCATATCGACCCCAACTTATTTAAACTTGTTTCTTGTCACGACGTCAAAACCTCTTAGCTTAAACCTGAAAGCATTGAGGACTAATTCCAGTTCTCTGAATCTGATTCAAGCCAATATAGTACCGATTGTTGAGGTCATTTGAACTGCCTTTTTTACATCCCAGTTTTGTAGTACTAAGCGCCAATTTCTCTACACTTTTGTTCTTGAGGGCATACATTTTTGACGTCAAAGATAACCATTGTACAGAGTGTTCTTGGTACTTGGGTCACTAGGGGAAGCCTTGCTCTTGTTGATGAGTATCAAGGTAGTCCTTTTCCATGCCTCTGCAAACTCGTCTTTTGACAGTTCATTCATTAAAAGTGCTAGCTTCCCAAGAAATCTTTTATAGACTTTCACCACTACTGCGAGAGGGATGCCGTCAAGTTCTAGGGCTTTCTTCCTATTTATTTTGTGTGCCGCGTTCACTACCTTTCTGATTGTTTTTAAGGATAGTGCGGTGGTAACTAACGGTGTTTTTTCAAGGGTAGGCTTAACTGGGAAGAAAGACACGGTTATTTCTTTCAACAGTTCCATTCCTATTGTGTTGTGCACCGCGTTGTTTTTAGTCTTTTAGTGGCAACTTTATAGCCTTTACCCTATCTATACGTTGGTACAACTACACCCACGTCCGGTCTGCTAGTATTTCCCTCTTTTCTTGTTTTTCTAAGTGCTCTCTCAGCAATTATATCGTTAATATTTTGTTTCTTATTTGTTTTAGTCGCTACCTTTCTTACGCGTTAGCACACTTTCCTGAGTTTTGCCAGATTGTCGCTTCAACAGTACAGACTAGTTCTAGGACGGCCGTGTCTTTACTTTTTTGACAGGTTTGCTTCGCAGAACACCTTGATAGTAGCTTCCAATTTACTATGCTTTGGGTCAGTTTTAAAACGTTTTACAGAGTTTTTTAGCTACTATTGTTGATAGAAATGTCGCGCTACATGTTATTTAGCAAAAATGTAATTCTGTAATTAATTTTTCTAGCCTACCAAAGAAAACATCAAAAAACAACCTTAAAAAGTTTAGACGGTTTTAATTTTTTTTTTGATGTCTTGTTTGATTTGTTTTAATGTGTCATGTCTTTTTCTAACAAACATAAAGCTAATGGAACACTTGTAAAAAAATTATCTATTGTAAGGTTTAACTCAGAATTATGATCTGCACGGAGTAAAGTCTAAATTCAAATTATTTTGAAGTTATATTTTGCTTGTTTACGGGGCATGTACTGTATAAATTTGCAGCGACTTTGATAACTAAGTTGCGAGTTCTCTAATTGTCAAACTTTATATATCTTCCTATTTTTTTGTATCGGAGAACTAACAGTTGCTCGATATATGAGATTGGAAAATTTTTTGCGCACAGCAAAGACTCAGTTCTGCTTCTGCTTGAATAAGTAAATTAACAACTTTCAATTTTGGAATCTTGCCAAATTTTGTTTACAATATCAATAGATGACTTACTAGCAATTTATTTGTGTTATCATTATATATCTATCTTTTTTTCATTTCCAACAATTTTAAGGGATGTTTTAGATATGCCATTAGCTAATCCGAAAACCGTAAGCTACACTCTGTTTATTATCTATTAATTTGTGTTTGTGTCGAACGTAAATACGAAGGACCTAGATATATACGTTGTCACAATTTATTCATGCAGATTTGTTTGTGTAATTACCTGTTAATATTATTACAACTTGTTACAAGCTATAGGTCTTACAAACCTTGCACAGCCAACTCACACTAGACGGAGATAGGGGAGGCTAAAAAAATAGAATTAAAGGGCGCCAGATCTTTCTGTTTCGATTAAGACAGAATGTTCAAGCTTGTAACGAAATAAGGTCCGTAATCTTTGTTACACTGGTTTTCGTATAACCTAAAAAAAAGATAAAAGTAAGTATGTATAACAACTTTAATTTAATAACCGAGATTTGGTATTAACAACAAGCACCAGAAATTTCGTACTATTTTATTCAGTCCATAAATGCCGGAAGTATCGGCAACACACAATACATAAGTTTACATAGTGTCGATAGCGAAAAAAATTATATGACAAATATCTATGGTTCACAGTATACGATACACAAAATCATTAATGAAAATACCTCAATGGTATTGGAACAATTATTGTAATTACGTAAGTTAAAATAAGCAAAATTTTGTAGGAAACCTTTCTGACACAAATGTAATTAAATAAAACTTCAAAATCCAGTACTTGCCCAAAGAAAACGTTTTCCTTGTTAAATTGACCTGGAATAGTTATGAACAGCAAATCGTGTCAACTCACGAAAGAAAAAATCTACAAAATTGTTAATTAATACTAAAAAAAATTAGACATTAAAACCCCATTATTAAATGCTGTTGCACGCATTAAGTAAAAGTTGATATCGCAGTTACTTGACGCATAAGGACTAGAATCTCGGAAAAAAATTCTTGTCGAGACTTCGTTTTTAGTTTTAACGTAAGCTTTCTAGAGTTATACTCGTTCCATGAAGGTCGATCAATAAAACATCGAAACATGCAGCCAAAACCTGGCGAGATGTGCTATCAGATTAAGAAGGAAATTACTAAAGAATTCTAAAAACGAATAGGAAAAACTTACCCTATAATGAATAAACTACTCTAAATGCGTTTTGAAATTATAATTTTATTTCCACTAACGCCGATGTTATAAGAATCAAAGGTTATACCATCACGAGCACGAGTTTGAGTCGTTGGTGGTTTGACGTCTTGACAGGAAATGAAATTAAATTAAACGTCGGAAATAGAAATTAAACGTTGAGGTAATAAATATACAGAGTATTACATTATAAAATTTATGCACGTAACAAACTGCACTTTGCTTTTGATTGTAATCACAAGGTTTGCATTGATTAATTTATTATTTTTTATTGTGTCAAATAAAATTTTCATACTTTATAAAGTGTTGCCTGATCTGCTAATACTGGAATTGTGGACTATTACACGGCCGTCATCTATGCTAAAATGAGAACGTCTCATTGTTGTTACCGAAGTTGTCAACGTTTTGCCCACTTTTGTAACGGGCTTAAAAAAAAAATTACAATCTAACAAATAACCACTACAGAGTTAGGTAATCAACTTGTAAACCAAGACAGATTCTAAATTCGATAGAAGTGACTTAAGATATGTTGAAACTATTACAAGATGTAAACGGTAATTTAGATAAAATCAAAGATAAAAAGATTGATAAATACCACGAGAAAATTAAAGAAATAAAAAAACGGTAACGCACAATTATGTATATAACAAAAATAAATTATTAAAACAAGGATTAATAATGCAAGAAGAATTGCAAATCTAAAAAAAAATTAGAAAAAATAAAATAATGATACATACAGTTGAGGATCAAAAAGAAGGAAAGTGCATACAATTAAAAAAAAAATAAGAGTAGTTTTAAGACATAATTTTAAATAGAGACATAAGAATAAAAAAGATCAAAAAATAAACGAACTTGGAGGAAAAAATATTGTTAAATATACAAAAACACAAGGAATAAAATAGGCTAGACATATATGAAAACGAAAACCTAAAAAGATGATAAAGAAGATTACACAGTGGGTACCCTTCAAACCCAGAAAACAAAAAAGACTAAGAAAAACATGAAAAAAACGCCCTGGTAAAAAACAGAGGTACTGGGAATAGAAGATTGAAAGTCAAAATGCAGAGATAGAAAAGAATGAAAAATGATAACAGAGATTGCCAGTTCCAACAACAAACTGTAAAAGAACTTAAGAACAAGAAGATTGATTCGAGTCAATGAATAGATTGGCAACGCCTTAGCGTTAACCATAATTCTTAGAATTGTACGGTTTAATGACGATGAATGATGTTTATTGTTATACTTGTGTTGTTGGATTAGTTTACTTTCAGTGTATGTCAGATGTAAACGGGCATCTATAGTTTTTTACCGTTCAGCGCTTTTTCAATTTTATATTCCGCACATCGATGATCACCTACGACTCACTCTACACACCACTTACTGCAAGATACGGTTGTATTACCGTAACAACTTTTTTCTCAACAACCGCTTATACACCATTCTGAATATGCAAATCGCAATCTGCAGAGGCAGGTTAATACAAATCTACGCACACGTACACAAATTCAGGCATCTTTGTACAAACAAACCCAGAACTATTTAAAAACAGAATAGGTCTCCCGTATTGTATAAAGATGAGATAACTGTAAAAAATTCACAGATATCGCAAATCTTGCAATTATCGGAAGGTGTTGAAAAAATACAGATTACCTACGTAATATAACGAACAAGGTTTATTGCAATTTTCAAAAATAAGAATGCATACATAAAAATTTAAAAAAAACACAAATAACTGGTATTTTAGGTACTTACTAAACGAGAATATGGTCGTATAATAATTCACCAATTGTTTGTATTTAACATTTGTCCATGAAATGCCTGAGAATTATTTCCCATAACCTTTTCATCGCTGGAAGATGATAAATCAGCAACACCAATGCTTTACAGAGAATTTTTTGTCATAACAAATTATGAGCAAGACCGTCTATTATCAACAATTGCTGGGCGCTGATAAAACATAGCTTTCAGTGACATATCTAAAGAGAAACCCGATCGCGTTATCTTAAATCCATGCACTTGAACAAACATCATGGCATGTAAATAGGCCGGCATCATTAATTTTTTTGTAGTTCAATTTGTTTTCCCTTTATCTCTCCAAGAGGAACAGAAATTGTGCTGGGCATTGAATTAGTATTAAAAAGTTTAAATCCAAACAGTCCCGACTGTTGTTTCCTAATTATAGTTTTAGTAGTATGTAATAGTTTAGTGCAGAATAATTGCAAACTGGAGGGTACATCTTTTATAAAAAATTTTTCTAGAAAAGCACAAAAATGGGTATTTGGGATGTGTTGGTAACGCTTAGCTTTTCTTTTCCAAGTGATATACAGAAAGCAAGCAACAAAATCTCAAAACATCGAACTTTACTTGACACAAAATGAAACCGGAAAAAGTCACCTTCGCAAAGCTCAAATATTGATATTGCGCTCACAAGCATGTTATACGAGGAAAGGTCAAAAAATTGAGATTCACCTCCACTGACTATCATTTCCTGCTGTCGTAGCTACGTTTAAAAACATTCGGATAAATGTAAAATTTTCTCTAGACACAATCAATTTTAGAGCCAAAGTGGAACTTTGGAAATTCTTGACAAATGCTTCACCACACTCGAACTAGTTTATGCGCATTTAAAAAAAAACAACAAAATTAAATGATTACTGGATTTTACTTGAGTTTTATGGCGGTTCACAGTTCGACAGCTTCTAACATTATGACACGATTGTCATATCTAAAGAAAACTTACAGCAGATTGGATTCGCAATAAAAACAATTCGCGAAGCAAAATAATTGACATGCTTTTTTATTAAATCCGCTTTTATTTACCGATTCTACAATTTTTTCATCTATTAATATTAAACAAATGCGCTACTGACTATAAAAAAGCATTAAAAACATTAACTTTACTCTAACATGAATCCTTTTTCTAGTCTTAACAGATTTATAACGGTAATAATCTTTACAATTGTTTGCCTGTTGATACAATTTCGACATTCAAAATTTACTCAAATTTTATTTTACCTACTTTCGTCCTATGCTGATAACTTTACAGTGAAATCGTTTATGATTTAAACTAGTAATTACTGATAGTTTTTATTATAAAACTTTATAAACCAGGTTTACTAAATTATTTCGTTTACGGATTAAAAATTTGAACATAAATTATCGGTTTATTAGCACACGTGTGTTTTTGCTTTTGGTGAACAACGCGGTTTTTTTTCTGGCTAAGGGTAGCTTTGCCAATGCCGTAATATCACACCAGCATCAAAACCGCCACAGTTTTTGTATTGAAATAATTTGTATAAGTATTTAAAATAACCAATAAACTATTACTCTAAAACGGTACAAGATAGAAGTTGCAAATAAACATTTTTATGGAGGTCAAAATTTAATTAAAAAAGTCGGAGGAAGGGTACAATTACGTACAATAGTTTAAAAGATACAAGTGTGCAAAATTGCACGAAACTTACATTAAAGTTCTGTTACTCTTAAACTTTTAGATATAATTATACATTCCCGGGAACTTTTTTGTAGTAAATTTTGTGCTCAATAAATTGTTTATGTGCAATTTTCATCTATATTGTACTGTTTTTGCAGCGTACAAGGCGGAAGCTCGCTCGGATGTAATTCTGCAAATACTATAATCATTTTTCATCACTGCTGAGTGAAATTAAGACTTTTTATTTTTAAAACAAAAAAAATTATAAAGAACATCTTGTTTAATAATAATAAACACTGCGTCCAAAAAATACAAAAGTGAAATTGGGCACCACCGCAAGTTCCAGATTTGTTTCATCTAAGTGTTTCATCGTTTCGTTACACGAGCCTTCGAATCAAGCTGCCTATAAATGTTTTCAACACTAAAACTTTTTTTTAGATAATTGTTTTGCATTTACGTCACTCAATCAATCTACAAGACATTTCTATAATTACATATTCTTGAATAAACGAATCACAAAATTATAAGATTTAAAAAGCTTCACCACACCCATGTTGTGCATCCTAAGGTTAAGAAATGTTGTTTTGAACATAAAGAAATTATAGTAAACAAACAAGTCACCTGTTTATCTAACGCATATAAAACACACAAAACAAACAAAGTCGAAGTGAAATGAGTGGGCAGACACAGAAACACAATTAATTATTATTAAATATTATTAAATCGTTTGAAAATTTCGAAGCTTTATTTTTAAGAAACTCCTACACAAATTAACTTTTTCAAAAGCATATATCATAAACAAAATCCTTTTGATTAAATGTTATTAAACGTGACGTGATTTAATAAACATTAATTAGAAATGTACTAAAATTGTGCTACTGGTTAAAAATACGTAAAATTTGTCAGTACTTATTTTATAGCTATTTTTGTATATAAACAACAAGATATTATCAACGTATGAAAATGCAAACTTTGAAGCTAATCAAGCGAGTATGTATAACACATTAATTAAATTACCTGCTAGCGTGTTTAAAGCTGATAGTTGCGAGTTTTTATATTAGAAAAAAAAACGTAAACGTAAAATACATTTTAGAACGGCTGTAACAATTATAAACAAGAATGCAATTCAAAGAAAAGCCTATAATGTTTTTCAGTAGAAAGTGCAATCTAGTAACAAAGACAGAAAATGTGAGTTTCAATTACACTTTATTTCCGATTCTACAGAATCAAATATTTTAAATGCAAATTGGATTTTTTAAGTCTTTAAAAGCGTTAAAACATTTCAACTGTTAGCTACGTACAATTAAACTAGAGGACTTTAAAAAATAAGCGTTTCTTATGTGATATATATATGTTAGGCAACCAACATTGCTTGGATTGGTATAGAGTAAAATAAAAATTACTAATTGAACATTTTTTTAATTAGAAAAATTACTTTTTTTAGATGTAAACCTAATTAAAGATCCCAACACAAAAGGTTTGTTCACAGAGCGGTACATCAAACCAATGGCTTCTATCTAATCACTTATCACCCTCACCACCAAAAAATTAATAGTACTAAATCAATAAAAAAAAAATTAAACTTAGTAGTCTACAATTCCACACAAGAAATCTTAACATTATAAAAAAGATATTCCGGAAAAACAATTACCTTAACAACATAATTAACCTAATACTATTTAACACTAACGTAATTAACACTATTCCACCACTACTGTAACGGCGCGTCTATTTCAACGGCGTGTAAGTTTATTAGGTGCTGATTGTAAGGACCACCCTCTTAAATAAGGGAAGATGTGAAGTAACTTACGTGATAGTCCTGCAGATTTTCCTTGGCTGGCCAGACGAAGCTCGATGTTGCTTCCCTTTGGAAGACAGTGTGTGTGTAACGCGGTGTCTCTATAAACGCCAAACGAATACTGACTATCTCAAATATTTCCCGTGATAATAATAAGTTCTACGAACAACCACCAAACACCTCTAATTTAAACTTAACTTACGCTTCTATCATCCATGTACCAGGACTAATCAATAAAATCATTTCAATATTAAAAACACCTAACATGCAATTAACTACTTACAACAGAAACTACATCTACAACATGCTTTACACAAAAATCAAATACTAACAAGCTTAACCGACATAGTGTTGTCTGTAAAATTGACTGTTTAAACTGCAATAAATGTTGTATAGGATAAATAAAACAAAAAATAGTTAACTGGTTAAAAACCATAAATACGAAATCAGCATCAGCGCTTCACCATGTTGAAACAGGACGCAATTTTGATTTTGAGAACTATTTAATTTTAGACGTTGAACCAAATTATAATCATATACAGTGTGTCCGAAAAGTATGGAATATATTATACAGGTCGATAAATATGCACTTTACACGAAAAAGTTGTAAATAAAAGTTGTTTATCACTTAGTTATTTACCACCTGGGAGATATCAATTTAAATTTTTGCTGTAAACAAAATCGCAACGAATAACACTTACATTTTTTTAAATGGCAAGGCACGTCTTAATTATACTCATTTGATAGTCTTTTTTTCTCTTTTCAACCATATGAAACTTGAATACCTTTACATCAAAAAATTTTCAAGAAAAACAAGGACATTTAAATTTATTTTACTGAGCAGTATTAATCAGGTACGTAATATGTAGCATTGAAACAATTGAATGCACTTTAGAACACTGTCACACTTTGCTATTTGTTAGTGCTTGAAATATGGCTCAATTATCTGAGAAACATTGAATTGAAATTTTAATGATTCTGGGATATGGAGATAGAAGAAGAACCCAAGACGAAGTATGTAATTTATTTAATAACTTGCATCCAGAATTAAACATTTCGCAGTCCACGGTAAGCAAAATTTGGCGGAAATTTCAAGAGACAGGTTCGGTGAAAGATGCGAGTAAAACTGGTAAACCTTTGTCATTAAGTAATGTGGAACGAGAAAATGTGTTCTTGTCTGTTGACGAAAATCCACAAATTTCTGTTCGGCAAATTGCTAGAGACCATAATTTGAATAAATTGGCTGTACATGACGTTTTAAAAAAAGAAAAATTTCATCCTTATAAAGCTTGTGTAGTTCAAGAATTATTTGAAGACGATTTAGACAGAAGGCTGGAGTTTTGTGAAACAATAACAAACAAACTTGAACGAGATGCACATTTTCATAAAAATATCCTTTTTACTGATGAGGCCACGTTTTGTTTAAACGGCACAATTAACAAACAAAACACACGTTACTGGTCTTCACAAAATCCTCACTGGTATCTAGAAGGACACACCCAATACCAGCAGAAAGTCAACGTCTGGGTAGGAATGATTGGAAGTCAAATTTTGGGGCCATATTTGTTTGAAGGTAGTTTAACGGCGAATATTTATCTCGATTTCTTAGATTTGAGTTAGTTCCTGCTTTGGCCGAGTTATTTCCACATGAAGTAGACCCAGATATACCTCATAACAGAATATGGCTTCAGCAAGACGGGGCACCTCCACATTTTGGAATTAATGTCCGCCACTTTCTTAATAATACTTTTCAAAATACATGGATAGGCAGAAGAGGTACGATAGAATGGCCTGCTCGCTCGCCGGATTTAAGTCTACTAGATTTTTTTCTTTGGGGCTATATTAAAAGCAAAATTTATGTAAATAGACCTGATAATGTTGAAAATTTGAAAAATCGCATTAGAGTTGAGATAAGAACTATAACTCGAGATATGATTTCAAAAGCAATCGATGGTTTTAAAAATCGAATTTACCACTGTAAAATTATGAATGGTTTACATTTTGAACATTTATTGTAAGTTTAGTTTAAATACATTTTTTTGTTATAACAATTTTATGTAAAGATATTTAAAGTTTAATATTTGCTATTGTGACAGTGCATTCAATTGTTTCAATACTACATATTACGTACCTGATTAATACTGCTCAGTAAAATAAATTTGTTAGACATGTCCTTGTTTTTCTTGAAAATTTTTTGATGTAAAGGTATTCAAGTTTCATATGGTTGAAAAGAGAAAAAAAGACTCTATCAAATGAGTATAATAAAGACGTGCCTTGCCATTTAAAAAAACGTAAGTGTTATTCGTTGCAATTTTGTTTTTAAATAGTTTTAACTTAAACAATATACCTATTAATTTACAACAAAAAAATTAAATTATTAAAACTATTTGAAATGTTAAATATTTATTGTGTTTTTTAGTAACAGTTGTAAAATGCAATTTAAAGTTGTAATTAACATTAAAATTAAATTAATAACATAGTAAATTACACATAAATTAAGTTTTAAAGTGACACGCGATACAAAAATTACTTAAATCTACCGTTTTTATTCTTTTACGAAAGCTTTATATAATACATTAATACCATTTTAATTTGAATTTATAAAACTTTATAAAATACTATATGGGCAACACAACCAACACATTAAAACAAATATAAAAGAAAAAAAGAAAGTATAATAAAGTAACGTTATATGAACGTTATAAATTTTACATTAAATAACTTCTATTTTTGTTTTTCAAAGTTTAAAAAATAGGAAAAACGTTTGCATGAAAAATGGTATTTTAATAAAAGTATTAATAAATTAATTTAAGTAGAAATTTATCTATAATTAATAAAATTCCTCTCAAGCTTTATTTTAAAATAGTATATTATAAATATATAGCACGACGCGAAGCGGAGTGCTTTTAGTGGCGCTAGTGCTTTAAAGGTACTTCTACACGCGTCTTATACGCTATTTTTTATTACAATTGCGTCATAATTTGAGAAATGAAACTAAAATCCATATTTCAAATCCACATTTTAATTTCAAATTTGTATCATTTGATAAAATAGCCTATGCAAAGACGTCATGTCGTTGATATATAGTTAAAGTAATCCATATCTCTAAGTGGAGAAATTGTAATAAAATATGATATTTATTTTCTTGAAGTCAATCCACAATGTTTTAATTTTTTTTAATTGTAAAACTAGTTTCAACAATTTAAATTGTCATCGTCAGTTACACTAAAAAGCAAATCAATTACCAAAAATAATTAAACATTTAAAAGAGCTTACACATTATATCAAAACATAAAAATAAAATAGAATGACAAACGTCAACAAATATACAGATTGGTTAGCATGTTTTGTTTATGTTTCTACGTAGTAGGGTGTTTTCAAAAATTGTTCTGGACAAATTGGATCAATTTGAAGAAAGCATTCTACGAAAAATTGCTTATGTCGATAAAAAATAAAAACATGAAAATCTTTAAAAAATGATGCTTGCCTGCATGATTGAAATCGTAACATTAATAATTACAATTATATATTTTTTTCGTATATTATGTTTTATGAAAGTCTAGTGTGTATAAATCGTCTACTTTATGGTGTATAGGTTTAAAATTACAAGCAATTTAATGGCATCTTTTTTAATTAAGCATATGAAACTAAAAAGTTTTTTGTTTTTCGTAGCTTTTTCGTTTTGAGTTCATGCAGAACATACAAAATGTGTGATTTACGCATAGATGATATTCGAAAATCATTTAATCATTAACAATCGTCTATCAAAAACCGGGAAAACTCGAAAATTTGCTATCATTGATGATTCTGATATAGAGTATGTTGTTTAACAAATACTTTTCTCTACCGCCTAAAAATGTAGCTAGAGCTTTGAAGTATGCTTATGGGAAGTGCATCAAGCAAGTTGTTAGGATTGTGTTGGATGTTCATCAAATTAATGATCCATTCTTTAAGAAGATACAAAGAAACAACGACTTCAGTTTACTAGCGACGTTTAGTGTTGTATAACCAACACTTCATCAGGCCGTTCCACTGAGTCAGAAATAAAAAATTTAATGACATTTGGCACAAAATGTTTTGTTTTTATAAGCAGTTTCTACCATGGTCAGCCCATTACGCAACAAACGTAGTGCTAATTCCAAGTTCGTGAAATAGTAAGTGTTTCTACTACGTTGGTTGCTAAAAGCACTGCTCTCGTGTTTTCTTGTTTTTCTAAATAAGGAATTTCTTTTAGTGGATAATAAGTAGAAGAGTCACACAACCACCAAATTATCATTTCATATTTATCGGTTTTCGCAGGCATCTATTGGCGAAATAGACCGCGACCTCCAAATGGGACTAGTTGATCATCTACAGTGATGTTTGGTCGTGGTATATAATATTTTCCTAAATTAAAATTTACCTTTTCTCAGATATCTGAAGCAAGTTTATAGGGCCTTCTTGTGGTGGTCCATATATAGGCCTCTACAGAACATTATAAGATGTTGAATTCTGTTTGCGGTGCCCAGCTATTATAAATAATTCTAGAAAAACCAATATTTCCACTTCGTCGCAAAACTTCCACTTCAACTTGGGATTTGAATTTATCACTCGACT
Organism: Aquatica leii; assembly: GCA_035610365.1. Taxonomy (NCBI): domain Eukaryota; kingdom Metazoa; phylum Arthropoda; class Insecta; order Coleoptera; family Lampyridae; genus Aquatica; species Aquatica leii. Next base: position 16,604,188 of record CM069432.1, read on the forward strand.
AGCTTCAATAACAGTAAACTTCACAACGTCTAATATAACATAGTTCCCCAAGAATAAATCAAATACATCATTTGTTTCCACCAGCAGCTCTCTTTGTGGCAAACGATTTTTATGCCGTGCTCTTTTTATGAGGTTATAAGATCGAGCTCATCTTGTGGGTTTAAGTAAATATTTCTACTGCGTTTTATTTTTAGCTATCTAAACATTAGGAATATCGGACTCGTCATCAATTGTATCACCCACAAGATCAAATGTGTCACTTTCATAAAAATTCACTGATTCATTATCTGATGCAAAAGTCACACTCCACTCATCGCTGTCAGATTTTGCTACAAAATTTCACCGAGATGTTCAGCAGCGTAACGTAATTCAACTTCTGTTAGAGGACGATGTCAACTGTTGGCCATGATTTTAATAAAAACACCGGTGTATACAAGAAAATACAAATCTTCACAAAACTACGGTTCAAAACAATTTAAGCTCATCCACTGACTTTGTTATAATGACAAAAATAATTATATTCTTTCTAAATTGAAAAATAGTGACTAAATTCACTTATTTCTAGGTAATACACAGTATTAAAGGGATTAAAATTAATGCGATTGTGCTATTTTACTAATGGGCCTATCGGACCCATAATGTACGATTAAGGAACAAAAAACAATTAAGTATATTTTTTGATAATGACGCCATTAAACAAAATCCAATTCACAAGTAATTAAAACCTAATTAGTATAGGCGTCATTATATATGAGAGCATAAACACTATTAATAACAAATTAAACAGTATTTATTTACTTAAGGGGGTCCGGTGGACCCACCTTGAACGGTTAATAGTAGCCTTAAGTAAAGAGACGCTTGGAATCTTGCAGACTGTTTCTAACCACCTTCCACAAAATTACAAACTGCTAATTTTACGTTTAGAAATGAGATATAGAGATGCTCATTTTCTACAATTTTACCAAGCCCAAATAAAAAATCGGGTTTAGAAAATTGCGGAAAGTCTTCAAAAGATCGAAGTTGATATCGTCAGATTAACACAGCTTATGTATTCTACAGCACCAAATACCTTCTTGGAGCAATTGGCGATTCAAACCTTGTAGACGGCCATAAAAAAAACGAAATGCAGCAAACTCTACGGTTAGTCCAACTTAAGACGTTGGATTACATTTCAAACCGTGCCTTAGAATTTGAGGCAATAAAACAGGCATTGCAACGAGGCAGGAGTAAGCTCCACTGTGCCGCAAAAGTACTCGCATAGATAAAAAAAAGCATCGACACTGTACTAAGCCTAAATATGTTCGCTCCTTAGAAAAGCTTCTGAAAATCTAGAACGAGTTAACTAAAAAAAATAAAAGTTAACCTCATCTAGTCATGCATGGATTTTACCATGGCATCGCCTATGGAGCAATTGCAGAGCTTTTATCTCGATGGCAAGACCAATGGAAAACGTGTTTAGTCGTCCTGACATATTATTAGAACATAACAAAACATTACCCGTGACAGTACTACTTTGAACGGCGACAGTGAAGAAATAGACAAGTAAGCGTGACTATTGGCTTAATAAATGAAGTACTCCACTATTAAGTACAAGTAGCCGACACTACAGAAAAAGTTATTCTGAGAATATATAGAGATGTATGGGTTTTGGATATGAGGAACGATTTCCTTAAAATGTACGGTAAAACAAAATTTCATTTATTTATCAGAAAAGACAGGACTGAAATGTGGTGATGATACGCATGTATGGAAACCTCCAAAAAGGCTACATTTGCACTATCAAACCAATGGAGAGCGATTTGGCTGCAAAGAAACTACTGGTTGACAAAATAATAGTACGATTGAAAAACATGATGCCAGTAAGGTCCTTGAATGTCTACTCGGATTCAGTAACGTTGAAAAAGAGGACGGTAGTACGCCAATGTACGTCACTGAGACGTTCCCCTAGTAGCACAAAACATACGTAATATATTAGTAAATAACATCTGGCAAATATTTAAATGTCACACTTTTTATATTGGCCATTTGTTATAATGTTATATCAATAATTTATATAAAATAAATGTTTTCTAAATATTAGTTATAAATATCTTCTAAATATATGTTTTCAATATATGCCAGGCATTAAATGTAAATGTCGTCTCAATATTTGTTACTAATATATGATAAATATTACTTTTTAATCTATTCTAGATGTATCTCATTATGATTTGTAAACGATTCGTAAAATATATACCTACTACATATGTGTATGTTTGCAAATGATATTTAATCTGGGTTTTTATTGGAACGCATTGTGCAGTTTTTATTTTTTCATTTATAAAAATGACACTAACAAAATAAAATTATAAATGATGAATAAAATGTAAATATAAATTCTATATACATTTTAAACATCTTTAAAAAATAAGTACACAAGAAAAATTGTATCTTAAATTACTTATTACTATCATCACATGTTACATAGGTACTACATAAATGTTCTAAATTTTGCCAAATATAACGCAACGGATTGACGTATGTAACATCCGATAGATTAGGATGTCATCTTGTGATGATGAATTACTATCAAATGCATTAAAATGTATTAAAATTATTTTAACTGGTATGAAATATACCGACAAATGGTTTTAGTTTGAATTTTTCAATAAAGAAACTCTATGAAAACATGTATTTTTTTTTAATATGACCGGTTACAGAAAATTTAACAGCGTTATTTCTATGTATTTAATCACTTCAATAAAACATCTACTATATATTGTAATGTTTGTCTTTTTACCGACTAGTATGAATTAATAAAATTACAAAAAACTTCAAACATGATTATTTTCAAAAGTGCACAAAAGCATTTTCTTAGGATTGCTATTCAAAAAATAAGAATAATATTCAAACAAATTTTGGAAACTGTTGCATATATTTACTTTTATATTTTTTAAAATGTGTTGTTTATTAATTATTGACCATAGTTAAGTAAATAAAAGCAATTCTTTAATTTATGTTTCTTATTAGTGATGACCATTGAAATTTCTTTGAATTATTTTCTGTAAACGTTAAACAGCCAATTAATCGAAGTTAAGATGTACTCGCTGCGTTAAAATAAATTATTTACAAAATGGATTTTTGCTTTTTTATATTTAGAAAACATGATGCAAAAATAAAAAATAAGAAAATTAATAGGCACTTACCCGATTATATATAAAAATTTCAACTTCGCAATCTGCAAACACGAAATCCAAATGCATATTAGTAAAGAAAATTTTACTTATTCTTGTTCAGGGTCTACATAACTGTACACCTCAGTACCCAAAAGCAGGTAAATAATATACTTTTTCAATGTTGCAAAGAATTCTACGAAATTTACTAAAAGGTACTTTGTGTAAACCCGTTTAGAATGTCACAAAAATATTTGAACACGATGGCCTTTAGAATCAGAAACACCTACTAGCATTACTATTTTGGATTACTTTTTATTAAAATATACGCACATAGAAAATGGTTTTTAAAACAAGCATATTTAAATGGTGAGAACATCGTGTTAGGGTTTTTAGCAAAAATAAAAAAAAGGTTAAGGAAAACGTTTAACATCTATAAATATGTAAATTTAAAAATCCATTTAAAAATAAGCATTAAAAGTTTAGATACTGATTAAACATAAATATTAGCTGTATATATAATGATAATTGATAATGTATATTTTATGTCAGTCAAACTTTGAAAACATTTGTGACTTTAGAATACGCAAACGATATTGTTGGTACATATTTTTATAACATTGTTTTTATCTAGTTTTACAATATTTAGAATACATTTTCTACATCTTGCAATAAGTACCTAGAATTAAAATATTTACCTGATGTTATGTAAACCTTGAAAACATTTGTAAGGTTTTAAAATATATCAATGATAGTGTACGTACATATTTTTAGAATATTAGTATTATACACTTTAACAATCTCAGGAATATATCTATTACACTAAACAGTATTTAACCGACTTTAAATGATTAACATATCGTACATATATTTTGTGTTACTAAGGTCAGTAGATGACTCATCCGTAAGAAAAAGTGCAGCAAAATCTACTTATTGAAAGAGTGCTTTTTTTCTAATTCCCCAACCCACGACCATCTGTGGCGAAGCTAGACGAACGAGCATCTAATATTATAAACTTTTTTCTCACTTTCTCAATTTTTACATTACAAATGCTAGTAAAAATATGTTGCCAGAGACTTTCTTTGGCAAAACGAGAAGAAGCCAAACAAATAATTATGGATATGGAGAAGGAAAGTGTAATTGAACCTCCAATTAGTTCATGATGTATACAAATGTGAAAAAAATTGATTTTATAACAGTTAAGAACAATAAATGTAATTTTATTTTTAATTAAATTTAAATATACCCTAGTAGCACAAAATATATGTATAGTAGAACACCGAGGCTTTTGATATCGCCTCAGGCTGGGGTTCTTAGAAAAACGCATGTTTCCTAGCTGGTTTTACCTCAATTCTAAGTAAGTAAGGCAGTTCAGGGCCGGGCTTAAATTCAAATCATAAGAATGGTATATTTTTGCGGAGTAACATTTTACCCTTACAACATTTTTAGAATGTTTTGTGATGCCGTTACAGTTAATATGTAGTAATAAATTTGAACATACGGAAAGGTATGAATAATTCTATTAGACATAAATGAATTAATTAGTTCTAACAAAAGCATATCTTAAATATTGCATTTTAAACATGATGGATAATTACGTAAATGGATTTCCAGGAAAAACATAAACAGGATAAACGAACATTAGGTGTAATTAGTATAAATCTTGAATAAACAAGATAATTAGACTTTCTAAACTACTTGGTATGGAATTTTCAATTATTTAGACTTTTGCAGTACATAACAGGTGTAAAATAAAAAAAATTATACCAATGCATAAATTTTTACAAACTCCATAGCAACCGGCAATCCTGAATCTATACTACTGGAATTTTAAAACGCGCGGCTCATAAAATCTAACTAATTTTTAGTTTTTGTTGAGATTTGCTACAGAAAAAAATTGAATAACACTTTTGCGCGTCGACAAAGAGCAATTTTATAGTCGTATATCAAAACGACTATTTTCCAACATTGAAAATATTCCTAAATACGTTGTAACAGTTTTACTTAAAATATTTAATTTTTTTTTATTTTCAATTTATTTTTCTCTCACAGTTAAAAATAGGTTTTGGTTTTATTTGATTCTGATTCTCTACTTTATTATACATAAGCTTCTTTAACTTTAATTTTCCCACTCAAAATTTTAAATCAAAATTTTTCCTTATCAGAGGATGTTTGGTCAGTTTTGGAGGTCATTTTTGGGTTATTTCCTAGAAGATAATGATTATTAGAACTTAAAAGTGCATGGTTGCTTCTTTGTTGCATTTAACCACATTTAATAGTGGATCTATCTGAGACAACCTTACGTAATTATTCGAATTGGTTATTGGTGAGTTGCACCGTTGTTTGGAACACCAATTCGTTTTCCTGATTGCTAGGGATTTATGTGCACTTTTCAAGGTACAATTACATTAAGCCACCCACCATCTAAGGTAAGCTGCCAACCACCTCTGATAACAATCTAACTAATGACTTTTAGGCTTTTATTTTATTATATTTTTTGTTGTTGCTCCGGTTACATTATCGTTTCCACATTATTATTTATACGTTGTACACCTCCGTTGGAGTAGTCACCAGCTTTGACTGTTTGTCGAAGCGGCATTCCCTTTCTGGGCCGGGCAGGCTAACGAACCCACAATCGATATCAAAGAGGGTACGCTTTAGATTGCAGCCACTAAGGTCAGAAAATTATACTTATTTGCGTTCGAGCGGTGCTCAACTTACCTCATTGACCATTCTTCAATCTATCGGAGGTTATGTCCTGTTTCCTGTACCCAAGTATTGGTTATACGTGTACTGTGCACTCACACGAAACTATTCATTTACTCACTTTTTTTTATTATTATTTGTTTTTTTTCTTTTCGCAATTTGTAACAAAAAAAAACAGTATTTACTTTTTTTTTTAATGTAACATTTGTTTGACAGTTGACGCGTCTGACGTTTATTTGATTTAATGGCACAAGTACCGTTACCGAGGATACAACGGGAACGGCAGTACAATTTTAATTTTTTTTTATATATTGTATCTCATTGGATATTTTAATTTAGGAGGGTAATGCGGGTAGTTTAAGTATTTATTTGATTTTAAACGTGTAGGGTAGTCCGCGCGTTGAAAGGCATTGCAACCGTGCGAATACGTAAAATGTGACCCCGTTAATTGCTATTTAAGTTAATTTTTCCTTTTTTTTTGTTTAGTAATTCTACTGCTCTTTCGTTATATTCTGGTAGATATTTGCGTGTTTCGTTAAAACAATCTATCTTTCTTTTTTTGTTGCTAAATAAATTTTTTTTTTGGTTTTATTTTTGTTTTCTTTATCATCCTGCGCTGGCAGTGTGATAACGTCCCTTAATAATTACCGGGTATTGACGGCTTCAATTGGTTTAACAAGTGATCCGTCATTAATCAATAGCCTAAGGCCATATGAAAAGACTCGGTGTACTTGGTACAATATTTAAAGTCGGCTAAATATTGCTTGGTGTAATAGATATATTCTTGATATTGTTAAAGTGTATAATACTAATATTTTAAAAATATATACGTAAAATATCATTGATATATTTTAAAACTTTACAAAAGTTTTCAAGGTTTACCTGACATCAGGTAAATATTTCAATTCCAGATACTTATTGCAAGATGTAGAAAATGTATTCGAGATATTGTTAAACTAGATAAAAACAATATTATAAAAATATGTACCAATAATATCGTTCGCATATTCTAAAGTCACAAATGTTTTTTTCAAAATTTGACTGACATAAAATATATGTATATTATAATTATGTATAGACCTAATATTAATGTTTAATCAGTATCTAACATTTTTATGTTTATTTTTAAACTTACATTTAAGTTTACGTATTTATAGATTAAACGTTTCTCTTAAACTTTTTTTTAATTTTTGCTAAAAACCCTAACACGATATTCTTACGATTTAAATATGCTTATTTTAAAAATTATTTTTATGTGCGAATATTTTAATAAAAAGTAATCCAAAATTATATTATGTATATAAACGCAATGTATTATTTTTTTAAATTACACAAAGAGAATATGCAATCGAGACATCTGCGTTTGAATTGAATAGAAAAATCAATTGCGTTATAACTAAAAATATAGTCATTTTACAATAATAAACTACATTTGCTGCAAAGAAATTTTAGACAAAGTATTGTTATTCTGCTGTAAATTTAGTATTAGCATTCTATTAGGTATTTATGATTTTAGAGGTCATCTCTTCAAAATATTTTTGTGGCATTCTAAACGGGTTTACACAAAGTGCCTTTTAGAAAACTTCGTAGAGTTCTTTGCAATATTGAACATATTCACAAGTTTATTGTTTACCTGCTGTTTCGAATATTTTAAGTTAAATTGTTTAATGTGTTTGCGCATGACGCATTTCCAGAGAGAGGGAGAATTTTTGTAATCTAAAATTTTGATTTTTCATAACCGAGTGTGCCTGTACGTTGACAAGAAACAAACTTAAAATTAATTTCAACTGTTCTTATTTAACGAAGACCAATAAATAATTACAATAAAGCCAGCGATACCTTACCTTTATCTACTAAAGAACGACAGGGCACTACACGCCGTAATAGTTCGAACCGCATGGTCCTTTTCGCCACATATACCACTTCGTTGTGAAAAAAACCGTATCAACGACAGGTGCCATATTTGTACGAATAATTTAAGTTTTTACCAGTTAGATGCATAAATTTTTGGGTAATTCCTTACTTGACGCGGCATCGCTTTGTAGATTACAAGCGAGCGTAATTTCTTTCACAGGTCTGTGCGGTATCTCACGATATTGTCGGCTCTTTATAAAACATTTCTTTACGTATACCTAAATTACGATTTTCTTACAATGACAAGCAAAGAAGTCAAATTATTACTTTCAACTAGCAAAACGCTAATTAATAAACTTACTTCTTTTGAACTGTATTCACATTCCTATAAATTGCGATTTAATGACTTCAAAACGTTAGATCAATCATACAATGACGTTACTATAAAACTTAATGCTTTAGAAAAAAATCCTTCTGAATTTCGATGTTATAACGATTTTAACACTCGATTTATAAAACTTTGTACACAAGCGACTATTTTTGAAAATAAATCAATAGAATTGAATCAAACAAATGTAAATGCTGAAAGTCCTACATTTAATTATACGGCAAATGCTAAATTACCTAAAATTCAAATTCCTAATTTTGACGGAAATCTGTGTGATTTTACAGCGTTTTATGAAACCATTGTGTCGCTAGTACACAATAATAACAATATTCCTAACATCGAAAAAATTCATTACTTATCAGGTAGTCTTACCGGCAACGCCAAAAGACTTATGTCCAATATTTCGCCGTCTGGAGAAAATTATAAAGTTGCCTTTGATCTTTTGTGCGAACGATTTAATAACCCTAAACTTTTAATTTACAAACACGTCAAAAATATTTTCGATTTAAAACCGGTAGTAAAAGAAAATGCAAGTGAGTTTCGATCATTATACGATGAACTAACAAAAAATGTTCGCGCTTTACAAAATCTTAATATCGACGTCGAGGGTTCAGCGGTATTTTTGAGTCACATTCTAATGGACAAATTTGATCCAAACACAAGACGCAAATTTGGTGAACCTAAACCAAATGCTATTCTTACATTTAAAGAAAGAACGCTTTTCTTAAACAAAGTTGTTTGCTTCTTGAGGAAATTGAAATTAATCAATCTTTTGCTAGCCCAGGGTATAGTTTGAAAACCCCTACTAGCAATCAAGACGTTCAACGGTTTAAACCTTCTAAAGCAATACAAACATTTGTCATGACAAGTAACAAAACTCCTCAATGCCTCTTGTGCGGCCCAAATCATTTTTTAAATCATTGTCAAAAATTGTATGACATGACAGTGAAACAACGCTTCAAAAAATTTCTGATAAAAAGTATTGTAAAAATTGTTTGCGTCATCACGACAATCTTGCGTATCATTCAAAGGTTAAGTGTGCCAAATGTCATAAAAAAAACACAACACCCTACTTCATTTTGAAAAGGAAAAATCTCTTTCGACTGGTTCTTCTAATATAGAAGCAGAAGTGTTTGAAAATTCTTTGACTTCTTCTGAATGAACAAACTCAACTTTTCCCAATCAAACTTCGCTCTCATGGTTCAAGATGTCTTTTGGACTCGGCGAGTCAACAATCTTTTATAACCGAATCTTTTGTTGATAAGCTTCAATTATCCAAGAAAACTTTTTATTCTACTGTTATGGGCATTAACTCAAGTTGTTCACAAGTAAACAGTATTGCTACTGTAGAAATCAGATCTTGTCATTCAAAATATAAGACTAATCTTCAATGTTTAAACTATTTCTAAGATAATTGAAACGCTACCAAACGTTAGTTTTGAAAGAAGGTTAGTAAATATTCCTTCAAACATCGTTTTGGCTGATGATTCTTTTAATACTCCGGGTGCAACTGATATATTAATCAAAGTTTCATTATTTTATGACCTATTGTTAAAAGGTTACATGTCTTTAGGAAAAAAGAAACCCATTTTAAAAGAAACTACTTTAGGTTGGATTGTTTCAGGAAATTTCTCGTTTGCTAATTGTTCTCATACACAAAGTGTAACAAACACTGATTTTTCCTTATGTGAACCTTCGCTAATATGTAGTGAACCTGTCGAACAAATAATTTACAAATTTTGGCAAATAGAAGAGGTAACTCCAAAAAACAAATTTTCATTATTGTCTCCATCAGAACGCTTTTGTGAAATGTATTTTAGTAAAACTGTCCGAACCGATGCTAGTGGCAGATTTGTTGTCTCAATTCCATTTAATTCTAAATTGTTTTATTTGGGAAACTCTAAACAAAGAGCACTTAATAGATTTCTATCTTTAGAAAGAAGATTACAAAAAGATTCTTGTTTGAGGCACGAATACAAATATTTTATGCACGAATATTTACGTTTAGGACATATGTCTAAAGTGTTTAGTTCATCTGACATTACTTCGTTTTTTGCAAATTCTAGCATTACCACACTAAACACTGATGGTTGTACATCTCAAATACCTCCATATTATTTACCTCATCACGCGGTTGTAAATACGTCTTCACTAACAACCAATGTAAGAGTGGTATTTGATGCAAGCTCCAAAACCGATACAGGTGTGTCATTAAATGATACCCAAATTACAGGGGCTGTGGTGCAGGACGATCTCTTCTCAATCTTATTACGTTTTCGTAGGCATCAAATTGCGCTTATTCGAGATATAGAAAAAGTCTATAGGCAAATTCTCATTGAACCTTTCTTACGAAAATTTCATATAGTTCTTTGGCGCGACAATCCTTCCGCTCCAATTGATACTTACTGTTTAAATACAGTTACTTATGGCACAGCTAGTGCTAGTTATTTGACCACTAACTGTTTACAATACCTAGCTGATTTAAATGCCGATCAGTTTCCACGAGCTTCTAACATACTAAAGACGTCGTTTTACATGGATGACCTTTTAACAGGTGGCGATACCGTGCAGGAAGTTATCCAAATTCGTTCTCAACTTATTGAAATTTTGGGCAAGGCGGGATTTCCGATTAGGAAATTCTTGTCAAACAATTCCGAATTAGTATAAATATTGCCTAAAAGAACGTTCACAGAAATACACCAAAAGAAACTTGCTTTCGGTGATAGCCCAAATCTATGATCCTCTTGGTTTTTTGCAACCAATAATTGTGAAGAGCAAACTAATCATGCAGAAGCTCTGGCAATTGAAATTAGGTTGGGACGATTTGATACCTGTCGATTTAAGTGACGAATGGTTAAAATTTCTTTCTTCACTTTGTGTTTTAAATTCTTTTAAAATACCACGATGTATTATACTTCGCGATTCAATATCTATGGAACTAATAGGGTTTTCAGATGCTAGTTCTATAGCGTACGATGCGTGCATCTATCTCAGATGTACGTGTCCGGCAAATACATTTTCAATACAACTAGTCTGTTCTAAGTCTAAAGCAGCACCTCTGCATGGAGTAACAATTCCACGTTTAGAGTTATGTGCGGCGGTTCTTTTAGCCGAGCTTATGAAAAAGGTGATCGATGCATTGTCTATCAACTTTAAACAAATTTTATACTTTCCTGACTCCACTATTGTGTTGCATTGGATTTGTGGCGTACCTAATAAATACAAAATTTTTGTTGCAAACAGAATAGCTGTGTTGCAAGAACTCTCTAATTCTAAAGAATGGCATTATATCGAGTCCGGGCACAACCATGCCGATTTGGTTTCCAGAGGTAGTTTGCCTCAAACCTTATTACAAAATGAGCTTTGGTTTCATAGACCTAGTTTTCTTGCAAAACCCCAATCTATTGGCCTAAAAGAAAAAATCACTCGGTAACTGTACCAGATAAATTAAAGGTTTTTTTTTTAAAATAAGGTTTAACTTGTCAACATCATCCTTTTGTGAAATATTTTCAAAATTTTCAAGCTTGACTCGTTCGCAACGTATAGTCGCGTGGATCTTAAGATTTACTTCAAATAGTCGTAAACACAATAATTCTATGCGTCTTACTGGTACCCTCACTGTAAGTGAATTGCAAGAATCCCTGACTTTTCTTATAAAACTTTGTCAAAAAACTGCATTCTGTAAAGAATTGCAACTTTTGAAACAAAGAAAACAAATAAAGTCTTCAAATATAAAATGTCTAAACGCATTTTTAGACAAGCGCAAAATTATTCGGGTAGGAGGTCGACTTAGTAGATCAACATTTTCTTACGGCAAGAAATTTCCTATCTTACTTCCCAAGGACATGTCTTTACTAAGTTGGTTCTTAAACATTTTCATCAAAAAATGCTGCATTGTGGTCTGCAACAACTTCTCGCATGTACTAGAGAAGAATTCTGGCCAATTTCTGGTGGAAACATGTCTAAAGAAATTTATCATAAGTGTGTCACGTGCTTTTGTGCAAAGCCTAATAGTTTTAACCCTTTTATGTCTGATTTGCCATCAGAACGTCTACAATGTTACAACTCTGTTTTTACTAATGTTGGTGTAGATTACGCCGGTCCTATTCTAATTAAAGATCGTAAATTACGAGGATCCAAAATGGTAAAGGCCTACATTTGTTTATTTGTGTGTATGGTCACAAAAACCATCCATTTGGAACTTGTGAAGGAACTCACAACCGACAGTTTTTTCTCTGCTTTTTGCCGTTTTATTGGACGTAGAGGAAAGCCATCGTGTATGATATCAGATAATGCTACCAGTTTTGTAGGTGCATCAAGACAATTATGTGAGCTTTATTCATTTTTAGAGTCGTCTGTCGTACAAGACGCTATATCTAATTTTTTTAACAAGTCAAGGAATTGTTTGGAAATTTATTGTTCCTAATTCTCCACATATGGGTGGAATTTCGGAAAGTAGTGTTCAAAGCACAAAATTACATTTGTGTAAGGTTTTGGGAAATACACAGACTACTTATAAAGACTTTTATACTATTCTAGTGCAAGTAGAAGCTGTATTAAACTCTAGACCTTTAAATCATTTGTCCACTGATCCTTCAGACCTATCTCCCTTAACCTGTGGTCATTTTTTGATTGGTCGTCCGTTGGTTGCGCTACCCGAGCCAAACACAGTACCTGTCAACGAAAATCGACTTCGCCATTATGAACGTTTACAAAAAATTGCAAAAGATTTTGAGAAACGGTGGAGTGTTGAAGTTGTTCTAGAACTCTAACGCAGAATAAAATGGTTTATGCGGTTGCCTGAGCTATTAAAGGTTGAAGTTGCGGTAATCATTAAAGATAACCTGCCACCCTTATGGGTCGAGTCGTCGAAGTTCATCAATCAGCAGATGGCATCACACGCGCAGCAACTATACAATTATCCAACAATAATACAATTAAACGTGCAGTTCATGAACTTTGTGTTTTGCCAAGTGTTGCAATTTAAAGGAAGAAGAAAAAAGTGATTTGTTTGCATTTATGTTGATTTTAGTTTATTTATCGTTACTTAAATTGTTTAAAACGTTTATGTGTGTACTATTATTCCTATGAGTTATACAATTTGTGCATTTGAAATCTATGATTTCAAGGCGGGCGATGTTTCGAATATTTTAAGTTAAATTGTTTAATGTGTTTGCGCATGACGCATGTCCAGAGAGAGGGAGAATTTTTGTAATCTAAAATTTTGAGTTTTCATAACCGAGTGTGCTTGTACGTTGACAAGAAATAAAGTTAAAATTAATTTTAACTGTTTTTATTTAACGAAGACCAATAAATAATTACAATAAAGCCAGCAATACCTTACCTTTATCTACTAAAGAACGACACGGCACGACACGCCGTAATAGTTCTAACCACCTGCTTTTGGGTACTGAGGTCAAAAACAGTTATATGCATCCTGAACAAGAATAAGGAAAGTTTTTTTTACTAATATGCATTTGAATTTAGTGTTTGCAGTTTGCAAAGTTTACATTTTTATAACGACTTTTAGTGCAACGTAATTGTATAATCTGGTAAATGCCTATTAATTTTCTTATTTTTTATGTTTGCATCATGTTTTTTAAATATAGAAATGCAAAAAATCATTTTGTGAATAATTTATGTAAACGCAGCGAGTACAACCTAAATTCGATGTTTGTTTAGTTGGCTGTTTAACCTTTACAGAAAATAATTCAAAGAAATTTCAACGGTCAATAAGAAACATAAGTTAAAAAAATGCTTTTATTTACTTAACTATGGTCAATAATCAATAAACAACACATTTTAAAAAATATTAAATATATGCAAAAAAACAATTTCTATAATTTATTTGAACATTGTCATTATTTTTTGAATAGTAATCCCAATAAAATCCTTTTGTGCGCTTTTAAAACTAATCATATTTGAAGTTTTTTCTAATTTTATTAATTCATACTAGTCGGTAAAAAACAAACATTACAATAACATATAGTAGATGCTTTATTGAAGTGATTAATTAATTAACAGAAATAATAATTCTGTTGAAACTTCTGTAAACTATATTTAAATAAAAAAAGTATATGTCTTCATAGAGTTTTTTTATTGAAAAATTTGAATTGAAACCATTTGCAGGTGTATTTCATAACAATTAAAATAACTTTAGTATATTTTAATGCATTTCATAATTATTATTATAAAATACATATTTTTTAATACAATTTGGTAGAGTAAATCTTATTTTTTTTTCAGAAGCCCTCAGAAAATAACATCCTAGTGTAACGGATGTTACATACGTAAATCCGTTGCGTTATATTTGGCATATTTTAGAACATTTATGTAGTACTTATGTAATAAGTGATGATAGTAATGAGTAATTTTGAGATGCAATTTTTTGTTTTTTTTAAGCTTTTTTTACAACTGCCCCAATATTTTTTTAGCTCAGTTTTTTTCAACAATGTTTAATAATATATCGGAAATTTTTCAATTGTTATTTGTTTTGCGACGTAAAAAAAATATTGTCGTTGGGGTCATATTTGACCCCACTTGGTAACCGACGTTCTAAAAAGTAATTCTAATATTTTGTCTGCATTTGTCATCTAATCTGCTTGTTTCAACGTGTTATTCGTCTGAATCATGATTACTACCATTCCGTCTTTAGTCATTACATTCGGTGAGTTTGTTCGAATCAGTTGAAAAGTGTGTCTGCTGTGTTATTACATTTGATTGGAAATAGTTGTTTTTAAATTATGGCTAGAAAATATTTGTCTCAGCGTGAAGTGGAAGAAATAGCTAGCAATATTAATTTACTGAATGAAATTGAAGATGAAATTTTATCTGACGATAGTGATGCCAAATTTGAAGAAGTAAGTGTACCTAATGTAAACTCGATTGAATGTTCGGAAGACGATGACAGTGATGATAATTCTCCCAATGATAAAGATATACTGGTGGATAAAGATTGTTCCCTATGGAAAAAAGATAAGTCTCATGTTAGAAGACGAAATCAGCGAAATATTTTAAAAACACCGCCGGGATTAACAAAATTCAGTGAACATATTTCAACATGCCTAGATGCTTTCCATTTATTTATCTTGAGAGACATTATAGACATAATACTTAGAGAAGCAAACATTCGAGCTAGAAGAATTGTAGGCGATACGTGGAAGCCAGTAGAGCCGGATGAGTTACATGCATTTTTTGGATTACTGCTTCTGGCTGGTGGTTTAAAAGTATGCCAAGAACCAATATTGGAGCTGTGGAGTACGAAATACATGTCTCTCCATAGACCAATTTTTGTGCTGCAATGTCTTGTAATCTAATAAGAGACCTTTTGAAATACATTTGATTTGACGATATGGACACCCGAGAAGAACGACGGGCAACAGATAAATTAGCAGCTATTCGTAACATTCACGATATTCTCGCTGCAAATTGTAAAAAGTCGAATAACCTTAATGCTGAAGTATGTATTGATGAACAACTTGTTCCTTTCCGTGGGAAATGTCTTTTTCGAGTATATATGAAGTCGAAGCCAGATAAATACGGAATTAAAATCTGGGCTTTATGCGATGTTAGTAACAGATATTGCTGGAATTTCCAAATATATACTGGAATGATAGACAACGCTCCAGAACGGGAACAAGGTACAACACAATTTTATCGTTTTATGCACGAGTATAAAATTTTATTTCTAGAGAAGCCGGTAGTTTTGGATTTGGTTGAGGGTTTGAGAGAGAGTTATGGTATTACCACAGATAATTTTTTTACGTCTATGTCTTTAGCGAAGGAGCTACTGCAGCAATCAAAAACCTTAACCGGAACAATTCGTAAAACACGTAGAGAAATACCAAAAGAATTTTTGCCAAAAAGAAATCGAGCAGAATACTTAAGCGAAATTCTATATGGAGAAGACACAATTTTAGTATTTTACGTAGCTAAAAAATATAGAAGCGTTATGCTACTTTCAACGCAACACTAAGATTTGGGATTGTCCGGAGAAGACCTCAGTTACAAACCGAAAGTTATCTTGGACTATAATAGCTGCAAAGGAGCTGAGGACAACGTCGATAAAACGGTGAAGGAATACTCATGCAGAAGAAATACAAATCGCTGGCCTCTTGTTTTATTTTTTAATTTCCTTGATAATGCTGCCAGGAATGCATTTATTCTATACACTACAAAATTTGCAAATTTGGAAAAAGGAAAAACATCCCGAAGGAGATTATTTTTGCAAAAACTTAGGTTTGAATTAGTAATCCCACATATCAAAAAACGTGCACTTCAAGGATTACCAAGACATGTGCAGAATGCAATAGCGATGGTTATGGCAGACACAGAACCAGAGAAAGTGGGATCGCAAGACGAAACTATCGCTCGCCCAAAAAGAGGTCGTTGTAAGATATGTCCACGAGCAAATGACAAAAAATGTTCGGAAACATGTGAAAAGTGCGAACTCTTTGTATGTAAACAACATAGCCAGAAAAAAACTACAATAATATGTAATAGTTGTTGCCCTCACTAATTTATGTTTACATTTTATTTTTATATTTTTATTAGTTTATATGAAATCTTATGTTAATTTAAAATATTAATAAAGGTTACCATTACAAATTAATCGGTTTTTCTTTACAAAATAAGAAAAAAAAGTTGGGGTCAAATGTGACCCCACTTGGTAATCGGCGCCTAAAAAATTTCTTGGTAATCCGAAGGTTAAAAGTGTTTAAAATGTATACAAATTTTATATTTATATTTTATTCACCCTATATAATTTTATTTTGTTAGTGTCATTTTTATAAATAAACGTGTTTTTACAAAATATGTGCAGTGTTTCAATGCGGTTTAATAAAAACTGTACAATGCGTAGTAAAAAATAATAGATTTATATTATTTGCAAACATACACATATGTAGTAGTTATATATTTTACAAATATCTTACAAATAATAGTGATATACATCTAGAACAGATAATATTTCTCATATATTTAAAACAAATGTTGAGACGACATTTACATCTAATGTCTGCATTTTTTAAAAACGTATTTTTAGAAGATATTTATAACTAATATTTAGGAAATATTTATTTTATATAAATTATTGATATAACACTACAATAAAGGTCCAATATAAAAAAGTGTGACATTTAAATATTTACCAGATGTTATTTACGAATATATTACGTATATTTTGTGCTACTATTAAGATAGTTTTGTTAATAAAAGCTACAAACAGATTATAATTTTCGTAAAAGTTGTATGAATAAAATGTTTTAATTGAGCAAAAATTAATAAAAGTATATTTAATTATTAAAACTTTTTAATTAAACGGAAATAATTAAAAATTTGTTGGTTATGCAAAATTATAAATTTTAGTATAGATTTTGAGAAAAAAATTTAAAAGTGGCGTAGTAATTTAGTAATTTTCATAATTTTAGGTTACTATTGTTTTATTTTGAATTAACTAAATGTGCAAAAATGTAAATGTATTTTGAGAGTATGAGTGTGTGTAACCGATTTTATGTTAAACGCTTGAAAATTGGGTCGAGTCGAAACTCTCCATGATTCACTTTCTCTAGGCAAGATAAAGCGTACACGCCTGAGGTCCTTTCATATTAATAAATTAAGACAACTGTTCAAATTGGTTTACGAAACCGTACCTTCATGTAAAATTTCTAACACATTTATTCCAACAATAGTTTGTGTGGAATCTTCGTGGCCATAAAATAATAAACCGCAATGTAAATTATAGAGTATTTCATAATAAAAAACGAATTGGACGCTATTAGTTGCGGTCTCTAAAAGTCTCATCTGTTTTATAATGGGAACAGGATCGCTCGACCTGATTAATACCACAAAGCAAGTATACAAACAGAGTATATTGTCAATAAATGCTAACTGGTATTCTACCAGTGCGATATACTACCGATCCCTTTAAGCCGGTTGCGGTATACCGTCACCGCACAACATGAAAATACATCCATTTCATATACGATTTTTACAAGCTTTTATCAGACATTTTTAAATTTTGTATAATTAAGTTTGACTATACCACAGGAATTTATATAAAGTGTAAGTAAAGTTAACTTTGTGCTATTGTTGTAAGTAAACCGTGATACAATTCGTTGCCGCTTGAAAACCCTCTTCAAAGCGACTTTGTCGTTTACTATATTTAATATAATATTTTAGAGGTAGTGTGCGCGACATGCGAGAATTAATGACTTTCAAAATCTTTGTTAAATTAATCTTGAAGGAAATGTTACTAAAATTTTCACTTCCTCTAATATCTGTTAATAATAACTACTAGGTGCTACACACGCTTTCAAAAGTAACTTTAACTTGTAAACGAGAAAGTTGTTAAGATGTACCAGAAACTTAGTTATAACTTATAATGCCTAAGCTGGAAAAATAATTATACTTAACTAAACCGATAAGAAACTTAATAATGTCAAAATACAAATTTGAAGGGTAATCTGTTATATTGTTTCGGACTACATAATTCCAATCTATTAGTTTGCTTTAACCTCCATCACAGCCCTACATTGTGTGTGTCAATGGAAAGTCAGTAAACACTTCACGTCAAATTTCTATTCAAAAGCCTTTGCAATTTTGTTTTCTTAGGACTTTATCCTTGATTGTTTAGTAAGCAGTAAATTAGACATTTTTATCTAAAAGCTTTTTTATTGTGTTCCTTTTAAATAAAGCACAAATCTAAAAGACAAATCAAAAAAAATTTTATGTAACGTTATTTATACATTTTCGATAAAATAAAAATTTAACATTTTCGATTTAATCTTAAACCCGAAAGAACTAAGTAAACGTTTTTATGAGAAAACGGCAGACTTGAATGGAAATGAAACGATCTCTAATATTGAATTTTCCATTTTCCCAATTCAATTAAACGATGATATATGGTCCGGATAAACTCCATTAAAACTTTCCTCTGTTTACAATTAATGTAGTGTGATGATAAAAAATTTAATTAATTAATAAAATTATTTCAAATACAACATGATTGATTTAATATACGAATGTTTTTTTTTTGGAAAATAAACAGTTTAGTTTATAAAATGTAATATACAGGTTTTTAACCTTTACTAACGTCAAGACAAGAATGAATTGCCTTTATGCGTCTGACTGAAGAGATTGTTGAAATGCCTTTGTGAAGATGCTTGACATGAGCTTCACAGTTTGTAAGATCAAACTAGCAAAGTAGAGATATGAGAAGTACGATAGCTTTAATAAGCTTCAAAAAAAAAAATGTTTCTGTAACTAAAAATTGTTTTTTTTATATATCAGTTATTTAATCCCCGCGATAAAATAATCAACTAATACATTTTCGACTCTTAGTTTCAGCAAGTCATAAATTCCAACAAAGTATTTTATAGTGTCGGCAAATTTTTACGATTGAACTTTCTGATATATAAGTTTATCGCACGTCTTGCTCCAGAAAGCATATACGCGGTAAAATATTTTTTAAAACAATGTCGAAGAATGTTAGATGAAAAGTTTTCATAAAGCTAACTATAAATCTCAGAAGTACATCCAACAAGTTGTTACTTCAACGTGATTTACAACGGCTACTTAAAAAAACAGTTTGAGATGCTATAATGAAATACAAATTTAAAATTTTTTCTGATATTTTTTATCATTAATCAATTAATACCAATAAAGCATATTTAAAAATAATTTATTGCAATAAAACCAATTTGGGGTTTTAACTCTTATAAAACCAAGCGAAGCGCATTTGCAACCCCCGTGTTCTTTTTTGTAATTCTGAAGCCAATTTTTTTTAGTTCATCATGTTTTCAATAACTGCATCTTTTTATGTTATTCACATAAAATTTTAATTTAATTTTTTCTCTTACATGCAATATTGTACATGGTAGGCAGGTTGCTACAGTATCGCATGTTGTGACATCTTTGTGATAAAGAAAAATAACGAAAAATTGGGGCAATCCGTTTATAGAAAGAAAACGCACACTAATATATACTTAAATGCCGAA
The DNA here is from genome assembly GCA_035610365.1 of Aquatica leii. Lineage (NCBI taxonomy): Eukaryota > Metazoa > Arthropoda > Insecta > Coleoptera > Lampyridae > Aquatica > Aquatica leii. The sequence goes on from CM069432.1 coordinate 16,624,284, forward strand.
TCTCACCACTATCCAGTACAAAAGAATACTGTTTTAAATACTTTAGCCAAAAGAGCTGTACGTGTGTCAGATAATGAAAATCTACAAAAGGAAAAGGAAGTCCCTACAACAAAATGGATACGCGTTCAAAAAGATCCAAAACGCATCAAAAAGAGCAATAAATCCAAAAGTCAAAGAAGACTTATCACCTCCTACTAGCACCGCTTATTTACCATACTGTATGGGTTCGACAGACAAAATAAGCAGGGTGCTAAAGAAACATAATATTAAAACTGTCTTTACGACTAAGGATACCCTGAACACCTGGTTTGGCAGAAGTGGTTAAAACGATTCGACAATTTTCTTATCGCTGCTGACATAACGGAAGATCGGAGAAAAGAGGCAATGCTATTGCACTGTGCAGGTGAGAAGCTTTTTGATACTTACTGCTCTCTTCCTGATCCTTCGCCGTCTGATCCCCCATTAACATGTGACGAGATAGCCAAAGCAAAACTTAATTCTCATTTTGTGCTTAAGATTAACACAGAGTTCGAAATTTTCAATTTCCGTCAAGCTAAATAGTTGGTCTCAGAATCCATTGAAGAATACTATGCTAGGTTATTGAAATTAAGCACTAACTGTTCTTTCAATGACAAAAACAGGAAAATGAAGTCACAAATAATACAATGTACCACGTCCGCACGATTAAGGAAGTATGGTCTAGCTAAAAATCCAACACTTGCCCAAGCAAAGGCTTATGAATTAACAGAGAGTCAAGCTCAGCAAATGGAACCAACCATAGAGCAAGTTCCTCGAATAAGTAACTACAGGAAAAAAACAAACACAATGAAGCTCAACCAGCAGGCACTCACTCAAACAGATACGAACACACGACCTAGTATAACCCAGTGTGACAATCAGTCTAACAATCAAAGTAACACAAATAACCAGTGTAGAAACTGTGGAAACAGATGGCATACACAGGGCAGACAGGAATGTCCACCAAGAAACGTTGCGTGTCATTTTTGCTCCAAACAAGGTCATTTCTCAAAATGCTGCATTACGAAACAAAGAGCTCAACAAACACAAGACACTCAGGCACACACAAGTACATCTTCACAGCAAGTTACACCAACCAGAAACAACAACAGAAGTTTTGCAACAAATCATGTAACATCAGACGTAGAAACAACAAACTATAACACTGCTACCGAAGGAGATAGTAACTCTGAACATTCTTTTCAGGTTTGCATTGTTAATAGAATCAGCGAAGTACCTACTATTAATATTAAGGTTGCAACAAGGTTATTAAATTTATAATAGACACAGGCAGCTCTGTAAATTTAATTGGTACTACAACATTCTCGAAATGATTCAACAAAACGTTATCTAAAAACTGTACTGATATCTACGCAGATTGTGCTTCAAATCTTAAAATTTAACAATAATTCAACGGAAGCCATAATCCATGTGGTAGAGGGAAACTGTCAATCATTATTGAGTTACAATACATCATATAAATTAAACTTAATAAAAATCACTAATCATGTCACACAAACAATCATTAACACAGAATATGTCCAAATTAATTATCCAGAATTATGTAAAGGTATCGGTAACTTGATAAACTGTGAGATTAAATTACACATAGATCGAAATGTAGTTCCTGTTGCACAAAAGCACAGAAGAATTCCCTATCACCTTCGAGCTAAGGTTGAAGAAGAGTTAAACAAATTAGAAACTCAGGACAGTATTGAAAAAACTACTGGTGCTACTCCATGGCTGTCATCGTTAGTTATAGTCCCAAAACGGAATAAAAACACAATCAAATTATGTGTTGACATGAGATCAGCCAACAAGACCATTCTACGGGAACGTCACATCACTCCGGCACTAGATGACATCATCAATCAATTGAAAGGTTCAGTAATGTATAGCAGTATTGATTTAAAAGATGGGTACCATCAAATAACGTTAAGTGAAGAAAGTAGATAGATTTTCTCGACACATGCAGGTCTCTATCGATACAAACGACTAAGTTTTGGTATCAACGCAGCAGTAGAAATCTTTCAAAACCAGTGAGACAAATAATTGGATGTATTCCAGGAGTTATCAATTATAGTGATAATACACTGGTCTTTGGAAAAACGGTCGAACAGCACAACGTGTCCTTGGAAGCACTTCTAAGAAAGCTACAAGAACTTCATTTAACAATACATACTGAAAAATGTGTTTTTAGTGTCCCAAAGATAAAATTTTTTGGATATGTATTTTCAAAAGAAGGAGTTCAACCAGATAGTGATAAAGTAAATAGTATCGTAAACATGAAACCACCTGAAAACCCTTCAGAAGTTACGAGTCTTTTGGGTATGATTAATTACCTATCAAAGTTTTTGCTCAATTTAGCCCAAAACACAAAATTTCTACAAGACCTAACACTCAAAGATGCAATATGGGAGTGGAAACAAAAACACAATGAAGTCTTTCAGACATTGAAGAATCAGTTGCAACAAGCAACCACACTGTCATATTTTGATGACAATAAATCAACCGATCTCTTTGTAGACGCTGGACCAGAGGGTCTTGGTGCTTTGTTAACGCAAAGAAACAACATAATTGCGTATTCAAGCAGAACGCTTACGTCAGTTGAGAAGAGGTACAGCCAAATAGAATAAGAAACATTAGCATGTACCTGGGCTATTCAACACTTCAACATCTACCTATACGGTTCGAAGTTTACACTTCATACTGATCATCTCCCACTACTCAGAATCTTAGGGAACAGTCGTTCTTGTCCCAGCGCACGCATCGAGAGACTGTTATTACGCATTCAACTATATGAATTTAAAGTTGTACATCAAACAGGAAAGTCAAACCCATTCGACGATCTATCTCGACATCCTCTAGAAACGATGGCTGACCACACCAAAATTGAAGAGTATGTGAATTTTATAATACACGGAGCGATGCCTAAAGCTACGACAGTTGAAGCTAATAAAAATGACAGAATACTGACATTATCAATAAATACAATAAGGAATGGCAAGGACAAGTGGATTCAGCCAGAATTAACACCGTTCGAAAAAATAAAAACAGAAATAACTGTCCAGGATGACATAGTACTAAAAGGTACACGCATCATCGTACCAAGTTCACTTCAAAAACAGAGTTGGCACATAAAGGACACGTGGGCATAGCAAAGACAAAACA